>OY754338.1:52619763-53992535 GCA_963573305.1 Pyrrhosoma nymphula
TACCAGACGAAGAGTCTACTATCATCCAACGACACAAGCTTGGAAGTAAGGAAGTGCTATATAAAAATAATTGAAGTATTGTATTATCGACCTCTTCATGGAATGTAAGATTGGTATATCGAGGATAGGTCAAAAATTTACAAACTATAACTCCATGTCAACGTTTCGGTGTATAATTGACACCATCTTCAGGGCTAAGATTTACGGTACAACAACATTATTAATGAAGTTACTTGTGATATGTTTTATGTTACTTCATTAATAATGTTGTTGTACCGTAAATTATAGCCCTGAAGATGGTGTCAATTATACACTGAAACGTTGGCAAGGAGGTAAAGTTTGTAAATAGTAGACCTATCCTCGAGATACAAATCTTACATACATAAAAACAGTTATTTGGAGCAAGCTCTTACATGGCAGTGAAACTAGTAAGATCACTTCCGCAGAAAAAAGGTTGGTAACTTTGGAAATGCGGTGTTATTGAAGGATGATGAGCATTAAGTGGACGAATGAATCACCAATGAAGAATAACTACGAAGAGTAGGAGAGAAAAGATATATGTACACTGAAAGCACCAGGGATTAAGGTCGTTGATTAGGAATTGGGGCGGGGGGAGGGGAGGGGTTTCGTACCTCATGTATCATAGGAAACATTTTTCAACGCTAGGATCGAGCCAAATGTTCACCATCGACCTCAAAAGGCTCTTAGGTATTTCGAGATTCAGCTTATCGTGTGGGTCATGCAAATTGACCCCAGCTGGCTGCCTTTGAAGTCCTGCAATCTACCTTCTGCGGGTTGAGGAATGGGAACAGGAAGAACTCATACCCAACAAGAATAACTCATCTACGTTTTCTGCACCTAAGTGTTAGGCAAGAAGCCCAATGAAATATAAAAGGAAGTACCCTGGTAAAAATCGAACGCTTGCCCTAGCGTAGAGGCAGCGTCAACGGGGAGTTCTATACACTTGGAGGTGCTTCCTTAACTCCCCGATTACTCTCCGAGATTTTTGTCTCCAAACACGTTTCCCGAACTCTTCCGCATGAGCGAACGGAGAGTGCCTCATGGTTTCATTGACGCTTCGTTTTTCGTCTCCCCGTCAACACTTCTAAAACGCTTTCGGGGAAGGAAACGAAGAGTTGTTTGATGGTTTTGTTTACTCTTCAATTTCACTGCTACTACAACGAAAAAGTTGTAATTTTTGCTCTAAGAATAGGCTTGTGTAAATAAAAGCTGGTTTTTCAAACGTCCCATTAATATGCAATATTTTGAGTTAATATCATGATGTACCTTGGTTGACGGACAACTTAAACTTAAATAACATACCTACGGTAATGATCGCTTCGTAATATTAGATAGGAATTGAATGTTAACATACGGTGTAACTAATTAATTGGTAGCTAGCCAGTTCGTACATTTATTCTCGGAAATGCGTTATTATGTTTACATCGTATTTAAAAAAATGTACATGATATGTACCTACTGCGTACATTTCATATATTCAAATGAAGATTGATTAAGGTTGATGGCATGTTTTAAATGGACGTTTGCTTACTTGCAATTGCACATAGAACATAAAAAATTACCTACCATTGCTGTATTCAGCACCTAACTAGTTAATCATCTGACATAATCAAGGCAGTCGCATACCAGGCATAGTCGCGTAATTAATTAGAATGGCATACCTATGCATAATAATTATAGAGTGATGATGACATGATGACATATATTGTTCATCTTCCACTTATCTCCTCTTATACTCTTCACATATCTCCAGATGTGGAAGAAAATTCTTGGAGGATGAGCAAGGTCAAGAGGAATAATAATCATGAAGAGTAAAATTTAGAACAATATCGACATTAACAAGGAAAAGGCAACTGTAAGAAACATAGAGGAACTATTCCTCAAGATTATCCCCAGTTATTAATGGGAAATTATAGTAACTGGCCATTGAAAAGCAAAAACTCGAGAAATCCAGGCATCTAAATACCTTTGAAAAACAAGTCACGGTATGTAATAAGATCTAAACGCTGTGAAACACACTCTAGTTTAAAAGCGGGGATAGCCCAGTGGTTAAGGTGAGCGACTGTGAGTGGAAAGATTCTGAGATCGATGCCCTGGCATGGTACATATTTTTACTCTTTTTTTCCTAAGTTTTTACTGATTTAATTTTTATATATTGTGTTCTTTTCATCGCTACTTCAATGAAAACTATTTTTAGTTAATTTTTAAGATGTAAATAGAGGCGTGGAGAGACTTCTACCCCGTCTACGCTCCGTTAACACTCCAAGACGACTCTTCGTTTACTCTCCGGTGTTCCACTTTACGCTCCCCAGACTCTCCGTTCACCCTCCCTTGTGGCTTGGTCAACTCTTCATTCGCTCTCCGATAGGAGCTTCGTTGACGCCCCCTTCACGCTATATTTTCGCCAGGGTATATCTAACTGAAACAGTAATCTTCATGCATTTTAAACGACGGATGAGGAATGATACGGAAATGGAAAGAATAAAGGTAAACACCAAAGAAGAAGCACCGAATAATAGGTATAATACACCACTCTGCCTCGGAAAAATATTTCGCATTACAAATGTCGCCAACATTATATCGTATCATGCAGCAGGATCACACTTTACCCTACCATACAGCCACCGTGGCCAAAAACACAACAAATGCCGGAGTAAGTACCACTATTTCATGAATTATCACCAAGTCCTACCTAAGTAACATTACTTAACCAACATCAAACCGCAATAAGAAAATTCTAAAAAGGCTCAACGGGAACAGAGATTGGTTAACGAGCCAAACAGAGGCCTGGCAGAAGACAGAACAAAGGAGATTCATAAAATAATGCTTAAAGTTGGGCTTTGAAATTGCGTTCAGTCTCTTCAAAACATTCCATTGAAATAAGGGGCGCTAACTTACATGATTCGGCATTTTATACATGAAATGAAGCTAGAATGCCAAATTTCAAATAAGAGAAAAAATAAGCAACAGAAACCACTAAACAAACTGCATTGTTGTGGAACACACATAGGTAACCGTTTCTAAATCTCTCGAGGAAATTTGGCAACATAAATAATTGTTCGACTGTTATTCTTGTTTTCATAATATTCTAAAACTCATTAATAAATATATTTTTTATCATTTTTTCCATATCACCAGCAAATTATTCAGAACTTCTGAAAATTCTTTTCCCAATTTTCCTGTATCTTATCGAGCATGAAAAAGGTTAACTGAAGTGGACGCAGACTTGCAACAGCTAAAATATGACTATCATCGGACGTTGAAATGTAAAAAAGATCTGACTACACAATTTCCACTGAAAACTAGCTTGGGACAAATACAAATACAAAAGCATAGATTAGACGGGCAACGGCCAGCTATGACTAAATCGCATGTTCTCGCTCGACCACCGCAGTCGAGAATAATTGGGCTAGGCTCGTTTGGATGAGTAATGACCCAATATGTCCCGAGTCCTGTTGCAACGAGTGCCTGTGACACACAGCAATAGTGAAATGAACCTGGAAGTCAAAGCAATTTAAACGGAAACTCAACTAATTACTACAAATTAAATGCAACCAATGGAAACTTACACGATAATGGCCAGAGTGGATACGCTTTTCCAATATACGCAGGATTTAGTCCGCACAGTAATCACTCGGGAAATAAACTCATTGCGTCGCTCGAATGCTCAACATCGCACTAATAATTTTGTTGTTGTTACATGTACACAGGAATCTACGAGCCGCAACCTGGCAAAACCCCTCAGCCCCAACGCTGCCCCGAGAGGCCCACGCGTCACTACGGCGGCCTCTGCTCGGATGATTCGCCGCTCATTTACCCGAGAGCGAATTATGAGAGCGGGAAATGGAAGATTACATTTTGCGTCGTTCGCGGCCGAGTGATGGAGCCAAGAGGGATCGCGGGTCCGGGCTCAGTATGTAACAACCACTCGAAGACGGCGGCACGGTCCTAGCCGAAGGGCCGAGTGCTCCGGGGAGAGAAATCACCATGGGAAGTGGCGCTGTCCGGAATTTTGATTCCGGGCTCGTCCTCTTGCGTGCATTTGAGACAGATAAAAGAATGAAGATAATATGGACATAAAAAAGGACAAGGGAAATGGTGGGTGAAGGAAGCAAGTTTCTAGAAAGAATTGTTTATGTGGTAGGAATGGATGGAAAGGGTAATATGAGGTGCTGAAGTCCATGCTCGATGGGATAAAGGGGAGAACTGCGGGATGAGGGAGAAAAGGATGGGTATGTTAGGTAGAATGAAGAGTATTACCTACCAGCAGAGAAAATGCTGAACCAGTCACCGAAAGAGGGCAAGGAATAGGTGCATATATGAGAAAATGTGTCTGATTTTTTGCGAGGTTGTCAAAGTATAACTTTGATCAGAGTGATGCAAATAAAAGACGAGTTAAAATATAATTATGGCATGGTAACTAGATTTCCTTTACAATAATCTAATAGGTATTCACAAATAACAACACCTTAATTGCATGATTATTCCCTATGTTGTTATCATCAAGTCTCATTTTTATTGATAGACAGGAAAAGCAAATATAAAAATAAATAATAATCCCTTATTGATTAATAGAATGATTTCAAATCTTCCCACAATGAAAATTAACGATAAAAATACAGACACTTCCTCAAACCTTCAAACTTCCAGAGAAGTGTTTTCAACAAACAACAACACGTGAGTTTTTTCAATGTGTTATCCCACACCGCTCGTAAAAACGAATGGAATAAAAAATCAGTTACTTTATTACGACAGCTTTCCCCTTTGCTACAAATGGAAGCGGCGACGCTGGTGACGATGCGGGACCTCTAAAACGACATTTGCATGAAAGCTGTGCATAACTGGCCCAATTTCTCGGAGGCTTTCTAAATATTCCAAATTTAATTAACTTCTGCCTGCAGGACCGAGCCGAGAGAAAAATGTACACACAAAAAGTAGACAGAAGAGTGAGGCAGGGGGAGGGTGCGGCAATTTGACTCGAGTTTTCATTTGCATAATTCCGGGGTAGGAAATCCTCTTTGATAGAGTTCAGTCGGAAAATAATACGATAAAACAAGGCACCGTGGGAGAGAGAAAATAAGCGAGGGGTGTCCCCAAGGAGTGGGTCGAGTCTGATAGCAGGGGACTCCTCCAGTTAGTAACGAGAGAGAGAGAGATAAGCTGATCTGGAGAAGAAGAAAATTAATGTTTTACTCCGACCTGGGACTTAAATAAGGTTACCAACTTGGTTCGACTGGAATGCCGGACAAAGCGCTGATTTTGTCGGCATACAAGGGGCCTGGGCCGGAGGCGAAAATATTTTAGACCCTATTTACCTTCAAAATAGCCGTACACATAACTTAAAGATTCAATGACTTAGATATATTGTTGGATTGGAATCGCGTTATGCTGATTGGGTTACTGGCCGGCCGGAAGTTCAAGTAGCGCCTCGCCTAGCGCGCATACAATACAATGGGGGAGGGGTTGTGGGACATGGCAGTCTCACGACTAGCTAGGACTACGGAAAGGCGACTATAGGTAATAAACTAACTTTTATTCCAAGGTACCAAGCCAACTGATGTACCAACTTTAGAGAAAAATCACTAATTCACTGTAATAGGTACTCTAAAATTCAATAAAATGTATTGCAAATGTGACTTTTTCACAAATTCCGGACAAAGTACCATCCGGAATGAGGCAATTACTCTTTCCGGACAAAGGCGTCAAAATCCGGACTGTCCGGAGAAATTCCGGACGGTTGGCAACCTTAGACTTAAACCATGCGATAGGTGACGCTGAATGGTTCGCTATGCTGTAGATTTTCCATATTGTGTTTTCTAATGGCTAAAATAAAAACCCACCATTTCACTAAAGCAGTTAATATTAAGACAAGCCCAACTTTCATTTTCCAGAGCGGGACTCAACTCCGAGAATTGGAGCAGGGAGGCATAAGTACTTAAATAGTACAGAAAAACAAAAAAGTTTCGCGGAGAGACAAGCAGGGTCATACCACGCCATCTTTCTACGGTGTGAGCAAGAAATGACATGAAAGTTTCTTTGAACGGAGAGTCATTTCTTAATACTTATCTGAACACCTGTAAAAAAATAAAATCGACCCATAACATCCACGGAAGTAATGATTTTCATTGAGGGGAGCTTTCGAAACACCTTTTATTCGTTAAGGTGTATGTTTACTGATTTCTATCACTCAACACACTATATTTCAAGATAGTCGCAATTGACCAGTAATTGACTTACACCACTAAGTGCATTTCTAAACTCAATGACATTAAAATGTTGATACGGAATTTGTATCAACTAGCATCCTCCTGCTTTTTGAGGAAATTTTCACTTGTCAACAAAATAAAAAATTATTCTTTTTCGCATTTGTGTTTCAAGTGGCATCAAATTCTACGATACATTGCCATTTTTTTACTTCTATGATTCATCCACGGGAAGGAAAAAAGCTGTAGAGTATAACGTGGCATAACCGTAATTTTAGTAAATATTAATCCACATTTGCTGCACTATAAATAAAATAAGAGAGACGAATGGTTACTTGGCAGATGTAGTGGGCTTAGCTCAAAATGAACGACGTCGTAAGCTAATTTCCACTGACAAACTTATTACTAACTGGTGGTCACAATTACAGTAGACCCGTAGACCTCATTGCTTACAACTAGACGATTGCCAGCAAGCACTTTCAAGAGATCAACGGTTTCAAGAGTAAGGGTAATTTTTCATCGCATAGTAACTAAAGGGTTAGTTCAAACGTTCGCTTACGTTATACTGAGACGAAGTTATCTGAATGACGGGGAATCTAGTTCCAAAACTATATGGGATTTTAAAGTGCAGTCCATTATGGTGTGGAGGGGAGGCAAGTTTTCAGCGAGAGGCCGCGGCGGTCGTCAGGTGGAACGAATCCATTCGGAGGCGAAGGGAAAAGTCAGGCCAGGGGCGGCTAAAGGGGTGGATCGCGTGCCGGGTGGGGCCCCTTTGGGAGATGACCCCGCCGCTACCGCCGGGGTAAGGGGAGGCCAGTCGAGAATCGGAGAATGGGGAACGCGACGCCCGCTGGGAGGGCCGCGCTGACCGCCAAGGTGGAACAAGGAGGGCGGAACCGACAGGGACGCACGCGAACCTTTTCCTACGGTCAGCATTCAGTCGCTGCCCGGGACTGATTATGTGATTATATCAAGTGAAAAAGAATCTTTTTATTCCCTCTCAGGCACAGAAAGCCGTGTCGTAACTGCAAAGTCGAACACGGTATCCAGGTCTGCGCGAAACCGCCATAATTCGCCAGCCTGCCTATCCAAGGGTGGCGGGTTCGAATTTTGTTTCGGACGTGGTGTTGGTCTTAGGATATGCCTTTCACGTTGCGATATGACATCAGCTGTTGGAGCTACTGTAGTCCAAGTCCACTCTCACTACTTACTGGAATAGGTAAACGAAAAAACCCAAATCGAATTTTTCGTCAGGACTTTGAAAATAATCCCCACGACTTCCGTTACAACTCGATTCAGTACTTTCAAACGCAAAAAAAGATAAAAGTGCTAATAAAAAACGAGTTGAAAATACCGATTTCATCAAACACCGTAATCCAAGAGCAATCAAGAGAAAGTTGTTAGGATTCACAAGAAATGCTGATATATGACGGAGTGAACAACTGTTTTCTTGCCTCTGAAGTGTATTTTTGGCTGTGCACACTATTGTGCACTTTGGGCTATTCCTGAGGTATGGGCGCGCTGGGACTTACCCATACACGCAAGACATTAATAAAATTCCTTGGAACGGTAACCCAGTCCTGTTTCAGAAAAAAGTTTAGGCCAAGTACATTATCCCAGTGGGCCATTAACTTCGAGTAAAACAGTATCATATATATTGATAAACATTTAACTTTTCCAAAAGACTTTTCAGTCTCCAGACTATAGGTTTTCAAGGAATTACAAGGTTGTTCACTTGTAAAAGACGGTTATACGTTGAAAGCATGGTCGGGTTACTGGAAATTAAAGAGAAAAATGAAAAAAAAAACATTATTTATGGTGATGTACTACATTATTTTCACCCTTAAAGCGGTTTGAAAGGGATGCGAAGAGGACTTTGCTAATTTGTAAGGCTACATCGACGCACCTCACGCGAAATTTACTCTGCAAAGGAGCGACATACCCACTCTTCCTCGACGTAAACGGTATGCAAGAGGCGATAACGATTGGGCGGATCTACCAACGCCCACCTCCACGTTAACTCCGGCAACAGAAGGTCGATGGGCGGATCGAACCGGAGGATCTGATACGGCTGATTTGGAGATACGACCTGATCGCTATCTAATCCGTCACTCATAAGTTTTCGATTAGATACTCCGTTGATATGCAGATACGTCATGGGTTAACTACGACGTAAACTGTTTTATCGACGATGATTAGACGGCCAAGGGAATGTTTTAAAAAGCCATGACGAGCCAATGAACCAACAAAAGTTGGAAATCTACCAAAAAGAGCAAACTTACAGATGCACTTCACAGCAGGAAACAGATATGAGAATGAATCTAGAATTAATTCCCTCGTTTCGACCGCAAATTGAAATGAGAAAATTTTTCCACCATTCCCAAATTGAGACCCAATCGAGATAGGATAGGTGGGTTACATTTTATCTAGATACCTAGTTAAGTTAACTCTTGATGAGTCAAAAAGCTGGATGAAGTGTCGTTTACCTCATTAATATTCAACGGATAACATTGGTACAACTATTAAATTCAGGCGATGAAGCAATGTGAAAAAAGCTAGGGAATACATATCGTTTAGTAATTTTTCTACTCTCAATACTCTTAGGGACGCCAACAAAAAAGACTTGAAGATAAAAAAATCAGGAATAACCAGCTTCTGATTTTAAAAAAATACGAGACCCAAGATACAGAACCTACCTAAAATGAATGAAACATAAATAAAACATCGATCAGCGACCATATACACGTGCGCTAATTTGGATTTCAAACACACCAATAATGACCGCTTTCAAAATTACACAACAAATCCTCACTCAAAAACCCTAAATTCCAATGCGGTGAGAAATGTCAAGGACATTAATCGTCGTCTTTGTTTCAGTCTTTTTATCCCCACATCTAAATAAATTCCGCATAAAGAGTCATGGGTCATTAAGAAAGCCCGTGGACATGGATGAAACGCTCCTCATAAAAGTGAAACGAGAACATTGGCGAGGAAGGGACGTTACGCAAGGACGGATCTGAGCTTCACAACGGCAGAGCCACTGATGAATAAATAATACATGGCATTGCACAGTCTCTCATTAACCGACATTTTCATCAAATGATTGTATGATAAACTCGATGATTTTGGGCTTCACTTTGTGAAAATCCATTCTTATGAATTCAAAAAAGGTATGGTACTTTTTTCACAGTTTTTTATTCCAAGTCGACCGGTTTCGTCGCATAGGCGACATCATCAGGCCTATGCGACGAAACTGGTCGACTTGGAATAAAAAACTGTGAAAAAAGTACCATATCTTTTTAGAATTCATTAAAATAATTGTATTACAGATATAAATATTGATATCAAGCTTGAGCAACGACGATTGGCGAATTACGGAGAATTATTCAGACATGGCTGAGTTGTGTAAATAGGAAGATGTTCGTAGGCCACAGTAGCCATGGAGGTAATCATGCAACTTTCCCACCGATCGTTCCTGAATTATAATTTGATATTTATGTCCAAGTCAAATACATTGTCCAAACCGTGCTGTTATATACCTTTCTACCGATTATTTTCCATTGTTTCCCGTCCGAATTCCATAGACGACAATTTTCGTCCGTAAAATCGTCGTTAAAAAGGGACAACTTTCATTAGACTGTTTCGTGGTAGCGAGGTAATTACATACCCCGGATGTGATGGATAGATTTTAGATATCAATATTCTATCAATGATGTCTTAGCGAGTTTGAGAATAGCACTCAGGTCGGTACCACTTCGGCCTGGCAACCCAAAGGTCGTGCGTTCGTATCGCGCCGTAGGAAAGGGTGCTGTGTTCACCTCATGTTACAGGAATTTGTCCTAGACGGCGCTATATAAACCTACCAGCTGTTGCATCTAAAACTTCAAGTCCACTACAGAGAGAAAATGAGCGTTGAGGCTCAGTTTTATGGCTTACGGGATGAGACCAACTACGACCGAATAAAGCTGATAACATTTAAATTAATGTCGAGTGCCTTTCATAATGAAAACGAAGCAAGAGGGTACTGATTTAAAGGGTGGTTCTGTTCTGCATTCAGATGATATCGGGAGTAGCGAGTAAATCAAGGTTCTTATACACCCCACTTCTTCCTCAACTCAATCCGTGCCTTCAAACGGGGCGAGGGCCATCAATTACGGATCCGCGGAGGAGGGAAGAGAAGAGAAACACTCCTACGCACGATGCGAAAATATAGAGACGCGGAAGGGACATTACGCCTTAGATTACGATAAATTTACGTAATGGCACCGATGGGGACGTAAACAGAGGGGGGATGGAATGAGTGGGACGGCGGCGGCCAGACGACACGTGTATGAAACACGCGCCGAGAAGCGGACACCACCACATCATCACAATGAAGTGGATGAGTGTGGTAACTTGTTCGAAGGACGGCGTGCGAAGGGGTGCGAATGAGTCGGCTGGAGCACACGGGATCTGGACTAAAGAGATTGCCTCGAGACTAACCAAGTCAAGACGAAAGCATATTCCCAATTTTCATCCATGCCGTTCAACATAGTTACGAAGTAGTACCTAGGAAACGTTCTAAGAGACGACTTCGATCGCCTAAGCAGAGAGATTTTATTTTTGCAAGAGACATGGCTTTTACATTTTATTTGATATTTCAACGCATTAGACAAAAAACCGTTTTGCTTTTATGTTGTGTAATTAATGGATTTCATTCATAATGACAGAAGATTTATAAGTCTGAAGAACGGTTGAAAACCTTCTGTAAACATTGTAAATAAAGACTGGGGGATGAGTTTTAGATAAATTTTAATTAAATTTTAAATTGAAATTAAATTTAAATAAAAAAAAAATTAAATTGAATCATCAGTGCTAGCAGGTAGTGTTTGGGGAAAAAGTTTATAAAATGTATGGTTGGTGCTTAAATAACCAATTTTTAAATTACTGATAATAAAGTAGTTTGAAAAAACATAGTTTTTTTTAAATCGTGCATAATTACGAGCAATCACGGTGAATTTGGTTTTTTTAAGATTCTCATCGGCAAGGTGTCCACTTCTCTCTGAAGACGACGTCGTAACGTCGCGTCGGTAGAAGTGAAAAAACTTACACGTAGAAAAGCCTGAGAAACATTAACTCACACGTTTGATTGATTGAAAACAAACGTCAAAATTTACAGTCCTGAAGTCAAGCCTCTTTGAAGACACGACGAAGATCGACGGCTGGGCTGAGAGACGCATATGCCACCGCGCGTGTCGGATCTCTGAAAGCAATGGAGGACGATATGACGCTTACGGAGGCGGAGGAAAAAACTGTTCTAAGCCGAGAAATGTATACGTGACCCTTGGCATGATTTGGACCGCGGCCCGTGGATCCCTCCCCTCCACAAACCACACTCCAGACGCGTTAGGGGCTGGCAGATGGGTGGGAAGGGGGGGATAACCACTCATCTCTTTACCTTCCCGAAGGGGAACGAAAAAAGAAGTCCTATAATAAAACGCTAGAACGAATGCGTGACTCACCCGTTTCGCGGTGAAAGTGACACTAAATATGCGTGGAAATTATTTTAAACACCACCGAAAATTAATACTTCCACGGAGACATATGTTGAAAACTCTAACCGTGCAGATAATTATTCTTTATCTCTAATTTCGGTAGAAGTATAATAAAATAAATGAATACGTACTGAGGTAATTATATCAATATATTACATTCAATGCAGCACAGATACACAGTCATGACACCTGATTCCTTTAGAAGAGTAATGAAATAAGATGAATTAGCGTTGAGGTAGCTATCTATATTAGCATACTATATTAAATGTGGTACGGATAAGTATTAATTACTCCTAAATTCACCAAAATAATAAAGTGAGATTATGCGCATTCTGGCAGCAACATTGATTCACACATTTCTACCTTGTACTTATTATGATGGTTTTTTTAACGTCACACACTTAAATGGTTTCACCGTCTTTCTTGTACCCTATAACAACCGACACGAATTTCACTTACCAGCATATTCGTTATCATGTGGCAATAGATTTATTGACTTCAGTATTTTTACAGACCATTATAAGAAAGCGCGGGGTGGGAGTTTCTACCACCACTCTAGAATAGATTGGGCAACTTAACATCGTTCCACCTCGTTATCTATCACGAACTGAATAATTACACAATTAGGCGAGCTTCTAATAATTTTAATCTGTGCAAAAAGTAAATTATGGAGTTTTATAAGAAAAAGTAATCCACCATACCCAAGGAAGCCAACTTAAAAGGACGGTATGAAGTAATCACATCGCGTTACTTATACCTTGAAAATTGTTTGGATAATATAAATAGTTTACGGCTCCACCAACGCTAGCATGATGCGCCAGAATGCATTCTTATAAATAAGTTCGATCTATTTAATGCGAGTGCGCAAAAGCAATACAGGATTCGTTGTACCGTCAACCTTGAGGTTCATAGACGAGAGTGCCACTAATGGATGCTTTAAACTCGACCTTAGAGATGCAAATCACTTGTTCCGGGTACCATGAGTTCAAGCTAAGAAGTCATAGAGGATGGGTGGTGGGGGGGGGGGGGGGCTGCGATTTCCATAAGGAGAAGCGATCACAAATAAAAGAATACATAAAAAATTCCCGCGTTGGTAGACATTCAATGCATCAGAGACAGGGATGGGAATGGAAGATTGGGTCATCCAAGAACATGAAACTCGGGAACTTAATAATGAGAGTAAATGCTGATGATCAACAATACAGATGAAACGAGAAACAACGAAGTACGCAGGAGAGCAGGATTCTGTAAAGAAATCATCATACTTTCCCGTATCTTGGGAAAAAAAGGTTGGTTGGGAGAATAAGAGATGAAAATAAGGGAAGGAAAGTCGCAAGAACCTACAGAAAAATAGAAAACAAATGCACTCGTGACAATTATTTTTGGACTTTAAGATTATGCTAATTTTCACGAGATAAGCAGAAATGCCGAAGGCAATAGGGAATATATTTCACAAAGAAACTCAAGAAATGATGACAAAGAAACCGAGGTAAAAAAGAAATTCTGAGGATGCGTCGATAATAAAATTTTCACGAAGAGAAAATGACAAAAGCAAACATAGAAATAGGTGAAACTTTTCCTGTCCACGGTTTTGTTTCAGTAAAAAAATGGACATCAGAACCTAATAAGAAGACCATTTTAGAGGAGTATAGAACAAGACATCATCTCTCAGGAGCGACATGCAAAGCATGTGAAGAAAAATAAAACGGAAGAAAAAAGAATAACGAAATATGAAAATTGAAAGAGATCTTTCGTCATGTATCAGTTCTGCCACATCAGTTCTGAGACTACATTATGAATAAAAAAAACAGAATGTTAAAATAGCTTGGGATACATAGACGAAAGAGGAGGAAAAAATGCACGGGTCCCCGCGAGGGCCAGGATCTGAAAGCGAATTGTAAAAATGCTGAGGTAATTTTTTTAGAGGCGCAAAAATCGAGAAATGCTAGAAGGCGGAGGAAATGAAAATACTAAAAAATATAAATAGTTAATGTTCTGATAAGTCTCGTCAATGGGTAAAACCTATTCACGCTTTTGTTCCAGAAAAAAAACTGGGAAACAGCATGGACATTGAGGATTTATTATTGAAACCATCTCAAAAGAGCGTAGAAAAAGGTGCCTACTCCCAGCAGGCCCGGGTTGAGGGACTTCAGCCCCCCCCTGAAATTTCAAATCATATTTTAGTTTAGCTTTACCATGTATTATATTGGATGAAGAATACAAGGGTTCGAGAGGGGAAAAGGTAAGAACAAAGCATTTTTCTAAAACAAAGTAGCCATAAATAAACTAAAATAACGAATAAAATTGTACCAAGTGAGGACCCCAGGCTTCAGATTAAGCCCTCCCAAACTAAAATCCTGGCTACGTCAATGACTCTCAGGGGCGAGGTGTGGAAAATATGAACGGAAACACAACGGGAGCAAATAAAATATTAAAAAAGGGTGAGGATAATACGTGGACATGAAAAGAAATTCCCCAGATACATCCGAGAGGGAAAAAATGCCCTGGAATTCGCGAAGGCCACGGCGACGATGTCCCAATAAACGACACAAAGGAAGACGAATTGAGGCAGCCGATTGACTGACTGATTGATTGATTGGTTATTGCCTTTATTGCGAGGCGAGAAGTGGGACTATTTAAGCCTGCCTTCTACCACCTGGGGAGGGGGTTAGAAAGACAGAGGAGGGAAGACACAGTTTAAGTGAGGGGTGAAGATGGGAGGGATATGCAAGACTGTACTGATCCAAGGATCGGTTGGGAGCGTAGAGGAGATGAAAATAGGGGGAGGTATGGAGGGGGGCAGCGGCGATATGCGCTCGCCCAAAATAGGCACCGTAAGTCACGTGAGGGGGGGCTGTCCATCCATCTTATATCACAGCTTCGCCGCTTCGGATTCCGGGGCCATCGCATGACCAGCGGGCGGGCAACCAACCCTTGTTATTACATCCCATCTTCCCTCGGGCGGATTTAAAGAGGAAAATTAACCCCGCCAGATCATCCGACAAGAAAAACTAATTGGCCTTCTCAAAAAAGTCCCTCGTGTAGAAGGCGTAAAATATATAATCTGGTGAATGTTCACTCGAAGGATGTTTACCATAGGAGCTTAAGCGGTGGATAGTTAACATTTTTGTGCAGGTGACTAAGTAATGCACAAAAAGATAACGATAAAAATATTCCGTATTACAAGATTTTTACAGGATTCTTGAGTCGACCAAATGGAGAGTAAATCTTGACGATAAAAATGTTCACCAATACCTACACTACATGAGAAGAAAAGACGAAGAGTTCCTTTCGATAAAAAAAAATAGGGAAGATCTTTCTTTTTTAGATAGTAGATTTTTCTTTTTTCAAGGATTGTATTCGATTTGAAAATTTTGCCTTGTACGGAGTTCAATGTATTCCTCTAGCGCATAAAAGTGTTTCCAAACTGGATCTCTCAAAGACAGTAAACAAATATGATACAACTATTATTGGGAATGCGCGTTCTCATAATTTTGCAAATTTAACTTTTTAAATTGTATAAAAATGTTATGATATCGACCAACTCCCTCTGCCACCTAACTAATAATAAGTTCTGTGAATTTATTTAACTGGTTACATGTTTACTTCTGAAATGTTCTTTGTTTAAGGTAAACTCCATTTCACAATCAATCTATATAATGAATCCATATTTCTTCTCGCAAAATTGAATAAGTTCAATAGAATTCAACGTATTAATCCCATTTTCCTACACAGAGACATTCCCTTAAATATATAGCGTATTTCCACTTTTACAGGCATAATAGAAAACACTAAGACCGACGAAAAGAGCATCGACCGTCTCTCCGAAGCTAGAATCCCCATTCACGATGCAGGAGGAAAATTGAATTAAGAAACTCGCGAACTGGCGAAACCGTGGAGGTATTAAAGCCGTCGGGTGCGAACTGCATTAATGCGACGGCGACGTGAACTTGTGCACGTAAGAACCCGCCAAAGGCAAGGGCAAGGTCTCCTCCTACGGCCGCTCTCCTTTCCCCCAGTCTTTCTAGTTCTCGAAGGAAGCGCGGAATGGAGAATAATGGAGAGGAAGACTCAGCGCGCCAGCGGAGTACAATGCGTCGGCGTATTCAACCGGATAGCAGAAGCCGACGGGGCTTAAACCTTTGGCTCTACCCGCGAAGATGCAAAGAGACTTTAAGACTCTATGGCCATAAATGGAAAGAGGTGAACATGGGAGAGTGCTCTGCGTAAGAGAGTCACGCGAGGAAGAAAAAAATAGTCGATGACCACTAAGAAGGGACCGTCTTGACCTCGGGATGAATTCAGCATCGGCAATGAGTTAATAAAGACACAGGCTGACGACAGGCGGTTCGTAAAACGACACGTTCAACGATAAGTGCCAGCGTGTGACAAGAAACAGTAAAATTTCACAGATGTAGCCACGGTTTTGAGGCTGAGTACTCTTTATTCTCTAACGCTGAACCTCTCCTGTAAGCAATCATCTTCTTAAGTTCAAGACATCCACAACTAGACGAATCCACCTCAAATGCCTCAAAATAATCTTTGAGCAACGGGTTTGAATCCAAAGCCGGAGATGATGTCGGAAACTCATTGATGCTGCGTGACGTATTTCACGCGAATATTAGTTCAAGCCGTGCTTAAGATACACACAAACACCTTTAAAGCACTCTTTTCTACTTCGAATTGCATGCTTACTTTAAAAGAACAAGAATTTTTATCGCGGTACCGTGAATAAAATGCCATCTAGAACTCGTCGATTTGAGCCAAGATCAACGAAGTTAAATCCCACTGCAGTGGGATGATTTTTCCAGGGCGCATTTCTTACGATATATACAGGGGAATACGGGAAACTTCATTCAAGTACTCAAAGTAAATCCGGGATATCTGGGGTCGATTTCCCAGATAATTTTTTCACTTCACAGAAATTATTTTTTCACAGTGAATTTTGCACAAGAGTGTCTCCTCAAAGGGGGAATCCGCTTACTTCACACGGTCGCGACTGATCACCGCAGGATGGTAACGTAAATTGCCTCCGTCGTCAGTACAGCCTGTCTCATCCCGCAGGAGCAAGAACAAGACTATGGACCCCGGTGAGCGTGTACAATGGAGCCAGGCGTTGAATGGAGTTCCGCGTATGACGTCGAGAGGGGTGATCAAGGGTGTTAAAAATGAAATGAAGGAGACATTCCGCTCGATTCTTGAAGCCAATTCCACCATACCAGTCAACACAGTTTAGGCCTTGCTCTTGCTTGCGTTTCCGGTAGTCGCGTTTGCCTCCTCCGTTTCATTTTCTCCTCCTTGGGAGGGATACCCATCCGATCATCAATAGTGGTGTCCATCCGCCTTCAACGTCTAATTGAGAAGGACTACTTCATACGCCTGTTTATATGTATATGTATTCTTCTTGCGATATTACCACAGCAGACGTCTCGCATACACATACGGGTAAAATGTGCGAGGCAATTTCGCTACTCTCCGTTAACTATATGGTTTCTTGAAATGGCCGAGTTCGATCTTCCCATTAAAAAGATACCACGCGAGACATCTTTCTAGCAGCGGCGACAAACAACGAGGACAAGGGGAACTTCAAAATAGAATTCCTCTCCGCCTCATCATCCGGCCTCCACCGCAGCGGAATGGAATCCATTGCGACCCCAACGCATGCACATATACTTACACACTTCCCGCCCGCCCGCCCGCCCGCCCGCCCGCCTTCCGATCAGAACGATACGCCGAGCCGATCGTTCCCCATCCCCATACCTCCGGGCCCACCACACCTTGCGCGTCAAAATAGACGACTTGTCAACCCTCATCCGCATGCCTGCCGCGAGAAATGGCGGGCTGGGAAAGGGGAACTACTATGAACCGAGTATCGATCCAGAACCTCAACACCGCGAGGGAGATAAAGTAAACGCAATAAGTGGTCCATTATATATTTTCCGATGTCCTAAAGTATAAGTTTGTCCATTATTATTACTAGGACAGAAATATGACGTGAACAGAAAATTACTTTCTACACGAGTGGTACACGTCTTTCGTAAAATAATGTGTTTCAGTTTCTTTGCCAATAGTTTGCCTAATTGTAACGAAATTTTAATAGATAAATAAGCCATTTAGATTTCAACATAATGTTCTCGATTGTATTAATATTATTGCCCGGGGAAAATTTCAAACTGATATATTTTTGCATTGGAATGAAGATTGAAAAAATTTTCGAGTCACTTATATAAAATGGTTTTGAGTCATCAAAAACTGATATAAGGTTTACCATGCCATGGTGTCTATTACGACAGCAGAAGACCACCTTTAAGTGCTAATTATGAATAAAACACGTTTGCCACGGAAGACAGCTACTACTATGAAGACCGATTGGACAGAAAAACAATGCTGCTTTTTCTTCAGTCTAAAATAAGCCAACATTGCCTACGACTCCAAAATGCAGACTACTTCTAGCCAGCGACAACTTCTGCCAGCGACCTTTGGCCGCGCTTTTCCCTATCCCGGCCATCTCTCGCTTGTATAGTAGTCGGCGCAGGAGAAAACTAAGAAACCCAGGACATCTGACCGTAGCACAGCGGGTTTTTCTTCCTATTCCGCGGGCGGAGACACAAGCCAGTTCCTGAAGCTCCAATTGAAGACTTCCACCGCATCTATGTCCCCATGCCACTATTTCCGCCTCCGAAAGGTGAATCACCAAAGCCTCGTTCTCTGTCCCGGTCTAGTTAGCGAGGAGTACACGCCGCTCCCGTCATTCAGTCAACTTTGACTAGCAATGAGCCTCACAGCTCGCACTTAAACAAATTTGTGATTGATTTTGGAGTGGAAGTTAATATACGGTTGGCTGAGCCTTTGACTATTGGTTTGCAATTTGGTTGCAAGTGTGAAATATATTTTTTATTAGTTATTCATCGAAATTGATTGTCTTCACACTGATTTCATCATTTGTCTCGCCTGAGCTTGGAAAGAGTTCGTTTCTAGACGGACGTTTTCGGCGAGAAAATTATTTTCCCTCTCCCGTTACGCTTCATAACTTCACTTAATACTATGATACTGGTTATGACCAACAGAATCGGTAACATTTATATTGTTTTCCGAATAAAGGGTCACTTCTGGCGGGTTCACTGTCGCAAAACCCTGATTAGTAAATAAACGCAAAATAAAACTGCTTAAAGTAAAAGTCGTGATACAGATAGGACAATATTGTTTGAATAAGTTCGCCCACCAAAATCAAACAGACATTGAATAATCAAATTTATTATGAAACTTTCAATACTTTTTCGATTACATTATCGAATTTGACATTTGACAAGAAAACAATGATACTCAATACACTAGGAGAAATAAAAAAACAAGAAATTTTTAACTTACATAAGATCAGTAGCATTTATATTCCGCAATGGCAACTTGATAATTCCAGGGATTCTACGTTCAAACCCAGGCTATACCTACCTCTCAATGCTCCCGGGAAACAAAGCAATAAGATGTTCGGGGAATAAATAATTCAAAAGAAACCTAAGACGGCACGGGAAAGGAAACTCACTTCATAGTCCCGAATATAATTGTATTCTACACGTGTCAGAAGTTGGTGCGCAGTGTGGTTTACTATCACAACTAGCGATCGTGTTGATCAATGTGTAAATATTTTTGGCTCAATTCAACCGCGCGCGAGCCAAATAATAGTCGATTTTAGACTACCCCGCGCAATTATAAAAACACTTAGTAAACACACAGTTAAACAAGTTAACTATAAATCACGGTGGAAATCACCCCATTATTTACGTTTCCATCTGCGTCCCATTTTGAAGTATTCAAACGAACAGCAAAGCTCACCGACTATCAGCAGGAAGTTGAAAATATATTCGATGAAAACCCTTATTTATAGTTTATGAAGATGCGCACCACGAACTGAATGCCTCATCGGCCTGTTCTTTTCCGCTATGAATAGAAATCTAAAGCATTTTTATTACACAAATGTCAATACCAGCAATGTTTCTGTTTCCCATAATTTCAAGGGTTTCATTAAATACCCACTAAAATGATCTTCAAAAAACTATAATAAAAGTAGCATTATTACATTAATAAAACTGCAGCTTAAGTAATCTAAGCATTTTTTTCACAAAAGCTTGATGACATGGGTTCGCCAGAATCTAAAATGCATTTTGGACACAAGAGCGGTATGTGCACCTCCTATTTCGTAACCTAGTCTTTGAAATCTGTTATTTCATGGGAACAGAAATTACTACTTGCCATCAATCAAAACGTCAAAGATTACTTGAGGGGATGTGACAGCCTTCAAAAGAAAAGAAAGCTGGTTTGACTGATTGGGTTACATGGATGGGAAAATATTGCGTGAATATTTCATGGCTCTTACGTCATGCGATTCATGAGAGCTACGCGTACGAGAAAATTAATTTGTCAACGATTCTAAAACAGAAATTAAAAATTAAAACGGTAAATGGAGTCAAACCACTGGAAAGATTAAAACGCCACCTTAATTCTCTATTGCAACTTTTTATTCGCGAGCCATAAAATGGAGCACTGTAGATCCGAAAGCCGTTGGAATAACAAAAAGTTAATCCCATCACGTTATCATATTGTATGGAGCCAGAATCATCCTTACCCGTTCCATACTAGAACATGTATTAGAATGTTCTTTAACCCACGACCTTGATTAGGTAGGTCGGCCAGTATGGAAAACGCAGGCACATTAAGGACTCTACCTCAAAGATAGTTATTATTAGAACTATGAAATAATTTGAAGATGAAAGACGAACCCACTGAGTAAGATAACACACAAATGCGGCGAATTCAATAAAAACACCCTGCATCAATGAAGTGCCGAAAAGTTAAGCTGTCATTCGGCCAAAAGCATATCTATTAAAGAATAATGAGAGCATAACTTTGATAATTCCTCTTTCAAATTGGTTAACAGAACAACATTCACTGTGATACAACGTTATGAAATACTTCATAACACATCATACGTTATGAACTCTACCCTAAATGTAACTGCACATGAAATAGGCTTCATTTTCGCATTACAAACGCCAGCCATCCTCCCACTTGATTTATGCCCCTGTATTTCTTAAAATAGTGGACTCTCCATGGAGTCAGAAATAATAGCTCAGGTCCGGAAACATACATCGGCATCGGAGTTAATGTGTAGGTATAAATGTAGCGAAACTTGGTGGCAATCGCTCGTGAGGATCATGACGCAAAGGAGAGGAAAGCATACATGAGATGTTGGTTGAAGCGGCCGAGCCTCTTTCCAGAACACCCTGCGAGAGTCCTTCGATAATTTTGCCAGCTAATCAACGCTTGGTCTACGATCTGTGTCCTCTAATCATCAACTGGTGAGTGTCACCAAGTTTCGCTATACCTATAGTGCTTGGACAAGGTCATGTAAATACAATAACACAGCGACACACGTTGAATATAATAACGAAAGCTGTTACATATAGAGAAATTATTATTATATTTTGAGTGAACGACCAACTCAAAGACGCGTCGGACAGGAATGTATGTACTACCACACAAAAATAGTCCGCAACTGTTTACGCCGCAGCCCTAACCGTCGCGTGAGTGGGCGAATTGACTGAGAAAACTAGAGTGAGGCGCCTTCACCGCCGTGCACTTATTTTCCTGCCCTGAAGCGACGACAGGGCGCGGAAAGACGCGACCCTGAGACCGACGCAGAGGCTCAGGGAGTTCACTTTCTCGAAAATACTCAGGACTCGAGCGGCGCGTGTGGTTAGGCGGTGTTGCGAGGTGTCTCTTGTCACTTGTCTCCTCCCAATCCCATCGGTTGCGTCCCACCTCCGTGCCCACCGCCGAGCGCGTTCAAATAGACCGAAAGACTCTCTGCATGTCATTTATCTCGCTCTTTTTCGTGAGCGCCTCGGAGCGGGAAGTGAGGGTAGGGAGGAAGCAAATACCTGAAATAAATGAAGAGGAGGAAGATGACGTGGCGGGAAAGGTGCGACGGATTACCACTGCTGCTCCTCTGGGAGGGACGGGCATCTCTCCCGTAAAAATCTCCCTGCGAGTGCCAATCGATGGCTCACTAATTTTGTTCCCAAGGCCGCCGCCGCACCCCGACGGGGGAGTTTTTGGGCGAGGTCCTTTCTCTAGGCGCTCTCTAGGCTAGAACAGATGGAACCGACGCCAAGTCCGCCCTCGAGGAATATATGAGCTATCTGTTTACTGCAGGGGTTCCGTACCTTTCTTCTCTGTGGCGTAAAAGAGAGAATTCCATATTTATGGATTGGGCTCAGTAACATACTTATTTCAAGTACGGCATATTTTTTTTGTATCACCCACCAATGCGAATATTTAGTAATCGAAATTGAGAGTCTGAATTAATTGGACGACTAATAAACCAAGTCTCATTAAAATATTTCAAAGCTAAAGATTTACGAGGCCATGATCAAATCAAGTAAAACAGAATACTGGCACTCGAAAAAACTGACAATATTGATATTACTTTGTTAAGCTAATTGTTAAATAACGGCTTTGCGTATTTTTACCGTAAATGACACGCAATGAAGTGAAAAAAGGAAACAAATGTTATCATAATTTGTTATGCTACAAAATGTGCTGCAAAAATGCTTTCAACAAAGCACTAAAAAAACTTTAAAATTTCATGCGAAAGCATTTGAGTGGCATAGGCGTGTAGTTATCAAAGTGAAATAAACACAATAGGAAGCTCTATACTACCATACTACCATTAAAGAGGTCTCATAAGTTACAGCTTCTATCAGATATAAATATGTGATAAATCTAATAATGACAGGAAATTCTATCACACAACTAGTGGAAGCATTCCGCGGATTCTGAAATACATTGCGCATTTAAAATGATATGTCCATGACTTCTATTCCCGACCGAGGAGGCGAAACCATTGCGGCCACCAGACACGCTATATCACGCGGGGCGCTTATGATGTCAGAAGAAAGTGACACACAACTTTTTGGAACGTTTTGCACCCATAATACTAATAAAACGAGGAGAAAAGCGTGGAAAATGAAACAGTCGCGATAAAATCCCTTCCGCACGCCAACCCCCGCTCTGCAAACATGAACCCGTCAAATATCGGGGCTCCATATTACCCTTATCTCAGTTTGCTTATCCCCCCCCAATTACCGTAAAATACACCAACCGTATTCCGACCATTCACTCCAAATACAGATAGGAACATCGTGAAGGTCCGAATTGGGTAAAAGATATGAATGGGGAAAGTGAGAGTGAAGCATAGTTTACGATTGGCATCTGCTTGAAACGCTAAATGTGAACAGGAAACACGTTCACGATTTCGGTCAACTGGAACTTGCGACGGCAACCTTCGTCCATCTTCGCTGATTTTCGACTGTAGATCCATGTGTAAACCATTGTGAATGTAAACATATAGAAGATACACGATTTACTTGCGTATATCATAGTGGTTGGAAATGATTACTCAGCTGATTGATGACGATATTGATTAGATAGATCCAATCAAAAAATTATCGAATCCGAATCCCGAATCTCTTTCTTTATCGAATAGCGAAACCAAATCACATGAGCGCTAGTGTAAAACATGCTGAATAAATTAAATTGGGTTGTTCAATGAGCGTGAAAGTGCACTTCCTCCATTCAAATTTTAACTACTTTCCCAAAAACCTTGGTGGTGTTGGTGAAGAGCAAGGGGAAAGGTTCCATCAGGATGACCAAGGAGATGGAACGCAGATACCAGGGCAGATGGAACGTCTACATGATTGCGGATTAATGCTGGATGCTACACAGAGAATAGCACGTTGTTCATAGGAAGAGTACCAACAGAAGCTTTAAGGAACAACGAAAAAACCTTGTAAGGGAAAACATATATTTTGAGAACTTTTCTGTCTAAAAGTATTACAATTGTTTATTTTAATTTCCATTTTTAGATAATCATGCCAATCACTACACTATAAAGCAACATTTTCTCAACATTTCGAGAATAACTTTATGTTTTGTGAAGAATTCTTACGTGCTAGAGAAAAACTTTGGCTATATTTGAAAGTAGCACATTACACTGCATTAGAATCAGTGGAAATTTAAAAACAATTTTCAATAAACTGAATTTATCAGGCTTGCGTAACCGAATGGCTCTAAAAGTATTTCACCCAAAAGAATCAATTATAAAAACAACCGAAAGCATATATCGTAATCAGGTGGTTTTAGGGATATTGAGTAGATATATGAAATTACTTTTACCGTTGTTTGAGTGTCCCTCCGTGAAATAAGAGGAAATAGTTGAAGTGCCCCAGGGAAGCCTTAGAACGAGTTTCAAAACCCGAGAGAATTCAATATACTGCAATCATTACTGATTCCTAATGCTAGCGACTACCGTGACTTAAGGAAGGTTAGCCTGAAAACGTAAGATAGAAATCCATAATCCCCAATATTTCAAACATTTCCTGTTCTTAACTCGATTAAAATAAGGTAGACAGAGAAAGAGTAGTATAGTAGAGATAGTAGAGAGTAGTTTCCCGGGTAGAAAAAGGATGGAAAGTGGTTTCCCGGAAAACGGTGATAAACGCAGAATCATTTGGTGGCCATGACCAAATACACGTCGACGCAAGGCCGATCACGTTTCTCAGCTGGTTCCTTAGTCTAACCTCGATCCAAGAATAGCTTTGAAATTGAAATAGCTGCTTACAGATAAAACTTAACTCTCGTAATGAAATAAAAAGCCTCCAACTTTCCACGTCACGTTCAGCATTCTGGGATCTAGATGTATTTGGGTTACTCACAGGGTCGCCAGGAGCAAGAGAAGGCATCGGTGAAAACATTCGGTCCCACGACTAAGGGCTACAAATCATCTTATTTAAATATAGGGAAAAATATAGGATATAGAGCATACAACGCATAGGACTCCGGGTCTAATACACTGGACCCTTAATGCACAACTGCGAACATAAACTTGCGAAGAGAAATATCTTAACAAAGAATAATATGCTATATCTTATGCAGTCAGTCGCAAAAATACGTTTAGTAGTTAGAAATTCAATTACGATTATACGATTTTATTCACTACTACCGCTTTAATTCACCAGGTAATTTTAAGCCATTAATTTAATATTTATAATATTCATAGCAATATCGATCATAATTCGCTATGAAAACTTTGAATCAATATTCCACAAACATAAATATCTTTTTAAAATTCGAAGTGACATTTCGTGAGTAGAAAAAAATAACATTGGTAGGAAACTTATATAGACCTTCGGTTGATAGAAAAAATATAAGGCATCAATAATATCCATTCGCTTAGTCCCTGGTAAAATTAATTACTTGAATGGCAAAAGTAAAGCCAGCTGATGTTAAGCTAAGAAACTGCAGCCTTAAAGAAAATGTTCTCTTAGGGCTTATCAGTAGCGCTTGACTGCGGCAACGAAAAAAGAATCGAAAAACACATTCAGGCACTTGAGCCCAAAGAAAGGCAATCAAATGCTAGGGTCTTGGGCAAAGGTATTAATAACGATAGTAATAGCGGCCAACAGAAAAGATTCTGGGGCAACGACCGAGAACTTTATAGAGGTTTCGTAACCGGGAAGAAAGTGATGCGGCGAGTATTTTTAAGTTAAATTTGTCCTTACTTTTAGCAAGGCTCAGTAAATTTTGATTTCGCAATTCGTTCAACTCCCCACAGCATACTGTAGTCATCATCTTATCCCGGAAAATCTGAAGAGAAATAAGAGAAACTAGACTTTGAAAAATTTATTTATGCTCAACTCGCTTTTCTGCCATCTATTCGCAAACAAAGGGGAGATAACGAAAGGCTAATAAATGTTTAACACGGGGTCGTTATTTCAAGGTACTTAATTTAGAGAGTCCTTGAAGATAAATACTTCACAGGATGCGGGACTGTAAGTTACTAGGTTTCATCATTACAAGCTGGCGCTGAAATTGGCTACGATGAGCAAAAGTACACTCTTTAATATTTAATTTATATGCCCATTGAAATATCAAAGTGCTGAAGAAATACTTAAGATAAGGATGGATGTCATGTGTCATATTTCATCTAATATTTTATAAATTTCCAAAAAAACTGGTTCAAATTGTTCTATCATTAGTATTATATTATATGATAATGAGATAAAAGTTTATTTAGTACAAAAAAGGTAAGCCAGATTTGTAAAAACATATGAGGTGTTTCTGAGTTATTGGATGTGCTATGATGGGAGACCCTGCAAACACGGAGAAAACGATTGAGATTAAAGCTTATGAAAACGTGCATGGAACCAGAGTTTCATTCTGACCCTGGCGAAACAATAAGACCTCACTTCACCACATCGGTATTTTGGACCACCCTGATAAAATAAGTTAGATAGAGACGAGATTGACCGATTAAATAACACCTTTTTGTCATACTTTGAATACTTTGACAATTTACTTTGTAGATTTTTGTAGGCATTGTTAAAGAAATCCTAATTCCCTGAGAATGACGCGAGAGCGTCGAAACCGGTCGGGGTTGCTTATACAAATGGAATGTGCAAAGTTTATTTAATTAGAAATAGCTTTTTCCCCTCGTCAACAACAAGACCACCACCGATGAATTTAGATACGAAGTAACTACATGTGCATATAACACTATTCTCACAATCTGAACAGCAATACGACATTTTTCCTAGAGCCAAACGTCCTTTTACAGCGTACGAGGCTACAGCGTATACTAATGTCAACATTTTTCTTGTCGGCGTTTTAGAATGTTTTTTTTTCGTTCCTACCATTTCGTGCCGATGTTTATCTGTTGTCTCTCCATTGCCAAAGCATACTTTCCGTTCACGATGTTGTTGCTCGTATGTTTGTGGGGGCAGGTAAATGTGTATGCACTTCCCCAGTAGCAAAGCCGTATTTGGCCTACCGTGTGTATTTGGCGATCGCTTCGGAGGCGTGGCGACAGTTCTCGAGCGAATCGTCGCTTCCACCGCGCCATTTCTGACCTATCTACCCTATCCATCCCTTCCCAAGAACCTTTCCTCGTGAAGTTCCTCGGTGTCCAAACAAGGGCGGCGAGCAAACTGAACCTGAGGCCGGAAATGAAAGGTCTGCCGCTTCCTCTTCAATAACCGCCAGAGGCGGTTCGGAGTCTCCTTCGTCGAAGAGGCTCTGAAACTTGTCACCGAAAGAGGATCTCTGGAAGCTGATCTTCCAAATCTCATTTCGTTCTGCGATAAAGTATGTTCGCCTCATTCTGAGTTACTTTCCGTTTCTTTTTTTCAGTGAGTAATTGAATGTTAATTATCTATTATCGTTGTTTACCTGTGGCCACTCGCTCGCAAATGTAGTTTACTGAGTATGGTTGAAACGGTTGAAGGTAGGAGAGACGCCCGCAGAGCGGGATTACGATCGACGTTTCCTGACGTGACGGAATACACCGAGGCGCTCTGTTTTCCGTCGTCTTCCCGTAAAAGAGGAGTATTTTACGGTTGACGGGAGAGGCAGCGCCAATTGTTGACCTATTTTCAAATGGTATTCTAAACGGTTGCTAAGTTACTACATATTTATTTTCATATTTTATGATCAAAAAATAAATAATCCGAAAAAATACTGGAAAATATTGCTTCAAGAGGGTTAATTATGATTACTGTTCACCTATAAAGTAAGGTGGACAATCTGGAAATTAAATTTTGTTAATATTGTAAAAAAACTCATATCTGATTGCCTGCCGTTAACTTAGCGAGACTTAAAATTTAGACTTTGCCGAGGATTACTAATCGTCCGTTGACGGCGACGTCATGGTCAACGGCTGGGATTCCACTACGTCACAATCACCAAGCTTCGCGAAAGGCACCGTCCGTTGCCGTCACGTCAGGAAACGGACGGTAGCGTTCGCGAATTTTTTTATTGCTATGTAGTTGAACCTATTACTGTGGCCGGATGTTTACGGGGCCGTCGATAACCAATAACGTCGCGAATGCTACCGTCCGTTTCCGTCACACCAGAAAACGTTGATCGTAATCCCACCCTTAAGGGTTGGAATAAGTTCGACATTTCCTGACGTGACGGCAACGGACATTGGCGAACGCGAAGCTAGGTGATTTATTTATTGGAGATTATTACGATGGTCGGACGTACACGACGCTGTCAAAGGACGATGAGCACACCGTTCTGAGTCTAACTTTTCCGTCAAGTCAACGTTAGCCTATCAGGGGAGAGATCAATGGATATCATAGTCATTGTCGAGTTGGATTCAAAATGCAATTGTGAGCTATTAGAATGGAAAAAGGTATGAGGGAAGATATTCATTTAGAGTTTGTAAGAATCAATAAATTTTTATATGACAAGTACCTCGTATACAAAAGTAATAAAAGGAAAGAAATAACCTGGACGGTGGCTGTGGAAATATTGAAGTATAAGTTAAGATTGTGTCAGTAGCATATACATGTACATTCACTAATTACGTACTCATTTGTGATTATAATAACGGAATACATGGCACTATAGTGGTCGCAGAGTTTCTGTGCACTGGAGAGTTTCTCTTAGCCCAACTTCCCACAGTAGAAGGGCAGCGATTGGCTGATGGCGTCCTATCCCGTAAAGCGGTTCTTAGCTCAGTGCGCGCCGCGTACGAATGCTCTAAGCAGCGATCCCAAAGAATCGGCTAAAACGAACGGAATGCCTCGCCGACGCGACGGCCTTTAGCATAGAAATACTCTCGACAAGAAACTACAATAGATATCGAGTCAAAACTTTCAGTGATTGCATTATTCATCGCTACAAGTTTAGAAACTAATGTCCATCGGCGCATGTCACCTTGGTTCTACGATAAATTAACAAAACGTAAAACCTCTTCACCAACCTTTTACAAAATAAAAATACGAAAATTCCACTTAATTGTCAGAACAACTAATATAGTAAACGCGACGATCAACACTAGGCACGCCAAGGGCTTGCATGGTAAGGTGGATATCTTTGAGAGACCGATACACGAGGAAGACCAGAATAAGGATGAAGGGAGGGTCCAGTGAATCGGCTGCGAATGGCAGATCTGTGACACCAATTTGAGGCGCTTCAGTTCCTAAAGAGCTTAGCATGAGGCGCAGGCGGTAAATTATTATTTACTTTCTTTAAGAGTTTTACCTAATGTTTTAAAGTATGTTTAAATCAAAAAGTGTTCGAAGAATTATGATGGATAATTATAAAAGGCTCTTAGGAAATTATTAAAAGATAACAAATGCACCATGCCTTGATTGACCCCTTCTGATGATTAATTGGTAATTTTGGGATTGTTTGCACTTTGCAACAAATGAAAAGGTCTCATGTTAAAGTGTTCATGAAATAAAAAGTTGGTTAAGAGTATCATGTTGTGATGAACCATGGTTGTTTGTTTATTTGTATTGCACATAGAAACTGTTGAAATAGTTATAGGGGGAGGGGGAGCTCTTTAATTGATGTGCATATGCAGGGATAATGAGTTTCATTCTACGTCGCAGAAGTTTTACGACTTATTTCTATTTGTACAGTGAAATATGGAAATTAACAACTTCTTTGCAACCGTCTTTGCAAAGCTGTCAACAATTGGCGCTGATGCTCCTGTCAATCATAATACTCCTCTCTCCGACGGTCAGAGGACGGAAAAGTTAACGCCACCGTCCGTATCCGTCACGCCATAAAACATTGACCGTTAATGTCCTGAGGGGAACTTGGACACGGACGTTTAATGTCCAATTTGATGGACTTGAAGTGCCCACCTTGAATGATCCAAATTGAGAACGAATTGACGTTAAAAAAATCTTGCCACCGCCAGAATTTGCACCCAGGTCCTCCGCTGGGGAAGACAGTGATCTAGTATCCACGTTAATTCGACCCCCTCCCCGATCTCTCTTTCTGCTTTTCTCTCAACCATTAAAATAGCGTTCGTCTACGTCGTACCATTGTAATTGTCACTTTCCTTAACAATAAAACGGACCAATTTTTATAGTCTTCTATCCCTTATAAAAGGGGTTTTAATGATTATTGCCCTGAGTTAACTATATATGCAAGGTGTTCTTTGTAATTACCCTTGTACGAGTTTCATTTTCAACTGTCAGCAATACGAAGATTGGTTAACTGTAGATCTCCAGTCAATACTCATTTCGCATAGCCGCTTTATTCCTTAACGTATATTTTTACATTTCCTCACAATTTGCGTGATGATTGCAATTTTAAATATTCTTGTGTGCATATTGTTGTTATGGACCCAGTTACTTCCACCTCTACGACTAGGTTACTCTAGCTTCATTCGTAATTCATGCTTTTTTATAAGTACATGCACAACGAAGAAAGTGCATCTATGGTGTGAATCACCCCTGCCTCGCAACTGTGAAGTTCGTCGGTAATTCAAAGAAACATGAAGGAAAATACCTGAGAATAAGGGCGGTGCTGAACCTGGCGTCCTCGACTTCAACTGAAGTTCAGCTATCTTGATCTCTTGACGTGACAAGTGAGAATTTTCCCGGGAAACTTTTAGGCAGTTGAAGGGGTATGAGTGAAATCTTTCGGCTACCATCTCTCAAAACAAACGAACGGTAGCTTCCCCTTCGAGATTAAATTGTTTTCGAGAACTTGTCGAAAAGAAGTGGAGTTCATATACGAGTGGTTCGCTGAAGTAATGTATTACTGAATTGCTGAATTGATCCCGATTGTGAAGTGAATTCCAAATCATTACTTACCAAAAAAGTAATAATAGGAAGTGCATGCAAAATATTTTGTCTAGGTTCTTCCATTCTTTTTTACATCTCTCACAAAATAAATAATTTTTACGGAAAATATTGTTTAATCGTATCCCATCACGCATTCCCCAATTGGTCATTTTTCAATCCACAGATAGTGGCAAGTTGCAAAGCATCGTATTTTCTGGTTTACTAAGGTCATCCTTAAATTTTCAATTACATGGGCGGATTTTTATATTTATTCGCAATAAGCGGAGAGCGGATCTCATTAGTTCCTTATTTTTTGTGAATCAGCTTAACTTTCTAAACTGTCCTGGGCAAATGAAGCTGAACTGGAGAAAGAATCTCCTTATCACGAACATTTTGGAAACAATTTTATTAATAATAAATGTGAACTAAAATAACGTTATTTAAATTCAGTTTCGGTTTTTACTCTACCATTTCCATTCTTTGTGCCCTATGAGATGGAAATAATTTCGTGGTAGACGGATTATTTTCTCCGTGATATTGGATTTGGAAACATTCTTCTGGGATTAATCTTTTTATGGCTTGGATCTTGGCTGTTTAACAATCTAGGAATGAAATATCGTTCATAGGGAATATATTTGTCACAAACGTTTTTAATTTAAATGACATGCGTTGAACTGTAGCATTATTGATCGCTATTTGAACCCTGATTTCGGCGGGAATTTTTATCAACTCAAGTGACGCCATCCTGCCTCTTCTCGAAATTTGCCGAAATTTCTTAGCCTCTTGGAAAGGTGAAGGCAAAGTTTCATAAGTTCATGTGCATTGGTACCATAGAAACCATGGTAGTAAAAAGTGAGATAATAGTTCTCAATTCTGTCAGCTAATTCCCCGGAGTTTTACCCTCTTTTCTCTATGCATGAGTGAAATTTTGAAGTTGCATCGTTCCTGCCCTTTCGTCTGTTGTTCGTGAAATTTGCTTATTTTCTCTTTCCACCAAACTTTCGTTCCTTGTCGTAGAGATGTTTCCTTCGTCCAGAGAATTTCGGCTCGTCTATTCTCAATCCAGTTTTGTGCATTCTAGAAATTTCTTCTTTTCCAGGTGAATTCATCGTTATGGATTAACTATGTTAAACTCGCCGCAAATCGTTGTATCTTGGCTTATCGGACGAAACTATCTCCGTTTTACCTCTCTGTGATGAATTTGTTGTGCTGTCTTTTCGTTTCCTGACGATTTTCTTTATATCTGTCTCCTGTTTTGATACTAACAGTGATTTAGTACAAACATTTGACGCCTATCTCCAGGGGCACAAATAAAATGATGTACCTATTGGGTATTTCAGATATTTTTTCTATTTCATACTAGTCGGTTTAGTCGACCTTGCGACTTAGTGCTGGCACTAAACAGTAGTTGCATGAGTTCGCGCCAAAAGCTCTTACACCCCTTTTCAATTTTATTTCTTCCAAAACTTAATTGGCCTCGAATATAAAGCCCTTTACGCTGAATTAAATATTGAATATTGATGGGTTTACAAAGCTATTCTATTCGCATGAAAACATCAACAGATTTTGATGGGGATCTTGCGACAAATCTTCTTGGATTAGACGCATAGCTAGAAGCATCGCATTCCAGGGGACTGAAGAAAATACATCGTAACAAAGAAGAGAATTAGAAAGGTAGATGATAACTACAGATAAAAATATGCTGGGAACCTTACTAATTAGCAAATTGAATCGCTTTCAGCCAAATGAATGTTTTTAGCAAAATACGAGCCACTGAAAATTAAAACCAAAAAGAGTAATGGTCCAACACAATTTCCATTCTTGTGAATTTTAAAACACTAATTTCGCAAGAACAGATAATGATTCACAATGAATCATAAATTTAGTTTTTCATCAGGGTAAGAGCGGAAACCACGTAGAATGGGACATTTAAGAGTCTTTGTACAACAAAATATATATACAATGGCTACTCGAATAAAATATACAGATAGCTGAGTCTAACGATAATTCACTTGTTAACTGAATTGATCGTAGATTAAAAAATAAATAAAACACTAGTCGTCAATAGCCAAAATTACGAAAAAATTAAACGAAAACATTCCGCAGCATGTAAATAATCGCAAAATAACTATTAAAAATTTCCAACATTAATATAACCACGGTGAACTAAAATTTTGAACTTTTGGCAGAAAATTACCATTCAGAAATTTATGAACAAACGAATCATTTGTAGTGATTACAACTTTAATGAAGAAGAAAGAAGCACTGAAATGTAAAATTGCCGTTCGCTTCAGTGAGTTAACTTGACGAAACACGTAAATGTAACATCATTTTTGGTTACATTTAAGTTATTTCACTTATTCCGACCAATCACGTCCCACTTCAAGAGACGCACTCTGAAAAAAAACGAGATTAGCGAAAGTAATTTCATACATTGCGCATGTTAAAATGTCATTATAATGAAATTTTTTTTACATTCGTTTCAGAAAGAATATTTTTATTTTTAAGTCTAATTACCAAAGTTTTAAGAGCAGAGACTTTCTACATCCGTTGCCACCATAGAAAACGACTTTCTCTCTGGTGAATCCCGATAAGCATTGCGCCAAGTAACAAGCCAAGTAACGACTACAGCCCACATATAATTAAATATCTTATCATAAACAAGTTTAATTAACACAATGAAAAGTAAAGAAAACTTTGTAATTCCACTTTTTCACACAGTTTTCTTTACTTTTCATTATGTTAAGTCGATTCCATGAAGTAACCCCCGAGACAACGAATTATATCAAGTTTAATTAAGGTTCTAAGTTTATCTTACATTCACTGAAAAGCAATAGATGGTAATTTTGAAATCATAAACATGGAACTCATTACATTTATTAGGCTAATCTACCAGTTAGGTAAGTCTAAATGAAGAGAGTAAGAAACAACTAGACTTTTACAGGCGCTGGCCCCTGTCTCCTTCCACTATTTCTTTCTTCATCTCAGCATACGTCCTTCCTCGTCATCCCGTCCATAAAGCCTCCTTTCTTCACCTTACCCGCTTACCCAACATCCTCCCCTCTACCATGGCCTTTAGCATCCCTTCGACTCTCATTACCTGTTCCAACCACCTACTTTATTTCCCTCATCAAGGTCCCCCACAGGTTTCCACTGAAACCATGAACCGAACAAAAGATATAGAAACATTCAAACACAATGAAATTGGTCCGTTATCTGAGACACTCAGTATTTTAACGAGTAATCAAGTTTATATTATTTTTCTAATAAATTGGCAGTTTTTAGCAATACGTGCCATAATCATTAATGATAAGGCACTCCTTAATAGCTGACAAATCTCGTCTAAAAATAAAACAGCTTCGTACTGAATAAATTTTGTCTTATAAAAGTTGAGGGCTTTGCTCTACTAGAAATTCTGATTTGAAGTATTCATACTAATCCGTATAGATGCTAAGCATCATTCTCAAGAACTTTCAGGGTATAGAATCGATAGAGAAGCGAAGAAGTTACCACTTGAAGTCGAGAGAAAAAAATCAACGGAAACGCAAATCAATGGAGAGGGACTAACGGGATTGGTTCCGGGGGAGAGTAATTTACCGGAGGACTTCAATAAACTGAGCAATGAAAGCGAGAATAAATGAGCTCTGCGAGACCCGAACATTTGTAACGTAATAAACCAGAACAGAGGTCATTAATTGAGGCAGAGAGTGGTTAGCGGGAGAAGTCAGGGATAAGGACTCGAAAAGAGAGAGAAAAGGGCCGCTAAGGGACAGGAGAAGTAAAGCAGGGTGGCAACTGTTTTTCGATTTTCAAAGTAAAAGAGAATTCTAGGTTTTTCAAGTTTTACGATGCATTGCAGCGTCGTGTCTAAACGCAAATGACTGCCTTCCAAAAACCTGGTATATCTCGGCATATGAAGTTCTATTTTAATTCAAACGGACATTGATTGGAGGCATTTAAAAGCGGGAGAAGAAATAACAATAAATGAAATTTTATCACTACCAAATAATACACGGAGAAAGAAGAAAAATAGACTGAATGTGGAGCTTTAGATAACCTCGAAGGAAATACCTGAGGTGACGTTACCAAGGAATAAATTCATCCATGCAATGGGACATTACAAACAAAATATTCCAACAAATTGATCAGATAGATGTTAACAAATTATGTCTCCTATATTCTTAAAAGAAAACAGCCAATTTTTCATACTTCGTGGGCTGACTACTTCAGCTTGCTCACTACGACTAAAATCTCAGCACCAAACTATGAAAATCTCTTTCTTCAGAATTTTAAAAGCAGTTTTCCTTCGTCCTTGACTTGGCAACTAAGCATGCTGCCTCTGTAAGGAATACTGTCCAAAGAAACTTTATCTACCAAGTAGCTAAAGTACTTTAATGCAACCATAGGCAAAAATAAATAAAGTAAAGGTGTTGAGGAATAAAAAGGTTCAAGCAGAAGTGTCGTAATATCTGCAAAAGTAATAATTTTATATTTGATGTGAAACAAAAACTTTATATGAAACCAAGTTCATGATTACGTAAAATTACCCCGAAAATATTCGGTGCCATAGTAAAAACAATGGTGAGTCAAGGAAAAATTCTCAAAATGACGCAAAAATCGAGGATGATTCCAAGATTCTTTTCTAAAAAAGAGTTAGCAATTTCGATGAGTTTTCCTAGTTTCCAAGGATTTCAAGGACGGGTGGCCAACCTGGTCTTATACAGACGTCACTTATATTCCCTACCGGAGCTCACTTCCTTTCCCTAATCACTGAAAAAGATCTCCTCTGCTACCTCGACGGAAAAGTCAACCTTGATTACGAAAATTCTCTCCGCACGCAAATTCGCTCCTCCATCCTCCAAAAAACTCGACAGAGAGGAGGGAGAAGGAGGCCTTTAACGGCGCTTAATCCAATCGGAAAGTTACCCTAGAAAGGAGCTTTTCAAGCTCGCAGAGGAGAGCGTAAAATTGGTGATGCTCTGGTGCTCGTCTTTTCCACGCCAAATTTCCTTTCGGACCATGTTAGACGGACTCGAGGCTTCGCGCAGCTCTCCGCGTGCGGACCTGAGTCTAAATCGCACGCAAATCATCCGGTAACATGAAAGAGAAGAATATAACGGCAGAAATTTTCCTTCCGGAAAGATGTAAACAGCTACTATCCATACGTGGCCTTAGCCGGAGAGTTTGGAGGTCCAAATCAGAAGAGAGCTTTAACGCTTCCTGGCAGGGAGCAAAGCAACGCTAACCTGACAATAAAGATAATAATAGACAGGAAAATATACAGAGGGAAAAGAGGTTGTGTCAGTAGTAAATTTTGGTGCTTAGGCGTACCAACTGCTGAGGTTATATCGCTTCCGATAAAGGCCGGTTTACGATTGTCGTCTGCTTCAAGCCTTATCCGTGAATTAGACTCACGGCCACAATTTCGATACGCAACAGTCCGTCAACGTGAAAGTGCGTCGCCCATTGCCGTCCATCATCAATAGCAGACGGAATTTCGTACATGGTGGCGCCTACAACCAACAATTTTATAACTGCGGTAAAAATAGTTTACACGGGCATAAATTACGGTATATTTTACGAAAATGTTGTTTGGGCGAATATATTTGATAAGTGAGATTATTATCTACTCATTAAATTTAAAGATTGACAAATAATTAGCTATCCTAATATGTGCACGTACGCTGGATGACCTGGCGTCCACCGTGAACTGCGAACGTGTGAGTTGGGGCTGAGTGAACTTTGAAGTCAACGGCTAACGTTCATGGTGACGCATACACGCGATCGTAAATCTTTCCGTTAACACAAGCGCATTTCGTAATAACTCGGAGTTGAAGTTGAAATTCAAGTTCACACCTATCGCTAACAATCTACGATGAACATGATACCCCGACCCGAGGGTTGGAATCAGAACCCAAGACTATCGGGTAGCCAGGACGGCAAGTTACCAACATGGCTACATCGAAGGGAATTGAATAGTAATCCAAAGAAAACCTCAAACAAATTGCGTCAAACTGCAGGTGGACCGGAAAATTATACAGAATAACATCGGACTCTTTTTAAGTTTCATTTCACCCATGATATCGTGCAAATGTAACTTGACAAATTTTACATTTTCTGCTTTATCGTAAACTATAATATCATGTAATCACCGATATGCCATAAAATGTAAATGAAAATAAACCGAAGGACCCGGGATTCAGTGTGAGTCTAGAAATTCCATTTTAATTAAGTATTCCCACCGAATGTTGCGTAGGTGACTTCCTTTAGGGTCGTATCGCATGAAAGGACACCATAATTCAAGTCGGGGTGAAAGTGGGACCAGGCGCCTTCTCGGACGAAATGCTGAACGGAAACTCAGTCCGGCCTTTTAAAGCTCAACGAAAGTGTGGGACGAACGGGCGCACTTCTACACACTGAAAGAGAACGAATCGATCACTTTTCGACTTGGTTCCCTTTGACGTTCGTTTCCTCTGATCTCAAACTGATCGCTTCCTCGATAGTGAGAGCAGATGATAGCTCACGGTCGTAAATGAAAGGCTCACCGACCTGAAAAAAGCAGGTACCATAAGAATAGTTTGACAGGCAAGAAAGAAATCACCAAAAAACACCTATGACCATTCCGAGAGGGACTCACCATCTCAGGGCTACACCCTGCAGGGCAGTTTTCTCCAACAGGAGATTGAGTAACCCAAGCAATATGAAAAACGATGCTAGGTGATATAAGCCAGATATGAATGGATAACGTGATACAACCCTATCCATTGCTAGGAAAAATGAGAAAATTGGTAAGGCATTCACATTTCACGCACTCGGTTATAAATTCGGCATAGAATTATAAATTGGCTGATTGCGACTAATAAACAGATGAGAAAAGGACGAAAATGTTGAAGACTGCAAGTTTTGAAGAAGGTATGGAAACGATATCTCAGCCAGAGTTAGGGTTTTTGATTTCAGAAACAAGCAATTGAACCATTTCCTCAGTTTCTTGGGTACGCGATCAAATTGTTCTTGCGCTACAGCACTATGGCACAATTTCTTAAAACCATGCAACCTTACATGCTGTCACTGGGTCATTTGGCAGGGGACATTCGTACACCAAACTTGAACGAAAGTTGCTCAATATAAGCACTCATGTCTTAAGCTAATAGACTAGATTCTCAAACTAGGCGTCGAAAAAGAACGTATGTCTACTGATGGTCAACCAATCTATTATACCTTCTCACTGCAACGCGAGCAAAAGTACGCTCTCAAATAGTAAGACCTGAGCAAGAAAAATGTTTTTATTCTTCCACGTTTCGTCTAGCATGCAATCCCCAGCCACCGAGAGGCCTCATATTCGAAGAAACATTATGCCTTTTACCAATGATAGCAAATTATGATATATGAGACCGAGTTTTTAAGAAATCGATTCGAGAATATGCTTGAGCCGAAGGGAGAATCCTACACTTACTTCAAAAATAAGTAGAGCGTAACGAGTGATAACCAAAAGAACGAAGTGCTAGAAAAACTGCATGACTCACAAATCCGATAATCCGAAGGCTAAATTTCGCAACTGATAACTTTTCAAATGTGGATGGTGCTCCCAATTAAAACAATTAAAGCTGCGCAAGGATTACAAAAGACAGATACTTAAACAATCATCGCTAAAATTAAATCAAACTAAAATAGTGAGGGTCACTTAAATTTTCGCTGAATAATTTTTGATCAAGTTATTAACAAAAACGTAAATTCTCCTGGAACTTGCGAGGGAATTTTTATCATCTTCAATAATAATCGTTTAAGAAGATTCCCGCACAAATTTTCACCGAGATATTGAGGAATTAATGCAAACCCTTTGGTGGAATTCTAATACGATAGATTATTTCTAAAACGCAAAAAGTAGGTACCAATCATTAAAATCTGATAATTTCGAGGTGGGTATGGAGGAACTATTCCATTAAAATGAATAAAAAGCAGATTTATATTTAAACAATGGCATATTATTTAAACTAATTTCAATGATATACATAATATTGAAGTCGACTGAACTTGAATATGACGCTAGAACTCGAAACTAGAAGTGAAATCAAATAAAATTATTTAAGAGGAAAACAGATCCATATATTTCAATCCTGATCCAACTCTTTATCCATCATTATTGATCAGCAGGATGCGCATTCTGGTAGGGGAAAATTTGACGAGGAATAGACGTCGTTTGACGGGAGAGACATCAAACCCCGCACCACCAAAGCACGGAGGATCACAAGAAAGCAAAGGTGTTCTCCGGAGTACATCCCATTGGGGAAACATTGTCCCACGAGAGAGAGGCTGTAGTCAGAAGAAAAAGATCGGGTGACGGGTAGGACGTTGAAGGCGAAGGATGAAGTCGAGGGGGGGGGGGCGTGGCAATCCCTTAATGCGGAGCGCGTATTAAGAGGGATGGGAGAGAGAGAGGGAGGTTGGGGAATAAGGGAAGGTTTTAATCCCGGCCCAATCCCCCCCATCCCGGTGCCGCGGAGTATATCGCCCCACTTCCCGCGGCGGAAGGCAGATGGGAGTGGGAAGAGGGGCGCCGAGTCGTGAGGGTGGTGGTGGGTGGGGAAGGGGGAGGAGGGGCAGCACCCAGGGGTCGTAACCCGGGCAACGAACCTGCAACACCCCCGCCGCCGCCCTCGTCGCAGGGAAAGGGCCCGGTGAACTTTCCCAACCGAGGGGTGAGGCCGTGACGGGGTGGGCGCGAGGCACACTCGGGGGGCGGGACCCGGGAGGGGATGAAAACGGTTTGATCACCATTGGGGATGGCGAAACGAGGCCATCGGGCGCGCCATAATGCTCAAAAATGTACATCATACTCGGGTGAAGATAGCGAAAGGGGTTATTGTTTGCTTACAGCCGTGAACGGTAATCTTAAATACAGCTAGAGGATGGACCACGAATAACACAATAAAACTTGCCTTTAGCGGAATCTTGAGGAACAATGATATTTTCCCAGTGAGGGAAGTATTTCGCATTATTCAGGGTAAGATATTTGAAAAAATTAAGCATCAGAAGTTTATAATGCCACGTCCATTAGATAAAGATGCCTACGCTCTTTATCTGAAAGTCTAAAGGTAGATGATATTGACAAGAAATATCAAAAGAGCGGTATGAGATATCCTGCTTAAAGTTATTTACTTCACCAGATCATTATATTTTTTAACAAGCTGCACACGTATTCCGTCTTTTACGTCCGTTTTTTTACATTGACACATACCTAGCTTCTAAATTGTCAGTTTCCACGTTTAGATTGCTAAATAAATCGGAATGACCTTTATTTATACTACATTTTGACAAATCTGTAAAATCCTCCAACATTAAGCCCAATATGATTTTTTTGAGATACGTGTTTAGATAAAAAGTTTTAATAAAAATTGTTTATGGAATTCCGCTCAATCCAGGTTCGGATGTCCGAGAAGTGATTTCACTGTTTTCATGGTATATAGAAGGTAATAATGCATCAAACCCCAATAAACCATGCCATAACCAAACCTTTTTCCCAAATTAGGAAGGTTTCTGTTTAGTTCAGGTTTCGTTTAAGGCAGTTTTTACGGTACTAGAAAATTTCACGGCTTGCTGAGGAATTAATTACACAATTTCACTGGCGTGACGTTCAAGCAGAGCGCATCTCCATGGACATCACCCGTTGGTAAGATAGCTAAGTACGTTATTGTTTGGTTACATCCCTGAGCGGTAGTCTCATGTTCAAAGGCATCTCTAGGATCAACCAAATTGTGGCTGGCCGACGGATTAATAACAACATTTCACTAACGTAGCGGTACAAAAAAGTACATAGCTAGGGGAAACGCGCTTGGGTGAAAATAACATAGAGGTTACAGCTGTTTCATTCGAGAGAAGTCAAACGTTGCAAGGAAATAATAAGACGAACCGTGAAAAATACTGCCAAATTTTGCCGCTTCCAACCAATTAATCACGTGATTTCATTAACGTGACTTTCACTGTTTAGTTCAATTCGTGAGCAGTCATCTAATGGCCAAAGATGGACACTAGCGTGAAGTTAGGGCACAGTTGATTATTCAGTTTCATTCCTTAACATCAGTCTATTACTATCACAAGTAGGCATAGGACGGGAAATGAAAAATACTAATTAATTTTGCGTCTTGCAGACGATTTCATAACATGGTTTTATATCCCGTCTTGGCTCACTTTCGACCTCCTTCGTTGAATCTAAATTGTTCCATCTCTTCCCAGTTTTCTTAATGTTTTCTCTGCCAGCTTGGACTCCCAACATTCCGTCGTGTCTTAATGCTTCCTCTTCATCCACTTCCCCTACCTTATTCGAATTCCCTCCAGAAGAAACTTCGTTCCTCTACCTCATCTAAGCACCACTTCGCTTCCCCTCCTTACTCTCCGCCTTATTGTCCTTCCCGTTCCCAACCACGCATCCATTGCTTTAAAGTCATCCAATTTTATCTCAACACCTCCTCCCCAGAGTCCTAATTTTGTAAACGCAAAACTCCACTTACCATATCGGACTTAATTAATCTTTTCTTTTCATCTCTTCGATGGGTGTTCGTCATTAAAATTTATCTCAGAGGCATGAAGTAAGGGAGGGGTGTGTCAAAAATGTAACTTATGAATTAATGATGCCTCCTATTTCCACAGCAATTAGGACCTTACGGTTCTATCACACATTTCACCTTGTAGAAAAAGAAACGTCTTTATTTCCGGCAGACTTGAATTTGGGGCATCTGAATCAACACGCCAACGTGTATATCACCAGAGTAACTAGGCCGGCGCCATGAAATATGTGCATGTAATAACGTATAATATGTAGGTATATGTGCGTGATATACATAATACGCATATAAATGGTGTTAAAAAAATAAAAAAATGTATACAATTGGTGAGAGAGCGCGAATACCTAAGACGAATTTCCCATAAAAGTTTTTGCGAGTGAGTGATCGTTTTTTCTTCAAGTGAGATTTTAAAATTGGAACAAAAAGAACAAATCACCGAGCTGCTAGAGAGCTAATGCGTCAGTCCCAAAGGGAGTGCCAACGCTGAAATGAGGAAGCGTGCGCATGGTCGCAGGCTAATTCCTCTCCCCGCAAACACTTCAGTGTTGGCACTGCCACTGCGGCTGACGCATTAGCTCTCCAGCCGCTCGTTAATTAGTTCTTTTTTCCAATGTTCAAAGCTCAATTGGAGAAAAACTCATTGCACCCTTGCAAAAATGTTTAAGGAAAATTCATCTTACACTTCCACGCCCTATACAAAAGTAAACACATAACTTTTTAACTCCTTGTATACATAAGGGTCATTCCACCGCAATTCAACAAACGTTTGTCCCTTAGGGTCTCAGATTTTGATAAAAATTAGTGTATGCGTACAATATTAACTCAAACTGAATACCCTCAAACCGTTTTGTGAAAAAAAAATTTTTGAGTGAATTATCCATATTTTAATTTTTTCGCATTTTTAGCAAAAATCCGAGCCTTAAATCATATTATCACTTATATCTCCGCTTCTAATTGTCATACAACAATGATTAATAGCTATTATTAAAGCTAAATCTTTATTTAATGCAAATATATCAATAAAAAATTATTTTCTTCTATACCCTATTGTTGTAAATAACTAATGTTTCAAAAATTGTTAATAAACTTTTCTCAAATACTCCATTTCAGAATCGGCCGAAACTTTTTTCCCGTAATCTAAACATATCTAGCTAACTAATACAAAAATAAAATTTAGTGGAAATATAAAAATGCGCTTTTTATAAATATTTAAAAATTTACAATTTTCTATCACGCGGCCCGTATTTAAAAAATTGTTAATAAACTTTTCTCAAATACTCTGTCTCAGAATCGGCCGAAACTTTTTTTCCGTAATTTAAACATATCCAGCTAACTACTCAAAAAATAAAATTTAGTGTAAATTCATAAATGCCTTTTTTATAAATATTTAAACATTTACAATTTTCTCTCGCGCGGCCCGTCGGCTCCCCCATTTGGAATACATGCAGCAGACACGCGATGCAAGCCTAAACATGTCCTAATTGCTCAAGGTCGCGGCTATATGAGATAAAAATATATTATAAACTATGAATGTTAACAAAAATTGTTATTTGTTCTGTTAAATGGATGTTTGCAGAGAAATTTACCACTGAGCCCCACTTTCTCTGCGCGAAGTTTTTTCTAACTACTCCGACACAATCGATTGAAAACTCTTTCTCGGCGTTAATGACAATGGAATACGGACACATAAACAGAAGACTAATTTTAGGAAATTTGACAGAGATATTTTGTAATTTTGGAAATTTAATTGATAGCATTACTTACCACCAATGGGTGCAAGATAACCGTTGCTCCCTAGAAATGTTTACAAAATCTACCGATAACTTTCTTGAAACTTTTATTGAAAAGTTACAGAAACTTCAGCCACATGACTACATTGCTAAAAATCAATCTGATTTTATTAGAAATGTAAAGCATTACATCCAAGTGGGCATTACTTCCTTGCGTATTCTTTTCACTCATGAATCAATCACTTCCCCAACACAAAAAACGCTCAATACGGGCATAACACAACATAAATCAAATCCTTTACAATATCGGGATAATTGCTCCCTTCAAAATACCTCGCTTCAGGTGTCGTAAGTTGTATGGTCTCGTCTTTATCTCCGACACCACATCCAACGCTTGGTTCCTTCCTTTACCGCGTCTCTCTAGCGGTAATAACTTCGGCTTCTCCCGGCTGCTCACGTCAAGGCTCGAACTTCCGGATCTCACTTCTCACGTTTCACAATATTATTGACTTCCTCCGTCTTTATTTCGCACCAATTACTTAAGGTAAACTTCTTCTTTAAACGTATGGGCTTAGTTGGGACCGCGTTCGATCGTGAAAATCGTACAGTATTAATGAGTCCGCTCTCCAGCATTAGGACGTGCAGCACATGGATTTTTGAGACAGCCCTGACTGTTAACGTGCGTCGGCTTATACAGCAGATCTGATTCATTGTCATCCTTCTAGAAGCTTCGCTACTGACGACCTTCCGTTTATCTGGAATGTTCTAAAAACTAGCGTGGTTCCGGTTCTTACCTTTGTAATTTTCACGTGGTCGTTAAATCCCGCCACGTGGTGTTCAATATGGAAGAATGCACAATATTGCACTCTTTGAATATGAATAAATAGAGGTCTTAAATTGAAATATTGGCATTCTAATTATGCAAAATTAATATAATAGAATAAACTGCGTCACCTTTTGTACAATTTGGCTTACGGGGTTTCAAAAATATATATAAATGTTTTCTACGTGCGAGTTTACTTACATGTGAGTACGAGTACGTTACAACAGAGTAACTAATTGAGAAGCAATATACCTAGCGGGATAGTATGATGAATCATGACGAAAGAGCGATCCTTTTACCGATAAAATGCATCCCTAGTTTTATGAAAACACTTTCCTATTCAGAGATTTAACGAATAAATTTATGCAACCCACAATATATAAATTCTCGAGACTCAAATTTCGATTAGGAACATACCTAATCATCATCTGCAATAAAAAACAAAGAGTACACTAGCTTTAAATCCATGGCTCATCTGAAGGATCTACATCTTAGCCAATACATTTATAACGGACGTAATATTTATACTCTTAAATTTTTTTTAAATATAAAATAAATTTAAAAAATATATAAATAGCATTCTAGTCATTTAAGACAGAGAAATATAAAGAATGAAGTAGGGTTTTCTATGTAGAGTCACTGTTTCTATATAGTGAAATAACTGTATAAATTATAACTTAGTGAGTATAAATTACTTAGTAACGTATGTTACACAATTTTTAACTCATATCTGTAGTTGCCACAAAATTTTTAAAAACTCTGTCCTCCTCAAATATTTATTAACTATTAAACTTATTTTTTATCAACAATTCATTTTGGCTTCGTAAATGTGGAAAATTAGAATTTAAGATCCAACAAAAAACTGTAAATAGGATTTTTCCTGCAACTGATTCACACTGATTTTGCAACGGGTGCTACAAGAACATCAGTACTGCAATTTAAACGAAAAATGACAATTTTTACGAAAAGATTCCCCAAAATATTTTAAACATTTCATAAGTTAGAAAGTTCAAATGACAGAATTAAAACTGAAGTTTTGGCGGAAAATCTTAGAAAACTCCGTCGTATACACCACTCAAATATGAGGAGAATATTTTATGCATATTCTCCATTCTTACACATCTCAGTCCCCGAATGTACGTCATGTACACTTGCCCATTAAATCTGTACGACAGATTTAAGTCCGGTTTAAAAATCCGGATGTGAGTAAGCTCTCCCAATAACCTAGAACAGTTTTACTTTCTTTCATTAAAACATACCTTAAACGGTTGATTATATAATAATTGAATGATAATAATCGATACGGATTACTTATCTTAAATAGCCGACAGGCCGATCTAATTAGCGGAACCCGAACTTACAGTTGAGCTCGAATGAATGTAAGGGCTACGTCATCTTACGGTCAGAGAGAACCAGACATAATAAAAACCGGTGCGCGGAGCCATCGATACAGTAACTACGGTGTAAAATCCTCGATAGAATGCTTTTTAAGATAGCAAGAGAAACGGCAGAGCACCAAGGGATACAAGGTGGGATTCTTTGGAGCACAAGGAGAGAAGTATTGGAGGAGGCAAGAGGAGTAAGAGAGGAAGGGTAGGGAGTGAAGGAAGAAAGCGATCGCAGTGACTCGTGAAAAGACCGCCGAGAATATTGTAGGTAGGGGGGAGGGGGATGAAGGGGTGGGCTGGGCGGAGTTGCCTTGGGGGTGCTTGGGGATTCCGGAGGCGAAGCTGAGGGGTGAGCCTAAAATGGGAAGAGTCAGCCGTGGTGGTGAAGAGGGGATGATGGGGGGTTGGGATCTCGAACGCGGGGAAGGTACGGGATGAAGTGGCGTTGCCCCTTTCCCCTGCCACTTCTTCACCCCCCCCACCCACCCATTCCTAACCTCTAACCCAAAACACACACACGCATCGCCCTCTCTTTCGCGTTCAGACGGTACCAGGTAAGCGAACGAATTTACATCCGGAGGCCAACTACGGTTTAGAATAAATAGTGTGAGTGCGGCTGGGAAGAATGGACGGCCAGAGTTATTCAACTCCAGACTTGTCTTGAGAATCAGACGGAAATATATCAGCAGCGTCAACTAATCAGAATTTCCTCGGCTACATTTTTATACTGTACCTAATTTGGCGCATTACCACCATGAATTCTTACGTAACGCAACACCTACTAATACATTTATTTCACCTTTCAATTTGAACAACTGACGCCTCCGATTTCACGGTTCGAATTTACCCTTTATATTCCCTAGATTTATTTTAACCTATAAAGCAACCAAAGCTAACGAAAAAAATAACATAATAACATGCATATTAAAAGGTTCAAACGAGAACAAAAATAAAATAAGGAGGAGAATTAGGGATGAAATGATTCATCAGCTCCTGTCCCATTACCCTACTTCATTTGTTAACACACACTGAAACAAATTATTTCATTTTTCTTCGCAATAATAGCTGTAAAACACTGTCACCTTTGCCACCTTCCGGAAATGAGACTGAGTATAGAAATAACAAGGTGGGGAGAAGAGAATCGCCACTAGCTGCTGCGACAAAATTAAAACGAATTGTCTTATTCTTGGTTATTTTCAAAGAAGAGGTAGAGGAAAATTGGGCATATTGCTGTTTCCCTCTTAAGTCTCCATTGAACTACATCAAGAAATGAAAATGCTGTCCTCATTAAGTTTTAAGGACATAAATGATTCCTTTAACTCTCCTTAAATTGCTGCCATACTCATATTTTCCCGTTGTACGCTTGTTTGCATGAAACCAATAAGAGCTAAGACAGCGTCTAAGGCTCTACTTCATAGAAATGTTTCATTATATATCATAAAAATATCATTTCGCAATTCCAAGTAGGTTTATAAAAAGCGAACGCTTTCGTAATAGTTGTGTCTTCAGGGTTCGTAACAGAGTTATAACCTTAGGTGTGAACCTGATACTAACCCTGAAGATGCAGCTATTACAAAACCTTTAATTTTTTTTCAAATAAATCTATGTAAAATTGCAGAGTGGCACTATCACTATTGTTAGGAGCTGCTACAGAAAGAACTGGAAGTGGGTACGCTATTCGCTAAAGTAAAAATGTTTTTGGGCTGTAAGAGAAGGCAAACGACACAAAAGGTTAAGGACAAAACAGGGAAGATATTAATTAAATAGGAAGATATCCAGGATAGGTACTTGAAAGAGCTTTATGATTGCGGTATTATACCTAAGACCTTAAATACAGATGAGAGAGCAATAGAGAAGGATAACCTCGTGCCCGGAGAAACTCGATAGCGAAATAGAGAAGGTATTACAAGAGATGAAGGTTAGAAAAGCTGTGGGAGTAGAGAAAATCCCTTTGGAGGTTACCGAACCTGAAAGTTTAAAAAATTTAGAGGACCTTTATTCACTCCCATTTAAACCTACCTTAATCAGTAGATTGCCTTAATAATAATGATAATAACTAAGAGCTAAACCAAATTAAGCTCAACAGTTACTTTAACATGTTTCCATTCATCGTTGACATGTCATGAGTTGGACGTTCCTAGCAATGGCAGGAAAGGATATATGTTCATCGACACGTTATTTTTATCATTTCATAGTGGCTCAGTCGGCCACCGTGGGACGTGCACCTGGGAGAGAAAACTCCAGGGCATCAAAATCACGGACCCCCGCGCCACGCAGGCGCACGGAACAGAAGCAGAGGCAGCCAAAGCGTCACACGGGGGAAATCTCAACCCCCGCCTCGAGGCGAATTTGAGGCCCCGCCACCACCCACCCCCCTAAGAAGAGCTCGGATTGGGACCACCCTCAAACCCTCCTCCTCCCCCACCCCCGAAAACAGCGAGGACCAAGGAAAGAGAGGTTGGCGGGAAGAGGATAGGTGTCGGGAGGAAGAGTGAAGGATGAGAGGAGGCGGTTTCCATGACGACCATTGGGGGAGGGGGTGTATATAGACAGGCAAGGCAGCCTTGCGCGTGCGGACGCGACGGAAAGGAAAACCCCTTCGATAAAAAGGGTAAGAGAGAGAAGAATTTCGATTCTGAAACACCCTGACGTGGATGTCCAAGCCTGCAACGGATCACGACCAGATAGTGATGGGCAGTATATACACATGCTCATTTATCGAGATACGAGTAAATTGATACAACTGAAATAAGACAGCAATCGAGATGGCCGAGAAAAGTCAATTGAAAAAGAGCGATAGTTTCATATATAAACCATTTTATTAAGTGTCTGTATCTGAGACAAAATTTAGGACATTTCTTTAGTGAAGTTTTCGCACTGGATTTCTATACCCAAAATAACGGTATTCTGCATTTTATACGGGGAAAAATTACGTTTTGAAGGTTGACATTATATGGAAGTTGAAGGGAATCTCAAAATTATTTTTTCAATTACGTGAAGTCATCACTGAAATTCCTGTGCATAATGCTCAACTCCAGTTTACATGAACATGACATGGAGATACAACCAACGAAAATAGCAGCGTAAATATTTACTTCGAAAAATTAAAGCAACGTTGACAACGCCCCTGAATTGGAATCACGATTGTCGTAGTAGCACACAGGATTGCTTCTGTATGAAAATCTCCACGAAAAGAAATTTGTCTGACAAGCAGCTAAAATTCTTTGATGCAAGAAACACGAAAATAAATCTAAAGAGATAATTAAATTTAAAGGTAAATTGATGAAACATCGGCCAAATTAGTAATTTCATGAACTGACGGGATGAGTATGTCAATATGACGCCTTCATGTACGGGAATAAGCTCGTGATGAGCACAATTACACCGAAAATATTCAGTGTCATAGTATAATAAAATCGACAAAAAATTCCCAAATTGTGGCAGAATCAATAATTCCCGAATATTTCAAGGAGGTACATATTTCAAGGAATCTTTCCCGGGTTTACATGGATTTCAAGAAAGGGCGGCTACTATGGGGATAGGTTGAAAACCCTTGCGATAAAAAAGGGTAAGAGAGCGAAAATTTCGATTTAGAAAATCTTAGACGTGGATGCCCACCTCAAAAGGACCCTCTCCCCAGCAACCTCCCCAAGGGACCAGTCCCACTTTTTCCATCGCCTTAAAACGATTCTCTTAACTCGCGGAACGCTTCCGATGGACTCCTCTCTTATATAATCTCATTCATCCATTCCATACCCTTTCCGGCCAGAGATCTCGGGACGGACGTTGAAAAATTCAGTCCGGGCGATGATCATCAAAAGAGGAAACTGCTCGCCGGACTGCTTCAGGGGTTTATGAGCATTATGATGCTCCCCGGGATGAGGCTGAGAAAATGGATATTGGAAGGATGAAAGATAAGGGGAGGCTTCCGCCCCACACCATATTGGCTACACTTGAGCGTTCCCGAGCACGAATACGACCCACAAACCCAAATATTTTTCAAAAACATAGCTGCTAATTGACTTTCGCATCAACCTGAGCATAAACTGCGCTTGTGACTACATTAGGGGATTACCGTTTTATGGCACACTGGAAATATGGGAAATGAGTTAAAAAAGTAGTTTAAGTAGTTTAGTACGGTTGAACTGGAGCAAGTGAGCTGGAAAGAGCGCCACTGACTTCACACAGAGGACAGCTCCCGCTCATTTGGCAATTTTAAGTCGTTAAGTTGGCCAATTATGAATATGAGAGATTTATTGAGTTAATAAATCCAAAGGTACCTTGAGGGGTAGACATGTGCCACTAACTACGAGAAGTAAACATGGGTTATTCAAAATGGAGACACTTCTCAGCTCCGGAACACGAGAAAAAAATCAAGAGGACGACGCAGCTCCGAAGCAAAACCACTACGAAACTATGGACTAGATCCACAAAAGGATAATTAAGAGCCCACAACTCCGGAACGACAAAACTCCACAGGGACGGATGTTTTCCCCGAAGCTGTGATTTCGCAGATCTTATTACAGCATCCAGTCCTGACGATATGGTTACGTGACATAATCACAGGTCGTGAATTCACACCATATCTCTACCATCAACTGTGATTAAACTTTTCCTGGGGAACGTTTTATTCATGTTAGCCTCTTGCATTAGTGAAGAGAAATTATACCAATGGAAAGTGAAAGTTTAAAACGCTTCTCATTAATTGAGGATTATGGGATTTATTTTGAGGGGTCGCGTCCTCGCTACTGCCATTAAATAATGCAAATATGAACTTTATACTGAAGCATTTCTCGTTTTCAAAGACAATCTCTATTGTTTCCCCTTTTCAACAAGGGATACATCCCGGATATCATTTCACTTCAGATGAATTCCTTAGGAAAGCCTGCCATTTAATGGCTCATCTTCCAGGAATGCATGTGGCGGGTATCCAACGGCACGTTGCCACAGTTATGGAACTTTGGTTTTAGTGAAAACAAACTTGCTGGAAAAATTTTCCCGGGGCAGAGAGATTATGAACACCAGACATAAAAACGAGGATGGGAGGACGCCCGAAACTCGCTGAAACGTCTGTAAGCCGTCGACCATGTGCCACCAAAGTGGGGCAGCAGATAAAAATCGTATTCGAAATGTCAACACAAACTTCTACCGAATAAAACACGAATTTTATGATTACGATAAAATCTTCACCTCCAATTTGAATCGGTTACAAATACGAGAAGAACCCGATCGCAGAGATACTCTCCATGACCGAATAAATCGCTTGATGAAAATAATGGACTTCTTGGAAGAACGAAAAGGCAGAAGCATACAATGCAACTGCTTATAAAATAGTTAGTATAAAGTAGGCACATATAGTATGAAAATTATAAGCTGGAATGCATTAATTTATGCTATGATTATTCAGTTTCGGACGAGGAAAATGCCTCAGAACAAGGAAAATAAGAATCTACCTAAAAGGAGGATACAAATTTGCAGAAACGCTTATTATTTCATGCAATAAATATATTGCTCGCTCTAAACACAGAGTTGATGAATTACTGTTTCGAAATCATCATGTTATTTCGATTGTTTTATTTTAGCTAATAATCCAATCTTATTTCCTAGTTTTTTCGAATATATTAATATGATAAGTGACATTTATATTATAAGCAATAATTAGCGTCACGGATTCAGAAAGAGGACATTTCATAACCAGATTACTAGAAAATATATAAACCGTTTTTGGTGTCAGAATAAATGGTGCAAATATTGAATTGTTCTGCATTTTCGGGTTTTCACCGCGTAGGTTGCTTTTTAGGACAACAGTTTCGCCCGTATTTCAACGGCCACCTTCAGGTCGAAGACGCCCGTTGGAATTCGGGCGTCTTCTGTTAGAAATGTTGTCCTAAAAAGCAACCTACGCGGTGGAAACCCGAAAAGCAAAACAATTCATCTGAATGCCGCGGAAAACCTACGATGGTGCAAATATTGATGCATGAAATGATATTTAAAGTCACAAAATGAAGAAAACGGGCCCCATATTACTAGCACGCACCACCAAAAAGGTGTATAGTCACAAAGGGGCAAGAGGAAAGGGGTTTACTTCGAAAGAAAACATCTTTAATTTGGGTGCAAAATCACAAGAACTATTGCTTGAGAAGCCGATATCATTTCGCAGCCCATATAATTTATCCTCAGTGGGAACTGACAGCGTGCTGAAATATTGACTACACGCAGGCTTTCCGTAAAAAATTATGTTTAATTTGCGGCACGCAAACACAAAATCGAGCCATAACTGCTACGGATGTCTCTCGAAAGCTATTTTTGGAGAAAAATTCTTTACCGCAAACCAGGAACGAGATATTTAATGTGGATATATAAACGAGGAGTCATAGCAAAACAGAGATAACCTGGCCATAATGAAGGTGAAAGCTAAGTTCACAGAAGCAATTGGTGAGAGATAAGTTTATTCACAGTTGGGATTTGAGATACATGCATGAGATTGGAGTACAGGTTACTTAAAGAGAAACTATCAAGAGGGTGAATATTTTCCTGCAATTCTGTGACCAATACAAGTTAGAGAATTACCCATTACCTGGAAATAATACTTTCGCCAGAATCGACATGAGCTACGAGTGCATTAAATATTAAGGAAAAAGGCAATGAAAATTTGGATAAGCCCATGATTTGAAAAGGATATGCTCAGCATAAATTGAAACACAAACCATTCCCTATCCATTGGATGCTATTCCAGCATAAGTAACAAAACACTACGTTGAGTCAATACTATAAGGCGCAGTCCAGAGCGGAAAGAAAGAAGAAAACATTCAAATCGAGCAGTCTAACAGTAGAGATGAAAGGCGACGAGAATACGATGACTATATGAGGGTAATCACTCTTTAGGGGCTACAAATATAGCATCCAGATTATCACGTATAAAAAAGCAATCGGTTTTGCAATCAGCCTTTGTAAATAAATATTCTGACGTTATATCATTTCTATATTGCAATCCTATTGAGAGTTCATTTACTCAAATATTGTATTTTGTTCTCACGGAGCTGCTGATCCAGAAAAATTAATGTTGTTTAATTCAATTCGATCATCACTCGAAATTCCTCAAACGAAACAAAATAAGCCACCAATTCAATCACCATTCAACAGTCATTTTTGAAAAGTAAATATACATAATGAAATATGTTTGCAAACAACCGGAACACTAGTCGGTACTTGATTCCGATTCGCTTATGCAAAATCGGTTTAAAAAAATACTGACAATTTTTTAAATAGGAAACGGAAACAACACAACTTAACGTATCCTGTGAGGTAGAAAAATATCACTGAAAAATACGTTCAGTGTTAATTTGACGAAATATTAACAGAGCTATGGGAACTTTAAGTGCATGCCACAGAGATAAGATAAGAAAAAATGGGAGTTTTTATTGAGAGGAATGACACAAACGAATCGTGATAAAACATACATAACGCCGGAATTATGCGAGGGGTGAGCAAAAAAAAGAAGTCTGAGTTAAACACTTATGAAATGTAATAAAACTAATGCGACGTAATTCAATATCCATGACCTGATTGAACAATTTGAATAAATGGATAGGGAAAATGGAGAGCATTGAAGGACCAGCACCGCAATGCTTTTAACTCAGGTAAGAAAAGGCCCTAGCCATCAGTGGAATGCTCAATAATGAACATGCATGAAAAATAGAACAACAGTTTGAGTCAAAATTCATTGTACTCGTAATAAGCTCTAAGAAGAAAAAATAAGATTAATTGGCGACCGGTTACCGATCGTAACTCTTGAAGTTAAAAGTCTGGTCGAATTAAAGTATTTTCCAATATCTGAATATCCTTGAGTATACAACAAGCCATTTCACCATCTTTTCAAGCGAATGATCCGTTCAGAATCAACTATTCATTCGCACACACGTGATATAAGCACAAACCGATCCCTGAGCCGTTAGAGCAGCCTTTCGGCGGCCATTATGATGAACCCTGAGGGTTTCCAGGGGTGGCCACACCGTTGTAACTTACCGAGCGGACAATAGACGATGATGCAGCGGCGAGGTAGCCCCCAGGTTCCTGAGGGTTCGCTCATTATCCCGACCAACGCCTCGTCGGCTGGGGTGGGGATGACAAAGGACTTTATTTTGAGCGAATGCGTGAGTCCCTCCTCGGAGTTACTACTAAGTGAACCGAGGCAAACAAATGTTTGCCATTGTGAGTCAACAACATGAAGGCGCGCCGTGGGGAAAAGGCGCGGCGCGGCGGGTGAAGGGAAGATATGACCGTAGATGAAGGAGGAATGGGTCGGTAGGACAGAAAAACCAACAATAGGTATCCCGAGTCGAGAAAAACTTTTCTTTTAATGCCATTGGATTCTACTTTAAACTCAACGCAATATATGACAGCGTTAGTCAAGATTGGTAACGCGCCGGCCTGGAAATATATGTCGCGGGTCAGAACCCCGTCTTAAGCATGATTTTCAATTTTCTTAGGACTTAGATCTTAGGTCAGATAAAGGGAATATAATTTTTGCAAATTTGAGAACAAAAAAACTTAAAACGTTGCTCGCCGGGGCTGAGTGAACTTTGACGTAGGTAATAAATTGTGAAACAAATGGAAAATAGAAGGATGAACTTCACGGCTTTTCATTCGCAGCATTCTGCTGTCTCTAAAGGTTCATACGGATAACCAAATACGGTTAAGGCAAAAAAATAAGATGAAATGGATAAATATACTGACCCCCGAGGAAAAGTTAAGGAAGAAATCATCAGCGATTATTCCCCAGATTGGTCAACTGTTGTTCCCCAATGATTCCCTTTTCAACTAGACTCTTCCTCTGTATTTTCAACAGCAACCCTCACCGCTCTTGAATCATGTTCTGTTCTTATATATAAAAACTAATCAGCAGCAACAATATACATACAGATGTATACACTCATTATTTGACTATGAATTTTCACAAAGCTTTGCCCAAAACAAAAGTAAATCAATGCTTTTATTTAACATGTTCAGTAAATCAATGTCATTGAACGCAAAGATATATCTGAGTGAGAATATGACGGGAACACGTGAATATCGTAAAAAAGACAGAATGAAGGGTAGTCAAGAGTAATCCCTGGTGGAATGTAAAGAAAAACTGAAAGAGAGCGCATTCTTCCACGAAAAAATGCTTGAAACATACCGACGTCTGTATGTTAGTAATGCTTGGACCGCAGAAATGGAAGAAAACGGGATAATATGTCGTATTTCCAGGTTGTGAACGAGCAGTTTATAACTCAGAACACTTACAGATTCTTTTTTTTTGGTGACAATTATTTTAGAATTTTACCTGATTACCAGTGATCATTAATATTACTGCTTTACAGTGCAAATTGTGGAGTGGTGATTGTGGGTTTTTTGTCTTCTAAAACAGTTTGAGTGTTCTTTGGAAGCGTAGAGAACCATATAAAAACTCCAGTCAGTTCTTTGTTAGTGAGTTTTGCTGGAGATAGGTCATTGTTGTCGCTTGGAAATTGGTTTGAAGAAAGAAAAAAATTAATTTTTTCACATTAGATGATAAAAAAAGAATTGTTGGCAGTGATAGAGCATTTTATTGATCCTCATTGCTGGCCAACGTTAAATTTGAAGCGATGGAAATGTGGTTTTGCAGAAGATTGGGGAAATTTAAATAACAAACGTAATTTTTCTCCAACCATGTCCAACGAGAAAGGTTATGGGAAGAAAGAAGTATAATAACAACATTAAGGAGGAGGCTGAAGAAGAGACACAGTATCCTCCGAAAGACAGAAAAAGGAGATCAAGAAGTCGATAGGAAAAATCAAAAATGACAAACTGAGCACTGAATATGTCAAGCGAGCCAGGAACTGCGAATCCAGGGAGTTAAAAAAGAAAGGAGGGGACTAGGCAAGGATAAAACGGATCGGGGAACAGACCAATATCCGGATTCCGCACTGACAACTACCGACGATGATGATCGTTCGGATTATGCCTTGATTTTTAAATAGTTTCCCCATTGTTTCTTTTACATGCGCCGTCAAACTTCCAGACTGGTCGGCTGATCCGCTCAACGAGTAAAGGAACCAGAGGTGAAAAGAGGAACCAGAGAGAGACACCAGAATACTCAACGTTAGTTGCATGCTGGAAAAAAAGAGGGAGCGAAAAAAATGGGGCATGCGGGAAGAGGAGAATAATAGTGGTTGACTGACGGTTGGGGATAGGGGATGTTGGCAAGGCTCGGAAGAACAATATGGGTGAGTTGGGAAAAAATGACGAAGAAGAACGACGAACGCGAGTGAAAGGGGGCGGGAGGGAGCAGATGAAAGAGAGAAAGCAGGAGGGGATTACGAGAAAAAATAATAGGATCGGACGGGCAGGATGAGTATATCCACACAGTACCCTGAAAGCTAACAAAAAGTGTATTTTAAGAGATGAGTGTTCACCAAGCATGAAATAAATTACACGCCATGGAAGTTCGAATAACTATATGGCTATTAAAGTGCGTATATGACTAAAGAACATAAATACAATAGCTGAAATGGTAGAAGGTCAAAAAATAAGCAGGCATAAGGTTCAGGCTGTTAGCGGAGGTTAGATGGTAAAACAAATATCCGTTACAGAGCGATTCAGCTAACTATGCTACCTGTAGAACAGTGCATCTATCCAGTGTTAATGACAGCCGTTAGGATCTCCAATTGTATGCGGAAAAAATGCACGATCTGTTCGGCAGTCTTAATTCCCTAATCTAATGCTGACGATAAAATCGTGGCATCTTGAATTTTTCATGAGGCATGGTGGGTTTTGCCAACTGTTTATGATATCGTATGTTCTTCGTTGGCACAGGCGTGGCAGTCTACACACCGAGCACAAAAAGAGACAAAAGTACAAACAAAAAACATTCACACGTGAAATAAGGCGTGAATCCTTGGCGAAACCTACCAAGAGATAACTAATGCACACTTACTGAGTGCTTATAGAAGTAGTGATATTATTCTAAAAGGAACGAAAGAGAGGATGAGTAGAGAATAATTCATTGTGATTAAGAATGGAGGGAAAAGTCTAAAATAAAAATATAGCCGTCGCAACAAGAGTGCAAGAAAAAATTCCTGAAACATTCAGTAAATTAACAGAAAAAATTACGAAAATAAATAACATTAAAAAGTACACATATATTCATAAAAACATGAATCAAAAATACAAATAATTAGATAAAGAAGAGAATATAACCTATGTTACGGGTATAGGCATGCATGCGAGAGAGAAGGAGGGGGAGGAGAGTGACTTTTTGGCAAGTCACTCCGAAATGGTGGTCGAACTGGTGGTTAACTCATACTCGCAGGACTCGGCACTCAGAGTAGGAGAGAGCGCATGCCTCGGCAATACTCCAAGGACAACAGGAAAATACAAAATAGCGAACACGAGACAAGGGGGAATGAACGGAGTGAAGGAGTATTTGCGGCGAGCACACGATATGTAACCCCGCGGCTCGAATCCTGAACATCAAAGGCCGACATGTTCGAATGTTATGCGAAGACGAAGTTCGGAAGATTAAGGAAGGAGTCGAAAAATAAAAACATTAAAAAGAAGTAAAGCGCTCCCCTATGGGAACGCTTCCATTAGGGCTTTACAAGTTGATTCGACTCTCAAATCAGAAGGTTCAACTTTAGGGAGAACAAGCTGCAGGCACGAAAAGCCATGCATTTCTCAAATTGAGTTTGCGAGGGGAGAGTCGGAGATTTTCTCGATGCTTATCCTCGCTGACACTGCGAGCACCTTTAATGCTGTCACTCATCAGAATTAATGGAGCAGGAGTCATCCATGGATTTCATTTAGCGTTTCCTGATCCATGTCGCCGGCCTCGGTGGCGGCGGGGTAACGTCCTCGCCTACTAACCCGAAGGTCGCGGGTTTGAATCCCTCTAGGGGAGAATTTTTCACCTCCCAGGGCATGGTTGTCTCTGCTTGTCCATTTGTTGTAAAGTTACAATGCCTGATGCAAAGGCCCTCGAAGCTGTTTTCGGGATTATGATAAATAAATAAATGTAAGCCTGAAAGACCCGATGCCCGTAAAATAACATACTCAATACAGCAATTTACACAATCTCATACTCGTCTGCTTTGCCCAAAATGAGTTTCTAAAAAAGAATAGACAAAGAGCTATTAATCTCAGGTTTAAAATAGACATTCTCTCAACAGAAAATAGATTCTTGAATCTATTTTCTGCTCCGTTTCCACCGTACAGTTTGAATTATGCATGACCGCAAGATTTCTGTGCTATTACATCCAGTTAGTCTAATTGAAACTTAGATTACAAGAACACAAAAATAGCAACACATCCCCCTACTAAGTATGACAAATTTAACTAAATTTACTGTAGATCATGGATAAAAAATAAAATATCACGACAAATGAATTCATAAATCATCAGCAATATTAGCGTTCTCCTTTGTAAACTAATATCGAAATAACTAATGCACGTCAAATCACCCACTCAACAAAACCATTTACCCTGTCACGTATCATTTGACTGAGGTGGGCACGGTCCAATATGACTTAGTTAGGAGGTATTATACTAAAGATACTCGAACCTCTGATTAAAATGGTATTCTCTCTGAATCTCTTACTGAACAAAAGAATAATAATTACATATCTTCGTTAATAATCTAGCATCAGATCAGTCCAAGGCAGATCGTGAACAAAAGAGAAATAAACAATAATTGGATTAACATTATGACGTTTGGTTTCACCATAGGGATACACCGACTCTCATGTTCGGAAAAGGATGACATAAAAATACCATCTGAAAATGAAACCCTATTATTTTCAAACGAAAGTCATAGGCTTCATCACCATCTAAAGGGCTCTATAAAATGGCACACTAATTGCGGAGTTCACCCGTGAGGTAATTGGATCGAGGAAATCCATTACTCCCCGTTTCAGATACGCTGGCGTTATTGTCCCGATAAGTCACATATATGCAAAAGCTCCGTTTCCACCGTACACTTTGAATTATGCATGACCGCAAGATTTCTGTGCTATTACATCCAGTTAGTCTAATTGAAACTTAGATTACAAGAACAGCAACGTTTTCTATACACCGAATTAGTAGCAAGATGAAAAACGAGATAGCCATCGTAATGCCCAGGTCGAGAACGGAATATCTTAAACCAATGTCGTCACTTCGTCACATTCGATTAACATTAAAAACTAGATCCGATTTCACACGAACGTCGACATTACCTAGGTGAATTTTTAAAGATACTTAAATAAAAATTGATAATTATAACGAAGTGACCTTGTCACTCATGAAAAACACATAAAATACCTTTAAGACTGCATTCTACGGTGACAAAAACGTCGGAATAAAAATTGAGAAGCTTTGTTTAAAGCCAAAGCAAGTCCAAAATATGGAGATGTACAAAGAAGCCCGAAAGAGGTATTCTTAAAAACTAGGAAAATTATAACGCCTTGGGCCTTTTTTATATTAATAGGCTCAATTAAATTCCCGACGTCCCCACAACTAACCCAAAAGAGAGTTGGATAAAATTCTTCTAATAATGCGTATTTCTGGATGTTTATATTTAATTAAAAACTCAATTTAATTACAGCCTTTTAAGTACCCTTTATCTACCTCAAATTCAAATAGATAGTAAACCTATGTTAAAAAGACATGTGGCATGTTATTTTGCTATCAAAATATTGTAAAAACTGGATAGCTTATTCGGCTATTAGGCCCGCTTGACAATAATACACACAATTACGTTTGCATGACGTATCCTCGATTAACCAAAAAGGCGAGATAGCGACAATTAAAAAAACAATGCATGATTCTGATTTTTAGAAATGTCATTATTTATTAATGCCTTTTATCAAATTAATTAATTTACAAATTTATTAATCATTCTGTTCTTCAAATACCAATAAATACCAATCACGACTAAAATTATGAGTTGCACTTCATTTCAAGCATGAATGCTACTCTCTTCCATGAACTTTCGGTGAGAAATGTTCTAGCGGTACGCCGGATCCCTTAAATCCACTTACTCAGACCAATCCAGGGCCCTTTGCGCTTCCTGTCCATCAAAGATGACGGATTTGCGTTCTGGAAATCGTCCACAGAAAAATGGGTGAGACGTAGGGGACCAAGGAAACGGAGCAGAAGGCAGGAGACAGAAGGAGCTGAGGATTTGGAAGTCTGAGAGAATGGTTTCGGGAGTTTGAGAGACGGGAGAGAAGGGAGAGGCGCTGTGGTTGCTCGCTGTTTTAATGCATTTTCGTCCTCTTCGTGACTTCTAAACCCTTTTTATTATTCCGTGAGGGTGGCCCCCCTGGGAAACACCCGTGGCCTCTCTTACGGAGAAAGAAGGTAAAGGACTTTCCCCTCCCTCCCTCAAAGGCACTCCTACCACTACCGCCCACCTTCCTCCTTCTCTTCTTCCCTCACTCCAACGACGCGTAAACAGAGTAAACCCTACCCACACCCTTAACAGGGTTCGGCCAGGATCGATATGAGGAGCACTCCCCTCCACTTTCATACTCCTTCCCTCAAAACGGGGCCAGAAACAACTTTTCCTTTTTCGCCTCGCTCGAAATTCTCGCATGCAGCCAGCCCTCCCCTCCCCCTACGCTGGTCCCCCATCCCACTCTCCTCTCTCTACATTTTTCAACGAAGGTTGGAAGTGAAAGGAAGTGCAGTCTGGGACTGGCCCGATATATATCGCCCAAAATCGATACTGCCGGAGTTATGGTTGAAGTGGGAGCTAGAGAGAATGAAAAACGGCTTCGAATGTTTCCATCTTCAAATTGCCATGGGAGTGGCATCGCACACAAGTTCTTCGACCCAGCATACTAAGTATCTTATATCGAGCACTTAAATGCATATTGTATAACATGAAATAAATGATACGGATGGACATCGAAATTTTTATTATGAAAACCTCAGGAAACTATTAATTTATCCAAAACAGTTTTTTCAGTTTGCTCTGCAATCAAGACAATCAATGACTCCTTTTTTCGGACAATTGTAAGTAGTGTCCCGTCTACGAGTCCCACTACTTGTACAAGCAAGTGTCATCACGACATTCAGAAAAGCATGGAGAGGTGGATAGAGCACTGACTACCCATCCCAAGGCCCCGAGTTCGAATCCCAGCAGAGGCGAATACATATATATATACCGGATTCCAAATCCCTACTTCAGAGCTAAGAGTACTTCCGTCCGTGTTGTATTCCGTCCGTCGGATAAGACGCTCACCTTTGGCACCAAAGGGACCTTCAATTAAGGATAAGCAAATGCCGACACCAGGTTTCTCTCCACCCTTCCTCCATTCTCCATATGATCCTTCTCTAACCAACCTAATCACCTGTCATATATGACTTCTTTAATGCTGACGCCGGCATTTAATTATTCTTCAAAGTATTCTACCATTAACGTATCTTTTACAGCGCCCTATGACTTTATGATTTTTACAACTTTAAGTTCAAATTAGAATCAGAAAATGAGATATCACAAGGAAGAAGGCGCAAAGATCATCAAAATATGAAAAAATGTGATTTCTATAAAAATATTAGGTAGTGAACATTATTTATACACCCGAAGATAATTCTGTGGCAAAGAGCCAAAAGCTGGTATGTCAAAAATATGCGTTTTTTAGGTGTTGATTGATATATGACGTCCAATGTGATATTTTTTAATGGTAAAAAGATAACATGCTACCATACATAATGCCATTCACTTGGACTTTCTAATTCACTTTGACCAAACATGATATTTCATAATACGTTAATTCGACCAAAACTTAAAATGTTCACCCTGTAAAGTTGTGATTTTGGACACATCAGCTTTCGGCCCTTGCCACAGAATTATGAAACTACGTTCTGTAGTTACGCACCATTATAATGGAATATCGGCACGTATAATATCGGAATCGGGTTGTATCGGAAAACTGGCATCGTGGTGCCCTCGCGCAGTAACATGCTCTCCTCTTTTTCACGAGGTCATCACGGAGACTATTACATAATCGGAGCGCGTACGCGTGCCATTCAACGCTTTGAGCGAACCCATTAACCCAATATTCAGTCACGGGGATGACGAAGAGCACGCGGCGTGGAGGGAGAGGTCTCCCACCGGAATGATTCGAGTCACAGCGCAGAATCCTCGAGAGGAACGAAAAAAAATTAAAACCAGTGACGTGCGGAATGAAAAACTCTCAGAATCTCAAAATAAGCACATGGGGAAAAATTAAAATCAGACCGGTGACATGAATGGGATATTAAAGCGAAGCGAGCAAACTTAGTCACCCACTACATAATCAAGACGAATTAGTTTATGAAACCTATGTATTATGCTGCGGAATCTGATACTAAAGAAATTATCACAATACTCATGATGAACAAATAATCACAATAAGCTCATGTGGAAAATTTGAGTAAGAGCAAAGACACGAATGGGACACTAAAAAATAGAGAGAAAAAGAAAACAATTTTAGCAGCAAACTCAATTGTCAAAGTCAAAGTTAAAAAATAAACTAACTATTCTGCCACATCTAATGGTAACTCAAAAAAGAAGTGAACAATAAGTTCAAAATACACCCATTACTTCGTGGTATGATCATGATGCATGCATACTGCTGATGGAGATATTATATGCATTTAAAAATTCACGATAAAAAAACACAACATTCTATTCGAAAAAGAAGCACTTGACCCCACAGCTTGTACGTTTTTCCAAATGTCCTCTCTATAGTTGAAGCTATACATTAAAAACTCCTTAGTGCTTGAGAGACAGCAATAAAAATCGAAGATGTTGTTCATAAACAACAAGAGCATATATAAACAAAACATGCTCTACATGTAGGACTTCTCTAGATATGATGGCTTTAGAGTGAAATAAAAATGCCAATATGTACTAAACTAACAAAAAATAATATATAAACGATGATGGCCTTCATTTCATAATCAGCAGAGGCTTTCTTAAATAAATTCCGAACTGGAGAATACATGTGTCATTTACACTAATACAAGCGTGCAAAGGGAAAAATTATTGAACATTACCATGTCGACTTATCCCCACATCATTTCGGCAGCTGAGAGCGTATATTGACCAAAGATGGGTGTAATTACAACCGTTCTGCACTTAATATTACTCCTACTGCTTTTTCCTTCAAAACATTGAGAACATTTTCATTCGTACAAAAGGATCGTTTACAATGATGCTCTCTACACAAAAGGTGAAGACAATGAGAAAAAATGGAGGCATTACTCAACTTGAATCCCAAAAAGATGAAAAATATCTGATAAGGTATTGCACAAAAACAACATGCTGTCGATAGTCTACATCATACACTAAAAATTCTTAAATTAAAAACCTCTTGGGCTCAATGGGAAAAGGGTTTAGGAGAGTAATGCGTGGAATTTTAAGCCGTTACAAAAATTATCCCACTTGATGTACGGCATACGATTCATAACTACACAAGGGAGGAGACCTTGGTCGCATAAGCCTCTGAATGTGTTTTTCATACCAGCGGCCACCCATAAGTCTGAGAGAGAGAGTCGTATTTACTTCAGGGATGATCTCAGCGCGGGAAATTGATGACTCTCATGAACTCGTGCATGCAACAGTTTCTTAGCGGCCACACCGATTTTATTAAATAAAAACCAATTTAAGAGAAAGGGGTAGGGCTTTATCGTAGTTTATTCCATGGGAGCTTAATCACTTTTCTCTCCATTCATATTATCCACGAGAATCACCTAATCAGTTCTGATTTCTGATTTTTCTTCCCATTTAACGAATTAGCTCACTCCGTTTTGACATCGCTCACCCTAGCGTTTTCACAAGCTACTGAAGAACATTTAAAACAATCATCAATCTCCACGCCTTGAAGTGAACACGGTACTGGGTACCTAGTACTGGATTAAGCGTGATTAGCATGAATTTCCATTTTTACCGGAAAAAGCAATTAACTCTTTGCATTAAAAAAAAAAGACTCTTCGCGCCTACTATTAATCTTCAAAGGTGAATGGTTGCACTCGTAAAGAACATTTCTCAGCAACTGAGGAAGACAAGTTAGTTGCCTTTTCATTCAATGTTAGCGCTATTAATCGATTATAAACCGGCCGAAGGGGAATAAACGCTCGCGAAGGAACAGGCAGAGATCGTATCGCCGATGCATATGAACACGCGACAGTATCACGAACCAACTTTGGGGTTGTAAACTGGACTTTCAATCCACGGATATGCCTTAAAAGAGTCTTAAATTCCTTAATGAAGTCAAAAGAAATCGTACCCCAAGTCTAAAACATTATTCACCACCATAAGTTTTAAGCCTTAGAGTCGGATTTCTACCGAGCACTCACTTTACATCACCGGGCTTCAATTCAACACATATGCACTCCGTAACTCCAGCAAAAAGTTCAAAGAAATTATAATATTATCCGAAAAAGGATTAATGAAGAGTAATCACCTTACATCATTGATACATTCGTAATTGCTGTACGGGGTAGGTATGCAACTATACACTCTAGTTACATTTACCATTTCAGCTTTCTTAAATAAATGCCTTCAAATTATTTGAGAAGGACGACTTCTTCCTTCGTGTTCAACGATAAATAATTAAGTGCCTGTAATTGCTTTTGTTTCCTTTAAGATATAAAGGATTATATCAGCAATTCCAAAACCATTTACATGTTTATAGCTTTATTTAAACTCAAATTTAGAGACCCAGAGAATTTTTTAACTGGAAGATAATATTTTATAAAAAATATTCTTGAGGCAGTGTCACTCTGAAGATTGCAAGCAATTAAGAAAAATTGTATTTTTGGCTTGCGCGAGGAAACGTAGTTTAAACTACTGAATTCCACTTCTGTAGCTACGTACCACTTTCCAGCCACTGAACGCAAGACAATCACATCATAACGGCACGATAGACTGAGAACCCTTGGACGTGGAAACGCTGTAAAAAGAAATTCGAGGATCGAGTTTCCTTGTACGTAGGCAACCCACTCGCCGTCAACGACATGCGGGTCAAGTCCCTCTAGTTTCCCAGAGGACTTCAACGATAGTTACACTCAATTAACATTAGTAGGTTAATTCCAATGAAAAGTTACACTACCAGACTTGGTTCAAAACTTACTATTCGTCTCATGGACTATGCTTACCTCAGGCACATCGTTGCAAAAATAACAGACAACAAGAATTTTCAAATGTTCGTAAAAAAATCGTTACTTTAGAAAATACTACGACTACTTGGACCTGATATCGATGACCGCGAAATGATACATGTACCCCGTGATGCTTCGCAGAGGGTATCATAGTGTCAGAGTACACTCTATACAATTTTACATAATGCAAAGTAGATTCATCATTACTTTAACGTAAAGAACTCGCTACATCTCTATCGGAAATGGTAAGAAATGATTATAGCCAGAGTGACACTAACTAAAACTATTATCCAGTCATATCAAGACTATTAAATAATATATTTGTCATGCTAACACACAATTCACTGCTAATTCATACATTTTACATTACCTACGCTTATTCATACGTTGTTTCTCAATAATAAAACGGAGAGGAAACGAAGCCTGTCAGTATACTCAGAGCTGAAACTATCACAGAAATGATTGTAACTGAACACTTACAGAAACACCTCTGTCATCGTTGATGTCCCCATGGATTCATATTATCCTGATTATTTGGAAAACATTGCAAGGGTCAAAGGTAGGATTAACCTCATGATCTCAACGCAAGCTTAGAACGTGAACCTTAAATTACAAAAATAAAAATTATATGAGAAGGAACCCAATATACAAAACTTTCGGATGTTCGGTAGAACGATGCCTTCTAAATACAATTTCTGGCGTTGCCCCTGGATGTTCTCAGCGTAACTCTTAACTGTAATGCCTTATGAAGGGTAAAAAACTAGTCCCATGACACAACTAATAAAAAATATTGGTATACTATCACAATGTCACTACAATTCAGCACTCAGTAACTTTTGAGATGATAACATGTCTTTTGGGCCAGGATATTAATAGGCAAAGACTTGGCAAAAGGTATTTAGACCAAGAACTTTACCACAGCTAAAAACACTCGAAAAAGGCGTGCAGTGTTAAAAATAAAAATCTATATGAATGAAATCCATAATATGCTTCCTTGCACGGAGTACCAATAAGTTACTTACTAATAATATATTCAGTTATGCGGACATGATTCCGTAATATTTATAACTGTACAACGAAAAAGAGGATTCTTGTGTCAGAAATCTGAGAATAAAACTGACGTCAAGAAATAATTTGTACGAAAGTTTACTCGTGTTACAGTGTTGAAAGAAAGTCTACAACGACAATATTCCGATTATAATGAACTTAAGATTTATATTTGCGAAATACTAATTAGGAATTTGAGCATGAAGCTCCCGAAAAACTTTAAGTTCGCTTTTGCGCTCAAAAATGAACAAAGCCACGTAACATTATTTATAGGAAATAGATGAACCAAACGCGGAAATTTCTGAAAGTTGAAAAAGGACGGAGAACACATCCCGAGAGTTCATCATGTAATGGGATCACACGAATGACTGATCAATAAAAGATTCTAAACAAAGCAGCTAAGAAAGTGATAAATAAATCCTTTCTAGACTTGTTTTACAATAAAATAAATGTGCATGATAGTATAACTCGTTGACAGCTGAGTTATCGACGAAAACTTAATTATATAGTAGTAAAAGCGTTTAAAATAGTATATTAATAACTTAACGCTCCGAAATACTAAATCCGCTGACTAAACTTTTCCGTTTCTCCTCCTCCACCGTAGTTAACACGAGTTTCTTCCGAAATACAATAACCTTCTTCAAAACATAACAAACATAATTTTGTGTTTCCTTTAGGATTACGATTTTAGGTTGGACGGTGTGATAGAAACGTTTGCAGCTGGATCACCTAAAAACCAAGCATGGCACCTATTTTGCATTCACTAGCATTACGTATCCCATGGATTAAAATTATTCTCATACTATAAATATTGGAAGAGTCCAATCGAGGAAAACTGCAGACGGCCAATCACAACAACGGTCACGCTCTTTTTTTGACCAAAATGTTTACGCTGAGAAAGTGTTTTTCCTCCTCATCATTAAATAATGGAGATTGCAGAAAAAATATATAAACTGTTGAAAGTGTTTTGTTAAATTCATTTACAATTTTTGACTGCAGCACATGCAAAATTAGTATATTAGCTGAGATGACTCAAGAGATATGTGCCGAATTTACCACACCTGACATTATGAAGGGTTAACTAAAAGAGACATTATTTCACTAGTTATTCCTAAAAACTTCCCTGTAATTCCCGTTTTTCTCTACGGATCATAAGAAGAGGATGCTATGTCGGTCCCGACAGTCTCACCCTCCTTCACCCAACCAAAGACAAAACTCGCGAGACGTTTTAGGCTCATAAAACATTTTTTACAGCTTTCCCCACGACAGCCTTACCCTTACCCCCCGGTCCTAATCGCGCCCACCAACATCCCTCCCGCGCCTTGAAACCACGCCTTTGAAACCTACGTCGCCGCAAGACATAATCGTAAAAGATGTCTCCAAGAGGCACGTGGTGATTGTGATACATGAGAATAAGGTCGGATTCACAGAAAGGGAAAGAATGGGGGCGATAAAAAAACTAAATTCATCAACGACAACTTTATTTTCGTCTTCGTGGAAATCATGGGAGTAGAACGGAAATCAACTCTGGCGGAAAATGCGTAGCCAAAGTTGTAAAACAACTTAATATGACGAAAAATGAGGACAAGAAAGGACAAACGAAGACAAGAAAGGAAAAACGAGGACAAGAAATGAAAAAAGAGGACGCTATGGTATCCTCTTCACAGAGGTCACCGACCCTGATGCTCCATGTCGAGCCGGTCCCTGCGAATGACATTAATTTGGATTCACAGAGACGTAAAGACGGGCATGGAGAAATTTAAGAGAACGCTTCAAATTTAGGAATTAAAAACTGAGGAGGATAAAAGGCGCTTTATTATTAAGCAGGGGAATGGCATTGGGAATCAAAAGGGTAAGGCGCATACATTCCACTGAAAACGTTTTCATTGGTAAGTACTGCTTCATATTAAAGACGGTTGAGTCGGAAAAATCATCAATTTGGAAGAGTTAAATTTATTTGGTTCATTCGAAACATTCTCCTTAAAACTAAGGGACACAATCCTCATTACATGTAGTATCAATAAAATGTCACAATTGCTTTATTTCATCTTGCCATTTCCGCGTGCCATAAGTTAAAACATTTACTTCCAAGAGATTAACTTGTTTCTATTTGCCACATAAAACGTAAAATATTACTCGTGAATTGATAAAAGTAACATATTACTCGTGAATTGACAAAAAATTAGCATTTTACGAACAATTTATCAGTTATGTTAAATGAGTGAATACAACCAGATTCCTTTTTTGGAATAGTCACCAAAACATTACAGCGGAATGTTTCTTAAAGAATCGCAATATAAAATTCGGAGTAGTAAAACAATTGCGTTTCCAACTATAAAACCGAGAAAAATTATATTTGAAATGTCTTAATAAGAACTCCAAGAGCCTATGTCTGAGCATTCAAATAGGGATTTAAATAAAGAAAGAGATAGCAGAACTATAGCTAAGGACTAAGGAAACAACCGCTGAAGTCCCTAGCTAACCTTACGCACGTTGAGAATACAAGTAAACAATGGTAGCCACCGCTGCAACTCCTAGATTTTAGCCCCACTAATTTCATATTACCACATCCCTCTCTCTGTCCCTACTGAGTGTGCAACAGTCGTAAACGGACAAAACACTAGAAAATGCAATGCAAACACAACTCTGCAGAGAACTAAAGCTAATGATATGAAAATAAATCTCGACAGTTACCGTCAACTTGTGTAGGTACTCTACAATTTCGGGGGATAATGACGGAAACTAAGGGATGAAGGAGGCATGTGATTCTCATGCCAAACAAGGACACGCGGAGTTCTCAACGCATCCGGTTAGAAAGGAAGCCGATTCTCCCTCAACATCGGGCAGAAAAAAAGATTCAGGGGGAAAAGCTTACAATGGTCCATTCATCACGGGGAAAGGTCAGAGGTAATCTTTACGGATGAGGTAACCTAGCGCCGCGGTGGCCGGCCACAGGAAACCCTACGTCCTCACAAAGGGGGGTGCGCAAAAACAAAAGAAATCAACGAAGTGCTGTTGCACAGCGTAACGGGATAGGGCAGGAATCCAAATTCCCAACGAAAAACATTTTTGTTAACTCTCTAGCATCAATCACCACAATGTTTGAAAATATTTTGCAGCATTAACATAGCTTGATGTCACAAAAAGTAAAACACTATGATTCGATTTTTGTGGAAATTAAACATTCATTAGCAATGAATTCCAACATCAATTTCTTTCTCAAGATATCGTACGTGAAAGTGAAAATATTCTCCTTTGGTTTCATATTCCCATCATATATGAGTGGCGAGGGCTCAAACACTGTAAAGAAAACGGTAGCCTACCAATGCAACCTCTGCCTACAAAAGACCTTTATCTGTTTAGGAACACAAACGCTAGAATCATCATAATTATTGAGAAATGCTTTAATCATCAGGTTTTCCCTCGTTGGCTTTACGGTCCTCACTGCCTTCGCGATGGAGGTCGGGATCGCACAGAATATATGGATCCAAACCCCATTCGCATTCACGAAATGCCGAGGGGAATAGGATCTTAATACTATTTCGGTTTCCTCCACCATCTCTTCCTTTTCAAATAAAAATGTGCGAGAAAACTAAATGGCTTGGAATTCCCTGAGGCTCAAAGCAACCTCTCAGCCTCCAATCTCCAACTCGCAACTTCTTTTCTTCTCTCTCAAGGGTTCTACACGGAAGAAAACAAGGGGAGTCTCTAAGATAAAGCGCCTCAGTTAAGACAAAGAATACGCATTCGAAGGTGCCGATATGTTAAAAAAATACCACAAGCGTTGCCAAGACTACAAAATTGTACAAACACAGTAAGTACTCACAATTACATTTTTCCATCCGTTTACACCTTACAAGAACACATACAATTAGAAAGTTTTCCACACCTGCGATGTTTTCATTAAGTGTCCTAACACTCTCTTTCATACACCAATGAGGTAGATAGAACGGAATTATGTTGACATGCTTTATACTAACCAAAACTGTAAGTCAACCTACAAAATTATTTTTTTGTTTTTTTTTTTCACCAATTTGTTCAAAATAAAACAAGGACTAGATCTTTCCGTGAATGGAAATGCACAAATTTAAATCCGTACAATCAGTCGAACCCAACAAGCTTGTAGTTCTGGACAGAAAGCTTTAGTACCATAACTTATTTTATAGTGATATCAGAAGAATTCTAACATGATTTTTTGTAATTATGCTTTTTGTTTAATATTGGCGCTTGAATGAAATAGGCCCAAACCAACGAATTGGCAAATCACTTAAACCATCAAGCAGTTGGTGGAAGACATCACCATATTATAAAATGACTGCCATTCAATAAACTTAAAACGCGTTACTCTTCCGAGGTTTAGTCCGTACGCGGTGATATGATTTCGTGATTCATAAAAAGTGTGACAGTAAAATTGTTAAATTATTAGCCTTATATATACTCTCTTCATCAACAAAAAATGGAAAGGACCCTTTATCAACCGGCAATTCACTACAATCACCTCGCAGTCCAAGAATGGTTTATGGGATATGAACCATAGTAAGATTACTTCCACGCGGCTTCCAGAGAGGGAAAAAGATTTGCCAGAAAGCAAAATCACATAACTGACAATCGCATCCTCCCCTTTTCGACTCGGAAGAGAAATGACTATCTTCCCTCGATCCAAATTTCCCTTCTCTTTCGGGATGAGGCACACCACGAGCTCCCAGCCAATCGTCCAGATGACCCAGTGGAGTTTTAATCCCACCCAAAAGGCACCCTACGATCCTCCCTCCGAACCCTTTTATGGGCGTGACGAGGGGGACGAATGGGATTTAATAAGGACCGACCCACGAGATAATGAGATGCGACCCAGATATTTTTCCCACCTCCTCACACCAACAACCATCCCTGGAGGATGCGTCTCCGAAGAACGGGAGGGGAAGGGACGGGAGGTACAGGACTAGGCGCGACAGAGGAAAGTGAGGGAGGGCTCAGGCAGAGGGGATGCGCACTAACAATATATGGTCACCTTAAAGAAACAACGGAGCCGTTTTAACAGCATGAACGAGATTTTTTTACTCGAAAAAAACAAGAATTATTTCCTATTCCTTCATACATACTCTAACAAGAGGACAAAAGTGTAACAAAATAAGTATAACACGGATGAAGATGGTTTTAAAATGGGATATAAGTAACTACTTAGAAACTTACTACTTAAGGGGATACATCGTTTAAATGGCACGACTAATTTATCCGTGAAATCCATTCCTACGGTTTTTTTTAGGAAACCGGGACTAGCCACGGTAGTAACCATTACGGAGTCACCCGCAAGTGCACATAAGTGCGATATTCCTACGGGTTTTATTGACGACGAAAAATGGGCGAGTGCTCGCGTTTAGGTTGGAGATGAGCACCTAGATGTAAACTAAACGTTTAATGCGTTTGCAAACTATTTTATTACTTATGAGAAAAAGATTTAATAGCCTTTGTTCATTAAATAGAGATTTGGAGCCAATCCTTTGCAAAATCAGATTGATTCTGCAAACTGAGTGATTGATCATAATGATTGTTTTCTGGCGCACTGTAGCTCCAATTACCTCCAACGTATTTTACGCATTTCATCCTAGTAATTAGAGTGATCCTAGTAATTACTGACAATACCGAATGCTGAGTCTTATTCTTTACGCTAGACGAATGTCATACCAGCATTGAAAGGAGCGTTTCGCCCTATCATGCAGCTTGTATAAGCTCATAAGGTCAACTACACAGCCTATAGTCTCCCGTAGCAATCAATTGTCTTTTTTCGCTAATAATATGTTCTCCGAGGGCCCCTGTCTTCCACTTTATCGTAGCCAGATAGCATTCGAAACTTTTACTCAGCCTACTTCACCAGCACCCTCTGAGTTTCATACTTAGGGTGTAGTTTCGAACATCAAAACAGCTCTGTCGTGTACCATTCTTCTTGAGGTTCAGTGAAGGACGACTACCTCGTGAAATGTCTTCGAGCCGTTTTACACGAGGCACTTTCTTGCACCATTTGATGAAGAGAAGTTGCGAGGACGCGGGCACGGAATTAGAAAAGGGGCTATTTTCCCATCTATCGTTTATGCATTCGCGCATGCATTCTAGCAATTCACGGCTTTACACGATGTAATTTTCAACGCACATCCATGCATACATAAGATTGTGCAATAAAGTGCCTCGTGTGAAACGGCCTTTAGAGTAATAAACGGAAAAGATTACGCAGAACTTAAAGTAATCCTCAAACTATAAACGGAACAACCAGTGAGGAAAATTAGCACTTCAATGGAAAAGTATAAACAAAATAAAAAGGCATGAAAATTAATCTTTAAATAATTATCCCGAGCTCGCATCACTGGTCTCGCTGGAGTTTGCTGAGGCCGAGACATCGAAGGCCTCCTAGCATGAGAGAGAGTGTAAGCGGAGCTTACCGATTAGCAAACGCAGCTCACACATCCACTTCTCCCCGCCGTTAACCCCCTTTTCGCCTTATCTCCGTGCATTTTCCATCTCTTCCCGTCGCCTCGGAAGTTACGCGGGTATTTTTAGAGAAGATTTCTCCTCGCGCGAGCTTTTTTAAAAAGGATAAGAAACCTACGGAAGTGTTTCGCGAATGAACACGGTCGGACTTTGAAACGTAATAAAGTAATCAACCCTTACACATGATTTCACCCGGCGAGAGCGGTTTAAGGTACAGGATGAATTGTCCTGAGTTAGAAAAGAGAAGGATTCTGGGGGTTCATATTTACTCGGAGAAAATGAAAACGGCTCCATTGACATTTAATAGAGTTATTAAAAATGGCCGCCTTAAAATATTAGCGAATAAATTAAAAAGAAATATGGGCAAATGTTTCGGAGCTCACCAAAAACTGCTTTCGTTTCACTCGATATTTAGGTTTTTTGTGCAAGATTAAGAAATAATCTCACTTAGGCCCACAGCTTAATGTATCACTTCATAATTTAAGGCGATTTGCGCTTTTAAACTCAGGGCAATTAACAGACACCCAGAGAGTTAATAAACTATCTCACCACTTGCTGAGGCAAAAATCCTTTATGAATCCCCGAATTCATATTAATAGAAGAAATTAAAATATTGCAATATGCGCCGTTAGCAAAGTAGTGCCATGGCTAAACACCGAGGAATGTTAATACTTCATAAGATATGTTATGAGGTGGCTTAGTGATCCAATAGGAACAGCAGCAATGAATGAGAACCTAATTATATTAGCTCGAAATGTAACGAATAATGAAAGCAATTGTCGCAGATTACATAAACCTCCGTCGGGTAATGTTAAATTCTATTTCAATTTATAAACGGAAAACTGTGATCAAAATGGTGCAATGATGATTGGAATGGAATAGATTTTTGGTAAAATTATAGTCAGCGGTGATAACTAGATGATTTTCTATGAAATTTCAGGATGAAAGTACGACCCCGAGCGAGTGGTGATCATGACGCGATGAAATATATGTACCTATTCGAAACCATTATTTTTTTTAGATATAATTCCTGAGTAGCTACGGGGCTTGGTTTAAACATAAAAATTACGCTATGGGTTATTTTAAAGATAAACGCTGTATGATGAAGAACCCATTATGCTCTGTAAAAAATATCAGCTGTCTCTATTAGAAATAGTGTTCCAACAAAACGACAATTAATGGAGATCGTCGTCGCAGTTTTTCACATAAAACATTCCATCGTACAGAGAAAAAGATTACTAAAATTGCGAAAAAATCGATGAATGCTGAAAGGAGAGAAGAAAAAAGCACATCGATACTCAAGATCACAAGCAATAAAACTCAATTTCGCATGAAGGCTCTTTACGTGGCGTAAAAGAGCTAATGGAACCACCTGAAATAAAACTCCAAGATCGCAGATAATGTTGGAAATGGGGCACCCGATAAGTCCCTCTGCCTTGTAGGCCGAATGAACTAAGGGGAACTTAAACAAGAAGGTAATAAATTTTCAAAACTGCTATTATCAATGCTTCATTTAATCGCATCCTTGAAAACCACGGACAGAAGCTTCCTATAGTGAGACCACAAAATACTAAGTAGTACTACAGCGCGATTTCCGCAGTCCTTATAACTTCATTTTCAACTAATAACGGGTTGAATCCCTGTATCTTCTCTTTTCATACTTTGAAAATTTTAAACTGACAATTCACGCGAAAATATTAATATAGACATGATTTGCGAAATAAATGATACGTCTAATGAAATCTTAAACATGCTATAAACTGCGAGCATATTGGTTACCCGGTACCAGATATTCGGTTTTTGCATTATATAAGGCTAATTAACTAACAACTGATTTTCTCAGTTAACACAATCACAAATGAGATGCTAGTGATTGTATCTATCTAGCATATCAATTTACCCTGCCCATTGTAATTAGATATATCGTTAACCTACTTGTTACATATTTAAAGACAATGAACATCACATGGATACTATAAATCTAATGATTTCCTTGTATTAGTATCTCAATAACGCACACTTTCTTACAATTATTATACTGCGAGCCGCAAAACCAGAGATTAGTATACGCACAGACATAGCAACATTGGTGCAGCGGCATATGGTATGAAATCCAGCAAAATGACCGATACCCAGGAAAGGCTCTCTAAAAATCTGGAAGTTTCTGACTTACTCGAGATTTTACTGGCCATAATTTTGACCTATATCATAACTAAAATAGAGCGCAGGTTCAAGACGCCGAATACAGAAAACCCTGGAGCTTTTCGCCGAGGAAGCTACTTCGCTTTCGTGAGAGCGGAACGTTGGAAATTCATGGCGCGGCAGGATTTATTCGGCGGGACTTTCGGGCGCGTAATGAACGAAGGGGCGCTTATGCGGGCACGTCGCTCCTTACCTGATGACGAAGTTGACGCAGACGACGCTCGAAGGCCTTTGCCCCTTGCTGTCATATAGGACAGTGGCTTGCGTGAGGACCCAAGCGTAGCCGCCACCCTTGGCCAGGAACCGGTAACTGCTCGTCTCGCACTGACCCTTGGAGAACACTGAAAAGATAGAAAAACGATTGGCGATCAAATGGTTTGCACTTTGATAAACTTTTTTGGCCCCTATGCTTTAGTATTAAGGTATTTTATAAATGAGAACTTGCTAGTATGTTTTCTAATTTCACAGTAAAAACATTCCTAAGGATAATCAAGGCATTAGGACGGAAGTCACATGCAGGCCCAAAAAACGATAGTATTAATGCAAAATAAGAAAAAAGTGTAAAACATAAGTATCACACGAATGAAGGTGGTTCTGGTTCAAAATGGTAAGAAAGAACAACGAAATCTGATGGGATACATTATTAAATGGCATGAATCATCATTTATCCGGCAAGGGTTCTTAAGGTGTTTTCACTAATTAAAATCCAAGCGATACCAATATTTTATCACTCATCATACTATTTTTTCAACAAAAGGAGGATGATATTTCCAATGACAATACATTTGGAGTCCAATATTGTCAACGCTTAAGTCCTAACTGTAGCCGCAGATGAACCCATATAGTACGATGAAAATTTGTCAAAGTAAATTAATTAATTTTAATTTGGGTGATTGAATGTTTTTCGATGATGGCTCACAATCGAACATAAATCGATTAATACTATTGATATTCAACCTCCATACTATCCATTGAGAACATCGATATTATCTCCATCAATTACATACATCATTAGAATAAAAAGTAATACACTTAAATTGATGCGATGGAAACCATAAAACCTGAAGCCCATCGAAAGAAGCCGACCGCTCGAAAAGGTCATAACCTGGATAAAAGATAAGCCAAAATTTTAAATGGTATACACCTTCACTTCAGTTTGGCGGAGAAAAATCAATGAAATGACAATACAAATAATATGTATGTGTCCCGAAACTGCGAGAAAGCGAGCTCCATTCAAGATATCGTAACAGAAATAAAATAAAGAGTTACCTACTAAAAATGGTAGCAGACTGAAAAAATAATGAAAATTCAGAAACGATAGGTAGATGATGTATAAGGGGGTAGGAACTATGACAGAACGCCGAGGTAGTATACCGAACCTTGCCAACAACATCCGCATCATGAAGCTAGGTAAGAGACAGCGAGAAAAAACCAAGAAGGTCTACGCATTTGGTCTGTCACCAACATTCAAGACAATCAAATTCAAAATGAACTAGGTAATGACAGCGACAGGACTGGTCATCCTTCCACATCCAAGCGACAAAATTATATACGTTCCACCTGATCTGCACACGATGAAGCACGATTTACAGAGTGAAATATATGTGGGTTGAAAGTAAGCGACTCATGATCCTTTTCTTATCGAAAAAACAGGACCAGCGGAGGGTTAAAGAGGAAGAAAACTTGTATCGGGTAAGTATAGGAAAGAATTCAGCCCAAAATCCAATTATAGAGTTCCAAGCAAGCGTTTCTCCTCGGCATGAGTAGGGACCACATTCTGGTCACGTATAAACCGCAGGAACAATGATAAACCTTAAATCTGTCTTGAGTTTGCAGTTTATCTCACAAGATAATTACGCTTACAGAATTTAACGACTCCGGAGAGTGCCTTAACCCTTCTGACAAATTTAAATTCTGAGTTTAAAGTACAAATCTTTCCTTTAACTTCACCATCTGGATCTCATCTCCTATTTGAAACTAGCGGTCTTCAGCCTTAACGGTAGACTTTTCTGAGAGCTACTTTCCCCAACCTTTCTATTCACCTTTCTAACGTCCTTTGTCAATCCGCATTGTAAATCCAGCTCACTCGAGTACTACACTAAGATACATGGAAAGACGACCACAGTCAAAGGAGGAAGACGAAAGATAAGATATAAAGAGAAAAGTGGGTCGGGAAGGAGTATAATTAAGCCCACCGCATAAAAACAAAACGGGAAGGAACCCAGATCGGCAGAGACGATATAAAAAAAGAACGCAGACCAAAGTAACGACGTGGTTATCAAGAAAATGACTTTTCTTTCTAAGGAAAAACAAACTCCCTACAGTCTCCATTCAAAATAAAACGTTTAATGACTCAAGATGGGAGAGCATAATAATAATTATGCTCCTAATGAGCCCTTAAGAGCTATTTTAATAGGAAAATCTGATCACCGTTATTAGCAAATAATCTCTTCGCTGAAGCAGTGTCAGAACATTTCACGGCAAACTAAATTTATCGGAATCATAAAAAAGAAGACCATGAAGGTGGTAGATGACGAAGGAGTTCCAGAATCTGGACCAAATTAAAAGGAATTACATAAAATATAGAGCATCTAAAATTATTGTGTATGCGCATCCAAATGCTTTAGAAAATGAATGAGATACCTATCATCAAAGATATCTACACTGCTACTCATATTTCTGCTAATTATTTTTATTTAAGTATTTTATACATTATGTGAAAGATAGGTTTGCCAGTTATAAATATAGCACGAAAGAGGCCGATAAGTACCTCAGTTGTATTCCACGAATATTTCCGTTTATATTATTGCTATAAGAATGTAGATATCTTTGAATAGAATTAAAAGATATGATTAAGACGTAAACTGAATTATTTTCACTAGCATTAACGCTAATCAATTGTCTTTTTTACTTATTTCATCAGCAATATTCGCCTTATTTCATCATTTAGACACTTATTATGTTTTATGATTGCCATATTGTAGGCATAGATGTAAACTTTCTTTGTTGGAGTAATAAACACTTTTTTTGTTATTTATTCATTATTTACATGTTTTTTTAAATATTTTCTGCCGCCTCCTAAATTAGTTAAAAACGGCCAAAGATCTGCTAAATAAAATTCCGGGGTGATATATTTAACAAGTTCTTTCTTCCTATTTCATAATCATCGAGTGAGCTTAAAACTAAAAAATCGTTTAAAGTAATGGATCTATCCACACGTACTGCGGAAGCAAAAATAAAAAAAAATTATGCCAATTAGTGATAATAGTTTAAAACCGTAAAATAGCTGAAAAATCATAACCCTGCAAAATGCATTAAAGTTAAAAGAGCTATGCTTTTTTCCCACGATCCAGCAGCAAATTGACTGACTACACCAGTTAAATCGATTGAGCAAAATACCCCGTCGACACGTAAAAGCTCTCATGCTTGACAAATGAGTGGCGTACACGTAACCCAGAGCAAGCAGGCAGCTCACCAAAATTAACCCGCAACCGCCGAGTTTTCCGCGACCATTGTACCATCGAAATTGACTGTCGTCAGAAGAGAAACTGACGTCAGAGGCAGTTGAACGTCCAGAGAGGAGTCTTTAAGCGGGCATGACATTCATATGGCACGTGCAGCTGCCAGGGCGTGAGCAGACATGAAACCAATTTACTTGGGGAGGTGAAGGAATTATCTGAGAATGGTTTAGGATGAATGGAACCTCATTCAAACGGGACGTCAAATCGAACAGCCTTGAAAAGGACAAATTTTATTCGTCAAACCCGTATTTTTATGAAATAATAATGGCCGAGACTTTCACGTCCAAACCTAGTTTCAGAGTGCTGAGCACGAAAAAAGTTGCAGCTACTGAAACGACAAATCAGTCAGATAACAAGTAAAACTGTTTATTTCCGCATAGCTCAATTGTGAGCGAGGAAAAAATTGAATGGTCGACACTAAAAAAGCAATGCGATCGATCATTCGGATCACTCAGATACGACCATTCGGCTACTTTTATCAAGGAGAGTTTTTGAAGGACAGACTCTTCGGACTTGCTTATGCTCCGAATGAAATACTGCGAAAAGAAACTTAAATTACTCCACTTTTATTTATAACTTCGACATAAGAAATTAAGATCAATAACTGAATTGGAGTACACGAAGAGCAATACCTCGGTCATGAAAGAACTATAGCTCAAGACGTATCGATAGAATTATATGCCGCGTGCAGCGAAAACCCGATGCAGATTTAAAGTGAGCTATAAAAAGAAAAACGGGCGAACACTGTGGTTTGCTGCCAGATTATCCCTACTAATTAAAAATATTACATTCTTCCAGACCACAAATTTATAACCTCCACCTATGCTATCCAAATTAGCTTTCCCTCACTGATTTCCGCTAGCCAAAAATTCTCACTATTAAAATTTTTGAACGCCATAAACTCTCACTAGTATTTCATCCATTACCTTTTTCTGCCTGCTTACCATTTCCAATGGTAACGTCTTTCCATCCTGAGCCTAAAAAAATTTCGTTTATCTTTCTCTCTGTCAATTACAACTACGCCCTTTTTCAATACCACCTCTACTTTATTCGATACACCCTTTATTTATAAGTTAAAATACCAATGTGCAGAGAAGAAGTAATTATACAGTAATTGTAAACATATATTTCGTAAATTCACTATGAATTAAACGCATTTGGTACACTTCCAAAAATTTATTTATCTGGCAAGACGTGTTTCAACACACTGGCACAATCAATATGCCACAGGAAGGTGAAACGCGTAGTGCCAACTAAAAATTCGTGGAAGAGTCCCGTGTGTTACACTGATCATGGATATCGACAACTTCCACCAGGTCCAGCTAGTTACATTTTGTTAATGCTACAAACAATACGGATGCTGAAGGCCGTGAAGAAGGGGAGTACCCTGGGTAGGCACTGTGTGCGGGATGAATAGAGGTATGATGAGATGAAGAAAGAGATTGTGAACAGAGATAGGGGCCTGCGCCGTTAAAAACCTCAAAGATTTTCACTCTCTTCCACTTAAACCTGTCTTATCCGGAAGATTACCCTAATAATAATAATAATAATAAACAGACTTTAACTAGCGGAGCTAAGAGGCGGAGTCGTTCACTGGAGCGCGTCCAACGCAATGGAATATGATTTCAGCAACGAAGTAACAGGAAGAACCTGAAAAGAGGAGAGATGGTGGAGAACTGCGAGCGCATTCCCTCGGGAAAGGGTTAAGGGGAAGAGTGTGTCGTCCCCCTTAAGATGATGGTGGAGAAGTTCCATATGCCGCGGAAAGTGGAGAAGAGAGTGGAGTGAGAAGGGGTCGAAAAGAGGGACGCTCTCTAAGAGCTTCTCCGTTTCACATCAATCACCGCAGGAGAAACTCCACTCCTACGCTTCGAATCTCGGAAAGACTTCATTGCCTCAAGCGAAGTGACCGATTCGGAAAAATATTCCTGCCACGGACTACGCGCCGTTAACAATGCGGTCCATCAAAACTTTAATTCTAAAGGGACATGAACGATCATAAAATTACTGGCTACCAGCTACAGAAGAGCGGAGTATTATCAAAACTCCTTCCTCAGCGCCTTTTTTGTCGTATCATTGGGCACTCACATCTCATAATATTTTGATTTATACTCCTCAATACAATGCTGGACGCGGGGTAAAGTCTTCGACTGCTAATATTGGGGTAGCAAATTCGAGTCCCGCCTGGGTTGGTTTTTCCCTACCCATGGCATGGGTGTTCTCGTAGAGTTCTGGTAGCTCGGCCCCTGAAAAACCTGATAAAAATCCAAGAGTAAGCTTATCAAATCGTTGGGACATACGGACCATTAGTATCGCAATTACAAAATAATGAATTCTTAGAAATTACGATCGATTCACTGAAAAAACAAATGCAAAGAAGCGTAGCGCATATTGAGAAGGCGATTTCTACGAACATAAGGTTTTGAACGAACGAACACCCCTCAACTCGTCTGGGGTGCATTATTCCAAAGAGGCGACTGAACGGGTGGCTCGTAGTATTTTTGAGCACTGTAGATATTTTTTAGACTAGAGCGTAGGTCATGTAGTGGGATTTGTAAAGATGTAACCAAACGTAGCCTCCGAGGAAATCCGCATTGCGAAAATTTTCAAATCCAAGTAAACTTAGGAGCGCTAAAGCCGAAAAATAGCGACAATATTCCCAAAACGCGTACTCCAGCGAAAGAAATTATATCAAATGTAATAAGCACTTCCAGTGAAATTCGCCCACCTAATACCCATAAGCGTGGAAAAGAACCAACCGAAACTCAATCTACAAAATATGACATTAACTTTGTAGTAGTTAATTGCCGTAGCGTTAAAAACAAGCGCGCTTAAATCGAGCTTATATTTCAAGACGCAGACGTGATCATAGGAACGGAGAGCTGGCTTACAGAGGATATAAGTGACAGCGAAGTTTTTCCTCCAGGATATAAAATCTACAGATGCGATCGAAGCGATAGGAAAGGTGGCGGAGTTTTTCTAGCAGTTAAATCACATTTACAAAGCACCGCCCACGAAATAACTGACAATGAAATAGAAAGCGTATGGTGTACAATTAAACAACTAAACAAAAGGAGTATACATGTTTGCTCTTTTTATAGACCTCCAAACTCCGAAGCTGATATTATTTACCAATTAGAAAATCAAATATCCGCATTTACTTTGAGAGACAGTAAAAGTGTAATAATTATTGGGGGAGATTTTAATCTGCCATCTATAAATTGGGATTCTTACACTGTAAAACCGAATTCAAGGAATAGGGCACTCAGCGAGATATTACTCAACACACTAGCTAATCACTCACTTGCCCAAGTAGTTGACAAGCCTACGAGAGGAAATAAAATATTAGACATTTTTGCAGTAAGCCATCCTAAGTTGATAAAACAACTCGATATTATTGATGGCCTAAGTGATCACAGAGTAATTTTTGCAACCTTAAAAATTGAAGTAGAGTCTGCTGTAAAACCGAAACGCAATATTTATTTATTTGATAAATGCAACTTCATAAAATTTGGAGAGATGCTTAATGATTCGTACACTGACTTCGTAGCTAAAACAGAGGACAAAAGCACTGATGCATCATGGAAATATTTCTTAGAAATTCTACGCCAGGGAATCAACGATTATATTCCGCAAAAATTGAAATGTGATAGTAAAGAACCTCGCTGGTATAACAATGATGTTAGGAGGGACCTTAAAAGAGACAGAAAAAACTGTACAACTTATTCAAAAAGTCCATTACGTTAGGTGACAAATCGAAGGAACTTGAAGCAAAAGAAAGTTACGCTGCGCAACGCTCAAAAACCAAGAAATCAATGCGTACTGCTTTGCGAAATTTCAAGAAAAAAGTACTCGGTGAATTACTCGAAGAAAATCCGAAATATTTTTGGTCATATGCGAGAGAGCTTCAGGGAAAATATTCAATCGTAGATTCGTTATTTGATAAAGATGGCAATTGTGCCACCGAAAATATTGACAAAGATAACACGTTAAATTCCCACTTCGAAAGTGTATACACTGCAGACGACACTGCATTTAATTTTGACATTTCATTCACTGAGGAACCGATGAAAGAAATGACTTTTCAATGCGATGGAATAACTAAACAGCTACAGTCGATAAAAAATAGTAAATCTCCGGGTCCGGAGGGAATACCCGCGCGTGTCCTCAAGGAGTTAGCGCCACAGATCGCACCGTTCTTGGACATAATATTCAAGAAGTAATTGTCTGAAGGAAAGATACCAATAGACTGGAAAATTGCAAACGTTACACCGATATTCAAAAAGGGAAACAGACACGACCCAGGGAACTATCGACCGATTTCATTAACGTCGATTATAGGCAAGATACTCGAACATATCGTCCTTAGAAATATCATGACATTCCTAGACAGTCGTAACGTCCTCCATGGCTATCAGCACGGCTTCCGGAAAGGTATATCATGTGAAACACTGCTCGCGCTCTTTCTTCATGATGTTCTCTAATCTGGTTAATCGAAAAGACAAGTGGACGCATTATTTCTAGATTTTAAGAAAGCTTTCGACACGGTACCTCACAACAAACTTTTATACAAATTACAGTGCAGTAAAATACGTTTATTTGCTGACGACGCTGTCATCTGTCGCGAAATTAGCGATCACTCTGACTTTGAAATTCAATCATCGGATTTAAACAATGTTCATGTGTGGAGCCAAGAGTGGGGACTCGAACTTAACCTGAGGAAATGCACGGTGGTACATTTCTTGCGGAGGTCGTCCAACTATCCCCATGTATATGCTGTGGATGGTGTTAACATAAAGGCGACAGATGAAGTGAAGTATCTAGGAGTTACGATAACTTCGAACCTAACGTGGGGAACACATATAAGAAATATTTGTGGCAGAGTTCTGAAGAAGCTAGGATTCGTCAAGCGTATTGTGGGAAGATTTTCGGATGAAAAAGTAAAGAGAGGTGCTATTTCGCACTCGTCCGGCCACACCTTAAATATGCAGCGAGCATATGGGATCCGTTGCAGAAAGACTTAATCCGGGAACTTAATAAAATACAAAGGAAAGCTGCGCGATTCGTCAAAAACAGCTACGGGCGTACAGACCGCGTTACACAGATGTTAAACGAATTAGACTGGGAGCCGCTAGAGACTCGGAGGCTGCGCGCTAGGCTTAGATTGCTTGAGCAATTGAGAATAGATATCTTTAAGAGCGACACGGAGACATCATATTAGAACCCCAATATATTTCCAGGTCCGACAGAAGCGATAAATTAGGAGAGATATTTTGCCGAACGGATAGGTATGGGAATTCGTTTTTCCCTCGAACAATAAGGGACTTTAATAAATGTTAGTGTAATTTCATTAGAGCGTTTCCTTTTTGTATGTAAACGGCTGGTGTCCTAACACCCCCCGCCACACGCCTATTGAGGCGGCTTGCGGGGTAGTATGTAGATGTAGATAAGAGGTTCTAAAGAGAGACCATACATGGTGATTAATATACTTTCCCCATTGGCTAAACTATCATCGGTGTTTTCAACAACTCAAAAGAAAAAACGAAAATATCTTAATACTTTCAATCAAATTACTACTTCCATCTCCAAGATTTCGAAAATTTACGTAATTTTTACACCATCTAAATGATATTGGATCGATAGCGAGATCCAGATTAAAATAATGAAGGGGCTCGCAACCTGAGGTACCTGTACCTTAAAGGGTGCACCGAAAAATCTAATCGTTGTTGTATACATTTGAATTATGCACTGCGTCCAAATACGTAATGAAAGGGTACTAAATACGGAATGAAAGGAATATAATATGGGTCATTCCACCTCAATTCAACAAACGTTTGTCCCTTAGGGTCTCAGATTTTGATAAAAATTGGTGTATGGGTACAATATTAACTCAAACTGAATACCCTCAAACCGTTTTGTGAAAAAAAATTTTTTGATTGAATTATGCATATTTTAATTTTTTCGCATTTTTAGCAAAAATCCGTGCCTTAAATCATATTATCACTTATATCTGCGCTTGTAATTGTCATAAAACAATGATTAATAGCTTTTATTAAAGCTAAATCTTTATTGAATTCAAATATATCAATAAAAAATTATTTTCTTCTATACCCTATTGTTGTAAATTACTAATGTTTAAAAAATTGTTAATAAACTTTTCTCAAATACTCCATCTCAGAATCGGCCGAAACTTTTTTTCCGTTATCTAAACATATTCAGCTAACTATTCCAAAAATAAAATTTAGTGGCAACTCATAAATGCGTTTTTAATAAATATTTAAACATTTACAATTTTCTCTCGCGCGGCCCGTGTTTCAAAAATTGTTAATAGAATTTTCTCAAATACTTCACCTCAGAATCGGCCGACACTTTTTTTCGCGAAGTTTTTTTCTAACTACTCCGACACAATCGATTCCTCCGAACTCCGAAAGAAAAAACTTCGCGCAGAGAAAGTGGGGCTCAATGGTTAATTTCTCTGCAAATATCCATTTCACAGAACAAATAACAATTGTTGTTAACATTCATAGTTTATAATATATTTTTATCTCATATAGCCACGACCTTGAGCAATTAGGGAAATGTTTAGGCTTGTATCACGTGTCTGCTGCATGTATTCCAAATGGGAATCTGACGGGCCGCGCGAGAGAAAATTGTAAATGTTAAAATATTTATAAAAAACGCATTTATGAATTTCCACTAAATTTTATTTTTTTACTAGTTATCTGGATATGTTTAGATTACGGGAAAACATTTTCGGCCGATTCTGAGATGGAGTATTTGAGAAAAGTGCATTAACAATTTTTGAAACACGGGCCGCGCGAGAGAAAATTGTAAATGTTTAAATATTTATAAAAAGCGCATTTATGAATTGCCACTAAACTTTATTTTTGGAATAGTTAGCTAGATATGTTTAGATTACGGAAAAAAAGTGTCGGCCGATTCTGAGGTGAAGTATTTGAGAAAATTCTATTAACAATTTTTGAAACACGGGCCGCGCGAGAGAAAATTGTAAATGTTTAAATATTTATTAAAAACGCATTTATGAGTTGCTACTAAATTTTATTTTTGGAATAGTTAGCTGAATATGTTTAGATAACGGAAAAAAAGTTTCGGCCGATTCTGAGATGGAGTATTTGAGAAAAGTTTATTAACAATTTTTTAAACATTAGTAATTTACAACAATAGGGTATAGAAGAAAATAATTTTTTATTGATATATTTGAATTCAATAAAGATTTAGCTTTAATAAAAGCTATTAATCATTGTTTTATGACAATTACAAGCGCAGATATAAGTGATAATATGATTTAAGGCACGGATTTTTGCTAAAAATGCGAAAAAATTAAAATATGCATAATTCAATCAAAAAATTTTTTTTCACAAAACGGTTTGAGGGTATTCAGTTTGAGTTAATATTGTACCCATACACCAATTTTTATCAAAATCTGAGACCCTAAGGGACAAACGTTTGTTGAATTGAGGTGGAATGACCCATATGTAGGTTGAAGAAGGTTGGAAACCGCTGAACTAATAGATCGAAGATGGAACATTCAGACAAAAAATAAGGCTGATAAAACAAGTCGACAATTATCGAAATAAAGGTTAGGGACAGAACGAAGGACATACGACGCCAATTACTAATGACAATACCATTAGAATTAAAAGATAACCATTTAGTAGGTATGCGAGGCAGTAGCTCAGAGTAACCTTATGGAAACGATTCATGATTAAATGAAACACTTGGAAATTCCACATAAAAGGTCCCTTTTTTGTAATACGATGAAAAGTCCCTTTTGATGAATTTTCCGTGTTCTATTGAATCATGCAGTAGGTAACCTATGCAGCAAAAATATAGATCGCCTAAGAGTTAGTGCCATGCAAATTCGGGGGAGAACGTTCATAACGAGAGACCTGGCGCACGAAATCCACGTGATCGTGACGGATTGTAGGTATCCGTAAGGGACCCAAGTGCATCGTAATTCCCGAGATTTATTTCCATGAAAATGCACTCAATGGCTTCCTCGCTGACGCTTGGGCCAAAACATCCGGGATAACTTCTACATCTACACGCAACCCTTTGAGTGAAGAAAATGGTGTTAGGATGCCACTATATAGGAGAAATGATCTGGGAAAGTAAGGAATATTAACGTTTATTTTGTTTTATAATTTTTCCATTCTGCTCGCTCTCTGAATGCTTGGTTCTATTAGGTTCATATTTAAATACTACCTTTGGTTACTTAATGTTCATTTACTTAATTAGTGTTGTTATTAAATCGTTGTTTATTTGTTTTTGTTTATTTTTGTTCTTTGTCAAATTTGATTTTGAATTGATTTCATCATTAAGCTGATTTTGGGCGTGAATAGTAAATAAATAAAATAACGTGATATCCTCCGTATCGACCTGTAACTCTGATTTTTGTAATCCGAAATTTGCGGAACTCCTTACAAAGTTCAACGGGATGACAGTACGTAACACCAGAAAAGATCTTCAATATGAAAAATGCAATGCGCAAAAAAAGCTCGTAAAACTGCCAAATAAGAAGAGGCACGACAACGAAACGTGATAAATACGCAGAAAAGGGTGTGAGGAAAAAAGTGAAGTAAACGCGCAGTTAGACTCATTAGCCTCATGAGAACAATTCCAAACATCAGAGAAGAACCAAAAATAGATCTAAATCTTTGATTTGTTTGCATTGATCTGAATCGAAATTCAGTAACTGGGAATGCACCTTAAGGAGCTAAATCAGTCGCAATATTAAAAACCTGAAAAAATAATTGTGTTTGATTAGATAAAAAAGGCCAATTTGGCATTCAATAAAGTTGGTAAGAAAGAAATACGGTTGGAAGGCCTCCTACAAAATGTAGCTAAACGATAGGGCTCAAAAATGGAAATAAATACATTATCCTTTAACCATGAACAACTTTAACGGACATTTTAAATTTAATACTCCCAACAAATCGTACACTGTCAGGGGTAAATATGAGAAATTTCTCCATGATGGAAAGGAACCAACTTTGCGAATTTCACTGTGAGTTTTTTCATTCACGACCCGAGATTCAATAGTTTACGTCATCTTCAGGCATCAGGTGGTAAATAAATAAACAGTGAAATTCGCAAAGTTTGTCCCTTTCGTTCAATAATCTCATTTTGTGCAATGAAATTATATCATCATGGACATCTGGAGACTATGCAATGGACAAATGGACATCTGGAGACTATGCAATGTCCGGAGATTCCCACGGAATCAGTGAAGGAATCGCGTTCCATACGATTCCTTCACTGATTCCAACTATCCCAGAGGACTTCAATTCCCGATGAGCAACGATGACACAAATAGGCACTATAGTGTCTTCCTAAATCCTAACACGTGACCCCAAATACACAACCGAATGCTCACTTGTCTCGCTCCCCCTGTGCCCCCTCTTGGCCCGATAATCGACCATTACACGTGTCCCACGTCGACCCGTGATGAAAAAATTGACTCCCACTAGCTCCGGCCTCACGCTCCCTGAAGTGGCAAAGGTCATCACCCTTAACCGCACGAGAAGCTGCGAGAAGCGATCCCCATTCCTCCGAGAGAGAGGAAGAGAGAGAGGTCTGAGGGTGTGGAACACGAGAAGCGAAAGAGTGATGGGAAAGGATTGGCTGTGGAGTCGCAGGGAGTTAAGAGAGGAAACTGCGCGTGGAATTGGGACGACTGATGGAGAAAAAGAGCCGGAGGAAAGTGGGGAGAGAAAAGAAGAACATATACAATTAGAATACATTACGACGTTAGAACTCATTGGAAGATTAAATCGAAATTAGAAGCTATGACGAAGAATAAGCGCGTCATTGGAAGAATAAGCGCGTCAGGCTTTTAAACATCTGTTAATTAAACAACTACTTTTACTACGAGAGAGTAAGGGCAATACGTAATGTTACATTCCTAATAACGCCTTATGATAATCAGCGAGTATTTGAGACCAGCAGAGAAAACTTTAATTAGAGAATTGGGCTAGGTCCAAGAAGCAGTTAAATTGATGAACTCTGTTTCACAGTTATCTAGGTGAAAATTCATGGTCACAAAATAAAATAGCTACGTAAGTTTTCACAAGATAAATTTAATGACGAAACTGGTCGCGCATATTGGCCTTGAGAAAACATGCATTGTATTTATTACTTAGGGATAAAGGCAAAAGAAAAAATGACTATCAAGTTAATAGAAAAATGATTTTATGAGTTTAAACCTGGTCAATAAAAATGTTTACCATCAAGAACTTCGAACTACACGATTTACAATGTTTAATGATGATACACATAACTTATGGTCGTTAATAACCCTATATTCTTGCAACCTATCGTAGTTTTGATACTCTCCTCCACTCGCTCATGCCTACGACATCCGTTGGGATCGCACAACATCATCCACTGTATTTCTGAAACAAACCCTTCCACCTTATCCTGGGTTTCCATCTCTCTGTTTTCCGGGGAACTTAAATCCTTGCTCCTCCTTTCCCAGTGGGTAATTTATTGTCCAAAATATGGTCAAAGAACGTTCAGTGAGCACTATTAAAACAATCAAAGGTTATTATCGAAAGACATTTAATGAACGTTGAAATGGAACTCATAGATCGTACAAAGAATATTCAATGGAACACTTCATGGATTGTTCGAATAATTTTCAGCGTAAATGATTCTCAAAATGTAAAAAATAGTTACACCTCCGTAGGCTACGCGAACTTATGGTTGGTAGGTGAGACTTAACCCCGCCGCCGCCGCGCCGCCGAGACCGACATACATACGTACTTTGAGAACAAAATAAATAAAAAACGCAGCTGAGGTGAAGGAACGAAGATGAAGATGAGAGGAGAGGGAGAAAACATTTTGGTCCGGGGGAGATGAGAGAAGGTAGAGTGCGAATGGTTCCTCGCACGCCTCACGCAATAGACCGAAGACGTGCGCTTAAATTCCTTCAAGTGCTGACAGCTACCTCGGAAATAAATCACGCGTTTTTAAAACGGCAACCCGTTCCTCCACGAGCTCTTTATTAACTCGGTGGGGCCAGAGGGGGAGACGTCGTTCGCCCATCTTTGTTTTTCATCTCCGATCTTTAATCTTGACGGGACGGCTCGGAGAGTTGGGAAGACGCGTGCCTAAAAGGAACGGGCCTTAACGCACGACGTAAAAAGTAAACAAGACGCAAAGCACACGAGATGGAAATTGAAAGCTAAAATTCGGAGAAAAGTTTGACGCGCGGAGGAAGCTTATAAAAAGGAGTTGATAGTGAGGGTTTGAGGCAGCTATTTAAAAAGGGTCGCAAAAGGAGTACACTTAACTAAGCCATCGCGATGAAGAAAAGCTTGCAAAGTATCAACAAACAAGCCCTCCTGTAGCCCATAATGTATTCAGTATATATTTTGACTTCATTCATAACAGCCAAGCAAGAAAAAAACTTAAAATTTGAAGGGAGGGTGTCAATGAAAACTTTCGCACCTTCTCAGACCTAAGTACAACGTGAGACACCCTACGGCCCGGAATCTAATGAAACATGGTCACCGGAGTAATTTTTACACTACTAAAACCACGATAGGATCTAAGGGCCTTAGACTCCACTCTCTTGGAACAAGAAACTATGTAAAAGAAATTTCAAAAACTAGGATACAACTCGCACTCATGAAAATTTCTTAGCCTTAAAACAAAATATAACGTTCTCATAACCATCACGTGAAACATCATGCCATCATCTACATCCCCAAAAAAGTATTTTTCTAGACAATTATAATTTATCGGTTCGAGTTCTATCGTCTTAAAAACTCATCTTGAAATTTAAACGACGTATATTAACTTACAGTTTGATTTATTTTATGTGTAATTCTAGGTATTATCGCTTATCTCATAAAAATTTATTTTGATCTCGATGACGTAGGTACACTTACTGCAAACTTGTGTCATTCTAAGTTCTGTTTTTGTTTGTTCTAAGTATAAGGAAGTTTTTTTTACGTAAGAACAAGTAAATACATTTCGAGCACATCAGGAAATTTCGTTCGGACATATTTTCTCCAGGTATTTTCGAAATTTTTGAACAAGTTAATGAGTGGTTTGAAATGAAATATCACACAAATAAAGTAATATTTCAAGAATTAGTCGCGAAGTAGTAGCAAAATAAGAGTCACAGTTGATCTGAAAAAGATATTTTTGTCACTGTTTCGCTGTCAATGTCACATTTCGCAAGTCAACGCCCGAATCCGTCAATTTATTTATGACCGAAACACTAACCACCTAATTCAGCAGAGCTTAAATATAAATGAGTAAATACACAACGATAACCAGCACAAAGAAGACGCTTGTTTTTTCTACGGTTTGCTCGCAATTCGAGTAACAACCACAGATTCCTACCATCGGCATAGCTTGGATAGAGTCGACGGTGCCAAAATATACGCAATAAAATTTTATCGTAACAAGAAACAGTAGTATTAACTAACTGCCAACTTCGACAGTTAGGTTTCCGAATCACTGTACGCTTATGAGATGAATGGCAAGTAACTTTAATTACGAAACGGTAACGAACAGTACAAGTTCATTAGTAATCCCGCACATAGATTATGCATTAAGTATTTGGGATCTATCAAAGAAATAGTTGATTAAAGGATTAGTTTAAGTTTAAAAAAGAACCACCGGTTTAGAAAATATACGTATCAAGCAAAGTATAACGGATTTATCCAATATTGTGAATAAAAGAGGAGGGCACAGGGCAGGAAATACAGCGGACCAGAGTTCAATCCTGAGACTGGTGAAATTATCAGGTTTCCTAACTACGGCGGTAAATTCAACCACTAAGATTAAGTAACGGCAATGGCGCTACGGTTTTTAGGTTGAAATTTCCCTTTTTTCCCTCGCACAGCTCGGGACCACAACAGAACTATAGCGAAGATAAAATAAATCAAATAAAAAAATAACTTCAAGCGTGTCAAACTCTTTTCAATCAGAAAACCACAAAAATGGCAGGTTTTATAGCATCTCCTTGCCACGAGCCCTATGTAGACTCGCGGAGAAAAACGTATATGTATTTGTACACTGATTTCCCTGTAGTGCGCTTTGCATTCTGCAACGTATACCTGCCGGAATCCGGAGTCGAGAGCCTACACACACAAAGCCTGGGCCTTTCCCCAGTCAGATTGCTCAATGGAAGGCGGAATCCATATATTGCCGTCGGCCGATGATTTAAGGGCCCACGTAGCATTCCCTTAAAACGGCATCCTGGACTCCCCTCCCCGCAACCCTCCGCCGACCACGCACCACAGCGAGAGGAAAGAAAGCAATTTTTTTCGTCGGCACCCCGGGGGAAAAGGATCACAGCGGGGCACTTCCACGCTCGGGTTTTATTTCCGTACCACGCGAGCAAGAGGCACGTGGTACACAGAGCGGAGGGGGAACGAAAATGGTAGCATTGGAATAAACGTCATACCTGGACATCTACCGCAAAGATCTGAGGCAGGAGGTGTTAGGAAACAAGCCTTGGACTGTCCAGGACGCTTAAATTCAATACCACAGACTTAGGCCTGTATTATTCTCCAGAGCAGGGGCAGGTGGGGGAACCAAAATGGGAGCATTGGAATAAACGTCATACCTGGACATCTACCGCAATGATCTGAAGCAGGAGGTGTTAGGAAACAAGCCTTGGACTGTTCAGGACGCTTAAATTCAATACCACAGACTTAGGCCTGTATTATTCTCCAGAGCAGGGGCAGGTAAACCTCGGCCTGCGAGCCACATGCTACGTAGTACATGTGGCTCTAAAATAAAATTGAAATTAAAATAAAATTATGTAAAATTATCATAACTACAATTACAAATTTTTATGAAGTAATATATACATATAATGGTAACTTTTTCTTCATATGATAAAGATATATTTTTAGATAAGCCTGATTTATTCGCGTTTGGTAATTTTCAACCGCCAGACGACGTGGCCATTACGTTAACTTGATGATAACTGAGATTTTGGGTTCCTTGAACAACATTAGACAGTATCGGTCTATTATTAATTGTGGAATAGCATAGTGTTTTTTCATGGTGTTCACTGAGGTTTCGCTATTCCGTCTGCTAGCAGACCCCCTACAAGGGATATTTATTGAAAGAGTACGCCAATATTTAACAGAATCAAGACACCCATTGCTTTAATATTGCTTGGAATTAATTAATATTAGAGGTAATCCTTCCATTTTCTTCACTTTTTCCTACATCAATTGCCTTCAAAAGAGACTTTATAATAAGTTCGTAATATTTTGTACGCAGATATTACAGGTATCAGAAGGAAAAAATGAAAGAAGAATTCTGGCTATTATTGCGCAGTATAGAAATAACGGCTGGTTACTAAAATAAGGAATCAAGGAATAAGCTTGAAGGTATTTTTATGAAAAAAATGGCCACCCATGAATTATAACGTAAGGGATATTAAACTTGAGTTGTTTTAAATTTTCTCTAAATCGTAAATTGTAAGAGTAGTCGTAAACATTTAAATCTATGAATGCGAGAGTGAGTTTCTCATAATTTTTACAAGTCTTTCAACCCGCTGATATATTCCTGGTTCCTTGTCAATCCTTTGTACCTAGTGTACACCTGATTTACTGTAATAAGAATGATAAAATAACATGCTTTGAAGCATGTGTTTTGCTCTGCCTTTCAGGTTACGTTGTTCGGGATAGAAACGGTATATTATTGTAATGTACATTTGAAGAAAATTTGAAAAGACAAAGAAATACATCGAGAAAAATTACATCAATATCTATTAAGCTGACATTTTTTTTCATAAATATTCGTTTTTTATTTAAAACAAAGACTAGCTGCTTGAATTGTATGAAAATCTACAGGACATCAATTCAAGTACCCAGGTGGGGATATCTTGGACTTTCATTGTAAGTAATTTAACGACGATCAAGGTCAAGCCATTTCCATTACTCTGAGAAAAAAGAGTCCACCTCATGGCTCCCAATTTCTCGATTCAGGGGCCTTATTCAGTAAGGACTCGACGCGGTGGAACCTCGGAAAATTTGTGGGTGCTACGTCAAAGCCCCCGACAAATCTCAACTTTTGAATGGCCCTATTTAAAATTTTCGTGACTATGACGTCAAAATGTTGTCACTGTCGAGACTTCGAAAGTCCGAGGCCATACAGAACAGCCTCTCTGATTCCATGACTCCGGACAATTTTTTTTCGGTTAGAAGTGCCCTTGAACTTAGAATCATCCCCGTTTTATGCTTGGGTGAACGGAAAGAGCAACAAGGCGTAAAAGTCGTGGATTCCTTCAAAAACTAACGAGGCACATTCTTTCGTTACACAGTATCGACGAGGACATTCGAGGTCTAATGCCTTGAAATTGCCTGCAAGCGTGTTACCGCTAAATAGCCCGCTACCTCATGATTCGAAGAGCCTCACCATTATCACCGGAGACGAAAGATCAGTTGGCTTGAATTATAAAGCAAGAAAACCGCAGCACATTCTTAAAAAATGGGCGACCGCGAGTAAAAAAAACTCAAAGCTCGCAAAAAATAGCTCCACTTGGAACAGTTCCACACGTGGACACGACTCAAAGGCAAAACCGAGCCAATACGATCGGTAGGTCGAGTGGAGGGGGAAGTTGGAAATATCCACTCACGCAGACAAATGAACAAACACCGAAATTACAGAAGTCGGAAGACAAACTCGTGCCTTTTTAAATATTTTTTTTTTAGAAAAGAACGATGTATCAAGCAACTACGATGATGAAACGCGAGCTCAGATTTCCGTGCAGCATGCACGTTAGGTATCATTGCTATACGGAAAAAAGTTGAACACCCAATCGGCGATTCGGTATTTCTAAAAATCTAAGTAAATAATAAATTAATTGACATATAATTTTTCTGAACAATGAATGCTAACATGTAGCCTTTGCATTACGCGCAAGTCACAACGTGATCAGTAGAGTTCAGTCGGAAGAGCAATGTCCAACGTGTTTACTCAAGAATATTCCGAAAAAATGGAAACAGGAGAGGAAACCCTTAAGCTTCTCCAAACAGGAATATATTTACTTGCAGTTTTTCCCCAACAATACTTTAAACAATAAAAAATAATTTGCCTCCCTTTTCATGTTGCAATTACGATCACTATTTTACCACAAAAATCCACTTCCAGGCAGATCTATATTTCTAGACTGCATTCCGTTTCTCCAGGAGGATAATTCCTTTTAGTAGGATAGAGAACTAAATTTCGAGCGACTGGTATGTACAAAGACGTACACAATTGTCAACATCTGGATGTAAAATAGCAATTTAAACATATGCTAGAGTGTATACTCAAATAAGTTAACTTTAACGTAAACCCCCCTAATAAATGCAGAGCTAGTGATGATGTATCATTCATTTAAGGTCCATCCAAAAACTATTGTTTCCAAATGCTATCTGCATTTTAGTAAGCGCCGGCTAGTTTGTCGCGCTGGAGAAGTAATACTCCGGTCGTTATCACCAGAAAAGCATATGAGCTGCGACCTAAAGTTAGACCGTACCTCGAGAGAGGCATTTCTCAATAGGCAACATCTTAGCTTCTCCCCCACTTTCCATTGCGAAAACTGAAAGAAACACTAGCCGCGTTGGAAATCTCAATTGAGATAGGGAAAACAATTTTTTTTAAGTGGTTGCGCGCATGATGGGCAACCACACGACGAGTTAAGTCTCGAAGTCCTCTGTTTAACGCCAACGTACGAATCTCAGAGACGAAATTTATGCACGCAGATGCGGCTCGGGGAGCGTTAGAAGATGGAAGGAAAAGAGGGAATGGTGTGCAGTTTTAAAAATGACAAACTTAACAAAACATTTCACAGGGCAGCAGCCGACAAGTTGGGGGGGAGGGGGAGAGGGGAACTGCCTTGCGGCGAAGAGCGACACTTGCCCACGAATTCTTCGAAATATAAACCCCAGAGGGCTGGCGGGAAGACTGAGAGGAAAGAATGGAGACCACATGTTTGCTCTGGGAGGCGTGGGGCGGGGAGGGAGAGCAGGTGGGCATAGAGCCAGCGTGTCGTTGGTAGTGGCGGGGCAACACAAGGAGCGGAGGCGGATTACACAACTAGGCGACTAGGCCAACAAAGCGACCCCTGCACTTACGCACCGGGAGATGAACGAATTTTATCGCCACATAAGCACGGGATTTAAAAGCCCCTCTCCCACACACACACAAGGAGGTGCTCATTAATTAGTAGGCGGTCGACGCGCATGGTGGTCAGGGGTCGGCGACCTGTGTTCTCCATCGGTAAGGGTATCCCATCGCAAAGAAGCCATCTCAAGATGGAATCTCCCAAGAAAAAGGGCGCGAACAGTTCAGCAGTTAACACACGGCACAAGAAAGAACAATACTGGCCAGTGTCCATCGGCGGTTCATAACTATTTATTTATTTGCGTACACCTTTCCAGCCTATAACCTTAAATTTTACCTCGTATACGGTGATATTTCAACTATCCGAGGTAATGTGGACTGAATCGAGCCTATATTTTATTTAAATTGAGCACAGTATTCAAATATGATGACATTTTGAGTGAAGAAATGTCATTTTTCTACTTAAAAAGTGTTATTCACGAAAATAATTTCTTGTTCATTCTTTATCAAGGACATGAATGCACTTGATAATGATTCAAAATATCGAAACTGGTAAACAAATTTTAAAAAGCGGAAAATTACTATTTCATCACTTAACACGAAACAGTTCCATCACATTAAAAACAGTGCCGCATCATACAATACCCGTTCATATTTTTCCCTTTCCTCTCATCTAATAAGCACTGCTGGTTTACACGGAAATTTCTAATCCCTTCGTTTATAGTTTCTACTTATTTCAACGCATAAAACTACTTAATTTGAAAGAGCAAAATACCTCGCAAACCCCAAGGAGGGATGGGAGCGATTGTAGGCCTTTAATTATAATTAATTAATAGTAATTACTAGTAGGAGAGTGAAACAGTCAGCAAAATTATAATTTCTCTAGCACTAATTTTCTCGTGGAGTAACTACCAACTGAGAAAAAGTAAGAAGTCTAACAACTTTCTTTCTTCTCTCAATATGTTCCCACCCTTTGCTGGAACTCAAGATATTATAAATTACATAGATATATATCCCAAATTACAATATATTCCGAAAGCAAGGGCATTAGTTTCAAGGCCTAAACATGACCTATAGTACCACGGTGAGTCTCCAAAAGGGCAAGTACGACGAGGTTTTACCAGTCATTAAGTGAACTTAGGGTATCAATTCTAAAATTCAAAAGACAAATAGGAAATATCTCACATACGGTTAGCTTGAAAGGTTGCGCCAACCATTTCCTAGTTGAGCAATCATTGAAACCGCAAGGAAAAATGACTCTTCGAGCCAGTTTGAAAGACAGCCTATACACAATAACTTCTCACAGCGTCCTTCCCGATCAATCCAATGCGGGTAAAGAATTACCTCCTCGGAGTGAACTCTCCAGGAAGTTTCCTTCAACTTTCAATCGCGACATACGCCTTCGGGGATGGGAAGTCATGGTGAGATGTTGTCGAAACAATATTCGAGAGATTCGAAACGCGTCAGGCAAATGGAGAAAATTGGAAACTGGGTGGTAAATGGCGTCCATTACCTCGAGTGGCGAGACAAGCCAAAAATTGCATTTTCCCTCGAGAAACTTTTGACGACTTCGCACCTTCCGGCAACCCTTGGTGCGGAAGGGGTTCAGAGCTACCCTTTGGTCTTCGTGTAATTTTCCTGTACCTCAGGGGTGACCAAAACTATGTGAGCATCGGTAAGGCATTACCGAAAGCGTATAAAATATTTTGCGGGCATATTTTTCTTGATTAATACAAGAGCATGGCGAAGCAAGTTATTTAAAAATAATTGACATTACACACGCATGTATTTTTGCAGAAAGATTAATATGGTTTCATCAACTCTGTAGCAACTTAAGATGTGGTTTACAACTTCCAATAATGCGTTATTTATTTATTTACCATAACCACCGAAAACAGCTCCTACGGCCGTTTACATCGTGGTATTTAATAACGAACTAAGGGCCTACTTTAACAACAACAACACACACAACCATGCCCTGAGCGCTGTGTAAAATCCACCCAGACCGACCTTATAGTACCTATTATGCATTTATCTATTGTTATCAATTGCGGGTAGAAAAGAAGGAATAAAGGGAATGGACTCCTTTCCACTAAGTATCGACCTTCACAGTAGAAAGTCATGTGTCTTATGTGTTTACAAGTTAATACCGTCTTTAATATTATTACTTATTCCCGTGGGAAACAAAATTAGTCACACCAGCCACTCAAATGTGACATTATTTTACTCTAAAACGACGAACCTTTTGCGTCCAATTCAGCTGCGAATACCGACAATCGGAAGACATTTATATCCAGACACACCTACGTCCGAAGAATCTGCCGTTAGCAGTGGAAATTATGTTCTAATTGACGACATTACACTATTTCCAAAATTCTAGTCAGTTTGTTATCCTTTGATATTATTATCACTACCTATACCAAATATTTGACATCGATTTGTAATATTTCGATCGTTCATGAATGCGGATCTAAGCCAGCTTTTTAAAACAACGTTTAAATTAAATAACATTAAAGATGACAAAAATCGCATCAACTCATTACCGGTGACCACCATCCAGCCACATTCGTCTTGGCATAAACCGTCGTCGAAGGTGGAAACGAGGAGGATGAAAAGAAATCAACGCATGCCACGGGAAATTTTTCGGTTACCCGTGTTTTTAATGAAAAATGACACCCAAAAACGTCACGCCCCGCGACCCCCACGGAAAAAGAAGTTTTGACAAATCGTTCCTCTCCGAAATTTCACCTCCCCCGTCTCGAATAATGGCATGCAGTTCTCTATTCCACTCAACGTTTCATAACTTGGGAAGAGAGGGAGAGCTGGCAGGACGGCGGGGGAAAAACTATTACGTGCAGATGTAAAGGAAGGGTGACCCGGGCATTGGGCTGCGAGCTCGTAAATCTAAACTTGTCATGCTTGAAAGTTGACAATGGCGTCAATTCCACCGAAAACAGTGAAAAAAAGGTTTTAACTCGAAATCAATCCTTCCAAAGCTTACGTGAGTGATTTCGGGAGAATTAATTTTCTCGAGCCTCATTATAAAAATACTAATTTCACTCAAAATCAAAGGCATTGTGCCCAACTATATAATTGCTCATCGTATCGAATTATTACGATGCCGCTGACCACCACTCACCATGTGCCAACTCAATAGGTTTTCAAATGGAGCGTCGCGACTTCTTGATGAGATCTGGTGGTGAGGATCGTAAATCTATCAAGAAGGGCGACAAAAAACAAAAAAAAACTAGAAATCCTATTTTTCTTACCATTAATATACCTTTCCTATGACAATACTTAGGTGGTTCCAAGTTATATTTTCCCTGATTTATTACTTACAAAATTAAATACGGCGATTGTAGGTGTAATTATTGCTACTAAAGAACAAATCTACCAAACATATCAAAAGTTCAACATTTTTAAGGTTACATAATGTTTCATACCTTGTAGTTAGTAATCTAATTCACCACAAAACTAACGAGGACAGCTAAGTAAAATGGTGTCATGACTAAGGAGCTAGGGACATAAACAACAGGGACATTCTTAGATAACCTACTTCACATATTAAGGTTACATATGTTTAAAGCTGAAACTGAGACAATACATTTTATTTTGACACATCCTAGAGATAATACTGGAATGTTTGTTAATTTCAGCATGAAGCATACAGTGAAAATAACGCAGATAGACGACCACTATTCTACTAACTACTTGCGTCTCGTATAGGCACCACGAGCTTGTAGAAACATTATCGAATGCAGCACACAAAGGTCGTTCTTAAGGGCACAGCTAAAGTGGAAAAAAGTATGGCGCCATTGCGTGCGACAGTGAAACATATTTTGCCCAATGGCAATTCTGAGACGATTATTTATCAGGGGTGCAGAAGCGGAATTGCAAAATACTGCCATCATCAAGTACTTATGAAAAAAATCTCACGGTAGTAATATGGTTTTTTCACCACTTTATTCACAGCCATGATTACAACATACTCGGAAGAATAATGAATGCCCTCACGATTCACCGTATTTTTCTATGGGAAGAACGCTTGTGAGGAAGTAGTTGACTTCATTCAGGAAGTAGTTGAGTTCATTACTATGGTTGAACTACAACTAAATCTGGTGGCGATAATTAAATTAGACTCATGCCAATGACAAGTTGATATAAGACAGCATGCTCTCCATCGGATTTTACCCAGACACAAGGGAAACGATACATTCCTGCAAAATACAGGTTGGGTGATGAAAAGATACAGTATGTACATCTGAAATGATTACTACGTGGCACCAAAATAAGACAGGAAAGTTAGGCCCCTGGTTCGAAAAAAAACCATGCCCTCCTTCCTAGGTCTGGGATTCACTTAGGCCCACTACTCTGGAGGTAAAATTTATTGCCTCAAGTGAGGGAGTACCAAGGGAACAAAATTAATCCCCTACAGCCAAAAAATCTGAAAGTATAAATGCCAACCAGCCACAAAAAGGGCATAAAAATTTTCAGCTCAATGCCCTGGCCTCGAGCGCAGTGGCTACAAGGGTGGGCGGAGAATTTTCACGGAAGAGTAAAAATCTCCGCCAAGAATTCAAACGACCGCAGCTTCCGTGCCATGAGAACCAGTTTTTTTTTCAAAAACAAATAAAGCAGTTCTTCCACCGCACTGAACTATTATTGTGGACTTGAAACGGATAAACTAACTCTAAATCTGGATTTACACTCCGCAAGCAACCCACATTGCACAGAGAAGGGAAATTTAGCCAACGGAAAAGGATGGAGATGAGAAGACATTAAAGGGTATAGAACTAGAATGACTAAGTCGCAAAAGTCAAAATATAAGGAAATCATGCAAAACAGAAAACACAAATGATGAGTACTTAAATGAAAACAAGAAACGAACGAACATGTAGACAAAACGACAAGGGGAAGATTAGTTAGTATCCACCAACGAGATAAATGCCCACAAGAAGGAGAAACGTCGGTCGACCAAGAAACAAGCTGTGCGACAACCTAAACTATAGATGGCTGTAATTGAAGAAAAAACAAGGCACAGGAGCCTAAAGAAAGAGAAAGAAGTTATTGCTGAATCTATTGGCTCTGACAAGCAGGCTCCAAAAGGCGGGCGATGCCCTAGGACGATATTTTCCGCGAGGATCCTGTCAAAGTGAAGAATTTAATAGAAGGTGCACCACAAACTTCACAGCCTCGGTTTAGGTTTACTGGTTTATTGATGAGACTTATGAATAACTGAGGGATTAAAGGTGCTCATTCATGTTTGCTCGCGGTACAATGGGCGACCCCTTTCATCTGTTTACACAACTGAGCCAAAAGCTGACGTTTATTTAAGGGGGCAAGTAGTTTGCTATGGCATCGACGTATATCTGAGCCGTGAAGCGGGCTATAACCTACGCATTAAAAAGGTCGTTTTAGAGAGGGACCACGTTGCCACAGGTGGAAGGCTCATAAATACAAGTTTGTTACTTCATCGCCAATAATCCTCAAATAGTACGAGCATGCTGGAAAGGTTTCCCCCTGCCACACACCATGAACGTAGTTAGCATGGAAAGCTGTAGATATAAATTAAGGACCTCACAGTGCTCCAAAATACAAAATAATTTCCTCACTTTAAAATTTGTAGTCCCATCAGCAAATAACAACGGAGATTCAGGATCAAATCCTTCCGCTCATTCAACAACAATTTCACTGATTGATATCGCTAAAAATGCTCTAATGATTATATAATTTCTTTCTTAATAGAGTGAAATATTGTGCTTTCAGTTAAGGGAACTTAACACATTTCAAAGATAATTTAAAACATTCGATTTGATAGTTCAAAGTTTGATAACGACTGGTTTCGTCAAATGGTCGACATAATCCAGCGTCTAACGGCCAACAATTACAGTTCTATGATCGCCGTCCGATCAAGGGGCAACGAATAGCTGAGCTTCAGAATAAAATCCAACTACTAAAATTTTAAACAGTATTTTTAACTAATCGCTAACTCTAATGTGCCTTTTGATAAATTAGGAAATTTGAGACAGAATCAATACAAACTTTGTAAATTTCACAAGGATTTTTATTCAATACGACCGGTTTCATCGCATAGGCGACATCTGCGATCCAGTCGTATTGAATAAAATCCATTGTGAATTTTACAAAGCTTGCATTGATTCTGTCAATATGGATTTTCACAAAGTAACGCCTGAGAATATAAAGTTCAGTAAATTTCAGGATGAATTTCACGAAGCCTCCTATTGGAAGTGAAAGAAACTTAGAAGATTTGACAATTTAAAACAATTTAAGTTTTGACCAAAGACTCACCATCATCAATTATCTTCCGACCACTAATTCCGTCCAGCCAAGAATTATTTGATAATTATAAAAATTCCTCGAAAACGGTAGTTCCTTCAGTAAACAAATCTGTGTTATCTAAAAAGGTCCATTCACATACTTTCCTCTGATGGTGGTTACCGGACGAAATAGGTATGCATTGCATGTCACTCTTACGTTATGTCGATGGTCCGTTACGTTGCTTTATTGCGTTGAGCATTCTGGGGGGAGGGGGGGCAGGAATAAAATACCCATACACATTCCCCTTTACGAGGGCGTTCCCTTGGAGGGGTGAAAGTAAAAGCGGACGCCATTGGTCAGTGATGGACGGGCAGATTGGAGGGAAGGTTGAAGATACTGAAAAGACAAGTGGTGGGAGAACAGTTGAAGACCAATTCCCGAATTCAATCCCATGACATTGAGAGGGCGAGGAAGAAAGGGGAGGTAAGCGATAGAGCCATGCGGGGTTGGAAACGCGAGGCTTTACGCCCGGCCACAAAAATGGAATCCGCTATCTTCGGAATTACAAAGGGCGCTATCCTGTAATTCTAAGTCACTATATACTCTATTCGTAGAATGTGCCTGTATCAAGGAGACTACTCACCCGGGAAAGTCGGAAAAAACTAGTAATGAGAAACTACAGAAAAAACTGATAATAGCCGGGAATCTCTCTCACTTTCCGGGAAAAACGATGGCTACATAAGCTATAAGCTTTAAAAGAATCAAAGCAATCATACAATTCATTTATAAGGTTTGAATTTGCATTTTTGTGAAGAAGCCTTGATATGATTCTTAAATTTAAGGAAGAAATCTTCCACAAGTATAATAAATTTCTCGAGTCCTCGAGTTGTAAGAGTGTATATAAGCTTTCAGAGAAACTATTCATTTCATGAGCGAATACATGTATGTTAGAAAAACAACGCACATCAAACAAATTATAACTACCTTCTAGTAATGCCCAGAACTAGTTCATTACCATTATTGTTTGATTCCACATTCTATCGCATTGAAATTTCCGAAAACTGGTAACGAAACAACTGGAAAGAAATCAAAGCACTCGGGGAAACCCGGAAAAACAGGAACATGTATTTCTATTACAGAGTGGCCACACTTATGTATGATATAGGGAACTTTCCATTCACTCTAGTCCTTTGCAACACAATAGGGGTGTCGCTTTCCATTCGTTTCAAACCCAGCGCAATAGGTAGCGCCCTTCAAAACAGTTCCAGAGCATTGCCGATGTGCCTTGTCGTGTGTTTGAGAATAAAAGAACTTCGATAGCAGCATCCGCGATGGCTGTTTATGCGTTGATTTTCAGGAAAATCGTCAAAAGTGGGTAGCGTCAATTTATTTCATTAATTCGTAGTAAAAAGCTTTCTTTTTAAATGTGTAGTTCAAACGATTGTTTTTAATATAAAAAAAATTCGGGCGTGAATATTGAGTACCAACAGAATGCTACCTATCGGTAGATTAAAATACGTTTAGCCTCTGCACATTGTTTCATTCATCGTCGATCGTGTAAGCTGACGTGTGCTGATATGTTCCGACCATCCATAAATTCAGAAACTGGAATGAAAAGCTCCAATAGCAATTCCCCCTAACACAACCTTGAGGTGACTGGCAGGGTACCTTCCCGATTTCATATTCGACGCTCTAATAAAAACTATGAAAAATTGAGCTTCAGGAATAAATTCATTCGTTCTATTAAATTATCTCAACTGATCGCCAGCACTATTAAAAGTGACTAATCGAAAGTTTAGGACTCAGTTAAGTGAAACCTCATGGTGTAAATCAAAGGAACTTAGCAGACTTTAATGATAACTAATTAGAGTTACGACAGTATTCGACGATTATTCTAGAATCTCAGGTGTCGTCCGCCCAAATTAACTGAGGATGCCGAGTATTTTTGACTAAAATGGCCGATACTTCAGTACAAAATCTAAAAAAACTAGAGATTTTCTATTACGTAAAATTTCTCTGATGGTTACCAAACCACATTTGAAACATTGGATTGGTATCTGGCATCATAGCAATTTTTAAAAATCTGGCTAACCTGCTGAGTATCATTGGGGTGCCAGGTTAAATGCCTACACATTATCCTTTACGAGGGTATTCAGTGAATACCCTCGTAAAGGGTATTCACTGAATACTATTCACTGTGGAGGGGTGGAAGTAAAAGAGGACACTACTGGTCAGTGACAGATGGGCAGACGGCAGGGGGGACTACTGAGGACCAATTCCGGAATTCAGTCTCATGAGATTGGGACATAACGAGGGAGAGAAAGTAAGGGAAGGGATGGAGATTCACGCGTGGTACGAAACGTGAGGCTTTACGCCACGGTCACAAGAATGGGTGCTCTCCTTGGAATTACACCAGGCGCTACCAGTCAATCTTTGTTATAACATATATTATAATCCTGTCAAAGAATGGGCATTTCCGATAGATACCCACGCCACAGACCCTTCCGGTAAGTTGCATTACTCCGCTGATGTAAATGTAAGGTACTGCAGTGATACTGCGTCTTACAGAATTTATAAGACTTCCTATTCATGCTAGACTAATGAAGCAGTAAATAATAGTTTCAGAAACGACTGCACTCGCAATTTTAACGGTAACTTGCAAAACGCTAACATTTTCTCTGAAGAGCTCCCAAGGTTTTAGCCCTCGTGAAACCTCACGATGGAACTATAAGACACTTTATACAGTTCAGGGATAGTTATATTAAAATAACAACCAGTTTCGTCAAATATATGACGCTATCACAAATTCCGCCACCAACTCCCGACCTCAAATTCCGTCCAGCCTAGAATTATCTCGTGATTTTGACCCTCGACACAACCGATGATAAGCACAATAAAATTTGTGAGATCTATTAAGTTTTCTTCACTTACTTTTACTCAATGTTTAACGAAACGAATTTGAAGTATTTTGCAACGGTAACAGGCATCATGATATTCGGATTTAATGTTGCTGCCCTAGGCCCAGCATGTAAGGCATTGCTAATTAAACAACTGTACATTTACCTCCACGAGCCTTCACCTGGAGTAGTGAAAGTAAAAGCGGACGCCACTGGCCAGTGACAGACGGGTCGGTGAGAAAGACAAAAGATTGGAACAGTTGAGGGCCAATTTCTGAATTCAATCTCACGAGATTGGGACATCGGGCGGGTGGATAGGAGAGAGGATAAGGCATAGGATAGAGTCACGCAGAGTTGGAAACGTGAGGCTTTTCGCGCTCGGCCACAAAAATGGGAGCTATTCTCGGAATTACACCGGGCGCAAATCCGCCACTAATCCCTCAAGAGGAAAGACCCGGTCACCTCTCTGAGGGTAGGGGTTGAGTGGAGACTGCGCACTAGTGCGGGGGTGGCAATTCTCCCTCCTGGCCACATACGCACCCTCCTTGACCAAAACCATGGCAAGAGCATGTCTCTTCCCCGACTCCAAGCAACCCCCTTGTGGCGGCTCAATGAAATCGCACCGACGCTGTTTGATGGCGACATTTTAAGGGTTGTTTCCTCGGATTACGCCCACCCTCTCTGTTTGGCGGGAGGGGAGAATGGGGGTGAGAGAGAAAGGAGATAGCCGGTGCAGGGGGAACTTCGGGATTAAAACCCTGCGGGAATCTTCGAGGGTAGCCGACGGGCCTGCTGGAGCGCAAAAGCAACGGAAGGCAACATCTCATATTTATTACCCCTCTTCCTTAACGAGGAAAGCGTAAAAACCCAACCACAAATCTCCTCCAGTCTTTCATCCCGAAGAACAAGAAACTTAACAGAGATGTTAAGGGAAGCAAGTTATCTGCAAGAATCGCATTGCATTCTGCGAGCAAATAATGCCACTGTAAGAGTGTCTCAACATAATTACCACTATAACTAACCACAGTTCTCAAAATCAGAAGATAGGTAAAAAGTGAAACAAGCTGCTGTATCATATCCATGCGTTAATAGCAACACGACTGTGATGGTCATTGTCCTATAATAAGGATACAAAAGAGTTAAATCCAGAAATATATATTAGAAGAGAGAAACGGATATTGGACAAACTTAAATTTTTTAGACGTGGTCAAAAATTTATGACCAATGATGAACAACGACATGTTTCTAACCACTGGTGAATTACAAGCTAACGAAAATATCGTTGCTACAGCAGGGAATTTTTAATTATAAACATTTGCTTTTGAAAATAAAGACATAAAGGAAATTTTAAAATTATGTTTCCAAAATATCATTTAATGCGCTGAATTCTGAGTAAAAATGAAAATACACGGAATGATTAACATTCGATAAAACTACGAGGGGATTTCCACTTCCACAACATCCATCTTGAAGGCCAATTTTACAACGTTTTTATTAGTTCGGTTTCCGTCATGTCTGTCTGCCCGGGTGGAATATTGCAACTGAGCTTAAACTAACTTCCCGATCAGCTAGAGACTTGAAATTTTAACCATACCTCAGAAGTGGATGACAATGCAATATTAGCTATATATATATAATAAAAATTAATTGATTAATTAATTGTTAATAAATTAACAATTAATTAATTAACATATTTTCTGATGTGCAAGTAGAGGCTTGTAATTTTAACCATAGCTTAGAAGTGGATGACAATGCAATATTAGATATCTATTATAACAATCAATTGATCAATTAATTAACAATTAATTAATTAACATATTTCCTGATGCGCTTTCCCGATCAGCTCGAGACTTGAAATTTTAACCATAGCTCAGAAGTGGATGACAGTGCAATATTAGCTATCTATTATAACAAATAATTAATTAATTTACATATTTCATGATGTGCTAGTAGAGGCATGTAATATGAACCATAGCTCAAAAGTGGATGACAATGCAATGTTAGCTACATGTTATAACAATTAATTACCAATATTAATTAATTATTTCAATTCCACACACTCTCAGCTGAACAGAATCTGAAATACATCAGGAATTTCCTATGTGTCCCTGTCAGAGTCTCATCAAGATGTATAAAATCGATTGTAAACTTTCACCCGGACAGAAGACTAAAAAGCAGAAAATAATTAATTAAAAAAAACAATTTTTCAATATACCATGTTTTTAAAACGGACTCAAAAGTATAAAATAATTTTCCCTGGGCCCTTCTAAATTTTTGAGGATGAATTTTTATTGGCTATGGAGATATTTGTAAGACTTGAAGAGAAAAACGTGGGGCGCAGGCAGTGGATCATAGAAGTAGATAATCCGGATGAATTCACAACCAATTTCAGTGCATTGCAAATGGTATTAATTATGGGAGTTTGCTAAACGACACCTGGTCCCTTTACTCCTCCTTAATTATCATGGGTTGCCTGCGCCCCTCGTTTTTCTCTTCAAGTCTTACAAATATCTCCATAGCCACTAAAAATTCACCCTCAAAAATTTAGAAGGTCCAAGGGAAAATTATTTTATACTTTTTAGCCCGTTTTAAAAACGTGGTAAAAAAATTGTTTTTATTTAATTAATTATTTTATAGGTGAAGGTAGAGCTCCACGGAGCGTGAAATTGACCTATCGCGGTGAAGTGGGTGGCTCCCGATCCCGGGTCACCTGCGGTTTCCTGGAAAGATCTTGCCACATTGAATCAAACAGCTTGAATTGGATGAGCATGTGCTAGGAGGTTCCGCACAGATGCGTGTCCCGGTCAACAAGCCGATCGCTCTACTTCTATACGGCCATGTCATCAGATAAATACTTAATTACAAGAAAATAATATGGGTGTTCAAAAATATGAAGGGAATTCTAAAACTTTAATTCAAATGAAATGTTAAAGACTGTAAGAGTTCCTTCCGTACATCACTGGGAAGCGGGAGGATAGTAGTTCAATGGTCACGGAGCGTAAATGCACTCGACAGAAGTATTATACGCTGTGCAGTACAAATGAAAACAGTATATTATTTCTTGACACCCACGAAACAATTGGTAGCTAAATACTGAATTCACAGGTTCAACAGCTCGATATCAGCGAACTTCCAAAGGCTCCCAACTTTGAATATTACCCTATTTAATGATGTATCAATTTATCGCGTTTTATAGCTCATCTGATGTAAAAAAATATAATCAGCTTCATTTTTGTGAACGATCTTGGGTTAGTTTCTATTATTAACAGTTTCTTTGAAAGAAAGTGTTTATATTTCCTCCATCTATTTGAATAACCCTGAATAGCCATTCCGCTTGAGCTCGTAATTCATCCATAAATACTAACTTGTTTTACTTCCAGATCCAACGCCATAAAATAACTGAGAGAATTCTGGTTAACCGTACCAGGCAAGCAAAGTTTAATCGAAATTCACACGTAGGCAGTCATGTGACAGAGAGGGATTTCGCATCACAGTAAGAAGTTGGCTACGCCGCCCTGGCTAATAATTTTTGAGCAATTCTCATCCAGTGACTATAGAATTAGCTTCTATGCATTGCAGGGAGTTTGAAATAAAGTGTACGGAATCTACTCTATCTTTTTGAATAATCAAGTTTTGCATAATAACCCGTATAGATTAACAATCTTCATCTTTCTCTTTTGAGTAACTTTCGCCAGTGATTCCTGGATCGGAAAGTTATGAAGGTATAATCTTTTTAACACCCTCCCAATCGTCTCTAACACCCTCCCCTCCATCTATCCCCAATGCTCTGTGTTTGTGACAATAAAAGACCCGACGTCCAGCATGATGTACCTGATAATGTCGACTATTCGACGAAACTGGCCGTCCTAAATAAATACTTATATTTCACTTCACTTAATTTTTTTTACCAAGCAGTTTCAAAGAGTGGAGCCTGAGACCATTGCAGTCATTGTGGAATAAAAGTTACGCCGCCCTATTGGGCAAACAAAACAGACTCGAAAATCACGTGGACGCCGTCGTGTGATAGAGAAGGGAGAGGGGTAGCATCTCACCGCAGGAAGTTGGTCACGCCGCCCTGGCTCACTTCGGGGAAGAAGGAAAGGCGAGGCGTCCGAGGGGGGGGGGGGGGTGGCGATTGCGACTCCCCAAGTAAGGGAAAGAAGGAGAGCGCTTTCAGGCACAGGCCCCGCCATCGGCATCTCGTCCTAATCCGGAGAATGGAGATGCTCGTTTAGGAACGAAAATAGGAAGAAGGGTAGCAGCAGGAAGGGAAGCTTGGTCGGGATCATGCGGCCGGGGGAGGAGGGTGGGGGAAGGGGGAGGAGGTTGCCCGAATGAGAAGAGAGTAGAAGAGCAGGTGGAGTCCCCTGCCAAGTTCAACACCAGTCTACGTGCCGATCGGGATGGAGGGTGAGAGTGAAAGGGGATGAGGTGAAGGGGGGGTCATGTGACCGAGTCATAGTGGGGGAGGGTTGGAAGTGGAGGAGGAGGTAGAAGGGTGGGTGTGGGTCACGCGCCTCCTAACCTCGTGAGGCACTTGTCGCTCACGTGGCGGTGACGAGAAGACCACGAGGTGGGAGGATCAGGTGGTACAGACACGAGAGGATGAGGTAACAGGGACGAATTTTTTTTCAGGGAAAAAAATGAAGATCAGGTGGTACAGGCAAGACAGGATGAGGGAATGGGGGCGGCTTTTTTTTAAGGTGAAAAACCATACTCTGCCCACGACCAATGTTTCTCTCCGAGTCCCTTCAGTACCCATTAGGGTGGTTCGAAAAAAATTAATTATTTTATTTCGGAATGTTATAGCGCGCAAAAGTTGCCATTGGTATAGACAAGAAAAATTAATGAACCTGATGATGATGCAGTGCATCGAAACCCGGGTCGATTAAAACTTTATCTGTGGAAAATTGCATGATCTTAGTTCTTATTAAGAAAAATAATATAAAAAATAATTTTTATTTATATATCTTCCGGTCCCGCATTGCCGTTAAAGTTCGATAAAAATCGTTAAAAACCATAAACTTTCAATATTTTTTGTTTGTATGTAAGGGTGGTATGACTATAGTCCTATATCGCGTCAACGATTTTACAAGTATTTAAAAATGACTTAAAATTATATAAATTATATTTACATCATACACTTTGGTCGCGCATCGCAATGGAATATGTGATAAATTTGAGATTTTAGTAAAATTTCAAAGTTTTACATTTTATAACGATTTTATAACAAATCTAGTTGAGACGCTATAGTTACATTCCTATACCTAGAGGTGCTTAGAAAAAAGTACAGTAAAATAATCCTCACATTTTAATACTAACCGGTCGCACAGCCGCATAAAAAAGTGGCCAATGCTGCATTGGCCTAAGTTATTGTCGCGTTCCTTCGCGCAAACTTTCTATATGATTTTAAAATAAAATAAAAATTTTATATTTGAATACGAGCATAAGCCTGCTTCAGTAACACTATTATTTTAATTCTTTTTGGCCGCGCAGCTGAATGAAATAGAGTTCCAATCATAAAGTTGTTTTTTTTCCAATTACATTGTGTGTGCAGTTCTTCGCTCATTTTGCTTTACAAAACGACCCAGAACTCATCACGGGGAGGTGGCTGCATTTCGAGTTCCATCCACACCCTTACCAACCTACCATCCAATGATTATGGCGTGTTATTTGCAATATTTACAAGTTTGAAACATCTACAAATTTACATTGTTTTTCTCAGTACTTTTTCTCCATGGTTTAAAACGTTCTTCATTTTTGTCCATCACTACGAATTTATATTCAGATTTGTGCGAAAAGGCAGGCATGGCTTATATTGACAATAATCTAACTCAGATGACACCGTCTCTATCACTGTGCCCACAGACATCACTGGAAGCTTCTGTCACAAGCTAAACGCACCTTTCGACAGCTAGCGTATGACATGGAATTTTTTCTAAATCTATAACAGTCTTAAAGTCTCTGAATACACATATGTATGTAGAGATTATGTATACATATATGTATGTATGTCTCTGTTTACATACTGTATTACTTCGTCATTAGTCAGTGCTCGTAATAAAGGAGGTTTAGTCAGATTACAAAGGTCCCATTGTATAATTACGGTATAGTCTGTAGCTTTAAATTTTAGATTTGGTGGCATAAAAGGTGTAATATGATCATCTTCAGAAGTTGCTTGTCTTGCCGTCAAGATTCGTCTGTACCCAACCTCTCGAATAAGGTTTCTATCTTCAATGACCATCGCCTACAGTAAGTTTTCGGGATGGGCAAAGTAAGCATTCCGCTGTATAACAGAGTCTATAACTTGAAGCAGCTCTTATGGCAGATACCGTGTTGTTTGAATGGTCTGATAAATATGTTTTGGTGCGTCAGTGAAATTCTTGTTTACCTTAATGGTAAACCACATAGGCATATACGACTTTAAAATGAAATGAGTGACTATTTGCCTCATATTTTCAAGACTCTTTACACATATATATTGGCGCAAAACCCTGTTAGCGGTAGTGAGCCATCTTGAGTGTGACATAGGGCTATGGTCACGGTTTAAAAAATCTTCAGAACACTGCCCTGACTGGATGACTTTTTATGTCTAGTAAATACAATTGATATTTGCTTAGTATCTGCATATCTACTTCAGGAATTACACAATCGATAGGTTCAAATTCAATTACCGGCATCTTAATGGACGTTTGTTAGAAATTAAGAAGACAAATACTCCAATCCAAACGTCTTACCACATACAACTCATAACATCCTATCACTTCTAATTTGTTAAGTGATAAGTCATTTTCAGATTGGAAGTCGTAAATATATACATTGCTCGTATATACATGATAGATATAGATATACATCAATCATAGCTCCAATGTAAGGATTTATTTTTCTTCTTCACACGTGCACTTAATACTTATTGGACACACACAGGCATCTGGAGTTCTCTTGCAAGTGCAGTCGTTAACAGCAATCTGATATTTTAATGCAGCAATGTCAAAAAGATAGGAACCCTTCTCTTTAAATTCGTTGTCTCAGTGTAAATTTTGCTTTGCTTTTATCACGATTGTATGATTTTCTGAGCTTACAATATGATTCATTGCATGCGTTAATAAGCTGGACCACTCTGTATTCCGTCACAGTTGGGACAGAAGCTTTGCCATACAAACACTTAATTTTCTATGCAACTTTCGTGGCTACTTTTAAAAAGGAGACACTCTTTTTGTTTGTTTCATGACATTTGCATGCAGCAATGTCAAAAAGATAGGAACCTTTCTCTTTAAATTCGTTAAGTCTCAGTGTAAATGTTGCTTTGTTTTTGTCACGATTGTATGATTTTCTGAGCTAACCATATGATTTACTGCATGTGTTAATAAGCTGGACCACTCTGTATTCCGTCACAGTTGGGACAGAAGCCTATCCATACAAACACTTAATTTTCTATGCAACTGTCGTGGCTACTTTTAAAAAGGAGACACTCTTGTTATTTGTTTCAACAGCCAAGTTAAATTTCTCAGGAAAGCAGCTACGGAAAACTTCCTCATGTTTTGGTAGCTTGTTATTTAATAAGTCCCACCGGCGCGGCGGTCAAATGTAGCGCATTCAAAATCCTTTCTAGTTATAACACCTACTCCTACGTTCTGTGGCGCACCCCTCATAGCAGTAATAAACTAGCACTTGTAATCATTAACACCTAATGAAAAAGCACACGATGATAACTAAATAGACAAGGAAGAGTCATGTACTAACACAGTAACAACACCACGTCCAGTACTGACTGAGGCCTAAAGCAGACTGACAGTCGACAATAAACACAGAATGGCGGGAGGCGGACAGACGCGCGCGCTGCCACAGAGAAAGTTCGAGCGTACGCCTGCGTCTCGTCATACCGGGATTAGTCACTTTTGATGCGACTGCGGGACCAGTTAGTATAAAAATATGAGGATTATTTTATTGTAATTTTTTCTAAGCGTATCTAGGTATAGGAATGTAACTATAGTGTCTGAATTAGATTTGTTATAAAATCGTTATAAAATGTAAAACTTTGACATTTTACTAAAATCACAAATTTATCACATATTCCACTGCGATGCGCGACCAAAATATATGATATAAGCATAATTTACAAAATTTTAAGTTAGGAAAAGGATAAAATACTTTGCACTATTCCACTGGAGAAATTTGATTTATTGAGTAGACATGTTTCACTGCACTGCAGAATCATCAGGACTGAATAAAAAAATTTTAAGTCCTGTTTAAATACTTGTAAAGTCGTTTACGCGATATAGGACTGTAGTCATACCACCCTTACATACTTACAAAAAATATTGAAAGTTTATGGTTTTTAACGATTTTTATCGAATTTTATCGAATTTTAACGACAATCCGCGACCGGAAGATATATGAATAAAAAACATTTTTTATATTATTTTTTCTTGTCTATACCAATGGCAACTTTTTCGCGCTATAGCATTCCGAAAAAAAATAATTTATTTTTTTCGAACCACCCTTGTACCCATGTTACCTAATCGCACACCTCACCATGCAGTACAGATAGTTTCAGCACTGTAGCCACATTGTCAATCCATTTCCATTTATATAAAATTACAGGTTGAGACACCGAAGTGAGAATATAATATTCCCACACATTTTATACAGACATACCGTTTTTTTTTCCCAAAAACTAAAAAAAAAACCCGCAATATTTCGATTTTTACGGTAAATATATTGGTAGCTTCAGAATGGCGGAATTGCGCGCGAACTCAAGCAATTACACACTAAGTAAAATCGAGATCCATAGTTTAAAATCCGCGCACAAAACGATATACGCACTTCCATTTGAGCAGTTAAGCCAAACTATCAATAATGCGTACGTGAATCGATTCATAATAAATAATTTAGCCAAATTTTAGATTTGTAAAATAAAGAAAATATTCCAGATGAACTACCGAATTCCCGCATCTTTCCCACTATTTTCCAATAGCGGAAATTCCCCATTATCACAACTTTTTTCCGATTGGTGGACACCAATAATTAATAACGTTCAATCCAAGAGTGAAGAAGAAGTATGAAGAAGAGTATGAAGAGTCTAAAATATATTAAACATCGGAAACTAGAAGGTTTTACGTAGAAAACGTAGGAGAAAATCCCCACAAAATAACACAATTATTAACCACCGCCTTTAGTTCGGTTCATAGAAATTCATAATGACTAACTTATTATTCCCATTTTCATACAATTAAAAACATTCAGAAAAGGATATTTATAAACATGAAACAAGAATTGATATAGATATATTATACAAGTTCTCGTTACCATAAGAAAGGTGCTACAAGCATTAAAAAGACTAGCAGACATGCTGCCTGCTTTGCAGGCAGTCTCTGTCCGGTGTGGTCTTGAGGTGAGCTTGGTGTTTTTCCTATTTTTTTGCACCACTCAAGTGGAAGCAGTGGGAAATGTGGCTAAATGAGTGTATATGTTCCCAAAAATGAAAAAAACATTCAGAATAATTTTTCTTTCCCAAAACAGCAATTGCATAGTAACCTATTTAAGTGAACCCGGGAGTCCCGAGAAAGATAGACTCCGCGGAAAACAAGCCGCCTTTCAGGGTCCCTAACGCACTGAAAGTAGACCCGGGAGTCCCGAAAAACTTGTCCCTAGTCCCCGGAATCTAACTAAATTTAAACTCTCAAAAACCACGGTTTTTTTAATTTTTCTTTGCACCACCAACTGCTAAAAATCCAAAACTACAACCAAATCATGCAGATAGAGAATCCAAATTTAATGCACCAAACCTCATTTCTCTAGCTCAAAAGTTGAGAGAGAAATAAACAAAATGGATACAGAATGACTGACTAACTGACACGCTACAAAATTAATATATATATAGATAAAACCACAGAGCTTCGGGGACTATTCAGCAGAACGTAACCGACTAATGAATGAAAATGGATTGATTACGAAGCTAAACAGCTGAAACTATTTGGATCACAAAGGGAAGTGCATAATTAGGCCTATGGGTCGAAGAACAAAAGGAAGTCAGAGGGAAAAAGTGTTTCTCGTACCTTCGACTGAAAGGCGCCATTGGATCGCAGTGTCTATTTCCATCCAAAGAACGCTATGCACCACTTACAATGCTGAATGGTTGTGAAACCATTATCTGACACTAAGTATAAACATTCACATTTTTTACATTCATAGCAAAATTAAAGGGATTTGCCAAGGAGAATATGCATGTGAAATATGATGAGTAGAACTTCAATAGGAAAACTTACTTAAAAAATCTCATGATAAAGAGGCAAGGATGAAATACTAGTACTACGAAGGATTAAAGTAATTGACAGTCAGGAGGTAAGAGCTAGGCTCTCTGTATAACCATTTCCTGAATTCAAAAACAAATTTTAGCCCATTCCAATCCCGGAAAAATAGAAGCAAAGTTTGTCAGTTTAACGAAGTCCACTTATTTTTCCAATTGTAAACTCAATGAAGGATAGAGAATGCGAGTTCCAAATTAATAAACAAATGAGTTATTAAAACAAGAACTTATAAACATTCCCTGTTATATAAGTGAATAATTTAAGAAGTAGTATTTTTAAGGGTATGCCAAATTTAATAAATACGCAATTATTTCCAAATATTGGAATGTTATTAGATATTTTTCTTTTGATAATACTTTCACCATATATATTGTACATTGGAATGCTCTATGGTAAGCGAAACCAGTTGAAAATCATGTGAAGTGTTTCTTACACTAGCGAAAAACTACAGGGGATTTTAAGACACAAGCCATAAAAATGAAGAAAAGGAAAACATTATTGGGGGAGAAAAGCGATGATTAGTGAGGTGAGTTTTGTTTGAACTGATATCTCGATCTGTTCGTATCGTCCTCGGAATGGTGTGCAAGAAGAAATTACTCTCAACTATACTTGTTTCATAGTGAATTCCTTTTTTTTTTGTCGCTCTTGTCGGTTCCACCGGCGTAATAATACTAATTAACTGCGCAATGTATTTTAATGACGAAAATGAGACTTAAGCAAGTTAGGGAATCTATCAAAGTTCCCCCTCGAGAAAAACCGAATGAAAACAAGTTCCTTCGTTGGGTACCAAAGTTACGAGGATGTCCCACGGTCTACATTTTTCACTAAATATTTGACAAAAAGAGTTTCAGTGCCGACTGAAAGGCAGAATTTGAAGAAAATATAATTATGCAACAAAACTTTGATTTATCGATTGGTTAATGACTAGGAATTAAATTACATTTTCTTCGAATTTTGCCTGTCACTGAATACTAAAACACGTTTGGTCAAATATTTGGCCCAAATAATGATCGCGGAACATTGGCATTATATACAGAGTAGGTACACAGCTGAATAACCCAGTAAGTTCTCTGCCAGGACAGCAGCCACGAAGCTATCGGAATAAAAGGCATTGTGGACGTGAGTCACGTGGACCGAGCCCGTGGAGATGGAATCCTACAACAGTGATGACGACTGCGAGCCAATGAGAGATAGCCGGGGAAACGCATAGAATACATTTCTATTCGGATGCGAGGAAGCACGGCAGGAGAGCATGGGACTCCAGCGAGAGGAGACAGACGACGCCGGTGACGAGCGTTTCACAGTCACGCGCCGACACGCAGACAGCTCCACCTGGGGGAGACGAGCGGTGTTTATAATTAGAAGCGCACGCGCCCACGGCGTGCTCCCATGTTCCGCTTTCCACACTCAAATCGCGCCCAATGCTGCAGCCGGCAACGGACACAAAGAGATCAGTTCTCGGCGTCCGTTTCGAGCAGCATGTTGTTTTTCTACTCAATTCACTCTTCCTAGGGAACCAGAGGGAATAAAACAAAGCCCTTAGCTCGAATGGTATAGCTTTGGAAACCTGAATGATTCCACTCAAGCAGATTCACGCACAAGGGTAACTGAAATTTAAAGCTCGGCTCTGACTCTCAGGTTAAACATTTTCCTGCGTGATAGTATCTGTCAATTTTCGATATGTGTGATATGTCGATGTTTTCCCATAAATAACGCCAACTTCAATTACCAGACAGAGGTACCTCACAAAATCTAAACTAAACTTATCAAAGGCTATAACTTCTAATATTTAGGATATTACATTTAGATAATAGATAGCTAATTTAGGATACCAGTCATTATAAAACCGGGCCTTGATGGAATAAAAAACGTTGAGGATGCACAAAATAATGATTTGTTTCATTTGATTTAAGCAGATTTTTTTCAATTTTTAACTACAGTAAGATATCTTCAATATGATCTTCGGGATCCTGAAGATGCTATAGTGTAGCGAAACCCGAAGACTAAATAAATCATTGCTCAGTGGAGTAACAAAGTTGTTTAAATTCATTTTGAAGTCCACAATTGAATTCCACATATAATCGGCCTCTGACATTATTCAATATGGCTAAGCATAGCCATAAAAGCCAACCATCCTGACACCTTTCATTTCTCGAGAACACTGAATTTAGCTGGAATTGAGAGTTGCTTCTAACCCCAGCGTAATCCCAACAACAAGAAATCTGAAAAAGATCATAGTTGTATGTTACACAACATTTAATAGCAGCCGATTTCACTGGTGCGTCAAACCACAAATCATTTTCAGTATTCATCACTCCGAAAATTGGTCTCCTGCAGCTCTTAAATATAATTTGGAGCCGAAAATGGATTCAATTAATGACCTAAATTCTTCCCTGGCGTATACTAATAGTGAACTCACTTCGAAGTCTCCACTAGGTCAAACCACCGCCGGCGAGGTTTAAATGGTCCATCATCTTCAGCCGTAAAAAACTATGAACGAGTCGACCATTAATGCGCTTTCAGCGGTGTAGAGTTTGACCCGGTGGAGACCCCGAGAAGAGTTCACCGGACTCAATAAGATTCATTATCTTCATCCTCTTTCAGTTTCACTTGAGGGAGAATCCGACAGAATAAAATAAAGCCTTTCGCTCGAATGGCACACCTTGGAAGAGGATACCTCAATTTTTCCGGGTATTCACCACGTTCGTTCTATCTGCTGATTTAAAATTGAAATAAATAAAAAATCGGCCTCTAACATCACTCATTATGGTTGATTATTATTTTTTCGCTACATCTAATGAAACTTATTCGACATATCCGCCAACGTAAATACCCACAATAACAACAGCACCGGAAAAATGTAATATTTAAACGCCAAACAATCTTGGATGGCGGTTATTTCTGTCGTCATGCCGAAACGTAAAATGACACTCAGGCGTCATCAATTAAAAAATTGACTACTTTCAGCTCTCCCCTCCATTTTATAAAAAAAAAAGAAAAATTCAGTGACAGCGAAGCTGTATCAGAGAAAGGTAAATGAACAGCCGTCAATGGACACAATGAGACCATTTATCTCTGTTCTTTTCAAGTGATATGTTGTATTTTCCTTGTTTTTCACTCCTCTGGAGGAATCCCAGGGAAAAGAACAAAGCTGTAATATAAAGCTTATTTTTAGAGCTTATATAAAGCTAATATATTTATTTAAATAAAAGCTTGAATGGCACATATTGAACTCCTGAGTAATCTTACTCGAGCCCCGAACAACATTAGGATTATGTTTTAAGCTACAGGATGAAACCTTTACGCCAAAGCCGCTAAAGACCACCCTTGATTTCCCAAGAGTGCTTGAACTTACTGGCATTTGAGAGTTACTTCTTGGACCAGCGGAAACCCCAATATAAAAACTACATCTCAGAAAAAGTCATGTTTTCTACACCAAGCAATCTTACATATCAGCTACTTTCGATGGCGAGTAAATAATCACCGTAAGTTCACATCAATCCGAGAGATCAGAATACTGCGACTCTCCGCTATTAGTTCCTTTCAATCAAAAGGAAAACTACTTAACACGTAAATAACGGGGAAAATATTATGCACCAAGACGGTGAAATTCGCCATGAAAAAAAATCATTTGACTTGACCGGGATTCGAACCCGGATCTCCCAATTCCCGGTCAGGTGTGTTGGAAGATCCGGTTTCGAATCCCGGTTAAGTCAAATGATTTTTCATGGCTAATTTCACCGTCGTGGTGTATAACTCCGCACCCGTGCGTGTGACTGCGTACCATATCACTAATGACTACATAACTACCACGCTAATGAATATTCCTTTCTATTCGAGTCCTCAAAATACCATTCTATTCGAAACCATAAAATTCCTTTCTATTCATCTTGACGTGAGGAGACAATACTCAAGCCACCACTCCAACTTAATCCTAAAAATAAACATATTTGGCAGCCGCAGAGGGTCTCAATATCAAAACTATAGAAAATTAGGCCCTGGAAGACTCAACTAAAAGACCAAAATACAGTTTACACACATATAAAGCCTAACGAAAAAGTTTAAGATCTCCGAAGGACAGAAAACTTTAATAGAATTGAAATCAAAGATGACTAGATGGCTAGGGGATGTAGTTTTCCTTGAAACTAATCTTTCTTTGGGGAACCATAGGTGACATGAATAAAAAACAGTGGAGAAATATCAATTTGAGTTAAATTTTCACCAATCCAAGTAAGCTATGAACAAACTGGGGGATGAATAACGACACAGAGCCAAGAGTAGTAACGAAATTTCGTAAAAGAGAGAAGAACAGATAATACACATGCATGCATATATAAATAACCATCATACCATTCCTTTTCTATTCAAGCAGTCAAAAAAGTTTAACTTTCGGAGATAGGCCGTTAAACCCTGACTCTGCATTAAAACTAGAAGCACCAGATCATTTTGACCGTTAAGGAAATTTCATATTCTACCTATCCCATAATACTTTTTGTGATATTAGTTGAATTTTAGTTCCACGCATTCGTATAATTTTTCTTGGCGATAGGTGCAATAGTTTGCGAAATATTTACATATAAACCTATAAGTGCCGCAGCGATCATTTTGGCCGCATCTCTAAATCTCAAATCCTTTATTTTTTATAATGATACTATATTTCCATGGATTTTACGATATATTCTTCTTGAAATTTTCACTTTGTTCGCGTTTTGTCTGTTACCATTAAAGGCATATCATGAATTTTGGATAGACATTTTTAGTCCTGAATCGAGAAGAATAATTTTTCATGAAACATTTTTCGGAATTACTTAGGATATTCTTCAATAGTATAAACTGCATCATCTATATTCATCTTCTGCCAACCACGTGCACTTTTGGCGTTTAAAAATGAGACTAAGTGTGAAACTCACGAACGCAAATACGAGATTCTCTAGTAGAGTACACAATGATTTAGCCTTCTTGTCGTGGCCTACATCACAACTTCGGCATTCACAATTGTTCCTGTCGTGGATTTTGGGGTGTTGGGCAAAGAGGGTGACTGAATATACTTTACTTACTTACTTTACTATAGGTAAAATGAAAGGAGGGAGGAGTGGACGGATGAGATGACAAGTAGGAGAAAGGGCAAATAATTTGCGAGTAACGATTTCTGCCGACGATGGTCAGTGAGAAACCCGCGTAAACGATGAATTTTCGCTACAGAAATCCTCAAGAGTTTCAGAAGATGAAGGCAGTATGTTGTATGATGCAAAATTGAAGAGGTATTTTTCCACCTGCGGCAGGGACATGGTCTATTGTAGAGGATGGTCAAACTGACAAGTAGTGGGTTGTGACACCCTGTCTATACATGATAGGAAGGAAACCATGCCAAAACATTTTGAAAGATAATTCTAATCCTTCAACACAAGCTACACGCAACACAAGAAAACTATTTCTAGCGCATGCCAGAGTTTGTCCGTAGATAAACGTGATCCGGCACATCAAAATATTTCCGTCAAGCTATAAAGACTGTACAAAAACCGTCGAGGAAATTCCGATTGGAAAAGCTGTGATCAGCCATTACATTTAAAGTGAGCCTAAATATAGAAAAAATAAAAAAACAATTTAAAATAATATAAATAATATATTTGAAAGTATGAAACACTAAATTGTAAAACCATGGAAATTTTTGTAAATTGTCTTTATTTTCTGCCTTACAAAGGGAACTTAGTGTCATCGATATACGTAGACCATAAATCAGCTGTTGATATATATTTTTTTAATGTCAAGTATATGCATTGTTGATCTCCTGTTTCCCTCCATCAGCAATAGAAGAGGTTATTTTGCCTTGAAGTATTAAATCCTATAAGATTTGATTCATTGGGGTAAGTTTTTATTTAAAATCTATGCAAATTAGTTATTTATGTTAATAGGTCACACCCGAAACCAAAAATATCAAATATTTTCTATACAACATGTAATCTATAGAGTACAATTGTAGTTTTTTTAGGAAAGTGCCTTTTTTAGGCTATTAAAATTTTTCGCTATCTTAAAAAGTTAAATAAATGAATACAATATGTGATTTAATGGTTCCGGGTGTGACCTTTGATTGCGTTTCCGGTATGACCAAAATTCCAAGAGACTTCATTACTTCTGTTTTTAAAGTTTTATTTTTTATTGGGTGGCATTACATGTAGGTCTAACCTTACTTTATATCTTTTAAGTAACAGCTCATCACATTTTAACATTGAATGAGAAAAAAACGTCCCTAAAACCTCCATTGATGGAAGAGAAATGAATGTATCCACCTAGTGCGATGGAGGCCTAAATAGGAGTTCCATTAGACATGGCAATTACCGATTACGGCTTCCAAAAAGCGTGAACTATAAATCAATAGTACTCCATAAGATTTAGAGCTTGAGCATTTAGCTCGGACAAAAGCAAACGTAAAAGGCAACCGAGCTGCCACTTGGGCTATTTCCTCGTCTACATCATTTTTCTACGCCCAGAAAAAAACAGAATGGCATGCCAACGCGCGACAACTTTTGAAAGAAAGGCACACATGGTCTCTCCGCCCTAACCCTTTTGGACTAATCGCCGCTGGCCAGTCGCCAAATGGACGAGTGACGAAAAAACACAATGTAGTGCACGGGAACATTATTCTCGAGAACTCTAGACTTCAAATTAGAAAGGGTCGCAGGATAGTAGCTCCTGGTAGATAGTACTCGATGAGAAGAACATTCACATTAGTTATTCCCTGCGGTGTGAATTGATAAGAGAACAGTCCAGCAACTATTAAGAAACTATGGCCATAAATTTACATCTACGATTGAAAGAAGTATTCAGTACTTAAACCTATCAATCAGCTGGTAGAATACTCTAGTGGACTACTGAAACACAAAATGTCAATTAAACCTTCAACGCGGTGCCATATACCATCACGGGGACAAATACATTTTTTTCGTAGTCCCCATACGGCTGGAAATTCAGGCTTCAGTCTCACAATAAAGTATTGAATTCCAGTTCCATTCCAATACCTGGAATTCCAGTCATCCACATTGAACGCATCAAGTTCTGTAGACATTTAATACTTCAGAAATTGACAGTTATTTTATCCAATTTCTTCAAGAGTAAAATTTACTCCAAAATCGAGGGACAAAAAACTCGCAATGACACGCATGGAAAAAGAAAATGGTAATGTAAATAAATTGGCACTCAACCAAACTACTAGGCTATAACAAATTTTCCTCGGGGACAGTTATCTCCAAATGGCATTTAAACATTCAAGAAGAATAAATATGTAACCATATTTCAAGAAAAATCTTTTTAAGCCCGGCCTATAGGTACAGGTAGATTTCAAAGTTTTTTATATAGACTCCGCTCATTTTGCTCACCCCTTGCAGCAATGGTTAGTCGTATCAAAAATTGTCTCAGACAAACGTTTATATGATACTTAGAATATCTCAGTAGCTTTAAACGAATCTGATACTGTGCCTACTAATGAAGCTATAATGTTTTGTCCGAAAAACCTAATTTTGTCCTCCCCTGGAGCTAATGGTTGGTGTTATAAAAAAATGTCTCAAGATAAAGTGTTTGGTAGTAGTATTAGAAAGTAGGATAAATTTAAATGAATTCAATAATTTCATATTAAGGGAGTTATGGTGATTTTCCAGTTTTTCAAAAAACCTTCCCCATTTCCGATTTTCCCAGTAACGAACTTAACCGAGATGTTTTACCTTCATATTTCATGAATCAGTCTGGATGTAATTTGTACAGAATTACGGCAGTTATCGTGACCATAGAAAAAGTTATACATAATTTTTTTCTCGGAAGTCGCAAAATGGAAACGACTCCAATAGGTAGCCTTTCTTCGAAATCTACCTAAAAGGCTTCACTAGATTCTTCCAATAAATATGACACTGCGTCCTACAATGCGTCTGTATCCGCGTCACATAGGGCAGAGCGAATACGTCATCGCGCGTTCATGATTCAAAACCAACAAGGGACTTAATATGCTCCCGAAAATAGAAACTAAAGCGCGTCAACAAAAATAATTACCATTATTTCACGATATTTTTGGTGGAGAAAGTCGTTTTAGACCAATCAAAGAAGCATTAAGTCTGTATATTATTAATTCCCACGTACATCTACGTAGTATCAAGAAAGCAATCACAATGGTGTGTGAAAAGGAGTTACACCAATGTACATACTACCCTGCGAGCCACCGCAGAGGCGAGTAGCAGTGGGTGTTAGGAAACCAACCATGAAAAACAGTAGGAAAAGGGATTGGATGAGGGAAAGGACGAAAATGAACTGCAGGTAAAAGAGGTATATTACTGTTAGTGTCCCACTCTGTTTCTGTACCTGATTCGATGCTATACAGCATGCCATGCAGTGCATCATCTTGTGACAATGATCATATCCTGAAAAGAGCATCGACACCTAAAGTAGGCTGCGGAGATAGATGAGTCATTTGATTACACCAGAATGGCTCAGTAGATTTACGCATGGAGTCGGTCTGGTGCCGTCGGACGTAAAGATAAACAGGGAACCTTTGGCACCTTCCGGTAGGAGTTCTGGCCCCGGGTTTCTCTCTATCCTTCCACCAGTCCCCACGTAACCCATCCCTTTCAAACCTGCCCACCAAAAATTAATGACGCAAATGACCTGAGTTGTCGGTCGCCTCCCAAAATAACCTCCGCTAGCTTCAGAGTAATCCCTTAGTGATCGTTTACTTTGACTTATTCATGGATGTGTTCACCGTCACCTCAGTCCAGGGAGATCCTCCCTCATAGGTAATTGCAAAATTTCAATTAACGCGGAATGCGTTTTCATCAGGCGAGTTCAAAACGCTCGTCCATTTGAGGAAAGAGCCACTTCCACGCAAAAGGGAAACTGCGGTGCTCAACACGGACATGGGAAGGCTCTCACGTTCCCCGGGAAGTGACAGGAGTTTATCGGGAGGCGGAGAAACGGGGCAGAGAATTATGGGAAGACTATCGCAGTGACAAGCACCACTTGGGAGCCGAATGAAGCCGTAGGGCGGGAGGAATAGGGAGTTACAAAATGGAGTTTGAAGAAGCGACGCAAGGCACCGCACAAGACACAACCCGGTCCTACCTCCATCCGTCGTCTTTCTCCTGGAGGAGGGAACTTAGGGACACCCGCTGACAAATCATATTCGCGAAGCGAAGCGTCTCAAAAGAACGACGGGCCAAACCTGAAACCGAAAGGGTTGGATGGAGAGACAGAGAGAGAAGTTTTCCCCTCGCTACAAAGCTTATCGTACTTTTGGGAGCTGAAAATAGGGCAAACAAGTCGGTAACGAAAGATACATCAACTGCGAATAACGCTCAAACAGTTACGGTTCCCGCAAAATGAAAACTTAAATTTCGATTTCTGGGAGAAATTAAAAAGCGATACCTCCCCAGAAATGTATACTCTCCAGGACAGCGGCTTTATCATTTTTAACTAGAAAAACAGGAGAAATTAACAGAGAAGAAAATAGAGTAGGTATGACGTTCCAACGAAGAATAATGAAGATCAAATAACGACGGGCAAAAACTGAAACAGAAAGGGTGGATGCAGAGAGAAGAGTTTTTCCCCACGCTAAAAAAATATTGTACCCGTGGGAGCTAGAAAATAGGGCAAACAAACCGCTGAGGAAAGATCCTTCAACTAATTCTCACGCTCAAACGGTCACGATACCCGCAAAATGAAAACGTTAACTTCGATTAATAGAACAAAAATGACTGAATATGCGTAATTCACTGCAGATACTAAGAAACACTGAATATAAGGTGCCATCCAAGAATGGCACAGATTAAATGCACGGAGAAAATCATCAATGAAGTAACCTAAAGGAGAGATGGAGAAAATAAATGCTTCATGAAAACTCAGCAAAGTAGAATAGATAAATTTAAAGGCTCATTTTGTAACTTAACAGACATTTTAAACAACAGCGGAAGGAATAATGGGAAGAATTAGCGTGGAAGACCTCTGATGAAATTCATATAGCAGACTATGCGGGATGAGGAACTATCACTGAACCAAGATGTTAGCTGAAAAAATAATGGAGTGAAGAGCTGCAGCAAAACAATCTTTGCACTGATGACTGATGATGATGAAATATTTCGCCAGGACACAGATTCTAACCAAGATCCACCAAAGACTCAGCATCAAGTGTGCTAACGTAATAATCTACCTAGCCGTCCTCTTCCATTGTGAATTTCATGTAGTAATATCAAGGAATGAGATGCTAGAGCTACAATATCTTCTTCTTCTTCCTCCTCTCCAGGTTTAGGCAATTTTCCTGTTCCGGCTTCACCATCACAATCTCAGCCTCCCAACACTTCTTCTCCCTAAAGGCTTATTCTCTAAAACTTTCCTGGGAATCCTATCTAAAAGCATGCGCTCAACATGTTCTTTCCATCTTTCTTTATAATTTGTTGCTAATTCAGTTACTGGATGTACTTCTAATTATTTCCTTATGCCTTCATTTCATTTCTGACGTTCCAATTTGTTTTAAGTCTCTTGTCCTAAGTGTCCAAGCTTCTGATCCGTATAGTAATGTGGGGACAGCCATTGTTTTGAAAAATTTATTTGAGTTTCTTTTGCAGTTTTTCCCTTCAGTGCTCTTCTTATAGTCCCACATTTTCCTTGATAATTATTTGTTTTATTTAAAATGTCTCTGTCCTCTTCATAGGTGATGTCGCATCCCAAATATTTAAAGTGTGATATCTGATCTAAGATATTATTTTCAATTATTATTTTAGTTCGGATTGAGTACTTTCCTAGGAATGCCATTGTCTTGGTTTTTTTGTACAGATATCTCCAATAATGAAAGTAATCGATATAGTACTGTCCACTTTTATTTAAATTTAAAACACGTGTTTCGGCTCTTTTGTACCAAGCCATCCTCAGGTACAATGTTGGATGGCTTAGTACAAAAGAGGCGAAACACGTGTTGTAAATTTAAATAAAAGTGGACAGTACTATATCGATTACTTTCATTATTGATATTGTAGTTCCACCACATCTCGCCTGACACTTTTGATTTCAGATATCTCCAAGTTAATATAGAGAAAATTAATCAGGATATCTCTAGATATCAGATTTAATTTATGGGCAGCCAATTGTAAATGGTCTTCATTATTTTGAATTATGAATTGGTCATCTGCAAATAGCATTGCTACAAGAAAGCATACCAAATTGCATACAGCTACAAAATATCGATCAGTATTCCAGGCATCTATGAAATAATTTTAGCGACAGCAATTCATCCATAAAACTTGAAAATTAAAGAGAAGAAACTGCCCAGTAATCAGATTTAAGGATGCGATTTTCCTCGTCAATCGTTGCCATAGATTATAAGAACGCTAGCACAGCCAAAAGTTTTCCGCAAGCGGGATTCTTACTCTGTTTTTCATTTTCACGGCTGGTGATCTAATTCCTCAAGCCAGACGTCCTAGCGGCGAATAGAACGGTAGCGAGTAAAACGAAGAATATGAATTTAAAAATCCACATGATAAAACCAGGTTTAGGACTTTAAGAATTAGCCTAGCAAGATTCGACATTACAACCATTTCAATTGGGCGCTTTTCCCGCGGAGCTAAGAGGGTCGGTCCTTACTCACCTGGGTACCACAAGAACACCATGCCACCAGCTATCCGTCTAATTCACTTTATAGTCTTCCTCGTATTTTACCCACCGATCCTTTTCTTTCTCTAACAAAGGTAGGACTTCTTTATTTGTTTTCCTTTCCGCCCAACTTCCTTTATCTAACTTTCTCCAAACTCCTCGCCGAAGCCTACCAAATACGTATATCTTCCTCTTTTGGGCTCCACGGTCTCGAGTCTGACAATACTTCATTCCGTGCAAATGCTCCCTTTATATTTCTCTCTTCTTTCTAAAAACACTTCTCTTCAAACAAAACACTTTTACCCAAGATAAATCCCAATTCGAAATACAGTGTAAGCGGAAAATAACGGAACGGATCTTAAAGAGAAGAAATCAATATGAAACGGCATTAACTTGGTACCATTTTAAAAGCTTAACTATATAATAAGCAACCGGCTAAAATAATAAAAGCAACATAATATGTTTCCATTTAGTTGGTCTTGATTATTTTCGCTACTAACGTATAAAAAACATTGGACGGTATACAAAATTAAACGCATTAGTAGTTTCATCAAGCACACTACAATCGGTGCCATTGTAAAACAAGAACTGGCTTAACGCATACGATAATGCTGACTAGACTCTTGACTGGATAACTCATATAAAACGAAACGCTGGCAAGCATTTATATACAATTGATTCAAGGAACGTTTTCGTTTAGGTCCAATTACATAATTTTATAAATAATGATTTGGAATTAATGCCACTTGAAGATTCAATTCAACAGTTTAAAGGGCCAACAAAAAGATGAGCAGAATTATGTAAATATTCTGGTTGGGATAAGCAAAAGCTACTACTTATGGTGCGCCAAACACTGAGGAACCTTATGAAAAGAAATATGGCGTAGTATACGAAAAATTGGTTATAATGAAATGCTCTTGAGCTTGGGTTAAGAGGACTTTGTTTCCCAAATATGGTACATTCGCAACTGCGGAAAGGGAAAAAAGTGAAATGAAATCTGAGGGAAGAGTAACATGACTCTTCTCCTTGAATTCAATGGAACCCCTCCGGAGAGGAATGCTATGATACCCAAAAAGAACACGTCGCCCCTGATATTGGAAGGGATAAACATTTCAAAGTTTCTCCTTTCTGACGCCCGGGGCGTCCCATCCCTTGAGAGAGTGTGCAACAACAGTCCGTATTTCATAAAACGAATTAGGGAAATGTCACACCGCGTGGAGCGGAACACGAGGGACTAAAATGTGGCTTAGAAGTGCACCGCAAAGGAGATTTCCACGGCTAAAATTAAATAGCGTGACGGATAATATTATGCGTAATAAGTTTAACCCCAAATAACCGCTAAAAAGTCCTTATTTATAATGTAAAGAAAGGTATTTTAATGACTAGACTAATTAAAAAGAAGCTCTTGTATCCCTGCCATCATTTTCCTTATCTACATCAATACTCAACCTTTACACGGGGGTTTCTTACAACTATTTGCACGTAAATAGGCAAACTGCTGGAAAGTGATGAAGTGCAGCTATCTCATTTAATGTCTTACCATACAGTATATGCCAGAAAAGAAGCAAATTCAGAAATATTTAGTTCAGTCTACAATTTCGAGAGACCAAGATCTTAATTTTACTTCAATATGATTTCGAATCCGAGGCGCCAAATAATGAACGGCATAAATGGGATACGAATTCCTTGAAAAAGTGAAATAAGTTCCGATGTAATACCATTATACCTATCGATACTAACGAAGTACCAAACCACAAAAGTCAGCAGGCCAATATAAAGAGTGAACAAAAAAAATAAACTGCATTCTGGAAAACACGCTGCTGAGGATAAACTCAGCAAGGAGCAGAGATGTGATACTCTTAAAGCTCTCAGCTCAATTTACAAAATATTATTCAAGTCAAAAGGCATTAGTGTTTTGCTTTTCAAAATTATGTCCTGTTGAGCGATTCGTTCAGTTGACCTTATTCAGCTCCGGAAACGAGTAATCTGTCTTTATTTGCTCCAGTCTCGCAGATGTCACAATTTTGTGTTTCAGTTCCAGATCACCTTCACAAGGTGTCAAACCTTTATGATACGGCGTAATAAGTTCTCCCTCTAACTGCGTCTCAAGAATGATAGTTCAACATTAAAAACGAATGAACACTTCTACCCCTGAACGGAAACGTGTTTCCCAGTGGAAATTACTACACTTAACAACACCTATTGCTGAGTCATTCAAACACACGAATCGAATTTTAAAAGATCGTAAAGTTGGCACGAAAACCAAAACGAATTTTTACAAAGTCACACCATAGAAAAAGCATCATGCTACCTCAGCGTTTTCCGATAGAAACTGACTTAGCATGCCAGGCTCATGACGCCATCACCCTGAGTTAAAAGAGAATACATCACGACTGTCAGCTTACGTGAAATAGGCGAATTCGACAAAGGACGTGGGAGCGAGAGTGTTTGGGAAACATGCCGAGGAATCAAAATAAAGAATGGAGCGACGGAAAGAAAGGTCTCATTAAAAACAATAATAATATGAATGGGGAATAGGATCAAAGACCAAAGGGACGTCAGGGGAATTCGAAAGGAAGAGAAAACACTTTAAGTGGAAATAAGCGCGGGCTCACTCGCGAGTCGACCTGAATACAAATGCTGTCCACCTCCCAGGGTTTTCTCGTTCCCATCTTCAGCCTCTCCACCCACCCTGAGGACGGTGTAGGGATGAGAAGGGATATAAAGAATCACGCGACTCAAAACACAAACGATAGTCAAAGAGAGGCCATTTAGAACTTTTACTGCGACTATAAATGAGAGGAGAGGCTCTGGAGACGTCGTCCTTGCACGCCGGAATTTCTCAGCGACTCCAATGTGACAAATAACTTGACCAACTGACGGGCATATCTATTAATAACAGACGGCTCAGCGCGGCGAGCTAATTTCACGAAGAGGGTATCTTGTATATGTCCATGCTGTCATGAAAATGTTCCGGGGCACTAATGCGGGATCAGCTAACCGTCCATCCATAGCCGTGACTCATTTATGCACAATTTCTAAGTTATAATTGGATTTGAACCTATCTTTATTCCGTATACACGAAACTATCTCCCTTTCATGTTTTGGAAGTTTGCCACTGCTGGTAAGCCTAAAATCTTAATATGCAAATTTATGCTACGTTAATTCCGATTAAAACCAGTTGTTTACAATTAATGATACGTGGTTCATACGAAGTTGATGAAAACTCAGGAACATTTCTGAAAATTTTCTTTCAACAATTGAACTCTATTTTAATAAAAAAGTGAAAATAAAAACACCTAACGAGCTGTTACTAATAATTAATTTCAGGGAATACATTCCTCTTCACGGCAGTCGACAATATCGACAGTCGACTCACAATAACCTCCAAGCAACTCACTGAAGACCACATACATATCTTAGCGATCAGTGCACAGCCTTATAAGTGCCTGTGAAGCAATAAAAACTGAACCCGAAGGGTGACCCAATTCATTAAAAAAGATTTTAAAAACTTCTTTTAAGTTTTAAGGTCTATCACAAAAGTTGAAGTTTAAATTTGACGCGTATATTTCTATTCAGGAAATTATTATATATTATTATATTTATATCCACTATTCAGGAGCCTGGAGCTCAAATGACAGCCCCTGCTTCGGGCTAAAAGAACCTGGATAAAAACACTAAAAAATTAAATTTCTCTCCGCTCGAGCTTGATACATCACGGTAGCCCCAAAATTTAAACATTAATTCCCTCGGTGCCTACTTGTATTAAAACACGCATTTGACGCAATAAAACCGCTCGGTTCTCAACTTTCTAGTACAAAAATGAAATTCACAGCCATTTATGCTGCAGTACACGGAATAGACGCAGTTATACTTTCACAATCTCACAAAAGTTCAAAAGGCTTTAAACACCAAGATGGAATTAATTGGCATCTGTACTCCGGTCTCAATTTACTAGAATCAATCAGTGGCTGATGTTCATTAAGGGAAGATCCATTGTGAGTAGAAGCCTAAGGTTCGTAAAGGCTCTTTGGAAAAGAAGGAACAATAGCAGCAAAAAGGTGTCCGAGAAGGGAATGTGACCCAGGGACTTCTTAAAAAGAATGTCGAGCCCCGGCAGTGGATGCGGGTGTGATCTTTCGGCGGTAGCCAGGATGTTGAATTGAGAAGGGTTTTAGCACTCACCGTCTCCTTGACATTTAATACCCCAACGGCCGAGGGGGAAAGAGCGAGTCAGCCATGTTTGCGGCACGGGAACACCGACCCTTTCCACTTTTGCCTTCTCAAGGGAACAAAGGGTGCCGGCCATGCCCAAAGGACAAGCAGCACTCTCCTCCGGGGAAAAGGACACTTCGCTACGCATCGGGAAAAATCCTCATACAAAACCTGACTTTGAAGGGCTCATTCTGGCCGAGACCTGTCCAAGTTGATGGCTATAGAGCCATAGACATTTAACTAGTTTTAATTGACAACGCTACAAAACAGGACTGAAAGAATCTAGATAAAAAAGCAAATTATATCAATTTCTCCATATTTATAAAAATATGAATTTCTTCAACATAAATATAATCATTATTATAACTTCGATTAACATTTTCTGTCTCCTTTGACTTTCTCCCACCACCATAACTATAATCTTCATTAAATCAGAGTCAGCTTTACAGGCTAATCACCGAGATTTAAAATTTTGACTGTCTGCCCCGAAAGGGAACGGCGTGATGAGTATGTATAGGCACATGATTACATCCACTATAAAAATAGATTTCATACAAATTAAATGGTCAATTTTTTTTGAGTCCTAAAAGTCATTCCCCCCAGGGCGTAGGCTTCAAAAACGTTTCTAGGCACAAAAACTTCTCTTTTCCAAAGACAAATTGCCTATAAAGCTCTATTATTTTTTTCTTCCTTCAAACCGTTCAACAACCCTGATCATCTTCTCAAACTCCCTAGCTGACCCAACATTCTTCCCTTTATCACCCATAAGCCTCTTATCACTGCACCTCACCCAAAACATGCTAATTTTTTTAGCTGATGCTCTCCACGCAGAAACCAAGCACCCAAACACCAGAGCACAGAGAGGTAATCTCCAATTTCCCCAGTAGAGGCGAAGCGTACCCGTTTCGTAGCGCTACATTGGAGTCAATTTCAAGCAGGGCTCAAGCAATTTCCGGACCCACTAGTCTTAGCTATCCTGCTTTCCGCCGGAGAAATAGGTACGAAAATATTCACCTATTACTGTGTCTATTGTCAAAGACCAAAGAATTGACCGAGGACATAGGAAAATCACTTCGTAGAAACCGCCGTACTTGAAGGGCAATAATCATTCAAGATCGAGAGCAAAAGTACTGTGAAAATTACAAGAACAAATTTTCTCCGTCATAATTATTTCCTTGGCATGTTGAAACCTCTCGGTCTCTTTTTTACGTTCCAGGCGCAAAAGTTCATCACGTTGCAGTGAGCAGTCGATCCCGGCTGATCCTGACTGCCTTGCCCCTGGCATTCTAGCACTCGTAAACGACGCAACCGGCACAGCATTTATGCCAAGATGGCGCTACGAAATGGGAAGGACTAGCGCAATGTCAGCTCTCTGAGCTCTGGTATCTAAACCGTAGAATGAAAAGCCCCCTTTCACAGTATTCACTAATAAATAAAATAGCGCATGAAAAAAGTATGATTTTGAAAATATCCCCTAATTTAACCGGGACCACTTTAACACCGAATAGCCCGACTTTGCTTTTTCGGTCGGCTATTTCGGAATTCGCTATTCGCTAAATTAACGTGGATAGAGCCTGAGTAAAACTTCAGCAACTGTCGCAACATAGCGATTGCCGTAACTTGGCGATATACCAAAAAACCATACAGAAATTTTCCATATTTTTTGGGGAAAGTTTCACTGCAATAATTTGGGGGGATTTACCGGCTAGAATTATGGGTAGGAGATCCCGAATCTAGAATTAGCGAGCGTAGCAACAACCACACAAAGATTCGCACATTATTGCATACACTGCATGCCTAAATCTGAAATCAGAAATATTAATCAACCTTTGTCAGGGACAGCCAGTACGTTTGCAGTATAACGAGTGGTAAATAGAGAAACTTTTTTTTTAGCGTAGACTCTTATTGAATATTCGCTTACATTTCTATGAACCCATTTATAAGATCAACTACTTAAATTTATCTCGGTGTTTTATTCCCAAAGCAATAAAAAATATATATAAAAATCCTTGGTGCCTGTAATTTCACCGCGAGTTCGTATTTAGGTCAACCGCAAGGACCTGCAAGTGAAAATGCCTACTTAATAGGGATTCAAGGAAAAAAAAGAAGCGGTTTTTATCGAAATTTCTTTTTCAATTCCTGCATTCAGCATTGGGTTTTCAAAGAATCAAATTAAAACAAAACAAAAAATATTTTCTTCATCGGGAGTTTCAGGGAACTATCTTAACGTGATAAAAACTTATTCAAGAAAGGTAAAGGGAGGCTTCTCGCTACCGCACTTGTTTTCCTCTGAAGGGAAGGATTCAAAAAATATTTTCCATTGAAGAAAGATCTAAGGCTTTTCCGGCGTATGGTGATATTGAAGGTTGTTCGGGCTTGGTAAACTCTCCATATCTGCCGAAGTTTCGATGTACGTGTCGTCCATGCCCTGATAACGATGGACGACACATACATCAATACGTCGGCAAAGATGAAGAGTATAACCCGGTGGGAAGCCCGAACAACCTTCAACATATTTTCCATTGGATTCATACCACTCGGTCAGTGGTTTAAATTTCTCCATTACCAAGCCTGATGAAACGAGTATTCGCCTCTATTTACTTGATTAATTTTTGAGTAAAACATAAAATTTTCAGAAAAATTGTAGCAAATATAGAAATAAACACTATAATTTATTTCCTAATAGAAATAACTTGATCATAGAAATAGCTATTCATGTGCAATGAGATGCGTCCAAATTAATCAGCAAATTAGCATAGGCACTAATCTTAAAACCACCTAAGGGGCAACCCAAATGGACTACAGTTGGCAAGGAAACGATCAAAGTCACGTCTTATTGTTAGTTCGAAAAGCCTAAAAGTTTGAGAATTTATGGCACACGTAGGAACGCCAGTGAAACCGTGGTGCCTCCGAGGTGACAAAGGTATCTTTGAAGCGGAACAGCAACTCTTTCTCCATGGTATGTCGTCCAAACATAACGAAGAGCCAAGTTTTCAAGATTTATTGAAATGTGAAGTGTATACGAAAATGAAAGATTGGCGATTAAAAGGCATCGCGCTATAGTTAATTGTTAAGAAAAACAACAATTATCCCCGAAAAAAGTAACGTTCAGACCCCTTATTTTTTGCGCGAAGATCGTCATCAAGAAAGGGAGGAACTTAACAATAGAAAATAATTTTCCACTCGCTATTCCACTGAGTTTTTCAATCCCAAATTAGACGAAATAAATCTGCGCAGTATCCCGAAGAGTTGTCCTTGTTTGGCAAGCATAAACGTTTATTGGTAGAATGGGATCAAGGCATCTTTAAAACGGCGTGCCTTACGAGGGCATTACAATTTTAGCAGGGATAACATTTGACGGTAAAACTTTAAAGGATAAAAAAACTACATGAATCCGTACAAACTAGAGCAGATATATATATTTTTTAAATATTTCCCAAATTGTCCCTTCCAATTAGCCACTAAGTGTGAGCAGTTACGAAAAGGATTATCGGTCAAAATTTTAAAACCCTGAGAAAAATGTGCTTTCAAAACTAGCACGTGACCATGGTGCCGACGATCGCTCCTTGCAAATTTGATACAGCAAATATTAGTAATATCTGAAAAAATTCCTCAAATTTTCCTCCGGGTTAATTTCCCCACATCCACCCACTTTTTGATGACCGACAATCTCATCATGAGATGGAAAAGAATATTTAAAAACACATAACAAATGATGATATGGCCCATTCCTACTAACCTTCTTTTCCTATTTTTGGTCAAAATACTAGGTTACATCGTTGCGTATCTATACCGCTTTCTAGAATATGCACTCATGAACTATCTTTAATAAATGCTACTTAATTGACCAGCTAGGTATCTTGATATTTGGTTTACTTCAAATTGGATTTACACGCACTACTGGCACATAAAATTTTAGAAAACTGCCCAGATGGCGATGTTCATCGAAGCGGAAGTAGATAAAGGGAAGGATTCGAAGTCATTTACGAGAATAAAAGGAAACCGCGATCGAGTTTGAATGAGAAACAGGGAATGTGACCGATCAATTGCATAACGCTTGGCTAAAAACAACCGCCACAGGAAAACTCACTCTATGACTAAATAAAAGGACCATATCGAGTTAGAAAAAAAGTAGGCAAAAAAAAATATGTGCAAAAAATGAAATACTTTTTGCTCTACGCTCGGGTCGCAACTGATCAGCAGCCAGTCAATGGTAATTGCACTTTCACAAAAAATATAGAAATGGAAAGTTCTTTTAAAATTCATATTTTTCTCCAACAGCCTAGCGTTGTGAATGTAAAGTACGCTGAATTCAATAGTAATGACAGAAAATTTCTAAAATTTCATTGAAAGTTTCTGCACAGAACTGATTCGTAATATTTTGAGGGGTATTACGATGTATTTTCTTAAACAAGAAATGTTAAGTACTTACAAGGGGTAAATTATACTAAGGCGATTCATTTTTCATGTTTGCATGTAAAAAAACACAGTGTTCCAGTGTATTTAGGCAATCTATTCTGCGTTAGATAAATACAATATCTCCAGATCTGTCCATTTCACTTTTTTACAGCGGCTATCAAATTTTTATGAATGCACCTCACTCCTGACTGTATCTAACGATGGCCTCATACAAGCCAGCATAAATTCAAAGCAAAATATATGACAAGGAGAAGGGACATTTCTCTCAATTAAGGCTTATTATATATTATAGTCCCATAAATATCTTGCGCGGCCGGGACATTGGCTTTCTACTCAATCCCATTACAAACTAATACTAAGGTATAAGATATGATAAACATCACACAAGGCTGAACACGAAATGTTTACCATAATGAGGACAAGCTCACTGAATCAACTAATTTGACACCAAGATTGCTTTCACTATTATATTCGAGCCAGTATAGTTGTATACCGCCGCCTTATACCTTCTTCCACTTTTTTCCTCATTATACTGTGAAGATATAAAAAATATATAGAACACTTCTCTTCCCTATCATTATTGCGCGCGATATACACCTGGCAAGCGATTTACTAGTCCATTAAAAATTACTTATCCGTCAGATTCACCATACTCTACCCATTAATGGCATGTTTTCAATAGGCTATGAAAACATGGTATTAACCATTAATTGCATAAAGGATAGTTTAGCGCTCATACGTTGAAACTGCGGTCGAACTATGAAATCGTGTGGAAATATAAAGTGTTTTCCTTTCTTTCATTTTATAATGAATTTCCACAAAGTAGAACCAGCAAACTTTGATTATGCCAGCGTAATATTATTTCACTCCATCCCAAGGCATACTTGTCACCTCATCTATCCACCACCAGCTAGCAAGGCATTTCATTTACCATACCTTTAATTCTATCATATTCCTTGTTCACAGGTATATTTTCCCGAAAACATCGTTCTTAATATGATTGCCTCTTGATATTACATCTATCCTCTCCTGCTAAATCATTCTTATTTCTTGAATCACATTCCATTCCCTAAAACGTTTCCACGCTTGTCTCTCTCGCTCTCCAGTATATTATCTCCATTCTTCTTAAAACTTCCAATTTCACACCACTAAAAGACTATCATCTTCCAACCTCTTATGTCATAATTTTTGAACCATATAACGCCACGATTCATATTCAAATTGTCAAGTGTTTTTTTTCTCTGAGGCTAACCTGAACTTGCTTGAACTAGCTACTCTTTTTAGCAAATGCTTATTTCATTCAAACTGTCTCCTCATGCCCCTGGCAAACGCCAACTGCTTACGACATGAAGCCTGGGTCTCATTTTATAAAATACCATTTAAGCACTCCAGGCTTAACATACTGTGAAAACATTCAACCACAAGAAATTTGTATTCTTAGAAGAGTAAATAAATTATTTCTGAACCTTTTTGGCCCTAAGCACATTTGGAACAACAATCGGGTTTAGAGGATGATGTTGGAACGGGATGATAACCCCATTTCCTTCCGATCAACCCTGGCTAAGAGCCAGCCCATTGATTGTAAAGGGAGAAGACAGGTGCAACGGAAAAATAAAAATAAATGCCAAACCAATGAGTCAAACCTCGGTTCTAGCTAATGATTTCGAGAATCACAATTAAATAGGTCCAAGGGTTTTACGCAACTCTGGGACAAGTGATTACTAAAGAGGATTCCCTCGGTAAAAGAGGATATGCTGGTGAGCGGGGATAATTAAAGCATATATTCAACTACACTCCTGTTTCAAAGATATTTGGTAGGGGTACAAGAATCTCACCAAAGGCACGATGATGGAAGTAGAGGTAGGAGAAGGATAGATGTGCCAAAGGTACGGATGAAAAGGGGAGGACGGCTAGAAGAAGGAAGAGTAGGGATTCGGGTGGCCACTCCAAGGAGACCTTAATTAATCGCTTCTCACGGGGCAGCAAAGGGAAAGGAAGCTCCTCTTAAACCTCCACATATTATAAAACGAAAATAAACCAGGCGAGGGTGTGAGAGTAATGAAGATGCAAGAGGCTTGAGGAAACTTAAAACTAATTCAGGGCACAACAATTGAATGAGTAACGGCAGCGCCCCTTATAGTAAAGAATGAACACATCACGCATTCAGGCGTACTATTGGAGACAGCCCAAGGGATGGGTTAACACGTACTGCCCGAGAGAAGATAGTAGGAGTCCACATAGGGGTACGAATTCCGACCACGCAGAGTTATTCTGCGACCCCGAATCCTGTCTTCTCCCAGAAGGGTAAATAGTAAATGAAAGACTCGCAATGCTGACTTCTTGGCTCTTATGCACATCAGTCATCACTTAAAAATATTAACTGACGGAGTAAAAAAATTCACCAATACAATAATTTCCCAACTAGTGTCAAGCTTCAGGTTCATGCATAGCCCTAACTTAATGCTGAAATATCGCAAACCTATGCCGATTTTAGGTTGAAATTTTGCATTTATTTTATTACGGGTGACCAACAATACCGATGTTTTTCAGTTCGTGCAACAAAGACAAATATAAATGATAAAATATGGATAAAGCGAAATATTAATCTCGAATCAAAAAGAGAGTTTATCTATTGGCCACTGAAATTTGCTTCATACTAATAAGGCGGTTAAATCTCCGGAGTTTCTTTCTGTCCATGAATATGTTTTCCGAACTAGCGTAAATCCAACCGAAACATGACGAATTCGGCTCTAAAATGAAATAATTTATCAAGAAGCACTCAAAAGATTACTAATATTCTAAATACAGGTAATCTAGCACGCAGCGTTGCATTTATAGAGAACCCTGAAAGCTACTACACTTATTTGTGGCTTTATTAAACTATTCGAGCATGCAATTTAATACTTTATTAAAAACAACTGACAGTGTAAGAGGACATATCTTTCTCCTCCCTAAAAACGCCGTCCGAAATGAAAATGTACATCTTAATTGGTTACCAAACGCTCTGCCCTCTAGTCCCTGAGACCCAAGTTTTCTGTTATAAACGATTTTTTTCAGTTCTACAACTTACCTAGCAGCAGTGTGATTATACAGTGAGCGACATACACTGAAAGCAACCCTGCCTAACAATTTTCCGCTTTGACTAGTCCTTCTCATCCAAATTATTTTCCCCACCATTCACGTAAAAACAGCCCAGAAGTCCTTGAATCTGCGCCATTCTCCTCCAACTATAAGGTTTACTCCACGCTTTACAACGTTAAGCCCTGAGAGTTCAAAATCAGAGCTAAAAGAGGATTTTATAAGCATTTACTTCCATGTCATTATGATGCTATTCGACTAATTAAAACTTTCTCTCTCCTAGAAATCAAACCATGCGATTTCCTCTGAAAAACGCAAAACATTACATAATTCCCGACTAAAGATGTTTCGAGCCCATTCCAAACCTTCACTTTGGAACAAGAATATCGGAATACATGCAAGAAAAGCTGTACAACATTAGCATAGACTGAAAAGAAAAACTTAAAATAAAATTTTACTTTATCCGAAACATCTGAATTAAGCAAGGAATAAGTTATCCAAGGCAGGTGAATGAGTGTGCTACCAATAAATTGTTAAAGTACAGTAAGTAAAGTAGCGTTAAAGTACAATGATGTGGTAATAAAATTTTACTCATAACTATATCATATATATAACTTTACTCATAACTATATCATATATATCATAATCATCATCTGTCGACGAATTGTCGAAAGAAAAAAGGTATAGCTATTCTCCCGTAAGGGCTAGCCCTCTGCATTACTCTGTACCATAACCTATCTTCCACGCTATGAAAACTTTTAGCTGAATTAGGGGTGCATTATATCAAGATCTAAATAAAAAAAGATAAATAACTACCACTGAACAACTTATTTGTGATTGTCCAGGATTTAAGCCGACAGATATCTCAGGGAGAGAAGAAACTCCCACTTCTGACTCTATGAACAACATGAAAGTAGACGAGCGCTCTTAGGAATAGGACAATGAGTAGAAAAATCTAGAAAAGAATGGATGAACTAAAATGTCCATCTTTGCAGCGTTGGGACAGTAGCAAATGTGATAAAATTAAAGAACTCGAAGTTGACAGAAGAAAAGGTATTTCGCAGTACGTCGAGTGAATGTCAAAACGGGTGAAGACGGCCCAATTGGGTGCGAGCTGCAGGAATCCGCGCATTTTTTATAACGTCCCATCTTCACTGAATTCCTTACACGGACGTGGAAGGGAAGTTTCTTCTCTCGACCAACGTGATTCGAATACGAAACTTGCTTTCGTCCTTTTAATAATTTTGAATGGTGCTGAGTAGATTTCTCAATATTCGATTTCCATTACGATGGGGCATACCGAGAAAATCTCAACCGTTACCGATCGGTCGTTTTTTTCAGCCAAGTTGCAGCATAACTATTGTAGTGACAGATGTAATATACACTCGGGTTTGAAGCTTTATATTTAAACTAGCGAAAATACCCGTTGATTCTCAACGGGAGAGAAAAAACTTGAAAATAATGTAGTTGTGCTGTTTATACAAAAGGGAAATGATTTCGAGTAGAACAAAAATGAGGAATTGTCTTTTAAATTTATATCAAAAGTTAAAATATCGAAAACCGAATTATGGTATGCTGATAATGCATAGATGATGGTTTATAATTAAATCGAAACGTAGTGGAAAGCGGAAGTTACCCGTTGAAATTCAAAGGGTGTGAAAAACATTGAACTTATTTTATAAGAAAACCACAAAGCCTGAAGAATACTGTCAGCGTGGTCATTTGAGGAGTTCGTAAACTAGCTTGCATGTTGTGTTCGTTGTGGTAGACACGCTGACCGTTTTCCAGGTGCACGGAGAGGTGAGTGACTGTTGGTCCCTCTTTCATGCACTGGAAACCCAAAAATGGGCCACGCAGACTCATTACTACTTAAATAGCACTCAAGTTGATAGATGGTCACCTATTCCTTCTGGTTCTCTTGAGCCGTCTTCTGAGTTATTAACAGCTTCATCGATTCTATTGTGTACATAAATATATTTGCATTAAATGACTTGATTTAGTAGCGCTATTCAACTTTGATATGTGCGTTTAGTATCTTCATCAGGATTGGAGAGTAGGGTATAATCCAGCGGTTGAAAACGTCAAAAGGAGCATTTGCAGCAGCAGCCATGTTTATTTGTCCTATGAATCCTCCATCACCCGGACTGCGCCTTCGGCATAAAGGGTACCCATAAATAAATAACCTATGGTGATTCTTAGCGCACTTGCCGATTTTCATGCACGGTTGTCGTTCTTTGCGCAGAATTCCCGTTCTTTCGGGTAAGAAGGATGTAGTGACGTCTTTATAATTTCCACCATCTTAAAACAGATTGAAGTTTTGAAACAGATGGTTCAATATCTGAACCAGATTTACAGCTGATTAACCCGTCCGTAAGTTGGGCAAGGATGAAATTTGTGCGGTTCTTAGCTTAACCCGAGAAGCACCACTGGGAGATGCTCATGAAATCCCTGGTAGGCATGACTTTTAGCATTCAAGTCTAATCTTTGTCGTTTTTCTTGCAAGGATTCATTGTCTCGCAAAGAAGACATTCCCCTTGCTTTAGAAGATTTTTTCGAAAAGTTACCCTTTTTTCTATTAGGCATGTTGGTGGATATATTTTCAAGTCCAAGGAGGGGAAACACAGCGGCGAGTGAGAGTCTTCAATAGGCAACTCGATGAATGAGTGAATGTACCTAAGTTAACAGCACTTTAACACTTTTAAACATACATAAATAACTCGTAACGTTTATGGTGTGGGAATTGATCAAAAAACAATTCACAATCGTATTGAAAAGCAGACGATTCCATTACGTGTAATACATCTGAGCATTAAACGATAATAAACAACGCCGTGTTTGTTGTAGCAACAGAGTTATTATTACGATTACTGTTCACTGCACGAAAATATTCTTGCACGCTTAATTCCTTTATGTGTATCGTTTACTACGTAAGTGTTCTCTCATGTACAGGCAGTGCCCCTATGAGAGCTACTTTGAGAATAGATATTGAAGAGTTTAGGTACTTGTTGTAAATATGCATTAAATATATCGATTAACTCCCGAAGCAATGTATCATGGGTCCCTGGGCCCTTCTTACACAGATTTCCTTTCTACGTGATATCATGGGTCAGCAGGAAAAGTTAAATGCCAGAGGCGTGAATATCCTTTGAAAATCAAATCTCTGGTTGTCAAGGAAATATGCTATTGTTGATTTCTGATAAAAATGCGAGTTTTTGCAGCTAAAAACGCAATATTAAAACAAATACGAATGGGAAAAGAAAATAGATTGAAAAAATTATAAACTTCATTCTTTTAGCCATTTGATAAAAAAATCCCAACCCTCTATCTTGAGCGGAAGTAGTTTAAAAAAGCTAAAAATGAAACCACTACACAAAACTCAATTCTTTGCTTAAACCACCAAATTTAATGGGCCCTTTTTGGGACCTTTTGGGGCCCTGAGGTATTTTTAAATATCATAAAAACCTTCTCCTTGAAAAAATACATATGTGCCAACTTTCATGATGATCGGTGAAACGGTGTCCAAGTCTATTAATCTCGGACAGACAAACATACAAACATCCATTTATATATATATATATATATGACAAAAGATTTGCCATTGAAATTCGCCGAAAAAAATGTTAGATAGTTAAGGAATAAGAAAAGTTAGCGGGAAAATACCATGAAGAGAGAACAGACGGAGAAGATGGAGAGGAACTGGACCTCAATAAAAGATAACTGCGTCCCAGGAGGATTCAGAGCGATGTCACGAAAGAAAAAATGCCATTGGAGCAGAGTAAATGGAAGTATGTGCTTTTGGATTTTAGCGAGAAAGGAGGAAGGCAGAAATTATAAGAAAACAAACAATAAATAAAGACGAACCAACGAACAATTATTGCAAGGAAGATTTTCTGTAGAGATTTCGAATTGATATTAAAGATCATTAAAAAGTTCCCTCCGCACTGGGTACTGAATACATACAAAGACAATGTAGACATCAAGTAAATTACAGCCATACTAAGGGATTGGTCAAAGTAGAAGGAATCGAAAACGCAACATAAAGAGGGGAAAATTTTAAGAAGTTGAATCATATTCATAATTTTCTTTATAATGTTTTCGCTGGCATTTCGCGTAAAAAACATAATTGAATCCTAAAATGCCCACATATACCCGCAGAAAGTTACAATTTGAAAAAGAGAGGATTATAAGTAAACCGATATTCGCAACGTTTTGGTTAAAACACCTTTATGCTCGAATGAAGATATTCAGGCCAGCCGCAAATACGGCGATGAAAAACGGTATCGAACTGCTGACCTTTGACTAACTGAGCCAATGCGCAGACCACTACGATACCCAAACTTCCTAATTCCCGCGGTAATTTAGGAGGATACAAGCGAGCTGGATGTTAAGCCCTTAAGGATTTTTTTCCTGTGGCAATTTCTACGTTATCTTTATTCTCCTTTAAAATATTTCAAGAACATAAATCCGCATACTTATCAAGATAACACCGATTATTCATTGCCTATATGATATTTTCCTTAGAACGTATGAACCATTAGTAACATACATTCGCTACATAAAACATGATTACTGAAATTATGACATATATTAAACGGTTTAATTTATCATGTCATTACAACGTCTGCTGGTGATTATTCCTGCGGGACGCGAGAACACAGTCCTCAGCTGGATTACAAAATCAGGCCTTGATACCAGGAAACAGCGAAATTCCAGCTTGGATACAAGAAAAGATCTTCACTCAGCAAAAGCTTTCATAAAGGAACACTGGATAGTCAATGCAACATTTTTGCTAAGCATGGAGACGCTAAAATTTGCTAAGCATCATCTGGGGCCAAAAATTCAGAAATCGAAACAAACAAAGCTTGTCAAGGCCAGTCAAAGTTATTTCATACATGGAGCATTGTTTAATAGAAAGATTCATAATAAACCAATTGAAGGGACATATAAATGACAGCAGCATACAGATTGAAAAAAAAAACAGAACGCAATTCGAATTTAGAGAACATTTGAACTTAGGAATTCATTATAAAAATACTGAAATTCTTGCTCAAAAGCAACGGAGAACACTACACAGATTACAAAAGATACGCAATTGCCTTAGATAGCCGTAGGAAATAAAGGATGTGGATGACAATTTCATTAGAATAATGCATAAGGGAACATTGAAGAAAACTGCAGGTCATGAGATTCAGATAAGTCAGAAACAGATGTAATTTTACATGAGCAAATCCGAAAATCGAAATATTCGGCAAGTATGTGGGACCCATGAGAAAGAGATGACTAAAAAATTGAAAGGACGTCAGAGAAATTCGTTTGATTTACAAAAATAAAACTATTAAAAATGAAACAAATAGTCCTTGGCTCAACTTTGTGGAACTGTTTTTTAGAAACAACAAAAGAAAAACTTGCAAGAGGCAAAAACGATTAATACTTTCCCGGCTAATGCTTCGCGTAAATTCTTCTCGGGATTTCTACCGGGTTAAATAAGCAAAAAAGTACAAACGTTTCGACGGATGACTCATCCATCTCCTTCGTTTGCCCTGAAGACAATAGACGAGTCGTCCGTCGAAACGTCGGTACTTTTTACCAATTTAACCCGGAAGAAATCCGGAGAAGAATTTACTTACTATAGGCGTTTAACCACACTTAAGTTTTAACACGGACCATGGTTAACCATCATTTTCAAGGTTATCAGAAGTTTTCAAGATTACCGTAAAACCCACGGTCCGTTAAATATAAATTAAGATTGGATAAACACTATATCCCAGTGTTCATTTTGTTGTTACAAAACTATTAAGAGAAAAAGAAGATTGAACCGAAATACTTAATGAACTCCGATGAGTCTCTCAACACAAGAAGAATGCAAGCGAGATTTAGCCTTCTACAAAAGTTAACGGGATCAGAGATTATGTACTTCGTACACGAACGCGATTATCAGGCTCCATCACAACATCGGATGATTTATAAACCCACATTATATTTTTCTTTCACAATAGCATAAAATGTCTGGTGTCCTAACACTCCCGCCACCTTTTAGACGGTTTTCAGGATACAACATATACATAAAGGTAAATTATTAAAGTATTACATGGTTGTAGGCTAGTTATTTTGGGAAGCGACCGACATTTAAGTTCATTCCAGACAATTAGGGTCGACGAACTGGTAGGCAAGGGAAGGATTGTTTGGGGAATGGAGGAAAGTTGTAGACAAAACCGGCGTTAACATTAGCCTACTTTCAGCGAAAGGTGGCAAGGGGACCACAGTTTAACGTCCCATCTGACGGACGGCGTAAAATACTTGAAGTAGGTACTCTCCACACAGCATCCAAGTACACATTAAATTTCCGGAATACGAACTCAAAGTTCGAGATAGGATGCCAGTACTCTAGCCATCACAACAACCCGATCTGCTGCATTACTTCAGCTACACTTCCAGTTCATTCTACCAAGGGGAGAGAAAGTAGCCTTCTAGCTTCTGCCGAGATAGTTATTTTCCGCGAATGTCATCGCAGAGATGGCGTCAATTATCCCTCCGGGAGGGACGAGGAAGAAATGAGGTGGAAAAACAAACGAGTCGTGGGAAAGGCAAAATGTCGGACCACGTGATCACAGGCGGTGGTGACTTCCGACGTAGGGCTGTGCGATGCTTAAATTTCAGCATCGCATTGCAACCATCATACTTCATCGCAAAAGACGCTATGTGTTGCAATACATCGCATAGTATCACATATCGCATTGATACAATATTGTACGTATTTATTTTTATATATTTGCTAAAGAACCTAAAACACATATGGTCCTTTAGCATAGGCCTGATTTTACGCGAAAGAAACACAAATAAATTAAAATAATAAAAAATCAAAAAAAACTAGTCACAAGTAAACACATTCACCCAAGCCACAAAAAATATCAGCGCAACCGCTGAAAGATATTACAAGAAGGAGTGGAAGAATGACGCGGAAAGCAAAAATAGACGTACACTTAGCTTCAAGGGAATTAAATGTGGTAGGAATTCTGCAGCATTCACTGGGATATGGAAAGCCGAAATTTGGGAACACGTGAAGGGCCGATGTGACGGAAAGAACGAGGAGGAACACGTGGAGAAAAAAATTATGGGACATCATTATTTCGGAAACCCCCAACAAAAATGTTACTTAGCAATTTTAGGTCAGATATTTGACGGCGGTGAAGTAGGTCCTGTATTCCCAATGCGGAAAGAATTTGTTGAAGGGATGAGAGAGGTAACGATATATTATCTTATTACATCGCATTGCATATATGTCACTGCACGACATACATCGCGATACATCGCATATCACATTGAGCCACATATCGTGGTAAAATGGAACACATGGCAGACCGCAAAGTTCGTTCCATGAATACTACATACCTATACTTATGTAGATTCCTTGGTTCGTACATTGCCCGCATGTGATGCCTCACATATAATCGAAGTGCGATGTATCGCAGAGCTCGGACGGCCGCTACAGCATTCCAATATCTCCGGCATGTCGCACACCACAGTTGATGCATCGCAAAGCCCTATTCCAACGCACTTCGCTGCTCAAGGCGCCACACGGAGGATAATTGGAAGGTGGGGGAGGGGCGAAACTCGAAAGTCGACATATCGCATATCATCGAAGTGCAATATATTGCACATCCTGGACGATCAATATCGCATTACGATATCTCCAACTCATCACAGTCGATGCATCGCAACATACCGGGGCCCTATTCCAACGCACCTCTCCGCTTAAGACGCTACACGGCGGAAGAAGAGAAGGCCAGAGGAGAGACCGCGCAGGAAAACGAAAGTTCGACCGTCGAGGAGCGGAGAGAAGCGAGATGGAAACTAAAGAGAGAGGAAGACAAACAAGAGAGAGAGAGCACTTGCTTACTAAAATAACCACCGCAAGTCACTCTCGAGACGATGCTTCAATCAGTGTCCCGAAGGTGAAAATACTCCTTTGTGTACCCGGATCTTGGGCGAGGCCGAACGTAAGTAATTGAAAGTTGGAACTACGGAGGTAAACAATTTAAAATAATGGACTCGTCCGCAATGTTTTCTCAAGGCCCGAAAGGCGAAAAATAATCCTTGAATTTGACTAACATATAATGAATCCACGTTTGACTATATCGCCTTAGGAGCCCACTCAATAGCAAACCTTTGGCGATGCATATGCTGTGTAAAGAGATTCCGTGATATTTGGCATGAAATACAGTCCTGCAGAGTAGAAATGATTAGAAAAATCAGAAAATTATGATTAATGACAGAATTACTATGTAGAATATTCGCGAAGAGGAGCCGATTACAACTTTGCCAGGCTCTTTTTACGCGATGCACGTATGAATTCGGGGAAGTAGATGCGTGAAGAAAACGTTCCTTCAAAATCTCATCACGTAAACTCGTCAACTAGCGCTAAGGCGAGAAAACATGTCTTCATAACGGCCCCTGATCTGATTCAGAGTATACTTTCGCATGGGTTCCAGCTTAAGGCCTGTTTACACGATGCATGTAATCGTGCCAGCAGATGTGATGCGTGAACTTTGACGAGACCACATGCCCAGAATAAGAGAAGGAGGTATTAAGTGTATATAGACATGTAATCGTGTTAATGGAGGTATTTACACGCAGAGCCGGATTACCAATAAGGCAAAGTAGGCAGTTGCCTATGGGCCCCGAGGCTTTGGGGGCCCCATGGGGGGCCAGATTATTGTTTTCCCATTTATTCTCATGCGACTTGTTTATTAACGTTTCTTGTACTGCCTTCATGCCCTCAAGTGTGTTAATCCGTCACTGTTTACACGTATCTACTCGCACCAGTACCGGAGAATGAATATACTTTGCAACATATTTATTGAGTTTTATGTAAAAAAAGAACGCAGCGAATACACGGGCCATTATTTTGCAATACAATGAACATGCATCATTACTTTAATGTTGTAAAAATATAATAATTAGCTTATAAAAGATCTTAGGATTTCCCGGGGAATACTATTAGTAAAATCTTCTCGGGTTTGCCACCGGGTAAGGCTTTTAAAAGCCAAAAAGTCTTAATTTGGCCTTTAAAAGCCTTACCCGGTGGCAAAACCGAGAAGATTTTACTAATAATTAGCTTGTTCAAATATCGTCATAAATTGTACTGATTTATTTTAATAGAGATACAAAGTTTTCCCAGCAGCGGGTAACACACTAACATATTTTTACTCGCTATAATCTTTAACGTATTAAGATGAGGTGATGAAAAGATACTTTATGGTGCCGCCTTAATTTAATTCAGTGGGACCCATGGAGTAGTTCAGAGGAGCAAATCAGCCAGATAGAGGTGCGATTCTCATAAAATACGGTAATGTGCTCCATCTCATTGAAATATAGCTTATTCTGATGTACGTACTTGACCCAAAGAAGGCAATAAAACGTTTGTATTTTATAGTTGACGTTAAGTATTCCCTCAAGGTGCAAAGTAACTCCATCATGAAGAACATGAAACGCGTAAACCACCACCAAGAGCCAACACCATTCCTGGGCGAGTGTGAAAATCATGACTGGCAACTCGTGGAATAGGTATCGACGAATTAAGGCGCATGCAACATGGAGACTTATAATTTCGTCGAGGCGCACCCGATTGTTACTCTGGCGTGTCTGACGCAACGGATGGAGCGGAGATGACAGTGAACCCGACGCGCTCATCTGACGATCGGACTTGGAAATGAGAGACTTACGGGGGTAGGGAGGGAAGGCTGAAATGGCGGTGGGAGGATGGTGCTGCGTGACACGAACTCAAACGACTGCGTCACTTCCGCCATATTACGACCTTCGCGTTGCATAACAAGCGGTTGCACTATCCACGCCACCGTTCCGTGATCCATCCATCCTATGTGGGTAAAAATTGAGGGAAAGCCTCTATTACAACAATCCCCGCTTACTTAACGTATTCTCAGGTTTACAAGACGCACAAGCGTGTATGACGCACCTTTTTTTCTGACCAGATGTCTTGGAAAAAATAAATAACCCTCCTATTACTCTTCGTTATTATTTCCAATGAAACTTAAAATCGATCTATTACCGAATGATGTGAACAAATATGGAGAAATGGCGTCATCCGGGTGTCATGATTTTTTTCCTTGCATTTAATTGTGAGGTTTGTATCACAAAGATTTAAACGAATCCTCTCCAAAAAAAGGTTACCTACTAGCAATTTATATTTATTCCATAGATTGAAACTAATGGTAATTTTAAAACTATACTTCAGGGCATTAATCGGAAGTAGTATTGGCGCGAATATCAGCGGTAAGATTTCGAAAAAGTTTCCAGGAGCTTCACATTGGCCTTACAAACGCAGAGTGATTTTTCGTGATTTCTGTGGAAAAAAGGGCGTGTTAAAACCGAAAAATATGGAATATACTTTTATCTTCTAGCTAGAAAGTGTCCTCTGTTGAATTATGTAAACGTTTAACGATGTTTTCGGGCATATTATAACGGTATTAGGGTTTGAAGAAGCCCGATTTTTGTCGCATCTACTAATTTTCATCAATCCCGAAAACATGATATACCTTCAGACCTATACATCAGTGGCATCCGATATGAATCACTCTCAAAAATAAGGTGGAATAAACGTAATTATCTGCAGCGCGTTACCTATATTTTAATATAATTTCTGCCGGTGAAATTAAATAGGGTTTTAAAGTACTAAACCTACCCTATATACTACAATGATTGAAATTTATAACAACTTGCAACAGGAAAACATTTTCATAGTTTAAACGGTAAAAATAATTTATCTTTATCCTCTTTCATCTTATTAAATGAAAATAACTTTAAATTTGAAGCCAACGCTTAACTCAGACTTGAATATTCAAGAGAAGATCTTACGCTCTCACCCGGTCAGCTCAAGCAGCGAGTGGCACCAGCGAGTCTAAAACAAGGTCCGGGGGAAAATAATAAAACAAATTTAATTGCTTTCTAAATTTAACTTACAAGTGAAGCGTACGAAGGGGGAGAAACTATTTCGCAGGGCGCGAGTCGTTTTTTTCTCATTCCTAGAGTTTGACGGGCGGAGAAATGCACGAGTTGGGATAACGGTGGCCAGCAATGAAGCCCTACGCTGCTTTCACTAGTTCCACGTCCCTGCCGCTGGCATCCAACCCCCTGACCGAGGACACTTTCTTAATTACGGGGAAATGAGAAATTAATTCTCTGGTCCTGTCGCTCCCATGGAGAAAAAATACGGAATGAATAAGGATGAGATGAGAGGAAATTATAGCCATGAAAACGGTAGAAGGACGCCACGTACGTATAAAATCTCCAATTCATATTTAGAAACTACAGAAAAAATTAGAAAAATATGAAGGAAGCATTATGTAGTAATCAGGTTATCTACAGAGCAAAAAATTGGCAATGCCATGCCTAAAGACTGGATCCTCATCTAAGAAGGGGTGTATTAAATCAAGTATACCTGTGCGAAATCTTACATCGGCCATACTGGGAGAGCTACCAAATTCTGAGTCCAGGAGTACCAAATGGTAAAAGAAAAGAAACAGTTCCGTTCCTCTGTTATTGCGGTACATGCGTAGTCTGAAACAGGGCACCTAATCGAGATCAACCATACAAAGATACGGTCGAGAAAACGGCTACTTTCCCACACTCATCAAAGAAGCCGTTGCAATAATTTAAACAAATTAAAAGATTTTCCATCATGCCCTGTTCGCTTTTTAATATTGAATAAAAAGTCCGTAAGTTCTACCCGCATTCGCACCTGTCTTCACTAACTACGGTACAACTGATATTTACCACATTTATAAACGATATAATGTGTACCATATATTTTTCTGTATCACCTCCCATCGTTACGAGACAATGATGATGATTATTCACATGACCATTGTTACTGACATACATTCGGATAGCAGAAAACAACTATTGAAGATAGATAGCTATAATAAGTTAACCAGGTTAAAAAAGTTACCATGGCCATCGCCAAACGGGCGTTCGAATTTTTAACTCTCACCCATGTAATGGATAACTATGGTAAAAAGCTATTAAACGGAACAGGGCACCAGGTGGAGGGAGACAACCTTACCTAGATGTGGATGACAATAATGAAACCTAACATAGGAAAGGTCGATCAGGGTGCCCGAAGAAAAACAGATCAGGATAGATATTATTAGTAATTATAGACAGCTATTATAGTATGTTCTCGGAATTTCCGTGCCTCAAAAGTGACGAAATTTTGACATCACAGCCTCTGAAATTTCAAGTAGTTGAAAATTGAAAAAGTTGAAAATTGTCGGGGGGAGTGACGTCACATTCACGTATTTTCCGAGGTTCGACCATGTCGAATCCTGACTGAATAAGACCCCAGGGCCCTTATTCAGTAAGGACTCGACATGGTCGAAACTTGGAAAATCCGTGCATGTGACGTCACTTCCCCCGACAAATCTCAACTTTTGAATGGCCCTATTTGAAATTTTAGAGGCTGTGACGTCAAAATTTCTTCACTTTCGAGACTCGAAAATTCCGAGAACATCAAGGAGGTTAGAAAAGAAATGGAGGCGACATACCACTTGATTCTAGAAGCCAATTCCGCCATTGCAGTCGGCACAGTTTAGACCTTCCTCTGGCTTACGTGTCCGGCGGTCACTTTCGATTTTCGTCAAATCTAAGTTAAAAACCACAGACCAGGCGATGTTTTGTGACTGGTTTGGCAACACCTACTCGGCACAAAATCCTTCCCAAGCACCCCTATTCTTGCTTCACTTTCGCCCGTGAGCGTTCACGGTCATGCCTTCTCCATTTCATTTTAACCTCCTTGGAGAACATACAGAATAGCCCCCCAGATACCAACTCCCATTACCAGCGGTCAAAATGAAACGCAAGTCACTTCCACTTGACGATGCCTCAAGGGCAGCGGGTGAGACTGTGGTCCACAAAAAAAAGCAACCCACGCGCAAGAAATTCCCGGTAGCAGAGTAGAATCATCAAATCTCCAATTTGCTGAGAATAATGAAGATATACCTCCCTACGAGGAAGCGTTTATAAAAAAATCTCGAAGAATTAACGCAAGGTGAAATCTGGAAGAGATTCGAAGCAGAAGGTTGTATGGCGTAAGTGGAAAGACAAACATGTTTCTCTCGAGGGCGTGGAGAACGACCCTAGGGGAGCAAATGAAACCTCTCCGTGCTTCGCTGAGAGCAAGGGGAATAATTAAATTTGTCCTCCACTTGATGGCCACACAATGAGTCGGAAATAGAAAAAAAGTAGTAGATGTTCTCCGGTCAACATGCTGCCCATCGTCAGTCTACCGCAGGGGATAGCGGTTTGACCCTAAAAAGCGAAAATTTCGCTAAAAAAACAGGGGAATCCCCTGGAATAGTTCCTCTCTCTTTTTTGTAATCCGAAAAAATACGCACTAAATTTCCTAAAAGCCACTCTTTAATCTAAATAATCCATTCCCATAACGACGGAATTGGATTGAAATTGTGGTTGAAATCGAAATAGAATTTATCAAACATAAGCTACTAAATGTTAAATATGTTCAACTCAGGCTTTCTTTAATCGGTGAAGTTGAATACAATTCAATTCGGATTCTATTCACAGATGAATCCATATTTTCACACTCAGGCCAATACGATGCTTCCTTCGAATGCCAAATTATTGAATTTGAAACGCATAGATACAAAAATAAAAAAATACGAGAAAAAAATGATAAATGCGAAAATAATTGTACAACAATGAGAGGACCCGCGCCTTGCATGGCCTGGCCTCTTCGGTTCGTTAAACAGACAACCACTGTAGCTATTCCCTACTATACAATTACCGAATTCGCAAGGTCAGAAATCTTTCGAATGAAAAAAGAACGGATAGCGACTGAAACATTGTTTTAACTTCTAATTCCACCAGTTACACTCGTTATACTTAAGACAAGCCAAGAAGATGATAGAACCTATGTCACAATTGCAATTACACAGCAAGCGCCTGACAGAAAACATTCGCATATCTACGTTGACAACACGTACCAACACACAAACAAAGACTTCAGTGATTAATGGATGCTAGTTATAAAATTCTTTTACCTCTGGTACAATTTTAGACAAGCCATTAAACAAAATCATCTCACGTTAAGTTCACAGGCAGTAACAACTGGAGAACATCCAAACCTATCGATCCCTCCACTTAACGTATTCTAAAAGATGACAGCCTATAAACCAATAGAGGCAATCACAGTGGCCGAAGCGGTTTAGGACTAAGAAGGTAGTACTGCAACATTGTGACCTTCGTTGAGACGCTTGTGGCCTCTGAGTGAACACAAGCATTCTTTCAATTGATCAACGTACTATTTTGTTTTTTTAATAAAATTAAGTTCTGAATGTAGGAATGAACTTAACATCAGACTCTGAATGTACTAACTAAGGTTACACCAAGAAAGACCCGTTTTATCATCTTTAAAGAGCCATCTGTGAGATAAAGCAGGATTCTCTAAGGTGAAGAAATGCTTTCGATTATGAGTACCTTGGAAACTCCAAGGAAAAAGATAGGTAAAGAAGTTACTTTCGCTGAGATGGGTACTGGCATTTGTATCTATCTCAGCCAGAGTATTTAATCATGGACGTATGTCACAGAACGAATGTGCTTGGTACTGAAACAACATCATTTCCCTTTCCATTATTTACCTTCTCCATTCCTCTCCGCCTACCATGGCAAGTCCACTATCGTACACAGACAAACGCCCTCTGGGCTGATTACAGGGTGCTGAATAGATAAAAGGGATAAAGGTTGTATCATGAAGGTATTTAAAAAAAAGATATGTTAGTTACAAGGAGAAAAATGACAATTAGTACACCATGGTAAGGAGGTAGACATCGAAGCAGAAATATCGATGGAAATGTTTTGGGGGCACGAACTGCATACCATTACGCTCTTCCCGTTGAAAACGAATGCATGATAGAAATTCGGCAGAAAAGGCCTCCCTTAGCCAATCATCCGCTGGCGCTCTCAATCGATTGGCCACTGCCCGAAAATAGGGACAGCTCGTTATTCACAGCCATTTTGTCGAAAAAAAAGTTATCTCCGGATTGGATGGCCGTGGAGACCGTTCTGGCGGGGCAATCGCAGAGCTTCCCGGTTAAAAAGATAACAAGAAGGGCAAAGAACAAAGACGAACTGAAGGTCGATTAAAAAAAGGATTTGGATGGGGGCAGCAAGAGTCGGAAGGGTTTCTTTTTTCTGCTTGTCATCAGTCACCTCTTATTTCGAGAATTAATTCGCATCCAAAATAGATTTTCTGGCGTTCTTTCCGTAAAACAGCGAGGAAAAAATGGACCCGACGGCCGCAACACAAGCAAGTGTATCCTAGGCTACAACAACTGGTAAGAGCCAGTTCCAATGGTGAGAACATTGATTACGACAAACATCAGCGACGATTGCCAAGACGTGTTATAGGCCGTAAGGATAATTTCATTAGTGTCAGCAAAGCCTACTACAACTACTAGGACGGGAATCAAAATCAGATAGTATGTAGAAATTAAGATAAAATCTAGTTTTTAATCTCTATGGCTATAGAGGTTAGGTCGGAAATAAACGGGTAAAAATCACTTATTTCCGACCAAAACTCGAAAATCAGAGATATTTAAGTGGCTAAAAGAAAGAAGAGGTTTAAAAAAAAACTTTAAAGCTTCAAGCCGATTTTGGTCTGAGAAAGCTATAAAATATTTTGCGAATTACGACGTACTAAGGTAGAATATTAGCATGGAATTAAGTCATTACACTCCGAGTGGACGGGTTAAAAACTTAATTTCTCCGTCACTAGTCACACATCGTAATATTTGTTAAGAAAATTAAATGAATAGGGTGTTAGGAAAGTAGGAGGACTAGTTATATAGCTACAAACATTTTTATTAATATATATTTATATGTAAACCAATACTAAGAGCACGTCTCTCCTGCCTGCATTACTTTTCGAAATGCTAATAAATCTACGCGTTTATGCACTCGCTTAAGCCCATGAACACACGTTTATTAAATAATTTGTGAAATATACTTAAAGAACTTAGGAAAAAAATCGGGAATGTATTGGTGAAAATTCATTCCCGGCCACAAAGTCGAGGCGGCTGGTAGGGTGCTATGTGAATGAAGATGAAACCTATTGAGTGGTCAAAATTACAGCGAAAATGTTTTCAAAACAAAACTTCAATATTTTCTGGAACAACAGAAAGGACTATTATTTTTTTAACTGCTAACACCTACTTCAATTCTTCCGAACCCAATTATGTCGCTTTAAAATTTGTAGCTCTTTTTGCAGAAGCTTTGAATTTTTGGTCGGTGATGACGACACTGACATCAAAAAACACCGCGTAAAACAAGAGGTCTGAAGAATTAAATCCTTTCAGGCGTAACCTTGTGGAAGCCCATTATGAATAATGAAAATAACAACTATGTTTCAATCCACAGAGTTGTTATTGTCATTATTCAAGGGATTTGAAAATCAATTTCAGTCCCGAAGAAAGAAAGCGAAGTATACACATTAAATTACTAAATAATACGTACTAAGAAAATTACGGGCAGTAGCAAGTCCCAATTACAAAAATGCGTAAATGTATGCTAATACAATTCAATTTAAGCACGACTTGAGTAATAGAACGTAACGGGGCCACGTTATGAATTAGTCCTATGTTCCTAATGTTTCGTTCAGGAATGAAAATTTAGACCGAATGCGAATACCTCAACGGCCAATGTGGATTTTTTAAACTCATCTCCGGAGATGAAATTCAACATCAGACCTACAGCAAAGTCACTTTTGTTCATTCCTCTAGCCTGAGTAAAAGGCGAATCCACGACGGAAGCTCTCCACCATCCGCTGAGTAAGTCTTTCAACAACTTAACGATAGAACTTCAGAAAGCTCATGAGCTCATGGGTTTCGTATAGCGGTGGGTTGCGCTATGTGGCGAGTTTGTAGAGACTAAATTTAGCTCCGCCAATTCCCAGAATCCTACTAAAACCCTCGTCAAGTTAAGAGCAAAACTTATTACACCACTGGTCCTTGGGTTCAAAGTAACGAGATGTCGACGAAAGTAAATTTACCTAATGATAATCACCAGAATCTATATTACGCAGCAAAGAGAACCACATATTTTTTCGTTCGTTAGTCGTTAAAAGTTTGATAAGTTTATGATCTCGCTCTCATAGAAGAAGGTTGAGTATATCTTTGCCAGCTAATAGGATTCGATAGATCATTCACTTCTAATGCAACGCTAATGCCTCGGAGTAAACGATGGCATGTTTACGTCCTTAAAACATTTTCTAGATAAATTATAATAAAGAACTTTAATAAGTTTACAAAAGGAGACATGGTCCTGTTATTCTTATTAAAGCCATAATTAATAGTACTAAAGAGATTTAAAAAATTTAGTACATTTGCATGGCATTCACATTCTCAATATTAATGAAGCGAGAGGTTTTTCAATACAACACAGCATTTATCAGTTTAATTATCAGCACTTCACTGAAAATCTTGATAAAGTAACTGCGGAGACGGCTATCCATATCTACCCCGTTGGAATAATAATATGATGAATGCCTTATACCCACCCCTTCCCTGACAAGGTCATCAAATATTTTAAAATTATTCGCAATGCAGAAGGTTTTTCATGACCCGATCATAATCGATAACGATTCCCTTATCAAATCCAATATTCAAATACATCTCGATAGCTCAACCGACTGGAAGTAACTGAGCAGGCCTATCACTCCATGTACACATGAACCCTGGACCCCCAAAATCATCAGCTAACATATACACTACTCACACATTTGAAGCCCAAAGCCTCAATTAGTCTACTGCCTGGAGAGTTTTTTTTCGACTTTCTTGATCAGCTACGGTTGAATTGACTGATTGTTTGCTATTTTACGTTTGAATGCTGACGTTCATATAGCGCGCGTCACAAAAAACATCTAAGTTTCTTCTAGAAATAAAATGAATTATAATATAGAAACAATATTAAAGAGCGAACATCCACGCTGGCACAAATTTGGGAGAGAGTCTGCCGCTCAATCAATGCTCTCCTCGCTGAAGTAGCATTTTCAGTTTCCAATGAGGACGTGGACTTCATCGATTACTCCACCTGCATGGCAATTTCTTCCACTTCGGTCAGTTACCTACCCTGCCCTCTGCCATGCAACCACAACCGGCCGCATTCATACACGACTTAGTAACATTGGAATAAACGCTGTTAAATACTTCGTCTATTTGGATCAATGTGCACCTATGAGATTAAGATTGAAGTTATATATTTCAGTTTTACAATGGTCAGTTACACATTATTTACCACTAAAGAGTGCCAATTTCACGAGCTTTCTTGGTCTACTCTTATTTCATCAAATATTATCAACAAGCCCAGTTGAAAATCATTCATGACCGACTTTATAAGACTTGGGTATGGGTAACTCTACCCGCTTGCTTACTTCGATGTTAGATGTGTAAATACTGTCAGCTCAGCAGTAGATTCCGTTATGGGCGCTCCAACTGTTATGTCACAATTCAGGTTTTCTAAAACTCATTAGCCTGCAAGTTTTCGGTAGGGTTTACGGCGGAAGCGCTTTTCAACGTAGAATCTCTCGCCGAGAAAATATAAAACTAGGTATGTAAAAACTGATCTAAACTAGATCTACGCCGGACAGTATCTGAACATCATTCACACCCTCAGAAAGACTCGGTTTTAGCTGGCCCAAGTAAGAATCCCAGTTCAACGTCTGACAGATTCAAGGGGGAAAAGGATACCGTGGTTTCCGCTGTCGACCTTTCACCTCCCTCATCTCACGCCTTCCAAATGTGGGTCTTTCTCTCCATCATTTAACTTCAGTCCACTTGATTGATTCCGAGGGATGGGCAGCAAGGGGTAGAGAGGTAGGGAAACAGGGAGTATAGGAGGGGAGGTGAGGGAGTTGCCATCGAACTACTGAAGCGCCAACCTCTTCCCCGAGTGATAAATGATTAACGGATCGACCAAGGATCTCCCCCCGCCTCATGCGGATCCGGGTGGGTGAAATTGCGTATAGAAATCAGAGGGAGCGGAAATGTCTCCCAAAGGAAAGCTGACGACACCCGGAACTGGCAAACGCTTCCTGTCCGGGGAATCGTTGGGGATTTGGGGGAGAAGAAGAGAGAAAAGAAAAGAGTACCCCCAACCCGTTCTCACAAATCCTCTTTGAAGTCTCCCCGTTCTAAAAAGGGAACAAAACTGCTTAAGACTCCTATCCAAATGATAAGTGGGTACGGAAGGTACTCTGCGACAATGTGCCCAACTAATGGTTGGAAACCTATCATAACAATTACCCGTCGAGTCGATCCCGTTGAGCTGCTTACTAACATGGAAAGGCATTGTAGGAGAAGAAAATGGCACGTGTGATTCGAGGAATGGGAAGACCTAAATCAAACATCAGAAAGACGATACAGAGCAGAGCCGTGGAAACTATCGATGCCGGGGATCGGATTTGTGCGTAGGCCAGAGTACTGGCTTCCCATACCGAGAGTCTGAGGAAATGGCGGAGATTTTTCAATGGAATCCCGATCCTTACATGAGTGCTGAGTGGAGAGCATTTCAAGCATAGTACTCCGTCCTTCAGATAGGGCTTTTAACTTTCGGTCCCCTAGGGGCCTTTCATTAAGGGTACGGAAATACCGACGCCGGGTTTCTATCCACCCTTCCCCCATTCCCCATATGATGCTTATCTAACCATCTTGCCCGTATGGCGTTGATGACCTTTGGTGTCGGTCTTTTCAAATAACCTAAATCGATGTTTAACTTCGCTGATCGAGCGAGGACCAGTCTTACCATCGCGGCCCGTGTCTTTATTTCTCAACAACTCCATTGGTTACGGCCAAGAATTCTCCAGAAGCTGTTTTATCAACAAATAGTGAAAAATGACTTGTTCAGTTTTATTACTGATGTCATTAGTAACTACGATGAGATTTAGAGGTGCCATAAACGGTCTCGGAATAACCATAGCAAATCCGAATAAATTCCCACCAAAACCTGTACTTATTTGAAGTGCTACTATTGACCTTCCGAGAAAAAAGTAGGGCAATCATGAAATATTTATGTATATTTCATATATAATAGAACCTTAATTCCCTTGGCACCATTTCCAAATCATTACCCGTTTCGTTTGACTCAAATGAGATGTGGAAAATTTTGAATTCAAGCAATAACATAATTTTTATAGTAATAAAAATAAAAAAATACATGAGAAATTAATCTGAAGGATTCCATATTACGGTGATTAGCATTTACGACCAACGTATCAATTCTTGAAACAGCACTTTGATGAAGATACTATAGGGGGAACTACTTTGTTCTCGGGTGGAGAGGGTATAGCGTGGAATTGAACACAAATGATCCACAGAAAATTGAGAATTAAGGCAAATACTTTATTTTAGCTATAATTAAATCCAAACAATTGTCAGACCTTGCTGAAGGGACAGGCATTCATAGATCAAACGGTAGAATCAGTGAATTAATTTATGAAACCGCCAACAGGATAAAAGATACGGGCTTCACTGTATTAAAATAAGAGGAATACTGTTCTCGGTCGGGCAGGATAATGGGCGGAAGCGAACTCATATGGGCTACAGAAAATTAAGATTTCACACAACTGCTTCATTTTTCCTCTATTTAAATTCGAATAAATTTCCAACCGTTCTGCAGGAACTCACTTTTAAGAAACAAGCATGAGAAGCAACGCATCAATTCTAAAGGAGCCACTGGGACGAAAATATGAGCGGAACTGTATTAAAATAAGAGGAATACACTGTTCTCGGATGGGCGAGATGAAAATGAGGTCAGAAGATATGGAGCGAGATGGAGGGAGATAAGAAACAGTCCCCATCCGAAGGAGGAAGAACAGGAGTGGAGAGAGGAGAATGAATGGGAACAACGGCCGCCATCCAATTCTCGACTCCCTACTCCTGTTTCTCCATCTACCCTCCTCACTCGAAATACGTCCGTAAAAACCCTAGCGAAAGAAAGGATGAGGGAGATGAGTAAATAGCATGGGTCTGGAGGATGCGAAAGAAGGGGTCGTGGGAACCGGAGAAGGGACAGATCGGGAAGAAAAGGGAGGCGGTGGGGCGACAAATCGAGGTCCAAGACGGCAGCAGCCAGAAGCACCATTGTCCACCCCCATCCCTCTGCATCCCAACCCTCCCAAATTCGCCCCGCAGCACATATTGAGTTCCGGGGAGGGGGAGAAGAGGAGAGGCACGCGGCCAAAAGCGTCGGGGGCCACGGACACGATTCGGCTGTCGTGGGGGGAGCGGATATGTTTGGGGGAGGCCGCGATCGCGGAATACGAATTGCGGGGGAGGACGGGGGGTGGAGTGAGTGAGTGACTGGGAGGGGGGGTGTGGTTAAGCAAAGGGGGAAGTTCGGAGAGGGTGCAGGGTAAACTATTTTGTACGGAAAGGGGGTGGTTGCGGGGAAGGCCCGAAAATCGAGGGCTAGCTTGAAACGCAGCGTAAAGAGGGAAGGCGTATACCCATGGAAGCTTTTCTTAGCGGTGACTGACAGGTTTTCAAGGGATCGTTTTCCTCCACCAGGAAAAAATGTCCATGTGTGAATGCATGCATTCCTACGAGTCCATCGAAGACTCCGAAGCAATCGAAAAAAAAAGAAAATAGTCCGTCTTCAATACTTTTTCTCCTGATACTAGCGACAAAATTACCCGCAAAATAGTTTTATATTTTTTAAACGATATTATGAAAATTGAAATAACTCGATTCTATAAAAAAAATATGAAATGGAATTTTAAGGAAAGCTGAATTTGTTCCTTCAATATTGCAATTTTGCAAGATTGTACAATACAACGGACCACGAAATACTTGTACACCTTATGAAACTTAGGTCACAGTTAGTTAAATATTTCAGCAACTTTCCACCATCAGTGGAAGGTTTGGGATGATCTTCATAGAACCTTTCACATTTTCCTCCTTACACACCTATATTGGTTTTCTCTCAATCAGGTGTTTTCTTCAACAAAATTCGTAGGACTGTAATATAAAAATGGATCGCAAATCTTACTAAAAATTGATATAAATTCGCAAAACCTTCTATCAGGCAAGTGACCAATCCTAGAAGTCAAAAGATAGATTTGCCACCAGACAACCAATATGGAGAAAAATGAAGGATACCGCTTTGGACTGTCAGTGGTGAATCTAAACGATGATAAATAAATATTGGGCCGGCACACAAACATCCAAGAGGAATGTTTCTCTTTTCAACACTATGAAGGAAGAATAATCTAACGCTCAAAAAATACCGCTGATGGCAAAATGGCCACGCTATGAAAGTAAGTATTGTGAAAGTTATTAAGGATAAAGTAACCATCAACGCCCTGAGACCTCATGAGCGTTTTTTCTGAATTTGGATAATTTTTATGGAGACAACATTTTAAAGCATTCTCTGAGAGAGGTTATGAAATGACAATGCAATACTCTACTCCGTACTCTACCCTAAGTTGTACTGTCTCACTCTCCTATGCAAATATTCAAAAGAATACTAAAATATAATTCGTGGATAAGGGCGCAGTAATTTGAAAATATCTAAAGCTATTAACACATATATTTTTACAAGAGGCTTTTTAAAAAGAGAGGAATTGATTCGAAATAACCTCGCGGACTGCGTCGCAATTGGTGGTATTTTATGCAAGGCACATCGTAAGAACATATAGTTTCTTCAAAGATTCTATAGATGCTGATCAGTGGAAGCGGACGCTTGGGTAGCTTAATTGGTTTAAAGTGTGTACCTCCTCACTGATTGACTCTCGTTGTAGTTTTAATTTTTATTAAGTTTAGCAATACTTTGAATAACCATAACAGTTGAAGCGCGTAAGACTAAGTGTACTTAATTACGGTAGATTCTACCGTGATCTCCGAGAGCCTGATGATGGCTTCAATCACAAAAAAGACTCCTCACCTCCTCAAGACGTAAATAGAAAGGTGTCATTCGAGCAGCCGTAAAAATGAGTCCCGTGGTCGAAAATTGGTAAACGGGTCACAAAGGAAAAAAAATATCGATGGATCACGGCGAGCTCTCCTACATCAGGAGTCAACGTCCCGCGGAAAGGCACGCATCCTGGGGAGCCCTTCCATCTCTCCCACGCTCGCCCATGGCAAACATCGCCGTTAGCCCCTTTCCACCCGCGTCCCGTAAAGGGGTGGGATCACTTTCCTCATCTCTCTGGGGCGAAGCGAGGCCACTACCCGGCTGCCCGACCGGGGGTAGGCGGCGAGAGAGAAAGAGAGCGCGTGGGCACGGTGAAGGGAAAATATTTCCGGAGGACCGGAATTGGGGTTCAAGGAACGAAGATGGATAGGTCGGCCTAGGGGCTGCGGGGTCCTCCTCCACCCACCCCGCCTCGACCGAGGGCCGTATCGTCCTCGTGATCCATTGCTCTTCATTCGTTTTTGTCGCGCGGAGTTACAAAAAAACCGTGATGGGGAAAGAACGACGCAGGGTATGAGCGAGAGAAAAACGTACGAGATTAAATGCATAGGAAATTCACGCCTTACTCGCACCCTTCACGTTAACTACCATTCTGAACTAGAGTAAAAATCGACTTCGATTAGAAGGGCAAGACAGCCTAAATTTATAGGTAGACAGTGCTTCATCAATGTGTCAGTGAAATCGGCAACTTTTAATAAAAAACGATTCAGATAAGTCCATCTTCTCACTGGTAAACATATTTTATGGCACCGAATCAAATAAAGACGAATGAATGGCGACATGTTCACGTACTTTCTAGGAGCACTTTCACCAAGTATCAGCATCATTTCTCGAGCAATATTTCCCAATTCAGCTCCTTATACGCTCCACGCCTTCATGACCATAAGTAGGCACTTAGGGCCGTATCGTCAGTCGCTCCTTCAAGGCTCCTCCAGCCTCCTACGGCTCCTAGAGGAGAGATTTCAGTTCCAGAGACGAGTGAAGTCCCCTTCACCTCCAAAATGGCGCTGGAGGAGACCTTCTAAGTGAAGGGTACCATGGGCCAGCCTTCAAGCGAGAAGATCTCCTCCAAAATGGCAGAAGACTTGAATTACATAACGACCTCGATGATTTATTGGATTATATTTGCAACAACCCCCATACTTCTATACCTCTGAAATACTTGAGCGCTGGGAAAACGCGGTGGAATTATGCTCAGATAGGTTTTTTGTGACTTGGATCAGCTTTTTCCAAGAGACAAATACGGATATTCTATCGCCTACGTTATCGTTGGCGGACGGCAGTAGCCGTGGGATGCTGTCGCCACCGATTATGAAGATATTGACAGCCCTGTGCTTTGTCTGCAAATGGCAGTTTTCAGGTAAGAGAAAAAAAGTTCTATTTCAATATTAACAAAAATAGTTTCTATTGCCATGAGACCCGTACACTGTATACGAATGTTATTCTATCGGTAATTCTACCCACACGTTGTTTGTATTTTGATTGATAACTTATCCGATCCTGACCTTGTTTTGCGTGCTAATTATGTCGCGATAAATTCTCAAATTTCATGATTTCCCATTTCGATCGTCATCTGTTTTCAAATAGTAGGCCTAAAATCGTGTGTGTTCTTACGGAGATGATTGAAAAAAATATAATAAAAGGTTATTATGGCAGATATGACTTGGTTAGTACAGTAAGTTTTTGTTAAATGAGATAATGCATCATAACTGATAGCTGCAGAAGTTCATAAATCGTTGCAATGTGATTTTATCACAATCTAAGTACACGAAATTTAAGGAGGCCTATAGAAAGTGAACAGGTTTTTATTTGCCATTTATTTTATTTTATGTCCATAAACAAATAGTACTTTGAATACCATGAGAACAGAAGTTGGTTATGTGATGAAGGGGAGCGTTAAAAGACTGTTTGAAGTATAGGACGTCTTCATCCTCCAATGAGAATTTGCATCGCATGACACTCGGAACCAAGTTTAGTTATCAGTATCCGTTTGTGCTTTTATTATCTGCATAACATTGAATCAAATTGTCTTCTTAATCTACACAATTTGGTTTCAGGTCGTGTTTGTCGAACAATTGAACGTGAGGGAAATATATTTACCGCAATCGCAGTAGAATTCAAAATCGCGTCGACAATTTTTCTTTCCGTTTTCGAATAATAATTATTTTAAAAAGTACTGCTAAAATAAGACGAATACTTTTCCAAGTGCATAAATATTTTTTATGAAACTAACGTGGCCCTTAAAATGCGGCATATGGCAAGAAATAATTGCCTAACTTTGTTGAACATAGAAATTAAATAAGAAATACACAGGAAACGCATTTCCCGCGCTTTTCGTGGGCCTACTAAATTAAAGTGGAGGGGGTAGTGTTACGGCCTGTACATCTCGGAGGCTACGCTCGAACGTAAATGCGTCCTCGAAGTAGGAAGTCACCCTCGTGAAGGAGAGATTTGAAGGAGCGACTGACCATACGGCCCTTACTCTTCCTCTAACCCAATTCCCTAACCTTCTCCTCTCAATCATATATTTTCAAGACACTACTCTCACAACATTTCCTCCATTCACTCACATTTGATTCGTAAGTGCACTCGAGCGGCTGAAATTGTTCGTCCCGCAATCAAAAGTTACGTGTCCTATTAAAAAATGTCATGCTATCCACAATGCGCACACAGAAACGCACAATCGTGGATTTTTCACATACCTGAGATGAATATGGCAGATAGTCCGGTAAAATATAAGAATCTACAGGCGTAAAAAATAACAGAAGTGGCAAGGAGGGTTCTCGAACAAGAAAAATCAAGCAAGTCCCACCATTTGATCAGGAAAAAATAAAAGACGACAGAAAGTAAGTTTGTGATATTAAAACTATCAACAATTTCACATTCGTCACCAGATGCATAAGCTTACGAGTTCTTCCTTCAACGAATTCTTCATAGTGTACGAATTGAGGTCAGAGAAGAATGCAAGCAAGAAAGATAGATATTAAAACAATTTGTAAGAGAACATATGTATATATCACGTACGTTCTCTGACAATACAATTTTCAAACCGAGTGAATGAGATCCGTTTGAGAGGAAGGATATTTGAAGAAATATAAGGCTATAAGCGAAGAGAAGATGGCAGCAGAATGTTTTTCTGATTCTTCACGATACTAAGGAGATTATGGTCCGCAATTGTCCTGCAAATATCACTTCAACGTCTTCACTACTGATGTTTCAACATCATCTCGACTATAAAAAGTACTTGAGGACACGTCTGTTCTTAGTAAAAGTTTCCACAAGCTCTGAATTCAAATATTATTATTCCAGAATATAGGATACCAGAGTTGGAAACATGTGGCCACATCACTTATCTTAGACTTCTGATCGACGAACACATGTGGCTCCGGATGGCTTGGTGGTCGTTCCACGAAAGTTTCTAATATATGTGTAATATTTTTGGACTGAGGCTGTCGCCATAATTTGTGAATCTTGACGATCATACATGAAAGTGTGTCTTCCAAAATAACCTCACAGTAAATAATAGAGACTGAGTTTTGACTGAGTGTAACAACCGGTATCAAACGTCCAAAAATGAACGCGTGGCCAATGCGTCGAATGGCAAGTAGAATGTATTTACTGCGGATCCTACATAATGCTTAAGGACCAGTTAACCTGATTTGTAGAAAAGGAAGAATACCTCCACAGCAACCATACCGAAATGCCATTCTTTCTGTGGTAACTTTAAACACGCAATAAAAAGGAACGACTGAGGAGCCACTATAGTTACGCCTTAGGTTGATGATACTAGATATTTTTACTACCAAAAAAGGGTTAGCAAATGACACGGTCCGTGGAATTTTATAAATGGATATTCTAACAGGTACAATGCAGAATGATTGGTCCCTCCTCACTCAAGTCAAACTCAACACTCAAGTCAAAATCAGAGGAGACCACTCAAGTCTAAATCATCTTCAGGACAACGACATAAAGTTGTAAACAATAGCAGTAAACAATGTTTGGTCGAAGAAAGTCTGTGGACAACCACGCAATGAAATAGACCACTACTTTTTTCATAAGCGGAAATCATTTTAAGAATCAAACTCGAAAAGGTGCGATCAAGATAGTGCGGTGCGTTTGATAGTGAAAGGTTGTATTTACCGCATTGTACCCCAGAAACACTTTTTCGCTTGGTAAAACCTTTGAAATCGAACTCCACAGGTGTTGATGGAAAAATGCTAAAATGATTGAACACATTCTTCCAGCAGTAATACCCCTAATCCTAGATATTTATAATTGTTCCATAAATTACTCCACATTTCCAACTCTTTGGAAATCTGCTATCATCCGTCCTATCAATAAAATTCCAGCGCCCAAAGATGTCTGATTTTTGACCTATTGCAGTGTTGTGTGCTCTCTCTAAACCTCTTGAGCGCTTAGTGTATAACTCTACAGTAGACCATCTATCTCGGCTAAACTTTTTTGACAAATATCAATCGGGGTTCCGTAAAAACTATAGCACTCAGTCTGCACTAATTAAAATAACAGACGATATTCGTCGATCAATAGACGAAAGAAAAATCACAATTCTGGTTCAATTTGATCTTAGTAAAGCCTTCGATTCTGTAGATCATGATATTCTACTAAGACGCATGGGTCAACTCAAGTTTTCTCCCTCTGTGTTGTCTTGGTTTCACTCTTACCTGTCCAATCGACAACCGGCCGTCAAATACGAGGATGGTAAAGAATCAGATTTTCTACCAGTTTTTCGGAGAGTCCCACAAGGCTCAATTCTCGGACCCTTATTGTTCACCATATATATCAAAGACCTCACCAGCTCCATAGCTCACTGCAAATATAATTTTTACGCGGATGACCTACAGATTTACCTTGAAAGCTACTCATATGAACTTGACCAATTTGATCAAAGTTGAATTGATCAATAAAGATGTTCAATCCATTTGTGACCGGTTAGCCATTAATCGGCTTAAGCTATATCCAAACAAGACAAAGTCGATAATATTTGGCAGTCCTTCCAATCTTCACTTTATCTCTATGAGTGACCTTCCTAAAATAAGAGTACAGAATCTCCCTATAAATTATTCGAATACTTTGAAAAGTCTTGGAGTCCACTTAAATAATACCTTGAGCTGGCGGGAGCATGTTAAAACTATATCTAACAATGTGTATAAGACACTGTACCAATTGAAGCACTTCAGACATTTGATCCCTATTTCACTTCGTCAGAAGTTGTTTCAAACTCTTGTATTCCCACATTTTGATTATTGTTCAATTATTTTCTCAGATGTTAACAAAGAACTCTGCACTAAGTTACAGCGACTTCAAAACTCCTGTTTGCGTTTTATTTTTAACATCCGTTACGATGAACATGTTACGCCCTATAATAGAAAAATAAAATGGCTGAAATTGGATAAACGCCGCATTCTTCAAAAGGCTTTATGTTTGTTTAAGGTACTGAAATCCAAAACTCCGTCTTATTTGTATGAAAATATTATATATAATGAAAATACTGGTAAGAGATCAACTTGAATCACTGAGATATTCTATGTTCCTAAATACCAGTCTTTAATATTTGAGCACTCCTTCCTCATTTCTTCCTGCAAGCTATGGCATTGTTTACCTGAAAATGTTAGAACCTCTTCTACAATTTCGATGTTCAAGAGAAATATGACTGATCAGTTATGTAACTTAGCTTAATCTTCTCATTTATCTAATCAATATGGTCAATTCTTGAAATGTAATTTCATATCTGTGCATTGCAATGTTGAATGAGATTCGTCATGCTCTTTTGTTATCATACTGTTTGATGTTGTGTCTATTACATTATATTCCATAATTCTTAATGCAAAATGTGTAAGCAATGCGATTGATAATCTATGTTGCCTGTTTTAATTTCTCAATCCTTGTGAGATCTTAAATCTGTGCACTGTTACCCTAATTTTCACATATTATTTATCTTCTTAATCATTGATTATTGTTGGTTTATATGTGGTGTTCCATAATGAAATTTGTATGTATTGCTGTCACCATTGGCCCCATTTGTTGTGGCATGTAATAATATTTAAATGTTCCAGGGGACATAAAGTCCCAGAACAATAAAGACTGTTTTCAATTTCAATCAAGAAGAACGATTTCAAATATTATTTATCGGGAACATTCTCTCCAAGTAACTATTCGTTCTGGAGTTAACTGAGTACCTGGAAGCAGAAGAACATCGCGCAAATCGTTACATTTCAAGCCCTACACCACAAGGCCCGACGCTGTTCTCTGCAGAAACGAAGCATTTATTGTTCCGATAAAATATGACAACATGTCGTATCTTGAGGCATGTAGGTTGATTTCAGTGGGCCACGACAACACAAAGTGAATGAGAAACATGCTGATGCATCTATTACTCTTCTGATGTTTCTACATAAAAACAACGAGGTGTTTTACGATGGAACGAAAAAAAAACTCAGTTGTAGGTAGAAGATTTTTGTCTCATCTATCTCCGGGGGATAGAACCAAAGGCTCCTGAGAGAGGTAGATAAAAGGAAAGAGAATGCAGCGATATTAAATGAGTAGGAGAGTGAAAATTGAAATATATTGCAGGTGAAAGTAAGCAATGAAAGCCGATAACGTGTACGCCACCGACTGGAGAGGGTGGCAGAACGTCATTACTCCTCCAAGGCCCATCCTGCTTCCATTCAAATTTGAAGGGGATGGGAGGGAGGACAAAGCAACGGCAGATTCCCCAAGGGAGGACGTGTTTTCAATATTCTGGAAACGCACTATCAACGCAAATGTATTGTTCGTCCCTCTCTGCCCTTATCGACCAATCAAATTGAGGATATGGCTGCCTGAAATGCGTCACACGGAAAAAGAATGTATAAAACCTGCATCCCATGGATACCCGATCTATGGAAGAAAGGGAAAATCAGAAAAATGGGCTTCACGTTTGGGAAACGTGAGTCTTTTCAGGAGTTAAAGAAATTGAAAGGGAATTTAATATTGGAGGTATGCGATACAAATCCTGTTCTTCAGTTCATTGTCAGCAGTATCTTTGAAATGCACGGTCATATTTATAAGAGCGTAAATTGACTCGTTTCTGTAAGCATTATGAAAAATAATTTTGAAAGTAAGACGTTTTATGCCTAACTGATGGAAGATATGCGTTGCACAAAATATGCGCGAAAATATAATACACCTAAATGCTGATATCTGGAATTTAAAATTGTTAAACATCAACTGACAAAGTGAAAATATCAATGTATGTACCCAAAAAGAAAATCTCACACATGCCCATACTTTTACATGTAGCCATTGCAAGCGCAATGGTTCGGGTTAATAAGTTAAAGCAAAAAGCCATTTGAAAATACTTATTCAGTCTAACGTTGTTACCTGGTACACGGACTTAGAAGATTTTGAGAACTATTACAAAAAGTTAACTATTACATTATAATATGCTTCCATAAAGTAATGACAAGTAATGACAAAGCAATGATAAAGTAGGCGCTAGTTTAACATAATAAGACCAACCGAAGAAAACTTCATTCTCAACACAAGACGAATTTAAGACATCGGCAAAATACGAGGTCCATTCTTACGTTTGCAACTCTATACAAGAATACCTACATTAGGCACGAACTTCAATTGTTAGGTTGAAAATATGAAGTACGAAATGAGCATAGCAAAGATATAGCCTATACTATACAGGAAGCAAATAACAATAAATTAGCAATACAGTGAGTGAGGAAATGGGAAGAATGCCCAATTTCAAAACTGAACGCATTTAATCCTTGAGTAGTCGTCGAATTAAATTGCATGCTGGTGATATGAAAAAGCAACAGTGAGTGATGCCACAAAATATTGTGAAAGTAAAAACAAGATTTAAGGATCGTCACCGGTTGAAATAAAAAGGAACCATCCATTATTATAAGTCACTTGAGGAATAGGGGACATATATATGGGGGAAATAGGGATTTATTTTCATGTTCCTCAAGCAAGAAAAGAAGCAGTATTTTTAATTAGCAAACTTATGATTAAGATAGTTACAATGAATTACAGCCGATATTTGGACGTTTATGAAATGACAAACATCATCTCACACAATAGAGACGCGAATCCAAGGTTTCAGGGACCTCTCCGCGAATATTGTTGACAAAAATTACGATTTATTTTATTCAGCAAACAGGTTTCTTAGTTATCCTTCGGAATAAGAGAAATTATAATAAAGAATAATTAATTTTTATCCACATGTTTTTATCGATTTTCTACCACTCCTTTTTATATCCGTATATTTATTTATAATTATTTAAAACTATGACCAAAATAACTACGGCTCCAGTCTTATCAATTAAAAACTATAAAATTACTAGAATGGAGAATTCTCCGCATGAAACGAGATTCTCTGTTTTGTCGCAAGAATAAGACACTACTTATTTAAGAGTCTACTTCAATGTAAAGAGGAAATAATCCCACTGACCAGAATAAAAGTATCAACTTAACAAGATGGTTGATTGACAGAAGAATAGCAGAGGCTTTTAATCCTGAAGGATATGGTAAAAGAGACATGAAGGGATTTTCTCTACTCATGTACTCAAATTATTCCTAGATTATACAAAAAATACGGCAAACCATTACAGGAATAAAGATATTATCACAGCCAAAACAGAGCCTACAGACTTGTAAAAAATATTCCACAAAACAATACTTCAGTAAAATTATCACAGTAGGGAAATTAATCATGTTCAGGAAATATTACTATCTTAGAATACCGTATCTATTCATGAGTAGGTGATATTAAAATTTATCAAAGACCAGGATCGTGACGAAAATTCTGATTCGAGCGCTAAGATTTTTGCGTAAAAACAAAACAGTCAAGTTAAAAAAAAATGCGCGGCTAAAGCAATGCACGGGCGAAAGATATAGAACAACGGTTGGCTAAGAGAAACGAAAACACTTTATCAAAAGAGAAGACAGAGAGAGAGAGAAGATGCTAAATGCAGGGGTGAAGGTGTGACTATAGTAAGAGTGGAAACAAGTCGAATATTCACCATGGGGCCTATCCTTGAGAGATTCAAAGCAGAGCCGTTCAAACAGTCTTTTTATCACCTTTCCTCCCATTTTCCCTTCGACGAAGCTGTCACCCCCAAATCGGAACAAGTCATCCGCCAGTAATTTCACGACGATGTGATGGCAATGGCTTAAGAAAGAGAGCCAAAATAGGGTGACTGAGGGGATTTTATATTCACCGCATCCGGAAAAGATTTCGCACATGGAAGGAGATGATGACGAGGCAGAGTAGTGAGGAAGCGAGCCGTGTTCTCCAGCCCCGCCCTCTCCTGATTCCCATGAAATCCACCTACGCAGTCAAAATGATCTTGTGCTCTGATTTTACTTTTTACCATCAGGATTTCTTTCATGGCTAAGGAAGTGAATAGGAGACATTCAAGAAAATTCGATCGATTGAACTGTCAAAGTCCCGCTTTATCAAAGTCTCTTGGATCACACTGAATACCATGGTTGGAAAATTTAGAGCGTAAAAAAAGCAATCAAAAGTAATTTAAAGACTTTTAGATATGTTTTTCGTTTTGAACTGCTTTTTATCATCGACAGTTTTATGCCTTTCTATGATATGCATGAACTACAGTATATTAAACCCTATCTGTCCAAATATTATACCTGTTAGAACCATGGAATTACTTTTCAAAAATGTCTTTTACCAAATGGGTGAAAAAATCAAAAACATTTTCATGGTATACTTTTCATAAGAACATATTTCATTCACAGTTTAAAAAAAAATTATTAATAATCGTTTTTCTAAACATAGTCTCCAAACAAATTGTTCAAAACATTGAAAATAATAACCCTATCTAATACCCTACCCACTTACACTATCATAACTGCGACGAGCTGCTGGACAGATTTCTCGTTTACCGAGCCGAGATTCGGATTATGCAGTTAATTTTAAAAAAATACTTTACAGTTTACTTCTGGGAAAAAACGCTCACTGTTCGCCTCTAGGCTTTTACACTCCAAACCCAAGTTTAAAAGCCTGTCATAAGAATCCCAAGTCAAAAGATCTTAGAGAAGATTCCTCTCTTACTAAATGCCACGTCATGGGCCTGAGAGTATTTTTCCTCACACTTTTGGGTAATTTTACGTGTTTACATTTACACACTTTTGGGTAATTATGCATACCAAATTTCCTGTAATCCTTCATTTTCCACGGTTCTTTTTTTTACCTTACTATTCCTGGAACCGAGCTAGCCCAAGCCCCACAGGATTCCCAGTCTATATCTAACCTCTGAGCTCGCATGCCTTTAACATGAAGTCTATCGCTAACCTCATTTTTATCGTTTAGAAAAAATAATTTATAGCATTGCCATTTCAACTAATTTGTACAATTTCTTATACTCCCCTTCCCTGACAAGGACTAGTTAACTCGTCCTAACCAGCCGTGTCAAATCGCGTCAGGGACGAGTTAACTCGTCCACGGCCGCTCTTTCGCCTTCCTAGCTGCCGAAGACGAGTTATCTCATCCCCTTCGTAGAAATTCTTTCTCTAGGCAGCAGATGGCGTTTGCAGATGACACACTGGCTCATTTTTAGCCGGTTTTTGAGACTTATTTCGATGCATTAGCGTATGGAATTGCAACATAATTTTCGTAATTGTTACTCCGGTATTTGGACATCACACGTGAGATTTAGCGCAGTATTTGTTCCTGCTTTACATAAATTTATCTGGTATCGAATTCATATATTTAAACATAATATAAATGTACGTATACCGCATTCAAATGTTATAACATTTGCAAAAATATTGCACTTTTTTTGGGGTTCATAACGCTAAATATCATTGATTCCGACATTCACGGCGACTTTCGGATGCAAAAATAACAGTCGTGCGATTTACACTGGTAACGGTGATACTCCGTGTTAGGAAAAATAAAAATAATTCCTTACAATCACTTCTAAACAATACATTACGTACCTATCTACCCGTAAACTGTACTAAGGACCTGTGGCAGGGGGTGGTATGCAACCAGCCATATAAAAGACGAATACAGGATAAAGGAATATTCGGATAAAGCGATGACTAGTGGAGCGCGTTTTCGCATGATTAGTCTAGATATGTTCATGATTTAGATTTCATAAATTGTGTGGGAGTAGAATAAATTGTTGAACTTATCCATACTACAGCAAATTTCTCAAATAATTAGCCTTCCTTTCCTGTTCTTCGAATGCGATGTTGTAGTAAAATAAGAAGATCAATCATAAGAAAACGAAAGTAATGAGATTTTCTAGAAGTAAGAAGGCGGGGCTGAATATAAGGGTGGGAGGGCAGAAGATAGTGCAGGTGGAGCAGTTTACGTATCTGGGTATTATTTTGGAGGAGAATGGGTTTAGTGGTAAGGACATCAGATGCAGAATTGCGCTAGCTAAAGAAGCATTTTCGAAGAGAAGGGAATTGATGAGAGGGGGGTGGGGAGAGGTCTGAGAAGAGACGTAAAGAAGAGACTGGTGAAAACTTTAATATGGAGCGTGGCGCTGTATGGGTCGACGATTGGGTTGGAGGCTCGATTCGCTCCAAGACGGCAAGATTTTGCATCGTATTATTTACTGCGTGAATCAAAAAGTGGTTATGAATGGTCCACTATAATTTACACAGGCAAATCAACTAGGTTGGACCAAGATTTTCACAGCATTCCCATGTCATCACAAGTGGTTATGTCCGTTATGAAGTCAAGGGTTAAATGAAGTTAAATATTTGATAAGGGTTACTGTGTTGTTACAGATAAATTATTTATTCACCTATTGGAAATTTTTTTAGGAATTCCTTTGTGCTCGATCAAAAATCAGATGGAGGGAAGTCATATTTGAATAATAGACTTGACCTCATCGAAAAAAATTATTGAGGAGTACCATCCCCAATTTTTGGGTCCTGAAGTGGGTAGGCCACACGCAACACCTCACTCTCTCCGCCCCTTAGAAAGGCACTTTCCTGAGCTGATCCTAGCCACTAATAAGAAGGCAAGCCCAAGACGCAAGTGCTTTCTATGTACGAGAAATAAAGATGCGCATGGGAAAATAATTCGAAGGGAAAGCAGATATTTTTGCCCAGATTTCGATATAACTCTGTGGTTGTAACGCTGTCTCTCACCACGTTTTAGGAATTACCACACAAAAAAATATGTAAAAAATCAAAATTTGTATTCATTGATTTGGATATATGTTGGGGTTATAGAATTTTCAATAAAAATATAGATATTTTGGCTTAAATACTTGTTCTAGCTGAGGCAGAAGTGAATCTCTCTCGCTTAGATTAATGATAAAAATAAGGATAAAAATTGAAGTTATTATTAAAAAAAAGCTCAATGATAAAAAAAACTTGTATCCCCATCATTCTAACATATAACTAATTTAAAAATACAATAAAAAATATGATACTTTCTGGAACCATTTCCTCAAAAAAATGCGTCAGGTAAGGGGTTAAGATTGATTCCTTCTCTCGTACAATTTTCCCACACCTCTTAAAAGGCAATGTGAAAGAAACCACGTAGCACTAGAAATACTATAGACACAGAATCTTTGCATTTTTGCCCGATATTTACACCTTGATTTTCTTTAAAAATTCACTAACTTCAACGGAAAAATTTAAATAAGTTTTCACAGAAATAGCTCTATTCCATAAAGCGCTCTATACAACCAGGTTTCACTGACAGGATGATTCGTCAGCAAGAACAATTTCATTAAATTGGCAGTTTGACTACTGATAAGAGTTGAAAGCTTTCAGGCAAAATTTTTATCACGAGTAACAGGAACTTTATATAAACTAAAATGTTCTGCATATATCGAGGGCATAATTTTACAACAAATATTAGCTTGCATACAAAGCAGAAACTATAATAATCATCCATGTACTTTTCTGCACATTCGGACAGAAATCCCCAAATCCCTCACAGTAGCTATGATATCGATTAAATTACGACAGAAAATTTCTACTTTTAGATTCAAAGGAGAATTTTATTATAAACTCAAGAAAAGAAAACGACAAGAGCATAAAAACTATAACTACAAAGGAAAAGCTGCCAGAGATGGTGGAAGCTAAGCTTATTCAGAGTATGGCTTCAGGGGGAAGGAAAATAGAAGGCAGGAGTATTCGCAGAATCAGAGAATATCCTCGTTTTCTGCTATTTCCGATTACACCGTTTTCAAAGCTCGACGCAAAAATATGTTGGTTCCATTAGATTTTTATGACTCCTGTATCTTCAATACACCTACTTCCACTCTTTCAAACAGATAAACTTGGATGGCTCGAGAGAATACATGTTTTCATAATAAATGAGCTCAGAAACAGCGTACATGTTTTTCGTGCCACAAAGATGAGTAGTCAGCTTTTTTATTTACCGCACAGGGCGTATAACAAAAAATGTGGCTGGACTAATAAAAGCCTTAGAGATGGAGATTCCTGAAGGAAAGAACACTATAAATAAGAACTCCACTCCCTGACAAATGCATGCAAAACATTTTCTGATGAAACCAAAATAATTAATTATAGAATTAAGTTCCTGAGGCGGAACGGAAGGGGACAAAAATTAGCCATGAGATGTAGTAGGCATTGTATGCTGCGCCTACGCCAGCACATAATGTAACATTGATTTGATTAATAGGAAAAGCGGTCGTTCACATTGACGAGGAAACGGCGAAATGCTTAATTTAATCATCCAAAAGTAAGCCTGAGCAACATTCTTTCTTGGATAACCCTTGCGGAAAAAGACACGTCAGCATCCCATTACAAAATGCCGTCCTCGCAGTCTAGCAATTCCAAAAGACTGTTTTTGTTTCGCATAGTAAGCACTATTAAACGGAATATGGTGCTTCATAAGTTATGAAATATTCATTAGGGACACTATTTTCCATTATATTTACAGTAAAGTAAATATTTACAGTTCCTACATAACTTTTATTCGTTTCTATGACTGAACATACATGAAATTTGTGCAATATGATAATCGCAATATAGTCTTATTAATGAAGCATATATCCTAACAATCAGAATGATCCATACAACAAATGCTTATGATGATAAAGCTTAAACACCAAAAGTCAGTTCCGCATAAGGAATAACACCCTATAAGTACAAAAATGATTCTAAAAAGTACGTAGCAGCTATAGCTTCGTAAGTCCTTATCTATTATAGCAAAACAGTAAACAAGGGAACTTTAATACCAAGAAATATTCTAATGATGAAGCAGAAGAGGTATTCAAAGAAAGGTAAAAAGTGAAAGTAAAAGTTTAAGGCTAGAAGTTCAACGATCAAGTATTTATTGCCAGAGAGACAGTATAAAAAATAAAACAAGCCTTAGCGAATTTCTCTATGGAATACTTTCCCTATAACGACGACCTAAACAATAAATCAGAGTAGATGGTCTAATTATTTAAGAATGACTAGTATTGATTAGAAAAAAAGTCCATTGTCCTCCACATCTGACACGCATCATTAAAATCATCTTCCAGATACGATGTTGCGAGTTCTGATAAACAACAGAATGCATTAATCAGTTAGGAAACATGACAGATTTTTAAAATGGTAAAAAAATATGAGAAGGTAGAAAACAGGGAGATATTCTGAGGTTGAGCGTGTAGTTTGCGAGGGGTTGCGAGAAACAGGCATGGCACATAAGAATTAATGATAATTTTTTCAGAAAAAAATGCAGCGTCAAAAAAACTAACACACCCCCTTTAAATATTTCAAATTCAATTTAGAGGTTATTTCCACCGTCACAATTTTGGCACAGATAAAAGGACGAGACTTGCTCCTTAAAACTCCTCAGAGGGGATCGACCTGGTGTATTGGCTGGAGTATAGCTTCCCATTCCGGGTGAGTCCAGGTTCGAATACTGGCGGAGATCACTCTAGAGAGATCACGATCCATACCTGGGTGCTAAGTGGGGAGAAATTCAAATTCTGTACTCCGTCCGTACGATTGGACATTAAACTGCGGTCTCCTTGCTGCCTTACGCAAATGAAAAGTTGATGTAGATGCTGGTTTTCTTTCCACCATTTCTTTATTACCCAAATGAGCCTCTTTCCCTTGTCAACGTACCCACCAATCATAAAGGGCAAAGTGACCTTATCTGTCGGTCACCTTCCCAAATAACCAACCAACCAAATTCTTCTCGAGTCCGTTCTCGCGTAGTTAGTTTCCAGTCACTATCAAGCAATTGATCAATAGCCAACTTAATGATAAATTCATTCACCTAACTGAGAACAGGTGGAAGAGAGTGGTAGAATCGATTTAAATTGGCAGATAACATAAATTATAACGCATAATCAGGGGCAGGCAAATGAGATGTCTCACAAGATTTACACAGCGGGACGTTTTAGGCGGTAAGATGACTGCAGGAGTGCCAAAAATTCCTAAAACGTCTCTCTTACGTCTTATTCGTAGAAATAAGACGTGCACACTCATGTTACTACTGTCATGGCTTCAGAATGAATTTCTTGATGATAACACAGCCCTACCGACACATTTCAACAGAAAAGGAAGTCGATGAGAGAGATCAAACGAAAAAAGGTTGTCAGCCTTGATTCGCAAAGGGCTTTCAAAAACCTTTTGTGTAACGGATTTAGGGGGCCTGGCACGTCTTCACGTCAAATTACGTTCCATCCACCAGGCAGGAAAAGAAGTCACCCGATTTTTGTCAAAATGATAGAAGAAAACAGAACGAGCAGATGCGCCGTGCGCACGTGTGTGTATATATATGTATAAATTATATATGCATACACACACATATATAAATACACACACACAAGCAAACTTAACTAATCTCACCGCTGAGTTAATACGATACAGGTCATTGCTGAGCGACGATGAAACGATAAAACTCACTTCCACCCGCGAGAGAAAGACCATCTCGTCACTTCTTTTGGGTGGCAACCGCCAAAAATATATGCATATAAAAAATCCTAACGGCCACCGCTCCTCTATTATCTGCGAGAAGAAACAAATCGTAGAAAAAGAGAGAGAGAGGATGAAAGAATAGAATCGTAGAAGGGGAGGAGAAAGACGGAAATAGAAAGACGGTGACTCTTGTGTGAGAACGTGGTGTGGCGGGGGGGGGGGGGGGGGGGGGGGGGGGAAGTGGAGAGTGAATTTTCGTCCTCCCTTTTACAATCCACTTTCGTTTTTCTTCTTTCGTTTAACGATCCGAGGGAGTCAATCTGTGTGTGTGTGGCGCTGTAGAGGGGGGAAGAGTTGTTGAGGATGGGAGACTTCTGGAATGGGTCCAGGGGTTCCTTGAGGGGGTGGGTGGGGCTGAGGGTACGAAGGCAGCAGAGAGGACGGAAGCGCTGTGCTCGATTCTCGACGATTCCAGTACAAAAAAATAATAATAAAAACTTTCCCCCCGGACCAGTTAAAGCGCGATTGTGTATCGACGCGGAGACTTCCGTACCGTGACAGCAGAGGCGGCAATCGTAAAAATAAAAAAAACAAGCATCGAGGTGTCTCGCTTGGTGACACTGTTGATTCCAGAGCCATAACTTCGTGAATCTTCATGGGCCCGTCAAAGAGAACGAAAGAGACTTCACCAACCGCCTTAACCACCGAAACTATTCGCTCTTCCACCCGAAGTGGCTGACATCTGGTGGTCAAATTCGTAGGCTTTCGAGAGGGGATAGCCAGGAGGCGAGGACGTGCAAGTTGTGCATTTACAGCTACTCTAAAGGCCGTTTTGCACGAACAATGTACAAACGAATGTACATACGTGATATAGTATGCTTGTCTCAACGAAATTAGAGCAGGTTCTATTTCCCGTGCAGGCATTGAGACATTCGCACAAGCGTTCATACAATTTGCCGCTTTACACGATACATTTTGCCTCATACAAGAGTTCACGGAGTTTGTACAAACAAATGTACTGTGTAAAATGATCTTAAGCCAAGTTGTTCTTGTTAGGAGGCTATATCTTCTTTATTTTTAAAGAATTTGATGGATTTTGAAACTGCCATCCTTAAATTATTGGGCTCCTGCGTAATTTTTGACCGCTCAAGTTGATTTATTTTCTCGGACACTTATAAATGCCGTCGATGTGAATACGGGTGTAGAGGCAATGAAGACGTTTACAAGTCTTGCAAAATAGGCTATATCTTCTTTCTTTTTAAAGAATTTGATGGATTTTGAAACTGCCATCCTTAAATTATTGGGCTCCTGCGTAATTTTTGACCGCTCAAGTTGATTTATTTTCTCGGACACTTATAAATGCCGTCGATGTGAATACGGGTGTAGAGGCAATGAAGACGTTTACAAGTCTTGCAAAATATGCTCAGTTCCACAGTGCAAAAAAACAGAGCACAAAGCATCAAGGTGGGTTTGAAGAGGCAGGCTGCATCAACATTATCTGAATCAACTGAAATGGTGAGCTCGAGGTCTTCACTAACAGAATTCAATTTCAAGAATCACTGCTTTCTCTGAGCAGACCCTGTAGAGAACGAGAAAAAGAAGGCTTTTAAAGGCGGAAAGTGGTGTATGACACGCGAAAATTAGCTACTATATACAACAAACGTGTATGGAGGCTGCAGCCTTGTCTGGTCAACCATGGTCTTGCGAGGAATGACAAGAGTGAAAAAGTTATTGGTCGGCAGTCCTCCATAAATGATTTAGTCGCCGAGGAAGTTATTTACGATGATAAATTTCGTGTGAATTTTATTAGACCTCTATACCTGACTAACGAAATAAAAAAAAGCTGCAGAACGGCCCAGGAAATTTGTCAAGGGTTTGCACAGCTTGTGCACAGCCAAAGAACAGTTCAGTGAACGGTTCATTTTCACCAGGGTGATAACTACATTTACAGAGGAATGGAAGAAATTTATTCTTGCATGGAAGAGATCAGTAACTGCCAGTTTTCCATGGACGAATTAATGGCCGCAGTGACTGGGAAAAATATCATTAGGCAGAACATCCAGAGTTAAGTGTTCGATACTAACACATACCCACCTGTATCACACAAAGAAATGTACCACGATTGCATCAGCCATTACCTCTGTGCTTCGGCCGCGGACGTTCCTGTCCTCAATATTGAGTAGCCTACTACTTCACAGAAGATTTTCATCAAAAACTTAGTTAACATTCTCGCAAGTTTGGGATTTTGTTCATCTTACTACCTTAGTCCAAGATTTAGAAATTTATGATCCATGCTCAACCAGCCTTGAAAACACGATCATTCAATTAATTTGTTTTTGACAATGCTGATATTAATGTAAGTACCATTGAATACTTTCCACTCTAAGGGTAGTGGTATTGTTGGAAGCGGACTAACACTTGTGAAACCCCTTTTTGTTTGCCATGATCCGCCAATGAATGTACCCCTCTGTAATTTCTTCTTCCGACGCTCACGATAGCTGTAAAAATAAGATACACAGATAGATGAACGGGATAGAGTGATGTGCGGTTTCCGTGCAAAATTTCGGAATTTTCCCAGAAATTTCCAATTGCTGTAACTTTTGACCAGTTGAAGGTAAAATATTAAATGATGTTCCAAATGTTACTATGAGCAGTACAATGATCACCGTACTAGCCTAGCCTAGGTATATTAACAATATACAACCCTAGAAAACGAGAAAGTGCGATGTGCTGTTTTCTTACCAGAGTCCAGAATTTTCCCTTACATTTCAAATTATTGTAACTATTGACCGGTTGAAGATAACATATTACATTATGTTTCATTTTAAAGATAATTTAATTCTGTACAACTATGCTCCCGAAGACTTTGCTGTAAAAGTAAAGGCTGAGCCGCTAGAAGGAAATGTTTGTCAAAAAACGGGAGGAAATTGAGCGTTTTTCAAATATTTACAATTTTCGCTAGCGTATATCTCGATAACTATGAGGAAAATAAATAAATGTATAAGAAGATATTTTGTAGTAAATTTAAATAGCTATAATTTTTATTCCAGTAATATTTTCGCTACCACGCACCGTTTTCAAGATATGAGCAAAAAACAAAAAAAGTGACATTCTGCGCCTTCCCCTCCCTCCCGCACACCTCCTTGGTCCGGGGACTTTTAGTATGTATACCACGTTTACAATCAATCAAATCTAAACAAATCACTTAAGTTTGGTCTCTGTCCTCTTCCATGTCCTCTACAACTCCTTCATTGACTGGACTAAGAGTAATTCAAGGCGACTACGTTCGTATGTCGTACTGACATCAATCCCCTTGATCCCCTCTATATCCGCCATGACACTTTTCAGTGCTGCTCTCTATCGGCCGGTTTATTTGCCAATAGTAATCAGGATCAATACATTTTACACGGGAAAATTCTTCTCTTTTTTCACTGTAAACGAATTTTACTCATGTAAACAGGTTTTATTTCGACACCGAGACGCTAGTTAGATGAAGCTGAGTATATATTAATTCTGAAATTCCGTGATTCTATTCTGGTGAATGAAAAATAACTCGGCATTATCTGACGAATTAATTGATGCAGATAATTCTCTATGATAACTGAATATTATCCACGCAAACGAATTCTCACGATCAAGAGATGCTGGTTGCATAAGTGAAAAAAGGGCGTTGCACTCAACGGGTATAAACGCCTGACTCTAAACATTACCGCCGCCGAATTTAGGACCGGGTGTTTTTACCACTGGGTTAGTTACTTCAACTCCGCCAACTCTTGCGACTCGCTCTTCACGTGAAGTGTCCCCACCATTTTCGTGCAAGCAGATTACGAAGCACGGATCATCTCAACGAAATGCCCACAGGGTTACACGGGAATATTTACTTTAAATCAATTACCCATAATTCAGGAAAGATTTAGAATACCATATTACAGAACCATTCTACCAAATATTTACAGTCATTCAATCATTTCAGAGGCAAAATATTTACAAATTTTAGTTATTTTTGTCGTAACAGCACCCACATATAGTAGCTTTGACGATTCCTCCCCCATGGCAGAAGAATTTGAAGGCTGGAAAACTGCACCATATACACAAAAAGAATGTATAATTAATAAAAGGATAACAGTCACGATGCGTAGCGAATCACATATTAGCCTACAAACCTCTATTTATTGGCAAAGAGCAAAAATGAACCCGCATTTATCCAAGAGTACTGGCTGAGGCAGATTGGCCTCTACAATTTTTCATCTGAGCATCAGACCTTCCTCATCGAAAGCAATACTTTAATAAAAGTAATAAAAAGCAGTACACATTATCTTACATCTGCAAGATCACTTGAATATCAATAAGGGCAGCTGCGAAAGCGAACCTAACACCTCGCTAGTAACATCTGACTAGGGTCGACTTCAAACTACTGCAATTACGAAAAAAGAGAACAATGGAAAATGAGTTTATTGCTTTTAGTAAGGGAATACTTACTTCTGAAATCGGACAAACGAATTAAAAGTTGTGAAAGGCAGGTTTTTTTTCCCAAAAATAGGTAAAACTGAAGGGAAATGAGAAATTGATCTTAATGTGTTTCATTGGACGTGGATGTTGTAGACATGAAGCATAATTCTGCGCGACCAGCTAGCCGAGTGTCGCTAGAAAAAAAGTGGAAATGGAAAGGTTCGCAACTATATGCTATCAATCCTTTCGAACCGGGTAATTCCATTAGCTAACTTGTATACCGCAGCCCATGTAGCGGGAAGAAGGATTTTAACTGCCCTCGCAAGCGTCGGACGAAATATATTTTTATGTAAATAATTGATACTTTTTAGCAACTAAAAACAAAACACAAACAACAAAACTTAGTCAGTTGCAAAATCATCGAAAGAGTAAGTGTTAAGAAGGCTTTTACTTATCAGAAAGATCTTCAGACCATTATGCTCACATCATCAGTTGAAACTGATCTGCGTGTTAGAGCGAAATGTTTCAGTCATCGCATCAAGTTCTAATTTTTTCTCCTCAGTAGGCACGTTTACGCCGGATGTTTGGTACAATAAAACATTTGACATACGCTTATTTGGACTAAAGCCGTGACAACCCTCCGTGAGCGCATTCGATCCGGCCTTCTCACCTACGCTTTCCATCCCCTCATATCACTCCACTTACGTGAGCTCTTACATATGTGCATCCGCGGTCGCGCGTCAATAGCACTCATCTCTCCCTTGAGTGACATCGACGTCACTGATTCCCAAAGCACTCTCACACTTTATTCTCACACCTCGACGTGTCACGAACTCACGCACAGAACCTGAAAAACGTCCGCGCGAGAACTTTTATCGGGAAACGAGCAGTGATCCGGATGTACGAAGCCTTGCAAAGAACCGTGTGTGGAGGGAAAGAGGATGATTAGATTTTGCAGGCCTTTTTGTTGCCTGGAAGAGTGGCGTGGAGTGTACAGAGTAAATGTGCAGATGGCGGTTGTAAAAGAGGCAGCGGAAAAACGCTGGAGTGGGGGAGGTGAGAGGTTGGCGGCGAGAATGAGACTTGTTGATTCCAAATGAGCGTTGAGCAATCAATGGCTAGGCAAAAGGGGAACGCCAGAGCAGCAAACGCGATGGAAGGGGATTGGGGGGATAATGGTCGCTCAACCCCTCGACAACGGAGGAGGGAGGGGATATGCTTCATCTCCAAGTTATTTTTGAGGAAAAAAATTAATGAAGAGCCCCGAAAACTAAGAGCGAAACAATGTTTCGCAATTACCATACAGGGGAGGAGGACACGGTGGCAGATTTCAGCGTGAGACAAGAACCCTTAATTAAAGAGTTCAATGATAGTTTCACATCGAATATTGCTCTCTGAAAAAAGTTGTAACTTTAACGCAAATGTTATCTTTCCGGTACCTTGCTCGAGCTACGGCAAGATTTTTAAAACAGAACTACGTTTACATCATTTGTAAGATTTCTGGAAAAAATATAAAAAAAACAAAGCCAATGACCTACAATCGTCTTGCATAATAAAGTTGCATCGACCTATTACTGTCCAAATAGCACATTCTGGACGAGCGCGTATCATCAGTTATAAGCGCACTATCAAATTCAGGATTCATGTACCATAGATGAAGTATTGTAACCTCTAGACTTCCAGAACCTCTAAACTTAAATTATACTCCATGTCGAAGCTAGAAACGTACATTTGAGAAAAAAGAACTATTGGTGGTACATGCGTCAGCAATTTTATTTAAATTTCCAATACCAGAGCATGAAAAAGAAATACAATTTTATATGTACCCGAAAAGCACACCACCATATCAGTGAGCGTTCAAACAGGCTAATTTGCTAGGATGTATACTCCGCGAGGACACATCACAAATATTCCAAATAACAAAGAAATGATTCATTTCTTTCTTATTTGGAAAAACTCCATATTTCAAATTCTCCATATTTCAAATTTGGAATTGAATTATAATAAAGCGACAGTAGTTTTGAAGCCCTGAAATTCACGTTTAAGAGTAGATGCGCTGTAGAAAAAGAAACAAATACAAACTAGAACAGCCACAACACTTATTTTGTAGAGCAGGTAAGCATATGTTATCAACGCTGATAGAAATTTAAACAAGTATTAACATTTTGCAGAATCGAAAAACACTTTCGAATTGTTTGAAAAGTAGCTGATGCATTACATTAAGTTCGAAAGAAACAGTTGCATGAGGGAAGGCGAACTTAGACTGAGTTTTCCAATTTCTAGGGCACTTGTTTCATCAATCCCCGCATCATTAACCGACACTTTTCCACTTTCACGTAGCGTAGGATTAAAAGGAAGAGTGCAAACTGGAGTGCGGCTCGCACATCCGCCCAACGTCAGGTTCAGCGTGAAATGAGGTGCATCGGCATGATCAAAGTGGAGGAAGAGGAAGGTAATATAATCAAGGTACCAGCCCATTCTTTCACTTTCACCGTCATAAGGCCCGGCGAGTCCCGCCAAAAGCTATAATGGATGGATAAAATAAATGAAGGAATCCTGGCGCTTAAAGTGGCATACAATACATTATCTCGCAGCTGTCTCCCGTGGGGAATGTGGAACCAGAGGTGAAGAGGAAAGAATGAGAGCCTAGAGAAAGACACACTAGAAAAATTAAACCCGGCCTATTATAAACTCCTGAGAAAAGAGCGACTTATAATAAAAGGGTGACGAGAGCAGGTAAGCTGTAATGGTAAGTTTGAGGAATTAAGGACTTTGGAAATGTCAGCATTCGTAATTAATGGCTCAAGAACACGGTCGTATTTTTAGAAAATTTGTAAAGCCATCCAATTTAAAAGGAGACATCAAGTCCTTCGCACAACAGGTGATGACACCTTTGTGGAAGAGATGAAACAATGCCTGGAACTATTCACGACAAGGAAAAGCGTATAGTTTCTTATTATGCGGAGGTATTCACCTGTTTAGGATCATCATTTGCAGAAATATTTATCTTCAGATCCTATCAGGGATTGAAACGTTGAGTGACCAGTAAAAGGAGTCTGTAATGTGAACGAGGAGCTACTGGATATATTGTTCTAGATGACTCTAATTACACCATGACGCTAAAGGCAATTAATAAGCTAAAACATTTTCACTTATCTTGATTAACGGGAAAGAATCACTCAGAAGAAATTGGGTGAGATGAAAAGAATAAAACTATAGAGCAAATGTGGAACTTGTGCAGCATAGCCTGAGTTGTTGCATCTTTATTGCCAACTTCGAAAAATATTTCTTATTCAACTATCAATCAATCATAGGGTCTCATCATCTTCTACTTTAATTTATACTTTACTCATTCTATTTCCCAGAGACTTTCTACCCCATATATAATACTGCTTCCACAATATCGATGTGTAAGCACAATATCAATAATTAAAATCTATTCCAATGGCCATTAATGTGATTCTCACGAACACTTCTGAAATTAATTCAGTAATTTATAACAGAGGAAGACAAGTAAATATCATTAACATCGCCATGATAACATATTCAACAGAAATTACTCCCGAAGCATTTTACCAATATTATGGGCAATATCATCAACTATTCGCAAGACCGCGCCCCTCTCATCTGTTTCTGAAATTGAAAATTCTTCAGTACCGTGGACGCTTAAAATATCATATGGGGGTATGTCCAAAATAATGATCAGATCAGATAATTACGTGCGGTCTACGAAAATTTTATACCTCACATTACTCACTTAATTGCTGTCTCCGAGGCGTTCACAAATTTGCCTTAAGCACTAATTGATGTCGCTTCGCAATGAATGAGTCATAAATTATTTTTGAAGATGCGCCAACGAAAACAATAAACGTGAAACTAAATGGAGTCCAAGGAGAGATCATTAAATTATGACAGCACGGCATCAGGATTTTTCAGCTAATGATATGTGAAAGTCACAATTAGAAGTATAGAGAAGAACCAAATTCAAAAGACCTATATTAAATCCAAAATAAAAGACATAAATCCAAAAGAAGTGACAGTATCAAAAAGGCCTGATACAATAAACAGCAAACAAAGATGGAGAATAAACGATAGGTAGATACGAAAATGAACGAATAACTTTCAATTGTTAAGCCAACGAAAATCTGAAATTAAACTTGCTTAAACCATTCCAATGGCTGATAATTCGTCAGCTGACCTTTTGCTCTGACGCAAGAGCAAACTATTAAGCGAAAGATATGACCCACAGATCATTAGTAAATAATAAATAATTCACTCACAGGGAAGCACACGTCGTACAGCAAGAAATGTAATCGAAAAAATACCTTTCTTCGTAACAACGAACTTCCATCCTTTCAACTTGTAATACACTTTCGACAAAATTTAAAAATACAAGTAATTTGCCGCTTTTAGAGACTGAACGAAATTTCGAACGACAAGCACTTCGTCCCAACGCCATCGAAAAACACGATCTGCGAGGATCGTCCACATGCAAAAATAAGGAGGCCTTAAGAAAGTTCGCTTCGTTGAATCGCGCAGGAGAAGGTGAGGGAACGAAATTTGGCCCACGGTTCAAAGCGTTTATCGCGAAAGCATGAACCTCTCTCATAAACAGGAGGAATATAGGCAAGATGAGGACGATGAGGAGGGAATAAATGGAGGAGAGAGCAGAGAAAAATTCCCAAACTAAACTACATTTAGGTTTAAAAGTGGATGCATTAATAAATAATAAGAAAGATTTTTACTTTATAGGGGTTTTTCTTTGCACTTTTAGGTGTTTCCTTCTAATAATGCCATAGATGTCATTTAATTCGTATTCTGAGGGCTTATAGAAAAACGTATCCTCTATCTGATACGAACAGCGAAATGTTACCTTTCCACGCTATTTTTCTAGCAATTTTTACTTGAAATTGCATGGTGTTCAATGGAAGAAACACGGAGGAAAATAGTATGTCTATTTAATATAAATGCCATTTTCACGAAAAACTTTATTGTAGGCGAAAACTCTCGGGAAATTGAATATAAATAAAATATAGGCATCTTAACAACTTATGTTTTGAGTTATTAGCTAATAGCTTAAATTTATTGAAGTCAACGTGCAGTCATTCTATACAAATGGCGCTGCAGTCGGCTCCAATGGCTATGAAAAATCGTTCCTTTAAAATACATTCGTGGAATAATCAGTTGATATTTTGTACCTTAATTTTTGTACCTAGCAAACGCCAGCCATCAGTAAAAAGGGGATTTTTATACCCGATTAAATAAAAATTGGGAATTCAGTATTTGTTTTAAATCACACAGTGGCGGTGGAACCTCCTTAAAACATCCGTGAGAAAAAAAACTTTTTTCTCATCACTATTAATAACACAATAACGACTTGAAGGAGGAGAGATCATTTTCATTCGCAGCTGGATTCGGTGCGGAGCTAGGCCGAGGCGTCCGAGGTGGATCATTTACCGGCAGGCGAATTTTTATCGCGGCACTTTCCCTGCTCACAGGGTGCCAGGGTCATATGATGAGGCCAAGTGGTAAGCGGCGCGTGGGACCCCGTTCCCGAAGGGGTAAATGGACCGTCGCCGGGGTAGTAGCGAAAAAGGGTTTCTACGCGGGTCGCCATGCACGAAACGAGTCACTGGGGCGTTAAGTGATTGGTTATTCCGGCAGCGTTCACTTATGGCACGTGCGTGAAATTCACCAATAAGGCATGCTTCAAACAAGAGGGGAAAAGGGGGTCACTGATGCCCGCACTAACAACTTCCTACGATGGAAAACTATACGGTATAAGAAAGTTTGCGTCAACATATTATCGTGTGGGATTGGATACTTAAGACACCAGCCAAGAAAGAAATAGAGATTAAAATATAATTTGGGACGTTGTCATTATAAAATGAATGATTTTGACTTTTACGACCAAAAATATAGATTCGATAGAATTAACTATAATATCAACATGTTTTAATATTTATTTTTGAGGCCCCTTGAAAATATTTGGCAGACATCCGCGCACTTAGGGTTGGCCTTAGCATCAGTATTCATAATACGACTTAGTTTATATGCTGGCTAAATTATCTACCTCTACATACTACCCTTCGAAGCACTACAAGCGCGTGCGGATGTGGGTTTTACAAAACCAGTCGTAAAGAAGAGAGGGAATAGGAATAGTGAGAGGGAATGAACGAAAACTGAGATGTGTTTCTATGGATTACTGTCTCGTTCTGTTTTGCTGTAGTAATTAACAGTGCGTAGGAATTAGGAATTTACATATCTAACTTTTCGACGGGGTACCACGTTGTCGTTTCTTTCAGATCAAGAGAGGTAGCACGGGAGGTAAAAGAATATTCTAAGACCACCCTGAAACTCGCTAAAATTTTTCTAGTCACTTATTGCTAGCCTTACTTTAACCTCTGAGTTAAAGGCGGATGCCAATCAAGTTCTTTCAATAGCTGCCTCACACTTCCTGTTTGCTCGTAGCAGTTTTTAACGAAGCGTTCGACTTTCTTCCTTCTTTTGAATAATTCGCGTGATAAATGTCGTAGGAACGTAGGTTAGCCTTAATCCAAGATACATTTCTGGCCAAGATTAAATTACCATTCTTTACGGTGTCGTTACTGTCTTCTGTGATGCGTGTGAACAGAAGTCAGTAAAAATAAGAGTAGAAAGTTGCTTATACAGAGTGTTTCAAAATGAATATCGGGATTTCAAGGCTATGTAGTATTTATACCATTTGACTTATAATTATAAATTATATATCAAATGAAAGAGCAACTCAAACAGTTTTGTTGTACTCTTGTACGCATGCATTGTTTCCTCTATCATCCGTTAGATAGCGCTAGTAGTAAAGATTGGTTAAACGACGTTGTACCCAACCGCTGGATTGACCACCAGGGGCCAGATGTCACGACTTGTTTCGCATGGCCTCCACGTTCACCCGATCTGACGCCATGGGGATTTTATCTTTGGGGGTTCATAAAGGATCATTTGTATGTGCCTTCCCTACCAACTGACCAACCCGACTTAAGAAACTAAAAAGGAATGAATTAGTTGTTGCACCAATTACACCAGACACACTGATCAAGGTATGGGAATTGCCGTGTGACGAATGGTGCTCACATTGAACACTCATAGATAAAACAAAAACTGTTTGAGTTGCTCTTTCATTTGATGTATCATCTATAATTGTAAGTCAAATGGTATAAATACTACAAAGCCATAATACCCCGATATTCATTTTGAAACACCCTGTATTAAAAAAATGGATAAGGCAATAATAGGAAACTATACACAATGGAATTGAGGGACGCTGTGCTGGATTTTCTCTCCACATAGGCAATTTACTAATTGCAATAATACATGTTAAAAATAAAAATAATTGTTTTCATGTAAGTTTAATACTAATTCTTTACTATCAAACTTCAAAAATATCAACCAACCTGGATCAAACATGGGGAATTTAAAAATCCCGATGTTGCCTTGTCGCTTTACTTCGGCTAGCGATTATCTATTCTCCAATCAGAGCACAAGACCCTTCAGTAAAATATTTAGCAAAAAATGAATTTACGCAAGGTTTGTAAAGAATACTGCTTGGTAAGAGAGCAAGTAATTCTCAAACAAGAAATATATTTTGTTTGTCCCGATCATACTCTTGGCACAAACATACTGAAATCCGGGGACAAGTAAATCCCAGTGGATTGCTTTGGCGAATTACCAATGCCAGCAGCAGGAATGGAATCTTGCCGCTTAGGATTCATAGTCAAAAATAGTGATGACTCAGCACGAAACACCTCAATCCTAAATAATTTCTACTTAATTATCGCCATACTGGTTTAAACAGGAATTGAGACAATTGCCCTCCACACGCTACGCAATCCTGAGATTACGGACGAACGTGGAGGGATATTGAAATGGGGATCCGATTTAGTGGGATGAAATCTGGAGGGGAGGAATGACCTTAGAGGTTAAGTATGGTGAAACAAGACACGCCGAGAGGTAAACGCAAGGTCAGCAAATTTTACTAACCCCAGCCTTCTGAGGTAACAATTAGGAGTAATACTTATATAGATGACTAGGGATAATAAGAGGATAGGACCATATGGAACACTATAGAGAAAAGAAGAACAAGGTGGATTGGGCACACCCTGAGGCACAATGAGTTTTTAAGCAATATAATTGAATGAAAAATAGAGGGAAAAGTCACAAGAGGAAGGCAAAGGGATATATAATGTATATAGAAAAAATTAAAATGAAAGTAAATAAGAAGAATTACCAGGGAGTGAAGGAGCTAGAATTAGATATATAGGGATGGGGGGCTGCAGTTAACCAATCTTAGGATTGAATGACCAATGATGATAGGGGAAATGGGAATATGTTGTTAACTTTATCGTAATTTCTACTAAAAAATAAAATGATTAAAATGTTTATTCAATTTACTTTCTCATAACACTTTTCCCGAGTTCGTACGACCATTACTTCTAATAAAATTTTGCTAAAGAAATAAAGACTGCTAGTGATAAAAATGAACTTCACATGTTTTTCTCATGGTTGTTGACATGAATAATCTGGAGTCGCACCGAGCCTTTAGATTTGCAAAAAGTAGCCAATAATGTGGAGTGGCGGCATTTAAGACCGAATGAGCAAAGTTTGAACTTAGCTCAACTTCTTGTTCTTGAAAAGATCATACCATTTCGTAAAAGTGCTACAGTTTTAGGCTTACTAATGCAGGGTAGAGGATACTCTCATCAGTTTGATTATGCTAGCAGATGAATTGGAGTGGGAATTTCCCCCACATCGAAGGTAGTGATGGGCCAAGTCGGTCTTTTGAGAGATCTCGGTCACGTCAATCATTCCCACTTGTGAATAAATCGTGATTTTAAGGTCATGATTGAATGTTGTTCCAACTAGCGATCTGTACAAGTTGCCAACGATCATTTATTTCTCAGGAAATTCGTGATTGATACAAAATCGTAACGAACGCTGCTCTCGTTGGCCATTCGTGATTGAAAAAACTCTAATCATGACCGATATGAACAGCTACCTCGTAACGTGCCTGTGTCCATGGAGTTGTGGGTAATTCTTCGAAACAATTGAAGGCACAATTGTGCAATACGTTTGTAGGTTTGTTTTGTTCTTACACAGTGTTCTTGGTTTGTGATTTTAAGTATAATTAACAAGAATATTAGAAATATCCTTGATGATTACAAAACTATTGAAGAGTGGCATATTTTATCGACCGAAAATTATTCAAAACTCATTATAAATGGACACTAATCATAAACAGTAGGTAGTCTAGAATGCTGCAAACATTTATTTTGGAATAATATACTTTGAACCGATCAAAGTTTTCTTTTGGCTTTAAGGATTGAAAGGAAATTATCCGACTGTAGCACTTAAATTCAATTTTCAATTACAGTCGGTATCGCTAAGTTTCACTTGAGCAAGAGACGTAATATTTGTCGAGAATATTGATACTATGGTTTACAAATGTTGTATATGCATGTGCTGTGATGTATTGCGTGTGTTTTTGTGGTGATACGCTTACATTTAAAGGTTTGTATTAGGTAGAATTAAGCTCCTAATGGATGTGTTATGACAGGAATTGAGTTTAAAGGGTTGTATAATCATATAAAGAGTCGGATGAGACTGATGACTGCAATTATTTCGTTGTTTCAACTATTATCTAAAATTTGGAATAAATGAGAATTGAAATTAAGATACTGACTACACAGGTGCTCTTGAATTTTAAGTTTGGCAGTTAACATCATCAGTTAAAGGGTAATGATTGATTTGATTACTTAAGGTGTACCAGTGAATGAATCCTAATTTCGTCCTCCCTGGAGCTGATCTCACGGTTTTGTTGGTTGAGATAAGTGCAGGTTTGCAGCTTAGTAATGATTTTTTTTTCACTTTGCGAAAAAGGTATACGTCACAGGGCTTGCAAAGAGGCGTGCATTTTGATTGTATTATCTTCAGCTGACATGTAGCTAAATCATCGCCATTAATGAATGTTTCATCATAAATTGCTGAAATTGTTTTACCACCCCATGAGTCTAATATCAAAAGGAAATTATTTATGACTTAAACTATGATTCGAGCACATTTTTAAAAACTGTTAAAATAATTCAGTCGAAAATTTCCCTGATTTCAATGGTGCCACTACGACGTTTTTCCATTTCTCCTCTAACTGCAGTACTTTATGCCTCACTCTTGGGCTAAAATTTCCTCCAGTTTCCGGCATGCACAGGAAAACCTTCGGAAGTAGTTTTCCTGAAGCTGTGATGGCGTATTGTGCAGTGTACGAAGGATTCATTTCATTTCTATCACCGACACATAATACATGCTACTTGCGTATTGTCACTCTTTCTTAGAAAGATATTGCCTATCTGGATTCCTTTTGACAAAAAAGAAAATTTTAACCAATTAAATTTATTTGAAGATTCATATAAATTGCTAAAGGAACACAAAAAATCTCTTATTGAATACTAAACGCAAGTCCAAAATAACCTTTCTGGTGCAATACTTATTTCATACATGAGAGTAGGTACGAAGGAAAACAATAATTTGATACTGAAGATGAAAACGCTTGGTAACAATTAATAATTATTAAACGTATGCAGAGACAGCATAACAGGAAGGTGAGGATACTACCTGCCATTCATCGAAATCAACCAAAATGAAATTTTCCATTTGAGAAAAATTCACACGCGAAATCCTAACAAAACTGCCAATAAAAACACTAAGGATCATTTTTCACCGAGTTCACTTTAACATCCCTGCCAACATCTCAGGTTTTTTCAGAAGCGTCATATCAGTAGCGAATACCGTCATCCTACCGTTCTCACTACACTCAATCAATGAAAAATCACGAATTTAAAAATAATTCATAATTGGTTTCACACGACTTAACTGCCTACATCTCACGAATGATCAAGCAACTTACGCATCTCACGTAAGACAAAACAATCACAATTGATTTGGCTACTCTCACATATCGTGATTGATACTTGATGTCATATCAATCATTCCTATCGTGATTGGTAGAGATGAACTCCTCGGTAATTCGAGAGATCCAGTTCATCAATCAATCTTTTAAGAGAATTTGATCTCGGGATTCAATCAATCACGACAGACCCATCACTAATCGAAGGACAAATATAGGTTGAATCTTTTCGTATGTTCGAAGCAAATTATTTTTTGGTGGAAGTTTAGCATATTTCACCACCACCGACGAACTGTGGTAGGGACAACTACTAGTAGCTGAAGATAAAAAAGGATTTCAGAAGAGAGAGATTTAAAATGCCATATTTCTGCACACTACAAGGAACCATAACAGTTACGAAGGATTGGTGGTTAATAGTTAATTCTCTCACTGATAAAGAATAAACTAGTAGTCCAGGAAATAAAGCATTTTTACATGCAAAAGGTCGGGTAGTTCTGATTTTTTGATATGTTGTTAGGCTTTGGACCGATTATATATTCAAGTTTTCGACCTCGGCGCAGCACCGCGATTCATTTGTTTCGAGAAAAAACGCTAAATTTTGGGACTTTTTTCAGTTTTAGTCCAATATCTTCTTAGCTATGTGTTCCACAGAAAATGTCATACTTTTCTTTTTTTAAATATAGTAAATTTCCTAAAATGTAAGCCCAAATAAAGCTCTCTAAGTTTAATAACTATTGAGAAATGGCTTTTCACAGAAACATCTTTTTTTTTGTAAAATCTAAAAAATCCATTTTGTGATGATTGTTGCCAAATGTCTCAATAACTTCTACTCCTATGAGGAATGTTAAGGGAGGCAATGTTAAAGAACATTAAATTATCTTTGATATGAGATGATATAAATGTCTATATGTCTAATATTTTCCGAGAAAATGAACATTGAAATGTTATCAAAAAATTGATACTGACCGGATCGGAGGGCAGTAAACGAATTTCAAGAATTACTGCAGTCGCCTTCGAGGTGGTGACATTCAGGCGGAATGATAAGGTGGTAACACTCGCTTCAGTCATCAACTCCGTAAAAATTGGATATATCGCAGAGTTTGTATTGCGAAGAAGTACGAAGATAATTCGAGAGAATTCTTTGAATATGAACTCTCACCTTACCCAGTCACTTTTTACTCAAGAAGGACTACTTAAAGCTTCGAAGACATTCCTGTATAGTTGTTTCATGCCCATCGTGGCAAATGATGTTCAAGGGGAGAATAAGTTTGTGGTGGTTGATGGTGGACATCTTTTCCACGAGGTAGTCTAGCCTAGCAACAATTCTTTTGGTTCAATAAATGACAGTTACCTTAAATACATCTGCATTATGGATCCAACATAGCCGTCGTATTTGATGGTTACCCATCAAACGCAGCTCAGAAGAGCACGAAAAGGCCTGAAAATATTCGTAGGGGTAGACGGCATCAATCTCCTGTCATTTTCGAAAGAGATACAGTGGCTCTAGTGCCCCAGGATGAATGTTTGGCCAATGGAAGCAACAAGAAGTGATTAATTTTACTGCTCAAGAAGTTCTTTGAAGCTGGGGGTTTTGAGGTTGAACAAGCAGTTGAAGACGGTGACGTATTGATTGTGGGAAAAACTACCTCCATGTGACCTTTTTTATAAGGTTTTCGTCGCAGATGATGATATAGACCTCTTATTGCTCCTCACAGGATTATCCTCATCACAGAAGAATATATATTTCCAGAAAAGTGGAACGAAAAGAGGAAAAACGGGAGATAAATTGTACCTTGAATCGTCTTCCACACCCTCTTTTCCAGAAATAGTCCTTCTCATTCATGCCATCAGCAGGTGTGACACCACTTTCGCGCTTTTTGGCCAGGGGAAAATCAAATTTTGCTCCCTTTTGAATAAGCATGCACACCTTCGAGAGGAATCAAGGGCCTTTCTTAACCATGACGATGACTGCTGACGATATAACCACGGCAGGTAAAACAATTCTAACTGAGCTCTATGAGGGCGATTTCCGAAAGCAAAACCTTGACCAGCTCCGATCCCAGCTATTCGCGAGAGCAGCAACCAAATCGAGATTCAACCTTTCAACCTTACAAGGCTACCACCAAGATTCTGCAATGCGTCATTCTCCTAGGTGTTATCTCCAGGCCCAGTCTTGGCTGGGGATCGAGAAAAATTACAAGGAATGGGGCTGGGGATTCACCTCATATGGCCTCTGTCCAGAGACAATGTAAGAAAGAGCATCGCCAGAATCCCAACCGAAGTTCATCTCCTGCAACTGCAAGAAATGTCGCAGAAAGGCCAGAGGTTGCAGGAAGGCAGGCTTAAGTGCTCTGCAGTATGCGTTTGCAGTCAAGGCCAATCTTGCAAAAATGTCCCCGACTTGCTTCTGGGTAGTGGCACTAAGGAGGTCGAAGCTCCGGCATGTTTTGAGGAAATAGGAGATAATGTTGCGACAGAAGACTTGGAATGTAACTTCCTTAAAGATATCGAGGAGAACGATGTTACATAAGTCCACCAAAGTACATCGAATCGAGAAAAGGTGTGAATCTTTTTTACATCGCTGTAGTGAAAAATGTTTTATGCTGTATTATTATTGTATTTTAATGTTATAGGTACGTTTTTTTACATACAACCAATTATTTTTATACTTTTCTCTCCTTATTTATATGAGGTTAAAAGATATGTACAAGCATACATACTCAGCACAGTCCGAGCAGCACAGACGTTTTCCACGAGAGACGAGATTTGTTCGGAGTAGAGACGTCGTTCAATCCCAAATTGTAGTTAATATAATGTTCCTTTAAGTTATATTGAGTAGTTTGTTTTCATATTAATTGATATATAACCAATTATTAAAGCATGTGGATGTCTAAAACTGGAATAATACACAAAAAACGAATATCTACTTATTTCGGCGTAACGCGATAAAAATTGAGATTTTCGAATTTTTCGATATCATTTCAAAATTCATTTTCTCGGAAAATATTGGACATAAAGACATTTTTATCACATCATATTAAAGATAATTTTATGTTCTTTAACATTGCATCTCTTAACATTCATCATAGGAGTGGCAATTATTGAGATATTTGGCAAAAATCATAACAAAATTGAATTGTTTTAGATTTTCCAAAAAAAAAGATGTTTCTGTGAAAAGCCATTTCTCAATAGTTATTAAACGTAGAGAGCTTTATTTGGGCTTAACTTGTAGGAAAGTTACTCTATTTAAAAAGGAAAAGTAAACATTTTCTGTGGAACACATAGTTAAGAAGATATTGGACTAAACTGAAAAAAGTCCCATAATTTAGCGGTTTTTCTCGAAACAAATGAAGCGCGATGGTGCGCCGAGGTCGACAACTTAAATTTATAATAACCCCAAGGTCCAAACCCGAACAACATATAAAAAAATCAGAACTATCCGACCTTTTGCATCTAAACGCTCTTTTATTTTGCTTTATTTCCTGGACTATAGGAACTTGTGATTATGTTTCTATTTATTTCAGGTTATTATTACAAACAACTCGCTTTAATTAAGAAGATATAATGTCCCAAAAGATTTAAATCCCCGCATGAATTACAGTATTTCTTATACCTAAATCGGTACCAGCATATTAACCAGTACACAGCATGTTTCATTTCTCACGACCTTCATAGCTTTTGTCTAGCCTTAAAATGCCCTCCTAATCTCCTTAATCAACAAACAACAACAACAGATCGGAGCGGGGTTCAGCTCATTGCTGGGAGAAATGTTGCGTGCCTGGTGTTGGATCACCCCGCGCCTAACACCTTAGAGTTGGTTTGCACGGTACTTCGTAGATGTTGACAATTGATCTTTAATTATCCATAAGCTGGATTAAAGAAGGCATTAGGATGATACCCCCTCCTCAGTAACGATATGTGATCCCGAAATTATTAGGACGAGCGTGGATGAAGATGGTAGAGGGAATCCGATTTGGTGGCTTGAAATCTGGTTGGAATGACCTCCTTTGAGGATTGGCGGGGCGAACCGGGGAACGGCGAAAAGGAAACTAAGAGAGTATAAGGAGGCAGAGTGAGGGTTGGACTAGGATGGAAGGGGTAAGGAAGAGTGGTCTTTGGGGAGAAGAAAAACCATCGAGAGTTTAGAGGAATAGCAGCACGGTCGGGGGCCGAGGAAGGAAGGAAGGAACAATTGAGGCAAAAAAGAGAATGAAGGGTACGGAGGGGGACGAGATAAGGGTTTCAGGGTATATGGGACGGGAGGAGCGAGAATGGATGGGGAGCTAGAGAGGAAAATGAGGTCAACGAGGGTTTGCGGAAAGGCCCTTTCTTGGCAAAGAGATAGGGAAAGTGGAAAGAGCAGACAAAGGACGACTGAAGCCGAAAGTTATTAAGGCATAGGAGAGCGAGTACTGACGGCCCTCGAAAGTGGAAAAGGAGGATGATGCCCCTTGGGGGGCAAGCTGGAGGATCCTCGAGGTACATTCAAGTGGGTCAGTCGGTCATACTATTAGGCAGATGGTCATTGATAGTAATAGTAGTAGAATTATGATTTAGTTGATACAACCGCAATTATTTTTTTACTCAGAAACTATTATCGGCGTATAGGTTATACACACAAGAATTTGCAATATTTACATTAAAATAAAGAAAAGCAGGCGATGGAAGAATCCAAAAGGGATGAAACAACGAAAAAGTTTTTAGAGGAAAGAGTTTGATGCAGAATGAATACATTAGAGAAGACTATCCGCAGCCAAGTAAATATACAAGCGAAGTTCATGAACTTCCTATCCATTTAGTAGAGTACTTGTGATGATTTTATAAAGAAAAGTAATTTTCACTCAATCACTGTTACAAAAACGATGAACTCAGTGGGGACAACACGAAGCAACGCCAAAAGGGTTGATATCTCGAGAGGAGAGACAACGGCGGGCGCATATTGCCCCCCGCCACGAGTGTTGGCGCCGCCAACGAACGCATTCCTCGAGAGAATGTATTTTTAAATATATGCACCTGTTCTCTCATCGCCATTTGATTCATCGTCACTAAATCACGATAACACGTTTTAAAATCATCTATTCTGCGCGCACTCAACACTGAATAATTTTTTCAATTATTTTAAAGTAGCTGTAATTGGTACACTTAGGTTCTACCTACTCCGACTGTAAAGGTTATACCGTAACATCAAACCTAAAATCCTTACTCAAAGATAACACTACAATTCCCGAGTCGGGATTCGAACCCATGACCATTGGGTTGCCCGACTAACGTGTCACAAACCTCAATGATGACAAAGAAGTAGAAGTATTAAAGCTAAAATGAGGCAGTGAGAGATAAATTAATGAAAAAGACGCAGTTTCCTGCGTTTACAGCCATCAATTAGGCTTTTTTAGCACAGCCTGACCCGAGAGGGAATCGCGTGCAGTGTATGCCATGGGGGTGACTTTAACAGATTTTAGATCGAGATAAATACGTGACTTAAGACACTATGCCGTCTATTGCTAAGAAAATAGCTACAACTACGATGATTCCACACGCTACGGTCAGACAAAAACGCGTCAACTTGAAATCAAGGAGTGTCACAGTACAAAACAAGCTCCACGAGACGTTCAACTTGGTATTTTAATCATTCCTGGGTCCCATATTGGTCATGTGTCCCACAAATCAAAGCTTGGAAAGGGGAGTAACAAAAACGGAACGGAAGTACACTGCTTTGCCCTGGCCTAAACCCCATGTGAGTCCAATCTTAACAGAGAGCACAGGGTTTATAACATTCTTTGAGCGACATTAAGCACTGCGGATTTCAAGTTAAATGCTGCTTATTGAAATATGACAGTATAGTTTGCATTTTCGGCTACTCCGCAGTGCAACGACACACGCATAATTTTAAGAAGAATTATTTCTCACTCCCAAGTCTCTTCCCTATGAATTAGCACTTCATGCTGGAATGAAGGGAATTCGGATAGCAGTGGAAAACCGTGCATAAGAAAGGAAACCTGGCGCCACCATTAGCCTTCTGTGTAAGAAAGATGTCTTGGGAAACAAGGTTTTACGTTCTATTCGACTGATTGAGGCCGGAATATAAAGTACTCTCCCCTTGGCACCCAAGTAGGGGACGAATATCCTATTAAAATTTCACCACCGCCGGGATTGGAACCCCGGCCATCGGCGTGGGAAACCAGTATTCCAACCACCCCGCTATCCGACTCTTTAGATAAAACTTTTGATTGTTATTACACCATGCAGGATGTTCTTCAGATACAGGATATAATCACCTTCGTACAACATCTTCACACAAAAATCGACCTCTTTCGGGGTTGTTAATCTCGCAGTATTTTTGACGGCCTTTACCCCCTCGGCGATAAGCGAAACCGATGCGGTTACTAGCACTACATATTTTGCTCAGTCAAGCATAATAAATGAGGCGAACCAACGGAGAACGGAGGCATCGCTTGGCTGGAGCTGGAATTAACTATGGCCCATTCCGCGCATTTTCGGCTGTAAATAATCCACAGTAATGGCTTCCCTTCGAGGGAGTTGAGCCGGCGGGAGGATAGGGAACAGTGAGGGGAAGGTCTAAAGAGAAGAGAGAGTGGGGGCTATGGGGGTGTTACGTGGGAGCGAAGAGAAGGGAAAGGAAGATACTAGTCGGAATACGCAAGAGCTGCACAGGCGGCGTCTGTGTGGTCGGATGAACGACCCTGGGGTGGAATATTTATCGTCCTATTGTCGGGGAGATTTTCACCGTTCGAAATGAGAACTGGAACCCAAGTTAGGCGCAAAATGTAGCAATCCTATCGCGGGCTTTTTGGGGAAAGAGCACACCCTGAGCTTTTGTGAGGGAATCCAGGAGAGCGCGAAAGACCGCGAACTTCAGCAATCCCCTTTTCTTTTTCCTCAAACGTTCCCAAATTGCGTTTCTCTTCCAATCGGCTTCGATGGCATTCTTCTAGTTCCATCTACATCTTCGTGCGCGAGCCACCAAATGGACAGTTTGGCAGACGGTGGTAGGGAACCGATTATTACTTTGCCGTCGTGAATTAAGAAAAAGGGACAGAGGCACACGTAATTGCGTTGTATTTGAATCAATGGGTGCTTCGCCATGGTACCGTTTCGGTTACCTACTGCATGAGGGATAAAATAGGTTTTAAACCAATCGGTCCAAGTTCTTCCCATGCTTGTACTTGAGTGGTCGAATCTGCCTCCTTAACATAATCACCTAAGGAAAACGACGATTCTTATCATCACCACGTATGCATTCGGCAACGCTTTGATGATAGAAGCTTTCAATTGAGGTATGTTATTAAGGATTAAGGATCATGAATGGCGTTTCAAGTAGCAGTGCATCCAATCTTTTCTGTTAATTAGAATGCGTGTCCTTCGTGAAGAATTGTGGAATTTCACTCTTCCCGAAAAAAACGAAAGTGGAACTTTTTTAGGAGGTATTTCAAGGAAGGCCTGCCTTAGTTCATTTTCTCCGCGAGATATTAAGCTACACACTTTTTCTGGGTAAATCGTACGTTTTAACCAAAGTATTAATCACCTTAGCTTTATTCATGTTTTAAGTGACGCTCATCCGAGTTCATCCAATAATTGGAAATAAAACGTCGCGTTGTACATTCCACACTCACACACACTTTATTAATATCGACCATGGCTTCGACATGCAAACGTCATTATCAAGGTTAGACCTTGATGATGACATTTAAATGTCGAAACCATGGTCGATATTAATAAAGTGTGTGTGTGGACTGTACGACGCGACGTTTTATTTCCAATCTCGTGGTTCCAGTAAGTTAAGCCTCAAACGTTAAACTTAATCTGATAACTTTGTTACGCCACTTTTTCTAGCCGTTCTAACCGAAGAACAGCACCGTCGCATGGAAAACACAATGGCCGAGGCAATCCTGTAACATTTTCCCTCAATGGACTATATTTTGGACCCGTTAAATGCTTTTACCCAACTGGAATGTGTTTTCCAATTTCCTTCCTCATTTAATTCAGGGCTCTGCGCAAGGCCAGCGTTTACGAAAAATAATGTGACTTTTCTTTTTTCTCAGGCTGAGTTAAATTTTGCCTTGGGATTCAGATTGAAAAATAAAGGAACGGAATTGAGTCATAGGCCATAAGCAGGGTTCCCAAAATAAGGAAACATTAATTCGAATCTAACACGAGATGGATTCTCAACTCGGAAATTATTATCTTTTTCAAATCGGGGAGCTTGGAATTGTGACTGAATACTTTTCTCTGATTTTTCATGGAAATTAAGTTCAAATTTAAGGGAATTACGAATATAAGTCCACCACATTTCAAGGAGAGATACGGTAAGATTCAAATGATAAAAAAAATGAACAGGGGTTAAAATATCAGCCAAAGCTAATCGATTACTCCGAATTAGACTGCCACCGGGGGGAAAATTCCTTTTTTCCACTGCCGACGCCAACTGAAGTTAATTGAGGCTCATGTGGTGAGGCGAAGAAAGAAATTGTGTAGGGGTAGTAGATAGGGGTTGCACTAGTAAAAATACAGAGAATTTGTAATTATCTTACATTAAAACCTTTCTTAACCGGTAGATAACCGTAGCAATAATAATAATGACGAAGATTGAAGGAAACAAAGAGAGATGAAGATTTCAGTCAATTAAGCTATTTCATATATATGACGGCACACTGAATATCAAGACACATTTAAGACATTTTGCTCTGACTTTACACTACGAGTAGATATCAAAATATGCATATTTAAATATGTATGCAGGTAGAAAATGAATTTCTCACCGGACGATAAAAAAATGTAAATTACAGCATCCACCGAAGCCGAGTAGCAAAATACACAGTTACGATACTACGCGTCTGTTTAAACGCTCTACTCGTAGTGTAAACACAGAGCAAAATGTCTGAAATGTGCCTCGATCGATATTCATTGTGTCGTCATATAGATATGAAATAGCTTAATTGAGTGAAATCTTCATCTCTCATTGTTTTCTTCGGTCTTACTCATTATTATTATTGCTAGGGTAAACTACCGTTTAAGGAAAGCTTTAATGTAAGATAATTACAAATAATCTATATATTTTTACAGGTGGAGACCCCTATCTACGTCGCGACGTGGGCATCAGATCTATCCGAGATGAAACTCGCTTCTATACGAGCAACCTCTTTTCATAACAATATAGCATAATTCCCAGGGGGAGCAGTCTTTACTGCCCACCGACACGACCCTTGGCGTAGTGCGTAACTAGGGAGGAAACCGCTCCAATCTCTTGGAAGCATCTCGGTATAACCTGCTATGCTTGCAGAATATTATTTTTGAGGGGGCTCACCAATTTATATACATGTCCTACACACTGAATAGCGCCAGATACTGTGCAGCTATACGCCAAGCCACTTTGGTGGTTGTTGGTGGCTGCATTAGTTCGCAGCACAGGAAACATTGGAGCGCACTCAAAACATAAACGTCGACTACTTCCCACTAGTGTGATTCTTTTCTGTATTTTGCAAACCACGACCTCGGCCTTAAAGAGTTAAATTTTCGTGGCAACCGCACGAAAACTGCCTCCGCTAATATGCAGGCAGAGCGAGAGAGAGAGTTTTAAGATAAACAAAATGCTAGGGAAGCAACCGAGGTTAAATAATTTCTCAGAAATGAGTTACAGAAGTTAGAAATTGTTCAAGAAATTCAACAAACAAGATGTGCTAAAATGCTGTAATTCCCGTAAAAGCTACCCCTTTATCTTTCAGCATGCGTTTTTCATTTATACTACAAAATGAGCAACGGCTTCCAAAGTTAACTGAGCATAAAAGTTTTAATCTTACAACAAGAATCTTAACGGAGGAAGTTTCGATTAGGAATAGCTCAAAACAAAGCACGTTTATCCGGAGAGTGGAATAATATACCCATGTTTGTGGACGAGGACCTGGTAATAATTACAATAATTTTTCATAATTCACCTCTTTTAGCCAATCATTTCGTATCTCCAGGAAATACCAAACATTTTAAGCAGACTAAACTAAATTCACCCTAACATTCTGCGCAGTTATAGTATCAAAACATTCATTTAAAAAATCTAAGCTATTCCAATATCTTTCTTTTCAGCCACCTGCAAATTCCTTCGAGATTCAGAAAAATTTTCATCGGTGAAATAAAATGAAAACACTATTTTTGTAACCATTAGAAGACAACGAAACAATCAGAACTTAAGAATAAGATCCGATATTTCATGGCAACGAATGACTCCACTTGTCAACTATAATAGAGGATGAGGAAATTCGTCACCCTCCTTGATGTCTTCAGGATTCGGGAAAAAAATATTCGCGACTAAAAAATTAGTTTATATAATAGTTTTTAGATAGCATGCATTATCTGACATTTTACTATCCCTAACCACGACTTCGAAAAAATGATCATAGCCTTCTACATACTCAATCGAAGGTGACTTCTTCCAGCAGCAACTTACACCAAACGAGGCTAGCATACAAATGCAATTAAGTGGCACACACAATTTCAAAATGTATTGCCCTTACCAGGGCTTCAAGATATGGCCATAATCTTCCAGGGACTCCATCTAGTTCAAAATGTCACGGGTGGGCAGTAAGTCACAAAATATAAGCGAAAGTTTGGGCAGCCGTTTAGTCCACTCGTTACAAGACTCGAGTCATGCACATGAGCGTCAAGTTCTGCTGTCCGAGCGGGCTATTAATGAAACAGATGGGATGGAAAGAGGAGAGGGAAAGTAAGACCCAAATGGAAAATAGGCAATACGGGATGCAAATGATTTTCGACGAGGGACCGCGAGCAGAGAAAGGGGTGACAAACATACAACAGAGACGATCGAATAATGCTAATGAGAGCCAGAGGGGTAGGATATCTATACGGGATGAACCGGGTCGTGACCGTTGAGCATTTCGACTGCTGTTTGAATCTCGGGTTATCGGGGTTATTGCTCGGGATATCGGGGGAGGGAAATCGTCGGATCCATAGAGCAGGGGTGGGAAGGCCTGGGATATAACTAATAATGAATTGAATGGGGACAAGTTACGGTAACACCACGGAATAATTCCCCCGCTGTTAGAGCAATCAAATTAAAGCTAACTAAGATTTTCGTGAACATTATAGCAACCTCACTCAAAAACGTCCCCTACGAGGGGATATTCAAATGGTTTTTTTAAAATTATGGTTCAAAAGTAATGTATTTTTAATTCTCGTATTACTTAAAGAAGTAAGCTTTGTAAGGCCAATAAAACCCTCCGTTTCTACAACTAGTGACTAGAATTACAAGGACATTAATAAAAAGGGTCTAATGAGAGAACTAACTATTTTGGTCGCATTCAAAGGTCATTTTTATGAAAAAATTATGTAAAAAGGACACTTTTCCAAGAAAAAAGGATATAAAAAAATGAAGGCAGCAAAACGCATGAGTTTCTAAATCAATGAGCTTAACGAATAAAGTGAATATGATTGAAATATGAATTTTATGTTACTTCGAATGTGATGGTCTCCGGCGGGGATTTCCGAAATTCCTTTGTCCTTATTAATTTAATGCAATTTATCAGAATCATTATTTGGCGTAAGACCAATTGATTGGTAAGCCTCTGGAAATACACTACCTACATTTATTCTAAAGCAGGGGCGTCGTTCATCTAAGCTGACAACTCTATTTGACCTGCACTATGCTTCCATTGTGATCCCTCCTCATACTTTCTGCCCCTTTTCGTCTCTCTTCCAAGTTACTCCAATTCTCGCCTCTCTCAAATTACTCCAATCATTGAATATAAAATACTTTGGTTCAAAAGAAACGACATCAAAGCCCACTTCTTAAGATGGAAATTAGCAATAACAACAATATATTATTCCACTAATAAAAGATTACAATTACAATTAGTATAACATGAATAAAATAAATAATTAAAATAGAGCCAGTTTCCTCGGCCTAACAGCAATAGCTAAGTTCTTTGAATCTTCCTACCCCGGTGGCGCCGCGTGAAGGGTGTGTATATATGTGATACTAATAAATGTGTGGAATGTGAATGTGATTGACCTCAAGAGGAAATCCTGACTTGGAGTTACCTTCAGGATTAGAGTTACAAAGGCAGAGGCTGATATAAATTCATACTTTTCAATTACATGTTGGTGCGAAGGCTTCCGCGGTGCGTAGGACTGAAAGGCTGTATTCTTTCGGGTGTTTCACCACGTCATTCCTATCGACGTTCCTATCGACGACTCCATATCAAGAGACTCACGGATCAAATATAATCAAGACACTCACGGATGACGGAGTACCGAAGGATTTTCCAGATCTTGTGGAGCATTGCCAGAGGAATTCATACTTCTTATGGGACAATCGTTTCTACGAGCAGAGGGAAGGTGCCGCCATGGGATCTCCCCTCTCCCCTGTGATTGCCAACCTGTTCATGGAGGACTTCGAGAGAAGTGCTCTGGACTGCTGCCGAAAGAAACCCACCCTCTGGCTAATATATGTGGACGATCCATTTGTTGTCTGGCCACATGGAGAGCAGGAGCTTACCATCTTCCTACAATATCCCAACAATCTACACCAGTCAATCAAATTCAACATGGAAATAGAAAAGAACAGCCGACTTCCGTTCCTGGACGTCATGGTGACGAAGAAACCCAATGGCAAGCTTGTACACAGAGTCTACAGAAAAGCGACTCACACTGATCGCTAACTTAATACATTATCGCACCACCACCCATCTCAGAAGGCGGGCCTCATCTCTACCCTGGTTCACAGAACATACTCCATTTCGGACAGAGACTCACTCCCTCGGAGAAACGACACCTGGTCACTACTTTTGGGAAGAATGGGTACCACAAAGACATGGTCCTTAAATGGACCGTGAAGAAAGAAAGGCAACTCCAAGGTTTACCTCCGGATACAACCCCCGAGACGACGGAGAAACCTTAACCTGCAGCTTATGCCACAATTCCCTTTGTGGTCGGGACTACGGATAACATTGCCGGACTGTTGAAAATATACGACGTGGTCACTCGTTTCAACTGCGCAAAAAAGATGGGTGACATACTACCTCGACCCAAGGATCGGATCCCACCCCATGCCTACGAAGGAGTATAATCGAGTGCAGCTGTAGATCGGCATACATAGGACAAACAAAAAGAGCTGTTACGTGCCGTATACAAGAACACAAACGGGCAATGAAGAATAAGCAATTCCACATCTCCGCTGTGGCGGAGCATGCCTATTCCGAACCTGGGAACACCATCAACTTGGAGGACGCCACGGTGATAGCCAGGGAATCTCGATACTTCCCGAGAATCATTCGGGAAGCTATCGAGATAGCAAAACACCCGAAGAATTTCAACCGGGAAGACGGGTATCACCTCCACAACACTTGGAAGAGACTTTTCCGAGTGGAAACTGTCGACATGGCCAATCACCGACAACGGGGAAATATTGGCACAAACGAGAAGAATGACGCAACCAATCAAGACTGAACAACGGGCCTATAAAAGGTGGTCAATTACCGGCGTCATCACTTCGATCTGAAGACGCCTGCTGGAACGCAGGTGAAACTGTTGTCACCAAAACAACGACGCGGTGAAACACCCGAAAGAATGCAGCCTTCATTTTCAATTACATTGTTAAAAGTGTGAAAAAATTAATTTTCAATTTTTATCATTCGTATCCTAAAGAAATAAATCAACCTCTGGAAAGTTGAAAAGTTTCTCCAATATTAATAAATACATTTTATCATACAAAGCCCCAGGCATTTTATTAGCGAAAACACTATTCTTGGAACGCCATAAGAGAATAATAAGTGAAAAGTTTGAATTTCCCCTTTTCTTTGGCTCACACAGTTGCGAGGGAACATCGTTTTAACTTCGTACGCTAGTCGTGAGGCGATGCCCACGAAAAAAAGGCCTCTATAGAGTACATTTATTACATTAAAGTTCGGAAAATGGTCACATAAAAGCACATGGTTCATTAATTTTGACATTCGAGAAAGGTCCATCAAGTCCGATGCATCATTAATGTCCTCTCGAGAAGAGAGCCACAATGCCACAAAAAAGAGAGTGCTTGTGTCCGAAACAAGATATTTGCATTTAAACGCAACTTGAGCGAAACTACCCAAAAGTTGAAAACACACATGGACTTACAGCGCATCGCAAAGATAAACCATTATAATGCCCAAGTTATTCAAAATCAGAGTAAGATAATGTCTTCCCCAGATTAGAAATTCACTTGATACCCTTTCAATACCTAAAGATAAACTTAAAATAAAATATTTCCGAATACTAAATTAAAAAATTTTCTACGTAATTTTAACCGGTACAGATCTTGAGCAGGGTTAATGTGGGTATTACCGCCTTCACTTGATTTACGTTGTGTACATTCGTCAAAACTGGCGATGAAAATACGGCCACACAACACGAAACAAAAATGCCTCCTTTAGTAGCCAGACTGACAACGCGCCGACTTAGCTAACCATAGGTCGCAGGCTGGAATCACGCCCCTGGCATGGATGTGACACCCACCTTAGGATAAAGGCCGTGGATTATACAGCTTCACAGAATAAGGAGAACCAGAAATAAATCACCAAAACACCAGTCTACTAAAACTGCTATGCAACAAAATCCACTATACAATTCGGGGTCTTTCCGCGAAACAATAGGGATAGGAGGGTTCTGAGTACTAAATCCTCCCCATTCCTTCAAAGTATTCACCTAGAGCCATTCACTCTCAGAAGCATCACCCGAGCCCAAGTTTATACACCTCCATGTCTTGCTGAGTAAATTTGAACGTGAATGTCACCTATGTGACGAAACTCTTCGTACCGCAATTAAAAACCTGAGTGGAATCCCAAAAATTGTTTAATTTATAAGTATATAAGTCCTTGCCAATTCAAATTGAGAAGAAAGGTAACCTAAACTTCAAATTTATACTAAATCAACGCGGACGCCAATGGAAGACTCAGCGGAATAATTTGAAAACGCTTAACCCGTTGAGAGACGTCGAAGGAGAGCCGACGCCGTTTACCGTAGCGGGTCGGGTACCACAGATTCCAGACTAAAATGGCTTGCCTTTTTTGATTCAAAATGAATTTGGAGGTCATCCTATCCCAAAAAAAATTCTTCGCCAGCCCATGTCATCAACGAAGTTTAAGTGCGTAATACCACTTTCCCTCAGTTTTTACCATGCAAATTTCTCAGAAGTAGCGAAGAAATAACGATCCTTGCCACAAAACCTAATCAAAAATTAAATACTGAATGACAGAACCGCAAATTCTTTCTCAATAATCAAACCAATCTTCTCCGATTATTAGTCAGAAGGTAAATGACATCAAGTAAACCAGGAGTAAAGGATGCATAAGAAGGCATTTTCTTCATTCTATGAAAGAAATTGCTACGGAACTCCGTTTTTAACAATATTATGAATCAAAAAGTTATATGCAGATCCTGATATGGGAAAGTAACACTAATTTTATCTAATATTCTGTAAAATACTTCCATATTTTGGAATAAAAACACACTTAGAGCTCATTTAATCATATACAGCGATTGATAGCAACATATCTTCTCCAATTAACCCACCGGTATAAGAAATAACCAACGGCATTGCGGGTAAATACAATTTTACCCTAATTTTTATCGCATAAATGAGACGAAAATAGTAATGAGATCCCAAATCTTCGAGAAAATTTTTTTCTCGAAGCAAAATAGAGAGGCAAGGTATTCCAAGACATGGGATCTATTTCCAACTCAACTGGAAAAGGAAAGGTAACGTTAAACTTCAAAATTCTACTAAACCAACGCGCACACCAAAGGAATGAATACCCGGCGGAATAATTTGATAACGTTTAGCCAGCTGAACTTAGAGGGAATGGGGACATCCGACGCCGTTCGCCACAGCCCCAAGTACAAGACTAACATGGGAGGGGGGATCAAGAAGGCGAGAGAGGGATGAAGACGGAGAGGGATGGGGGCGGGGCGGTTGAGGAGAAGAGGCGAGGGGTTGGAAGGAGTGCTGATAATGCGAATCACGAGCAGCAGAAGCGCTGAAGAGACGAGGGTCTGAATATGTATTCCTCCTCCACCTCCCATCCCCCCAGGCTCCGTATATAACTCCCAGCTCCCCGTTTGAACCGTCTTCGGGGATTGTCACCGCGGCGGAAAAGGAAGTACTACCCCGAGAGGGCGGTACCCTTAGGGGTAGAGCCCGCGGAGACGAGGAGGAGAGCGGGGTTGCCAAACTAACTTCCAGGGGTTTGTAAAACCAGCCAAGAACGTCCCATTTCCAAGCGACAGAGAGAAAAGTTGGCTTGACAAGACATTTGAATTAAACGATCTACTTTGAGAAACCTCAAAAGTTGAAGTTAGATATAAACCTAAAGCGTCCAGCAACTTTTAGTAGCAAAATATCCTGAAAAGGGCCGACTTTTACAAAAGAAAGTACTAACGAGTTTTACAAAAGGGTACTTTAAGAGCACCACCTTCATCACAGAGATCTTACATTCTTGCTTCATTGTTTTTAATAATTTAGCATACATATGATAAAATGTCACAAGATGGACCAAATGGGACAGCACTTTGAAATCTATGATATTTACCATGAAATATCATTATCCCAACTCTACAATTGCTTTTAGAGATTAATCGCCTACACGAGTTTTCCAGAAAGGGACGTAATGACGCGCTTATAAAGCGTGAAGCATCGACTAGTATTTAAAAAAACAGGACAATATAAACTCAGAAAATCAAGTTTGGAAATAAACTGACAAAGCTCTTAATAAACTGTGTGTATAGCAAAGCTTTTCTACAACTGATGCGTGCAGCTATACACTACATTCAAGCAAAAAAGCGACTTTTAAATCTACCAAATATGTACGAGATGGAGTAATAAGCTAAAATGTAACTTTTTAGACCAATATTCCGACAGTAAAAAGGCAAGCAATTTTTGTGGAAAAGACAATTCTGATGTAGACAGACAAAGAAAAACTCGGCATCAGCGTTTTACCTCGGTTTGGGATAGGAACTCAATTCATAATTTTTTTCCAATCTAAAACAATAATTTTGCTTAGTAAGTTCCACCTTCCGTGTGCTGGTTAAAAATTCACCCTAACCACATCGTAAAAGTGGCCAGCAAATCCAAACGCAAACGGTAATCGAGGGCGGTACCCCGCCGCGGGCAACCAGCACAATAGGCACCACTCCAATCCGTAGCCCCCGAGGGACCGAAAATCCGATGACGGGAGTCCAAATGCGAATAAGGGATTGGGCGAAGTGGTTCGGCGCCGAAAATTTTGGAGGAGCCAAAACATCTAAAAAAAAAGTGGAAGCGGTGGAAGAGGAAGGAGGACCTGAGAAAGAGGACACGAAGCGGGTCGAGGCTCTGACGGGATCTGAGGCCCTTGTCGCTAAGAGATACGATGCGAAAAAGGTTTTCCATAGTGCATTTCATAGATCCGAGTATCTTCTCAGCCGGTTATTCTGCTAAAAATACAGTCTATAGAAAAAATTGCTTATGTCATCAGATAATGGGCACTTGGGCTCTTTCCAACCACGCATCTGCGCTAAACTGTTTTTATCTGTTTAGCGCAGAGCGTGTTCAATCCACATTTGTGACATCATCTCCGCTAAGATTGCAACGCATCTTCACCCTAGTTCGTCTGCGATAGCATGTCCGCTAGCAAACGCAACTAGAAATGGCGGGGGAATATGCGGCAGAAGAGACAGGAAAACCTTAATGTCTAAGATAATTGCGATAATTACTTTAAACAATAAATATCAATTCGGAGTTTTATCTTTCAAGAGATGAGTTTTACCACTTTTTATAGAAGTTATACATCGTCCCACCTTATTTTTGTAAACTCACTAGCGCAAATCGTTCGAATCGTCGACCTGGGAATGTGCGTTCGCGCGTTCCAATCTGCTATGATATCCGCTATTCTATGCAAGGTGATTGGAAAGCACCCTTCTTCTATAAATATATAAACCGGGATATTAAGAAAATACATGTACATTTAAAGTATTTTACGGCGGCACTTCAGGAGGGGTAAAACAAATACATCGAGACAAATGACGTCATCACGAAGAGAAACTCATTCGATATGAAGCGGCGCAAGAATCAAGACTCGGGGAGGAGAAGAGAGCGCTGCATAGCGATACGGGGTTATCGAACGAACAAAACCCCTCCGTAGTACGTACGTTTCGCTCGGAGGGGTTGAAGGGAGTAGGAGGGGTAACGAGAAAGGGACAGAGAGAAAGGGTTGCCAGGCGAGCACTTGGTTGGCTGCAGCGGCGACTTTCTCGCCCGAAGTGAGTGGAAGGACGGAGGGATGGATATTCTCCTGCGGTCGCTCTCGGGGGGTTGTTAACGGGTGGTTGCCCATGCATACACTTCGCTCCTATCCCTCTCTACCCCCCATGCTATCCCCCCCCCCAATCTCTCCCCTTCCCTCTCTTAATGCGGACTAAGCGCTTTCACGCGACACCAGCGAAATCGACGGCGGATGGATGGGGCACACTCCGTTAGCCATCGGGATAGGGCGGTGCCCCACGGCTCCTCTCACAGCGGAACCGTTTGCCCACGTAGGACACACATAGACGTGCACCCAAATACCCATCGGATAAAAAAATATCAAGGGATCAGTAAATCACTTCCTCTACGAGTGTGACCATCATCGTTTTCTAGAGGCTATGCCGCATATTCCTTGGCTTTGCCGCCACAGTCCTCCATCCATTTACACTCTCTTAGTTTCTTCCTAAAGTTTATTCTGAACACTAGTCAATATCCTTTTAATTGCCTTGAAATTTTAATGCCTGTATTTGGTGAGATTCATGGATTGTCTGTACCACGATCTACCACACTAAAAGGGGTTAGGCGGAAGGGTGGACGCTTAAGTATCAATCTCGCCCCACATAATAAAAATAATTTACATGTCTCGTAATATCAATTTTGTTTCCTAGGATCGCCAAACACTCTTCTTTAGTGAAAAAAAATTTATAAAGGCAATTTTGCTTTGGGTTTTATTAGTTTACCAGTTTTCTTATGCTATCAGATTGCCTAATTAACAGTATTGTTTTCCTTCAATTATACTTGAGTTTTACATTCTCAATGATTTATCTCACTGCAAAAGCTTTGATTTTCTTTGCGTTGATAGTCACATTTTGGATTGTCTTTACATTTTCGGTTATTGATTCGATCAATAGCCAAATACTATAATCCTTGATGATATAAAAAATAGTACAACAAAGAACTATTTTCACTGTATTAAAACTCAACCGAGAATGATTTTTGTATACGTTTTAGAATTTAAGAGGTTAGGCCTACTGTCACAAGTTATAGCCACTGAATTTGAAACACAGCTCGAAGACATTTTATAAAGGCCTTCTTCAATTTGATGAGAATAGGACGCCGAGGAATTAGGGAAAGTTCCCTGGCATTGCTAAATCTCCAATTTAGTAGAATTAAATTCTCCATTACCCTTGCTCTTAGAAAGAGCAAATGTGCACTAGATAACTCTGATTGCGCCCCTGAAAATATCAATCAACAAAGATTTACTAGCCTATCTATAAAAAAATCTATAATCCAGATGATTCCTTTTCGTGTACCCTTATTTTTACATGATTATATTTTTTACTGGAAATATAGGTCCATTAATTAATAATTCACTCCATTTCTCTTTCGCTAACGTTTCGCAACAAGTATTTCCGACACTTGCCATTTAAATTTTGGCATGGAACTTCTTTCTTATAAAGGGGAGAAATTAACGATAGCGCATAGCAATAAGAGAAATATGGACCTTGGTTTATGGCTCCCGTAATGGACAGCAGCTTTGAACTCCTGCATATAACCAGGATTACTAATAAATGCTATAAGTACGTTGAAAATAAGTTATGAGCTCCAGAAGTACTTTTGTGGCCCGAGATATTGATCACACCAGCTAGCCACGAATTAGTACGCGGTATTTACTGCTTCTTATAAAAATCAACTTACTGACTCTTTTTTCTCTCGTTTCGAAAGAGGATCTGAAGAGGGTACTAAAATTTTGCACGCAATCGATCAATATTGTTCTCAATAGGGAGTATAAAAACTCCGCATGTTTTAATACAGTCACTTTTCCTCGCATCCCAGACCGTTATGGAATCAATAGATTATTTTTCAAATTTTTTTTCCGAATTCTAACCATCCAGCCAACAGTTCCTTCTCTGATTCGTCCCATCCCTAAAATGCCACACACAAGGGATGTTCCATGATTTACAGCACCTCGTGAAATACGAGCTTTTTTCTATTGCCACGACGGGTTCTCCACGCAGGGTATAACAATGAATTTTGCCCTCCGGTGTTAGGTTCTCACTTAGCAGGCAAAGAGAAGCTCAACGGCCCATTATTATTTTTTTAGAGAGGAGAAAAATTGACCGACTGGGAGCACGAAAGTTATATTTTTTACATGCTGTCAGAAAGCCGTGAGGGGTGGTTTTCTCGAGCGCCGAGAAACAGGTGCGATAAACGACGTGGGGTCCCGAAGTCAGGCAGGGTATACGCACGAACACACAAGGATCGCCGCCCGGGAGGAGTGCTGGCTGACTGCGAAACAGCTGCGAAGGCAAAGAAGTGGGTCACATCGATCAGGAGCTGGTTCGGGCGGTCTCCGCCGGAGGGATTTGGGGGCGCCACCGAGGCACCCGCAGCCTTAATTGGTTTACGCATACTCGCAGTACAATCGGCGGGAAGGGAGGGAAGATAACGGGAATTCATAGAGGGACAGAATACTGCCATGGGGCACCACCAGATGCAAATGTGAGCGCGAGTAAGGTCAATTATGAAAGGAATGATATGTGGCACGTTCAGAAAATAAGTAAAGTTTAGCAATAAAAAATTTTACACAACAGGAAAAACAACTGTTACGCTACCATTGAATTCCATACACTAAAATCTAATTCAATAAATTCCATCTAAATTAAGTGCGTACAACGAATTTTTTTCATTAATATAAAAATATCCCGTTCACAGAATTACCCAGTCACGACATTAAAAAACACGAACCAAGCAATTAATTCCGAAGATTCAGGCTACATGACGTGGAATTTCAACAAGGTAGGGTCTTTCGTCTAATATCAAGAACAACGACTTTTCTATTGTGCCTGAAGACGGTATTAATCCTAAATCAAGAGCTGAGGCGTATTTAGAGTTGGGGAGAACATTTCTGAGTTAATTTTATCATGTGACATGACTTGCCATTCTAATTTTTTCCATAGAAGTCCCAAAAATGGAGGGAAGTGGAGAGACCGCGTGCAGAACGGATGACACGGAGGCTGATTAAGCCATTATATAAGGAAAAATTCACTTATCCCTCGAACAGTCCAACAGAAGGGCTAAGTAGTTTCCATTTGTTTGCGCACCTAAAAGAATGATTGAGCTGCATGAATCTCTAAGATAATGGCAAAAAAGAGAGCCTCCAGAACGAGTGCCAGCCACAAGAGGTAGAATTATATGAATAGGGCACATTGCCATAAATTCAAAGTTAAGATTGATGCTTATAGTTGTTGCTTACAATGTTTACAGAATATTAAAACAATCAGAACTTTCTGGGTGTGAAATACTTGTAAGCCTAATTGTCTAAATTTTTAAAATCCAAACATCATTTACTTTTCCGTATGGACAAAAAGGTTTACTTTCTACCGAAAACCATACATTTCATCTGCCCAGGATCCCGCCTCTGATTTGCGGTTTCGTTATGGCGATCCCGTTATCGAGTAATCCCTTAGACTGATCAACGCGACTGGGGGGGAAAAAACGAAATTTTTCGGAAAATCCTCGCCATAAATTGAACCAGCAGCGCAAAAAATCGTAATACGATATTGTTGTTTCCGTTTTGTCAGGGCTTTAGAGAAACGGTGAATAACGCAAAAGCATTCGCCCTATTTTTACGCAACGCATAAATCGTGGAAACGTTATAAATAGGGATTTTGGTGTTCGCCCCTTACACTGCGGCCGCCCGCAATTCTCCCAGGTCGTGCGCGAAGCGTGGACGCCTGGATTTCCCGCTCACCCTTCCTACACTTGGAAATTGGCACAAGGGCTGTTCCATTGGCTGACTTTTCCAACAACTTCATTAATAATAGTACATTCCTCATCAATGGACGTATTAAATTTAAAAAAGAGTACGTTCTTTGAAGAGAAAAAAACATTAATGCAGCACAGAGGAAGGTATACCTTATAAATATAGCAGAAAAAAATTATATAAAACACAATTTCACCAAAAATTGAAAAAATATAGGTGCTCAAGTAGGAAAAACATGCAGTTTTTAGGCTTGCGTCCTTGTCAAAAAACACCCACTGCAGGAAAACACTCACACTATACGGGGGGGCCAAAAAAGCTACGAAAACCTACTGATAAATAAGCTAATTTTTGATACATCAAAAACAAACAACCAAAGAAAAACTTCATTGAGTCGTCCTCCAAAAAAATGCAATAACCAATTAATTTATGAATTATACAATCCTGCTAGGACGGATATTAATCACAAATTCTGTTGCTACTCTCCACGATTAAATTGTTGTATAATGCGTTTCAATTCAGCTGTAATAGAGTATTAAACCAGACGTTAACGTACGTATTACGACGAAATTAATTGTAGCATGACTTACCCAGGCTAGATCAGCGAAATTGATACATGGGCTGTTATATTATCAGAATTTTCCAAACACTATATTCATCCGAACCCGAAAACGTGATTATTATTGGTTAATCTGTAAGTAATGCAATTTTGTTAGGCAGCATCCTATTGAAGAAAGATTTGCTGCCGATAAATTTGCAAAGAAAAGTTACTGTAAACAATTTATTTTGTTTAATAATGAGTATCAATTTAACTGTGACTGATAATGGCATGAGTCGTTGAAACACTTGAAAATAGGACACAATAAGTAGAAGAAATTTATTCTTTTCCCATAAATTAGTTGCGTTAATGTAATGAATGGGCACTTAATTTCATGGAAATTATTTAATCAGAGAGACGATTGAGTCGCTGAATCCATTTAATTTCTGAAGCTAAAGCCATGATTGTCACCAACTGAATCAATTTAAGGCATTTAGAACTCGAGTTGAAAAATAATTTATCAGAATTGGATTTATCGGTCCATTGAACGGCACTAACTGGCTAAAAGAGTTCCTGGAGGAAACAGATCGAGCTACTGTCAGTAGGTGCCTAACCAACACACATAAGCAGCTGTTGGCTTGCTAACGTGCAATGGCATTTCACAGTCAACTAAAGTAACCGAAAGCATTTTTTCATTAAAAATATAACGAAATCAATGAAATAGAAAGGAAATTCCAATGGATAAAAAAATCACTTTAGATGTAGCCTGAGCGTTATTTTATCACTTTAAAGTTGACACATGACGTGATTAGTATATTTTAATCACGTAAGTAAGTCATCATTTTACAAGCGTAGTACGCATGTTTGCAAGTAAGAATAATGTGTCTCATAAACGGTCCTGGCGTAATCAAATTGTAGGCAAATAGCTGCTTTCTTCAATTAATCACCGAATCAACCTGTGTTTTCTCTAATATGATAATCCCTGCTTACAGAATATTCTATCTCGGCGGCCTGGAAAAACGATTTCAGAATGATAATAGATGTGATTTTTAGTTCCAAATATCTAGTCAACTATTCAGTGATGTTCCTAAGTGCAGGAATATCATGATCACATCAGAAATTTAATGCTAAAAAGTTAATATTCATTTGAGTAAATTTCGATTTTTTAGTCCGGTGTATTCTCTCGCGGAGCAACCTCAAGGGACTGGTCTCTAACCAGTGCGGTAATAATAAAGTTAGACTATGTATTTACCGAGTTAGATGGGTACGCTTCATTCCTCTCTTCCTCGTAACCCCAAAGTTGCCAAAGAATATCTGGCACTGCATTATCATTTATTACAATATATATACATAGAAACACCAAGTAACCTTGATTACTGACATAAATTGAATGAAAGACGAAGCGGAAGAGGGTTTAACCTAGTAAAAACCAGCCAATTTACTTTGAAGATAATCCATCCGGTGGTAATAGTGTAGCTACTGGGTAAATAATTTCCTCTCGATTCGTGTTTTATGCGATATGGATTCACCACGAAAGCTATAAAATCAAATTAAAATGCCCATCTCCCGGATATGACTCTGATTATGTAAAGGTATGATTCGGATTTGCATTCAGCTGGCGAGAGTGACACCGACTAGGCCAAGGCTACTCAAAAGGAGGCGTAAGGGGAAGTTGAACGACCCCCGCACTCAAACGTCGAGTGAAAGTAACGCGCACGCCTTCCCCAAGTCCATTCATGAATAGAGAGGCAGGCGAGGGCGTTTGGCACGTTTCCAGGTCACGGCAGCGCACGCTACATTACGAGGCGACTCTGGTAAATTGACTAAGGCCGTGGGCTTGAATTCCACCTCGGGAAAGGATTTATCATTTGCATCAGAAGTAGTGGATTGAGCGAGGCGGAGAGATGAAATCTTGGTCCCTGAAGCGCTAAGGTACAAAAAAAAATCGACGTCCAATTAAGATCCATTTCTCATTAACTACATAGACGACAAAGGAACTGAAAGTGAATATTTAAGAATTTTGAATACTTCAGTACTGGAATACATTTCGGGAACCTTCTGCCTAAAACAATGAGTATCATTTGCGCAGGTATTGATCTCACTGATTCTACGTAAATATTACTTATTACGCGAACAATTATAAACGATAATCGTAAGAAAATCTTCGTAAAAAAGCTCGTTTGGTATTGCTTTTACTAAGCTAACCATAAGCCTCACATAACCACTTTCATTTTAAATTTTCCAATACTTCGAGCCATGTATCAGCCTAACCCAAAGTCAACTACTACAATTCAGTTCCGAAAACTTTCATAGAAATTAGAAAATGGCATTGGACGAAAATTCAACCGCTGTGACACATCATTGAAATATATTTCATGGTATAATACGGGTGAAGATGAATGTCGGTTATGGATAGGCCAGAACAACTATTAGCAAAAGTATTCTTTCCTCCACAACCTATTACCTGACCTTGTATCATTCTCTAATTTCGATCACCTTTTTCCACCATCCACACCACGTAAAATGGCGATTCCTGTACTCCCCTTTTCCTGATTGCCAACCATTTCCCTTCTATCACGCACTTGAACATTCCATTGCCACTCTGTATCTCAATTTTCCATTAAATCTGCCATCAGTGAATTCCTTCGAACAATTTAATTTATTCTTCTGCCTTTTCTACCATTCCTTAGTGAGTCTTTATTTAAGTTGATCTTATTTTGTCCATTTCCTTCCGCATCTACTCCAGAAAATCCTCCCATTTTCTCTCACTTTCGAAGTAAAGATTTCGGAACGATACAACGCCATATTGCATACACAAATCTTTCCTTCACGCCTGTTTATAGGGTCCCGATAATTTATTCTCTCCTCTTAGTAAATGCTTCCTTAGACATTCTCCCCTTAAATACCATTCCCTGGTGCTTACTTGTATGGCCATTTTTCTTTTTGCCAACTATTCGACGCAACAAAGCAAGAGAGGAACTTCGCCTCCGCCTATTCTATACCACTAAGTGTTAGGAAAAAAGGAAGGGTAGAGTTAAGAAAAGAAGGAATCAAATCGCAGCGATTTGTAAAGGGCGAAGAGGAATCCCATGGAACGTTAGCGATTTAGATTCAACCTTTCGGAACCATTGAGGGGAACACCCTATGCCGATGCCTTCGCTAATTTACCGTCTTTCCGTCTTTTCTTTGGGACCCGATAAGTAACTGCTTCCTTCGATAATTTCGTCTAAATCAAGCGCTAACTTCAAAGGCTACTTTTCTTTTTGCCATTTATTTGACGAAACAATAGAAGGAACTCAGCCGTCATCTAATTTTTCCCACTGAGTACGAGGAAAATAGGCATTACAAAAGAGGAGAACAATCGCAAAGATTTCTATATTATGAAGAAGAAGAGTCCTTCACAAATAAGCTCTTTGGATTCGACGACTTTGAAACAATATCATTTACTCTGCATTCCAATTCCTTCAGATATTTTTCTCAAAGTATTTTTTATAGGGTCCCGATCATTAGTGATCGTCTCTCTCTAAATGCCTCCTTCGGTATTCTTGAATATTTTCGTTAACATCTGGCGCTTGCTTCAACGGACATTTTTCTAATCGCCACCTATTCGACATAACAAAGGATAGAACTCCGCCCTCGCCTATTCTGTCCAACTACGTAGGAGGGAAAAAGGAAGAATAGGGTTTAGAGGACAGGGGAAGAATTGCAGCGAATTCTAAAGGGCGAAAAGAAGAGTCCCCTCGTAGTAAATAAGCGGGGATCCAAACAGCTTGGTGAGATCGATGGTGAAGGGGCGGCACCACAGCCATTTTCCTTGCCATTCCCAATTCACTGTCGAATGCCAGGGAGCAACCCTGTACTCTCTGTTCAGCCCCTTTATCGCAGCGACGCCAAGCTCAAGATGAGTTGGGAACGTCTTCGAACGTTCCCTACATCTTACTCTTCTCCTCTCGGGAGATAAGCAAAGCCGTGGACTTCAGTCCACGAATGGACCCCGGTGAATCTTTCTGGATGAAACATTCCTGTCGGATTGCGTTAGACTTCAACTGTCGTTATTTTCTCGCTTTCTCCCAGCACTAGACGGGCAACGAAAATACGGTGGAGCGAATGTGGCCCGACAAATTTCCACACTTTGGGTCTGATCTGTTGTAGGATACGATTCATAAAACAATCAATGATGAAATAGATTAAACAATAGGGTAAAACGGGGAGGACATGGCCTATTCACGTCTCATTTACCGGCTGGCAGGGTTTCTTTTACCCTGTCTCGTTTCTTTAAAAAAATACCTGCGTCTGGGGCTGCGGTTGTTTTAAGAATATGATCTCAGCAATAATAACCGCACTAACGAGGCGCAACATTATTTAAAAAAACAGGCATAAGCGACGGCACTTCAAACTCAAGACGATTTTTAGCGACGCAGAGAGTAACCTTGTATCTCCGAAAATAGTTGAGCAAAACAATTCGTCAAACATGAGCTTCAGCATAGGAGTAAAACGCAATACTGGACCATGAATCCAATACTTAAAAGAAGACCACTGACAATTCATTCAAGCATCCGCGAATTGCTGCTTTATGCTGTATCCTACAACTCGCGCGTTAAAGCGACCAGTGATGGTCTTCAATTCGTACATTCAGCACCAGATGAAAGAGGATGTCCTCTACGCAGTAAATTAGGCCGGTAGGCTCGTTTGGGACTCTAAAAAGAGTAAGAACACACTGACCACTATGTAAATTCCGCACAGTTTGATGGAAAAACGTACAACCGGTTGAGCCTACAGTGGCACAATCAGGTATATTAATACCTCTGATGGTGCCACAGTCGGCGAAATTGGTTGAACGTTGTGGACTTTACACCACAACAAGTGTGTTTTTAGTCTGCTCTGAAGCAGTGGTTCCATGAAGTCACGCCTGGCAAGATGCAATTCCGCGCAATATTCGTTTCCACGGGTCTGGTTAGTACGCTACATTTGGAAAAGTTCAAATATTAGCACTTGCTGATTATGGTGAAAATATCCACTGTCGGTGGATTAAGTTCGTTTATACATTCAAACACCGACTGATGCAACACACGCAAGCAATTAATTTTGAGAGCCTATTTAAAGGATGCATGTGCATTAGCAAGTAAATGCATGAACACTCGCGGACATAATGATCAGAATCACAACAGGCTCAAGTTATCGTGTTTACACTATGTTATTTGGAGATATTATCCGTATACGCATAAATTTTCGCAAGTATACATCTCGTGAAAACGGACCTTTGAAAAAGATTAGGCACTACTTTATGAAATGTAAAATAAATGAAATGAGAAAACAATAAAGAGAAAATTGACATAAACTAAGGTCGTTTTCAAAACGTATTTGAACCTCCCTTGGAAAGGGCATATTATGAAAGTGCATATTATGAAGATGTGAAGAGGAAGTAGAAGAAGATTTAAGATGATTAAAACCACGGATTGTGCGCCACGTAAATGAGCGCAAATACATTATACCACTGATCCACGAGGGATAATCCATTTAGAATACGGACAGCAATTATATCGTGGAAATGACTAGAATCATAACTCTCTAGCTTCCAGTGATATCACGGAATATCAATATACGATGAAATAGATAATGCCCAGAGAGAGTACCCTGATCTGCGTTAAGAATTGCAAATCGACAGAAGAGCTTCCGGAAGCTCTTCTGTCGGTTACTACAAGAGCACGCAGAATTTTCAGACATTAAGAGTTGCCGTGTAAACACCTGTGAATTTCAATCAATAGCAATGACTTTATCCAGATTTTGGGAGGTACTATTTAGGCAATTACTAATCATATCTGCTTGGCGGCACAGAAACTATCACGCGGCAGAGACATAATTAATGAGTAAAGCAATAAAAAATACGAAAAGGAACCGACATGTTGCAACTAAAGAAGATACCATAGTAGCAAATTCGAACGTGTAAGGGCTGGAATTCTAACGGAAAGGCATTTCATCGAGAAACAGAGAAAGGCGAGAATTATTTTCCAATAAATATGGTCTCGATTAGATTCTTAGTCAACGGGCCTGCGGAATACCGTTCTTTGAAATGGCCTAAAAAATACAACTCCTCGGAGGGCACGCAAAATCCTTCCGACGCCAACTCTCGAGCACTTGGGATAATCGAAGCCCTGATGAGAGATTTTTTCTCTACAAAAAATAGGAAGGAATACTGAAAGAGGGAAGGGAAATTAGTTGATCCCTTCGGAAGCGGCGAGGAGAGTGGGATGATAAAAGGCGCGGTATATTGGGAGCAGGAAGTGGTGGTGGAACGCCGTAAAGGAAAACGACCAACAGTCGCAGCTTTCCTTCTCCCACACCGATAATGCTTAGGACGAGGAAGAGCGCGAGACGGAAGTGCTACACACGCCTCCTCTCCCCGACACATCCCCCATCCCTGCTCCCTCTTCCCCGGAGACCTCAATTCTTTCCACCCTGGCGAAGAAACAATCACAGGGTGGTGAAGAGAAGGGTCGGGAGGTGGGGAGCGGGGGTGAGGATTGAAGGGAGAGAAACGGAGAATTCGAGGAATGAAGTATAAGAGGGACGATGGATGATAGGATGGAGAGAGAGAGAAGAATGAAAGATGAGTGACGGGAGGCGAAAGAGGAGATGTCACAAGATGAGAAATGATGCTGCCTTTCCGGGACCAAGCCCCCTTGGAAACACTATGCACAATTACTGGCTTGGTATATCTATTCTGAAAAGCGGGCGTCTATAGATGGGGAGAGAAGAGAGATAGTTTTTACGCGATGCATAAAGATTGTGCCATTCGAAAATAAGATTTAAAATCTAGAAATCATAAAAATAAATCAAATTGAAGGAATCGGCCTCAGCCATGTGAAAATTCATCTTGAATGATAATATACATCAATGCACAATTTTCACAGAAATTTTTCATAATTTCAACCGTATTTTTACCTCCCCCCTTCTAACCATCCCACTCTTACCTTCCCTTCCCCCATCCAACCCTGAAGTGAGTACATATGCCCCTGGACGAGTGTAACATAATTTGTGCCCGAGGATGACTCCTACGAAGCACTACGTCTTGGTGACTAGGGAATGTGGATAACTGGGCTAAATAAAATTGATGGAAACGTAATAATTGTATAAAAATAAGATGTGTTTAAAATCCTAGCCTTGTATTGTAAATGGAAAAGTGGATAAAGGGAAAAATGGAAGGAGTGAATCGAGGATACCATTCACCTTCATATAGCTAGGAGTGTCACCATGTCTTACCACGAGAATGACTTTGAAACATTATTAATATATTTTTTAAATATAAATCCTAGCCTTGCCAAGAAGATGGCACATTTGACAAAGAGGAAATTAACGGAGTAAAGCCAGGACAATATTAACCTTCCCGTAGTCTTGAGTGTTACTGTAAGACAGGGAAGGCCATTTTCCTGCGCAAGTGAGGAACGTGGGAGAGTAAGGGCAAAGCAGGAGGAAAGGGCAAGACACGCCCCGAAGGCTGATATCTACATCACGGGGAGGAGGAACGGAGGAAGAGATAGTTAGGAAAGGGAGGGAAAGATGAGAAGGTGACGGCACACGAGGATGGGATGTGCCGAGGGTAAAGGGAGGCATTGGCAAATGGCTCCCCCTCAGGGAATGGGATAGGTTGGAATTGGGGCACGGATAAAAGGATGGTCACGGATAAGCGGGGATGTAGGGAAGGGTGGAGGGGGGGGGAGCTCGGTAGGGGAGGTGTGGCGCTTTTTATGACAACGCGCCTCGGGAATTTGAGAATAAAAAGGGTGTGCGAGAGCCGAAATGAAAGAGGGGGTGTGTGTAGGTCCCAGGCACTCAGGGAAATGGGAAGAGAGCAGGGGAAAAAGGACAGGGAGGAGTGAAGAAGGGGAACTTGGAGTAACCGATCTTCGTCGGGTCCCATCGCGCGTAATCTGCCCAAAAGGCGATACTGCCCGCTAGGGAGGGCTTTACGCAGAAGGAAGGAAGGACAACGCCCCTTGGAAGTACATACATATACTCCGACTGTGAGCCGTATTAGGAACAGATGAGAGTAACTATTGCCGAGATTCGATAGAATCAGAAAGGCAATGACGATGTATCGACTGATATTGTTTTAAATACTCACCAAGTGGATTGAAAGGAGACCTAATATAGAAGCTTGATTTTATTTCGGATACAAAGGCAATGTGCTGTTGCTCAATAAAGCAACTATGGCTTGATATAGCCAGTACTTATTACCTCAGAGTTATCCCTTCTACGGTCTACATTGAAACCCGGAGCAATCTTATGTCGTTGCCCACGCAAATTTTGCGTGAAACATTTCGCTAAATATTGTTAAACTACTAATTTATAAAGCTGTTTCCTCACCATCAAACCTAAATCTTTCCGAGAAACCGTGTATTATAAAATGTTTCGTGAAACAAAATTGGTTATATACCCATAAAAGCAGAGAATACAACTTTAAAAAAACACTTGATCACTTTTATGAAAATGTTACCGTGATCGGCTTACGTTAGAAAGAGAAATGAAGAAGGTTAACAACGTAACATAACGAACAATGACTGAAGTAACTCTGAACCCGTCATCCCTAACAGTAATCCTTCGTGAAGAACACCCTTAAGTATCAATATACTCAAGATAAACAAAAAATATTTCTTCCATGACACGAACGGTAGGTCAATGTACTACGGGCCTTCAATATATAAAGCTATGAAGATAGTTCCCAAGTTTGCGGGTAGCGTGCCATAACCCAGGTATAAAAAGGACAGCCAAGAAATATTTGACTGCAATCGACAAATAAGTCGGCGACGAAATTCCCACAAAATGGAACCGTGGATAACAAGCGGTGGTACTCGGAGAGCGCAAGGGGCCGTCCTTGGATAAGAGGACCTAAAAATATAACGAAATACTATTAAGCTGACGTGAGTGGCAGCGAGAAGCTGCCGCCGACCAATAGACCGCCAGTTACCCGGAATAAGGGGGCTGCAGCATCGAGTTTTATGAGAGTGAAGGTGGAGACCGCAATGACCATACAACAACCCTCATTTCACCACAAGAATGGAAAAAGACTGCTTTAATGCCATTCGTACTGTGGTGCGGAAGCAAGATTAAACCGCTGCATTCCTATACCGAGGAACAAGAGCTAACGCTCCACCCTTTCCGCATATACCGATCTAAATAAAAGCTAACACGGCAAATCGCTCCAGAGTACAGTAAAAATATTTTGCACACCAAAAGTGTTATTTCTGTAACAATAAACACGCAACCTTAATTTGATACTCTGCTATACATTACCCTAGTTATCTCTTGAATTTAGTCTCCAGAGATAACCTCTCCAATTCGTACTCTCAGGTTGAAATTACTCCAGATATGCTTACATATATTTAGATTACCTGAATTACATTCGAGTTCAGGAGGCAAACATCCCTCGCTCTGAATTAAAGTAACATCATCAAAAATTACGGAGGAAAACTAGCCTCTTCGATTCGGGTACATGAGCAGCTATCATTCTAATGAGTACCTACTAGAAGAAATGCCCGATGATTGAAAACGAGAGAGAAAAAAGTAAGAAATAATATAGTAATTCTATTCATACAGAAGAGAATCGGACTTCTCAATTCTCATCTTAGTTTTTTAACTAAATGGAAATCGCCCGTTTTGTGGGTTTATGATGTAAGGATATGCATACATTCAGCTATTTTACTGGAATTGTTTATTTTTAAAGCAGTTAAACTAAAAAAAAATATTCCAGGTTTGCGAGGGGGCGTGGGAAAGATCACCATAAACTTCGAGCATATTTTCCCTTCAGTGAGTTTGAGCGAGATTTTTTTCAGGTGACCAAAGAACGCTGAAAGTCGTGTCTCACAGCGTCCGACTATAATTGTTGTCCTCGTGGTTCTAGGGATTTGTTTTTCCGCAAAGAGGACATTTCCCATACCTTAGCAGATATTTGATAAAGTTTACTCTTTCTTCACATAAGCATATTCGTTTTGTTCTGAAAATATTAGCAATAAAATTGCGTGAGAAAGAATCTCAATAAATCCAACGTTTCCAAGAGAGAACGTAAAAAAGTCTGCGTGATTGAGTAACAGACACACACACACACAGAAACCACCACATTTTTATATACTAGGATGAAGATAAAATTCAAATTACAATTAAAGGCTGTACCCGGAGAGTCACATAGGTAGGGCTGACGAATAAACAATCTAAAAGAGGCAACGAGAATTGAAGGCCCAGCTGCATTGGAGTTAAGGGACCAAACGGGGGAAAATTTTTGAAAGGCAAAAACATTATGATTCAAACCGAATTTATGAATATATGCATGCATTCGAGGGATATGAGCCAGAATGGCAACGAAAGGCTTCCTGCTGCAGTATAACCAACATCATCGTAATAATAGAAGCTAAACCGAAGGCCGCTACTCAGGAGAAAGGAATCATGCCTACGAAGAGCACGAAAACGCCCATAAAATAATGCCAAAATAGGACAGAATGTCTACAGCAGGGTTTCTAAACCAGAGGGGAATTTGCCCCTCTCAACGGGAGAATTTTGGAGAAAATAGCGGGATAAATATCGGGATCAATATTCAGCTCTTAAGATTGTGTAGAATCTGTACAATTGCAGTTTGTTTTAATATATTCTGTGGCGTTCAGTAAAGTTATTGAATCCCAAAGATTAACATAGATTCATAAAAATGCGCAATACATTCAATTACGGAATTAAATAATTTATAATTGGAAAGGGGAATAATATCCTGAACTGTGGTGAGATGGGGGATTAATGAGCAGACAAAAAGCTTTAAACCACTGATATAAGGAGAAGTAAACGATAACAATAGTTGATTCGCAGCAGCCGGGAGTGCCAAAAAAGGTAGTTGGTGGAAATAAATTGGCAAGCTATATGATAGAAGAAATAAAATGCTTCTCTATGCCCAATTCTGTCCGAGCAGTAGTACAAAAAAATTCTGTAACCGTAGGGAGATACTAAAAGAGAATTCCAGGATAAAAAATTGATTTCCTAATTTTATTATGAAGGTTTTCGAAACTATATTGAGGACATCAAGAGATGGGCAGATGCGGATACAGAAGGCCAACACAGTTCAGGAAAGATGAAATGTCAGCTTCAATAAACTGAGAGGAGCACAGAAGAAACGCTGATAGCAGGAAAACCTCGAGGAGATAAATTCTCAAAGGCGGCTGGATATTTAGATGATGGGAATGGTAAGAAATCAATAAATGGCAAGTGCACAGTAAAAAAGGAATACCGGGAGCTGCAAAAGAGAACTGGGGAAACAGAGAGCCATAAAGAGAAGGAAATTGATTACAAAAGAGGAATTGGATCTCCCAAAAGAAAATGCAAGCAAGGAAGAACCAGAGGCAGAGAAAGCACATTTGCTCAGCATCATTGCACGAAAAATGTCACTAGTTCCAAAGTAAGGTAGGCCAGAGAAAATCCCGATTTCCTAGACATACATACAGATGTGAACTGGAATGGATAAAATACATTTAATACGTTCAGAGTACCATACACTCATCACGAAATACCCAGATTTCTTTTTCATCGACAAAGTATTTTCTCCTCGCCAACTTTTGTAGGGGCAAAATTATGATGGCTGCATTCTCGGGTACCCGCGTACGCTGTCACTCTTCAACAACATACTCCGAGAAACGCGAGAATGAAGCCTTCACATTCCACACGCCGCGAAAGCCTTCGCACAGAGTAAAAATAACCCAAACCACACGAGCTGAACGTGAATTCTAGAAATGACGACGAAGCAAGGCACAAAGAAACATTCTTTTGGAAGTCCTTTAATTGCCAGCTGGTGAGTAGATGCCTTAGAATACATTCCCTTCAATTCTTATCGTTTTACATAAAAAAGCCTAAGCTAAAGGCAACTCGGCAAACAACACATAGGCATTAATAAACAAAGAGTAACTATAGCCATTCTCAGAACATATATTAAAATGGCGAACAATTCGAGTAATAGCTCACAACTTTCAAAGAGTTTTGCGCGTCTAATCGTCAGTACAGTGTTATGTAGCAGGTGATCAGTCCAACTACATTTCAAAGCGTAGAGAACTCGAGAATTCAGCCATAGAGACAGTAAAAACGAGCACGAATCTGTTCGAAATTTTATAGATTATAACAGATTATAATGCTATTGATAACATACTCGTATTTTATCCAGCTTTAAATGAATTCAGCATTCTGCATCAATGTTGGCCCCCATCCCTTATTATCCCAAGGCCCATGAACCCGCGTCCACGCACTTTTTATTATAAAACACTACGCTCATGTCAACTTCCCGAAAAAAATTTGGCCCACACCGAAGGCAACCGCTCTGGAGTATTTTTTCCGGTGGCCCACCGTCTGCTGTTTGGTAAGGAGCCGCAGCGAAACCCATGAGGCGAAACGGTTAAGATATGGAGCCATCCCCGTTCTTCTTCCTTGGTCGGGAGGAGAGCAAGAGGCTTGCCCATCAAGGCGGAAGCAGCGATAAACTTCCTCGGGAGAAGAAGGAACAGTGTGCATGCGAGCTAGCAACTCGTGACATGCACGTGCACAGCTTCCTTTGTATGCAGAGGAGAGAGGACGTGTCGCCGCAGCGGAGAGGCGACTCCCTCTTGCGCCAAGATCGAAAGAAAGTCGTCTGCAACGGAGAAGTCTTGGGAAGGACACTATTGCGGGCATACAGGCGAAGGAAAATATTGTGAGCTGCATTGAAACTTGGGGTATCGGGTTGGTGTTGTGGCCGTAGTTTCTGCTTCCCATTCCCAGGGACCAGGTCCGAATCCCGGCGGAGATTTATTCAGCGTAATCCCGACCCCTTCTTGGGTGTCACCTGGAGATCACTAAGAGGACAGCACTCCGTCCGTCGGATGGAAAGTAAAATCGTGGTCTCCGAGGCGCCTTTCGTTTTGAAAACATGCTAACGTCAACGCCGGGTTTCCCTCCACCCCTCCCCATTGTCCCGCAATCCTTCTCTTGCCAACCTACCCATCTGTCCTCTATTGACGCATATGACCTCAGTCGTCGGTTGCCTGCGCAAATTCACTAATAAACTAACTGCATTGCAAAAGAAGAAAACTTTTCCGGGCCGAGTACCGAATCACAGAACTCTGGCTTTCCGTGCCGACGCGCAAACCAATATTTCATCGTTCTTTTACAAGTTCTTGAAACTCTGTGGTGCGAAAATTACAATGGTATCTCATGGTCTCGTCTATTCAGTATGATCGAGTAGTCACATCCTCTCCTTAAGCGATAATAATTGCATCCTAAATATTTGAGTGGGTTTGTAGCATGAGATGTTTTTAACAAAACGACGCAAAAAATCCTATTTCCTTTGCACGCGTTAATTATCTCAGCGATTCGAGAATGGACTCCATGGATTACCAATTCCTACGGCAATTTTGGGAGGATCTATAAAAACTAGTTGTGTGCCATTACGGTCTGTGAAGGAAGGCCTGAGGGTTTGTATGCCTGAGCTTTCAGGAAGCCACTGCCCACGAGGGTATGTTTTATAATCAGTCACAACGCGTGAGAAGCTGCCCATAGAAAGAATTTCACATCTTTCGAGGTGAATGACATATAAAAAGGATGAAAATTGCCACGAGGAAATTGAAAAAGCATAGGTAAATGATGCAAGGCAGGAGGGAGGACTGTAGGACTAGTTGAGAAGTTCCATGATGAGTGGTTGGAGAAATAATGCTTACAGGAAGAGATGCGGGACGGTAAAGTCAATGAGAGTAATTTAACGCAAAATAATTGCGTAAAAGACCAGTAAAGGAAAGTACAGAGGAATAGAAGGATACAAATAATAGGGTACTTTACATGGAGGCAATAATCCGATGATGAAATTGATAGCCAACTTGCTTATTGTCAACCTAAAGTCAATGTGAGACGGAAAACTGAAATTGAAAGAACTACAGAGATCAAGTGGAAATAATTACTTAAGGCAGTTAATGAAATATGCCAAATGGAAGAAACGAATACATTGGGAAACAACTCGAGAGGAACGTCTAGTAAATAACGGGGGAGAACGGGGGGAGCGGGGGTTACGCCCCATTGTATGGTTAAGTCAGAGCTACAAATAAGATATTTGGCTCTCCGCGGTCATCTCGCAAATCACCTAGGTAGTTCTTAAACGAATCACCTGCCTCGTTGCAATAAATTAAACGATGATACTATCACACTGAACGACATCCCATTATTCTACTTCTACATAGGAATTAAAAGTATACCTCTCACTATCAGTTCCTTCGTACATGCTCACAAAATAGTTTCTCAAACATTTCAATATCACATCGTTGTCTAGTTATTGAAGTTTTCATGATCCTTCTCGCAAACTGAGGATAGAAACGCCCAACTTGAGGAAAATCCTCAAGTTGGGCGATCTGTAATTAATATTCTGCATAAACTAAGCCCGGCAAAAGGATATGGTTTTGAATAACAATTATCATGGACCAATTGAGGGCCATGAAACCCATGAGCGATTCAGATCTACTTTCTCACGTTTTCAGCTTCTTTTAGTGTCGTTTGATCACTTAATTTTTTTCAGGCACAAAGGACCCACCGGCGCGGGGGTTAAACTTTTTTAAGGGAATGGCCTTGAGCTGCTAAATCAATACAATTTTATTTGCCCACATAATAGGTTAAAAATAAGCGGCATAAATAAGTCAATATAACCCATAGCAATTCTGCAATAGGATGAGTACATAAGAAAACACACCTTTTAACAAAGTTTCAGGGACTCAACCGAGACTGAACGTCTACTCCCGGCAGAAGAATTATACACGCCCAACAGAGATAAAAAAAATTCCAGAGAATTAATAGGGATTAAACGGGAGAGCCGAGAGAGATTAACGGGAATCACAAGGCGAAGAGCTGAAAGGCAGCCAGAAAAAAAATTGGACCGAATCACGCCAAAATTAAGCCAAAAAAATTCGCCTAAATCGAGCTGAAATATATAGCTGGGTGACTGCGGCTGAAACCACGATGAAATGCAAATGAACTACCTGAAAATCCACCACGAACATCAAAATAAGGGGCCTCCCATCGCAAACATGGATGGAAAAATGCGATCTTTATACCTGAAAATGCTTTACATTTTTAATAGATTCTTCTTTGAGAGGACAGTGAATTTATTCAAACCTACGTAATACGCTGGATAACTTGGGAGTACTGGTGACAGCTCATCCTATCTAGAGATCAAAACTAACAATGCCCTGACCGTCTGCTATGCCTAAGATTTGTTAAATACCTGGAGCAAATACTACAAAATAATAATAATGAAAATCGACCTGTTCAATGAACATTATAATCTAAGCTCAGTAAGCATAGATGTTTGGGCTTACATTTGGATTAAATTAGCCGTATAACAATTTGTACAATTAAAGACAAAATTTTCATGCTCCATGCAACTTGCGATTGACAATGTCTAAGTATGTTCAATATCGTTTCTCTTTTTCTGAGACCATGAAACGCTGAGATATAATACTTTAGAAAGCACTCTCACTCAAGTAAGCCCAGGCTGGGAGAAAATCTCTATATTTCCACGTCAATTTAATTTTGTGGCCATAGCCTGTTGGAAAAAGGGAATTTAAGAAACTGCGTAAAAAAGGATGCTCAAGTTTTAATTGCTATTTACCACCTCCAGGGGCGCGTTCGCTCGGAGCATGTATTAAAAATAAGGGTGGCATCTCACTCTTCGCATTTAACGACGGTCATGGGAAGACTAGTCTCAACTACCAACATATAAGCCATAGTAATACCCCTCACTGAAAAATTCGTTATTGGCGATTGCTAAAAACGGGCTATCAACACGAAAGAAATGACAAATACATAGTTTATTTTCACAATGCATACAAAAATCCAAGGTCAGTCTACGTCAAAGCATTCAAAATATATTCAATTGAGAGAGATAGTGTCGTTATATTTTATTACCTAATAGTTAGGAAAAATATTAATTCAACTTATTTCCCATTCGAAGTGAGAGTAATAAAATCATCACGAAATTAAGATTTATAATTATCGTCTTCCACGTAATTCATTTCAAACTCGCCAGGCGGAATCTCGAATATATCTCACAAAGGCCGTAAAGTATACTCCGTAACCAGATAAGTAAATACGGCAGCCACTTCAAACATTTTGGAAGTAACCTTTCGCTCAAACCAATACGCTATTTAGACTTTGAATGGCTATTTGATAATTATTACTTTAGTCAGGTTATCACTTCATATTGACTGTCATAATGAAATATAGACGATGGAGGCCAAAGTAGTATGTTGCGGTGTAATGAATGAGAATAATCACATTTACCCCTTCCACTTGTATTCTCGACGGAACTTTGCTACCCAACCATATTAAACGCTTGTAATGGAAAAAACGTCATCGTTATTTCTTGGTTACGAAAATTCCATTGCATTCCAAGTAACGAAATGAAAAAAACATATTCGTTATTTCTTCGTTATTCCATCGCATTCCTTGTAAATTTAACTCTTTATCGACCATGTTAGCTAAACTTTAGCCCACACACTAACACCCACAACCGGCCACAAGTATCGGGATGGTAACCGAAGCTAATTTTCTGACATGGCTCCTTCCTCAATAGAGGTAAAAAAATAATTTAACTTGGATGAGAGAGATAACAGAACGACCTTCAACCGGTGCGATAGGTCAGTTACAGCTCGGAATTTAATAGCAATAAAGCAATAAGTTAACGAAAGAAACTTTTCAACAAGTCACCATATCTCCGGGAGCGATGAAGTTGAATCGGGGGACAGTTCGATCGTGCCTCCCTTCCTCAAAATATTCGGTTACCCTTATCAGAGATCGTAGAAATGAGATATTTTTCCCCCATCGTCAAAAGTTTTTAAATAACCCAACGGGCTAACACGCCACTTCCCTCACGGGCGTAATTAGCCACTGAGGTTTTCGCATGGGCTCCCGGTGACTTGCAGTAATTAATGCCTTCGGGAACTCCCCGGTCGCGTATAACGGCCAACGAATAGGGTTTTAACGTTAAAAAATGGCCAGGGGGGTCTCAAATTTTCGGACGTGCTCACGACCGATCATAAAAAAAGAAATATTCCCCAGTCATTACGCATTAAATGCGTTATTTACTTTGTCTGGTCTCCGGGGGACACCTCGGTGTGATCCGGACGGAAGTAGAAGCATAAGCTGCGCCGCAGGGAATGAAAAATAATGCCATATTTCAAACAGAGAGGGCGGTGAAGACTTTTTTAAAGCCTACTCCACCCCCATTTTATTACTGGAGGGAGATTCAGCGGCGCGTCTTAGTTCACGGTGGTATAACCAGGGGGAGTAATGGGGAATCGGAACGCTGGCGAAGACTCGTCGCTCGCCGTAAATCTTGGGGTCGTACTTTGCCAAAATGGAGAAGAATATGTCTTTGGTTGGGGATGCATTGGGTAAGGGTAGAAGGTCCTTGGTCCGATGTTTGTCGGCATGGGCGGTAGAAGGAGAAGTATGTAGGTGAAAGAAAGGGTTAGAAAAATCTATATCTACGTTGCACCCGTCGAGTTGCCACAAGGAGCGTGTAGCATGACACAAGCTATACCATTGTCGTGAGAATGAAAATTTTAAAATTAAAAGTGATCTACCGGTAAAGGTAGATTCAGAAGGAAATAGGACTGCTTATACCAAACTTTTAATGTCACAGGCTCTTGTCTCTTTTTACGATTTCATTCTTCATCTCGGCATACATCCTACCTCTCTTCATCCCATCCATTCAGCCTATTTTCTTTCTTCTCCTTCCCCGCTTACCCAAACTCCTCCTCTCTACCACAGCATTCAGCATCCCATCGACCCTCATTACCTGTTACAACCATCAACTCCTAAAGCGCCTTCAGTCCATAATCAGGAGGAAGATTAATCTGAACCTAAGGTGCGATTGGAAACTTTAAAAAATCCTCTATAAGTAAAACTTAGAATGCATGAAGATACTGGTAAATACACTACGAATTCTTGAAAAAAATTGGAAGCTTTTAGTACGGAAAGAAAAATAATAGTTTGCTAGGCCTATTGAGTCCACTTTACCCAACTTAGTACCCTAATTGAAAACTTATATAATTTTTAAAATTATAGCCCCGAAAAATATATCTTTTTAGATCGGTGCGAATAGTTTCAATGTAGAGGAAGTCAGCATGAGCAGAGAACATCAGAACGAGAGCATGTCCGAAAAAGTCGAAAAAAATGAGCAAAAAGAAGCGCCAGGGAGACCCACCTCGCCCAGACTAAGGTTACTGCAGACCGACCATTCATCTGGCGCGCTTCGGGAGAAAGGAATAATAAAAAAATCATCCTCTCCCTGAGACTTAAGACCCTGCGCTACGGGCAAAAAAAACAAAAAGACGTATCGAAGTCGAGAAAAATCGCGGAGGGGAGGAGATTGCGAGAAAGTGAAGGGAGGGGGGGAGGAGAAGAGAAAGCAATAAAAAAAACACGAGAAAAGATTGGCGAGGGTGATAGTGGTGGCCGTGAGTGGAAGCGGAGACGAGAGGATGAGGGAGGTAAAATAGGAAATGGCACTTGAGGAGGAGGTAGAGGAGAAGGCTTGAAGGAAACACGTTCGCCATTCACGACAACCCGGATGAGAGGACAGCAGAAGAAAGGGAAGACGAAGAGAGAAAAAGTGAGAAATGACGCCTATAAATAGACACATTAGCGAGAGAAGGGAGTTTCTCTATCGAATAGGAGAGTGGACGGGGTAATTGCGGGGCGGAGAGAGAACACGGAAACGTTTGATATGCACCGACTGTCGAGTGGGCGAAAACGGGGTGAGAAGGGGGGGGTTATAGGGAGACACGAGGGTTATAACGGTGAGGACACAAGAGAGGTTTCTGCGAAAGTGTGAGAGAAGGGAAACGCTTCCGAAGTGGCTGGCTTATGGGGAAAACATTCCGCGCCCACTCACAAGTAAACGCTCACTTACAACAGCTTTAAAAAAATCAAGCTTTTATAAATTTTAAAATACTTTACTAAATTAGCTCATCATTCTTTTTTTGCTAGATCTGACCTATTTCTTGGAACGGAGGAAAGTTCTAAATCTGAAAAAATGATAGTTCGATACCAAAAATTATTAAAGAACCCACGAAGTAGAGCCTGAATAGAGTCGAATATATTCTACATATTAGAATGTAAAGTTAAAACAATAAATCACAAAAGTTTATTATACGGAGTTGATATGATTTTTCGCAGAAAAAAGCACTGAAAATGATGGGAAATAGCTCAGGAACAGCTTGGTATAGAATGAATAGCAACAAAGCGATTTCTGAACCCCTTTAAAGGATTTTAAAATTATGAATTTATAAGTAATTTTTAAGAGATTCATTCTAACACTGTTTGGCACTTTGACAGGCATCCCATGAGCAATGCCAAATCACTTTTCTTGTCGTCCGCCAGGTCATCAACGGAGCTAATAAGCGGATTTTACATTTTTGCTAAACGTCGGATGTAAGAATAAACGAAAAAGAAAACGCGGGATCTAAATATTAACGCAAAAGTTTAAGGGAAATAGGCGTAAACCTCACGCCAAACTTGTTAATAAATACCAGCAAATTATTAACGTAATATAGGGATCAGAAGAGGGTAACCTCTCTTTAAAAATTCGTCACCTTCACTTTGAAGGCAGCGTCAATCCACGGGAGTTCTTGTCGAGGAAGAGAGTTGCAAATATCCAATTGCTTTAACGATTTATCAAAGTAATTTTATTTAAATAGATTTTTATTTTTGTCGTTTCAATTTTCATTTTTTGATCCGTTGCCCTTTAATTATTTTGCAGAGCAAATTATGAGAAAAAGAGGAAAGTAACAGGCACCGTTATTTTAAAGTTATATTCCGCCGAAAACTAATCTGTGATATCTGATGAAATACGAAAGCATTTTCCGTTCAATCAATGTCGTTCTATTGTTCCACTTCTCCCACATTTTTCATTCCTGTTCCAAGATAATATTCCATGAAAGCCCATTCACACACCGTTCATTCCCTGAATTTTACAACGACGAACTTGAGCAAATATTAATGCATTACGCACTAAATTCCAGCACGTCCGAGAGCGCATAAAATGCGATTTCCAAAATCACTCATCTGAAGACTGAGGAATCACCATAAATCAACGAAAACACGAGAATTCCACAAGTCAATGACAAGCAATGCTATATTATTTATTGAATTCCGGACGCCACGCACCACAAAACGATAATACCAAAAATGAGGGGAAATTCTGATGGAATGGGAGATAAACGTGAAGTGCATCACTCCGTCATTAGCCGAGTTAGACCATACGACTCTCCTCAAGCTCCAACCCAGTCATAGACAGGACCCTCCCACACAAAGTGACGCAAAGTGGTCCCACGATCTTCCCTTTTAATAGTTTTGAGGCAACACTACACTTGAAGCGAAATGCCTGGCACTCGCGAGGCAACCAGACACCCGATGAATATTTCGCAGGTTTTACTGTACGGGAAAACACCTCGCCAACTATCCTAATCCAGACAGTATTTCTCTGGCTAACCCGTAGGCTACAATATACAGCAACATCAGCAGTCACCAATCCGAAGACTGATTTGATGTAGTTTTTTCACTCCACTCTCCTCTCCGCCAACCGAATCATTTCTACATAATTACTCACTTTGACGTCCTTCATAATTTGCCCAATGAATTCCATTCTTGGTCTCCCTCTGGAATTTTTCCTATTAATTTCTCCTTTCCATATTTTTTACAATAGGCCGTTGTGTCGCAAAATGTTCCAATTAGTCTGTCTATCCTTCTTTGCAAAGTTTTCCTAACACTTCTTTCCCCTTCAACTCTGAGTAAGAATTATTCATAAGTGATTCTCTCCGTCTGGTTAGTTTTCAGCTACATGATAGCTAACTAAATATTGTATTGAACATGGAACGACGAGGCAAAATCCCAGAAGTTTGGAACAACTATCCACAAAAGCCCCGAAGAAGCCTTCGTCACAACGCCAAGACGACCGTTCGTTTACGATAAAAGAAAATTTTCCCACAGAGAAACAATTTCGGATCAGGATAGCGAATTAAACATAGTAGTGTGTTGTCAAAATACGGAGTAGCTAGTCATGATTGTCAAGGCCCAACACTTCTATCGAGATAAGCAATTAATAAGAAAGAAAAATGATAAATATCTACTTGGATAGTACCGAAATTCTGACTCCCCTCATTAACCACAATATTAACATGGTTCCACGGAACTGGTTAAACCCACATGTCACATCGTTATACCAATCAGTCTTTTATTATACTTGAGTTGCGATGCCACCTCTAAATATCTCTTTATAATATCCATGTGCTTGCGCAAGTACATGTGGGAGCAGGTGTGTATAAGAATGCTCAGAATTTAGACAAAGGCTATTTCCTGGACCTAAGTTGGCTCATTTGCGTATTTCTTTATGATTGCTCGAAGAAGATTGTTAGAGGCATCTCTTAACGCATCACCACGCACCAGTACATGCCTCAAGTAATCATGCCTTAAGAAAACCAACAGAGCATTATGGTATCACAACACCATGACTCCGTTAAAGCCACGGTTATGAAACTAGCCTATGTCTAGCCTAACCTATGAAAAGTCTATGAAAAGAGTCGTAACACTAGCACTTCGTCATACCTACCGCGACGTCATTCCGAGAGATGACGTGTGAACACCTCACTTAAAGAAAGTCCGCTACGCCATTTACAGCGAGCGGGAAACGGCGCGAATCGGTTCATCGGACGAGAGAATCGAACCTCCCCGAAATACAGGAAGCAAACATCAGAGGCCTGACGGGATAAGAGGTAGGAAATTTAAGAGGTATCCGTCCACCACCGTCACCCACGATGTGCTTTGAAGGCGAGCAAACAAGCGATGGGAGCCTCTTATGACTGCTGGGAGGGGGAAGCGACGGGACAGTGCGGCTGCTACAGAAGAGCTTTTCCTTTCGACCAATATTTTCCCACAAAAACTTCTCCTCTCTGGCACTCCTCACTATCTCCCCACCTCGACCGGGGACTATTTCAAACGGCGGCGCTAAGAATCTTCCACCTCCTCTTCCCTACTGGCGACGGCACAAGGGGGGGGCACAGCACTGAGGAAATGGAAGGGGGAAGTGAGAGGACAGAAAAAGAGAGAGGAACAGTGGTTTGCCAAAACAAATTCGTACCAGACGTGCCCTTACATCTCCCCCGCTTCCCTCATAGTCGTGCGGTAGAGAGGGAAAGTGCTTGGACGCACGGGGTGGGGCACGCAGACGGAGGATGGAAAACGAATGTTCTATGTGGGCGGCGGCGGTGGAGCACGGTATCATCGCTGTTCATCATAGGTGGTCAAATCCGCAGCGTTCATATTTCCCAGGAAAACATATATCGCATCGTACCAAAGCTTGGACAACTAATTTGTACTCATAGAAGCTGCGACGGTGCTAGTTTAGGAAATGAAATTTTAAGATAAAAAACAAAAATCCCGATAAAAAGTAATTATTGAACGTGATCAAGAGAAAAAAACTAAAAACATTGACATTTGAAAGTTCGCACACTCGCCTTGGCACTGGCAAAATCTAACTGAGGCATACAGCATACTTAACGCATTCTAACACGAATATCAGGCAGGAGGATGACGGCTAACGCGGGGGCTAGACACTAGTTTGAGCTCTCTGGGTATCCACGAAGAGGGCCCGGGCTCAAACACCGAAAGAAATGTTCAAATGAAGGCAATGATACCTGAATTTTGTCGAGAACACGGACGAAGATTAACAGCCAATATCGGTAAATAAATTAGTAATAAAACAATAGTTTATAGTTGTGTAATAGATAAAATATCTAAAAGTTACTCAGTGCCTTGGCGAGACTTGTTGATAAGCATAAAGGACAAAAAAGTCCTACGACATTTTTGAAATCAATAGATACCAGGTGACGTCAAGGATTCCAATAGCACAGGGCAATCCCAGGACGAAGACGGCATTCGCGAATGGGGTCATCGCAGAACGACGGGATGTCTAAAGTAAAGTTTTCACATCTATACACTTTAACACTGAGCACTTAACAATAAATCAGAACCTCTTTTCTTCGTGAAATATCATATTGCTTACGGATTTCTATGAATAAGGCTGGCAGGGTAGCTCAACTCGGCCCGCATTCAAGAAGTTAGGCGTAGGTGCGATGCAAACAGATTATAGGCGTCAAGAAGGAAACATTGCGAAAGGGGGAGGTCTCCCGTTGTACTCAGAAGAGCGCATGACATTCCGTCGGCGGGAATAAGGGACTATGGCCCGCTTTTCCGTCGCATCCACGCAATCCAACACAGTCAAACACGAGCGACTTAACCCGGAAAGAATGAACGCTACGAAACGGTAAAAAAAAGGAAAAATAGGTGCATTTTGTAACGCACGCGACAAGGATGATGTAGTTAATGCGGTGGCTAGAGTAATCGAAGGAAAACAAGAACAGGCGGCAGGATTTCGAGATTCGGATGCGGAGGAGAATGGAGAAAGTACGACGGACGGAAAGGAAGACAAACGTGGAAGTGCTTGGTACGTTGGATGAGGAGAGGGAACTTCTGCAGGAGATTAGGAGGAGGCACAGTAGATGGTTAGAACAGACGAAGGGACGAAGGTATGCTGAAGGACGTGCCAGAGGGGAGGATGTAGGGTAAGCGGGGAAGGGGAATGAAGAGAATATGTTTTATGCGCGGGATGAAAAGAGGTAGGGCGTGTGCTGAGATGAAGAAATAAATTTCGTAGGTAAATAGAAGCCTGCAGAAATCTAGAGGATTTTTACTCTCTTCCATAATCGGTAGATTACCCTAATAATAAAACCCAGCCAGACTACCTATCCTCAATGGTATATGACCAGTTGTCATCCACCTCCCCAAATAACCAACCAATCCGACATGAATGAACAGTACAGAAGCATAAGGCACTCCTAAAATGAATTTTGTAATGTCTACGACGGCGCCAACTTCATTATGTTTCTTTTTCTCTGCTAAGGAGTATGTGAGCATCCTAATGAGAATAAGAATAATCAACTCACGGCCCATCCTAGTAGCATGAACTCAGACGTGGCCACATGACCATTTTATTACACTCAGCCAGACTTGGGAAGGGAAAAGAATATTATGCATTATGACACAATCATTAACAGGCCCTTTGTGTGGCCAACATCGACGTCTAGCGACACTAATTATTTTCACACACCCTCCAAAAGCGTGATATTTTGCACGTCTGACTGGAGCCTCGGGCCGTTTTGCACAACATTAACACACAAATGAGTTCCTGGATAACTTAAGGACAGAAAGGAAGGCATTTATAAAGACCTACCGCCCTAAACAGCACATATTTTATCAAAAGGAGGATTTTTAGTACTAATGAAGGGGCAGAAAGATAACATTGCTTTGTAAACATACAAGAGAAAATACACTGAATGCATTAACAGAACATAGGTATGATAGAGAGGATTGACTAAGAAGAATGTAAACATGTTCAAGAGACAGGGTAGATATAGAATAGTATTGTGGCATTCAAGAAAGCATAAAAAAATTAAAAGAAAATTATTGAATGAATATCCACCATGAATGTATGTACTTGTTATGGTTCCTTCTTAAGCAAGCTGAGAGCACACCAAACACAGTGGTACTCATATAACTGCCAAAGCAAGTGAGTTTTTAATATGGCATGACTCATGCTCCATCAATTTGACATTTAACATGTCCTTCATATTTATTGAATACCTCTAAACCTTCATTTTCTAAATATTTACCTCAGCCAATCAGATATTCAATTCTATGATATAAATGAGCTTATGACCATGCGAACATTAGCTTGGAAGAAACCTTGCAAGAGTTACCCTCTTCCAATCAGTAAAGGTAAAGCCCTTTCTACTTTCTCCTTTAAATACTTACTCAGATCCTCATGCAGAACTTCAAAGAATTTTTTTCACAAGGTTTAACAAAAAAAATTAAATGTAGAGGAAGTTATAGAAGATCACATTAAGACACTTAATTGCCTGATTCCAAAAGCTAGAAGCCACAAAAGTATCTCTGTGAAGCCTACAAATGCTCCCAGTCGTATAATGGTCTGGAAATTTACATTAGGTATCGCTTTTATGAATCATGAACAAAAGGTCAAACACTTCTAAAGGTAGGTACTAAGAGCTCCAAGTATCATAGACCCTTATAAAAATATTTTCATTGCCTTTGAACATATAAGCCAACTGCATAGATAATTTCAACGGATGAAGATATACTTTGTTTACTCTGACAATGAAAGTGCTTGAAGTAATTTCTTGTCATGAAGGTGAAAGTAAATTGCAATCTTGACTAAACTATGAAAACTTAATGACTTTTCTTCTCGCCTTCACTCCTAAATTCATACTCATGATTAGTAAAATTTGTAAGCATACTACTACCTTCCTCTCAAGCATGTCAAGTGTACTGATGATAAAAAATAAAAACTATAAATTTAGATAATAGTGAGAGACAGAAATCCTGAAATGGAATACAAGACTGAGTAACATTTGCATGCAATAATTGAAGCAGGGATGCAAAAAACCATGCAAAGAAACTCACAGCTCTTAAGTCCTTTTTCAACAGATTCACTGTCCAGGGCATGGTAGTATTCGTACACAGATCTCCCAATCAAATCTTCAGGGTTGTACCCAAGGAATTCACCAATTCTACAATGAAAATGAAAAACAGTAATTAGCAGATAGGAAAGGGCCTCAGCTTCAATTCCTGAATGATGGTAGGAATTTCTAGCGTTGATCCATAGCAAACTTTGGTGCTTTCTGGCAAACACACACTACAATACCACTACACATTTACTTCCACAAGTTCAAAACAATATCTCTCTAATTACTCATAATTTCTAACATAGAAAACATCATCATGGGCAAACAAAACCTTACATTAGAGAGCCGAAACACATTTTTCAGGTATGGGGAGATTTACCATGCATTTTTAAATATGGGTAAGGTGGGCATGGCCCGTCTAGATCTTTTCATAGACAAAAATCAAAATGGGCTGAGCTTGAAAGAATTGAGTGATGACATAATCAACTCAATAGATTAATAAGAAGAAATTTAACTTAAACATCATCACACAAAGAAATCCTTGAATAAGATAGAGAGTGCATTCAATGTAAGTGAAGATAACTTGAATCCCAAAGTAAAAGAGAGCAAGATAAAAATATCTCATGGGAAATCAATGTAAGCAAGTCAAAAGCAACACATATTGCCCTAATAGAATTACATAAAAAGAGAGGAAAATGGGAAGGAATGTGTTTCATAAACTCATATGTGTGATATTAATGAAAAAGGTGATTTAGCAGTAGCTTTTGGAAAGTCATTGGTGATGAAAAATTTGATGAATAAAGATATCATTTCAACGAAAATAAAAACAAGTAAGACAAGCAGTAGGACATAAGAATGTGTCATATGACATTCTGCCTCATAAGTTATACGAATCATTCTCAGATATCAAGGTAATATAGTGAGTGAGCACTTAATACGTAGGTCAATTCGGTCATAGGAAGGGGTGTGATCCATTAGCAGTAATATGAATTCTAATATTAATGAATATCATGGTATAATTAAAAGGTACATTAGATTGCCTGGTGGATTTCTCCAAGGCACTTGAAGGAATAAGAAAAACTTATTAAAGCTATTGGAAAAAAATAAAAATAAATAAAATAAAAATTATTTCCTATTCCTACCTATTGCCCTATGGGCAACAATAAATTAAAACTCGCCTGTTCCGAAACAGCCCTGAAAAGACATGAGCCATCCTTGGCAATAAGTTTTCGGAATAAACCTTGAGATTCCAGCCACTGGTCCATAGGATCCCTCATTCTTATTTATTTGCCATTAATTAATACCAGATAACTGTTATTCTATGTTGCCACATAGTATGAATATAAATGCAATATTACTGCGAATAAACAAGATTTTTCCAATTCCCTTATTAAAAATATGGGAATAGGCAATATATATAGCTTAGTAAAACCCTGAAAAAACACTGATTACACTGTGTGACCACAGGTGTTTAAGACAGAATAAGGTTGTTCAGTGCTGAGCAGCAACCCTTCTAGCCAATTTTTTGTAACATAGACTGAGGAGCGTGGTGGCGTAGTGGGTAGAGCGCTTGGCTACTGATTGAAGGGTCCCGGGTTCAAATCCGGGTGAAGCCTTTGAACGCCCCCGAACAAAAAATCCTCGTGCGATGGTGCGAGTGCGAGGCGCACAGGGCAAGGAAGTGGCCCCCCTACCCTGAATGTGTGAAATTCACACGCCTGTGGCTTAGTCCGGGTTGAGCTCCACCATCAACTATCCAAACCAACCTTCGGGTTGAATCACTGAGTGAGAGACTGAGGCAAGATGCACTGGAAGCATGGAGAGATGGTAGGAATGCAAGCAGGAAGTTTACCATGTCTGTTGTACACAGGAGGAATGCTTGAAATTGATAAAAAAAGGGAAGAATGCAGAAGAGTTAAATGGAAACCTCCTTACCCTACCTCCATTGGATCTTTAGAAATTCACCAGGATAATGCCTTTTGAGGGAATGCATGTAAAAACATGTTATAGAAAAAAAAGAGCTTCAGGCATTGCCTTTCTCCTGTGGAGCAAGCCAAAACCAGGCAATAAATACCTGAGCTGAGGCTGTTCAAGTGTCTTCTGTCACCGTGGCAGGAGCAAAATCAAGCCAAGAAAGAGAGTGAGCAGCCTTGTTAAGACTGAATTGTGTTCCTTTTGACTGTGTATTTTTCTCTCTCCCTCAGCATCTCATTCCCTGCACTCTATCTTCTGACTGGGATATTTTTCTTTAGTACTAGTATTTTTTAATTAAAATTTGAAACCAAATATTATTTAGTACCTAGGTACCTCGGCAGGTGAAGTTCTTAATTAGCCCTATTAATGACAGTCAGCCAATCTTTCAAACACTGGTGTCTTTGTGATAACTGCCACTCACCGATATATCAGAGGACATTTTAGAATGCATAAAAATATTAGTTAACTTTTATTGCCTTACAAATATCACCATCCAATTCCAAAATTTATGCCAATATTTTGAAAAAATTAATCCAAGAAGGATCAATAAATAAACTGATTTTTTAATACTTAAAACTACACCATGAAAACCTTGTTGGCAGTGTCAATGCTCTGTTTCAATAACCACAGGTAAAATCCAATCCTACTACTGAAGTTCAATCTAGGCCTCAGTAACCCTGAACACATGGCATTCCAGTGAATTCAGCAGATGACAATACTTAATTTATTCAGTAAGCCATTGTAGTATCCTTTGCACAATAAGCACAAGGAAAATGAATTGAAAATTAAGCATTGCAATAACAGAGAAATGAGAATTAAAGAGGATTGCAAGAATGACTATAAAGTTAATACATAATGCTCATGTCAAAACAAGTTGAGAACTTCCGTAGAAGTAGTAGAATAGGGTTATAATGGGTGTGTCGATGGCTTGTGTCATATACACATCACGCAACCAGTATTAATAAAAATAAAATAATTCGTTTAGACTTTGATTAAATATACTTTCAATATTTACCATCTGGGATAAAATGATGTTGCAGAAGAGAGTTGGATTTTATTAGCCATCAAACAGACAATTTTTAGCCTTTTTTCAATTGAAAACTTCAACAAATATGAGAGAAATAATATGCTTACAAAAATACATAAAATGTAAAACTACTAAAAGAATTTTATGCAAAAATATAATTACATAAAAATGTATTCACTTAAAAGCAAAAATCGCATCCCTGATTGAAACTAAGCTCTTTTAGAGAAATAAGATTAACCAAAGTTAAACTTATTAATATTTCAGAAAATGCTGATAGCCACTTCCAATTATTATTATTGAAGGACGCAGGTATCACATGAATAGATAATAAATGAGTGATATTATAATGAGCCATTATTATGCAAAATGTAATTAAACAGTGAAATTTGGAATTCAATAATGCATTGAAATAATTGATATTGAGGGGCCTTCACTATAAATAAAAAACTGGTAGGAAAATATAGATTTAATGCATGATCATCACATAAGTTAAAATGTTTACTGGTAAATACATATATATATATAACGGCCTTATAATTATTGAATGATAATTAATATAGATTTAGCCTTGATGATTCACAACAAAAGGCAGGTTTGATAATTTCATCATAATTATTAAAAATATACAGACTAAAGTGAAATACATATACACTTAACAAACAAGCAATTGTAATTTTGTACATTTGTGCTTTCACAGCAACCAGTGACTACATTTCAATATTAAAACATTTCTTCCGCATTCTTCATAAAACTGAACTGACTCTGAATACCAAAAACCCAAGAACATTCAACTATTTCAGTATCCATACTTCCCATTAGTTTAGCCCTAATTTATAAATTTAGGACTATGCAAAATTTTTATATGTAGTACCAAAATTTGAGCATATTTAACCAAAGAAGGCAAGAAAATTATTGTTGAACCAACAAGTTCCACACAATAAATTAGCAGCAAAAAAATCTATGAAACAATATTTTTAGACGGGGAGAAAAGTTTCTTTCCATGGTGTACATCAATTGACATTAAACGCTGTTGTTGGGTGTGCAATATGCATAATATGATCCACTAGAAGACTTGTCTCCATACAATACCATTGGGCACAGAAAATTTAATAGACAATATCAATATCTATGCAAATGTTTCTTTTACTATTTGGGTCATGAATAAGGAATATGTGACTGAAAACACTATCACGGCTTCTTCTGATAGAGATCCTCACAAGAGTTTCACACACTGATGACCTACAAAACATGTTTTTCTCAATGCTTTCACCAAATTTCTCAAAACAAACTCTTTAATCATAAATCCACTATAGAGTCCACACCAAACAGCAGGGATTAATATAGGAGTAACAGATCTAAACATTAATCAGAATAATATTACACAATGCTATCGGGGGCCTCTGATTCATTAGAGATGCTAATATTTAATTAGAAAGGTCTCATTAAAATATTTTATAATTTCCGTGAAGGCTTCTGTGGAGTCTTTTCCTTGGAGAGACTTGGCTTTTGGGTCTTCCTCCTCGTCTATCCATATTCTCCTGGACAATATTTCACTGGTGAACCTCAAGGATTGCCTCTCAGAAGAAATGTTTGGAGGAATTTAACAAATCGAGTGCAGCTGCGGCCATTCCTATATCGGACAGACCTCCAGAGCATTGAAATGCCAGCTCCAAGAGCATAGGACGGCCATGAAAAATGGACAACCCAGCCACTCGGCAGTCGTCGAGCATCAGTGGAAGGGACCTACGCACAGTATTGACGTCAACAAGGCCAAGCTATTGACAAAAGAAGGCCGCTACTTCCCTAGACTCATATGGGAAGCGATTGAAATAGCAAAAATGCCCAATAATTTCAACCGAGAAGACGGCTGCACTCTTGCCTAATCATGGAAACGAGTCTTCAAAAAAAGGGACCAATCAGAACACACCTCTGTCCAATGGCACAAAAATGGAGAAGCAGAAATAGACAGAAAAAAGACTGCATCAACACTTCAGCGAACCTGAAGAAGTCAGCTGGAGTGCCAGTGAAATATTGTCCAGGAGAATATGGATAGATACAGAGGAAGACCCGAAAACCAAATCCCTCCAAAATATTGTATAATTATGTGACCTAAGCAGAAATGTAGAAATTGAAATGATTTTCTTTTCTGTCTCATGCATTCTTGAGAGTCACAATAGGGGCAAGCACTAACACGATTGTAGCTGCTATTTTAACTACTACATAAAAATTAGGCAGTGTATCTGAATGGCATGTGAACATAGCCATGCATCTATAACACATGGTGCCCAGCCAAAAATATATAGAGATCTTCTCCTACAGATAAAAACTTAGTACGTAGGCTTAGATAAGTTTTCTACACTCCATATTAGCAAAAAAGTTACCCTCAAAATGCATCTCATACTTTGTGTAATTTGCTCCAAAGTGAAAATTAGAGAACTATTTTCAATCAGTTACTTTTATCATTAATTACCACACTTTTTCCAGCGATTTCATTTATGGTATTTCATTGATCCCAGGTGAAAATTTCTTTAAGTAACTATAGAAAAACTATAGAGATTTGGCCCATAGTTACTTACAAGTAACAGTAGGAAACACTATACTCTTTTCTGTATAGAGCTGTGAGGATCATTTCCAGTTCCCACTCAAGGGAACATTGTAAACCACTTTTTAAGAAGATGGGCATTATGACATTGTACAGCCAATACATATTTAAATGTCTAATTGATGTTAAAGAAAAACTCAATGTTCTTAAAACTGATTCTGATGTCCATCAGTATAACACCAGGAGTAAAAATAATTTGGTATTGTCTCACTGTAGGCTTCCAACAACCACCATCTCACTTGATTCAATTAAGCTATGCCTTTTCAATCATTTACCCCAGGAGGCTAGAGATGTCGCCTTACCAAGGTTTAAACGGGCTATTCACTCATGGCTTTTGACCAAAGCTTTCTATTCTTTAAAAGAATTTCTGGAATGCAATAGCCTCAGTATCTGTTTGTAACTTTTTTAATTTATTTTTTGTGACAAAGACACTATATTGTATTTAATGTCGAATAAAAATATTATTATTATTATTATAGATAAACCTTCAAGTAACTATAGGCAAAACCTATATGTAATTATGGGGCTTCAACACTTAACTGTAACTATCATTTATAAAATCTAACTAGTAACCTATATTTACAAAATTTTTTAGAAAATTTTAATTAAGTTTAATTTACATAGATCTTCTGAACTTAAGTGAGTAAAATGCTAATTTATCATTTTCTTGCTGAAAAGATCTCTAGATTCTGCCTTAGAACGAGGTAAATTATGAACTATACTGCCCTGGGCTAAGATGAAAACCACGTTTCTCTCCCACTATCAGCTGGCTCACAAGCACAAAATGCCCAATATAACTGATGATTGTTAGGAGGCATAAAATATCTCAAATTTCTTATGGTCTACTGTATTTTCAAGAGAATAATACCTTGAAAGGTGAATCAATGCTTAAGTCACCAATGAAGTTAAATTTGATGACCAAATGCCAGGAGGGTCACCTCTTTTGTATAGTAATATGGGGTCAGTGACTGGAATGTGAGGACTAAGAGAACATTGGTGGTGTATTTTGAGTGGGTAATAAAGGTCGCTGAGAGAGTAACAGCCATTACGCAGTGGGATCAAGAGAGAGGTCCTACTGCATATGAAAGAGAAGAGTCCGAAGAGAATAAGGGAAAGCCCATTTGGCAGCATGTTGACATGCTGGTGTGAAAGAGTACATGAGGAAAATCTGGTCCAATACCGATTGATTGCCATGATGGAGAGCAAAATGGAAGCCTTGAAAGTTGAACTTTTGAAGAAAAAGAGCAATGAAAAGTTAAAAACAGCCAAGAGCATGGAAATGTTGAAGCAAGAGCTAGAAATAGAATAAGGTCTGATCCCACGGTTGGTGGGAGTGTACTTCCAGCAAGGTGCTAATCTCTGTAAGAGACATTTAGCTGCAGTTCTAAGCACCGTTTAAATGTGTAATTTGCCTTTGGTTGAATATTCTCCCAGAATGAAAAGAGTGAAAAAATTATCAATTAAAAGACGAAAATCATCATGGAGTTCTAAAAATAACGTTCCAATGAATAAAACTATTATTTTTTAAATGCTCAAAATAAGAAACCTTAATTCAGTTTATCCAGGGCCTGTAAACTTGCTATATAGCCATCATCAATATATTTGAAGAGAAGGTCAAAACATTTTAGGTTACAAATGCAAAAAGAAATTGGCTCAATCAGCGTGACTTGTAAGATGCAAGTGAAATATTATTTTGATTGAGCAAGTAATGCTTCAAACGGAAAGATATTCTACACAAATACTTTAATTCACATGTCTCAGTATATCTCTTCAGCAGTAGGTATGTGAAAGCACAAAATAGTTTCTAAGGAGATAAATGACGTTAAGTAAGGTCTGGTGCTTTTCCATTGAGTTAGGTGCACGAACTCTCCTTGGATTTGACACTTGGTTAAAGACTCCATGTTGGCAAAAATTTTGATGCCCAACTTGTCTTCAGGGCAGTTCATCTGACACACTCACTTGCTCTGAAGGCAATGCCAGGTTTCTCTATAACCTTCCTCTGTTCCCTAGGCAATCCCATCGTAACCTTTGGAAAAGTGACTGAAGTTGCTGGGCAAATTTAGGGTCCCTACCGCAGAAAGCGACTTTACTCCATGTTGGAGAAAATTCTTCCTCCTTTTCCGCATGAAGCGACTAATCTCCCAGCTATGTAAAAAAGATGACCAAAGTTGTTGGTCAACTCTATGATTAACTAACCAACCTGAGCAGAGGAAATAACAAGTGGGAATAATATATTAAGCCATGAGTCAAACATGAGAGCAGTTTAAATTGGTCATTGATGCATGGAAATAATCAATACCTAAATAAGTTGTACAGGAGTGTAACAATATCAAGGTGAGATTGAAAGTAGAGGTAGTAGAGCTAGTAGTAGACTTATTGATAGGGAAAGAGGTAGAGACATTTCTAGGAAGACCTGAGGTATGATGAAAATTTTCATAATGGCCATCCAGAGATTGTGTTTCCATGATTATGTGGACTGCTGCAACACAAACATGAAAAAAGGAAGCACTTCATTGCAACCAGTGGCGGATACAGAAAAAACTCAAGGGGGGGCGCAAGTTATCGCGACGATTGTAGCTTTCAAACTGACTGCCTGGCAGCGACTCTGCTTCCCTTATATATGTAGATCGGTTGTTTCGAGAACATTCGGTGCCAGAATGTTCGCTTCCAGACTTTTAAGGAGTGTGAACAAATACAAACAGTAGAATATTCGCGACTTTTCTCGAACAAATGCCAGACAGAATAACGTATCGAGATCACTAGAATGGCCGCGACTTTTCTCGTAGGTTAGCTATCTATGTGCCAGACAAAAACGTATAAAATACGATGATGCGGACGCGCGCGCGTGCTACATAAGAAAGTACAACTACTCGATAACTCGACTCAGAGTCGACTGACGAAAGACACGAACGAATAGTGTGCGGGCTGACTGGCGGGGGTGGCAATGCGAGCGGGGGGGGCGCGCAAGGGGGGGCGCGCGCCCCCATATGTATCCACCACTGTTTGCAACACATGTACAGATGATACTCTTGTTTTGAAGAAGCTTGGAAGACAACAGCAACAGATATACATAAGAAAATTGGAGGTAAGGGAAATGTGAGACTACAGCAGAACGATGAAGAAATGGAGTCCTATGTTGTAAGAAGAGTTGAATGAGAAATTATGTTTGATGAAAGCTCAGCAAAATAGAAGAGAAAAACTCATGGGTTACATTCTGAGATATTTCAACCTCTTGAAATCAGTTAGTTGCAAAGAGAAAGGAAAAGATAGATGCAGCAAACCAATCTTTGGATTGATAGCTGCTGATGGTTATGAGGATAGTAACCATCCAGTAGGTCCATCCTTAAATGTTTTCCCACTTCTTCAGAGAGCTTATTCTACCATTATAAAGTTGGAAGAACCATCATTGGTAAAGCATGTGCAAGAAGGGTAGATTTATTAACATCAATGAAAATAAGCAGGAAAGATCCATAATCAAACCTACAAATGAAGTTAGTGGATGAATAGTGATAAACTACAAGAATTAATTAAAATCAAGCAAGACGATCAAGCAATTGCTGTGAAAGGGAAAGGAAGTATAATTGGATTGGGATAAATGAAAAAGATTATCCACAAGTATCACCACCTCAATAGTTTCCACCCCAATACAAAATATAGCTATAGGAGATGAAAGAATAAATAACCTGAATTGAACAATTAACCTAAAATAATCACACAACACTGGTATTCTCAAAACACATCTACTGATTGAACCATTATCCTCGATGAATGAATTTTATGCACACTGTAAGGAAAACTCCCCACTACACTTAGGAGTTATTGTATTGCCTTTAAATATCTCTATGTAGTGCACATATCATTATTAACTGTGTGTTGTATACTGGTGACATCAGAATCTATATGTAGGTATTTTTAAATTTGATGTACAACATTCCTTGATGATGGCTATCTGTGTATTGTATACTGGTGGCATCAGAATCTATACCTATTTTTACATTTGATGTATAATATTCCTTTACGACAAAACCTTCAAAATCTGCTGACACTGAATAAGTTTTATTATTATTACTATAATAAAGAGGTCCACTAAAGAGTTGGCGAGAAAAGAAGTTTAATGAAAAGCCTGCGAAAGAGAAAAAGAAAACTAATTGAACACATTCTGCAACACATCAGTCACTGAAAAATAATTATCAAAGAGTAGTTGAGTGCCAAGCATACCAAGGAAGACCATGGATATAATATGTCACACAAATTCCGAGGGACATTAGGATGGAGAGTTTAGAAGGAACCATTAGTCATAAAGTGAATGATGTTGAGAGCTGTGGAAAACTAATCTTTGGATTGAAGACCGATGATTGCGGTAGTAGATAAGCATTTGCAATAAACATGAAATAAACATATTATTGATTTTTGCAAAATAAATGTGAATATGTTATATAAAGTCTACTTTATCTTAAGGTAGCAAGTAAGTAGGCAGTTAGCTATCTTTGTGTTTGTGGCCTTGGATTAGATAGATAGATTGTTTTTAGGGGGGGCCTTCGACAGGAGCCTGGGCACTAAGACCTTCTTGGTCCATTGTGCCAACCCCATGCCTGCCGTAGACAAGAGCACCACGGTGAAGGTAAGAATGGTCATCCATCCAACCCCCATCCGGGCCCAACATTGCTTAACTTAGGTGATCTTATGGGAACCAGTGTGTCAATGTAGCTGGGCCCTTGCCCCTGTTTGTGGCCTTACTGGCTATGAGATAGAAAACACAGACCAAATGCAGTATGCAAGTTCAATTTCTTTGTGAACCCTATTGCCGTACTGTGATTGCACCATGCACAACACTTTGGCTGAATAACAAGTATACATACATATTAAGTATAACAAAGAAATCATTACATTTAGCAGAAGCTTTAATGTAGCTGTACGAAATCTTATAAGTTTTGAAATATTTCTCATCAAAAATATTTCGTACCGTAAATATAAGCTAAAAAATAATAATAAACAATAAGCTAAAAAATGCTAATCATGATTTTTACATTCTATAAAATGCTCTAATTAGCATTCATAATGCTAAATCCTTGATTATTAAATGCTAAAAAATCACCATCTCTAATGATATAATGATGGCTGATGATGACAGATTGGAAACATATTTTTCATTAAAGAATTACATAGGTGATAAAATATTAGCCACCATTTGATGTCAGTGAGTGATATCATAGAGTAAGTAAATAAAGAGTGGCAACAAGATAGGGAGATATGGCAACTTTTTTGGCCATGTGATGGAACAAGATGTACTGGAGTAGCATGTAAAGCTGAAACAGCTGAGCTCAGCTGCAACTGCAGAATACAGACACTTAATTTGGATTGAGGTCATTCACATGACTTCCATATTATAGTGCAAAAGGTTGGATTAGATAACCAGGATTTACTAATGGATGCACTGACATAGGCCAGGGTCAGTTAATTATCCAAGAAAGGTTCAAGGCATTAGAAATTCTCTGCACTCCAATGAGCATTTCTCGATCTGGTAATGACAACTATGTATCACCTTACAGGGCTCATTTTGTGAAATACTAAATACCATCATACCCACAAATTTCTAAGAAAAATAACATGGAAACAAGAAATATGTTAAATATGTTTACAAGGCAAACAAATTAAGGAGAGACCAAAAAATTAAATGGGTCATATGAAGTATGTACTTAAAATGTTAAATATGTGAGTGAATAAGTCATTAATAAAATACACATATTACCTTTCATCAGCATACGTGAACTTCATATCCAGGCTATGTTTGCTCAGGAAGGTCTGTTTGCCCAAAGGAATCTCGATGTTAGATGGATGTGGGATAGGCTCCCCAATTGCCACAAGGCATGGTTGCTGAGGACTTCCATGACCATTTTGCTTCTCCTTATCATTCGCCTTGGTGCCACCCCGATAGCCAGAGAGTAAGTGGCCCAGGCAGTGGATAACCTAGAGAAATTATTTTATGCTTATGTCATAAATTGTTAATTTTCCCCTGCAACGACCATTTGATGTAAACTTAGGAAGATAACTCCACATATGCAAATGTTTTATCACTTATCTATCGAATTCATACTTTCCCGAGACAGACCAATGGCAGATGAACTTAGATAAGAAAATACATGGTGAAAATTTGACACCAAGAACTTCTTAAAAAATGTTTTTAACAAAAAATGGAACAATGTTGTCCTGTGAAAAAAGATCTTGTTATCGATTACTTCAAGTTATACAGACTTAAACAAATTGAATTTACATGATTGTCTACATTGTCATAATTACATGTCACAAATGAGGAATAAAAAACCGTACATCATAAGCTTTGTTGTGGACACCGCTTCTAATTTCTGCCCATGGCTCTTACAAGTAGCCTGAAATATTAGGGAAGACATTTAGCAAATCGAAGAAAGTTTATCCCACGTGATTATATGGTATTATAAATAGAACTCTACCTCGTCTGAACTCTAACTAGTTCCTTGACATACCCTCGACGGGGATGGGTTTTAGTTGTTCCCCTCATTCGCACCAAATGCTCATCGGTACGGATAATTTTGTCTTTGAAATGAGGAATCCATCACCCGGTGGTATTGCTGCATGGTACAAATGGATTGCCTTGACAGCAGGAGCTTGTTAATACCTTCTTGTTGTACGTTTTTTCTTACCCTCCACTTCCACATTAGGCACATATGCGAAAGTCATACCCTTAGTATTTTCCACAGCCCACTCATGCAGCTTATAATATGTCTGTATTTGAAGGTTAACTGGTAGTTGCAGACTAGCACGCATGGCTAATCATTTCACTGTTCCGTCCAACCCATCACTTGGGCCTTTCCCATGGGAGGTGGCAAAGAAATGCCACTCCACTGCAACTTTAAAATCCTTTTCATGATGGGCTAGGTTAAAGAGATTATACCTATTTTTATATTGTGCAGTGGATCCATCAGAAAAGTATATGACTTTTTAAAAATTTGCTACAGTTCCTCTCAGAAAGTGAACTAGTGAATGCTGGAAACAATGCACGGTCGCAGTAACATGAGCAGTGCATTCAGATATGACCACAAGCTTCAGATGGCTTACTTCCTTTCCTTTGACTGGACGATAGTAGCAGGCAAATGGGTGTAATCTAGATTGCCTATTGCTTCAATGCACCCCATGCATGCTCTCCTGAAGTACAATGAAATAATTTTCTGAGAAGTGAGCAACAACTATCGCTTCCCCCACTGCTAAGTTTTCCCTGGTGTATTGAAAACATTCAGCCTGCTGTTTCGCCACGTGATCATGCCTTGCCAAATTCGGGATTTTCTCCATGAAAAAGTTGCTAAATTCATCTGAGGGCTTGCTAACTGTTTACAGTATGTCTACTTGCACACATTGCTGGTAAGATACGTCTTCTATGAAATTTGAATCAAGCACACTCTCTAACATCCTCTGTTTCATTATGGGCGGGCATTTGCTGCAACTACCAAAGTAACGTATCTCCCCAGGAATCTCACTTACAGCCATCAGTAGACAAACTCTGTAAGAGTTAAAAACTGTTTCTCTATTTTTGCGCTTGAGTTGGCCAAGCTTAGCACCTTTGAATATGAGTTTTGTGTTTTGATAAATAAGGCACTCACAAACTGTGCACACCTGAAGCTCCAGCAAGGACACACTCCATAGGTCTCAATGAGCAAACTTAGAAAAAGAAATATCTTCTTTTGGAAATCTCTCTTTGAACAGGGTGAATGACTCCTTCAGGTTTCCTAAAACTAATCTCTTTTGTTTCAAAATATGCTGGGATCCTTCTTTTACACTTTTGCACTAAACTTGGGATCAGATGCTTTTTCCTTGGATCCTATCCCACCAGATTGATGATGCACTCCTGAAGGCCTAAGTCACCTGATGCCTCGTTGTGATGCACGGAAGAAGTGAATGTTTTCTTGTTTTCCTCATCAGGGTCGTGCTCTTTCGGTAAAGTCTCATTCGTATTCACTTCATTATAGACGGCCTTCCTATAAGCTATGCACAGTTTTTCAACCTGTTTTATTCCAGGAATACTTATATTTTTGCAGTTCTCGTGAAGTTCGAAAGAAATAGTTTTCAACTGTTTACAGACAAATGCTTTCTGAATTGTTAAAAGGTAGGAGCATTTAGTTAGCTAAGCTGGATATCTTAATAGGTTCTCTGTTTCGTGTTCTTGATACAAAGCACTGACTTAAAATCCATTTCTAGTCATAGTAAGTGGAAGCCCCGGCGTGAAAACTCCCTCTTCATTTTTAAAACGACGGAGTGTGAACACAGTGTTTTTAAAACTTTGCCTAGTGAGCCTCCATTGCGACCCATTTCACGCCATAAAATACAACAGAATTCATAATAACACTTCACCATATATAAAAGCACCAATATAATGTCAAGGACCGTGACCAAAGAGAGGTCAGCAAAACTCAAGACTAAAAGGAAGACTGGGTAAAGGAATAGTTGTGGGAAGCAATCGCCCGTACAGCCGGTGCCCCATGCCACACAATAATTACAATTTCTGTTATCAATTTGTATCCACATATTTTAATCCCTAATACCCATCGCATACAATGTGTATAATAAGTAAGTAATAACATTGAAGCAAAGAATGCCTGCTTAAGAAATTCCAGGAAAGAATAACTGTGAAGTCCGTATGGCCTGAAGTCAACGGTTACGAGATCTTTTTTCACAGGACAACATTGTTCAATTTTTTGTTAAAAACATGCCTTAAAAAGTTTTTTGTGTTAAATTTTACCATATATTTTTTTATCTAACAATAAGTTCATCTACCATTGATCTGTCTTGCGGAAGTATGAATTCGATAGATAAGTGATAAAAACCAGGCATATGTGGAGTTATCTTCGTAAGTTTACATCAAATGGTCGTTGCAGGGGAAAATTAAAATTTGTTTTTCTCTCTTAAATGGAGGAACACCCTCTAAACATTTTTATATAACATTCATAATATTACAAGGTACCATAGTTGAAAAAATGAGAAAAATTAAATTCGAAGAACTTCAAAAGTTGAAACTTTTAATTGTTTAACATTAAATTATTTAAACAAATTATAATTTTATCGCTATTTTTACGGTAATTTGAGATTTTTCAAAGAATTTTTATTGGAAATTAGCCATCAAGTGCTTTGTTACCTAGTTTCTTCCCCATGATATATGATAACGAAACTTTCGTGACATCGAAAACAGCCATTTTGTAAAATGTCCGTTATTCATCTGTTTTTTCGATTTTCGCAAAACGCTTGAAATTGTATTTCTTATTTGGTGAGGTAAACAATTTCACCAATTTTTATCGAAATCTGAGAAGTCAAGGGTCAACTCCTGTCCGAAGTGGTGTGGAATGACCCATATCCAATTATACATCTAATCACTGCAGTTAATGAAACAAGAGCAATTTCCACAAGTATGACATTTATTGCACGACCGGTTTCGCTTTTTACCTGAAGGTCACCTGAAGATGTTGTAAAAAGCGAAACTGGTCGTGCAATAAATGTCATACTTGTGGAAATTGCTCTTGTTTCATTAACTGCAGTGATGTTCCGGTTCCACTCCATCACGCCTGAAACCTCAGATTTTGCAGAAATCTCATGATAAATGACATGATAATTATATTTGTTTTAATAAACCCCATAATTTCATTTAATAAACCCCATGTCGGCCTCGGTGGCGGTGGGGAAACGTCCTCGCCTGCCAACCCAAAGGTCGCGGGTTCGAATCCCGCCAGGGGAGGATTTTTCTCCTCCCAGGACATGGATGTTTGTGATTGTTCAAGTTTATTGTAAGAGAGGACCCAATGATCCTAAATACACTTGATTAAATAAAGACGCAATTATTATTATTATAATGCTTGCCAGTAACCGACCTAATACCTGGACAGAAAGCTGGGGAGTATTATCAGGGTCCCAGGGCTAATCAACCAATAGTGGTAACAAAAGAATAAAAAGCCACTTAAAATGATTTCATGATACTCTCAACACATATTTGGGATAAATGTAGATATTTATTCTTTAAAATATATTCCTTAATATCTGTAGTCAGTCATTAATACAAAAAGACGAGTCAATATCACATGCGATAATTCCTCCAAAGTATTATCTTTGAAAAAAACTGTAAATAGGACAAAATGCATATTTGATAAAACCTGATTTTAAAGTAATTGCCACTGAGGCACTATGGTGAATAAACCATCAAAATATGAAAAAGTTTTAAAATGGTACATGCCTGCTGTTCTACTATTGTGGAACTGCCAATTTTGTACATTCACAGTGCATATTGTTATATTCTCTGAACATTAAAACAATGATACAGTAAGGAAGCATGTAAAATTGAAAATAACTCTTGCCACCACCAATCAAAATGTTATTTTCAGATAGAGGCAGAAACTTGAGAGTGATTTTTATGGGAAAATTTACATGAATTTTAAAATACCTGGAACTGAGACAATGCAGATGTGATTTTTATAGAGGCTGAAAGAGCCCATCCCTCACAACAATGTCTGCATTAATTGTTTCTCCGCTGGTAAATCACTTTTTTTAAATCAACTCCTTACCCATCTTGAGGGCCTGCCATTGTTCTTTGTCATATTATTGTTCATGCCTGTTTTTTTCTGCACATGATGAGGTCTATTTTATTGTGTGGGGTAACTATTTGAGTACTGATCAAACAGCATATACACAGGAGGCAAGTGCCATCCGAGGGAGAGTTTTAATACTCAGTTGACTTGCTAGGCTGTAAGCAGCTCAGCCCCTTTCACAGAACATTGTCTCCCCTCCTTGAGGTGGGGAAGAGCATGTACGTCAGCTGAAAGAACATGGTATTTCACTCATACCTTCGTACATGTCCCAAGTTTTTAATGCAAATTTTTGAGACAAAAATGCATCGCATAAGGTAAAAACACAGACAGTGTAATCAAAACAGAAGAGTGTAAGCATTATCTGGATACTTAGTTGCTCTGATTGCCAAGGGAACATTGAACATTATAGTAATAGCTAGTAAATGAAGAGTGGAAAGGAAATATAGTTCAAAATATAAAAACACTACGTAATATACCAAATAATACTTCATTAATATTCTACCCTCAATTAAAACAATTGTCTGGTTCACATATTACACTCACATATCACTTTTTAAAATTCTCTGGAATGCGAGGCCATCAAGTTTCTTGCTCACAACACTACTAGGGCCATAAGTTTCTGATAAAAAACATTAATTTGAGATGTATATACTGATGGAATTAAATATTACATAAATACAATATTAAAATAAGGAAAATAATATTTAAAAAGGCAAAAAGCAGAACTTGTTTCTAGGTGATGTAATTTTGAGGAATTTCAACATACATAGCACAACAAAACACTTGGTAATATCGCACATAATATGCATTTATAGCCACTTGGTTTCATAATTCTTTCATCATCCTCAGGGTTAAAATTGATATCTGATACCTTATAGCTGTAACTCTGAAGAAGATGTGAGATGTCAAAACTGGTTTTTAACAAATAAATATAACATGGAATAAAATATAGTGTTTCCCTACACCAAAAGAAAGGCTGTATACAAAAATGGCAACTATCAATTATATATCCCATATCTCAATTGATCACATTTTCATTTCAACCCGCTACATATTCATGAAATTCTCCCCAATTCAAACATTTGAAAATGAGGCTCCAAGAGTATGAAGCTTAATGAAAGAAGAATAAAAATATTAGTAATTGGATACAAGGTACTTACCTCACTCTACAATTTCATTATGTAAAATAATAAAATAAATTTAAATCGAAGAAATTATTCAAACTAAAACACGCCAACAAAAGAATACAATGAATATCTACCATGAACAAAGATTGCATTGTAAATGCTTCCTTTAATCCACCTTTGGTTGGCTATTAGTCCTTACAAATGTGAATATAGGAAGGTTTAAGTACATGCAAAAGAGCACTCACCTTGTATGAAGCAGACTTCACATTCACATTTCTTCCTTTGCTGGTCAAAGTACACTTCAAGCGGATAAAAAATGATCTTGGCACTGATGGCAGTGTAACAGATTTAGTTGACAGGATCTCAGTTATTTCTTCATGATCACAGGGGTGAGAATAGTCATATATGCTATGCCCCATCAAATCAATCTGTAATGAAAGAGGGATTTATTTTAGCACATAAAATTAAGTATATTTGTTCAAAGTAGAACATTACGTACATGAAGAATATAAAAGAAGGCAAAACAGGGAGAAAGAACACAATATTTTCTTTCATTTCATATAAGCAACTCTTGCGGATACTAATGCTGATATAGAATGATGGTCACAAAAAATCTTCCTGTGTTTCATTATTGGCATTCTATGTATGAAAATTAAGTACAAGGATAATGCGCACAACTCATTGGTGAATTTATTATGCTAAGTTCTTACTCCAATTTGAATTATTACAAATATATGATATCCATATTGAAAGAGCAAACTCTGTTGTTTACAGAAACTTTTATTATACAGACACAACACAGGCTTTACCATACTGCGGCATAGTCATGTGAATTGTCACTCATCTCTCCGTGTAACTGGAAAACGGTCATCATGTCTACTACAACGAACCCAAAATACAGGATAGGTTACAAACTCCTCAAATGACCACACTGACAATATTCTTCAGGAATTGTGGTTTTCTTATAAAACAAGTTCAATTTTCTTAACACCCATTGAATTTCAACGGGTACCTCCAGCTAGTTACCTATAAGTATTTTTAATTTTTATTAAACTTCGTTGATCTACTCTCTTTAGTATGAATAATAAACTCTCTTACTTCATAGGTAATATTCAGGACTTCAGATTACTGTGCAGTACAGATAACCTTCCTCCAGAATTAGCACAGATTTATGAAAAACTGTGAAAAGTTAACTGACCAAATCATATTTCACTAATTTTAAATTAGTAACAAGTATGCACGTTCATTTCTACAGCAATTGTCACTGTATTTTATAATTAGATTTTTTTACAAATTATTTTGCTGGTTTACAACCGCTGCTTCAAACTCAAAGAGATGAAGTAGTAATTTCAGCTTTTTCTGAACAGATATTTATTAACTTTCCACAGTAATGGACCCATTTCAAATTACGCAAAAAATACAAAGAGAACCATTAACTAAGTGAGAATGAGAACTACCGAGCTTCTGATATATTTCCAGCCAATATTCTGCTGAGATTCCAAATGTATTGTGCAGTTTGATTGCTTTACCTACAGAATTTTCTTCATTAAAAAAATAGACCGAATCTAGTCCCCTGATTCCAAGATAGAATAAGCTTAAAAATAGAGCATAGCACATCTTTGATATAAGCACAGATCGGTGATGATGCCAAGTATTACTTTGAATAAGCTACGGGTAAAATTTGTGAGAGACCTCACTGTGCTTTTGAGGAGTAAAGAATAAAATGCACACATATGGTCAAGATACATGCCACTTAGATATGTACTAACAAATGGTCTTGATAATAAAGTAGAAAGAAAGGTTAGGATGTAATTTCATTTTTTATTCTTTGAATAAAAAATTGGCACTTTTTAACTAGGATACTTCTTCAAAGCTACAACATTCTCAACATCAGTAATGTGGTTGATATATTAGGGAAAGGAGGCAAAGAGAATCAAGGAACACTTCAAGAAATTTGCTTCAAAACATAAGGCAGGCAAGAGGAAAGAGTTTATTCTGAAAAGTGCAAACACTATCCTCTCTATTCTGTGCTAGTATGGATATAAGAGCATGCGAGTAATTTATAGTTATGCAATTTGCTATGAATGACAGTATTAGATGAAAATAAGAGGATGTAATTGTGAGGTAAAATATGAAACTTATTTAAAAACATACAGGAATCCCAGTTTAAATATAAATGAGGTGGCTCATAATTTCCTAACAGCATAGCAATTAAATAAGATAATACAGCAAATAAGTAACTTTATTAAATTAATCAACTAAATAATTAATAGGAGGCACACCTGAGTCAATCCCAGATACTGGTTAACATTTTCTGAAAGGAACACAAACTCCCCATCACCAGAGACCACCATCAAGAAACCTTCCAAAGCTTTAAGAAACAGCGAATCATTGGTATGGCATTTAGGTGGCTTCTTCTTGCCTGCATCTGGAACTGGGAAAAGACACAACACAAAGATATTGATTATTACAATTCAGACCTTTCAACTATGATAAGCATTCAAAAGTAATGCTTTGACACACGCTCACTTAAACAACATATCTTTAAGTTAAAATATGCTACTAGAATTCTATTGCCTGGAGTAGGAACCTAACAACACATAGTGTGTTTAGGAACATTGGACAAAATTTAAATGAAAATATAACATGGCACTAGTGATTAAAGACATGAGCTTCCTTCTTGTGATACAAACTTAAATGTTTTTGATAACATGGGTCACGTGATTTGTGTACCATATAAATTCATATCCCAACAAAATCAATCAAGTTACTTTGAAACTAGATCATCCATACAAAATAGGCACAACTTCTTTATAAATGTCTCTCATCTCTTATTATCTCTTAACAGAAATCACACCTGGATGGCAGTTCCAGTAAAAAATGTGTATGCAATCAAATTGCCACCTCTTCTCCACTTTCCAAGAGGAAGTGCCTACACAAGCATGCTACAGCATCTGAGCAGTCATTAGGCATGACTTTTGTAGGTTTTCCTTTTTGGTTTGTTCAAGTTACCAATGCCTTATTTATAGTTCTAAATATTTTAGGTAAAACATTGTACTACATCACCAATATAACTAGTGTATATAACTCCCACTTGTTTCAGAAGAATGTTAAATACATTAAAAGAAATGTTATTACTGCCAATTTACACATTTTACAGACAGTATAAGTAAATTTTCCCAAACACAATTTCTACAACAACAAGAAATCTTTAGCTTCAGAGGCATTCAATCCATCAAAGCTCACTGATACACACAAATGTATTTCATGTACAACAAAGAGAAATCTTTGAATGGCTAGCCTATTCCTGGGGGTTGAATCCAAATATATAATCCAAAATGTCATTATGAAAACATGACTCCAAGATAAAATCTCCAGCCTATAATTAAATCTAGGATACATTAGGATTTTTAACAAATCTATCGTATCATAACCAACAGCTACTGCACTGTACCAATTAATTTCGCAAGATTTGGATGTTATGCTGGATTTAATAGCTATCACCCACACAGAACACTACAAACTAGTGAATATGACAAACAGAAATGATTAATTTATCACAAAGTGTGGATAAATTGTGAAATTTATGAAACACTGACATATAAAAATATTTAAAGAGAGTTTTGTTGCATGCCCTCTAGAAAAATTTGTATTTACAGGTGATTAATACAATAATTTTTACTAACTTAATTTTCCACTTTCTCCCGATTTTTTCCACAAAATCATGATATTCCTTACTATAACACCTTATGAATGGGTTTTGTAATAAAGTTTTTCTTAACCTTGTACACAAAATATAAAATTGAATGAACTCTTAATTTATATCGAAAAAGACACAGCCTTTAAGGTAATGCGTCAATAGGATGTAAGTTTCAAATTTACCTGTAACAGTTAGCATTAAATATCTTTAATTCTCTACTAGAAAGACCATGAGAATTAAGAATTTACAAGCAGCCACTCTATTTACACTCTAAGAGTGTAAATCGGGCGTTCCAAAACTTAAGAAGATCATCACAGATGGCATACAAAATATGCATATAAAACGTTATAATAACATATTTGCAAAAATAACCAGCAAAAATAAATATATCAACACAATGTTGCAATAGCGCTACTTGCAACAAATTCATAATGTACCAAAACTGTCATCATTCGAAGTCCACGCTTTTCAAAAACAAGAGAAAACGAAATAGATTATTAGCCTTACCTACCCGTTGCTATGACTACGAGCAAGGTTGCTAAGCGGGGATGAGGGAAAATAGTGATTAATGGTGATACGAATAATTAGTCACTATGCCAGGGCATTCTATTATTCGACTAATTAAGGAACGAAACATCACGCCACAACATTTTAATTTAAATATTATTATTAACGGCGGAAATTTGGGGTAATCATTACGTAATCTAGGAAGACGCACAGATTTTCAGGCTAGCGTAAACACAAGAAAGCAACTGAGCAAAAAAGATAATTAGTGGCTCTGCATTAATGTTTACAGTTTTAACCGGAGATTTTAGGCGAATATAGAAAAAATAAGATGCAACAAATGATACTCTTTAGCATGAAAACTAATCATCTCAAATATGTTTGAATCCACCTTACTCGTCTACCCCATTCGCAAATACGTGTACAATAGTTCATTTCGACAATTTTATACGGATTAAAACTAATTTTAAGATAATCTCAAATGTTGAATTACCGGAACACTTGAAAATGATGCCAGTAAAATATATCAGCAAAACAAAAGCGTATATGCTCTTATTCGAGGATCACATTCTTGGTGGCATTTGACTTAAAATAAAAAAGACGGAACACATGCATTAAGTTTAAATTCCGAGTTGCTATTTCTTCACGAACACTTCATTTTCTGAATTACGAGTAGTTACAGATTGAGGTAAATGAAAACGTTCGAAGTGGGGATGTGATTCCACTTCAAGTACTAGGAAAGCAAAGTTTATTAATAAAGAGTGGCACCGATGGTAACAATAGGAAGCATTAGAATTCGACAACATTCAGTACATTGTTATATCCACGCTCAAACGACAAATTGATAAAAACAAAAAAAGCGACGGGCGCAATTTTTAATGTATTTCACAAATTCACATAGACTCGTCTTCCATCCACCCACATTAATCAGTAACGTCGAGGAAACCACTCGATCAAGGAGGTAAAAAGAACCGTGAGCGCACGTAGTGTTATATAAAGTTTGTCCTCAAGATAACCCATGTAATAATTTTTGTATCCAACGCGTATGATAATAATGCGTTCTATATTATACTATATAGAACTATATAGTCTAATACAGAACGCATATATTTCTATATTAGACTGACTGAATTTAGGTCAAATTGCAGTTAGTAAACACAAAAATTACATCTTATAATTGTAAAATAAAAACAGGACTACTGGGGATCGTGGTGGAATATGCGTTGGCTCTCCATTCTCAAGACCCGAGGTTTGATTCCTAATCAAGATAAAATTTTTCTACGGAATTTTGCATGATCGCCATATTTAAAAGTTTCAGCAATTTAATGTTTGCGAGCAAGAGCGTAAAAGTTTTCATTCCATTTTTGATTAGAGCCTTGTCGTTTGAAAATCATAGGCACCACGTAGATGTGCTTTGAAACCCCAGCAACATATCTTGAAATGAGGCTCCGTATTCCATGGAGTAGATAAGCATAAGTAGAGCGACAATGCAGTGCTCAAAACTGGAAATTAATAATAAAGAGCTTGCGAAAGAATTTCTCAGAAGGCGTCACCACCTACTTCTCTACGACCGTGGTCACCACCGACGACTGTATCCCTACTTGAAAAGGAATGCCAACTTGTGGAAGTCTACTGTTGGTGTCACATGCGGCAATTGTTTCGGTAACGTGAAATGGGATGGTGAAGTAGCGATGATTGTTGGTTTCAGAGACAAGCTCGACTGTATCTTCTACGAAATTCTTCCAAGAGATCTCGAGAATTTCTTTCCAGATTTTTGCATTACGTTTTCATTCTTATCTATTCTAACTCATTGATAAAATTTGAAAAGAGAATATTCTCGACTCACAACGCCGTAGTTATATCGCATGAAAATAAAAAAAGCCTAAAATAACTAAAAGAGTGGAGAGTTCAACGTCAAAATATGTATATCAAGAAACATTTCTGCATAGGGTAGAAAACATCGCAAACAGGCAAGTAAAATAATTTAGCTGGAAAAAGAAAGTCGTGACATACCGCCACTGTTTCGAGCGCAGAAGAAAATAATTTCACGCAAGGCAATATGCAAGTTGATGGGACCCGGGAGAAATTTCTCTCACACAAATGTCTCTACTGAGATACCCATGAAAGCCCTCAAATTCTGTTACATTTGCCTGAGAGCAAGGCTTTGCTGAAGCGTGGCAACAGTTGGCCATCTATATTTGAACTTCTGGGCCAGTCAATCAGTCTATATGGCTCAACTGGGATATCTGGCAACAAAGTGGTCCATTTTAATTGATTATGACTAGTATAGTTAGTTACAGCGTGGATGACTCTTGTTTCAATCCTCCTCCTATGAAACAAGTGAATGGCAATAACATCAACGGCTGAACCGGGGTAGTTCATTCGAGCATTGAATAATTATTGGAATGAATTCATCAAAATAATGGCGAGATAACGATAATAATGTACATTCTTTTTGTACGGCTTCCACTCCAATTGAAACACGATATATGTATCCGGAATAAAGCAAGAGTAGACTTTTGGTTGTCATGTATTTAACCATAGCCGCAGTATATATGAGGAAAGAGCCGTGAGTGTGGCTATTTCCCCAGGAGATCAAACATTATAAAAATAACGTGGGTGCTTTCCTAAAATAATAGCGAGAGACTGACACTTATTATTACCACTACTAATATTTATACAGAACGGTTTATAATTTCGCGTAAAAAGGATAAGGTCCTTAAGAAAGTGATGACAAAAATATCTTTTAATCGCCATTTCATTTGTTGACGAAAGAATATTATGCTGTTGTGAGTATATATTTTATAAGGAAAAAATAAAATAGAATCAACCTCACTTGCCTAACTTTGAATGCAAATTGGTATCACGTATTCATGATCTACAGGGTTTCCCAAAAAAGTACTCTTTAAATGGCAATTAATTTAGTGTTAATTAATTTAGAAACAATATTAATGGTTTAAATTAAAGAATGTTAAATGAAATTAAATGAATTTTTGTAATTATTCTTGAGCGTAGGGTCGAATCAAAAGCTACACCTGCATGCCTGTAAATCTTCAGATTTAAAGAGCTATTGATTATTTGTCATTAAACACTTCTCCTTGTCAATAAAGGGTAGGTACATGTTTAAGGAAACACTTTAAGTTAACCATGACATTTACTTTTAAAAATAATTCAACGTTGGCACCACTGTGTTTGAACCAGCAAAGTAGGTTTGTCCACTGGGAACGGGAACAAATATCTTTAAAAAGTAAGCCCATCATCAGAAATCGATCCAGAAGGATGATACTTAATCATTGTATGTATATAAAATGGAGGGTTTTTTTCAAATCCAATGATCCGAACAGCCACCGACGCGGTTCAATTGCAATACGTTTTGGGACGAAACTAACAAAAAAGTCAACTACAAGCTCGAAAAGAGCCAAGTTCTTCTCTCAATACTTCAATCACAAGCATCAGGAGCTTAAGTACGTATTTTTTCGAATAAATGTTTCACCAACCGTATTTCATCTTATTCAAGCCATTACGTTCATCTAATATATAGTTCGTCGATTATCCGATTCATGTTTCGCCCACACCGATTAGGTACCTACTCATTATTCATTCCAATTTAACCTTCCACGAAATACGGTAGGTACAGTCTCAATTATCCCAGGTTCCGTCTTATCCGAGGTACAGTTACTTATTTCGTAGATGTACCATGCCAGTTTAGCTCATGCAAGCCTACGCCAAAATTAGGCAATCAGTTTAATCTCTATACAAAATAGCGATTCACGCTAGTGTTTTATCCTAACCGCGTCACAAACTAAGGTACGAAACAGCTTAGAAATACATTATTTTCGTTTAAATTTATTCTCGAACACTCGTATACCTACCATATAATTAGAGTTTTTTTATTATCCGATGTGTCCTCAGTCTACATTACCTCGGGGAACCGAGACTGCACTATAATCCACTAATAAAGCATGCAAAGATGTTATTATGTGCCATTTTATACGGATCATTGACCTCCCTCGGCATGACGAAAATATCGTATTTCCCAGACTAACAATAAGACCTGGGAAGTTATCTTCAGCTGCTCTTGATCAGAATTCGCGGTTTTGGCATAAAAAAGAGGATTGCAGACTGGCGCATAATTTTACCCACTGGAAACAAGCAGAAATGGTGGTGCAGTCGCTGGATTATCTACAGACGATAATTTCCACCCTGATATACCCTCCTAAGTAAAATGAATGGATTTAAAAGTTGGAATGCGGGTACCTTTCAATTTCTTTTTTCGTTAGGGGATGAGACAGCATTTCCTTTCACCTGTGCCAACTGATGATTCCAATGAACTTCTGGGGAGCAGAAAAACACACCACTAGGATATTGGGAGAGGGATTATCCAGAGAAATAAAACAGATTTCACTCCGGCAATTCCCATCGAATGCTCGAAAAAATGAGCTGTCACACTACCTGAGATGCTTCTCAGCGATTTACATTTACATGCTACCATGTGGGGCGCCACAGAGGCGTGTGGCAGGGGGTGTTAGGACATCAGCCATGGAAGGGTGAGGGAATAGGGAAAAGTAGGGGGGAGAAGACAGAGGTGAATTGTATGTAAACGATGAGTCTTATGTTATTGTCACGCTCTGTTTTAGTGTTAATCATTGTGGAATGAAGGAACCATTGTATCAATCAGTTCAGCAGTGTATCACTATTATTTTGACGCTGCTATCAGTTCTAGAGATATAGCACGAGGACAAAATAAGATTATTTACATCGAACTCAAAGTCACCTGATATGAATTTTTCAATAATATGCGCCTAGCGTGTAACCACCCGAGTCTATATCGATTCTTTAATCAGGCTATAGATAGATAAACGGTTTTAGTGAGGCGAGATGGAGACTAGGTAGTTCCTTCTTCCACGAAACCCCTCGCCAAAGTCCCATCCGCGTAAAACAACTCAAATCATTTTTTTAAAATATGGTACATACATACTAAAATATGAACAGATGTGAAAAACAATGGAGTGTGAGAGAGATGTGTGCACGCGGGGGGAAAACGCAGGGGACACAGGCCAGCATATTTGACGAGAAAACCCACTCCAGGAAAACATACGCACTGAAAAGGGGCGAATTGTACTTCTACGAATACTCTTCTCTTTACTGAAGAGAGGTTCCAGCACAACATGACAATGGCGACTCTCCCTTGACTGCGCGACATACTTTGACAGAGTGCGATTAACATTGGAGTGCACGTAAGTGGTTGAGCATCAGGAAGGCCTAGGACAAGTGCTTGGTGATAATTCCGTGAATGCCAGCCGACTTCCAATGTTTTCCGCCAAATTGGCCATTTTAACGAAATGTAATTGAATAAAATATTTAATCGGGAAGTAATATATTTGGGTGCATTGTAAGAACGGAGCTGCGGTTTAGATCGCGTCGGCCGAAAATGCTTAAGACACCGAGTTTGGCAATATGGGGTTTAGCTAATAGAATTTTAGCAGCTAGCCGATTTGTGCAAGGTCCAAAATGGCCTTCACTGCCGACGCGCCCTTAATTTGAAACACTACTATGTACTAGGAAAGGAAGGGTGAAAAAGCAACGAAACCCACCAAGACGAAGCTTATTTTGAACACAGTGAAAATAGAAAATTTCGATAAGAAAAGGATGGTGATAGGAAATAAAAAGGATAAAAAGATAAATATAATGCTAAATATATATGAAGTTAGAGTGTAGGGTATATAGTACATAATGAACTCTTTGTGGAGAAATATGGAGGAGTTCATATGATAAATAATCTCGGTGTGGGCCTGACAAATGTTGTGACTAGAGAAATGAATGGGTGATTATTTTCCGATACAGGCCAAAAGAGGAGCAAAACGTTTCCAGTCTATATTTGAAGAGATGTGAAAGAAAAGAGTGATTTTTAGAAGAGAGTTTAAGTGAAGAGCAGGAGATAGTAATTTGAAGAGAATAAAAATGCCTTCACCTAAACGTACAACCTTAAAAAATCAAGCATTTAAAGGCAAATGTAATGTTTGGCGAGAAAGGAAAAAAGTAGCTTCGTGCACACAGCGGTAAATAGGTTTTCACGCCCGCCATTACAGCCGCTTTCTTTGCGCTTTGTAAGTCTGTATAGAGAAAATTACAATGACGCGACGGATAGACTGTGGCAACATGCCGACAGTTAACCATACCCCTATCCAAAAATAATCGGGAAGTCCTAAAAAAGGCAGGAAAAAGATAGCCGATAAGGAATAGGCAAGGTTTAGTAGGGAGAGTACATAGGTAAATATACCGGAAAACACAGAGTATCGGCATCAGCAGCCCTGAGGAAGAAAGGAAAGTCTCCTGGTGAAACGTCGGCCATCATGCAGACATTATCCCAGTAGGAAACCCGCAAAAGAATTCACTATGCCGACTCCGCCTGCGACTTTCAAGGATATTAAGGTTTGTTCGTAAATTACGCGGAAGCGTAAAACAGGAACCGAGAAATGTTTTTTTGTGGGAAGTGTAGTCAAAGTAAGTGCAACGTAGCATGGTTAATGGTTGTACGACACCTCCTCTGAAAATTCCGCTTAAGGCTCTGCTTCTGAATGCAATTTTGGGTTTTTGGTGGGGAATAAACGATTTCTGTTTCGTATTTCACTAAGTTTTCACGCTTCGCCACTAGTATTGAGTTTAAGTGAAGTGCAGCGCTAACATCTGTTCCACGTGGACAATGTTCATTTTTTTTCGAATACTGTTTCAAATTTAATAATTTTAGCGTTAAAATTCAAGTTGAACTGTTTTAAACTTTGGATTGATAAAAAAGATGGACACTTTTCCACAATAGAAACCAATTGAATTACGACTTAGGTTTCGATCATCGTCTTACCATCACCATTGAATATTAATGGGAATGAAAATGTGATGCCAAGTTACCCACCGCAATGGATACTTTGTATCACTGTTTAAATTTGAATTAATAAAATGTATGAAGACATTTTTATAAAAATAATAAGCTAAAAATTATGTTTTCATAATATTTAACTAAAAATGTCATTCCAAAATGATAACTCGTAATTGGCGAATGCAATATTGGAACCGAACCCGGGTTCTGCATGGTAGTTTAATATTTTTTGTTCCCTTTCAACTAGAAAACCCTACAAAATTCTCCATATTTTCCCTCAGGGTGATCCTATCGTGGTCTTTGTTCAATGCACATTTATACACTCGATGTTTTTTTCCTCACCTAGTTCGAACACGCTGCGAACTTTTAGATATGATATGGCGAGACGCATGACGGAGGCCTTGTCCAGCTGCGCGCATGCGCTCTGCGATATGGGCAGAGCCTGCGCCAAGTCCGTGAAGATCTCCGTCTCCCGGCTTCGTCGACATCTTGCGGCGTCCCGAGACTTCTCCTTTCTTTTTTCTGAATTCCTAGAAGAAGAAAAAGAAATTCCTATTAATGCAATGAAACACATACAGGAAGGCTATGATTATGAGAGGTAATGGGCGTTAAAATTGGATAAAACTGCTAATTGGCTACCACAAGCAAATCACAAGACTAATTTTATATCTATAAAGTGTCAGAAAGCCGGTAATGCAGGTGTGAAGCAGGAGTGCTAAGTTGGCAGCCATAAAGAGGATAAAATAGTAATTAATGTGACCCATAAGAAATGTGATACATCTTCCGCAGCAGCCGGGAATAGCAACGAGGAATTCTTGATTGATTCATACTGTTCTACGGTCTTTCTCCATTACCTTCCCACTACATTCGGTCCATCCGATCCAATTAGGGGGATAATTATTTCCACCATATCGGGAGTAAATTTACAAGAACATACACTGTATACATTTGCTAAAGATTTAATCGAATAGTACGATGCCTTCTCTTCTAGGCCTCCTATTGCTAATTCCGAAATATCACCAGTGCTCAAGAGCAAAATAAGGAGCAAAGTTGTATCAAGAGCAAGAGAAAGTATGCAGGCTTACAACTGATCAATTTTCCTATATTTTTTTAGGAACGCAAAATGACACCGCTTTTGAAACCGTCCCATCATCATCACCAGCAGCCATCAATCCGAAGATTTGTTTACGGCAGCTCTTCACTCCTTCTCTTATCATCCAACCTCTTCATTCATAGTGAATTGTTCAATTTGACGTCCTTCATAATTTGTCGAATTTAATCAACCGTTCAATATTCCGGTGTAAAAATCGAAACGTGGAATGGATGTCTTGGAAATGACAGGTAGATTCGATCGTCATACACTTGTTGACACGTACATTAGCCAAAAATAATGGAATGAAACAGCATTGTACCAAAAATCAAAAGACGACACTGTCTACGAGAGCAAAATGTGACCCTAAACCACACATCTCATCATAGGGGAACAGCAGAAGTATAGGAGTAAAAGACAAAACACGGAATCGAGAGAAGCCTCAGAGTTGGGCGAGAAGCGATGATATAAAGGGAGGCACAAGCCGAATGGCGAAATACCTCGGCTTGGCGAAGCCCCGCAGAGCAAATTAGTGACGACAAAGAAATAAGCATCAATTAAGCTTAACTCGATACGCCAAGGGAGAAGACGGTGTTCCGAGAGAGAATCAAGTAAGCAAAATACCAACTTCTCAGATCCACTCTCGAACGAATTGAACACAGAGCGACCTTGGCGGGGAGAAGATTGGTTGGACTGATGCAGATGACATAATAACGAAATTGGAAATTGAATTGTCTGTCTCAACTTTTATACCATAGTAGAGTAAAGCTATTTTCAAACTTATATATGTACTCATTATTTAGTATATGTGCCAATTTTCAAGTCGTTATCTCAAAAAAAAAAAGCAATTTTGGACTTCTGCCCGGCTTTTTCCTATTTCCGACCACTATGGAAGGATTGAGGTTTCACAGCAAAATCTCCGCCTACGTCGATCCACAAACTTGGGGGTCAATTATTGAACACCATGATAATTATCGTATGCGAAATGTTATTGCATGGCATCGACAATTCCGTTTTCTTGAGTTTACACATCCTGTCAGCATGTGATAATATCAAGTGCAACATCAAGCATGCAAAATATCAACTGGTTGGGTAGCATGCGATACTTAAACGAAACCGCGCGATCATCCTTTATTTTCGCATACGATAATCATCACTACGTTTCGAGAATTGACTCACTGTGCCCAAGGTATGGGAATCCAGCACTCATGCCATCACACCAGCCCGGTTCCCAGTTAATCTCATACATTCTCCATTGAACAAGTGAACGTTTAGTGTACTGCATTTGTTATATTGAGCACATTTTAATTTTCATACTATGACTAAATACGATGATTTCCAGAACTAGCTTATGTGTCTTAAAATGAATAGTATTGTGCTGATAATTCATAAATCAGCCGAGTAGGGGTTTGGAATTCTATTGAAAAATCTCCACTGTTGTCGTGATTTTAACCCTAGGCATAGGGATGATAAGTCAGTAGCCTAGCCAGCAGCCAGCACACCAACTTTATTGGCATGATATAAACTGAAAATTTCCGCTGGTTTTCAACACATCGGCGTCATTTTCAGGTACTAGTTAGCGCCGAAGTTAATCAATTGGGAAATATTGGAGCAAATTCTCACATAGCAATGAAGCTTGGACGATAGCAATAGCAGAAAAAAGAAGATTGAAGCCATAGAAATGTAGTGCTATTAAATAATGACGAAAATTTGATGTACGAAGAGAATCATCAATGAAGACTTATACATATATAAAGTACTAAGATAATTTCATGTTCGAAGAGGGTATTCACCACCTGTCAATTCTGAAATGCACACATATTAAATGAGAAGAAATTGGAATATATATTTGTCTAAACCGACACTTGATCTATATAAAAGATCTTTGGTGTATATATGGCCAAAATATCCAATGCATTACCAGATAACATCAAGGGAATTGTTTCTAGTGCATTCTCTTCTTTAGTTAAAATGAGGTTAATTTCTCAGCAAGAAAGGTTTAATACAATTGTACGAACAAATCAATGCATATTTTAAGAGACTTTATTTTGTAGATTTATTGATAATTTATTTGTAATACTTAAAGAACAGAAATTAAAAAAAATCTACGCCAATTCCGGGATTTGAACCCGAGCCCCCGGAATAGATGCCAGGACTCAATCCATCTCTCCAACATTATCCCCTCATTTCGGGACGTTCGGAAATCCTGGGGGGATCTAATCATCCCTTTCTTTCCCATCCGAGTTCGCCTGCGGGCGATGGGGAAGTGGAATTAGGGGTGGACGAAAAGGAAGAAGGGTCAGTGCTTATCGATTGTGCACGAAAATACTCGGGTCGATTGCAAGGGACACAAGGGACACGTAAGACGCGCGCGCGTGCATCAAGGTCAAGAGGTTGTCTGAAGTATTGGATTCAATTGATCCAATACGTATATAGCGAGCCGTGACCACAAGTCCCTTAACCACCCGCCCGGGAGGATCCACCTCCATGCATCCACCCCTGATGGAACGTGATAATATTGCTTTCTTCCGAAGGAAAAACTGCTCGGTGTATAATATGTAAATGCATACTTGTGTAGCCGCGCATTCAAAGTTAAACGCTTTTACAGAGGAGCCAAATTAAGTGAAAGGCGAAGCGCTGAGCAGCAGCACCTCTCAGCCGGCAATTAAAAAATGTGTAAGCACAAAATAGTTAGTTGATAACAAACCAATGTTCCAGAAATCAGAGAAAATTTTAGTTCGACCAAAATTACCCAGTAAAACAATTTATTTAGCAGGGAAGTAAAAAATATTTAAATACAGTCTTAATTTAAATTAAGGTACTAGTTAGAAATAATTTATCTTGATGAGTATTAATAATTTTATTTACAGAACGTTAAATATAATTTCAATTAATTCACGCCTGAAATTGTAAATTTTTGCAAGTACAAGAACGTAAAGAGGGAGAAGGGCCTATGTCAGTGATTACAACATGATCTCAGAACATGAGGCACCCTATCGCTTGATTTCAGGTAAATGCACAAACAATGAGGAAGAGTTAAAAGGAAAACAATTACCCTGAATGGAAAAAATGCAACTAAAATACTTGAATATTTGTAATTAATCTGTCACTCCAATTAGGCAACGATAATGCTCCCCCGAATGCCCTCTGTATCCTCAAAGGTTGGGACACCTTTGAGGATACAGAGATTGACCAATGGGCTTTGATTTGGTCAGAGAAAGTATGAAATTCTCCTTGAACATGCCAAACGAAGTAACGGAGCAACAAGAGAATCATACGATTGAACTTTTACCTCTAAAAATAAATAAAAGAGGCACAATATAACGCCTCTTTCAATTATCTTTCTAAATCTGATTAATGCTGTCGATGACGCTATGTTTGGGTTTCAATTGTTAATTCTACATTTCTATTTATAGAAGAATGGGAGTCCACACTTATTTTTATACCTCTGGAGAGGGGCCTGTACATTGCAATTGTTCTAAAAGGTAGATAGGCCGGGGTGACTCCATCTGAACACCACATTCCGAGCTTCCATGCCACTAGGAGGCTGGAGAGATTTTATTCTAATCCCTATTCAGTTTAGGGATTCATCTTCCTACACAGAAAAGCTACGATGGCTGGTATTATCGTTGGTGGCACAAAATTTTACTCATTGTGCGGGTATCTGCACAAATTCACGACAACGGGCGGTTCTTCGTAAGCAACAGGGTACGGTTTCACTAACTCCTACAAGAGGCCCGATCAATTGATCGGTTATTATTCTTAACGATTAATTAATTTTTATGCGCAGCTGGACATTAAAATCAAGCAAGCTAACCCTAACTGCTTAATTATAATTTCTAAACAATCTATGCGCATTTTTAAATAAAAATCGAGGATAAAATTTCTCCTCAAACTTTTAACAAGTGAGCACCTAAACATCATCGTTTGAAAAGGTCGCACCTTTCCCTTCACGTAGCACGTTACGTCACGCATAGCACGTGGTCGTCAAGCGCCATGCGCTTAGAGTCCTGTTTGTTTTGTACATTCCAATCTCCACGTGACTCGCTACTTTTTCACAAAGATTACAAATATTCCCTTACACTCCTTCCCCCACCCTAACCCACACTCGGACCCGTAAAGATAAAAACTTTCAGTATTTACACAACAACTGGAGATTAGGGAAACAGGGATATCATGTTCTGTCGAGAGATGTCGAGCCGACAAGGTCGGCAACGTGCTCGCATCACGCCTCCTGATTGGTCCGCCAACGGAATTACAAATCTCTTACGTGGTGTACCGAATCCGACGCCGCGCGCCGAAGAGGACACCGACCGATCGAAGGACACTCGGAACATCGCGCCGATAAGACGAGAACGTGGTCTCTTGATCTCGATCGTCGACTACTTTTATCTCGTACCGATACCCCGACAAAGGAGAAGTAGAATCAGGTTTGACTTGGGAGTGATTTATTCAGAAAGACAGAAGAGTTCCGAGATTGGAGGGGTGATATCTGGCGTCCTACAAGAAAGTATGATTGGTTCCCTTTAATTCCTATCTTATTATGAACTATATCACATACATCACCATCACTTCCCCTCACACCATTCACTCCTCTATCATATATCTGCATCGTTATTCGATTCTCATTACCCTTATTTCAATTCTCATCCATTCTCTCGACGTGGCCAAACCTACGAAGTACGGTCCCCTTTCGGGGTAGCCAGTCAAATATGTTTGATTCTCGGTGATAGGCCTGTAAAGCCAATTCTGCCTTAATAAGTTTCTTCATACCACCCTATCCTTGCATACAACTTTTGCTTCGGTTACACTCATGAATTGCTTCATGTACGCACTCATGTGTTAAAGACTCCTTATGTCCTTTCTCTTAAGAGTACCTTCCACCAAATTCACCAATGACTATCTCGGTCCACCCCTTATTTACACGCCATTCACTCCTCTATCATGAATCTGCATTGTTATTCGATTCTTCTCCATTCTCTCGACATGGCCAAACCTAAGAAGCACGGTCTTTTCACACATGTCAATTACCGGAGCAGTTATTCCACATTCTTTCATCGCTCACTCATTCCTAACCCCATCCCATCTGCTATTAACACAAGCAATTCTCAAATACGCCAACCCTTATGCATTATGCTTATACTCTTATGCTTATCTTTACTTACATAAGTTTCACTAGCATACAATACTAAGGAATTTGCAGCTTAAGTAAAAATGTTGATGACAATACTATCATATACCGGGAAATTACCACTACTGATACTAAAATCTTCGGTGTTTATCAGACAAAATTACGTGGGTATGGATTATTATGAATTTTCCTGATATGAACGTATTCGAAATGCGTCTTCATCACTCGGACATGATTTAAATAGGTTTTCCACAATCCAGAAATTACAACCAAATCATACACGACAATACCTCTTTGAGGCAGATGAAATTTCTAGGGAGTCAAAATCGGCCCTATAAATCCGTCAACTGGCAATAATTCCTGGGTTGGCAACCCTGAAAGTGCTTTCTGCTTATCATTTTCTCCCTACGAAAGAAAAAAACAGAAACATTGGCCCGGGAGCAGAGCTGGACGAGGACCTCTCTCGGAGTTTCCATGGTAATACACGCATCAATAACGAGACCAGAGAAACCCTTATTTCCATTCACCCCGACGAATTCAACACATTACACGCGTTGGGGTCCCACAACGCCGGTCCAAAAAACATTGCGTCACGTCCCGTTTCGAAGCGCAGTTCACTACAGAGACATTTAAATTTTAGATACAGGTCGAATAGACAAAAGAATCGCCATCGTTTCTCGGCCCGATTATCTATGCCTATATCGTGCGAAACGCAGGCCATACGACCATCGTCATTAGTTTTCCAATTCGATGATATGCTCACCGAAGTCCTCCATTCCTCCTTATTCAATGCTTAGCGAGGTTATAGTTGGGTCTGAATGCGTAAGCCCCCTAAATGCTTTGAACGATAGTGATTAGACGGAAAGCTGCTTCTGGGGAAGGAAACTTTAAGGGAAGCATAAACTTCTATAGCCCATGGGGTGCTGGTCATTTTCACTGACACTCCTAAGTGCCACGTCAAGTTCGTGCTAACGAATTCGACCAGGTCAAAAAACAGGGCTCTTGGCAGAGGTCACGGGCTGCCAGACAATCTCTAAAACCTGATATTGCTTCTTCCCGATATCCCACATGATTTGGCTTATGCATCTAGCCACTTAATTTTCCTTGCGGGGTATTCCTTTTTATTTTTCCCTCAATTGTATTTACTACAAATTCGTGGTATCTCAAAGTGTCCCAGATTCACCTTGTTCTTTCAGTATGGTGCTCTATAAGATCCAAGCCTCTCCTAATATTATGCATACTTTCTCATTTCAAACTTTGTTCATCGACTTGATCTTTAGAAGCCGATACCAGCACCTAGTCTCAAGGCTTCTTTTGTTTTCTGATCTCGTTTCCCCATTGTCCATGTCTCAGATACAGAGCCACGCTCTACAGCTACTGTTTATTTTTTTCGAATCGTCTCCTGTTGGAACACAAGCGTTGAGTCGCACTAATGTTCTAGTAAAGAGAAAATATGCCTGACTGCACTGGATGAGATGTTTTCAAAGTTCATTCACCTATCGATGTAAAGATGTTCTCCCAGGAGGAAACTCCAAATATCAACGTTAATTCATCTAAAACTATATTTTCGCGTTGCTTGTAGTTTTTCCACGAACTAAAAGAGCATTTCTCCATCAAATACTAGTGAAATTGCTTCTAGTAAATTAAAATTTGTCAAGGAATGGGATTCAGATATGAAAATGTTGGCTAAAAAGATCTTTAGCTGGGCTAAAGTGATAAGCCATGGGTCACTTAAACCTTTTTAGTCAGAAAAAGCCTAATTACACTCAGATTTATCCGCTAACTGAAATAAATAAAAGTAAACAGAAGATCACAGAGGAGTAAATTGCATAGAAGTTGTATTCAATTGACCGTATGAGTATTACCTGACATTGCCTCACATTTAGGTCATGCATTAGATAACAGCGCATAACCAAATAAGAACCTGTAACATAGTGACTCAGCATGGAGACAAGAGAAAGCCAGAAGGTCCGATTCCAGAATAATATATCAATCACAGATTTTGGAGAAAGGAAATCATTTGAACGGACATAGTTGAATAAAAATTGATTCCTTTTCAACGAGGCTCCGAAGGCTGAACTCGTATTTCTTCTACTTAGAGTAAACCATACAACTTGAAAACGCACGCGCTCGAAGATTGTGCTACATTCCTAGGAGATGTAGCAGATAACGATTAAGGTGGGAGCATATCAATAATGTCTCCAGAATCTAACAATTTCCTAATGACATAACAAACGTTGAATTGGATTGATCGGGGAGAAATATTCTATAAAAATAATTCCTGCCGAAGTTGAGAAGCTGAGTGGTCATCAATACGAGACGCATCCACGAGAAGACTTTCTTAACTGTCGCAATGAACGGCTAAGGATATAGTGAAAATTTTCAGAGGTAAAAGGGAGTTTCCGAGGCCGGGAATGGACCAGCGCACCTAGGAGTACCAACTTGAAGCATGATTTGTTTATCGTGAAAAATAAACAACATAGCAATCGTGCGAAATATGCACAGCAGCGTTATATGAATTATTTTGTGAATCATTACCAGATAACACGTGCTTACATAATGTCATCACGTAACAATTAGAATTTTTCAACCAATAGGTACCTGTGTCCAGAGGAAAAAAGAAATGGTGGACGACCCAGGAAGAAGAGAAATGGTTAAGCATGTGAGAAGAGAACTGGTTAAGAACAGGCTGAAAACCAACACGAAGATGAAATCCCGTGAAAGGTGTAGTGAGAGGGAACTGAGGAAATGGTGAGGAGTGGGAGTAAAAAAGTTTTCACCTCTGAAATTATGATTTGCCAAATTGTTAGAAAGGGGGCCACATAGAAACGCAATTTTGACTCTCAAACGCTGCTATGAATTCACCCGCAATGACCGGCTTTTAGGATATACCCCATTCCCAAAATCGACCTCAGCTTAAATCTGCCACGAACTTTTGCGATGTTGGCTCTGTGCCTGGTCAAGCGGGTCCAATACTGTTCCGTTCTAACGGGCTGTAAGACACCAGTAACGCCACTTCAATTAACTTATTTAATTAATCATTTCCACCCTTGTGACTTTCCCCGGCCCATAGTTCCGATCCAAGCTCCGGAGCACATGAATAACATGAGCTTCCACGCAAATGGGTAGGGATTGGGGAGGGACCGCCAAGATGAAGAAAGACGTGTGTCTCAACACTTGTACAGGAACTTATGCCTACCATAGCTCACTGCGAAAACATTCCTTGCTCGTGGCTGGCCATGTGACAATGATTTCCCGATTCCCTAGCGCATTTACAGTTCATAGTAGTAGGTTAATCTTCTGATAAATGTAGCAATAAATTTACGCCCTGCCACAAAGTGAGATTAAGAGAATACCAACTGATGACATAAATGTCCTAATTAGAAATGCCCTCCTCAACTCAATTGAAGTTTATACTTAAGAGAATCAGTTTCATTTATTCCGGCATTATTGAAAATAAGTTCATAAAAACAAAAATTATATTGTCAATAATATTGAAAAAAAATATTTTCCATAAATATGCATTCATTTATGGTAAAACCTTAACGACAATTATTATTTTATGTTCAATTTCTAAACAATATTATAATCTATCTGCCTCAATTACTCATTCTTTCACCAATAAGGACGATTATTTAATCTTCGAAATATAGAGTACCCGTTAATTAGGAATTTTAGAACTGATGTAGGCGAATTCAAAGTGATGTGGATGGCACTATGTAATTTCGCTACTCTAAAATGATTAATCATTTAATTAGTCTAATAGAACGTTCTCAACTTAAAATCATTAATTTACCGCGATTAGATATATTAATGAGGAACTTCAGGACGTAGACCATCATTCCGAATTATTATCGAAGAAATCACCAGGATAACATTAATAAATCAACACACATGGACTAATTTCCTCGTGGAATACCACCCCCCTCTTCAAAGAAAATATAAAACGACATTTCCAAAAGGTATTTACTCATCAATTTTGTGCCAATTGTAAACATCATTGGTCCTCCGCATTACAGAAATATCCTGATATCCAGAAGGATCCTGATAATTTTTAAGGAATTTTTTTATTCTGATGAAACTGAATACCAAAAAAATAAGGATAATCAATGAAGTGCCACCTTAATATTCAATTTTTTTTAAACATTCCATTTTGCTCAAAACAATTTTCTCTTCCTAGGCAGTCATTCGTTTTCTTCGGCCAAAATATGTTTCGTACATAGCAGTGTCGGGATTCCCAAGAGACGTCCGAGGACCTTTTGCCGTTGAATTTTACTTTTAAAGCATTTAAAGCAGGATGAATTCATACATTTAAGATAGACACGCGCGAGGACCGTTCAGACTGGCGTCAACAATTACAGATTTTTTGTTGGTTTACGTGCTCCAGAGCAAGTAGGTGAAATCCCTCGATGGCATGAAAAAAATTACACGGGATCAGGCGTTTAATTGCGAGGAGTAGCTCACCCTGGTGCTCATTACTAAGTTTCTGTCACAACATTGAAGGGGCTTGTTTTTACAAGGACGACACTGCGGGCAGCGAGAACGCAGATAATGACCGCCGAGGATGATCGCAAAGGGGAAACCCTTATTAACAAGTAAAAGAAGCTCGGGTTCCCTAACTACAGAGGATGGAAAAATGATGAGGTGGCGTTCGGAATTTTTTTCTCTAAAGTTCTGGATGGCAAGATGAAATAACGATGGAGACAAGGGGAAGATAAAATCGATAAAATGTTTGCTTGAAATTTCACGCATAGAGGCATTCATTCTATTTCACGTGAGAACATACTTACTCGTTACCTCCTTAGTTACTTAGCACAAAAAAGAAACCGAATATTATAGAGACATTGATGAAATTTTGACGAGGAAACATAAATAACAATAAAAAGGAAAGGCATGTTTGGCACAGTATTTTATGTGAACGTACTAAAAAAAACTGAGGAAAAACTGACGGAATGCGCCACGGAATTAGATAAGCAAGCAATGAAAACCTGTACGGAGCAGTGTGGATCTAAAGTATTATATGAGGAGCTAGAATTTCGGAACAACATTGCATAAAAAATACAGGCTTATCGGAGAAATTTTAATGAATGCAGATTCTTCCCAGTAAAATTTGCAACTGCAATAACACCAGGTTTTAATAGCGCTACTATTTTTATACAACTTTTTTTTTAGCACTAATGCTTGTAATATTGTGTCCATTACCCCCACAGCCATGATATTCTTTGCTGTTAGTTACAACACCTAACCATATGCTATAGCTAGGTGCTGTAACATCTCCAACCACACGTAAAAGCGGTGGATTGATCCCAATTCAGAGGCCAAATGACAATAAATGAGCATTGTTCGACTAGGCCTTATGAGAAACTGAAATTTTTAAATGAATTTATGATTGGTATTCACTCTGTAATAAATCCGATGTCCTTCAACTTCAAAACATTTTACCATCTACAATTATCTCTTAATATGGCAAAAAAACGCCACGCGGCCTTAGGGTAACGATTACAATTCACAGCAGTAATGTTTTAAACTACTCCTTATACTGATTTTATCATAAAATGCAATATCTTGACCTGCAGGACAAAATACATTTGCAGAATTGGATATCGACCGATATGCTTCACATTAGACAAAAAAATGTCCACTGCTGCAAAATGCTGATATGGTTCCCCATAGCTGTTCCGGAGAGTTGGATTCCCTCAAAAAAGTTAGCACGCACCATGATCCTCAGCCTGGCTGGAATAAAATATAACCTTGGTGATTATTCCACCAATTAGTCGAGTGCCCGCAAGCGCAACATCCCCATGCACTGACCGGCGAAAATAGCATACTGAACAGGATGACGAAGGCTGATGACACTAATCTCGTATCTACAACCTGGTTGGCTTCGGAATGAGCACGTGTCATTGGACTGCTATCGGCTTATCTTTGCTCCGAGAGTACATCACCGCCGATAAGGAGTGGCTAAGAATACACAAGGCCACCCCATACGCTGGGACGACAACCATCACAGACCAAACCACCCCATCCCCCACCCAACCAAATGCACGGGCTGAAAAGGCGTGTCTCGGACAAGTGCGCTGTGAAGGAGGATCAGGAAAGATGTGTGCTAGAACCGTCGAGTATCAGTTGAAGATAACAGGCGAGGAAATGCCTGTGGGTTAGGTCAGGAGTGCGCGAGTTTGCCCACGAGATTGTCCATCTCACGAAAAGCGTTCGAAAAAACCCGATCGTTTGACTACGATACGCTATTCGAGTCCAAAATCCATCACCAACGAAGGAAAACCCAGATGATGAAGATACATCATCGAGGCGATATTGGACTGTTTGACAATATGGTGAATTTGGTTTGAATAACCACCGTGTGTTTTCCCTGATTTTGTTGTGGGAAACAATTCCCCTCTCAAACCCCGTTGAAATTCCGAAAAAACTATTTATTACATCACAGGACACGGAATATAAAAAATCCATACAACATTTGCATTAGCTTTGACATTTTTCTTAACCATCACAATTTCAACGCTCTAAAAAGCTCACTCTTCGTTCATGCGGACACCAGCGAATTACTGTTTGTACATGTTTCCCCACAATCAATGCGGTGTGTGCAATGTGACATCGTTCAACCTATCCCTTGTCAACTACAGCGAGGATTCGGACGTTAAGTTGTGGAATTCAAACACACTGCATATCTGCGCAGTTACAATTTTCCACCGATGTAACTTATTATCGAGCGGTTTCTTCAAAACAAAAGTCCGGTTTGGACCCGGATTTGGAGGTAAAACCCAAAGTGGAGTAGTTTCGCTGTTCGTCCGCAGGTTGACTCTTCTATAGTCATCCCGTCGAACTTGAAAAACCTGATCTCATTGCAGTGTCATGGGATAAAGATTAGTAAGGCTCAGGCATCCACTAAGGGAATGCGTTCAAAAGTGCGGTGACAACTCCTTCGAAGGTCGACTTTTAAAGATATAATTTATTATGGCCAAGTTATCGAACTACTCCAGGCGATAACTATGCAGTGACATTGAAACCATCAAGCGCCAAAAGGCAAGGATCAAATAAAAAGGAATAATTCAAACTCATTTAGGTTAAGACATGAGAAAAACCACACATTCCAATTTCAGATAGGGCTTGAAGGTACTCAACGTGGACGGCAGAAAAGTTTTACCTGTTACGAGCTAATGTAGAACCCACCGCCAGTGAGAGGCCTCATTTCGAGAGGCCCCAGCCTCGGGCTCGCGGACCCTCTCTCGTCCTCGGGCACGTGTCTCTTGGACAGAAAGAAATCAAAACTTTGTTAATAATTATCGCACAGATTTGATTAAAAGATCATTTTCATCAGATCGCCAAATTACAGCAAAATAGCTGCTCTGTTTCTTCGTTAGTTGTTTCCTTAAAAACATTCAAAACAAAGCTGAAACAGCCGCGGTGATCACCCACCGTCCGCTCGTAGGTGTCGGGCGAGGGCGAGAGATGGCCCGCGAGTCTGAGGCCCATCGAAATGAGGGTTGGCGCTGGAGGGAGGATTCTTCGTGAGCCCGAGGTAGGTAAACATTTTCTGAGGTCCCCGTTGAGTACCCTAAAGTCTATTTCTCTTATCGATACTTAAGTGTTCCACGTTGAAACCCAGAGGCAAAATCAGAGGTTAATCGTCAAGATCCATGTCAAGCTCTTAGCACCAATAACTGGATTCCATAGACGAATTGTACGTCAGTTGACACATTCTAAAATGGCTATATTAAACTTGGGGGGAAAAATAATCCACGCGAATAAGAATTTCCGAAGGCCACATGTAGTGCCTGTATGTTATAATCTACATCTACATAATACCCTGCAAGCCAACTCAAGGGTTAGTGGCAGGGGGTGATTAATCACCGAAATGCGTTACACCATACCCTATTAACGTTAATGTCTCTACGACTACTGATGCATTTGCATAAAACGCTAATGCTTGGAAGCAGAGGAAGCACGCAATACACTATAGGTATGCTACCACTGTTAAAGAGACCGTTTGTGTTAATGTACTTTTCAACTACATAAATGGACAGAGGTATAAGAGTTACACTGAAAACATGCACGGCGTGCTGTAAGTACAAGATAGCAGATAAGGATACTAGTATAAGGGATTAAATTAACTAACTAGCTACACTACCTATCGACAAACCTAGCTAAAAGTCTCATTGGCAGCTGCTATGGTCTCTTTTCGTTCGCGGGAAAAATAACCTTTTAAATCTGTCCGTTCTGCAGCCTGGCTTCCTAATTTTATTCTAAAAAATAATTAAGTTCAAAAGAGTAATATAAAGACAAAATTGCCGTAAATATAATGTAAAATACATTTCCCAATGTTTCACATCCTTACTAACTCAATGCATGCATATTGACATTGTTCTGTTCATGGTATCCTATATTTTTGCCACCTCATTCAAGTAATTACACCGGCAGGATTAGTAAAATATTGTAGGCCATTTGATAATTCGATATTTTTAATACTGAATTAAAACTTTAAAGCGATGAGAAACCAACGCACGGTGGTAGACAACTCATGTGACGTCATTCAAGTCCTTCACACCAGCATCTCCAAGTACTGACAAAGAGAAGCAAGACGAGCAAAAGAAACTCTTAGATGGCTCATCCCGAAAAATGAAGCATTTATTATGTTAAAATGAGTAGCTTAATGTTTAAAGGGGAAAATGAACGAAGGTAGGTTTCAAATTTGAATGTCCACCTAAAGTTTCACTTTCGTTATTAATTCGGGTAGGGTACAAATGCACAATACTTCAAAAGTGAAGGGACTCAGTACTAATTACGAAAAGTTTAGAAGCGCTGCTACGTGCAACGACATTCATGATCCAAGACCACATACCTTAATCGACAAATTTTATCATCAAAGAACCGCCAAATTACATACGTGACGATGATAAGAATCATCGTTTTCCTAAGGAGATTACATTAAGAAGCCACGTTAAATGGAGATAAGAGGAAGACGAGAATGCTACCCTTGAAATGCAATATTCACGTTTACAGGATGTTAAGGTAGTTTGAGCGAAAAATCACTTCACCTAGCATTTGATGAATTTGGCCTCATTTTAAAGAAAAACTCCCATTTTTCCAATTATGTCAAAATATCAACCCCTTGCCGAACTACTTTTCGAGCAATTTGCCCAAAAATATAATCTGTTTTACATGGGATAGATTATGGCTGTACGCTCCAGAGGGAGAATATTAAACAAATTAGGAACTTCTAGCACCTAGATTTCGTCAAAAAACTAACGGTGTGTGGATTGAATGTTTTCTAATCAATTCATAAAAAATAATCTATTACTCACCAAATCAATTTTTACAGAATCGCAAAAAACCTGCTGTTTTGAAGGATTTTCAGCCGTACGGCGGCAAAAAATGAGTTAAGTTAGAGACTTAAGTAGCTTTATTTAATTAATTACTGAGAATCTTGGTCATTTATGAATATATCTTTGCGCCATTAATATTATCATATTTATTTCAAACTTCTTACAGATGCTGAAATAAAAAAATTAAATTTTAATATGTTCTCCATTATGACTAGGGATCTATCTCGCTCAAATCACCTTAAGCGTACAAACATAATACTCAGTTAGGCATACATCTCCGCAGGATAATTAAAGTTCACCAAGGTTACCTCACACCAGAGTCCAATATGATAACTCTCAATTACATAATGTTATAAGGATTATTCAATACCACTTAATCGTCGTTTTCAGTATGCTTAATGGTGCAAGTTTTATAACAGGTTTCACTCAAGGGTGCATTAGCGTTAAGAGGGCAATGTCAAATGCTGACTCATTTTAGATTAAACATTTAACTGAAATTATCGCTCAAGTTAACATCGGCAGTCGTAGATGACTTGGCAACGCATACAGTTCACATCGCGTTTAAGTCACCGAAAATCCGAGAGACATAAATTAACGAGTAATTACTTTTTTGCCGTCAAAATTTGCTACTAACGAGAATTAACAAAATAATATAAGCGTAGAAATCGACTCCAAAGGGTATAATTTGATAATGATAAAAGTATTCCCCAGCATGGGCGTATTTATGGGTGGGGGGCAATGGGACGAGACCCCACCCCCCTGAAGCAACTTTGTTAAGGGTACCAACATTAATAATAAAAAAAAATTAGCAAACTACATATCTTTAATAGCTTCAAAAAATAGCTTGAAAATGTAGTTTCGTCGCTATAATTTTCAAACATTTCCCAGGATAAGTCCCCCATTAGGTTTAGCCCTAACTCTCGGTACTACACCTATTAAAAATATTCTGGACCCCCCCGGGCCAAATTCTAGAAACGCCACTGTTCCCCAGCACCTACTTTAACATTTAACCACACAGAATCATCATGTTTTAGGTGTTCATTTTACATAATTATCTGTGGAATGAGATGTGAAGTATGAGGTATCATACAAGATCTGGAGCTTCAGAGTTTTAGTAGGGAAAGGGGTTGGCATATATATATATATTGTTAATTAAGTGAACTATTCTATTAACCCGCGAAATGACGAGAAGATTATAGTAACACAAAACCATAAAAAAATTCCTCCATCAGGAAAATCACGAGTAGTGAAATTGTTTTAGACTTAACATTAGAGCCGTTCAACTAACACGAGTTTGTTGAACAGCCTTATCCCAGAGAATCCATATAGTATCTCATAGACGTCACTTTTCTTTACTTCATCCTGTTCATCGACGCGAAACGAACAATTGGTTAAGCTAATGATTAATCTAGTCGACGTCATAATTGTAAATGCTTGTCAGACGCAGATACATGAATGGTTCAACACAGCACTCGCAAATGGGGTTTTACGACTACAAATGGCATCTCCTTTCTAACTTCCCACACCGCGTATCGCAAATATTAATTGAAGTTTGCCATTCAAAACGAGCACAGTTACGCCCGTATGTCTCCATTAAGGAAGTCTTACTTAGTCCCGTTCCAATAGTGGATTCTAATGGGATTGAAAGTTGGTATTCCGCTTGCCACGAGCATAAACAATAAAGGTTAACCCACTGTGCCATAGTTTTTACTACCTCCGGACAAAAGTTGCCGGGGCTAACTCCAGTCATCGCTAAAATGACGGCGTACTGTTCAAATAAAACCTACGGGCTATCATCCTGAGACTGGTCCAACAAATTTATGAATACAGCCATGAGTGTCGTTTTCTAGAATGAATTTTTCACTCAAGCTGCCGCTTTAAGCGTTCCACGCCCGTGGACAGTCACTTAGAGCTGAGGATGAGATCTAAGAAAGCTGCCGAACCAATCCTGTCCGATTCAAAGAGAGCCAATTTATTTAAGTAGGACTATTGAGGACGCTTTTGGTGGTAGTGGGCCCCTCGCACCAGCGATCACATCAATTCCATGAGAACCTAGTGACCTCGGCTTTAGACCGCGTCTCCTCGTAACACAGGGATTCAACCTGGGATTGAGAAATAAACTCCGCCAATATATAGTTAAGGAAAGTTCACGTGGCCGGGTCACCAAACTAGTTGGGGGAGTCATTTCTCAAAACGCCGTGATAATTATTGCATGTGAAAATAGCAAATCGTCGCATGATTTCGTTGAAGTATTGCAAGTTAAACAGCCACTTTTATATTTTTCATACAATAATTATCTCATTCCGACAGGACGTGATAACTCATCCAATCGACGAAGCCATTCGATAACTTTATTATTTTCATCATACTTATATGTAAAATTGTGGTTTCTATGCGTGTCCGTTACTCAATCACGCAAAAACGGCTCATCCGATTCCTTTGAAATTGTACATGTGGGTATTTGAGTCACTGGGACGGACATGGGCTATATTAAAATTTCCTCAGGGCCCCAATATTTTACTCCCATAAGAAAAGCATTGGAATCAGTGCAGAGGTTGGATTTTTTACTCTTTTAAATTACTTCCACTCATGATATAGGATTGAAATTCTCACTACCAGGTGGCTGAAAGAGCAGAGAATTTTATTCTTACATTCGACTATGTTTTATGTTTCGTTTTCGCTTAAAAATTAGGTTTTCAGTTCCAAAATTATCCATTTTTCTCCGACTTCAACAATAGCACATATACTTTCCAACATGATTAATGGCTATAAGCAAATACAATAGGGAGATTCTGTAACTGATAATGCCTGCGCTATTATGACACAGGGCACTATTTCGGCGTTATGTAGCGCCACTCTTGATTCTGTAACTTCAAATAGCGACCCCAGGGCGTTATTTGGGGACGTTGAATAGCAGCAACAATAACGCCAACCTTCGGCTGACGTTATCCCCTTATTGCATTTCTTGCTCGCGGTTCGGCACCGTCTTTTGTTTATCTTATGAGATACTTCGGAAATGGCACGAGGGGGTATGTGGTTTAACTGATTAAAACTAGAAAACGTGCTTTCTATAAGAGAAAGAAGAGTATTCAGCTTGGAGAGAATAATAATGACATGATTTCTTTCTAATTTCACTAGAAAGGCGAGGCTTTTTTATTATTTTATGACGAGTATCCGAATAACGTAGTTTCTTCGCAATTGATCACTTCGCTACTTGAAAATATAATGGTTCTCTACTTCTAACCAAAAGCAATACTAAAACGAGTGATTCTGTTTTGAAAACCGAAAAAGATTGCTCAACATACCGCAATAAAGTAAGGCGTATAGCCATGAAAAAGAAAGTCAAAACATTTGTATTGTTTTTAAAATTAACGAGTAAAAGACGGGGAACATCTATAGACATCCAAAACATGACAAAAGCCACCTAGAAAAGAACAATGTAATTATTAAAGCATCATATGCTAGTAAAAACCACAGGCAATCACATTTTGTCTCTCGTTCCTAATGAGTGGCAAGTTTCTTTGGTTCGTTCACGCTGCTAGCTTGCATTTGGGCTGTCACTTCAACGTAAATCATTCGTGGCACAGCTTCTAATTTTATATTTGCAACCGCAGGTTTATTAGCGAAGGATACTTTCGGATTGAAAAAAACAGCAATGATTGCCTTATCCACGACGGTACCTACCTTTCATGAGATTCTTGAGAAAGAACATTTTGGTCACAGTTATAAAAGTCCACAATAACTTCGAATCACTATCGGTAGGCTTATATCACCCCTTGCGTTCAAAGAAGATCGCAGCAATAATGTGCAAGCCCTTCTAATGAATAATGTACTACAAAGGTATAGAAAAAAAAATTTTCTTAAGGATTGAAATACCTTTGACTCCACGGGATTTCATGCGAAAATTCTCGAACAAACCGTTGCCAACCAAAAGAGCTATTAACATTTTCAAAATTCCCCAGCCTACTTTTTCAATGCAATCCTTGATTGAGTTCTCTCCTGATTTCCACAACCACTGGAAACATTTTTCCAACACAGACTTATTTTAGAATCATATTAAACGCTAATTATTTGCTAAATTTTCCGTTCACGAAATATATCCATGGATTTATCTACAAATATATTACGTTGTAGGTGCCCATTATACGCAACTCTCAAAAGCGTGCAACGATAATGTTTATATCACTTGACTTTTATTACACAGTACATTACTCCCATTTCCATTTATTGACATCACAAAGAATAGGTATTCCTCGCGATTTGTTTACACACACGGCGAGCCGTCACTAAGCGTTTCGCCATACTTTTTTTTCGATATTAGCTTCCATAAAGTTAAAATTTAATTATCTCTGTTTTTTTACGCAAATAAATATAAATCTAGAATAAATAAAAAATATGGGCAAAACCAATATATGTATTCCTGCGAAATAATAGAGCTTTTAAATTTTTGAAAATTATAAGTGGCATCCAATTGGCTGAAATAAAACAATGTTCCTTGCCCTTAAAATTTTTCACACTGTTCCTTGACGTCGCGAAAGCGTTATTTAACGTCCTCACAATCGACGGAACATAGCGCGGCGGTAATTACAGAATCGCAACAGGCGTTATTTGTAGGCGGTGAATAACGCCGGCGGAATATAACATTCCTAGGAAACATAATCGTCCCATATATGTGTGATCCCTCTTAGCCTTCTGTAAAGAGTAGGCTAATGCAGTCACCGGGTTTCTCTCCACCATTCCTCCATCATCTAAATAAATTTTTCCACACCAACCTGACCATGAATCATTAAAGGCACAAATAAAATTGGTTTCCTGAGCAAGTAACCAATGAACCGTCTTCCGCATGCATTACAACACACTCGGATTGCGAGGCCAACACCAATGTAAGAACGTGATTCCGTTCAACGATTGGAAACATTTAATAGCGCCATTTAACAGGCGCATATTGATGAGCCGGTAAAGACTAAAACGGTGTTGAGGGTATACCCGATGCTGAGAAATGTGATTCTGGATGTGGGTGACGGCAGAGACTATGAATTTAAATGTAAATACGTACCCAAAATGACCCCGTCAGTGCGGAGCACGTTTTCTTGGCCGTGCCCAGCGCGGTGTTGGATACTCGAGGGGTGTATATGGAATGCAACAAAACCATAATGAAATGCATCTTCGAGGATCTTGTTCGGGCAGGAATGAAAAACGCAAATGAGAAAAGGAATACAACACTAAGGACTGCCCCGTCCAGGTCGAAAGAAAATTCACGATGCAAGAGAAGAAAGAGGAAACTCCACAAAACAGCTAACTTCCGATCCCAGTCGATCCATTACAATAATGAATAATTTCCATACTGCTTTCCACATTCCCAGAGCGAGAAAGAAAATCGAAATCTAAATATTCGGGGCAAAACCACACTAAGTTGAAGGTGGTGGGAGTAATTCCCGCCTACAAAGCAGTACCATTGCGTTCGTTAAGCAATACAAAAATGCTGACTGAGGCTGACCACTGAAGGCTGAGATACAACAGTGTTTACTTGAACCCTGAATCACTTTAATTAAATTAAGTAACTTTCATCTTTCACGCAAGTAATGTCATAGACAAAATCAACGCAACACTTTTGGATGGCCTCCGTGCACACTTTCCAGCATCACTTTTTGATGGACAGAGGACCTTGAACGGCGGCTAATGTTGAATACGTGACTTTAAGAGTTTTCCGAATGCTAATTTGATTCACTCACGGAATGGTCTCAGATTCTCTTCCTGGGCAAGGAAGTTTTTCAAGGAGGCCACTATCGCAATGCGAAAAGCGTTGCGTTAGCTTTGGCCGGGACTGAAATGGTCTGTATGAAACCAGGAGGTTAAAACGAAATGGAGGAGGCATAACCGTGAACGCTCATGGGCGAAAGTGAAGCAAGAATAGGGGTGCTTAGGAAGGGTTTTGTGCCGAGTAGATGCTGCCAAACCAGTCACAAAACATCGCCTTGTCTGAGGTTTTAAACTTAGATTTGACGAAAATCGAACGCGACCGCCGGACACGTAAGCCAGAGGAAGGTATAAACGGTATAAACTGTGTCCACTGCAATGGCGGAATTGGCTTCAAGAATTGAGTGGTATGTCGCCTCCATTTTTTTTCTAACCTCCTTGGTATGGAAGACCATTACCACCTTCCATGCACCGACACGAATTTTGACTGGCACCTCCTACCCATGAAGTTATCATACCCTAAGTTTGCCAATTGATCTTACACCGATCTGGAAGTTCTGAAGCGAGCTGACTCAGATCGCCTGATTTGATAAAACGGACTAAATATCAACCTCGATAGTCAAATCCCGACAGACTACTCAAACATCAAATGAGTTCTCTCCTTATCGCTCCCTATGCTCTTTTATTTTGAAATAGTAGAAAAGCCTGCTGAAACAGGCTAAATATTGTCGAAATAGCCAAAAAGGTGATGCTTAAAGTAAATAATTAAATAGAAATGAATGTTTTTTTATTTTAATGAAAACAATATATGTAACTATGATAAACAATATATAATATCTGTCAGACAACTTTGTAAACAATATTTTTGGTGAAGCAGGCGAAGCTGTGATTAAGCCTTGTGCCTATCTTGAAAAATGCATACCTCGCACCATGTGTCAGTTAGTGGAGAACGTACGTCGTACATGGGAGCTCGCTAGCCATCTATTGGCGCACATCTGAATCGATACGTCAAGCGACTGAATCATACGCACCTACGCATAGCCTTTTATATAGTAGATTTTCTCACTTCTATGAGCCGCCATTTTATAAAACTTTTCTTTGATCGCTTTTAAAACTAAAAAAATCGCCGTGAATGATAGCAATCTGTTTAGTTTTCCATTTGCATCCAAAAGAACGAAGAGCGGCACAGTCCGGTCTCTTCAGATCGATCTGATGCCTGACAGGATGCGGAAGCGGGCTGACTTGGCTCGCTTCTCAGATCGATCAAGCCAGTCCATACCGTTTACCATATCGAGCTGAGCCGCTCAGATCGATTTGACATCGATTGTTAAATGTAGTGATTGTGTTCACGTGAAGAACTTTCCACAGCCTTGCCCTAATGTTTCAAAAATTGAAGCATTTTAGTTGATGCTGATTTTGTCCAAGCCAGCACAAATGTGCATGATTCATTAATACAAGAAAACACGAGTAAAAATTATCAGCACGGGCAAACCAACATATCAAAATTACAATTAGTATACGTGTTGAACAATTTTTATTTCTGACAATCCATACGCCGAATAAAAAGTGAGCTTTTCCCCACCTCAATTCAATTTAATGTACACCAGACCTGCATAAATTATCACTATCGGGAGAAACTTCTCATGTTTAATTAATCCAGGGTTGATTAAGCCGCATTAAGCCTTGCGCTGATTTACATAGCCTCCACTTACTTACCAGAGTCAAGTTGAAAAAACTCCTTGGATATGATGTAGTAGTTCATCCGTCGTAACTCGTTAGTAACTTAAGCGAGTCACCCGCTGTGGAGATACATGGATGAACAAAATTCACAATGAAAAAATCATTCGCTTGGACTGGTACATCATGTACCGTAGAATAGATCGATTTGGCGATAGGGAGACAGATAGATTGATTAAAGGAATAGGAATATCTTTTATCACTTATCCGGAATCTTATAAAAGAAACGACGCAATAGATGCGCGCCGCATGGGCCATAATTTTTTTAAGAAAATGTATTCGTAGCAATTGTTGAATATTATGAAAGCATAATCATAAGCCAATTCTGCCAAAATCAACTTCATACATTTTATTAATTTATTTTAATATTGATGAAAAGTATCCCCTGCAGCGAGTAATTTAGCATCACGTTATCATCCCTTATGATAGTGAAGAAGAGATGCAAGTATAGCCTATTACGTCTCCAAAATTTCATTCTTTGGGAATTATGTTGTTGTTTATTGGAGAAAAGCACCTAGATGGTGTAGCGACTCTAGTAATATACAGTATTCTATTTCATGTATTGAAACTATATTCTTATAAGCCTAATTCATAATATCAAGGTCTATGTCAATTTCCATTCAAGACTCGTGATGTCACTGAAACGTCATGAAGGCGGACATACTTGTCTTGAGAGCTCTCGAAAGACTTCGCTGTCACCAAATTCCTCTTGCCTTGGACGATTCTAATTCTAAGACGGTTGAATGGTCTTGAAATGGACCAAAGGGGATGGATTTCAGACTACCGGGTATAAGATGGCTGACATGGGGTGTATGTTCCTTACGGAAGCATCTTGTAATTTATGCTATTATATCCTACGCGATAAAAGTTCATATATGTCACATTTTACACGACTGCACAAAAAAACGGAGTGTTATGTTTTCAGCGGCTGGCTATGTATACATGTTTGTTCCGCCGTAGCAACTTAATTACTGTACCGATTTTGATGCATTAACACTTATTTGAACCACTACGCTACTGGTAGTGTCATAGGCTACATAATATTTGATTAAAAAATAATTAAAATAACAAAATTATTGAAAAATATTTATAAAAAAACGACTGCAAAAAATAGCACTAAAACAAACAAAAGATTGTTTTTTTGCTTCATTGAATAAATATTCATTAATGTCTGTTTATAATGTTTTATTACTAATAGGTGTGGTGGTAATCTGCAACCACATCTGACACCTGGTATGCCTTTTATCAATTGGGAAATTTTGACCTTCAATTAAAATTTTCAATGCAGTCAGGTTCTGTTTAGACAGTATAACATAAATATATACAGATATACAGACAGCCCCCGACTGAATTGAAAATTTAAATCTAAGGTCAAAATTTCCCATTTGATAAAAGGCATACCAACCATAAGGTGACAGATGTGGTTGCAGATTGCCACCAACACGTATTCTTAATAAAACATTATTAACATATATTAATGAATATTTATTCAAAGAAGCGAAAATCAATCTTGTTTTTACCTTTTTCGTGCTATTTTTTGCAGTCGTGTATTATAATTTTTTTTAAATAATTTTATTATTTACATGGGATTAGCATCATACAACTTCAAGTCCACCGAATTAAAGAGCGTTATAAATTTGGTTGTTTTTGTAAAGGAGGGTAAAGAAATGGTTGATTCTTGAAAAGTCCTTAAACCATGTCCATTTATATTGAGTAGAATGTGTGGGTGAATGAATAATGAATTTTGTAACAGTGATTTTGTACTGGAAATGTGATTATGGGTATGTTTAAAATATTTTATGCCTTAGGAGTGGAACCTGGAAATTTTCTATGTAACTTAAATTGAATCTTGGAATATCTTCATGCTAAATAAACGCTATTATTATTATTTATAAGAACCGGGTTCAACATTCTCCCTCGCGGTCACTCTACACGTCTACACACCAAAGCCATCCCTCGGCCCTGCACGTGGCTTCCCACACCCACACTCTTGACGTCTTGTGCCCGGCCAGAAAGCTGTGGGGTGAGAAAGCTCTAAGGACGGAGGCGAGAAACTTCAGAAAAAGGTGGGAGAAAGATGGAGCAGGAAGAGGGAAACATAAGAACGAGGCCGGGAGCAGTGGAGAGGGGAATTGGTTGAAGAAACGAGATTCTTCCGAAAGATAATTCGGGAGTTGTGTCCCGTGCACTAGCGGCGGGGCTTAACCCCCACCACTCACCACCCTTCATTTGCGATTGATATTAAGCAACTCGGGGCTACATTTAGCGGCTATGCGATTGCCTACTGCTTCCCGCTCCAGTTGCTGATGGGGCAAGGAGGGTTGGGAAATGAAGAGTAATGGAAGAGGACGATGAACGACTGACCAAGGGATGTCGTCTACAGACCAGACGACTTGGGTAAGGGGGGCTACCGAGTGGTTACTACGGATATTCGAAAGTAAAATTCCCTTAGCTTTCCCTTATTTCGAAAGCATCTCTCTTTAATACCCCCCGTGCTTTGATACCCTCAGTGCTTCTAACACCATCCTCTATTTCTCGCATGAATAATTAAACTCATAAGACAAACAGACTTTGGTAGTTACAGTAATTAGAGGCGGCCACCCTCAAATGAAGTCATTAGCGCCATCGAGAACAGTTGGGTGGGATTGTAAGAGTCCCTGCCTCTAGAAATAACAGTTCTCATCAGTGTCGCTAACATTAGTGATAGTCAGTTCGCGCCTCGATTGGCTTGGGGTTGATATATCAGTAAGCCGTAGCATTAGCAACTTTTATTAATTTCAGTTAATGGACAAATCTGAGTGCAGTAAGGTTGTCTCTTCAGCTTATCACCTCATCTCAGCCAGAGATCTATTTAGCTCAAAGTGTCGAATATAAATCCCACAACGAAAGATGAACTCTTTACGATTTTCCACAGAAAACTTCCTGTAATATCTGTGGAAAATTACAAGTTCCTTTTTCGTCACACATAAGTTCCGCCACATTGGTCCAGACTAGCGGTGAAAAAATTCAAGAAATTTTGAAGGCCAGGAAAAAAAAACTTTTTCGTTTGCTTTTTTCCAGGAAAAATTGGAAATTTTGGGAAAAATATTCCTAGCACAGACAACAGAAACAATTATTGCCCCGCTTGATTAATAATCATAAAAATTAGCTCCATATTTCAGTAGCATGTCAGTACTGCAAACAACACATTAATTGTATTGAAATTACATCAACTAAGCAATCCTGAATAACTACACCAAATGGAAGCCAATGATGGGTTATATAAAAATTAAAAGTTACAGACTGTATTCAGGCTGAGTATCACGTATTAAAACTTCTCTGAAAGCTAAGTTACATTAACGTACTTTTCCGGAAATTTTCTAGGGAAATCAGACTAACTTTGATGTTATGAAGAGAGTACTTCACGCACTGTGTTCCGTCAGTTGAATAGCATCGTGACTTTCTTGCCGTTTTCCTTGAAGAGAATACTAACGTCAGTTCCGACCTTATCTCCTCCATTCTATTCGTAAAGACTAAAATGAAACTTTCGCACTGATCTTTTCTAGATTAAAAAAGGTCTCTACGTCACCCTCGAACGCAATGTCCGAATAGTGTTGTTACGCTACTTTTTAACAATATATTTCCCAATTTTTTAAATCCTATCCGTACGCAAACGAATATCCTATTTTTCAATTCGGATCTAAACGTTAAAAGTACATCCACTTGATACCTTTCCCCTGGTCTGAAGTTACGATTTCCTTTTGATCAGATGTAAATGGCGTTGATGAATGTTTATTTACCTGTCTTGAGAAGCATGCTATGATCTCAGTATGTTGGCAGAGAGCTATCAAACTTATAAGCCGTCCTATGTGCAACCTAGCCACCATTTGTCGACTAGTTACTTCTTAATCCCAAGAACACGAGAGCAGAGGAAGAAGTAAATGATGAATTAGAGGAGCCCACTCCTAATTATGTTGATGATCTGTGATGGATGAAGAAATTTCTAAGCACGCACCATCATCATCTTCACCTTAAATCAAAAATACCATAGTGATTGCTTCATGCCTTAAAACCAAAGAACTACGTATGGGAGGCTACATAAGTAGTCAAAAAATACATTTACTCGTAGTTTATTGAAAATGCAGGCATTGGACATTTGTTTTGCATTTACTATAATTCAAGAGACATGAAATTGGCCAGGAATATTTTACCTGATGAGTACCCAAGTATTGCGCAATTGTATTTACTATGGGTTGTTTGCTTATGAGCTTAATTTATTGTTGAGTGGCATCATGGGATCATAATAAATGCATCATTTATTCAAAGAATCGGAGAACATTGTCAAGTCGTCTAGCAATATCTAGGCGCAGTGATGACTAATTGTTTAATTTGCACCATGAAGAATGTGCGGGCAGATTGAATATGATTGTTTGGGGAATGGAAGATGGGTGGAGAGTATCTTGGCCTACTCGAAATAAATAATGTCACGGAGCCCTACATTTTACGTCCCATTTGATTGGTAGAGGTGTTCCATAGAAAAATCTTATTATTGCTAAGATTTGAAGCCAGACCCTTTGGTAAGTGGAGCCAGTACTCAAGCCACCGCATCAACTTGACACCAACAATGTAAATATCATTTTTTTAAACTTATGTTATTCTTTACGTATTCAAGATAAAACGAAAAAAACTAGGTTAAGGGAAATGCTACAGGTCAAAAACATTTAACTAAATCCAGGTGGGGTTATCATGCTTCTAAGTCTTTAAAATGGATAAGAAATATTTCAACTGAGAGACCTGATGGCGAGCCATCTAAAACAGGAAATGTGAGGTGATGTCCCAGAAATTGGGATGTTAGGATAAGTACAGTCCAAAAACATACCTATCAGCCGGAATAATACCCAAATAAAATATTTATTGACCGCTATGTTAATAAATTAAAGCAGTATTGATAAAATCATTTTTCTCCCTTCTATGAACAATACTGACTAATAAGTTTCTTGTAAAATTAGAAAAATTCTTGTCAATTTCGAAACCAACTAATTTTTCTGTAACTCAAGCTAAAGAAAGTAAATCTATCATTACAAGTGATCCTAAGCTTTTTGTCAAATTAGGATGGTCATAAAAAAACAAATTTTCAACGTTTTTTAAACAAAAATACACTGCTAAGCCATATTCATGTCAACAAAGTTGTTACACCCTCGATACAAAAACGAATGGCTATTTTATAATGAGATGTATTGAAAATTGACAGGAAAAATTTTTTCCTGGACATGGAATCAAACCACGGGCCTTAGATCTTCTGAGCCAATGCTGCCTTGGATTTTACAACCACGTAAAATATAAATAATTTCATACGAGCTTTCGGTAATGGCCACAGGGGAAGTGAACGGTAGTTAGGAAAAGGCCAATTCTAGCAATATTCCAAAATTAGTTACGTGGTAACGGAGACTAAAACAAGGCGAAAGACTGAACGTAACCGAAATTAAATAAACATAGGCAAACTCGTAGTGATACATAGTTAATATGTAGCCAATGAAAATATAAATTCAGAAATTGTGTATTTTAACTCCCACCAGAATTACTGGTTAGGCGGAATTCCTTCGAGTAGTAGCGACCTTCATTACCGGCAAATATTTAAGGTTTAAAATTAAAATGTATAAAATATATAAACGATTGCTCACCGATTCAAATTTGTCGTGAGACATCTTTGAACAACTTATGCTTGTTTTAAAGAAGAGCACGCTTTGATGGACTGTACTTGAATCGTTATGATAAATTATGCCAGCAAGATCGGTTAACTTCACGGATGAAGCAATCATCCAATTATTCATTCCATTTTTCTAATATTATCAATGGGGAATTATCATTCGAATGATTTTTCGATATTACCGTTGAAATCAAATTTTCAAAGGTTTTCACATAGATTTACGAAGTTGCTTCGAAACATTAAGGCCTAATAGCCAAATAACTAATCGTATAACGTTGCATTTTTTTCTGTTTCCGCAAAACGCCCTCTTGACGTAATTTCATCCTTCGATGAAAGGCCCGTGGTTCGATTCCTGGTGAAGACGGATATTTTTTCAAGGCATTTTCTAAATCTTTATAATGTTGTATTTCCGGCAGAAGTGGACATCTTCACAAAAGGCTTTTTAAGGGATATTTTAGAATGGATCGGGAAGAGGGAAGAAGCGATGGATGAAATAACGTGACGTTTTGCCGTTACGAGGCCGTTATGGGATGGTTGCCCTTCCATTCAACTTTAGACTCCTATATCTCTGGCAATTTTTGGAATCTTTAAGAGATGATTTGCAAATGATCATTTGGCATGGCCCCCTGCATGATAAAGTAAAAATAAAAAATTGTAATACACCCCATTATGAGCGTAAGTTTAGCCATTCCTCATTTACCGGAAAGAACTTAAATAACTAACATTTTAACTACAGTTACATTTACTATGCGTCACTTCCTGGGGCAGGTGAAATAATATTAACTTCATCTAATAATCAGACAATTCACAACGTCAAAACCGAGGTTGTGAATATTTTCATTGAATTGCATTGAACTTTCTTCCAACCTTGTCCTTAGACATGTGCCATTCCGAAGTATGTATTCATCTACATCTACATATTACCCCGCAAGCCGCCTCAATAGGCGTGTGGCGGGGGGTGTTAGGACACCAGCCGTTTAAAGATAAAAAGGAAACGCTCTAATGAAATTACGCCTAGCATTTATTATAGTCCCTTATTGTTCGGGGGAAAAACGAATTCCCATACCTATCCGTTCGGCAAAATATCTCTCTTAATTTATCGTTTCTGTCGGACCCGGACCTAGTGGGGTTCTAATATGATGTTCTCCGTGTCGCTCTGAAAGATATCTATTCTCAATTGTTCAAGCAATCTAAGCCTAGCGCCTTGTATTAATGATCTACATGATGGAGACAGATTTCTTGATGGTCCCAGGAAACCAGAAGGCACCTTTCACGATTGCTGATATATCCTAGGGAATAATTATACTACCCTCTCAGCACCGTTTCCACTTCTCCATGGACTCCTCAGATAAACACTTGTATTTCAAATATATTTTCTTTCTCCTCCTTCCTTGGTTACCTAACACGCTGTCATAATAAGCATTTCGCAACCTCTCAACAACTTCTCCCTCGTCTTCTTCATACATACATATCTCCACTATCTTTCACGAACGAATGTTAGTGAAAGATGGAAGACGATGAGACGGACGATGAATGCCGATGCGGTGCTTTTAACGAGAATAATATTACGCGATCCATTTCCCCAAACAAAAGAAACAGGACTTAGAATTATTTTTATCCAAGGCAGGACACTCAGGAATAACCAAACTTTCCGGGATCACTTTACCAGAATATATGCACACAAACACTCATATGTCCACAATTCCCAGGTAATTTAATTCAGCCCAGCCAGATTTTCTAAAAACAGACATTTACCCTAATTCATTCCCATCAAAAACAGGAAAACACTTAATGGTGGAGTAAAAGGCATGACTTAAAGAGGCATACCAGGCTAGTCATAGCGGAAAGTCTATGAACTTAAGGGACAAGCGAGAATGCAAAAAGCAACGCACGAATGTGACTGAAGCAAAAGACACATGCGAGGACTGAGAATTATGGAAAAATTACTTAAAACAGCAAATTCTATACCGTCTATCTCTAATGGGAAACTATCTATAGGGAGCATAATGAAGGATCTCTACCCTAACTTGCAGCACACCCATACACCTCAGTATTAGAACCTCCACTTACATATAATAATGTCGGTGAGCTAATATTACGCAAAATTATCTGATAAATCACGTAGATTAGTGATACCTGAAGATGCCTCCAACTCACACGCATTGTCCAACTTCGAACCAGGAAATCTCTCCGGTTTGTTTCTAAATGTCTATCCATTATGTCAAACCACCGCCGAAAATCGTTGGTAATAGTCATTGGTGAGAGCAAACTATTACAGCATGGGGTTTCTCCAAGACATTTTCGTGTTTTAAAAGCCATTTTACAATATTTTCTGGCGAAGTATCTCACAAAAAGTGGGTGGGAACACACGGAATTTACTGACTGAACTATGGACTGCGTTCTACAATTGTTAATGGTAATTTTTAAACTGGTAAACTTAATTTTTATGCTGAGAATTTTTCACACCGCCGATAAACTTTGTCATGATATACCTATTATGATAATTTCACAGAAGTTATTGATCTATCATTTAGGAAACTATAGCCTCGAAAGGGCGTTTCGAAATAGTTTTAAAAAAATATATGGTTTCTACCATTACTGTATGGAAATGACTCATGATTGAAATGAGTAACAAGAACACGAGTAATTCCCACAAGCAATATGAAATTTCAGAGCTTCGCAGATATTCTGCCACGCCATAAGAAAAAAAGAAGAGCAATATTTCTGGAAAAGACATTATAAAAATTAGCTCAAATCAGCTATTCCCTTAGTCCCAATTCCTTCAAGCAATTCTGTCTTCAATCTGATGAAGTAGCGCCAGGAGGTTAAAAAAACCGCTTACTTTGTTAACTCAGTCAATTGATATTCTTAAAACTCCAATGAACTTATAGCAAATGTCTGACCTTTCACGCCAGGTGCCAATCAAGAGCTGAGCTCTTCCGGTTCAAGATAAAAATAATAAACTATCAGAAAGACACTCGACAAATGTGACATTTAAAGTAAAATAAAAACTTTCTTTCCAAGTATAAGTTGAGAGTTTTTCAACAATGTATGTAATTGGAAACTAAGAATTCTTGGCATCTTGAAATGCAGAGTTGTTTTAAAGGCATGAAGGAGCTAACTCGTATTTTTATAAAGAAGACATGATTACTTTCAATAAGCAAGTCATGCAATTGGGATGCTGAGACATGATGACTGAAATACAAGGAATACTGAATAACAAAATGAGTAGGTACTAAGTGAATTAACAACACCCTTTCAATAGATAATAATAACTTCATAAAATCCTTACAAGGGGATAACAGAAAAAGATGAACCCTTCCAGCGGTCATTTCCACACAATAACACCAGATCGCTAACAATACGCTTGGATGTATATTTATTCAGAAATTTCCGAAACAAGAATATCGAATAAACGGAGGAAAAACGGGCATCATATCAAAACATTTTAATAGGCTCACAATGAGGACTTTTTAAAATGAGGAGTTTTCAAGCGTGAATTTGCGGATACGGCATAAATGTGTACCTGGTGAATACAAAATGAAATTAAGTCAATAGTAGAGTGCTCTTATATGGATTTGAAGGCGTTAAAACTCGATAAATGAAGGATGACGAGGAAATGTTTTCACGTAGAGGGATATAAGATAAGAAGAACTATTTCTGCGCAAGTTGTCAGTGGAAAGTTACACTAAAATATGCAAATATTTCATTAATACCTATATAAGAAAGGTTAATAAATTAGGACTCAAGCTCTATGCGTGAGAAATAAACAATATATTTACCATCACATTAACATAGTTGCCATGGACATCAGATATTCTCATTAAGAGAAGGCATATCACTAAATAGGAAAAGTAGCTTCTTTCTTAAGCGGCTAACGTGAATCAAACGATTCGTCGCATCGTAAATTAGGCACTGTCGAAAACCTTCTTTCAATTTTTAGAGAAAGAATCTCCCAAGCCTAATGAGTCCTAATGATACTTTCATTCAAACCTTTAATGCTTTTGATCACGAGATTTCAACCACTATGCCCAAGTTGTACCAGGAAGGCATTTCATAAGTCGAGGTGGTTGAAGCGACTTTTATGTACAGATTTGCGTGTAACTGCATACGTTTTCTCATTAGCGATATTTATAGACAAAAGTGAAAAAACTGCATAATACCGATGTGTTTTTTAGGCAATTCAATGCTATATAAGTAGCATTACAGCATATTACATGTATCTCGTAATAATTCGATTACATACGTACAGATTTTCTTCTAAACGCGAAATAATTCATTTATTACTATGATAAATGTTGATAGCAAATATCAAGGTGTCACGCCGAGTCCAACATGAGAATACAACATATTTCAATATGATTTCGTCTAAATTTCGAATTCCGCGCCGAAAACCCTAGTCATTACAAAAATTAATAAATATCTAATTCTGGTATCATTACCATTACTTTGCTGTCTGTATGGTGAGTTCTAACGCACATACAGATGCACTTAAGTTAAATGTGGTCCAAAACTTTTTTTTTTACTTAAAAAAATATTAAAATGTGCACCCAATAACCCACCTTGACCACTCCAGCCACCTTAAATCAAATATTACAGATTTTGTACGGCAAGAGTTGGTTCTAAATCTACTCAAGAAAAGTGACAAGGGACAAACACTCGTTTGGTTGTAAACGGAAAAATTCGAATTTATACATAACTAAAGCGAAGAAATCTGAGCGCATTGCGTAAGTACCGGCTACGGAATCAAGTGAAGAGTTTCCATGAACGAATGCTTTGATTGATGACTACTGTTGATGACCTGTTACTCGAGGAGCTAAACAAAGGTTAACACAAGTGAAACCATGAGTGACTCGCATCAAATACAAACAACGAAATGGACACCAGTAATTTTCATCTTGTTTGCAGCTTCAAAAATCCATCTAGAAGTCTCTCTGAGACGAATGTGGACTCCTGTCATTTCTCTAGAGAGGTGAAGAGCCTCGTCCTAAGTTCCCACCAACTCAGCAGTCATAAGTTCTCCCAAGTCCACCTGTTTTACTAAAATCAATCAATTCTTCATTTACATGCACGCAAAGCTGAGTGTTAAAAATGCTACCTATAAAGCCTGTTTTGAAAGAATAATGAACAGCATACTCATGTGCAACGTAAGCGCAGACTAGTTACGCAAGGGGATCACTGTCATGCTGCGGAAGCCATTTTCTATGTTGCCGTCCATGTTCGATAGCTAAAAAGTTTCTTTCAACCTATTGGACAAAGCAAATTACGTTAAATTAACACCGGAAGACGACCCTAAAGCCGTGCTTACACGATGCATTTACCCGCACAAGTACGTGGACAGATGCGTGAACACATTCACCAAATTAGAACAGGGGCTATTTTCTGTCCACGCATTCACGCATTTGCGCAATTTTGAGTGTTTACACGGTGAAATTTTGATGGTGATTGTGTTCACGCATCTACCCGCGCGGGTAAATGCATCGTGTAAACACGGCTTAATTGCTGGGATACATACTGATGTAATACTTAGGTCCAGGATTGGGGAGACATAAGATCATACGCCTAAACGCTTTTAAAACTGCAACAGCACATCAGAACGTGTATTTTATAGCTAAGCAACTACTCCACTCTAACCTTCAAATACGTATTTACAAAGAATCGAAAACTTAGTTGAGTCGCAGAACCAATAACAAAAATGTAGTGGGTAAAAGCAGAATTCTTTGAGAAGCGTAAGTGTCTACAAAAGCGTAAGTGTAAGTGTCTATTCTGTCTACAAAACTAACGTAAAAAATTGTAAAAATAAAATGTTGATTTGTACAACGTTAGCACCACCCGAATCATGAGTGCTGAAAAACGGCGAAATTGATCTCCAATTGCAAGCAAGAAATCTCCATGGAACAGCTGCTCGCTCATTCGCGCGTTCGCTCACACAATTCGATGCATCACGCGAGGCAAATATCCATTCATTTGAGTTAGCCTTTAACATATAGGGTTTTAAATCATCTAAAGAACCAAATTGGAAAATCAAAATCACAAAAAAGACGCAACTTCATACAGACGGGTATTCCGCAGCTTGTTTTAGTTGATGCTGCAAATAAATGCCCAATTGAATGCTGTAAGCAGAGCAGCCTTCGAAATTTGGTACCACAATTTCCTCCGCAGCAAATCAAACGTTTGGGTTAGCTCTAAATGAAAGGAGAGGACTGCTTCTGGTAAGAGTCTTCTCTTCGTACTTTTTCAAGCCCCTAGTTTCGATGCCAAATTTCGCAACTCAAAACCTTTGGCAGCCGTACCCAAACGCCGAGTGCCGCGTAAATATGACAGCAACACACTAAATTTCACTCCAATGCGTTCGAACGCTAAGTTATGCACAGTTCATACCACCATAGTATGTGCCAAAGTAAGCAATCGACATGCACCCACACTAGTTTTTGTGTCATTATCATCGTCACTTTGCGCGGTTCTCCCCAGGATTCGCAAAGGGCAAGTGAAAAGCAAGCAGCTGAACCGACATTGTTATTCCCACATACATATGACGTTCTGCAATTTTGAGAATATTATATATTAAATGACACCTCTCTTCTCACTTTCATCCATTTAATTTTCCTTATTCCTTTTTCTTGCTTCATTTTTTTTCGGCTAACCCCAGCCATGCCAGCGCCTGTCATGGTAAGTTATCAGAGCCAGGAACTACAATTTACAATCGTACGAACACGCGTCCACGTAGCTCTATCCGCTTACGATGGCACGTACTATGGTCGGTATAGGTTGGCGGAACTTGGTGGCACTCGTTAGCGGATAACTAGAAGTCAAGAAAGTGAGGCAAGGGCGAAATAGCGGTTAAAAAAACAGAACGTGTCTCGCGGGGACCTCTGGAGGAACCTTTGTTTCTTTTGTTCGTGTTCCAATTCAGGCATACCACCCCACTCTACATCATTCACTGCATTAAGTGCAAGTGTAGGTCATAATTACGAAGGAGAACGTAAAACTGAGCTGGAACGTTACGCGGACGAAGACGTCAAACAAATGAGCGACGGCGCCCGTCACCTTAGAAGTTATGTAGACAACATCGAGATCAGCAATTTAATGTTCCAATTATAACTTTATTCGGCACCGCATGAATATTTTAACATTTCCCAAGCTCAAAAATAGCAGGATAGTTAACGTGTTCGATCAAATTCAACCACACGATCGTTCACGCCGTTTTAGATTATTGCCACATCAGAGGCCATCACAAATCAGTGCGATTAGTCCGGCGGTTAGTGAGCACCAGCCGTAACAGCCATCTCGCGTTCGTGAAGTTGTTCCCAAGTCTATGCGTTCGTGAAGAATTTCCTGAATTTAAGGAAAGATGAGCACGGCCGTACGTAGGCCCCAATGTGTACTGGAACACGGCATCCGTCACATCAACCTCGTATGCTTGATGCCACACCCTATGCAGACGAGTGCCACCAAGTCCTGCGTTACACCTACTTTTTGAACCGAGCATTGTATGGAATCGAGCACCTAGAGGGTGGAGGAACACGAACCAATCTATGAAGTCCTCCGCGGGACAGGGATAGTAGGCACAGCAGGGGTAGCCGTAGCAGTTCCACTGGTTGCCCACGGGGGGCGGGGCCGCGATGTTCAAGTCGCAGCCACGGTAAGGGCAGAAGTCACATGAGAACATGACCACCGCGACTCCTCCGCAGCCGAAGACGGCCAAGGGGGGGTCCTCCTCTGTCACTGGGGAACGGCCCGCGGGCCTTCCGAACCAACAGCCGACTGCGGCGGACCCCTAGCAGCCTCTGGCGCACACGCTTAACGGAGCAGGTGCCGTATGCAGAGAACACTGTCGCCAGCATGCGAACGACGTAAGACTTATGATGCCACTGATGTGATTTCGAGGCGGGGAGGTATATCCGAAGCGGGAAGGGGGGTAAAGGAGGGAGTGGGGATATATCAGGGGAGGATGGGAAGGAGGTGTAGTGCGTATAGATGTGCGTGAGTGAGAATTGGGAGGTGACGGAAAGGCAGTGTAAAGACAGACAGGGTGCGGAGGATAAGGGTGTGGGACTCATAGTAGAAAAGAATCACCTCAGATCGACAATGAGCCCAAAAACATACGTATTTTCCTGGGATGGGAAATTTTACAGCAAGTCATTCAATATTCAATCTCATCATTTCATCACTTTCCATTAAGGAGTCATTATAGAACGGTAGGTTTAACCCTAGATCGGAATTATTTAGATAAATTAATTATCATATTGCTATATTAATTTCAATAATGACCACCACGGAATTCACTCTCCGATAAAATAATTAAGATAAAATAGAGATATAGCTATCAAAACCTTTTTTCTCTCATCCCTCTACGAATGAAATGTTATCGGAATTCGATTGCAGTATTACATAATTCATTACACCGCTATATTACTTTAAGTAATCAGCAATCCAGGGTTTGATACCGACTAAATGATGGACATATAAATGGAGTGGTAACACTAAAACTATACTTTTCGCGAGCAGTACATGATTTTCATCATCACTAGCATTCCACCGTTAAGAGGTAGGTCTATAAAACCAAGAATTATTTTTTGCAGATCGTTATTCCAGCATATATATGAGCAATTGAGGTTAGTTAGAGCTTCGATTCTTCTTTAGGAGAGAAGGGTATGTATTTTTAGAAATGAGAGAACACACTATGAACTTTAACTATGTGCTCTCCCGAGATACAATAACTTGAACTTCAATGAGAAGAAACAGCTAGGTAATTGGATAAAGATACATTCTCACAATCGGCAGTCCATTCCAGACCCTATAGCTTTACGTTGATATAACCCGTATTTAGCCATGAGCAATGACAAAAATAACTGAAGTATTAATATTCCATCATTTTTCATTATTTGTTATCTAATACATCACCTACGCACCAACCGTATAGCCTGACGCAGGCAATAAGCGTACTGAAGTAATGTAATTCTACAGATATTTCAGTGCAACCCCTGTAAGCATCAAAATTTCATTCACTTCATTCTTCAAGTCAATTTTAAGACTTTTATTGGTACTTTTTTCACGGTTTTTAACCTTCTCACACGTGTGCTAAGATAGGCATTTATCTCATTTTCAACCTCAGTAGGTATATTGTGCCCCAAAAATGCTTTCACGCAATGTTAAATAATCTCTGCCTACTCCTTGGGCCATCAATTTTCATCGGGTATGGTATATTTATATTCATATTTATCACTCATTGCTGGTCATTCATTCCATGCCTTCAAATTGTGTCTTCATGGCAAAATAATTCCCGGTTAACATCTGACTAACATTCTCTCCTAGTTTTTAATTTACTAGTTTACTCTTTTAGTTTTCCTACATTATGATCCCAGATAACTTTTTACAGAATAACTGAAACTTAATAATGCTGGTAAAGAAAAACGCTGAGAATAGTGAGAATCCAACTCAATAGGCTTGAGGCAGTCTCCTAAAAACAATCATGAAAGGAAAAAGAGATGGAAATTATAATTGATAAAGACTAAAAACGGTGAAAAAAGCAATGTATGATGGATGCTGGAGTAAGAAAATCATCATCATCAGTCACCAATCCGAAGATAAGTTTACTATAGCTGTTCACCCCACTCTCCAATCAACTAACCATTTCATTTCTACATTAGTCTTCAAGTGAGAAAGTATGATGGGGAAAAGTTCATGATGAGATTAATAAAAATAATAAGCACTGTTTTCACACTTCATATAGATTACTTTAAGATGTAGATCACTATTATATTACGTATACACATATCATTATTTCACAATATAATTAGCTAAAAGTTATTTTTTTAAATTCATTTCATCATGAATATAGAAAGATATTACGAAGTGACACCTTCAGTTATTTCACTTGTTTTCCAAAAAGTAAATTGAGTCACTGAAATGAGGATCTTTCACACCTACATGCCTACTATCCCGCGTGCAGCCACAATGGCAAGTGGCATGGTATGCTTGGGCATTAATCATAAAGATGAATGGGAATAGGGAAAGGGACAAGAAGGCCCAGTTTAATAATGTCAGGATAACGTAAACCGTCCGATGACAGAGCCTTCACATTAATTTGACTCTAGTTGAGAGTTCAGGTTTTGCAAAGTAGTCACGACTGTTGACAAGTTTACGCGATTACTCTCCATGGATAAGCGTAACTTCATCATTTATCATGTATTAAGTAATCATATTAAGTATTATCTGATTAAGTATCATCAATACTTAATCAGATAATATAAAACTAGCTATAAGCGTGATACGATTCCATGTACTAGCTATTTTTTATGTAGTCATAAATGGTTCGTGGGAAGAAGAAATTCTACTCCCTACTTGTTTAGCATTTTATTATTTTCTGTAATATAGTTTCGTTCTCTCCCGATTTATCACTCGTGTCCGTGCTCAGGTGACCTGAGGCTGTAAAATAATCTCCTTTTTAATCAACCTGAAACTCATGTGACCAGAATTTTTCTAGATATCTCGGCCTTGCTATAAGTCTAGCAGCTCTCAATACAGGCCTTCTAATGCCTTTTAATAGCTGCGTCACACTTACTGATCGTAGATCTTCAAATAGATGACTGATAATTATAGGAATAGGAGCCCTAAACCGATTTACCTATCCTACCTATCTTAAGCACATGGTGATCTGCGACATAACTTCTCAATGGCCTAGCTTCGGGATGATTGTTGGGTTTGCTACATTAACATATCACATAGATGATACAACAATCATTTTCGACAGATAAGGACAATCAGATTCTAAGTGCTTGCGGCACCACGTGGAACTCCACGTGGTACAACCACGTGTAACACCGCGTGGGACTAAATCAAACAGTTTCCCATTCCACCTTTCAATAAATATTTGCAAAATGAAGATAAAGCTGTCCAATTTAAACTTACGTGACTAGAAGCAGACTCTACAGGATTTTCCCGTTTTTTTATAACTGTATATTCTTTTAACCCAGAAGGCAGGTTGGCACAGCACTGCTCTTGCTATTTTTTTCTTCTCCTAAGCAAAGCGGATCATCATCGTGTTGCCGAAAGATTTTTATAGCCAGCTTGCCAATAACCCCTTATCGATTACGTGAGTAAATAAAATTTTGTAATCCTCATCTAAAATCTCCGAGAGTTGTCTCGTTCTCAAACATTAGCACGTGCGTCGTCTACTTCCCGTCTAACTCAATTGATAATTTCGCCACACAAGACTTTAATTTTTATCCACTTACCTTATCTCGAAAACAGGCGGAAGGCACACAATCTCTCCATTTAAGTAAGTAAGCGTGTAACTGATATACTAAAAGAACAAAAAGTACTCAAGACTTAAGGTTCACCGTGAAAAGACATTAAAGGATTTTTTTTTCATTTTAGCGTCACTAACAGGTGAGCGTGCCCTTGATCTCATAACTTCAACAAAAATCCTAGCTTTCCAGCCAATGATTTTCACAAATAAAACTTTAAATTTCACTCACTTAGCACGCCCACAAGCGATAGATGGCAAGTCCATTGGAAAGACAGCAATTTGTCAGCCATTCGTCTACGGAAGCATCATGAATTCGGTCATTTTACAGAGGAAAATGCATAAGGGTGGAGTACGCGAGTGACGGCTCTCAAAGAGTCAAATATATTAAAAACGGAAAATCAAAATATAATTTCCTCATCAAAGATTGCAGCCAGTATACCAAGGCAGTCACTTTTAAAAAATCTAGGTATTTTTATAGTTAACTTGCGAGTCTTGGACTTGCCCTATAAAAAGGAAATACTCCTACCCTATTTAACCATTCAATCCAGCGGAATAATGGCGTGCCTTTCACAGAATTCAAGCACAATTTCTCGGACAAATTACGTTCCACATGAGTAAGAAAAACAGATTATCATTAATCGATGATGAGTACGCCAAATCGATCAAGAAAGCGATAAACCGTCAGCGTCATCTTTAGCACGACCGTTGAAGATGCGAATTGGTGACAACGTTGCTGCAATGAGCTCGCAAGGTGACTGCCTCGGAAGGATTGCGTTGAGGTAGGTCACGAGAGCAGAAGACTGAGCAAATGCACGCCACGGGAGATCTCAACGGCTGGGGACGCCTTAAGATCAGCACGAACCGAGCTGCATTTAGCCCAGCCTACGGCAATCGAGGGGCCTCTCCGTTCCCCGTGATCAAGTTCAATTATTATTGTTTCAAAGCTTCCTAAAGAAAAACAGGCGTATTTTTGGCGAGAAAAAGAGTGTTTTAGTTAATTTGAGCGATGTACTCAATGAATTTGACCTCATTTTATACAAAAAGGTCGCATCTTTCTGTTGCAATCAAAATACAAGCTTATTAAGGCATAAATTTTCAAGATATTCGTTAAAAATAGGAGCCGTTTTCCATGGGATACGGTACGGTTGCGCGCTCCAGCGAGAGACATTATTTTTTTCATGAGGAAGTTCTGACGTACAGAACGCGTCAGAAATGTAGCAAATGGCGGATTATATGTTTTCTCAATAAATTAAAAACTGAAATTTATTACTCACCAATTTAATCACTATGAAATCGCAAAAACCAAGCCTTCGGTTGTAAAGGCGTTTTCAGCATGCAGCGTGAAATTAAGAAGTGCAAGGTTAAAGTTCGTATATTTAGTTTATTACTAACAAGATTAGTCGTAGAAACAATTTTTTGCATCATTGATACAACTACTATATTTACTTCAATCTTATTACAACTGCTAACATCTTAGAGGCTTTCTCAATGAGGAATGTAGGAGGGAGATACAAGGAACTGGCAATATGAAAATAGCGTCAATATTCCCAAAACGCGTACTTAAGCGAAAGAAATTATATCAAATGTAATAAGCACTTCCAGTGAAATTCGCCCACCTAATACCCATAAGCGTGGAAAAGAACCAACCGAAACTCAATCTACAAAATATGACATTAACTTTGTAGTAGTTAATTGCCGTAGCGTTAAAAACAAGCGCGCTTAAATCGAGCTTATATTTCAAGACGCAGACGTGATCATAGGAACGGAGAGTTGGCTTACAGAGGATATAAGTGACAGCGAAGTTTTTCCTCCTGGATATAAAATCTACAGATGCGATCGAAGCGATAGGAAAGGTGGCGGAGTTTTTCTAGCAGTTTAAATCACATTTACAAAGCACCGCCCACGAAATAACTGACAATGAAATAGAAAGCGTATGGTGTACAATTAAACAACGAAACAAAAGGAGTATACATGTTTGCTCTTTTTATAGACCTCCAAACTCCGAAGCTGATATTATTTACCAATTAGAAAATCAAATATCCGCATTTACTTTGAGAGACAGTAAAAGTGTAATAATTATTGGGGGAGATTTTAATCTGCCATCTATAAATTGGGATTCTTACACTGTAAAACCGAATTCAAGGAATAGGGCACTCAGCGAGATATTACTCAACACACTTACTAATCACTCACTTGCCCAAGTAGTTGACAAGCCTACGAGAGGAAATAAAATATTAGACCTTTTTGCAGCAAGCCATCCTAAGTTGATAAAACAACTCGATATTATTGACGGCATAAGTGATCACAGAGTAATTTTTGCAACCTTAAAAATTGAAGTAGAGTCTGCTGTAAAACCGAAACGCAATATTTATTTATTTGATAAATGCAACTTCATAAAATTTGGCGAGAAGCATTATGATTCGTACATGGACTTCGTAGCTAAAACAGAGAATAAAAGCACTTATGAATCATGGAAATATTTCTTAGAAGTTCTACGACAGGGAATCAACGAATATATTCCGAAAAAATTGAAATGTGACAGTAAAGAACCTCGCTGGTATAACAACGATGTTAGGAGGAACCTTAAGAGACAGAGAAAAACGTACAACTTGTTCTAAAAGTCCATTACGTTAGGTGACAAATCGAAGGAACTTGAAGCAAAAGAAAGTTACGCTGCGCAACGCTCAAAAACCAAGAAATCAATGCGTACTGCACTGCGAAATTTCAAGAAAAAAGTACTCGGTGAATTACTCGAAGAAAATCCGAAATCTTTTTGTCATATGCGATAGAGCTTCAGGGAAAATCTTCAACCGTAGATTCGTTATTTGATAAAGATGGCAAACTAGTCACCGAAAATATTGACAAACCTAACACGTTAAATTCCCACTTCGAAAAGTGTATACACTACAGACGATACTGCATGTAATTTTGACATTTCATTCACTGAGGAACCGATGAAAGAAATCACTATTCAATGCGATGGGATAACTAAACAGCTACAGTCGATAAAAAATGGTAAATCTCCGGGTCCGGAGGGAATACCCGCGCGTGTCCTCAAGGAATTAGCGCCACAGATCGCACCGTTCTTGGACATAATATTCAAGAAGTCATTGTCTGAAGGAAAGATACCAATAGACTGGAAAATTGCAAACGTTACACCGATATTCAAAAAGGGAAACAGACAGGACCCAGGGGAACTATCGACCAATTTCATTAACGTCGGTTATAGGGAAGATACTCGAACATATCGTCGTTAGCAATATCATGACGTTCCTGGACAGTCGTAACTTCCTCCATGGCTGTCAGCACGGCTTTCGGAAAGGTAGATCATGTGAAACACAGCTCGCGCTCTTTCTTCATGACGTTCTCAAATCTGGTGAATCGAAAAGACAAGTGGACGCATTATTCCTAGATTTTAAGAAAGCTTTCGACACGGTACCTCACAACAAACTTCTATACAAATTACAGTCATGCGGGCTGAACGAAACAGTAGTAAACTGGATACGCGACTTTCTGAGTGATCGTAAGCAAAATGTAGTTCTTGACGGAATTAGCTCTGATGTAGTCAAAGTGACATCAGGTGTCCCACAAGGAAGCGTAATCGGCCCCCTTTTGTTCATTATATACATAAATGACCTATGCTCTCGAATTAGTAGTAAAATACGTTTATTTGCTGACGACGCTGTCATCTACCGCGAAATTAGTGATCACTCTGACTTTGAAATTCTATCATCGGATTTAAACAACGTTCATGTGTGGAGCCAAGAGTGGGGACTCGAACTTAATCTGAGCAACTGCCCGGCGGTACATTTCTTGCGGAGGTCGTCCAACTATCCCCATGTATATGCTGTAAATGGTGTTAACATAAAGGCGACAGATGAAGTGAAGCATCTGGGAGTTACGATAACCTCGAACCTATCGTGGGGAACACATATAAGAAATATTTGTGGCAGAGCTCTGAAGAAGCTAGGATTCGTCAAGTGTACTGTGGGAAGATTTTCAGATGAAAAAGTAAAAGAGAGGTGCTATTTCGCACTCGTCCGGCCACACCTTGAATATGCAGCGAGCATATTGGATCCGGTGCAGAAAGACTTAATTCGGGAACTTAATAAAATACAAAGGAAAGCTGCGCGATTCGTCAAAAACTGCTACAGGCGTACAGACAGCGTTACACAGATGTTAAACGAATTAGGCTGGGAGCCGCTAGAGACTCGGAGGCTGCGCGCTACGCTTAGATTACTTCAGCAATTAAGAATAGATATCTTTAAGAGCGACACGGAGAACATCATATCAGAACCCCACTATATTTCCAGGTCCGACAGAAACGATAAATTAAGAGAGATATTTTGCCGAACGGATAGGTATGGGAATTCTTTTTTCCCCCGAACAATAAGGGACTTCAATAAATGCTAGGCGTAATTTCATTAGAGCGTTTACTTTTTTTATTTAAACGGCTGGTGTCCTTACACCCCCCGCCACACGCCTATTGAGGCGGCTTGGGGGTAGTATGTAGATGTAGAATTTGATCACCCTGATTTCCAAACTGCAATGGCTATACCATAGAATACATAGTAATGTATTCTTCAAAGTATTCTCTGTTGCTCCAGAGTACTCGGTTTAGATTGGTTACACTCCAGCTTTTCCATGGTGGTCATTCTTAGCGTTACGGGGTTGATAACCTCATCCCCCAAGATACAGATTTCATTTTTACCCAAAGCTAATTCTTCAATTTTAAAAAATAATTTAATTGCTATTTTTACCAAATTTCCCTTCATAGTTGCTCCACAAAGTTGTGTCCTGACCTTCATCAAGAGACATACCATCAGAGAAGCTCGTAAAAAAATAATTTGCTTGACGGTAGATGCATTAGAGATGATTTCACATTGATTATTTTCAGCTCAGCGGTAAATGCAAAGCTTTCTTTACTGCTCATTCGTACACTTTCCCATCCCACCTTTAATCTACTCACTTGATCTCCGACACCACGGATGTATTTTCAGTACCGAAAATGCGATAAATTCCGCTGGTAAATAAGATAGCTTTATCATTCTGAATCACCCGGTTTGTCCGGTCAAATTCTCCAACTCATGCGACGAATACAGGTTCTTGGCTGGCAACTTAAGCTACACCGATGATTCCGGTACATCATGCACACTATTAAATGGCCATTCGAAGTAAATTAATGCACTGAGGGATGCCATAAACGAAATCAATTCTTACGAGAGCCTTAAATGGTTACCCTCAACAAGCAGGAACCAGGATTAAATACAAGAAGTGCCTGATTGGGTGATTTCACTCGAGGAGGTAGAATAATGGCACTTAATTGTCAGCTAAGCACAAGCAATTTATTTCTTTTAATCCTCACTGCCTCAATAGAGTGGCTCAATCCTGAGCAACTGTCTCAATCATAATAAGGTAAGACATTGTAGATGACATTCACGTTTAACTCTTCCTTCTCACTGTTGAAATAAGAAAAAGATCGCTTCAATGAGGAAAATTATTTTTTCTCCCGAGACACTTAGATCCTGAGTCCTGGATTAACTGTCGAGAAAAAGAATCCACCATTTGGCAGCAATGAATAGTCTAAAAGCAATAGTTGGGAGTCAACTACTGTTGCATGTGCAAGTTGTAAGCCTACTAATATCCCTTTAGCTAAAAGGCAAACAAACGAGATGACATAACTAATTGAATAATTTAACATAGGTTCAAGCGATTAATGTTTCCTTCGGCGATTATTTTTGCCTGCTTTAACGTATACTTAGTAGCCGAAGCAAAGGTCAGTTGAAAATACAACGAAATAAGAAACATGTTCTATAAATTATTAAAACAAAAAAACGAAACACCATATAAACCCCAATGAAAAACAATTTTGTTCAAAAAAGATTTTTTTAAAATGTATTCACTCCACGATAAAAAATTTCTGCTTTCAAATAATCTCAGATTTTATTATGCCAGGAGGTGCAAAATCTTTCATTTGACTGTACGAGAAAAAAATTTAATTGCTCGGTTCCGACTTTGTCTCGATGTAAACTCAAAGATCATAAATAAATGTAATATTCGCAAGTTTCTGCTGATGAAATTTGTATCTAGGAACAGAATGTCTAGGAATGTCTCAAATTTTGACAGCACTAAGTATAATTGGAAGTATCCGTAGTCAAAAAATACCCACATGAGTAGATGGGTCTATGAATAATCCTAGATGATGACCCCTCCTTCCCCAAATATCGCGGTCACCAAAGAAACGCCATGAAGCAAAACTCTGATAGTCTTTCGTTTTATCAGTCATCGACGGCTCGAAGGACAGAGGGTCCAACGTCCGGACACCAGAGAGCACACAATCTGTTTTCCCAGAGGGGGGAGAGAAGGAGATAGCGAAAGAGAGTTCTAGATTAGTATGGAGATATCACACATCACCACGTGGGTTTCAAGCGAAGATTAAACGAATAACATACCAACATCGAAATCACTACAGGGCCAAGACTAAGGTAAGGGTCAATTTGTAGAATATATTACGGCCAAGGTAAATTAGTTCGAGCAATATTGTTCTCTAGGCATAACAGAGACCATATTCAAATTTTATTTTATAGTTTAAGCATGAAATATAGAGAGTAGTATTAATGACGGAAAACCCATGTCTTGTATGCCTCAACTTCTCAGTAATTAACTAAATACACATGTTGGAGGCTTTAACTTGATTGATTTGTTTCACGTCGTACGCTGATAACGCCTTCACATCCTAAGGTTATTTTGTGATTTTATAACAAGTATTACAGTGAGTAGTAAAATAATGAAGATAGAAATTGCAATTTTCCAGATACCGTACCGAGAAAATATTTAAACAAAATATTAGATGACTATATCTTAATTAATTAATGACAAATTCATTGGCGCATATCGCCCGTGTCGTTCTGAAAATCGATATTAGTTGTAAGGTGAACGCCGACGCAAAATACTGATTTCCTCACACAATCCTCCTCTCATAATGCTCACTAGCATTCAAAAGGTAACAGACAAAAAATGCTATTAAAAGCTTAAGAACACACTAATTCAACTCCAACTTGTGCATAAGAACACTGTAACTGCATCAGTTACCTAACTGTACAGTCCAATTCAACGAGAGACTATCACAGCTGGTAGCAAACTACACGCGAGAGCGGAAGGAGAGCATAGGCCCAAGAGACTGATTGGTTGGAGGTCTTAGGGAGACCAGTGACAACATCACTTGTTCCAATAACGATAGGAGTAGGTTGATAAGGAAAGGATTATTTTTGGCATCAGCTTACACTTTTAAAAAGGCATTGAGGGGTAGACAGTTTTACATCCCATACAACGGACGGAGTGATACAATTTAAATTCTCTCCACATACCACCATGAACAGATCGATATTCCATTGATAATCTCCGCCAATATCGGGAATCGACCCTGGGGCCTTGAAATGGGAAACTATAAATCTAGCTTCCAAACTAACGCGATCCCCCGTTCTAAGACATTACGCTTTCAATTAATTTACCGAAAGTTTGAAAATTGTGTTAGTTAAATCTTTCGTTTTCTAAATAAAAAAGACTGAGGACACCATTAGTTTTAATACAGTCATATTATCACAATCGATTAAATAAATATCAAGCCAAACTACCACGTTTTTCTGAACAGAAGCAATGTTTTTATTGTCCTCATGGTCGAGTCACTAGAGGATGTTGCGACGTCAGCGTGACGAAATTCACGCTTTTTTGCGCCAACGATAAAAACTGCAGCTGTTGCCAGGTTTGTTCGCTCATGACTTCAGGGACAAATGGTCGTTTCGAAAAAAGGCTTTCACATTCCATCCATTCAAGAAAAAACCAAATTTGAGGTTATGTTACCATTAAAGCCCAAGCAATTTAACACCCAATTTAAATTAATTTCGTCCAAAGATATAGAAGACAAAAAGCAACCATCACATGAAAATCTGTTGAATCACTGTCACACTAAAAATAATACGGCAATGATACAAGGAAGATACGAAAAACCTAAGAAAAGTGCACTTTTTCGATCTACAAAGCACAATGTTCGAAATAAATTGATGAAAGTTGATATAACACTGGATCAAAACAGTGGGAATACAGACGACATTAGGCACCGAGACGGCAATATGCATTATCCAAGGCAAAAGAAGAAGCATAAGGTAAGTCATACTTACTGACTGTGAGAGTATGACAGAATAGAATGTTAAATTTCACCACTGCACGGAGAACAAAGACATAAAATACGCCGACGTAAAAAACGTGATAAGTTAGAAGCTATCTGAGGATTTAGAAAATATGACGATACACGAACAAATGAAGGATTTGCCTATCTTCACACTAAAAAAACCCAGAGAATATAAAACAATTCGCCAAGTCCAAATGTTGACTAAAATGACTTGAGCAGTAATAAATTGTACTACATCTCGCATTATCATGAAGCTTTTCTCAAATTAGCATAATCTCACTCCTGATTCATTAAAAAAACAGCAAAATAGCCTATGATACGGGCATTTAAAAAAGTAAAGGATTAAGTGATAACAGCAGCACTAGATACCATTTCCTCATTTAGGACTGATAACTACGCCAAGTGAGCTAAAAGCAGCGTGGTTGTACACACTCATTTCACCAGTTAGCTCAGGAAAGATAGAAAACACAGTGAAAGGTACAAGTTGATTAATAAAGGGATACTTGGGAGTTCTTGTAAGTCATTTTACAATGGAACACAGAAAAGAGTCGCCGATCCACTGCGGTCATTTCTCTATATTATTTCACAGCGATTTCCTGCAGTAGTAAAAAATATCACTAAACTTCTATTTCATCCAGCAATATGCTACTTACTTCTACCAATTCAATTCAATCTGCTCCTTATTTCTACCAGGCAAATGCAAAAGGCGTAATTCCAACAACTTCAAGTAGCAAGAAACGGCGAAATTCCTCCAATGATTAAAAGTACTAGCATCTTTAATACCGATATATCACTTTAAACTTCATGCGGTAGTTACGCTTTAAAAATGTTATACCTAGCAAATTTGAGATTGGAGCGAAATTTTTCAGAAGGCGGAGCGGAGCGAATTTTTTCAACAATGAAACAGACAAACTTGATATCAATAGCAGAAGCGGACTTGTAAATTTTGCATAACTTAAAAAAAAGTCGGAATCTGAATTTGCGAGACAAAACGAAACAAGGAAGAATGGCATATCCTGGGAGTCTGCAACCAGAGATGCAGCCACTGGGATTTATACTTCATCTCGAACTGATTTTGTGCCTATTATAAAAGGTGCTCTCCGTATTATGGTAAATGTAGGAGATAAGATTATTCCATACTAATATTTCAATAACGGCAAAACCCTACCTTCAAACATAATTTTTTCTTGTGACCATCATAAGTCCTACCTCTCTTTCATCCAAACTATTAAGCACGCTGTCTTTCTTCCGCTTGCCCAAAATCCTCCGCTCTGTGAAGTACTTTAACATCCCCTCGCCCCTTATCACCAGCTCCATACACTTTCTCTGTCTCCTCATTTACTCCAACAGCATCTCTCCTCCACCAATAGACTCAATTATTCAGTAGCTCCCCTTACTGTATATTAAACCTTCTCCTCCACATATGCCTTCAGTCTACTATCATTCTGTATTTTTAGCACCCAGGTGTCTTCACCATTCAACGCTACACTTCACCATCCTCTACTTAACATCCTTAAACAGGATCCCTGCCATCAGTTTTCTCCTGATACACGACTCTTCCCCCAATGCAATTCTTATTCTAATTCAATTGTCACCCCCGGTGGCGACGGGGTTCCTAAGCTGCTAATCCAAGGGTCGCAGAGTCGAGTCTCGCCTGGGTTGATTTTCCACCATTCTGGAGATGGATTTTTGTGTTCATCAGTTGTTCATTGTTCAATAAAAAGGCCAAAGAAGCTGTTTCCGGGACTGTGGATATTTAAAAAATACCCCAGCTGCAATGCCCATTTTACTCCATTTTCTTACACAGGAAATTAAATAATTTAACCTGCTTATGTTTGTACCCTCTAAGATTCCTGATTATCCTAGACTGTTAGTTCATTAGTTATTTGAGGAGGCGACCGAAAGCTGACGTACCACCGGAAATTTATATAAATTTCATGTAATTCATATTCTGGCTATTTCTGGATAAAAATGTCTTCTAATTTATATGTAAAACAAAATCGAACGTTTCCACGCTGTTTTATGATCGAATTGAACTTAAATTACACGGTTTTAAAAGTAGGCATGGGTGAAAAATGAAGGAAAGTAGTATTTTTCTACCTAATATGAATGCCATGTTCGCGAGCAACTGTTAAGGAATAAAATAAAATAAAATTATAAAATAGGGAAAACATGGTAAGGAATTACTATGGAAATGGAGAGAAACCAGGTGACAGCACTAGCCTACTCTAAACGAAATTCGAGAAGTCTACGACAATTTTAACGTTTTCCGACAGAAAGAATATTGCATTTTAAGTACCTAATCTACACATGCCACCCAAATAGCGATTGGGATTCCACTGTAAAATCTACATCCCGGATTCGAAATTGAGCCCTCGGAGGGGGAAGCTCTAGCCAACGCACTTCACCGATCCCCCAATTAATACATGCGTCTATGAAATACCGCACAAGTAACTACCAGGGAGAGTAGCACGGGGTAATTCCATACCATACACGCAACACTCGTCCCAGTTCAAGATAAACCCCGCACGATGGCCACTAGCCACGAACCAAAAAGCAATCAGGAGAACGTTGCACAGCCAAACCAGAGATGAGCTTTCTAACAAGCAATACTGGGACCGAGATACTACAACTGATTAGTACTGCTAAAACTACTAATTCATTGCACTACAAGATACTAATTCATGCACAAAACAAAAACATGCGGGACATCTCAAGAGGGGAGAGGCATTATCGATAATGATAAATTATTAAACACAAGTAATAAGACTGGTCTACCCTAAGACATTGTCTCGTCTTCAAACGTCGGCAGTCATTCTAATATACAAATAATATTACAAAATTACAGACACATAAACCAAAAGTTAATTGAACTCGATATTCTCAGGCGTTACTTTGTAAAATTCCATACTGACAGAATCAAAACAAACTTTGTAAATTTTATAATGGATTTTATTCAATACGACCGGTTTCATCGCATAAGCGATATCTTAAGGTGTCCTGAAGATGTCGCTTATGCGATGAAACCGGTCGTATTGAATAAAATCCAATGTAAAATTTACAAAGTTTGTTTTGATTCTGTTAAAAAAGTTAATTAGCATCCCATGCAGACAATGAAAACTGAAAAAAAATAAAGACAAGAGTAAAAACAAGGCTGCGCATAAAACATATATGAATATGAGCATTAAAACAAGACTAAATCTAATTCCGATATAAAACCAGTTTCATGAGGATTTCAATCACCAGACTCCTCTCCTTTCTTGCGCCATTTCCTATTCCTTGGGACTTATAAGCCCTCGAGGAGGGGTTGTCTTCGGTCGACCGGCAATTAGCTTCGTCGTCTGCTGGACGACACGACGACGCGGTTAAGTGAAATAGAGTCTTCAGATACAGAGCCTGGTAACGCAGGCGGAAATGTGGTCGGAATATTTATGAAATGTAGTCAGAGAGACAGCCTCCAGCGACAACGGTGGACCGACAAGGTCACCTGCATCATCACACTTCCACACGTAAACTAGATTACGATAGTATTATTACTTTCCGCTAACTGCGTGGCATTACGCTTTTTTTCCTTCGACACTTTCGATGGAGAACAACATTAGGTGCAAGGTCCATTAGGTCCCATAACAGCCGACCTCTCGAAACTTCCCGCAGGTTCAACAATACAACATGAGACAAAATACAGTTCACATCTCAACTGACTCGACTTCAGATCCAGGGTTCCGAAATCTATTAATTCTAATAATCAACACAATATATATTAGATCAAATAACTAAAAATAAATACAGAACCATACAGGATAATCTGCCAGTTGAAGCCATGTGAGGCAAAAACTACAGGGTTAAATCCATCCGAATAAAATATAATGTGATAATAATAATACTGATATGTCAATAATTCATTTCATCAACTAGCTTCAATAAATTCATAGTGAAAACTAATTTAAACGCATCGGTAAGGCTCTCGAAGCATATACCTTCAAACGAAGTATCTAGAAGAAATGGAACACTCTTAGAACACTCAAGGAACGCTCTAGATTAACGATCTAGCAATTTTTTTTATTTAAAAGAAGGTCAAGCACTAATTTTAAATACAGATGGGGAAGAGAGAAGAACGCATGAGAGCCCGTCACGGATCATAGGCAATAAAAGTCAACACCGACTAAGGACGAAATGCTTAGTAAAATGACAAATTTTTAAATAATTAATTACAAAGAGCCACCGATTTATCAAATGTTAGTTTCATTTAGGGATTATTTGACTCACTAACATGAAATGGGACATTGAAACGAAGTACGATTGGAACGAAGTCATGAATCAACTCCAGACTGAGATAAAATCAATTCTCATCAAGAAATGAAAGCCTATCAATCCCTCATTTATCAGTAATGATACTGAAAATAACTAAAAACGCAAGGATATTGCGAAAAGATCGAATTATGAAATAATTCCTTACTAGATATTTTAAACTAGAGAAAAATTATAACCCAAAAATATTAAATGTATTTAAAATAACATTGTAACATAAATTAAAAACATTATAGACTTGCGCCAGCAAATCTCATCCGCGCAAAAAAGGAAAACAGTTTTAGACATAACGCATCACATGTAAATGATGACTTACTCATGGTATATGGTGGTACTCATATATCATACATTTTCATGATATATGAGTACCAATAACATTGAATTAAATCACCATAAACAACGCTGTAGCTAACCCCCACAGTGCACGGGTAACTGACTCTATCGTCCCACAATATTCGGCCAGTCATTTTCAGTCAATTTCGAGGGTTTTTCAATAACTGGAAACCTCCCCTATCATTTACAAAGTGCTTATACATTAAAGCATAATAGGATGAGAAATTTGAAATATGGACAAGGATTAAGCTAATCTAAGATTTTATTATTGATAAAAGGCAAAGAACTCACCGAAAATAGTCAGAGGCAAAAGACCTACGCATTTCCGGGCCAATACGCAGATCATTACGCTTCCACGAATCGCCGATTGCAGAAATTACTTAGGGAAATCAAAAATCGTGGGCTCATGGTTGTTCTAAATCCAGGAAAGCATTTTCCCAGAGAAATTTCCCAAGATTCAAACTTTTAAAAATTACGGTTAGGAAGTTGCTTTAAAGAAATTACGTCAAAAGCTTGCACCAAACAATATTGGGCCTGGCGGAGGGCATACATATAGGAACTGCTTTAGTTAATGACCTTAAGAGGTCACAAACGCGCGAGGGTATGGGATGACTGGAAAATGCATAGGGGGAGAGAGAGGCAATACGTGATGAGGAGTTAGTCGTTGACGACAGGAATCCCCCGGAAGCGCAAGCGGCTATCTTGGATGTCAACTTTGACCTTTCCCAAGTGCCGTGACAGCTTCAAGAGGGCACCATAGCGTTGATGCCCGGCGAAAGTGCACGCGGCGAGGAGTAAAAGAATACTACGGCCGAGGAGATTGATCAGTACTGCATGATCGGGCGAAATCTAATATCAAACATTAATTGATATATCGATCGATTGGGGCCAATTTACGACAAATCGACATTGATCGAATTTTCTCCCATTTAATTTTGGGAATCAAAAATACAACAAATTTTCGGATAAAATAAAGAAAATTTATCGATCGATTGGGGCCAATTAACGATATATCGAAATCAAGGCTACTATCGAAATCAAGGCTACAAGCCCATTTATTTCTTGTAGAAACGGAAAAAAATAAGAGATATATGCATCGAGGGGCGATGATAACTGCCGATCAGACGATATGAGAATGCATCCGATGAGAAAAGGCATGAGGAAAAGATTTAGGAAAATATCGATGTGGAGCGGAGTGTCGTCAGGGTCAGAAACGTGGTCATTGTGGATAGAGGATGTGAGCTGACTGTGGGCTTTTGAAATGCATTCAAAATACTACTTAGGCGGAATGTAACATCAGCGAAGTCACCCGCAATAGGTGATACATAAATGCATGAGATTCTGATTGAAAAAAAATTCACTCGCCTAGACTTGAATAGACACTCAGAACCACGAAATACGTGCAGATGCCTTTAGCCAATTACATTCCCTGAGGATTGCTTTAATCACTTAAAATTGATTTGAATAGTCCCACTTCAGGCGAATTTGAACCCAGGGGCAAAAGAAGTCCACATGCTTCATTCCAGATGGCATGCATAGATGGGAAATTTTGGAAGACAACGCTCCACACGCTACCAAAAATTAAAAATACAAAAGAAAGCATGAGTGTTACGGAAGCGAAGACGGGAGTTTAGGATTGGGGAATGAGGAAAAACATTCGTACAATATATCTAAAGCCCTAGGTCCACCATCAATAACTCAGTGTTTTTTTATGCAGTTCCCCAAAAAAGGCGTGATAAGTATGAAATCTTAGTAGCCACCGCCTATTCTAGTAAATTGGTAGTTTTACACCCAAGCTTCTGATTCGTTGTTTCCACCAGTCATTATCCCTCCACACAACTCCTCCTAAGTTCTCGGCTGCCGATAACTTAACGCCGCCCATTCGGTTAACTCAAACTCTGATTTGCCATTTTATTATCATTTGATATCTCATTATCTGGGTAATCAGATGGAATAATTTCATTGGACATCAATGATAGGTTAGTTATCAACTAGCATTGCTCACACCACTAACAGCCATTGTGTTACAGCCATTACGACTCCGATTGACAACGAGCCGACGAATCCTGTACATTCGTTTGGTTCGACTGTCCTTGATGTTCTTCGAGCTCTGCAGGGAAAGCTACGCACGCCCTCGAGTCACATGTGTTGGCGCAATAAAACGGATAGCAGAGCTTCAATCGACAGTTCATTAAAATGAATGACATCATTATTATGGGTGTTCTACGAAATAAATTGTAGGGTTAGGGACAGATCTGCCTATGATTTCCCCGACCTCTAAAGTTCCTCAACCGTTTCCTTCATTAAACTATTTTTTTCAATAAAAAACCCTTTTAAAATGTAAAATGGATGCTCCCGCAATGGACGTACAAAGATATGTAGACTTATTTATGGAAGGACCGCGTTTGGTTAGGCTACGCTGAGAGATTGGATAAAAGTCAAATAACGAAACATATTAATGGTAGAAGTGTGAGAGGAAGGGGCAGGCTGAGAAAGTCATGGGTGAATGTGATCTAAGAGACCCTGAAAGGGATGAGGAATATTAGGAGTCTGAGGAACAAGAGACCATGTGCGAAAGATTGCATGAATGTAACTGAAGCAAAAAGGTGACATTCAAGGATAGGGCAGTATGGAAGACATTGATAAAACATTCAGTTTCATAGGCATAACACCAATAATTTAGCTCTTTTGACTTCGCTCTCCCCGAAATGGAACATCTACAAGATATCCTGCAAGCCACAACAATGGTTTTCGGCCGAGGATGAGTCACGACCAACATGTACTACAGCATACCCTAATAATGATAGTGAAACTACGACTATTTATGCATTAGCAAATGCCCGTAAATTCTTGTCGGAAGGTGATATTTCACCTACATGCACTACACTATAGGTAGGCTATCAATGTTAGAGAAGCGGTTTTTATTAATGTATTCAGAAACTATATAAATGTACAGATATACAAAAGTTATATAGGAAAAATTCAAGAGTTACTGTTAATACTAGTAGCAGATTTAGAAACAGGCAATAGGGAGAAAACCAACTAATTGGCTAAACAACCTAGTTAGAAAAACCTAGTTAAAGTCTCATTTGCATCTATTATGGTCTCTTGTCGTTCGCGGGAAACGTGACTTTTTAACCTGTTTGTTCTGAAGTCAATTTTCTTAATTTTATTCTCGTGATATAATCTACTGTAGCATGCCAGGCTTCGTAAAATGTTATTGACATCGTCAGAAAATAGATCGGCTTGGAACGGCGAGGTGGGTTCGGATGAACCTAAATCCCTATAAGTCTTCCGTATCCCTTCACAACGCCTAAAATATTGTCATTCTCTCCTCCCTCTCTCACGCTTTATGTAGCCTCCCTCTAATTTCTCCGTACATCTATGTATCTTTCTTCACCGGCCATAATCTAACATTTCATCTTAAGACTTCTATCCCCCGCTTACTCTTCCCCTTCTTTACTACACCCACATCTCAAAATCCTCCAGTCTACACTCATTTTCTTTCCGTAGCGACCAAGTTACAGAAACCATGGAAAGCTATGCCCCAGATTTGGGTTTTAACCTATCAGCCATTCGCACGAATATTGTTCGATAATCCGGAGATATGCCACCACTAAACTTTCGAGTCCCTCTCCGTACGCCAAATAATTGTTTTCCATTCAATTCTTCCAGGAAATACTTTTAGACAAACTATCCCTTTCCAAAGCCACAGTCATTAACAATAATGCTGGAGATAAACTAAAACCAAGGGTGACGAATAAATTACTGAAAAAAATTGAAAGAAAAAAATATCTGTTGAAGAAACTTAGACGGCATCCATCCAATTAAGCAAGGAATTTGTTAAATATAGAAATGAATTAAGAAATGAACTTAGAGCAGACTCTGGCAATTATTACTTACAAAAATTTCTACAAGTTACCGGTAACCTCAAAGCTCAGTGGAATATATTTAAAGAGCTATCTGGTCAGTCACCACGAGGTTCACAACCAATTTCTTTAGAAATAGATGGTAACATAATTACTGATCCTATTGTATTAGCTCGTGTACTTAATGATTTTTTCATTTGTGCACCAGATAATAATAAACATAGTTACTCCAAAGGTATTGATAATATAGTAACGGAATGCTGTGGATATTCATGCGTTAATTCCATATATTTTGAGCCGGTACTCCCAGATGAAATAATTAAGTTAGTGAAATCCCTTCCCTTGAATAAATCACCTGGCTTTGATGAAGTCACGAGCAAACTATTAAAACTATTCATTGATGATTTAGCGCCTATTCTTGCGTATATTTATAATTTAAGCATTACAAGCGGTGTTTTTCCAAAAGCTCTAAAAATGCAGTAATCAAGCCTCTCTATAAAAAGGGTGACCGGTTATTAATCCAGAATTATAGGCCCATCTCACTGCTATCAATATTTGCTAAAATATTGGAAAAGCTTGTTAAGTAGAGGTTGCACAAATTTCTAGATAAAAACCGCTTCTTCAGTCAAAACCAATTTGGCTTTTTATGTGGAAAGGGAACGGAGGACGTATTAGAAAAATACTTGACTCATATTTATGAGTCTATCAATAATAATAAACGTACTGCCAGTCTGTTTATTGATATCACTAAAGCGTTTGATATCACTAAAGTGTACAATGCATTACCGGATTCATGTCTGATATCGAAAAATCATAACTCAATTATGAAAATATACAGTCTTGGTTGTTTACAAGACAAAGTATGAAGGATATATTCCTTTGATGTAATACCATGTAATACAGTAGATTCCGGTTAATCGGGACACCGGTTATTTGGGACAGCCGCTTATTCGGGACAAACCATCAAGAACAGAACCCAATTGAAGAAAGTCCCTGAGTTTTCTCCGGTTAATTGGGACAGGAAGCCGCTTAATCGGGCCATGCATCGGCTGTATTTTCCTCCTACTCCCTTGAAGAAATACAAATTTTTAAGCTCTTGTAAATCATTTGGTACATTTTCCCTATGTATTTGAACCAATCCCCAGTGAGGGAATCTATTGCAACCTTTACTGTCTCATTTACCGTCGCAAAACGAAGTAAGTCATAAATGCGCTTTTAATTAATGCTTCACTGTTTGCACACTCACCTTCGTTCTCAGGTAGTCCAGCTAGAAGTGGATTTAGATTTTGTGGTCACGGAGGTGCATAGTGTGTAGGTACACAACTTGGCTTTATTAGCTTATTATACCATTATGGTGAAGGTTAGGCTGTAGCCGATCTGTCATAAGATAAAGTGTTTTGAGGAAAGAAGGGTGGAGATGATTCCTCCTAATTTCCCGAAATTTCCCCCGAAAAAGTTCCTAATTCAGGTTAACATGCAGCGTAAGGATTTTTCGCTGGCTGCAAAAATTACAATACTGGACCGAATTAAGGACCAACTACCTCAAATCAGTCATCGTTGTTTGGCGGATATAACAAGAGTGCCAAAATCAACGATAACCCGATTAATACAGCATCAGGATAAACTTAGAGAAGATTGGAGCAGTAAAGGGATACAAGGTGCTACCCAAAAACGCCAACGCCAAGGTAAGGATCCTGATGTCGAGGACGCTTCTAATCAATGGTTTTCCATTGTTAGTGGACGAGGAGTTAGTGTCAGTGGACCTATGTAAAAAATAAGTCGGAGGAGTTAGCTTTGAAGCTTGGCCATACTGATTTCAAGTCAAGAGATGGTTGGCTATCTAGACGGAAGAGTAGAAACGAAATAAAGTTCAAAAATGCTCACGGAGAAAAACATTGTGCTGACTTCGTAAGTGCAGAGGAATGGAGATGTAAGAGGCTACCCACCCTACTTCATGAATTCTGTGCAGATGATGTGTACAACGCCGATGAAACCTTGCCGGCCTGTATTACCGAGCCACCTAATGGCTTTCTTTGCTACAGTGATTTGGAACTAAGTGAGGTAAAGGTGAGCTTTCGTCTCGCCAGCAGTAACGCGATTTTCACCCACTTTGAACAGACATCGGAACCAAAATCTCACCTTTACCCTAAGTGAGTCTAAAAAAGCGATGGAACGGATTACTGTTTTCTGCTGCTCAAACAAGTCGGGGAGTGATAAAAGGAAACTTTTGGTGATTGGAAAATGTGCTAACCCTCGCTGTTTTAAGAAATTTCGAATGAACAGCTTACCGGTGGAATATTACGCCAATAAAAATGCGTGGATGACTGCAGGCCTCTTCAGTAATTAGTTAAGCAGTTGGGATAAGGAACTAGCGCGGAAATCGAGGTAAGTGTTTCTTATTCTGGATATTTGTACGGTACACCCTAATTGCTCCAACGTCTTAAAAAACATTCAGTTGGAATTTTTACCAGCCAACACAACATCTATTATCCAGCCGATAGACATGGGATCATAAAAAAATTGAAAACAATATACCGCGCAAAATTGATTGATCAATCAATTCTAGCATCAATAGAAGATAATCTTCTGACATCGTCTTCAACTGCCAAGGAAGTGAGCTCAAAGATGAACGTCCTGCAAGCAGTAACGTTTTTGGTAGATAGCAGGCGAGAAGTCACCAGTAAAACGATTAGAAATTGTTTCATTCATTGTGGTTTTAAGCACTCAAGTGCAGAAATATTGGAAGAACATGAATGTGAAAGTAAAAATTAATCCGTTTTCGAGCTGCGACAAGTAAAGAACATTAAGAAGTTTTAAAGGATCGACTCCAATATGGACTGTTATGACAACAATGATAGCAGCGAAGATGATATAGTGGAAACTATACTAGCGATACAACAAGGTTTGGTTGAAGACGAGGAGACTGATGGAGATGAAGACGTATCTCAGTGTAGCCAAGTGACTTCTGCAGATGCCAGGAAATTTATTGATGGGTTGTGACGCTACTTCATGCAAGAGGGCTACGAAGGAAGTCCGATATCGTCATTAGATGCCTGTTCCGACCTTGTATGCGCGACGAGAGTGAAGAGAATGAAGCAGAACACCCTGGACTAATTCCTTCAACTAGGATTTACACATTAAATAAATACTCCCTGGTTTCTATGCAAATGAAGCTTTAGATCATCAATTATTCTTATCTAATATCCCATCGTTAATTATATATCTAATCACGAATCCTTCTTTTGCAGGGTTTCGAAAAGGGAATTTATCCGAAGTAGACCGATGCCAAGAGATTTTTTTATGACACAATGTTTCCAAAAATGTTTATAATGTATGTTTTCTTATTAGTTTATAGTTTAAATGCTAGCAATTAAACATTTTGCGTTTCAATTGTCATTTAGCTTTCAACGCTTTCATTTCAACTTTCATTTCAACGCTTATTTAAACATATTTACGGGATACTTCGGATAAATGGGACAGCCGCTTAATTGGGACAAAGTACACCGGTCCCGATGTGTCCCAATTAACCGGAATCTACTGTATATTTATGTACTGTAAATTCAAATGCTGTGTCTAAAAACGTTTCTATGTGCGCATTACCTTCTTCTAAATGATGGTAGCCATAAAACAGGTTGTCCTTCATGGCTACCTAAAGTTACTCCAGTATGTATGTAATCAAGTTCCTATACTGTACAATTTTGTTGGAGTAATAAACCAATTTATTATTATTATTATTTTAGGTTACAGTTGTAACATGACCCTCCAAGTCCCCGGCAAGCATCGGGTTTCATTGCCGTCATAATGGCCGGAGACTCGAGAGGGGTTGTGCAGTAATCGCAGCCACGTCCGACGCCCATCGAATGTGTGGCTACGCTGCGGTCGGGTCATGCGTCCGCAGTAGACGGAGTGACCCCAGGATGACGGCCTTCTGCATACGTGCAACTAGTGATTCCGCCTGTGCCACGCAGGACGGAATGCACTTGATGTTATTTATTATTATTATTACCCTTTCCCAATCTTACCTGGAGCTCAACATTCGGTCACGCAGGACTTGAATCAATAATCATCAACCCTAGGATTTGTTTGACTAGCTTTTCACTTCACTACCTCAAATGCAAAGTAGCGTCCACACTTAGATTCACGGGCTGGCGCGAAATATCATTACGTAATGAGTCTGATAGCCACGTAATAAACATTTAAAAAAACAAATCTACATACTCATATATATTATGCATTCCAATGATTGATTACATGTTACTAAGACGCATTAGGGCCAAATAAGTGAACTTACTTGATAAAATTAGAGATAAAAAAATATTTTAATTTTCACAAGTACTGGAAAATTATTTCTTAATGATAAAATATTTAATTTTGACGCAGTCCAACGTAACTTACACCTATATCGCTATGATAATGAAAAGTTTTCTTGAACGAGACTTGGAATTAACTTACAGGTAGTGACGGTGCCGGTCAAACACGCTTGGGAAACCAGAGGAATTCATCAGCGACAGATCGCAACATCTTTACTTCTCCGTTCGTGAGAATTCTGGCGGCGCCATCCATAATTTCTTTATTGCTCTGCCGAATTAAGAGCTGCGATCAACGGGGATAATTGTATATAATTGTCTTACTCCTCTCCACATTACACCTTCTTCACAGCTGACTTCAAATTACACTGATTCCATCTCCCTTGGTTTTGGCTTTGTATCACAACTCCACTACTTGGCTATTATTAGTCCACTTCCATCTTCTTGAGTCCGAGTAAAAATGCTCCAGAAAACAGCTTGGAACGCTTTCTACTGTTTCAAGACTACATTCAAAGTTTCATTATTCTCTATTGATGGAAATAATATTAGAATTCATATAAATGAATATAGGTAATAGTGATTACTTGAGTCCAATAAATCTCCTACATAGAAAGTGCCCTAAAACAATTGAACTGGCGCTAAATGCCCTTAAATTATTAGTGATCAAAAACTTTGGATCCGACCATAAACATCGAAATAGGGTTAGCTAGTTTTTCGTCCCATTCTTTATATCTACAGTCTTGCTTTTGCCACCCCTCTACTCATGCCACCCATCATGCCCTTGTCTTCAATCCCGAATCATTTTTTAATATTTGAAAAAAATCAACTGCTGATCAAATCCTCATCATTTCTGACAAATATTCAACTTAACGCTTTAAGTTGTCTCAGCCGTGCAAAACATATGTTCGTATCTCATGACTTCCCACCTGAGTGTCCGAATAGGCACACATTTAGGCAACCTCTTATGCCAGGGATCTATCTTAGAGTCTGTCTTTCATACTCAAAACTGTCATTTCACAAACATTGCCTACACTTCGATATCCACACACACCTCCTACGGTATATCTAAATATATCAATTACTGAAGCCTATTAATTGACGATTTAACATTTTCCTATGACCTCCAGAATCCATGCATTCATGTATGCAGCAATTGTTCCATTGTTCCCTTAAGTCCAATCCAGTAAAACGTCTTCAAAAAACCAACTCGAAGACGGCATCCGTACATGCATTTGCTTCCCCGTTAACTACACCGACTACACCTACGACGTCCATATTGAAGTCAATATTAAGGATTTGGACATTTAAAAAAATAAATCAAGACTATAGTAATGCTAATTTCACGTAACCAAGAAATTTAAAAAAAATAAAAGGTTGGGCAACGCTGTTCTGGGAGGTAGTAGGCTACGAAGAAGGGACTAAAAGGATACACAGATAGATTGATAGATAGTTATCTTCAACGGGACGAGAATCAGACTAATGTTCTCGTCTCGCATTAAAGCCTTAAAATTGGTTGGTTGGTCGTTGGAAAATAAGAATAAATAAATAAAATACCAATAATTGGTATTTTATTTATTTATTATTGAACTTCTCAATAGCATTACTCACGTCGCCGCCGAATTTGGACTAGAAAAAATTATATTCAATGTATCAAAACTAAATGGAGACATAATATTAACGGCTCAGATTTACCAACATTCGTCAACGTCACGCGATAAAATATACACCGAGGGCAACTTTAAACTTTCCATATTTCTTATATGTGAGGTTTAGAGGTGGTATTTTACCGAAAAAAAACAAGAAGCGGAAACCACAAACCGGTATCAACAAAGCGCTTAAAATATCATTTCCTAGGAGGATGCAGCCGTAGTCATGGAATCACTTAAACGCATTTACACCATAAACACACCCACAACTAGAGGGCATAAACTCGTTCCGCTACTTGAGGCGCTAAAATATTCATGCTCAATTCATTGATACACGAATACACGCAAACACACCCAGCTGCTCCTAACTTGGGCAAAACCGTCATAATGGCATCGATTAGGGTTTTAGCAAATGATTAAGAGAAAATACTGAAAAAATAAAAAACCTTGAGGAAAACAACTTCACTTCGCCGACGTGGAGACACTATCGCGTTCGATTCTCAAAGTAACGGTTTTAACATTTAGATGAATGAGCAGGTTAGCTCCTTGGCTCAAAATGCTGTATTTGATTCTTTCATTCAATTTTCTTATACGCTACGTTTTTGTCCAATAATTGCGTTTTTATCTCTAAATTCATCAATGTTTCTTCCATTTCAACATTAGACATTTCCTTGGTGCCAAGGCGTGAATATCCATTTAATAGCGATTTAGTGAATGTCTATTCACGCCTGCAGCATTTAAAGGTCAGGTTCAGTGACTAATAGGATAGTTGTAGTCAAACGACTACAGTTCTCCGTTCGCCTTGCCTTCTCAATAACCATCAACGAGGCAAATCGCTTCAAGCTTGCGGATTAAATCTGGAAAATCCATGCTTTTCACATGGTCAATTATATGTCTCATGCTCACGAGTGGGAAAGCCGAAAAATTTATTTGCTTTTGCAGAGGGCAGTTAAGACCAAAAATATTGTATATCCCAAAGCACTTGAATAAATGTTTTCAACTTAAATTTAACACACAAAAATCATTCTTTCATTTATTTTGTGCATGCAAATGTGTCTGCTTGGTATACCTATGTGTGCCTACTTAGAAAGAAGAGGCATTGCAACACATGCCGGGCACAGCTAGTGCTTCATAATTATTTTTAGGAAATAGCTAGTGCTTCATAATTATTTTTAGGTAATAGGAGTGGACTGGTGTAAAGAGAAAAGGACTATCAGGCGATTTTGACGGTAGAGGAGTCACTCAAATCGATATTCGTCAAGGAATCGATATTTGGCCTTGGTTCAAGTCATCATGACTTGGTATTCTACCAATCGTGATTGGTTTCATAGGCATACTACCTAATTTAGGGATAAGTTTAAACGCTGCAACTCATGGCCATCTTAAGCTACGTTTTCATGTGGCCGTTGTTGCGTCGTTGCGACGGTGTGTTGTGCGTCAAACAATTACCCCGTTTTCATGTCAGCGTCAGCATACGCATGGCAGCGCCTCGTAAGGTATGATATTATTTAATAAATATATAATTGCTTATTGTTGCAAATTCACATCTCAGGGTATTAGTACTATTTTGCTTTAAATTGAGAAATGCGTTTGTAGGCTGTACGAGGCATATTATGGTCGAAATTAACGATAAAATATTTCTAGCAACGAAAGGTAAACAAGGGAAGGGCCATTACGGAAACTCTTTTTTCTTCATTAAGTTTTTATGAAGTTCCTCATACTTTACGCTACCCTTCATGCCTTCTAAAAGTCCTATTCTTTTCCTTTCCCTCGAGTAGCAGTGCTGTGTCATCTTTTATATTATACCGATTACAACGATAATGAAAAGCCTCATGAATGAAGAGCCTCAAACAAATACTAGGAGGAACCAGACAAGATCGAACAAGCGATAAAAAGTAGGATAAGAATGAAAAATAACACCAATAATCACATGGGCTAAAGAGCGAAAAAATATGTGGAGTGACCACAAAAAGAATTGAGCACAGCGGGATGGTGAGTATTTCAAGAAAATCAGTGCCCAGAAGGAAAAGAAATGCTGGATGACCCAGGAAGAGATGGAAATAATGAATGTGATGACAATGAATTGGTAAGGAACAGGATGGGCGCCTATCAAAAAAAGACAAAGACAAAGATTATGTAATTATTTGCGGTATTTTGAAAATTACAGAGTCCATGGAGGCCGATATACACTGGGGGGCTAACAAATTCATGTTTACAGATCTTGGGAGGTAGATCTATAAGCCTGGAAGGGGTGATACTCATTCCGCGCACTGAAAGCACGGGATATGCCACCAACGCATCACCGTATCTACTGCACGAAGGGCAATCGGCACGAGGAGCTCGGACGTAAATCTGTAATTAGGAAGGCCAACGAGAGGGAAAAACGGTAACGACACCACATGGCGAGGAAATAAGTGGAATAAAAACAAGGGTGGCGGTGGAAAGTTGAATGGTAAAGTATTAAGAGAGGATACTGCAAGAGAATCTAAAGGTATCATCAATACAAGAACTTGAAATAAAAACCAAATTAGAGGGTTTTCCTACTATCGGAGAACGAAAGAAATATGGCCGACGACTTCCGGGAGCTCAGTGAGATTTTTCGAAAGGTTAACCATTTTGTTGAAGCCGAAATTTTCCCACTGGACAGCTGTTAGAGAGATCTAGAGGAGCATAGGTTATCTCGCAAGAGAGCAATATTGCGTGTGGGCATTCCGTACAGAAATAGTCATAACTTGTTGAAACGGAGTCGTAAAAACATCAGCATAAACAATGTAAACGCCTGCTATCGTAAAGTTGATTTTTACTTATGCGCCTTAAGCAAACAGAAATATCCCTTTTCCAAATGCAAAAATATCAACAAAATGTAATTGCATAATGAAGGCATTACAATGACAACGGCAGCTCATGAAGACTTCAAGAAAATGGTCCCCGTCCTGCATAAAGAGGCCGTGAGGAGCCGATCAGCTAATCTCTTAGAGAAATTCGAAATCGCCTCCCGCGTCATGCAGTCAGGTGAGTACTCACACCTTGAGGCGACATAGGTGGCATCTACGAGGCAACAGCGAAACGGCGCGTTTGATAGATCCGCCACTGCGGCGCCACCGCTTTGAAATCCGAAGCGCCCACGGAGCTTTCGCCGCGTAAATACGACACCTCTTCAGCATCGGCACCATCATCGCCGTAGTCATTATCTCTAATTCTTTATTTTTTAACCTCCACTCCTTTGCGTCAACCAATCAATCGCTCTTTGTCGTCAGGATCCACAACACTCGAGGAACGATGGGGAACATGTGGGAAGTACATAAATACTTTCCTTCTTCCCAAGCTCATCAACAGAGCAATATGAACTATTTAAAAAATAATTTAAAGACAAGAATTCTACTGTCTCGTTAAGTTCCCGAAGCTAACTACCGACGCTTCTTTATAGAAACTCCAAGATCAAATAATGCCTCAATGATTGAATAGGGGAAGTAGAACTGGGTTAAAGCAGCTGAAACTGCTTTGGTTTTATCGTGCCGCCGAGCATTTGACCTTCATCATAAGAATAACATGATATACATCGCTCTGACGGGATTCGATCATGTGTGATTACCGATTCCACGATACCAAGGTTTACTCGCCCCGAGCACAGTTAAAGTAACCTAAAGCCAATGGTAAAGTTTCAAGTGAGGGGTTAGAAACGATTCGGGGGAGTTACGTTACAGAAGAAATTCAGGAGTGGAATGATGGTTCCTTCATTGGCGTTGTCGTTACCGTTATCCAAAACGCAAATCACTGTTGAAGGGAAATACTACCACTTACTGTCCTAAGAACGCACTCCACCAATTAAAACCAGTGATTTAAAGCACCTGACAAAATTTGAAGAATAACTGTCACGTTTCCGCTCTCATGAGAGCATTTGAAAAATAACGATAACGCCAGCCCACACGCAATGGAGAACCGTGAAATACGCAAAGATATTAAATGTATGATATTCAAATGAATTTAACGCCTATGCTATCCACCCACACATTTTTCCATCCATCTGGAATTTGTGCTGACTTTTTAGCAATGAATCGGAAAGGTTTATTAGCTTCCAATTGCAAGTAATCTTCTTGTCCCTAGAAGTTTTCAAAGCATTGTTTCCAGCATTCATTCTGATACTTCAAAATGAAGAAGTATTAAGCAGGTTTCCACAGTAATAATTTCTATTCTGGAAAAATCTTTCAGCACTGAGTTTCAAATTCCCGATGGGTACCGAAAAATCAACATATACAGTGGTTCCAAGGCGCTCGGTATTATTAGCATTATTGTATCCCAAAATTTGACACTCGATAAATTTAGACAAATTAATGAGTTCCAGGCATTTTCCGGATATTCTAGTTCTTAAATCATACCGCTCCACAGCGATAAACGAGAATTGGTATTGCGTCACGTCCCAGAATACTTAAGAATTCATTTTTCAACGTCAGGATGGTCCTAGCTGGACCAATCAACAAGCCTATAATGTAGGACACAGTAAAGAGGCCACTATCGACCAGGGTATCGTGAACCACCGCTCTCCTTCCTTCCTCAGTTTGGCACGCAATTACTACTGGAGCTTGTGGTCTGTGCAAAACTTTTTAACTTCATCTACGATATACGCTGCAAGAGATTTCACGAATGCTCCTTCATTTCATATATTGGAAGAAATAAAAACACCTAAAAGGGAATTCCTAATGTGTACATAGAAACCATAATTTAGCAACGTCCTCAAGATTTAAATTGAATTAAAAACGGAAGCTAAATAAATAACACCAGGTAAACTTCTATAAGACACGATACTTTCCCTTTCGCATCCACGTTTACTTCTGGTGTGCGAGTAAATTTTAACGAGTATACACTTCCCAAAATTGATTCAATAAATAAATAAACACGCAATGAGCCGGAGCAAGTCTTTCTTTCAAAAATGCCAACCATGTTTCTTCATTCTCCATTTTTTAGTAGCAAATACCACCTTCAATATAGAATAATTCTAGCATGATCACCTTGAAGAAGGCTAAAACTAATTATTAACAAGAAGCTAGTCCACATACACTAGTTTTTTTCTGCAAAAGTCAGTACCAAAACGAAAGAGTATACAAATTTATAAATCTTTTAGTATTAACGACCAGCTTGTTTACCACTACCAGAAAATATTCTTTTCGTCAACGCGCTAGAAATGATTAATACAGCTGCTCTCGATTCATTAGCGTCGAGAACAAGAACAAAAACTTCCAATGGATTTGTGGGTCAAATTATAAATGTAAAAAAAGAAAAAATCACAAATAAAAGACCTCTCGGTATATATAAGACAAGAAATATTTCCCAATCCTCGTCCTTCAGGCCCTCCGTTTGATTTCTTAATTAGAAGCACTTTATCTACGAATTGCGGTAGCACAAGTCGAGAAATCGTTCGACTCAATATCAACCGGACACTTGCCACTCAAGTCGGTGGCCAAGTCGACGCTATGATAGGCATTGGAAGAGGGAAGCGGAAAACCACGTCCAGTGTTAAGAAAAATATTTGCAAATAATATACTACACGAATACTAGGCATTAAATGTTCCAGTTTCCTCCAAGTTAAATTGATGAAGCGGTGTGCGTAGAGTCTTCACCATACTATTTTGATAAATTCAAATGCACTAAAATACGTGCAGAAACGGCTTTGAAAAGTGACTTTTTTCTCAGCCTTGTTACACCAATCGCAGAAATATACTTATTTTTTGGATATCTTCATCAAACGCGGTGGACTGGGGTTTATTCCAAAATCGCGTTCGTAGCTTAACGATATCCCCCCGAAGGTATCCTTGCCTTGACGTGGCGATGGGGCTTGCGTGCTCTGACAACCTCGAGAGCTATGCCGGTGTAGCGTAGCTACTGGTAGGGTCTCTCCCTTGCCGGAAAGGTCTTCATGAGGTAGGAGCCAGACAAGACGGGATACCCTGGTCCTCCAGGTTGGGGGTTGGGCGTAGGGTTGACAACCCCATCCTGTAAAACAACTTCTGTCCAGAAACACCAACAGATAGCCTCGGAATTGGACGGAAACAATTGATCTAGACCCCAGCTTCGCTCTAAGGACTTGACATTTGGTATGTGGAATATAAAAACACTGGCAACACCAGGAAAAATGGATCTAGTTATTGATGAAATCAACCGTTACCAATTAGATGTTGTAGGTCTCCAAGAGACAAGATGGCCATTTAATGGCAAGCTGAATCCAAAGAATTAAATTCTGTACTACAGTGGCTGTGATAATGGCAACCATTACGCTGACGTAATTTTTGCCATAAGGAAGAAACTTGTAGATTTTATCATCACTTTTGCCCCAATAAACGAAAGGGTATGCTACTTACGATTAAAAGGGAGATTCCAAAATATATCAATACTATGCTTTTATGCTCCGACAGAAGATGCTGATGATGATACCAAAGATATCTTCTATGATAACTTAGACCGAATCATGACATCATTACCCAATTATGACATGAAAATACTTATGGGTGATGCAAATGCAAAGGTTGGGAACGAATCAAGCTGGAAACAATACACAGGTGGCAACAGTTTGCATGATAGTACGAACGATAATGGTATGAGAATGATGTTTTTCCAGCTCGAGAAGTCTTAAAATCATGTCAACAAACTTCCCGCACAAAAATATACATAAAGTGACATGGGTGTCTCCCAATGGTTATGTTCAAAACCAAATAAATCATGTTCTCATAAAAAAACGGTTCAAAAACTGTATATCTGATGCTAGAAGTATGAGAGGGGCGGAATGTGGAACCGACCACTACTTGGTGAAAACCAATGTGAGACAAAGACTGTGCAAAGAAAAGAGGGAACCAAACTATATGAAGCCAAGTATAAATATTAAAAACTTGGAAAATCTGACAATAAGATTTAATTTCAAAATTGAACACTCAAATAGGTTCCAGGTTCTATCAAGCCAAGAGACAGAGAATAACGAGGAAACAGTCCAGATACTATGGAACGAGATTAAACATTCGGTTCAAGAGGTTGCTGAGAAGGTGGTTGGAACAACGAGAAAATCTAAGAAAACTAAGCCGTGGTTCTCAGAAAATTGCTAAGAAATAATTGATAAAAGGTGGAGAGCCAAACAAGCACTCCTTTCAGCTAACACTGCAGAAAATAGAGAAAATTACAAGACTTGTAATAGAGAAGTAAACAGCAGACTAAAAGCCGCAAAGAGAGCATATGTTAAAGACCAAATAAGAAAAGCTGAAGAAGACAGAATAATAGTAAGGAATTTTTCCGCACGGTCAGATTTTTTAGACAGTGCTACATGGCAAAAACCTTTGGAGTTAAAGACAGCAGAGGTACTATAACATGCAATAGGAGAGAGGTATTGGATATCTGGAGGGCATATTTCGAAGAATAACTAAATGTAGAGGAGACAGGCAATGATGACGAAGAAAGAGAAGATGACAGTCCACAGTAGGTGCAACCAGCGATAGAAGACCCTTCTTTAGAAGAAGTAAAAGAAGCCTTAAAGTCTTTAAAAAGTAACAAGGCTCCAGGAGAGGATGGCCTATCAGTGGATCTGCTGAAAGCAGGAGGGCAGGCCCTTCTAACAAAGATACATACTTAGCTTATTAAGGGTTACTTGGAGGACTGAAAAAATACCAGAGAACTGGAAAATAACAGTTATTGTACCAATCCACAAAAAAGGAGATAAGTTAAGTTGTAATAATTATAGAGGGATTTCCCTATCAAGCACAAACTTATAAAATAATCTCCAAAATTATATATAATCGGTTACTTCAATATTCCGAAGAGATCATTGGGGAGCACCGAGCAGGCTTTAGAAGCCAAAAGTCAACCATAGATCAACTATTCATCTTGAAACAATTATCATCAAAATGCTGGGAACTAAACAAAAGTGTTCACATTTTATTCATAGACTTTAAAAAAGCACACGATAGCGTGAACAGAAACAAAATGTGGAAAATATTGAAGGAATATGAGATATCTGACAAATTAATAAAGATGGCAAAAGCTTGCATAGATGACTCCAAAGGAAAGGTTAGAATCAATGGGGAACACAACACAAATTTCAATATAAATACAGGAGTGAGGCAAGGAGGTGGTCTCTCTCCCCTCCTTTTCAATCTAGCTTTAAAAAAAACCTTAAAAGAGACTAAGAAGCTTGACCTAGGAGTGACAGTAAGAACAAAGATAAATATCTTGGCCTTCGCAGATGACATAGCTTTAGCAGCAGAAGATTATGATGGTTTAAAAAACTTGATGGAAACGCTTATAAAGCTAGCAGGAAAAGTCGGACTTAAAAGTCAGTGATGAGAAAACCAAATATCTAGTGGTAGGCAGGGATGCAGATGCATTCACAAATCCCCTGAAAATTAACAGCCATACCTTCCATAGGTGCCAAAATTTCAAATATTTAGGGGTCCAATTGATGAGAGTAATAATGAAGAAACGGAAATCAAAATCAGAATTCTACAAGGAAATAGATGTTACTGGGCCCTCCAAAAACTAATGAAGAGCAGGATTCTATCTAAGGAAACCAAAATAAGACTCTACAAGAGTATAATATTATCTGTGGTCCTATATGGGCCTGAAATTTGGGCATTAAGTAAAAGTTCAGAAAAGAAACTGTTTGAAAACAAAACCCTACGAGCTATTTTTGGCCCAATATGTGATCAAGGCACCTGGAGGATACGGACCAATACAGAATTAAGGGAGCTATACCAAGAGACTAACATCATTGCCCAGATTAAGAGTAGAAGGCTTAGATGGGCTGGGCACGTGAGCAGGAGGGAGCCGGCCTATACTCAAGATGGTGGCATAGAATGTTCGACGAGGCAGAAGACCATTGGGGCGACCAAGACTGCGTTGGGGAGACCAACTGCGGAAGGACATAGAGAAATTAAATGTTGCGCCCGAGCTGATGCAATACCGAGATGGATGGCGGCGAGCTGTTGGTGAGGCCAAAAACCTTCTTAGGTTTGAGAGGCCGCGTAGGTAGGGGTAGGTAAGTAGCTTAACGACTTTGACTTGGGACACGGAAATAAAGAGTGCGTTCCAACATTCCCATTAGTCGCCATAGGTTGTATCGTCTTGGTTGCAATTCCAAACGTTTTCAATTTTCTGCACGTGGAACCCGTCTTCATACTCGATTTAACGAAACATTGAAAAATTGTACATAGGAACACAAATTAGTTACGGACAAATTCAAATTCAAAGAACAAATTCACGCCATGAACGCCATACGAATCAATTATTATAATTGATATTTGTATGCACTTTATCTTTGTATGTAACGTAACAACCACGTAGCCTACACTTCGCGGATTCGTATTCCGCGATTCGTACCAAGGCCTAAGGAAAAGAAACTTTGTTCAGTCCTCGAAAAAATTTTATTTAACTTTTCAGCCAAGGTTTCCACTTACGAAGTCATTATCAAGGTTTGATAATGAATTCATAAACCGAAACCTTGGTCGGAAATTTGAATTTGGTTTGAAATTTTTGTGGACTACGCAAGGTTTCTTTTACTGAGTTTTGGAGAACCAAAAAGTCACGCTTACGATCATAAAGTCTATTCGTACCAGGTTCATTGATTTTTATTCTTGTGTTAGGATTAAAACTCTTACGTTACACGGAGCTATATAACCTGAGCAATTGGAGCAAGTCTGAAACCAAATAATACAACTGGAAACATGACTCATTCTCGCTCACACGACAATACGAACAAATAAATGGTTTAGAGAACCAGGGTGTCAAGACGCGACCATTATTTGTTATGGCCTTAGTTTGATGTCCTTCACAGCGCTGAGTTTCCAAGGAAACCTCGGTAATCATTGGGTAATTCCTGTGGGTCAGTTCCTTTGCTGATGTAGAGCTAGTACTAGCGGCACATATTCCGCAGTAACTGAGGGAGTACTAGCGGCACAAATTCCGCAGCAACTGAGGGAATGGACTATGCATTCTGCAGCAAGCGAGAGAGGATAAAAGTATACGACCATGATGTTTCACTCATAGGTAGTTCCAAAATTGAGAGCTATGATTACTTATTCTCATACCTTCTACGCGTTAAAATCTTACATTCAAAGCAGATTTATTCAGTTATGTATGCCTATAGATATTTATTCCTTTTTTATAAGAAAATCACAAGATTTACAGGTAAGCAGGGTGATTGTTTTAATCATGGACCTCGATTAGATATCTCTGATAAAGAGACGATCGCTTAATTCTGGCTACGATGGCAAACTGACTATAAATAAGGCTATTTTACACAAAAAATTTCAATGCGAAGCCAGATGGATCAGTCAAAATTGTACTGAGTTAAGAAGAGCACTGAAATGGTGATTGCCCAAACGCAAGAATAGCTGAACGGACAATAGCCCGTTCTAATTTTGGGCATGCATTTCGAATTCTCAAATCCATCCGCCAAATCCAAGCCATAATGTCAACAGCAAATATTAGCACTGCAGCTACTGCTACTGCGGTAGAAATAGAAGTGGCCTCATTGAGGTATATCGATCTCTCTTTCGGAACCGGATCGTCTGTTTCATACGGCAAATAACAACACGAACGCAGTACATCCTACTTCGTTAAAACAAATTATTTGGTTTCTGCGTAACCATTCTAAGGATAAAATATTCAATATACTGGTTATTCGCAAGTACCGGGTATGGCATTTGTTCACGCAATGTACTATTTCACCCTTGAACCCGAGAAATAATGTGGAATTAAATTGCACAATGACATGCCCCGAATTTAATTTGCTTCACGCCATTTACTCGCACTCTGACAAGCTATACAGAGACAACAAGATTATAAATAGACCTTATGGGAAGCACTTAAGGGAAAAATGTGGCAAAGTTTTCGCCATGCAGGGGCTATTTATTGTAGAGCAGGAGCCTCCGAGTTACTTGAGATGCCTATAAGGGACTTCACCGAGTTCAGTTGTTTCGCAAACCGGGAAAAATAAAAGGGCACATTCAAAATGACAAAACCTCAAAAGTGGACACCTTCAAGTTTTCCTCACGGCAACAGAAATGCAATAAAGTTCCATTCTCATGAATTGCAACGCATGCTTTTACTTTGGATATTACTAAGCTAAGAAGAGATGAATATTGGGTCGCCTTCAGCAATTTAGAGACCCGAATGTAAACAAAAAAGAATGAAATCAAACGAAAGCAACAGGCAGCTAGGTGTCAACAAATAACATCTCGAAGAAGCATTTTAAGGTACCAATGAGAAAAATGGAATGTTACACGAAGTTTTCATTCGAACTTTATTGGATAAAGTAAACAAATTATTTTCAAGTATTTTTAGGGAAGCAGAAAAGGCTTCGTTCTATTATTCACTATGGAGCACTTCATAAATTAAGCAGGCACAGGCAAGCTTAGCCAGAAGTGGCAGCCTACCGTGAGCTGAAGATAAGAGTTTGCAACCGAGCATCACGAAGACTGAGATGCACACCAAAGAGATAGCTCCGGTTAACTTGGGAGAGGAAAAACACGGCACAAACACACGGAAGAACACAACATAACAGCACAAACTTAAGAACGAAGCACACACTTTCGGTTGCAAGAATCACTAAACGATGGCGGTAATAAGCACCTTATTTTATGTATAATCAACACACTTCTCACACTGAAACAGATTTTCACCAGACAGAAAACACCACTTTCACTTTCCACGAATGAGGGTGACCTAAACACTTCACTTAGACTCTTAAAAGTTTTACGCATTATCACTGTAGGGAGATTCCTTGGGAAATGCCACAAAAACACGGTAAGCAACAATGAGCATTGGTGCAAGAAGTTGTTCTAATGAGCAGAAAACGGTGATGAAAAAACAATTTGACTTGACCAAAAACAGAACCTGATTCTCCAATTTTCAACTTTGGTGCATTGGGCTGTACCACCGTGGGAAATTGGGAGAGACAGGCTCGAATAACGGTCGGATCGAACTATTTCCCCTTACTAAATTCTCCACTCATCAGTACGAATATCCCAATGGACGAAGATGGACTCCGAAGCAATAGTACCGGCGTCTTGAGAAGTTTGCATTCCGGTTGGTTTCCATACAGTTTCCGGCCCGACACTCGAAAAACGCACAGCTCGAGCACTCCAGAAACCCCGTAAGCCTGCATCAAATCCGCAAGGAAAAGAGATGCAATTTCCAGGTTTCCCATGATCAACAGACGGTCGTGACCCCTTCGCGAAAGACTCGTTTACAGGCGTTGAAGCCGAAAGACCACGGTATTTAAGATAAACCAACCCAGGAAGTCGATCACGAAAATAAACAGTGATTGAGATCCGGTGCACTTACGACATATCGCCTTCGCAAAATATTCTCGGGTCTTATTCCAGGTTAGGAATTCCATGCTACCCGACGTTTCCTTGCTCAATGAGTACCGTAATGTCTAAATTGGTCGTATTATGAAGTGAACTCGATATTCTCAGGCGTTACTTTGTAAAATTCCATATTGACAGAATCAAAACAAACTGTAAATTTTACAATGAATTTTATTCAATACGACCGGTTTCATCTCATAAGTGACATCTTCAGGTGACATCCTGAAGATGTCGCTTATGCTATGAAACCGGTCGTATTGAATAAAATCCAAGGTAAAATTTACTTAGCTTGTTTTTATTATGTATTATGAAGTGTTTAACCGGGTAAAGTATACTAAACATGTTTAACCGGGATTCGCGCTAGTCTTAGAGTAACACTAGAGAACTCTTACTGAACATTATAAGAGATAAAATAAAAACAGACGGAGCACTGCAACTTGTTCCTCTGAAACAGGTCGATTGGTCATTTTAGAGGAGATCGACAACTAAGGTCATTAGCGTCATTGAGGTAAGAGAAGTATTTAGAAAGAGGAACAGGGGTTAAAGGTAATCCGGTGCTAGCGTTAGCCTACTTTTACGGAAATATTTTAAGGGATCAACAGTTTTACATCTAATCGAATGGACAGAAAATTTCCCTAATCCTCCCTCCGCATATCTTTCAGGAAGGTATCGGAATTACAATGATAAATTTCCGCCACTGCCAGGATTCGGGCACAGGCTATAGAGCTGTGAAGCTAAACTAAAGCCACTGCGACAACTAAATCTCTTCCAAAATATTCGAAGGACGTGGCAACTGACCCGAGGCAACGGGGACAGGAAGGCCCCGATTTACGTCGTCTCACTTTACGTTTTCTCGCTTTTTGCCGTCTCACTGATACTTGAGGGGAGACACGACACCAATGAGCTACTATTCCGTCTCCCACTTTTCGTCGCAATGTTACATATCACAACTTGATGAAAAGGGGATGATTTCCTACACATACTCGGAAAATTCGGCACTGAAGATACGACACTCGTAAGCACTGAAAATCATTTTTTAAAGTAAAATATTGCTTTTTTTACTCACGATATTAAATTGAAATTCCCACCGTTCCAACGCTTTTGTGTCGCTATAAAGATAGAACTGCCCAGCTGTTGCTGTTCTGTCTTGATCCTGACGCAAAAGCGTTGAAGCCGCGGTTGGCAAAATAAAATATCGTTCGGAAGTAGCGATTTTATCAGAGAAAAATGCTCGAGTTCCACAACGAACTGTCCAAAGCCTTTGAAAAAACCTGAAGATGATGCTCGTGTCGAGCACCGAAACGCCCCAAGGCAAGGAATCCCAAACCCGGAGGAAGACCTAAGAAGAACTTCCGAAAGTGAGAACCTACTTCGGCGGAGCAGGGATGGTTTCCCGGCCAGGGGACAAGGGACCCGGGAGCCGGCGACTGCAGAGCACCTGACTGGTGCATCGAGACGGTCGGTCGGTTGCAGTGCGATGACTGCCCGACGAGCGCAAATACCCGCGCATGACCCACTGAGGGGTTTCGCATCTAGGTCAACATAGGCGAAGGCGTGGAGGGAGAGCAAAGACGGGTGTGATCGATATCCACTACGGCCGGCGCCAAGGGATGCTCATTTTTACGGAGGGGTACGAGGTTCGAGGCCGGAAGGTCTCGACGACGCCCGGGAAGGAAGAACAAAGATGCACATTGTCATCATCCACATACTACCTACCAATTGAGATGTCACAAGGGCGTGTGGCAGGGGGTTCTAGGATACCAGTCACGAAAAAGTGTAAGATTAGAATAAAAAAATAATAAGAAAAATTATTGGAATTGGGTTTCGGTAGATTTGTGTCCCGCTCTGTGTTTGCAGTAGTCGGTAATGGTCGAGTGGTAATCAGGAATTTTTGTGCCTACCTATTTGATAGTGTATTTCAGCTATTTCTTCGCTTCTGTTAGTCCGTGAGATATTTTACAATATCAGGCTAAGTTTTGAGGAAATCTTACATGCTTGGAACGAAAGGTGAACTTTCAACACTGCAATGTCCACTACTTTATTGATGACATCTATGGCTTCGTTGTAAAACAAATCATCTAGTGAAATTATTTGAAAAGGTAGAACGAAGGAAATATTACACCTTTTCATGTAATTTTACCTGATGATGTTAATTTGCAACGAAACCATGGTCGCAAACAGGAAAACAGTGGATATTAAAGAGTTTAAAATTCAACTTTATTTCCATACTCCAGAAATATAGTGTAAGGGAAGAATGACATCTTCCGTGTCACCCTGAAACTCCAATGAGTCCATATCCACATACGATCCAGCTAGCCGAAGCAAGGGCGTGTGACAAGGATTGCTAAGACAAGAGGCACGAAAAAGTATAAGTTTAAGAAAAAGGAAATGCGAGCGGCCAAGGACGAAAAAGGGGTCTGAGGTGCATTAGCATCGGATTATTAATTAAGAGCACTTAAATCTAAACTTTTCCGAGAATGAAAATGCCTAGACTGATTTCTGAGCAGTTTTCAACAAAATTTCTTACCCACTATATTCTTTTCCCCGTGAAATTATTGTAATAGACGGGTTTAAAAAAATTGTCTGTTCTGTGCTATATCGGTCGGAGTAGAAAAATTGACCCATTTTTCACATCGCCCAGCCGTTGCGCAACTTTTGAGCCTCAGTAAAAAATCCTCTGTAAAATCTCACGCGTAGATTTAACCCACGCCAAATTTGAATACAGCATACGATAATTACTCTATCAATCCCTTTTTTCTTTAAGGCATTAAACTTATTAACCAAAAAACAGGGAATGTTTGGCGGTACCTTTATTCCTCAATTTTTTCTCAATTGTAGTAATCACTGAACTTAAGAAATATAGAAACATGCCAAGGAATTAAATTATCATTATCATTGGCCCTTGCTTGACAATAAACGCCCTCCGCAAGGACGTGGCAGGTAGAGTTTGAAACTCAGTAATAAAAAAAGGTGAGAAAAATAATTAAGCAACAGACGGAGTTCTCAATTCTTTGGCCAGTGTCGATCTGTTTCTGTTGTAAACAATTGCGCTAAGTGTTGCAAATATTGTAATATTAACACTCATGTCTGCTACCTTAGTCCTGAAGACAGACAAGATGTATATTATTAAAAAAAGAAGGAAATTGATGCACAAGTATCCATACAGGGGTAAGTTTGAATAAATATAAGGAACCAAGGAACTGCATATAGAATAAATACTAGGCATTTAAGACCTGACAAGTGTAAATGGGTAGAAATTGATCCCAAATTTCCCAAAATGATAACAATTTAAAAGAAATGTTATGCAAATATAGGTAACATAATAAAATAATATCAACCAATCGAGTAAATGATTGTATGCATGTTGTAATACTTATATTTATGTATGTTGTCAATTACCTGAGTAAAACATGGAATCAATGGAAATGAGGTGTTATCGAAGAATGATGAATATTGAATAGTCGGAGAGAATCACCAATGAAGAATCCAACGAAGCGTTGCACGGAAAATACGTTAAAGCTGATCTCTGCAGACTACATGAGGTAAAAAATTGGAAATCTGCGAGATGACAGCCAATTTCATATGTAGATCGAAGAAAAAATGAAAGAGAATTGCATATCAGAAAAATTACCAAGGACGTCAAAATAAATATGTACCTACTTTCGAAGGAATAAAACGGTTAGGTGATGGGAGAATAAAGCGGACAGCTGCAGCAAACCAATCTTCCGACAGATGCCTGCTGGTGATGAAAATTGCATTTAAACAGCGCGAATGGGACACAACATTCATGCATGACGTGGGAATCGAATCCGCGACATTAATGCTCTCAGGCCGGCACGTTTCCGATCTGGCTCTGGCAGCCGGCCTCAACGCTGAGGCACTTCTTCAATGGAAGAGGTTAAGACCTGGTTTATTTTGATTAGAAAAACAACGAAGGATTTTCCAAAATCTTCCCAGGGTAAAAAAAACAACGCTACCTGCTGGCATGCGAATCACACACTCGCAACTCATCTCGCCGGACAATGCACCCGGAGACGTGCAAAACATGGGCCAGGGCCCCCTAACAGAAGGGAAGCCGACACATCGCGTTCTCAGCGATCGAAAAAGGAGGCACAAAGAAAGCTGGCGACTGAATGCGATGACGTAATATAGGGAAATAAAAATGCCACACCACTGCTCTGAATCAAGGCACAAGAAGATGAGAAAAACAATATAGGAGCTTTTCATTCAAGGTTTTGAAGTCAGCGCAGATCGGAACACATCTGGGCACACGAACGACGACGAATCGTTCCGATTCACGCGGGCGAAACGTACGCCATGCTGCCAATAAATATCATCCCTTAGGAACACAATAATCACTGTCGAATGTCAAGTGAAAAGTTTAGCAATTCGTTCCAACTCGGCATATCATTTACTGATCATAAAGAAGACCATCTTTTCACAAAGATGAGCTAGGAAAAAAATAATTTCATACTTCTCTCTTTTGAGCCCTCATTTAGAATAGATAGCTACGATTTGGAAACCTTAAAATGCAGGCTTAAACTCAAATTTAGAACGTATACAGCAAAGATCGGCACGATACTACGGAATTCATACTTTTATTAGCGTCACAAGTCTACCATAAAAACTAAGATGGGACTCACTATTGGGAAGTTGAAATTCACATAAAAACTTTCAAGCAATTCGAAACTGGTCTCTTTTCTGACAATAGCATTTAACAAACCCAGGAAGACAACCGTCCATTAAACCGGATATATAATTTTTACTTAAACCCTAAATGCGTTAGTTTAAGGCATAGTTTTTAGCTTGAAAAAAAATAAGACTAATCGCTGTCATTATGACTGGATAAATAGGTTTTCCGGCGGGTAGCCAAACTGTCCGCCCTATTCTGGCATTGTTTAATTTGTCCCCGAGCCAATATCTTAAAATCACACAGTTAACGCACACCTCTTGCCTCTAAGACTGATTTACTAGTATAAATAATAATGGATAGAACAAATAGAACGATAAATTAATAGAAACTGCCAGGAAACAATTTTACAAACACATAGGCACAGTAAAAAATAGTTGACACTCCTTGGGATTCGGATTCGCTACAACACTACACACCACAAAAAAAAGTCTCAAACAAAAACAATGGAAGTTAAACTCTGCAGTTTAGCCTAACATGGGAGATAGATACACCCCCGAAAAGCCATAGTTAATCCAGATGAATTAAAGGAATGTCCTCAAAAGTTAAACTAAATTAGGTATAATAGGAATACATTCAGTAGGTTGAAGATGAATACAAAAAAAGTTGATTTATGCATATAGATACATAACTGGGGGCTGGAAAACCATTTTCGAGTCAACATCTTTACAGAACAAATTCTTAATTTCCCTCTATTTATAAAACTTTCGTGCAAGCCTATACTCCACGTTCTAAGGCTGCGGCGAATATTGCTTTTTGTATGGGAGTCACGTAAGAAAGTTGATCAAAGGCGATTGATCCGATGGAACCTTTTTAATGGCTTAAAGTATTTTTTCTGGGCCATGAAAGCAGGAATAACACGAAGAGCTATAGTTTAAAAGTAATTCCTGTCTTTGGTATTTTTTTCCATGAAACTATACACCCTTTTCAGCATTACCGCTCCGTGAACTACAGACGCCACCGAACTATTCTGAATTCAGAGGAGATCAATAAAAGGAATATTCTGAGTAATGAATGGGAAGACTAACCAAGGAAGACCCAGGATGGCATACATGAAAAAAAAATACGAGGGAAGCTAAAATTAAGACTTAAAAAGAAATAAGCGGTTAGCTGAAAGGAGAAAAGAGTGTAGAGCTGCAACAAAACAATCTTCGAATTGATTCATGCCGATGATGATTTTGCGACAGAATCTCATTCCCTAGAATAACAGGAACACAAACGTAAATGCAGGCCAGAACAATTGAATGGGCTAGTAGATGAAAGAAGAGATAACTATACCAAAACTAATTAGCTGACTTATCCACACTGGGTCCAGCAATTATTCTCCAATCTAAGACTTCAACAGCCGTTTTTCTCTATGGGGTGATTAAAATATTTACGGTTTTTTCCTGATTTACACGAAGTGAAAACATTTTATAAGAGATTTCGTCAACATGGACAGAAAAGACAAATTTCAGCTGACAAATTTTATTTACCCATCAAATGGAAAACAAGTTGACATACTGCTGAATTAAAATCTACGAGATACATTACCCGATTTTAATGTTCTGGACTAATGTGCAAGCAGAGATTCATATGCTGAAGACGAACATACGTAATAATCAGAAGTTGCTGAGATGCGGCGGCAAGGAAAACAACAAGATAATGCATCGATTCAACGACCAGGTCCAGGAACAATTCCTGAATAAATATGTAATATGGAACAGGATATCAGGAACCATCATAATGATAAAAAATCTAAGTATCGAATAAAACTTGATTTAGCAACTCAAATAGCCAGATATCGACAGGACAATCTCTTAAAACAGTGTCACAGACGAGATTATGAAAGCACACTGGTTACGGTCACTGGAGCAATATAAATGTTATTAGACTCACTTCTTGCGTAAACCGAGAGTGAGTGTGTAAAAACTTTCAAATACAATCGCAGCAAACCATAAGTAGAATGTCAAATGTAGAATGTAGAATGTCATAGTTTTCGGAAATAGAAAAAAGTTAATAAGATAGCTTGGCTTCAATCAACAGAGAAGCTGGGACATGAAACAAAAATCAAAGAGTAAGACCGGCTCGCATTCTTCGGGATTGAAGAAATTCTTTCAGCAGTACAAGAGTCACAACTTGAACATAAGAGTCGCACCAAAGCAGCGTCTTCTCTACAACCGGCTTTATAGAGCAGAGAATAGGGTTTCATGACGAACACATGATAAAAGAAATTCCAGGAATTATGAATGGTGGGTTCACAGACGCCGCTAGCGAACAAACTAGCTCAGCAGAATGCGAAAAATCAGATATTGAGAGGCGCTTGAAAAAATAAAAGCATTTGCTCAGCATCACAATGCGCCGACGGGAATACTTCCCTACATATCATGTAACGCGAGGAGGAAACTTCCACATCACTACTGACGTCAAAATTGCAGGCAAGTCCTGGTATGAGGAAAACCACATCACTAAAACATTTAAGGGATTGGTGACAAAATTCTACCTTGAAACTCTAAGGAGCAGCCTCGGGAAAATTAATGATAAAAAATTATTCTCTACGCAAACCGAGTTGATGTGGCACGAGAAAAATAAGGGCAAACCACTCCATACACTAGCTAAAGAAACTAACCTCTGAGAAGAAGAATGTTGGTAATTATTATTATTGCAAATAACTGACGCAATGTTCAAAACAAAAACCTTACAATTTTCAGAAGCCAGACAAAAATATTCATTGGATTTCTACATTATGCTAAAAAAAATTTTGCGTGTTCAATCTTTTTTATTAACTCCCTGTACAAACCAACCCCCAAGCAAAGGAATATGATAAATTAATACTGGAAATGATAGCTGCTTTTCTTAAAACAAAAAGTAATAAATTTTCAAAGTCAAAACAAGAAAAACAATATTCACTTCATTTAAATATTTAAAAAAGATATTTTAAGCACTTTCGTTTGCACACTCGCTGAGCGAACCGAAATCCGGAAAGACGAATTTCGGGAATTTATCCATAAAATGATTGGTCCAATCCTTATACGAAAACGTCCTATTTTCAGGCGTCAGTCAAAAAACAATATTTCCCTAATCTACGTCCGTATTTAACAAATAACATTTTGGGAAAATCTCTTGTTTACTTCCCACTAGCGCCATTATCATGTTTACCTACTTTTGGATCCTAATTTTGGCAGAATCCCCAGCACGACGCGACGTGCCCGCAGGTCACAAGCCATCCCGTCACCTGAAGAATGGAACCAATGTCAAAACCATTGCATCTCGCAAACACTGTCCCGACGCGAAGCGAAAAACAAAAGAAATGAGACTTTCCGAAGGTCACTCGCACCGGAGAACGAGAGAGAGAGATATCTATTGGGAGTAGTGATGGGCAAAGTCGGTCTTTTGAGATATCTCGGTCACGTCTACTTCACTCTACGTCCACTTGTGATCCGATCGTGAGTGTAAGGTCATGAGTTATTGATGTTCCAGCTAGTGATCTGTTCAAGTTGCCTACGATGAATGATCTCTCAGGAAAGTCGTGAGCGATAAAAAATCGTAACGAACGCCGCACTCGCTGGCCATTCGTGATTTATGTACTGTAAGCATGACCGATGTGTACAGCTACCTCGTTTAGTGCCGGTTTCCGTAAAGTTGTGGGTAATTAGTTCGTTGTTTCAACTATTATATAAAATTTGGAATAAATGCAATTTGAAATTGAGTTACTGACTACATGGGTGCTCTTGAATTTTAAGTTTGGCAGTTTTTTAAGTTAGCAAACGCCGCCGTGGAGGTTATAGAAGTTTCTGCGCTTCTGAAATGGCATAATATTGTGTTTTGTCTATGGACGTGAGTTACACGAAGAAAGTGTATGTTCAACTTAGGCTAAAATTATAGTTTATGTCGTAAATTTACCAAGATTTAGTGCTTCAAAAATGACCTTTACAGTGAAGTGAATGGTGGGTTTTTGTCAATGTTTATTTACGTCGTAGATTTTCTTCAAGTTACAGTGCCCCCTGAAATAATCTCATAGTTTGCTGCTGTGTGTTTGTCTTAGAATGAATTGCATGTAAAAAGCGAACGTTCAACTTTGGTAAAAGTTTGTTTACATCGTACTATATATCTCAAATTAAGTTACAGTGCTTCTGAAATACTGTCTCGTGATCGTCGAGTGCTTACAATATTAATAAATGCCCAAATCGAAGATTTGTTCTTAGGTTAACGTAATATTTGTAGTTTATTGTTTACATCGTAAAGGTAAAGCATAACTTCCGAGTATTAGTGCAAATACAGGAGCCCAATACATTCTGTGTACATACCTACATTGGTTTGTGTTTATGTCTCACGAATTGAATATTCTACAGAAGTATATAATCATGGAGTATAGAAAATGTATCTTCTAATATCCGTGTTTCTAATGATAACAATCAGTCCTACGATGATTGCTTTTTTGTGAAGTTGCTTCTGTCGTGGTGTTTTTTTCTTCTCCTGAAGCACTTCTTGTGTCAAAGTGAACTGCATAGGACTTTTCACGTTTACCATTCTCAATATTTGTTGAAATATTTGAATTTTTTCAGCCACTTGAGTGATTTATATCTAATTTAAAACGCTCCTTACAAAACATACTTTGTTTGTTGCCGTCGATTATAATCGTAGGCATTTCACCGTGTACTTCGCCACTTAGTTAACTAATCAATCAATCATATTGATATTCAGTAAATATGTTTTTAGCAATACCTACATCGATTCTAAATGTTTAAAAAGAATAATATTAAATGATGGTTTGTATGTACCTTCGTACCTTTCAATAAATTATATATTCAGTAAAAATACTAGTTGTTATAGTATTGAATCTTTGGTGCTATATTCCCCCTCACAAAATGCTTTTGCCCATACATTGGAGATGGAAATTGGTTTCGAACACGATTTTATTATTATAGTTATGTCTTACAGGGTATTCAGCATTTATACATATCAAATGCTTATCCGTAAGTGTTAACATATATTTCTTCTAAGTTATAAGCAATGCCTAATACACACTAAATATTTGTTATAATGATGTGTATGAGTAGGGATTTAAACACTGATTGCATGATGTGATGAATTTTCTTAAATTGTTTGGCATTGACAGAGCTAATTTTAAATCCACTACATTCGCTCTTCCTCTGGATGATATAGCTGCTAGCATTAAGAAGAACCAATTCAATGCAAAAAAATATGAAAGCGTCAGTGAGTTTCTCTGCTATCTGATTGCTACTAGTTGCCATTTCCTTGACTTTAGCATGTAACAGGCAGGGAATACTATACCTAGGCAAAATGATAACTAGTTTACTCTGTAGATGTTATGAAATTCATGGAACAATCAGGTTTGATGATTGATTCTTATAATATCTGACTTAAATATATATGTTCATTATCTTTGCAAGGAATAGTCACTGATCAATTATTAATTTACAGAATGGTTTAGTGCTTATCAATGGTTATATCCATCAATACCTTCAGACTCATATCCACTGTGCCAGTGCTCTCTATATTACAGGGCTGTAATCAGAAAACAGTAGTTTACATATCATCTGAGTAATATCAGTTGTAAGTCATACCTAGTTTAGATTCAAAGAAGAAAAATCAGCTATGCATACAGTGACAAATGTTTATCTCCCCCATGCAATCATTGAATTTGCTAGAACAATATACATACCATATACGATTATGAAAGAGTAAAGATTCTGAGTGTGTTTCATGTTGCATTTTGCTAGATATACATTTTGCATACTTATGGGAACTAAAGCTAATATCTTTTTACTCATTTTCTTTTGACACTTTGAAATTATCTCTTCCTTCTTGCTACCGAAATGGACTTTATGAAAGGACGAGCGGAAGGTACCCGTTGAAATTCAACGGGTGTGAAAAACGTTAAACTTATTGTAAAAGAAAACCGCAAAGCCTGAAGAAAAACTGTATGCGTGGTCATTCGAGGAGTTCGTAACCTATCTTGTATGTTGTGTTCGTTGTAGTAGACACGCTGACCGTTTTCCAGGTGCACGGAGAGATCAATGGGCCACGCATACTCATTACTACCTTATTAGCAAAGGTTGTTAGATGGTCACCTCGTCCCTCCGGTTCTCTTGAGCCGTCTTCTGAGTGATTAACAGCTTGATCGCTTCCCTCGTGTACATAAATATGTTTGCGTTCAATGACTTAATTGAGTTGCGCAATTCAACGTTGATATGTGCGTAGAGTATCTTAATCAGGATTGGACAGAAGGGTACAATCCAGCGGTTGACAACGTCAAGAGGAGTAATGGTAGCAGAAGCCATGTTTATTTGACCTATGAATCCTCCATCACCCGGACTGCGCCTTCGGCATAGCCATAAGCATTGGTTTCGGTTGCTGAATAAAAAATCTATGGTGATTCTTAGTGCACTTGTCGATTTTCATGCACGGATGTCGTTCATTGCGCAGAATTTCCGTTCTTCTTTCGGGTAAGGAGCATGTAGTAACGCCATTACAATTTCCGCCATCTTAAAAAAGATTGAAGGTTCGAAACAGATGGGTCTGTATTTGAACCAGATTTAGAGCTGGTTACCCGTCCGTATGTTGGGTAAGAATGAAATTTGTGCGGATCTTAGCGTAACCCGAGAAACACCACGGGTATATTCTCATGAGATCGCTGGTGGGCATGTCTTTGACCATCCAAGGCTAACCTTTGTCGTTTTATTTCAAGGGCTCATTTTCTCGCAAATAAGACATTCATTTTGCTTTAGAAGATTTTTTCGAAAGGGTACTCTTTTTTTCTATTAGGCATGTTGATGGATATATTAAGTCCAAGGGACGGAAACACAGCGGCAAGTGAGAGTCTAGAATAGGCAACTCGATAGTTGAGTGAATGTACCTAAGTTAACTGCACTTTAACACTTTTAAACATATAAATAACTCGTGACGTTAATGATGTGGGAATTGTCCTAAAAAACAGTTCGCAGTCGTAATGAGAGGCAGACGGTTTCACTACGTGTAATACATCTGAGTATTAAACGATAATGAACAACGCCGTGTTTGTTGTAGCAACAGAGGCATTATTACCATTGGGGGCTTTCCAATTGTGCATCTGCGCTGATCTGTTGCAAACTGTTTCGGTTTTGGGGCTTTCCAATTGTCGCTGTGACGTCATTAGCGCAGCGCAGATGGAAACACATCGGGACCTCTGTTCCATATGCGCTAGCAGACGAAACTTGTGATGGCGGGGAAATGAATGTTGCAGTAGAAACTGGACTGTCTTAAGATACCATGATTATATGTTCTGCCAGCCATTTATACATTGTTTACACGTTTTCATTCATCAGTAATGCCTCTCATTTCATCTAATTGTAATTTTAAGCCCACTTACTATAATCAATTCAAATATACCGTGATTGTTCCGCCATCTTGGAAACACATCAGCGCAGATGCGTTCCAATTGTCCGTTTCAACGTGCGCTCGTGTGTTCCCATCTATTGCGATGTGCGCTAATCTGCGCAAGGCAATTGGAAAGCCCCCATTGATATTCGCTCCACGTAAGTATTCTTGCACATTTAATTAAGTGTGACTTCTATTAATTCCTTAATGTGTAACGTTTACCTTGTAAGTGTTCTCTCATATACATGCAGTGCCCCTTTGAGAGCTACTTTGAGAATAGACGTTGAAGAGTATACTTGTTAAATATGCATTGAATTTATCGATTAGCCCGGAAGCAATCTATCATAGGGGCCTTGGGACTCTGGGCTCTTCTTATAACTACCATGGGCCTGCAGGAAAACGTGATATTTAAATGCCGGAGGCGTGAATATTCTATCAAAATAAAATCTCTGGTTGTCAAGGAAATATGTTATTGTTGATTTCAGAGAACAATGTGAGATTTTTCAATTGAAAACATGAATTTCAGACAAATACGGAGTGTAGAAGAAAATCGATTGATAAAATTAGAAATTATAATTATTCAGCTATATAATTAAAAAAATTTCATCTTCAGTGAAAGTACTTTTAAAAAGCAAAAAATGAAACCACTGCACCGAACACAATGCTTAGCATGGACCACCAGGGGGGACCTTCGGGGGCCTTTGGGGCTTTTTAATACAGCATATGATACAAAAAGATATTTATACTATCAACATGCCAAATTTCAGCTCAATCGGTCCAGTAGTTTTTGCGTGATGGAGCAACAGACAGACAGAGACCATTACATTTTTATATATTACTAAGGATCACACCCTTAACCCTGAAAAAATAGGGTTTCGGTTAATTGAACCCAACAGTATTTGTTGCCTATAAGTGATAAACCCGTGTTCCAAATTTCATCAAAATCGGTGCAGTGGTTTAGGAGGAGATGTGGAACATACCCACATACATACATTGACTTTTATATATATAAAGATTATTCTCTGTGGGTTTGGCAATGTTTAAATAATAGATTAGAGTTGAGTACTGAAGAGGATTGTGATCGAGGAATGAATGGTGTAAGAGGTATGGGTAGATGGAAAAAAATGTGGGTTCATGATGTGGTGGAAGAGACATTAAAGGAGGAAGATTAGGAGTCTTAAGAATAGGAGAGAGCTTGAATGAAGCAATGTATGAATGCAATAGAGGCAAAGGATATATGCCAAGATAGGGTATTTAGAAGAGAGCCAGTTTCCACATCCAAACAGACATCACTAACAACAGAGTGCAAAAAATATCATGTGATAAGTTGTGTGCCTTAAGTTATCCAGGTACTCAATTACTTAGCAGTCAATTTAAGTTTACAGATATCGTTCCTGTGTGACTTAAAGTTAACTTGATCAGAATAAAATTATTTTTTATGCTCTAATTGAAATTAAATATCTCTGTCATAATTTAAATCAAGGATGCACTCATAGTTTTGGTAACACCCTTTTATAAGTTGTAGGAGTTAATGGATGGAGAGGGTCATGGATGTATACTAAAGGCAATGGGAATCAATGATTTTTCACTTATATTAAAATTTTAGTGCATAATGGATTTAGTATGAAATGCTCCATGCTAAATGAATCCTATTACATACTATTATTACTTATTTCACTGATATGAGGAACCTAAGGGTTGTGCAACCATTCATAGATCCATTTATTTTATAATAATCAATTAGTCAAATAAATGTTAGTGTAGGTTTTCTTGGCTTATTTTGAATATCTTCCCTGAAACCCCTACATGATTAAGTCTTAAGTCATCTCCTATTGTCATGATCTTTGGTAAATTTATTAATATTAATCAACTTTTATCAAAGGACATTCTATGATGTTTTGTTTACCTGAAGTAGAAATTAGCTAGGGTAATTAAAGCTGGTTCACACATGCCAGATCGGACGAAGAGCAGGAACGAAGGGAAGATAGTCCACTTAGCATCTGTGGATATTTTTCCTCATGGTAAGTGGCTTACCAGCTCACTCCAGAGTATAGATTGAGAATGGACATTGAGTAGAAACCAATAGAGGCTTAAGAAAACTAGCACAACACATAAATAGTGGAATGAAGTTGTAAATGGGGCAGAATTGTAGTGGAACGAGGTGTCCTACTCAAGATATTAAACGTCTTGTATCAGCAATATTTAAGAATTTAATTATGGGGGATGCGTAATGCCTCAAGTCCTGATATAGGATACAAACAAAATGTTGGATTGGAAGGTTTTATAAAGGGTTTCGGTGGATCTAAACCATTGGCTAATGTTGAGGGGGTGAGAATAGACTGAAGTCATATGAGGAGTGGGTCTCGAGAAGGATAATGAAAGTAAGATAGAAAGAAAGAGAAGTTACGAGATACTTGACTAGGCATTGAAGTTATATATCACAGTGAAGGAAATTTAGGAGTCCACTTCATGTCAGATAGTAGCTAATTAGAGGAAATGAGGTCCTGAAAGGCACTTCTGAATGGAAAGGTCTGCTAAGTTGGGAGGGGTAGGAAAAGGATAGGCAAGTTAAATGAATGGATGTGATGTGCAGAACTAAACTGAAACATTTTAAGGAAAGACATTTTAGAAGGGGGAAGGATGGAAAGGTAACTGACCACCGAAATATATATGGCTGTTAAGCTTTTTGTAACAGAGGTAAAATGTCATGGTCAGGCAAATATAATAATTAAAGTGAGGGTCTTGTGGAATGAATGGACGCTGATAACAGTCCAATGCTATAATTGCATTAAACCATACCTCCACCAATGTTTAAGATAGGCATCAGTTTTTAAACTATAATAAGATTGACTTTGCCACTAGCGATTTCTGATTATCCTATTGAATGTTCTGCCAATTCCCTGCTGTTTCTTTCTAAATTTTCCTGCTAAATTTTTATCAGGAATTTTGGACCAGTAATGAGTAATTAGTAGTATCAGAAATTATAATTTGTCCTTGGCAAGGAATTAAATTTTAAATGAATATGGTCTAAGCTCCTGTGTACAAGCCATGTCGGAATACACATTTTGATGGATGATATGAAGATTTTGTTGATTACAGATTGCCAGCGCTAATTTATAACAGATGACGCTGTCTACTGAACGCAGAAATACGGTATCGGTGGTATGAAGTCATAAATTGCCTTCCTAAACATGTTAGTACATGCCTACTTTGTCATTATTTCCCTTTTTGATTGAAATAACTCCTTGCCGATTTCAATGGGATCGCCTAAGGCTGATGTAATGACCCACTCATGTAATTCATTTTTTTGCTCACGACCAATTACAGTATTACGATATTTAAATTGTACCGTTTATTGAACCTGCACTCTTTACAAATGCAACCGAAATTGAGTCCCGTGATCTTGGCCCACAGCCCACTGAAGCATTCCAAATATAGATAACATAAAGATTAAATACGATAAAAACAAGTAATCATAATCACTGTCATTAACTGTTCCGGAAACTCATACTGATATTCACTGATCAAGCCGGTACATTATTTTAAGTTACTATTCACTACAGAAGTATAATGGTGGAAGTATAAATCAAATTACCTGTGGGTTATCATAATTTGCAGTTATCATGTCTCGACCCGCGTTTGTTTTCCGAAATAAAGTTCTTAAAGTACCATTCCTCTAAATACAAAGGAGACATATTGGCACATACGAAATTTTATTCTCGGAAATTAGGATTCGCTGAAAAGATATACAGTTAAAAATATGTGCACGAACACCAAAAGAGAATTTTATTCCAAAACAATTCGGCGAAAATACAATGCTGGTTGAATACTCCGGTGGTTTTAACACGCCGGTACTTTGGAAGACATAGGAAGGAAATTCAGACGAAAGGAAAACCAATGGACTTCTAATGAAACACTGGAAACATTCTTCATTGAAAGAAACACCACCAGTCTAGAAAAAGTGATTGAAGAGAGAGGAGCGGAGTTGAATTTTTGGTAAAACGGCCGATATGTATAATATCGCGGCAAGGGTATCAGGTTTGATTTCTAAGCGAACACGTCATACACTCATATTTATGTATCACACAATTTACGACTCGTCGCAGCTAAGGAAAACAATTAATAGGAAATAGTATTGAATTGTACTACTTACAGGTGACGATTAACCTATTGCACGTAATAAATAACGGCACTACATAGCCAACGCAGTCATAAATTATGCATCGCTTGACGAATAAACAAACGGATAATTACCTTGATCATGTTTAGTTTCCATTGTATTCGCCTTGTTTTTTAACCCAGCAATCTCTTTGCCGACAGTGTAACGGATTCGGTCTTCATTTTTAATTGGATTCTTAACTAAAAAGCGAGCCAGCAAAACTTTCTCAATGCAAGATATTTGTGTCGTGATGTAAATTGTTGACTGTTAGTAACGCTGCGTCTTTGTTTGCGCAACTGAGCGGATCGTCGATGAGAAATCACGAAAATAAAAATAACTCATGATTGGTTTCACACGACTTAACTGCCTACATCTCACGAACGATCAAGTAACTTATACATCCCACGTTAGACAAATCACTCAAGATTTATTTGGCCGGTCTCAGATCTCGTGATCGACACTTGATGTCATACAATCATTCCTAACGTGATCCGCAAAGATGAGCTCCTCGGTCATTGGAGAGATTCAGTTCATCGATCTATCTTTTAAGAGAACCTGATCTCGGGATTCGATCACTCACGACCGACCCATCACTAATTGGGAGGGCAAAACAAGTGGCCATTTGCGAGCCGCGGACTCAAGTGTGCGACACGAATATTAAATCATTCGGGCGGACTCTATGCCGACGGCCGTGACGTCGATGGGCGGAACTGCCCGGCTTCATACGTCACCGAGATGCACTCCGCACGCATTCCCGTCCACACTCACCTGGGCACGCTTGGAAATCATACTGGATCCGTCCAATATAATGAAATACTTAGAAATACCGACGCGTGACGTAATGGAAGCACATATACGAACGGATGGGGGTAACTGACGTGAAGAATTCCGACGCATTGCTTTGCCTCCGGACAAAACCCTGGAGAGAGCTGTGACTACGCTTGGCTTCCCTCTCGGCCAAGTGAAAGGCTATACGGCACAAATGGTTCTCAGATTAAGTTGATGACATTTCTGAATTATGAGAAATATACAGTAATCGATAAAATAACACACTGAAAATATAACTCCTTCAGGCTCGACATGGTGGAAGTGTCGATATTCAGGATGAAAACACTTAGTAATCTTCCACACATTTATTTAGCAGGCATGTTTAGAAAGTTCACTTTTGTTTTGTATTTGGCGCCCATCTGTATCGACTCCACTGACTGTCGAGGCTGTCGAGTATTCATTTCGAATCGGCTGTGGAGTCGACTTGGTTTAGTCAGTGTTGCTCGGACGCCAATATTTCGCTAACGTTTGTGAAGGTAGTTTCGCATTCAGTTCCGCTAACCAGTTTGATTGTAATATCGGCATCATCATTATGTGCTTCGCCGCAGTGTGGTGAAACGCCGTGCTAGCTAAATAAATTTGTAGAGGAGTACTAAGTGTTTTATTCGTCATCAAAATGATAAAACTTGAAGATCACTCCAGCAATATCTTTGGATGGGGATACTAATGGACCGAGGGTCAAGTCACAGACGAAGCATCTCATGTAATTCCCAAGCAGAAGCCAAAACACAACTCAACGTGATGCATCATAATGTGAAACCACCAAATGGTACGCTTTACCAGAAAGAATTCGAAGCCGTAGTCTTTCCTCAAAAATGTAGAATAGAAAGTGATCATGAAAATAGCACTCATTGAAGGCTACTCTAAAAACTTCAATGAGGATGACTAACAGACTGAGGGTAGAGATACACACTAAACCCCTAGTTTAATTCAGAGCCGAAATTTTTCCGTTGACGTTAAAATATTTCCCACACTCCACCGGTCCACCGTCCGCTGCATCGAAAATGCACAAAATCACACGAAAAAAATAGCCTACAGCGGGTATCAAATCACGGACCTTATACTTGCCGGACAAATGTAGTGGTCTTTCTATTGGCCCGGCAGGCCAAACGTCCGCGTTTATTCCTGATCAAGGCCGATTTTTTCTCGTGGCAATTCCTATGAATTCCATCACCGGAAGTCGGAAGAAAAAAAAGCATAGAATCCTACCTCGGGTATGGATGTTACGGATTATATGTTAGGCAGGGAGCCTAAAACGTAACGCCCATGCACTAAGCCCGTTGTTGATATAAGCAATCTAGATAGCACACCTCACATGAATTCTGTAATTTTCAAAATTAAATTCTTAGTACATGTAATCTATCACAATACCCATTACTGAAGGTTCATTTTTAGTTTGCTTACCCTTGAACAGCATGAGACGTAAAACACATCTGGTGAACGATAACGCATAGAAGAAAACCCGCTGCAACGGTGGCTTTTAGGACAAAAATTTAATACTTCGAAAGGCGAATTAAGTTATTAATTTGCATTTCCAGGTGTTAAGAAAATATCACCCTAATTTATGGCCGCTGATAAACGCACGGTATGTAGCTATCATGCACCAGCTTATGTTACATGCAAAGCTATCGCCTTCGGCCAGACAAAGACCATGATCAGTTACAACTACCCCAACCCTCATTCTACGTATCCATACATTAAATCAAAGTTGCATAATTAAGAAGACTTTGCAACGTGACACATACCCCATATGAGAAGTAAACATTTTCACTGCTCGTCATTTTTCGAAGCTATCTGCACATAGTAATATAAACCCGTATTCTAAGAAGATTACTGACAAACAATGACACTAAAAGCGAACCTCCTTATTTTGTACGAAATTTACAACTTGCAGGATTAAACATTCACAACTGACAGCTCTATAGTGCAGATAATACTTTCGAGTGTTTGGGTATATTTTATGAATCTAAATGTTAGCCAAATCTTGGTTATAAATCAATAATATAATAAGCATACTTCATCCAAATCTTGAATTTGGATGAAGCATTCAATAAATAATTAGTTCAAAGTTATCATTGGGTTGTAGTACACTGATTTGATGCGTGCGAATTCTGCGGAGATAAAAATGTGTACACATGTGTTCATGATTTTTTCAAAGGAAAACGAACAAATTCTGTGTAAACTTTGTTGTTTCGTCGAGCAGGTTCTATAACTTTGACGCAAGAGCAGTCATTTTATTTGCTTCACCCAGTTCTTATGTAATAAATATCGAGGAGATGGAATTCAAGTCACTCATCCGCCGATGCGTCCGCGAGTGTCAAAGGAATCCAGAAAATGTCTCCATCGACGGAAAAACGTCCCACACAACGGACAGCTATGCCTCGAGGCCTATACATACACACGTGTAGATACACGTTGCAGGCCGGCATGAAGCGCGGCCTGCACTTGGACCGAGCTTTCTCGTGGAACTCTCGAAGGATCGGGGAAGTGCGCTGTGCCGACCACGAAAGCGAGGGCTTGGAAACAAGTATATAAGGTTTTACACTGGACCCAAGGTGCGAGGTTTGTGTAAATATTCCGTTTCCATTCCCCTCGCTGATCATCATGGGTATTTCTGCAGCTGAAAGGTAGGTACTTGAGCAGTCCTGCTTGCAAATGCCCCAACCTTCTTCAAAGATCTTGTTCACAAATTATATTTCCAGTATTACGTCCCTTTTGAACTCTTCGATTCTTTTTTCTTCCTTCTTACTGGCCAAAATCATTGGTAATCGCACAACTTTTTAAATTAATTACAATTGAAATGACATTGAGGGCCATCATAAAAACCTACACCGGCTTAATAGCAATTCCTGAAAAAATTTTAACGTCCGTCAAAAACACCATAGCCATAATGCTTTAGGAGTAAAAAAAACAGATTCCTATGAATTTTGATTTTAACTTATTGGCCTGTTGATTTTAATTTCACAGTTCCCTTTCTCATCTACACTAGCTTTATGGTGAAAATCTTTTGTACCAATAAAAATACTACCTATTCTGGTCAGTCAGAGACAATATTTTCTACGATTAAGGAACGCGTAAATTAAGCGTTTTGCCGAATGGTCGCATTAGGATACGGTAGAATTCCATCCAAACATTTAAGCAACAGGCAACGCAAATATTTCTCAACGTTGCCCATGCGAAGGCGAAGAAAGTTCCAATGATAATGTGGGATATGCCACCAATTACTATATTTATTTATTGAGAGTACATTGCAGTTGGGCAATACGCCGGCTAGCAAAGACAGAAATGAACTTGTTACATTAGGTGAAACTTTTCACACGCAAGTATTTAATTAGGTGAATAACACTAAAAATAAAATGAAGGAATAATCTCAAAATGCGGTCCTATAAGTAAAAAAGAAGAAAGAAGTGGATACCATCGCGTACCTGGAAATGAGCTTTACGGGGCTTCATCTATGCACCTAAGTTCAGAAATTTTTATAGCCTGAGTATATGTACTTCCAAACAATGGTGCAATGTGTTTATTTCTAACACTAAGGTTTGCGATATAACTTTAAACATTACAGCATATTAGCATATTCCGGGGAGTATATTGCATTGGATTTCTCACTACCAAGGAGAGAGCACGGTATATTTTCCGCAACGCCAACAGGCGATGATATAAGTGTTTGTTTACACGCCACTCGCTGGAGAAACGACGTAACGTACACTGTTAAGAGCCTTTCCTTAAAGACAGACCAACACCAGACAAATGAAGGACTTCGACGCCTTCACCGCGTCTCTCATTCCGACCTTACACTGCATAACAGCCCGCAATACCGCAAACATCCAAGTTATTGTGCAACACAGTCAATGATTTTTCTATCTACCTATCATTTTGTGTCCATTAAGATCGGTAGGGTGGGCAGATAAGGTAGTCTTAGACGGAAGGATAGGTGGAGGGAAACTCCATAAACAACTACAAATCTTAATACCACAGCATGCTAATCGTCAGGGCAAAAAACTCACATATCAGCGGTACACACGTGAAGCTACAAGTGGTCATTGATGGCATTACAAGTCTGGTCAGATTTATTAAACCATAATGCGCTACAAAACTGGCTGAAATGCGCTACATTACGCAACAGTCAACGCCACGTTATACATATACGACTAAGTACCCCTAAAAGAAGGTTTAGTTTAGGTATTTCATTTTTTGGAAACGATAGTATTTAGGCCAGGTTTTATAATCTCAGTTGTAAACCGGACAGGGATAAAAATAATCTCAGTATGTAAACTGAAGTTGATATGTTATCCTATCAATGATTTTCACTTCAACCAACTGATATTATGAAGTAATATACAAAATCAGAAATTTCAGTTAACATAAAACTAAGAAAAAATATACGTAATATTGTAGTTAATATTAACCATAAATTATAAAACCGGGTAAAAAGGACAGGCTTTTGAGTAATTTTAACAGCATATAACATTTTAACAACATCATTCTCTCATATGTGCTTGAATGCAAGTGTTAATGGTAAAAATTGCTTATTTAGAATATAGTTACATTCACAAATGTCCGGTTTTCATCAATACTGGTTAACATTGACGGCAAAAAATAAACTTTGTTACACCCCTCCCCAAAAAAAGTAGTCGAAATCGGGAAGCGTACATCCAGTTTTCACAAAATGCGCTATTTTTCGATGATTTTTATTATAAAACGCACTGGCGGGCTTACGGATTCAAGGCGCGCTACTTATGCGCGTTGGACGCTCAATTTGGCCACGCCGGGTCTTACCCACAGGTGGGCATTTACGCAGAATGGGAAGTCTTTCGACAACTTCTCGGGTACTCAATGTAGTCTTGACGGCCCCGATAAAGGAGGTTTGAAATAGACGGAGGCGACATTCCACCTGATTCTTGAAGCCGATTACAGTCTTCAGGCATGATATTTGGCTTGCTCTCACGTTTACTGGGTTTGCATTTGATTTCCGTCAAATATCCGTAACTTCCGCAAGCAATGCAATGTTAAGCGCCTAGTGGGCCACGCCCACTCGGAGCAAAATCCTTCCCATACACCACTGTTATTGCTTCACCCTCGTTCATAGGCGCGCATGTCCTAGTCTACTCTATTCCCTTTTAATCTACTCGGTCCTGATCCTATTATCAAGTGTTGGCCATCATTAAGTTTAACATTTATAACCCCTCATGGTCCAAATCTTACCGATTTATCTGACTAAAAGTTCACACCCAGACACGCAATACACTCGGTCTTCGTACCGGAAAACCATAGATACATGTCCCTACCAACTGGACACGATCCTGAATCCTGGGAGGATAATGGATGAATCCATACCCTTTGGAACACTTACTTGTCAATAGAATCAGACGCAGTCATGCCAAACAAAATTAAAGTAGGGTGAACCTGAACTCCTAAAACTTACATTTCCTTGATATGATTCTCCCGCGGTATCCAAATCTTTGTCTCTCAATTGACGAACGGTGTATTTTACTCGGATGCTAATAAAATTGCTTTTGAACAGCAACGGCACAGAAAACTACTATTTGTCACAAGCATAAGTCCTAAACTTCTTTAAAGTGTACATGACCGTGATTTTGATCACTCATTCCTAATTCCTCAAAATATCACATGCGATAACTACAGTGAATGGAAATTACATTCGAGTGACATTTAGGTAACAACCAAAAGAAACAACTTCACAAGAATGACAATCACCCAGAGGTTAAAATCTTGACGTCATATCCAATGGTAGACGTGCAGCACACAACTGTCTCCGAAATTGAATAATTTTGGGAAACAAGCGAGATAATTTAGCGCGGGATGAATGAGCATACAGCTTGCATATTCCTATTGCCTATTCTTAGAGACAATTTTTACCCACCGTGCGATCCCTAATGCATGCCGGTAAGGCAGATGAACGAAGAAAAAATTTACCTGATGTTATCTCAACTAAAGGTCAGCACCTTACCATCTCATTCTACAGGCGGTACGCTGTCCCCAGATTTTGAGGGAATCCCGAATGAATTTCCCGGCGACGCTGATGCACCGCGATGGTGGGATTACGCGCACGAGGACTGAATTCATAGATAAAGGGAATAAATCAAGCGATCAGAGACCAAAGAAAAAAAAAGAATTCATAGACGAATGAGGGTAGGCTGGCAAGCTTTCCCGTCACTTTCTGTGGGCCGTCATTGGGAACACTCACCCCCTCTTCTTCCTCAACCCCGCAAAGCACGGCGGGGCGGCGGAGGGGAGGACTCCCGGAGCGGGGGGCGGGATGGGCACGGGGCAGCAGCCCCCGCACACGCTAACGCAGAGCGGGCAGCAGGGCGGGTGAGGGCGGACGGCAGCGAGGGGCCCGGGCGCCGGAGCCGATCCGTGGAAACCACCTGTTATCACCATGGCGCGAAGAAGGACCAACGCTTTCCCCTTTACAGGCACACACACAAAATAACAACACTGAACACGACGGCGAAGAAACACGCGTTGAGTGCACACACGCTGAAAATCACACGGTGTCTCGGAGACTGAGGGGACACCAACAAAACCCCTTCTTCGTGTGTCGACGCGCGACCGGGTACGGCAAAGAAACTGGGACGACGCCTTCCTCCCGGAGAGGGAGACACCGAGAAAGAAAGGTCGAAGGGTGACGCAGTCTCTGCTCGCCTTATAGCCTCCTCCTCTCCTATTCTCCTCTCCAGCTGGACACAACAACCGACGGCTTCCTCTTCCTTCACTTCCCCTCTTCTCGGAGGGATTTTTCACGTCAGTCGCGCGCGCGGAGAACGGGCGAAGCGCCCGCCATCTAGCTACGCCCCGCCGCAACGAGAGGCGAGGCGGGAAAAACGGGAGGGGATAGGGGCAACCTAGTGTGCAGAAGTCGCGGCGGCTCGATAGACCACGTCGAGTCCGAATTTTCGAGGTACTTCACGAAATATTTGTCGACATCGTTTTCTCCGGTTTGCCGAAAATTTTAGAATCTGAATTTACGAGTCTTCAAGCGATTAATTGCGATGCATATGGAATTCTTTCAGTATACCAAAGATTGGACAGCGGCAAGTCCGAATTTACGAATTTCCCATGCGATATATCTCGACGCATATCGAATTCTTTTGGTTTATCGAAAATTGTAGAGCCCGAATTTACGAGTGTCCTCCCTTGCGACATATCGTGACACATATTGTGCTCTTTCGATTTGTAGAAAATGTCGACGTAAATAGAGGTACGTCGTTTAACAACTCCGTAATTCATACTCGCCGAATTGTACAAGTTCGATAAAAACATCGAACTTATTTTTTGACGCAACAGGCGCGTATTTTGAACCTTACGGTGTCCGATTTTTCGAGTGGCTTTTAGTGAAATCTCGCGCCGTACATCAAATGTTTCAATTTATCAACTACGGCGACGTAAACCGAGGGAGCCTTAAAACGAGTCCCAAGTTGAAATTCATCGATTCGGCAAAATATATGATAAAATGTGTCGAGGTACTGAAAATTGCTACTTAAATTGGGAAGAGAAATCGAATTCCTGGTTCAATTACATCCATTCATCTCAATTCAATAACCTTTTTCGGTACGCTGAAAAGTTAAATACCTATTAAGGGACTCATGAAATCAATTCCCTCGGTCAAATCCGTTAATTTTTCGAAGTTAAATATAAAATTTGCCGAAAATAACTGAGAGAATTGGAGCTCCTAGTTCAAATTTCTTTTCCCGTCAGAAAAGATTAAACTTTATGAGCTACATAAAATTTAGACAAACTAAGAGATGATCTATTTTGAGCCACCAGTAAAAATACTTCGCTGAGCCATAACCATTGAAACAAATTGCACACGCATGAAATTCTACAACGCGAATCTACAGATGCCACTAATATAATCTTTAATACAAATTCATCAATTAGTCAATAGTTACAAAAAAATTGAGTCCAAGAATAATGAAAATAGGTCAAAAAATAGGTGCCCAATAGTAATAAGTGCCAGTCGGATACACCACATCCACCCGTAAAGATAATAAGTGCTTGACGTCGAGGTCGCCAATTCGTGAGGAATGTGCCATCATCGCCACGCTTTAAGTAATAATAATAGACTAAAACACACAAGAATTCAATATCTGACAGTGCATCTTAATGTGCAAGTCAAGAAGCGAGGCCAACGCAAAGGTTCGGCGCCTCAGGGAGGCGTGGAGTTCGAATAAAATCTTCGCAGCACGATGCTGAGTATCGAGGAATTGTCGATGATACATCGAATTTGCGACGCAAATGATGCGACTAGACGACGTCAGGTCAATTTATCATCTCCCCTTTTCTCGACACTACCAGTAATACGTGCCGCAATCAACGTCATACTCTTCTGAGAAATTATTAATATCGATACGTGAGAGATTTAAAATGCGCTCAATAATGACACCAAGCTATCGTATCTGCTTATTGGCACGGATTCGAATCAGCTACTGACAGGGTTGACAGGTTACCCAAACCAGAGAGATCGTTTAAGCTCTGAAATACGTTAGGGTGATGCTAACAAAGAGGGTACGCTCAAAATACCCGATCCGTTGGGATACGTCAGGAACCATTAGAATTGCAAGTGATAACTTGATAGAAGGAGCTATCGGGGTCTAAGACAAATGGTTGAAAAGAATTAACAAGGACAATATTGATGATAAAGGACATTTTACCCACTACAAATACTGTAATTTGATGATAAAAACGGGTTAGTAACTTAGCTCATCATCATTTCCTTCATTGGATATGCAATAAACAAAGACGACCAGATTTACGGCAATATATATTAGCTTTTTCCTTCGAGACGCCTCTTCCTCCCACAATTGGAAAATGCAGTTTAAGGTATAATTTGAAAAAAATTAGGGAGAAAATAGTAAAATTTTGAAAATCAACAGTGATAAGGATATAATACTTCTGATACTGTAGTTTTATATCAAAATTAAAGTAACAAAAAAAGTATCATGAATTTCATTTTATGATCAAAACTCCTCAAGCAGGGTCCCAAGCGACTGAGTTGTGTCAAGCCATTAGAAAAAGCATATTTATGTTGTTGTCCTTAAAAATACATTGACTTCGCTGGTAACTAGCCTCAGATTCTAGGAAGCTAAAGTAAGGCTCTTTCAATGCAGATTAATCGACGAAAATTAATTCCAACAAATCAATTTTTTTCGACCCAGACAGCCGGCAGCTGTACCATCTTTATGTACAAATATTGATTAATATATGCATAATGACTTCAACAATTGCAGTAATTTGCTGTTAACTCTAAAAGTACGATCAGATGGGGCCTTTAATTTATTACTAGTTTATTCCCTGAAAACATTTACTACTGTAATTAGTTTTTCCCTAAAATGTTACAAATAAATGGGTGGGAATTCCAACTTTCCAATTTCCCCCCTCACCCAACGCTACGTTCGGGTGCACCGGAACAATTCGGCGCCATTCATGGAAAGGAAAAGGCAAAGGAATCGAGGCAAACGATGATGGCGATCGACCTTCCTTGCTTTCTTGTCCGTGGCGGGGAAGGTACAAAGGTATAGCTCGGCTAGACCGGGGCTGCAAAGTATTTCAAGGGCGCAGATCCTCAGGGCCCCTTAGGGAAGAGAGAAATAAATAAATCTCTCTTTAAGAGCCGTAATCTTGCGTCTAAGATCTCGACCGCGATTACCGCTAACTTTCTGCATATCATACGGTGCAACATGATTTACTGTCCATTTACGGCGGCTTCCGCCACCGACCAAGAGTGATAGTATCACAGTAGAAAATGTCTGCGACGGAAAAAGCAATTATAGTTCTTTGCCATTTATAAAAAGGTGCGGTGTAACGGCTGTCAACACACTCTGAGTATGACCGATTCGCAAAATAATATCATGATTCTATGTTAATCTGGCAGTAGTCATTTCACCCTTTAACTGCTCCCATCGTCTATAATCGATCGCCGTACCAGACTGCTCCCATCGTCTATTGGCGATTTGAAGTATGGTTTATGGTTTTATTATAGGTGCTAAAAATGTTTTCGTCTTTTAGTAAATAAAGTTCAACAATTCGTATTCAACAGTAAAATCAGACGATAATTACTCATTGTAAATTTTAAAATAAATTTTCCTTGAAATAAAAATTGACAAATTTTAAAATTACGCAAAAATTTAGAAAAAAGTTTGCGTTTGGGGAGAGCTATATTTCAGATTATTTGCGCAGTTAAAGGGTTAAACAAGTCATTAATGCCGCCTAAAAATGAATGGAGGGCAAAAGTAACGGTTTCCTCTTCAACTTGTTCTTCAACCACTTCATTTGTGGAATTTTAAGGCAATATATAAGGAATTTAATATGTGTTAAGCATTTAGTACCACCGGTTACGTAGGGATGACATCTTCGGGTACCCCGGAAAAAAAATTCTTTTCAGGAGATATCTTTCTTTGATACCAGAAGAAGTCATTATTACGACAAAATTAAGCGTGCCAAATAAATAATTTCATGGAATCCGGCACGTTATTTTAATGTTTTATTTTTATACAACAAAGATCATCTAGGAGGCGCTCAACATTGACTCAAAAACAATGCCATTTTTAAATATAACTGTTTCAAGCTGAATATGGTGGAAGTTCTCGATATTCATAATGAATAAAAACACTTGGTAATCTTCCACAAATCTGTGGAAGATTACCAAGTGTTTTTATTCATTATGAATGCCATTTTTAATAAAACCAACATTCCAAACTGACCAACGTCACCTTACATGCCATCAATTCACGATTTCCGCCTCCTTACACCTCCTAGTATACGACGGTCATGGCTCTCGAGCAGGACAATATGAAAATACAGAAAATGTAACTTTAGTAGATATTTATTGATGATCTTACTGCGTACGAACTGCGAAGAAAGCGAAACCACTTCAGCCATCATCATCATACCCGTTACCGATAGTAATCAAAGAGTCGTTCCAGTTATTCCAATTTATAAGGCAAATAAAGTCTTCCATTTATTTTATTGAAGTTAGCTGGGAATTAGACAAAGGCGAACTTCAGAGGAAACAAATAGCGGTTAATGAAATATGCGCATGGGGTTAACCGTAGTTTTTTCCCCAAGGTTGCCGATGTTTCTTTAAAGCTGAGGTCGTAAAATAATTTACAAATTATTAATAGTCCCTGTCTACAAAAGCTGAAAAAAATATTTCAAAGAAATACTGACAACGTTCCGAACGCAGCAAAGTTGGTGCAAGCAGTAAAAACCGTAAGAAACTAAAATATTTCCTGCTAGACGCACGGTTTTTCTTTTTTAGTTTTCCAGCTAACTTCAGCGCAGAAAAACGCACCTCTCTATCTGTTTTTATTTACAGTGCACATGTTCTCACATGAGCTTTGAGGTGACCAGAGCACTAGATTATAAAAATAATTTATTGCTTCGTTTTTATAAAGTATTTTATAACACATTTTAAACATGATTGAATCGATAAGTCTAAATGGCTGGGGACATTCGATGGAAAACATACCGCGACAATATAAACTCGACGTTTGGACACCCACCACACGTCGAAGATCCTTTAAAACACACTGACTCTTCCTCTGATCCCTCTTCGTGAAAATGAAACTTGGTATTTAACTCCACTTCCCCCTGGAAGGAAGGCAATTGATTTCAATTGCAAGGTTTTTCAAAGTAAAGCGGACTGAAAACGGGGATGTTGATCGCTACAAGGCTCGTCTTGGATGTGCTCAGCGCAAGGGCTAGTCTTCAAGGGGACCTTCAAACTGTCAAAGAGAAACTCAAGAATGAATTTAAAATGACTGATCTAGGCCCTCTGAGATGTTTCCTGAATATAAAGATTGACAGAATCATCCTCAGCCAGCAGTCCTACATCAACAATCTGCTGCAGCGTTTTGGCATGGAAGATTGTCATCCAACCAAGATTCCAATGGAAGCCAGACCTTGTATAAATTGATTCTATTTAATGTTGTTTTCTTCATAAAGAAAGATATTTCTGTTTTTGTGAGTACATTTAAAAGAATTTGTTTTTGTGTCATGTGTGTTTCCACATTTGAATGCTTGTTCCTTTTCTTTTTCGTTTTATTGGACATTGCTAGAAATGAGGTGGAGTGTTGGAATATATGCAATTCTATCTATTTATAAGACGTTTCTAAAGGAAATAAACAAAAGGTTCGATACGTGGATATCGTCTCTGGTATTGTTGTCTGACCGGAAGAATGCACGGCTTCTTGTTGCTCTAAACCTGTGTACCTTTAAAATATCAAATTTTACCTTTAAATTTTAGGGATTTGTTGACATTGCTAGAAATGAGGTGGAGTGTTGGAATATATGCAATTCTATCTATTTATAAGACGTTTCTAAAGGAAATAAACAAAATGTTCGATACGTGGATATCGTCTCTGGTATTGTTGTCTGACCGGAAGAATGCACGGCTTCTTGTTGCTCTAAACCTGTGTACCTTTAAAATATCAAATTTTACCTTTAAATTTTAGGGATTTGTTGACACCAATACGAAGATTTTCCTTGAACGGTGCAAATATAGTCATAACGATACCTTGGGGATGCTACTAGACACTGGGGATGCTGCGCTCTGCGCAGGAGATTTTAAATTCGTATCGGCGCATCAATTTACAGTAAATTGAATTTAAAGGCAAAAGATGGCGCGTTGTTTACTAGAAATCGTGTTCTTAGGGAAAGTATGAATTTTATATTCAATGCACAATCACTTATCACAGTTTTACCAAGGTTTCTACAGATCTATATGCCAACATGATTCTGTGACCAAGGCATATATTTCCAGAGGAAAATTTGCGATACAAACAACTTTGAAAATGAATTTTATGCAATGCTCTGATTAATTACTAGCATCTCACATGGCACTGGATTAGGGAAATCCCAATAAAGGTACAAAGGAAGGAAGAATGGCTTAATACGTTTGACTATGTACTGCTGACCATAGCTGCACAAGAATTCAGCCAACTATTGATTTTTGAGTAGTCACATAATCTTTTTTTCTTAAGAGCATCTAAGTATGTATTTGAATCTCAAAATCCCCGGGATTTCAATGGATTTATTTTCATGCGCTTATCACGCTTGTAGTAACACTGCCATCTTTAATTATCAGTATGTTAAATTATTACGCCAATAGTATTATATTTCTATTCAGTGCTATGTTATCGCCCCCAGAAGCTTATTTGTGCGGCAAGGTGCGTAACAGCAATTACAGACCGCCTCAGGAACGTAGAGTCCGATGATAAAGGTGACGCGCCTGCGATACCATATTCATCCGGCGGAAGCATTATTCAAAGTCGCCCCAAAGGAAACCAGTCGCCCATCTCATTTCAATGAATAAGCAACCCATTCGCATCGTTTTCCCCGACGACCTCTCCGAACGATAGTGTTCGTCTCTTATGCCGCTGAATACTAGATCTCGCACAACGGAAGATACGGGATGCGATTCGGGATGGGGGAGAACCTGCCCAGAGTCTACCGTAAGATAACAGATTGCAGTCAGTCGTGATGACTCGCTATAAATTCTGAGTGATTATATAAATCTAGGTAGTACATACATAGAGCAGTTAGGCGAAACATACTACTAGTAGTAGAACCCTGTGTAACTTGGCAACATGTATAACTACCTATCCAACCTATCTGAATAACATTTCATACGATTTCTCTGTAACTCGCGGAGAAGTGACGTTTAAAACCTGTCATTTAGGCAGTCAGTTCCCTAGATATAATCATAACTATCTACACAACCGAAATTTATCAATATTGGCAACAGCTTCTGCAAAAATCAGCTTCGAGCTAAAGCGAAAGATTTATTTCGTATTTAGTCTACAGTCACAAAATGTACCCAAAAAAGTAGTACTTGACTTACGACACTCATTATTTCGATTGTGACAAATGTTCTAAATCCGATAATTACAATAAAAAAGTTGCATAGTAAGATGAAACTTACATATGGGAGTTGTTCATGTCTAAAAATATAATTACTTCAACAGAGACCTACCAGAGCGTAACACTTATTCCCTGTATCACATTTGACAGTACAGTTGAGAGGTAGGGAGAGGAGTGATTAGGATGAAAATATTTTTTTCGATATCATCGGAATATCGGAAAATAAATGCGAGAGAATGAAGACCAAATTAGTTAAGCCCAAGTCAAGAGATTTTCCAGAGGCAAGACTGGAGTTTGAAGTAGGAGGGCGTCCACTGGAGCATGAAGGATAGATTGGTTAACTAACTAAGCTGAATGCAGAATATAGCATAGAGTACCACGTAGGTGGAGGAATGGAATAGCAGCAAGGGACATTGGGAGATGAATTTTGTTGGCGAAGAAGGAATTTTAATACAGAAGATGAGTAATGATAGGGATCTAATGTAAGGATGCTAAGGAAAAGCCGGTATAGTTTCACGTGGAGCGTTGCATAGTGTCACGCAGAAACAAGGACACTGAGGAAAGAGGATGAAGCCCTTGAGATCCAGGGGTGGAAGAAGACAGAGGTGGAGTGAAAAGCGGCGAATGGGGCAAGCAGAGAAATGCTAAGCAAGGTATGCGAGGAAGCTTCTGGAGGACATTAGGTGGATGCAGACATCTAGTTACACCAGCAGTTGCCGACCTTTTCCGACTTACCTTTCCCTTCAATGGCTTATTTACGTTGATCTCACCCCATTATGGAGGGACATTGCTTATAAATTATCTTTTTCCTAATACTTATACCCTAATCCGTTATCATCCAAAGTTTTTCGCGCATCCCACGTACCCCACTGAGTTCGCGTAGGTACCCCGGGGGTTTATTTTGTAATTTCACTTAAGTGAGAATACGTATAAAATGTGGAAAATATCGTCATTTTTCGTAGTTCAACTCCGTCACCCAGGTGGCTTGACCATCTTCGGCTCTCTAGTGGTTAACTGCCGGTCTATTAATTTGACTCATCCGCTCCTTCGACTCTTGATCCGTATCCTTCGACTCTTGATCCGTTTCATTTGGCTCCGTCTTTCATAAATTCCATCTCACCTGTCGTTAGGAACGTGAAATGGAGCCACCATCGGGCTCTAGCTGATCGTGAGCCGATCATTAAGAGAGCGAAACGGATCTCCCGCCTTCCCGCAAAGAGTCATTAAAAAGGTGAAGGGCTCATCCCCCAGGTTTAATGACTTTCACTCTCTTAATGATCGGCTCACGATCGGCAAAGGTCCGATGGTGGCTCCATTTCACGTTCCTAACGACAGGTGAGATGGAACTAATGAAAGGCGGAGCCAAATGAAACGGATCAAGAGCCGAAAGATACGGATCAAGAGTCGAAAGAGCGGATGAATCAAATAAATAGACCGGCAGTTCACCACTTGAGAGCCGAAGATGGTCACGCCGCCTGGGTGGCGGAGTTGAAACTCGAAAAATGACGTAATTTTCCACACTTTATGACGTATTCTCATTTAAGTGAGATTACAACATAACCCCCCAGGTTGGGAACCGCTGATCTAGACGGCACGAAAGAATTATCGTGCTACGGCTCCTTCTAACGCGTCTGATCCACAAATTCAAACGCCTCAGGCGACGTTAGGGACCCTGACTCCTGAAGAGCCCCAAAGTGAGAGGTCACGCCGAGTGAATTAATGACCACTGTGGAGGCCACTGAAGTGGGAGGAGCATAAGAGATAGCCGGGGGCGAGGATAATATAATAGTAGTAGAGGCACCGGCGAAGAACTTGATACAAAGCTGTCAAAAAATGATATACAAAGTTCGATTTTTACCAAAGCTAAAGATCTTAGGGATCAAACGCTCTGGACAATATTCCTAACACTTATAATACGCTCTGGACAATATGTGTTCCCATTCAGAATTGATGTTTTAAACATTCGTAGAATGAATAGACTTGGATGCTTAAACTGTTGAGGATCGCACTATACAACCAAAGATCTTCATTTTGAGACATACATGAAAAGCATATCGAAAGTCGTCTTGGCCAAGATACGAATCCATGGCCCTAGGGTTGCCAAGCCGGTGAGTAGCCAACCTGAATACGGCGGTCAGCTCTTGCATTCCCGCATTTTGTCCAACACAAAGAGGAGAATTTTGCTGCGTAAGTGAGATTGTTTTATGCTAAAATACTGAAAACTGGGAGGGGTCAATTTTACCCCCGTGGTTCTTAAAAGTCCCCAGGCGCAATTAAATTTGGGGATGGAATGGCAAAATGTTTCTGAATAATGTATTTAACTATTACGCGAAAACGAACAAGGCTGAACAAATGGAAAACGTGTCAAAACTCCGCAATCACCGGAGAAGGGCAAGAGTGAAAAGGACTAAAATGCAGCCGAGGAAAACGAGACTAACTCTGAGAAAATAGCACCCGAGAAAACCATGACAGCAGCATTCGGGGGCCTCCCCTAGTTTGTCCCGGTGAGAAACACAGGAAAAACTGTCTTGCGCTCTGAAGCGAACCCAACCTCGCTCTGACGGACTCAGAAAAAAAGGAAGCCCTTAACTGGCGTAGTGAAAGTGATTACAAATAAATTCACTCCCTATGTTTTAGCATTTTGCTCAAGTTCTCCGCGGTTTCTAAATTTCCATTTTCACTTACTTCAACAGAAGTTATCTCTAGGGGGCAAAAATGACGAGAATATTTAGATCTGTATCAATAAAGAACATTGTTACATACGTGATAGGTGAATGTAAATTAACAGCATTGGCGTAAAAACAGGGGACAAGTGCCTGAACCTCCAACAGTGGAACAAACATCGACATTGTTCTAAAATAGTGATTTTAACGTATAGTACGCTGGGCCACAAATGTTACTCATTTCAAGAATAGTAATAGCAGTAATACCGTTTTTCGCTTCGACGGCCGAGGTCAATTCGCACATACTGCCTGCCACTTGCAGACAGGGGCAACAGCATTCGGACGAATCTGAGGATCACCCCTCCAATTCCGAGTCGAGCTCAACGACGCTAAACTTCGGTGACTGATCGGGAACTGGTGTTTCCATCGTGGCAGGTCGTGGTCCCATTTCAACAATTACTCATTTTATTTACTGGGAGTTAAAAAAGTAATTTAATCTCGGAGAGATAGTTATATGCACGAAATTGTTAGAGAAAATCATACAGGACAATCAGGGGCAGGAATATTTGAGGCAGGAGCGTCCACAGACTGTCTCATTTGGTAGAACACCTAAACTATTTACTCATTTAATTTAAAAATCCAATCCTATAAAGGAAGTAAATATTTTTTCCAACAGATTAATCCATTTCACCGGGACGAGGGGCACGACCTACGCATAAAAAATGACTAGTCAAGGAGAAGCATAATTTTTTACTACATATGAAAAATTTTAAATGCGAAGATATTAATTAGGATTCAATGAGGATATTTTCATCAGAGAAACGAAAACAAATATCAGGGATACGTCGAATAGGTCGAAAAGTCATTAGATTTGACACTAATAATTCACTGGGATTGAAGAGAAAAGGAAATGGACGACCTTCTAGTCAAGGTAGGTACGTATATCTCAGCATAAGTATTTTAAGAAGGACAAAAGGATCAAAACCACCTTTGATGCCTGGTAGTAATTAATACCTCACGGTAAATAATCGATTAGGTAGGCTCAAAAACATAGCAGACACCAAAATAAAGCATGGTATAAAATGAAATTTTATGTAGCTCAGACCCCTTCCGAGATATCTCTTCACATCAAAATCATCTCGGAAAATATAACCTGAAGTTGTTGTTGATGATGCTCCTCGGTCCGGGTCCCAGGGCACTCGTTCAACAGAAGATTTTGAGAATAATGCACCAAAAAATTAATTTTATTGAATTTTCCTCATGTTTTTCATTACACGTGTAAACAATTTGTTTCCCCATATTTCCTCATTCGTAATAGACGTAAGATAAATGAATCACAATTCGTACCTATATCGGCTCAAATACAAATAAATATTCATATTATACATTTGGTAAATTTTTATTCTTATTTTATGCGAACTTACGATATTATTCAACGAAAGTAAAACTAATGAAACGATCAGGATAGTTTCAATTAGTTATGCCAATCTTTTAATAAATTTGTGAAGGTTGGCTGCAGAAACGACATAAATATACCTTAAAGTGTTAAGATATCTATTGCTCAAAGCATTCGTTCAGCATGCGTAGCAGATACATTCGATGAATTTATTGTTTTCATAAATGGTCTCATTACTTCTTTGGTGCGATGAAATGGACTTTAATATCTACAAGTTCCATAAAAGACCAATAAGGCGGACGAGCAATGATTCGTTTGTGCACTTAAACACTTCATAAATGAGTTTTTATGCGATAAATGACGAGTTTATTTACCCATGCAGGCTGTTAGGTATGCACATACCTAAGTATTTTAAACATAAGACTAGCAGATCTGCTGCCTGCTTTGCAGGCAGTCTCTGTCTGGTGTGCTCTTGAGGTGAACTTAGTGTTTTTCCTTTTTTTCCACTACTCAACTGGAAGCAGGGAATTGTGGCAAAATGAGTTTATATGTTTCCCAAAAATGAAAAAAACATTGAGAATAGTTTATGAAACATAAGTAAACATTTTGGAGTAAAACATTCATATATTCATTTTTCTGTGCAATGCTCACTGTAGTTGACTGAGGAGAGTCCAATTTTTAGATACAGTCACTCCGACGATTGGTTAGTCATAGAAAGGCATTTTTTGCACATAGCATTGTTTTACGTGTCCCACTGGTAATTTTACTTCCCCAAAACAGCAAGCAAGGGAGCAATATTTGACATACATTAACAAATACTGGTAATGAATTATCTCCAAGTTCAGTTTCTCGCACATTCATATAGCATTCGTAATGGTATAAGTAATACTTCTAAACTTTCGACGTGACGTTTGTACCTATATTGAGACAGCGGCACGCGCAAATGTATTGAAACGTTTACGACATAGGTATTTATCCAGACACTTTAATGCATGGAAAACTCTTGAGGTTCATTTCACTTACACTAGCTAATCGTATATCTTATGCAATTAGTTTAACTTAATCTTTAGCAAAAGTTACGCAAATTTGTTACCTGAATGGAGAACGTGCATAATTATAAAAATATATGCTCAAGTAAAATTCAAATTCTGAAAAAGTGCAATACAGACGTTTGAGAGACGACGTTGTTTAATGAAGATATCCCTTGTTGAAAATTACGCGCGAATTGAGATTACAGCGGATGATGTCACGGAACGGTATCTCTGCCAGTATTAATACTAATTTTCTTGTTTGATTGAGCTGGATTATCCTAATTTGACAGAAATAAACGATCTTTTAACCTTAAGAAAGACGATGAATAAGTATGATTAGATCCTTGCCGAGGACATACATGTAGAGTAAAGAAGCATTAGTTGCGGTGGCTTCTACCATTGATATGTCGCTTTGGATCACGTGACTTCTTCAAAATGTTATGCCCTTTTTAAAGGCAATTTTTAAGATCTGTGGTAGACGAATGTACATAAGGATTTTGCATTTGTGATGGTTATAAAATTTCCTGGCAAGTACACTCTACTCAACTATGAGGAATAAGTTTTAGGCATACATGTTCCCAATTAAGTAAAGAGGTCCATTACTTTATGTATCACAAACCATCGATCCCATACCTTTTAAGTTCGTGCTACCGGTCATTAGACCTGTTGATTGTGCCAAACCTTAAGTATTAAAAGAACAATCAAATTCCGGTACAAAAGTGACATTGGAAGCTAGAAAAAATGGTGAAGATGTGACTATTTAAGTTTAAGATAAGGCTTTGCAGAATTTACTCGATCAAGACACGTTCATGAACTATTTCTTAAGGCGCTAAGGTAGCGCATTGCTTCGCCACATTTTTTAGTCGAGCAAACCTTGAACACATTCCCTCTAAACCTCGTCACAACTAACCCTTTAAAGGAGATTTGATTGACATACATTAACGTAATATGAAAACGCTTGATCGATATGGCTTCCTCACAATGCATCAGCTTATCGTAGCGCTCTCGTGGAGAAATTACAAAGTAGTACTCCTCGGTTAAAGACGTGATGAAGACCCATGCACCGGAAATTTACGCTTCGTCAAATAAGAGAGAGCAATTCATGCACGAAATAACATGTCAGTATTCTCCAGCTTTATGTAACATTCATTCAGTGAATCAAATATGAAATTCAAAAACCGATTAATTTAGCATAGGTGACAGGCAATAAAGCCGCAATGACTAAACCACAGAGTGGTGAACTTCGCGTTGTGCCAAAGCAATAAGCGTTTGTGGAACCTAAAAAGTTTGTTCTTTTATTCTATATGTCTATCGCCTCCACCAAGTCAGGCCAGATACTATCAGTTCAAGTGAGAGAAATTTTATGGAAATGGTTACAGTACACAGGGTGCCACATAGGTCCCAGCCATGTTAATAGCAATGGTCATTCTCCAATACTCTTCCCCTCACATCATTCAGCAAAAACAAATTGTTTTACTCAATAATTTTTGTAGGCCTATCCAGTAACACCTTTTTACTTCGACTAAAAGACAATACAAGGTAACTCTTCCGATTTGACAATCCAAAGGTTGGTAGCAGATCTCACGTTCCCAAGCCAGCCAAGCTTAATTGATCAATTTGCCAAATTGTCAGAATTATGACAGGATTATAAGGAGAGAGACGATGAAAAAGCATGACGCCGTGCTTTCTGAGGGATAACGGAAAGTGAAACCTGAAGATGAAAAAATTCAAATACTGCATAATGTCCGGACTTGAATACGTAATTCGTCTTGATTTGCATCTAACTCTATGGTCAAAAGTCAGAACCAACAAAATAAAACTAATTAAAGCATAGTGCGAAAAATTAAACATTATTCAAGGTTGAATAATAGGAGGAACTTTACTGCGAAACTATTAAAATTTTTATGGAAGAAAATATTTCAATCGAGTGTATCTCTTAGATGAAAAAGCATTTAATGAACTTCGATAAATATGTCACGTAAATACTTACAAAAATAGGATTTATTCGGGTCTGACCCTTCGAATGCATGTACTTCACGGCAATTAAGGATGCCCCATAACGGTGAATTGTTAAGCTATTTAGTACAGTTTCATAATTTCCAACTATTTTTTACTAACCCCATAATAATGAACGATTACAGCGAATGATGATGACGCAATGCATCAAAATTAACCATAAATTGTTAGCACAAAAACTTTATAAATTTCCCAATAATGTATGCACTGGTTTCGTATGTGAGTACCAAAAGGTGTTTTAATGAAAATTTTAACACTGATATTTCACGCATAACATTCATCATAAGCTGACAGCCTTCACGCACGTTGTCCTCCAAGGCTACCTTAAATTTTCTCACTATTTTCTGTACAAATTCTCCAGTTAATTATATGATTTGCCACATAAAAATTTGTACAGTGGCTATCTGTGAAATAATAAACTTGTATTTCAATCTCATAAAATTGTTAACCAGCAAGAAATGTCAAACAAATCATTAATCAGTCCTCCGTTTGTTACTTATGTCCTATAATTTTTCCTCATTAGCATTTACAAACAATACTCCATCCATACCCCTCCAAGAGCCCTTGATTAGGCTTTTTGGGATACTGCCCGGAATCTGACGTGATTGAGAAGGCAACCAGCCGATATTACAAGCTGCTTTTCGCACGCCAAGCGTTTACGCAAGCAGCGACCCATTCGAAATCTCCCACCATGTCCGCCCAAGCCACGAAACTACCGATCGATATTAGGGGACGTCAGAAAAATTTCTACACAATTTGGAGGAGACTGAAGCCTTTGATCGCCGTTCCACTTCTGGGCATATTTCGAGGAAAATACTTTCGCGAAGGTCAAGTTGCACTCAATCCCGGCCTTGCCTTTCCCCCTCCCCCCACCACTTCTACACGCCTAATCTTGCGAACCCGATGACGTAGGGCCAATGTCGCGTGGCTAACGACATTTCCACCATTCCTATCCATTGTATCCAAAAAATTATTTTTATTCCTATATCACCTTCCACAACTCCCCATACCTCGTCAGCAATCTTTTATTTATACCCTCATCACGGTACTTCGTAGATATAGATCACCTTCCACCAACATTCCCCGTTATTTTTTATTTACTTCATCCATTCTCTCTTTTTGATCAACCGCGATCGTATCCCTCAAATTCATTCATGCATTTTTCACGTTTGTCTCCGGTTTTATGCTTTCGATTTCACCTTTTTTTATCCTTTTTCTCTTAAATTGCTAGGTGGCTCAATATTTTTATTACAAATTAGCATGACAGGCATAATTTTATTTACCTTATCGTTTTCTATTTCACACGTCCCTTTCCTCCAATTTATGATTTTTGACAGTTTACATTTCAATATAATGTTATAAACATTTCCTTAATTTAAATTTCTGCATTAATATGCTGACACAATAACACACATTTTACCCATTTATTGATTTACATCTATTATAAAGAGTACATTACGTGTAGCGTTCATACTTTCTCTTTCATGAAAGTGACTGGGTAAGTTCAAAGAACTGCGGAACTGGCCGCGCAGTAACTTTAATGGAGTAACTTAACTCCGTCACACGATTTCACCATTTCACATCTATATTGAAAAGAAAAAAATATATATCACTTACTAACTTAGTTACAGGAATATTAAGAAGAACTCTTACATGGCAAAACCTAATTAAGATCGGCTACGTATTACGTATTTGAAGAAATAAGACATTGGCACCATGCTACATAAATTATTGAAAGTCTATTTTTTATTTGTCACAGACGTACAACCGTAGTTCATTACGCAATAAATTTCCCTTTGAATGCTAATTGGTGAATAATTTTAAGTTTCTAGTAGTCTTGACCGAGGACGAGAAATTATGACTCAAAACTTCATGAATTTACTCGCATGAACTTACGCAGTGAAACGATCTATGTGAAATAACGCAAACGGTTCGTACACGCGTCTACGCATCACTTTTCTTAAAATGCGTGCGCAAAAACCTAGAAAATCACTGGAAAAGGATTCCATTCGAGAAATTTGGAGATTACAGCTTGCAGCGTTTTCTAGTACACTATTCAAAGAGGACTGAGAGCACAATGCTCTTAAGGTGGCTGGAGCGATTTTTGTTAAAATACAGATTTGAGTGAAACTTTGCATACGTGTCCTTATTTGTAATATCTATCGATAAAAGTGAAAAAAATTGTATGCTACCGATTTGGTTTCCTGGCAATTCAATGATATTTTAACAAGTACTCTTATGGCACACGGCATATATTGTGAAAAAAATCGATTACGTATATACAGATTATCTCTTAAATGCGAAATAAGAAGTTGCATATTATTATAATTGCTAGTAAGAAATATCAAGGTATCATTCCGAGTAAAAATAGCGTATTTAGATATGATTTTCTCGTAAATTTCGAATTTCGCGCCGAAAATCCAAGTCAAAACAATATTTTAATTGAAGCAAATTTTTTAAATGTAACACTTGCATCATATTCACTACTGCATTTATGGTTATTTCCAACGTATAAACTTGTACTTGAGTGAAATGTGGTCCAAGAATATTTTTTTTGACTTACTTGAAAAATTATTAGAATGTACCTTCAACGATTCACGATTACCGCTCCAGCCACCTTAAAATATAATATTTCTCAAATGCAAAGCTTTGTTATGACAAAAAATACAGGACGACTGATATCAAAATTAAGCGCATTATCCAGTTTCTCCCTCTATTCTACCTATTACCTCCTCACAAGTGAAGCGGTGAGACTCATACAGTTTTATACCGCTATTGTTAAATAACATTTACTTTCACAGTAGTTAAACCATATGCTGTTTTTAGACGCTCTAACTGCATAGCCTTGGTATACCACACAGGCGTTCCCAAACTTTCTTCACCATCGATCGATTAAGGAGTGTATCAATATTTTATCGGACCTCTCATCTTTACAATGACGTAATAATAAGAAGAAGCAAAATATAGGCTTATGGGATTTGCAAATTTGTTTTTAACAGTCTTTGTTTTTTATCGAAAAGTGACTTGCAAGTCTTATCATAAAATGAGACAGAAAAAGTGTAACGCCGACCTGAACGTTTCCGAAAACAACGATGAAAATACATTTATAACCCTAACTATCGCATAAGATGAAAAGGATTCGCCATTTCCCAGATCAGTCACGGAAAGAGTTTAAACAAACAAAACAGGGCTACTGGTGGGAGTTAATTACAAATATAACCTATACTTACAGAAATGCGGATTAAAAAAGAGAAAATAGCAACATATTTCACTCATCATTTAAAATGTTAAGAAAAAAAACTTTCAGGTAAATATAAAATTAATACGGGAACAGAAAGGATAAGCAGAGCTACTTCTGGCTATGAGGGCTTCGCCAGGAAGAAATCTGGTCATGATTTCGGGCTTTTTCGCCCAAAAGAAGAGCTCTATCGCAATTCCTCATCTGCCCTTCAGCCGGCTGTCGCTTCCGCAAATACAAGACCGCGTCCAGACGCGTCCGTGGCAAGTAGGTCAAAGGCGTGAGGCGTCCTTTGGATGTCACTTTCACTGTAACAGAGCCACGTGGAATACGCTCCCACTACCTCACGCATTCTCCGGCGGTCAATCAAGGACGGGGTTCGAATTCCTCCAGCTGCAGGTATGCTGTTTGTTTACATGCGGTAACCCCGAAGCAGTAGTAGTAATTATAAGGTGTCATTATCAAGCAAGCGTTCCTCACCTCAACCTTCATGAATAATAAAGAGCTTGCAACGGCACAGCCCCGACGTCTCAACTTTTAATGACGATCGGGATTTCACACGTTTTTGACGTCATAATTTCGTCACTTCTAAGGTTTTAAGGCATCCGAGTTTTCTTACAGAACTCAGGTGACGCGGACGGCTGAGGTCGTTTTTGCCCTACGATATTAACGTTTGGTTCAGGAAAAACAGAAATATTTAATATAATCTTAATAACCACTGGAGGAAAATGTACAGAAATTAAACACCAATAAAAGACTGCAATAGCACAGATCCCACAAAAAATCGCTTATTTTGTTTTATTCCCGCAGTAAGAGAAACCTTTCTCACTTTTCGTCAAAAAACAATTATAAGTTTAAAATAAATTAGTGGCCAAGTGTTTCTTAGGCTAATTGTTTTTCAGACGAACTTCTTTAACTATACGCGGATAGGTAAGTACTCTAGTCAGTGTGAATCATCGTGTACCTACTCTCAATAAAATACATGTGGACTGCATCTCAGAACCAAAACCTAACAGATAGTAATTTGAGATCTTAATCATTTTTAACATGTAAAAATGTATAACAAGCAGCCTCCTTCAAGTGAGAAAACTTTTTTATGTTGACCAGTGTTTATAATTAGTTTTCATCCCATAATCATGATTTTCATATAATGATTTTACTACGCAATACTAACGCAAAAGCAAGCTTTGGTATCGTTTTCATACGTTATATCCATTCGTTTTATTCAAAAGTTCTCACTAGCGGAGTTAAGCATTAAAAAAAGAACACCGAATGTTTCCACATAATTATTTAACGGGACGACCGCGGTTTCAAAGCTAAAGCCAAAATGAAACATAAACGACACAAGCCAACAACGGATGATCGCTGAAACCACGGTCGACATAATAAAAAATCGCGTCTAAATACGATGCACTATACGAAAACGTTCTCTTTTCGTAATCCACTCATTATATGCGAACGAAAAACTTACGGGGACTCTGCGGGAAGAGGAAATAAGGATGGTCGCTATGGTAATCGAAACAACACCTTGCGCTGAAATCATCAGCACAACAAGGTCGGGTTCACGGACCTTCCCCATTCGCATAGTCCTCCGGTCTTATCCAGTTTTATTTGTTTTGGTCCCGTCCTTGAGAGGTCCCGAGTTGCCTCCGTCTAATATGCGATGCGCGTGGACTACATGATGGTTTGAAGAGCGCAGCAGAAGAAGATGGACACGGGTATACATGTGCAGCGGGCGCACCCATCGAAACGACCGCATAACCCACAAGGTTACACTCTCATCTTGCGGTCACAAGACGGAGAATGGAGATGAAGTGACCTTCGCCACACGAGCTGGCAATAAAAAAAACATATGAAAAATCCCTCCGCTTTGCGATCCACGAGGCAGAGTTTTAAGACTCGAACACCAAGAACAAGAAAGGGCCATTTCGCTATATTTCTACTTAGGGTGTCACTTTGCGGAAGCTCATCACAAACTGACAAAAGAAAGTTCACTCAATTTTTCCACGGAAAACCACTTGAGTGAACCCCTATTAATGACGAGAATGTTTTTTAATCATGATTGGGCAGCAATCCAAATTTTGCGCGGTAATTACTTATAACATTTCGCTATATTTCACCTATCCCATTCCGACGAATGCGTTTTCGACTCCAAAGGAACGATGCCAGATGCTGAGAATGTTGGAACCATTAAACAACTGTACAGTTGACAATCTATTTTTAGCACACAGCGCTTGGATGGCTCGGATGCTTAGCGTCAGCTTCACGAGGAAAAAATTGGTTCTCACGATCTGAAAATGACGGAAATCGTAGGCACGCGCGATGATAAATAAATTTCTGGATTGTAGGTTCAAATTTCCGTTCGTTTTATAATAAACAAGGAGTACCATTACACCTAGACGTAAACAATTCATTATAATTTCAGAGTTGCCTCGAAGTTTCACTATCGTCGTTCGGTCGGCGACTGGAGAAGCTATATGACCGACCGACCGACAAATGAAGCTATATGAGGACGGTAAAGAAAGGATTATTAGGGAAATGGAGGTAGCAGGTGTCAGAATTATCGTTACCTTAACGAAAGGTCTCTCTACATGGCACATAAGATCGGGACGTCACAGAAAAATCTTCGCCAATACCGGGATTCAATCCCGGGAATGCGGTTTCTGACTTCTGACTTTCTGATTCCGGCAATATGATGGCGAATACTCGGAAATTTATTCGTAGATAATTCAATAATGCCGACGGATTTCAAAATCGTTCAATGTTTCTCTCGACACATTTAAAGTACTGCGGAACTAGCCGAAGACTCCGACTTCACCATAGCAGTCAGTGAGAGGAATACAAATTCGGCAAGGGGAAAAGTAAAAAATATTCTCGATACAAATTCTATTAGGAGCGAAAGAGTAATAATTTTCGTGGAAAAATCAATATTTGTTCGTAGTTTCTTTTGCGCTGGAACTCCTTTAAACAATGTAACGATATCTTGCGGATTGAGTTTTTATCGTCCGGGAACTGTTGATGGGAGTTACATTCCTACTGGACTAACAATAAGATTAGGGCCACCTCCAATAGCACACCGAGCGCTTAAAACCAATTAAATTGCGCAGGCGTAACCTTACGAACTAAAATTTACAGAGGAGCGAGATGTTCCATCAAAATATCGTGCATACAAAACCACACTGTATTCGTACACTTCGCACTACTGCCCATGAACTTGAATCATCATCAAGGTGGATTTTTCAAGCTGTAATTTTCTCAAAATCTTTCCGATTCAGCAATATGACTAGAAACCGGCGAAGATTTAATTCAGAATGTTCATTCACCGCGCATTTCAGAAGCCGTTCAAAGATTGATGTCATTTTTAGGCTTGAGAGGATAAAACAAAAATAGCGAAAAGCGTAGCTAAGAAGGATGATGTGCTGCAAGTGTACGTCTTACATCACATGGATAATAGTTCTTGCGGTCACATGCCCTTGCGGCTAGCCGCAACGGCTAGAATCGTAATGGACCTATTTAAATGGAGCCTAATCAGTCTAGGTATCTAGCCCATCGGATATCAGAACAGAACTTTCCCATCGATAAATACTTAATGAATAGTAACTTCACAGACGATAACGAGAAGGTGACGTATTCCCTACTTCAAACAATATAAATAGAAGACAGCTCAGCGAATAGTTCAGTCAAAATCTGTCACACTACGGTAGATATGAACATATTTGTAACATTAGGAAAGCCTGTTGTTAGGACAAAGATATCAGCAGCCAGGAATTACGAATGACTAGGTAAATACATAAGCACCTATCTTACTTTATAAAACCTGCAGTACATGAATAAAACTACACATTTCGCAGGAAGATAATACTTGTCATATATTTCCATAAGGTACCATACACTTCCACGGCAGAGAAGCCGAACACCGCACTTTCTCATAGGTTTCAAATGCCGACGGTTAAGTGAAATGAAGCAACCGAGAGGTCCTTGGTTTTTTGCAGCAAAGAAAACATGCTAAGTGACGCCAATCACATCCTGGAGGGAAACTACTGCGTGAATATGAAAAACGATTCCATTTCATACTAATCAGATTGTTGAAAAAAATAATTAAAGAGAAACTGGTTTTCACGTCAATTTTATCAATTACTAATACAATCGCACTAAAATTTCCATGATTCAAAACCAATATTTTTCATTTGCCTAAAAGAATCCCTAAGTGAGAAACGATAAACAACATACTAACAGCAATACTGCATCTTCCACAAAAATGAACAAAGAATTCGACGTATATTGTTCGCCATGCTAAATTTCTAGATATCAAGCGAAATTCCAGTCTTTCAAAGAAAGAATATTCTGAGAGCGTTCTCCTGGGAGCTAGTATTAGTTACGTAATCAGCACCTCTATTAGGCCAGTTTCCCACGGTCAAATGTTTCCTCAAATTCATTTGGACAAATGGCTGGCCTCTCAAAATCTTCTCCCCCATCACAGGGTTAACATTATTTAATCAAATTGGGGATATTTGAATTAGGAATGTCAATATAATACCAAAAAATGTACCACAATACTTGAACATTCGATCAGATACCACTTTGCCCAAATTCCGTGCGACATACGGAAACTGAAAACTTTTTCAATCAAAATCATGTCTTGGATTCCAGATTTAGAGAAAACAAAATTGCTGTCGACATTTATCCACTACTTTCAGTAATTCGAAAATTCGAGAAGACAACCAGATAAATCAACATAATCACACCGGCGTCCTTGTTTAACATTCTCACACTAGTTTCAAACTTCCTAGTATTCAATGACGAACAACACCTGAATATAAATTTGATAAGGTAACACTAGATGATTTAATTCCTTGCTACTTTTGCGGCCATTGGTTATATCCACCACTGTCAATGCAACTGTTTAGGAAAGAACAAGGTGAGCTTACCACCTCAGTGGAAGACCTCTCTCCAATATCCAAACGATGAAAACAAACCAAAAGACTGAAAGGCACCATTGCTTTTTCAAAACGATTGAAGAATTTCAGGACTGAAGATTATAATGCTCCTTACCTGTAAAGAAGATTAAAAGAGCAATTAATACAATGCAAGTATCCAGATATAAATAATTGTTTCATATTGCAAAAGCTCCATTTCATTTCAGGTCTAATTTTCGAAAACGCATGCTCTAGAAGAAATGTGTCTTATGCTTTATTAAGCTAAATAATTCATTGTTATTCCTTCACAAACGCAGAGCCTAAATATTACCATAGTGATGGCAGCATCCTAACCGGATCACTTTCAAAGTTATTAATCGCTTTATTTTTTCTCTCGCGGCAAATTATTCATGCCAATCAATCGGAAAATAATATGATACTTCAGCTCTGCAAGATAGGATTCATAACTCAGAACAATGTATCAAAACCGACCCAAGATTAAAGACCTAACTCTTCCGAGGGAAGCCGTTTATGTCGCTTTCAGCAAGCTTCTTTCATTGACCTTGCTCGCTACATTCCAAGAATCTAACGGAGGTTTCAAAAAGGCTGATGAAAGAGTTATCCTGGGTTGAATGATGCTTTTTACTGTCCCAAGCCCGGCCGTGCAGAGATATATTTTTTGCATTATTATAAAATATTTCAGGATCCAAGATAAAGAGGACGACGAAAATTCACTAGGAGACTTCTATAATAGATCTTTACCGGGAAAAAACTATGATTTATAGTCTGTGTATGCTTTACACATATGATCCAAATGACAAAAATAATTAAAGGAGTCATTAAATTTTGTCACCAAATAATTCCACTAAACATTTCTAGTCCTCAATCTCCCCAACGGATCACCTCCAAAAACGAATCAGAAGCAAGCGAGAAAATTACAACATTATTAGTGAGTACATATTCTATGCACGAGAGCAAGTATCATTTTGCGCAACCATTCTCCAAACAAATCACCATAACAAAGTTAGCTCCGTCGCACAGTGGGACAGAGTACCCCTCAAAGCGGACAAAACCCCTTTAAATCAAAGTTGTCATATTTCACTCAAATAACTTTTTTGGTCAAAAGGGATGTCTAGGGCAGCTCATGATATGCATTTTAACTGCTCACCTAACTAATAATGACAGCAAGAAGTTGTGACTTCCCGATATCCTTAATGGGTCTCAAAATCTCATGCTGCTAATATGCTTTGCGTGAAGCATCAAAGAGTAGTTTTTAGACGGAAGATGTGTATTGGCTGTAGACGAAGATAGATTTGATTTTGATAGGACTTTTCCATGTATGCTTCATTTTACGGCGTTCTGGCTTTTCACAATTTATGACACAACTATTGACCCATAAAAAAAGTCTCGCGAGGCCCCGTTGACATTGCTAGATTTTGACGGCGGTAGGTATCCGTATTGGATTTTGAAAACCTTGCCTGCGGCCATCTGCGGCTCCGCGAGAAATCAGATATATTCTGTTGGAAGAAGTACCACGATTAGCGTTTCGCTCTGACTTGGCGCCTGCATTGTGCTGATTGTTGCGGAACAGTAGATATATTTCACTCATTTTTAACAGACAAACACGCGACACAACAGTTCATACTTTTCACTTTTGATATACAGTATAAAATGTTTCTTTATTTCTTTTATGTTGTTTTACCACATCTCGCCTAACACGGTTGATTTTATAGGTAGACACGTATGGAAGGTGCGTGTACTCATAGCTCTGGCGTGGTTCTGTTAAACGCTGGTGCTTAAGACGGCGATGACTTTAATTACTAATAGAGACATATATGAACTTCTAATGGACAGATCACAGGAAAAATGGGAATTGCGGTACAGTCACGTTTGCTTTCAAATTAGTGCTGCCCTTGCATTTGAAAAGAAAGTGAAATTCGTGTGTAACAAAAGTGCATATATCAGTTGGAAGGCATTATTTCGCCGTTCTAAAACGATGGGAGGAGTGTCACAGACGTGAAGACAAATTCCTACAAAAATACGGCGAATGGCTGAACAAAAACTGCAACATAATTGTCCTGACAATATCTTCAAATAGATAAAAAACAGACAAAAATCGGAAAGGTAAGTGTGACGTTGAAATTTGGAATTATGATTTAAAAGCATCTTTCAATTGAAGGTTCAACAGAAATTTAATGATCGGATTGTCTTCATTGTAGACGGTCGACCAAATAAGGATATCAATGCCTGGCATGCCCGTACAAGGAGGAAAACGAAGACGCTGAGGAAGACTGCTACCACCGCGGAGGTAATAACCGCGGCTGTGACGAGTCTTCGCTCAAATGGTCAATCGGAGGAGGCCGCACTCATGAATGAGGTACCTACTCTGCATCACTCCAAAACGTGCACATAAAATAGCAGTGGCTTGGAAATTACGCAGCGTGTGAATCTTGTTGTGTCATATTCGCCAAATGAAGCTTTAGCGCTTATGTTAGACATTGACTTAACTAAGAGATCCTATCTAAAGCTTCGAAATGAAGCTAGAAAACAAAATTGTGGCTTGTATCCTTCCTATGCTAGTGTAAGTGAAGCAATAAATCTTTGTTATCCACCATCACAAAAAATCACCGTCACCGAAAGTAAATCCGTTATTGTATACAAGCCCTTTTAGACCATACTGCTAGTCGCATCATTCAGCTACATTCGGACGTTGTAGGCACCCTGATATTGAAACTGCGAATACATTTATGTTTATTAACAAAGTAGAGATTTGATGGTAGCAGTGGCCACTCAATGTATAAGCAAGTTGGTGAATAAATATGACTCAAAGATTGTGATTTGATCATGACATGTCTAATTCCGCTGCTGTTGTTTGCTATAAAAGATGGAAAATCAGACAAAAAAGTTATTTGGCAAAATCCACGACCATCTTGGACGAGATTTTGTAGACCGCTAAAACTAGAATTTACTAAGGATAGTCGAAATGTAATTTTCAAAGAAAGAGATGGAATGCAAAAGTATATTAATCGACTAGTTCCAACGGACATTTCCTATGGTGATGGGACTGTTTTCGTAGATCACAAATTGTGCTTAACAGTGATATACCGGACAGTTGTTAATGCATTGACTGCTACGTCCTCAAACCAGAAATGTTACTTATATGGGGTTATTCCAAAGGATGTGAATACCATTGATGAGGTAGAAAAGAGAAAGGTAAACGAAGATTCATTCGAATATGGACTGTCTACCTTACATGCCTACATAAAATTCCTTGGATGGATAATTCATATAGCCTACAGATTAACCGTTAAGATATGAAAAGCTTTTAATATCATTAAAGATTAAGTGGACTCAAGAAAAAGAGATATTTAAAAGAAATTTAGAAGGGAAATAGAGAGTTTAGTGGATATGGTGAAACCAGGTTTTGGTAGTACGAATGATGGTAATACAGCCCGTCATTTTTAAACAATCCAGCGCTATCTGCCTCCATTACAGGAGTTGATGAAACCTTAATTTCACGGTGTAATATCGTTTTTAGAACCCTTTCCTGTGGATATGAAGTGAATTCACAGGCATTTCATCAGTACGACCTGGAAACAGCAAGACTTTACGAAGAATTGTATTCTTGGTATCCAATGCCAGTATCAGTCCACAAAATACTGCTGCAAGGAGCTCAAGTAATCAGTGTAGCCTTATTACTGATAGGAATGTTAAGTGAGGAGTCCCTAACGGCACGAAATAAAGATTTCAGAGGGTTTAGGGTAGGCCTATACCACTGCCGTAAGACGTCAAGGAAAGACACTAACGTTGACGTACTGCGGATTATGCTCACATCCTCAGGCCCATTAATTTCATAATTAAGAGAGGTTTCGCCAAGGAAAAGCGGATCACTTAAGCATGAAGATTCGAGTTTATTGCAGATATTGAAAACTACCCCTGAAAGTACTGAGAGTGACAGCGAATTGTCCAACGAAACTGAGTGTGGAATTGATACTAACAGTTCTGATGATCAATAAAGTAATCCCAAGGCTTTACGAACAATTTTATCACAAAAAACGACGTCAACCCCTTCACTGCTCAAAATTATTTCAAACTGAATTAGTATACCACTAACATTAGGTAAGAGTGAGCTGCCTCATCTCACATCAGACCCTCTATGACAGTGCTTCAAACTAAAATTCTGCGAGTAAGATTTCACACCGCAGGGAAGCGACATTTTAGAGAGTCGGCGAACGGTACCCTTGCGAACTACGAATACGAAATGATCCAGTGAAAATAAACCAGCTTCGGGCAAGAGAGTTACGTGGAAGAATGAGGAAGTCTAATAAACCGAATTCGGGGTATATTTCCCTTAGAAGCATTTACAAATCGAATGCATAATTATGAACTGCCTTAGGAATTATGTACTTTACTTCCAAGACCTTAGTTTTGACGTAATTCTGGAATTCCCTAAATGTCTTGGTTACAATATTTTCTGAGTTCCTTTGTAATGGATAGTTTCAAGTCGACATTGCTAATACTATAGGTCAGTGACGTATCAATTCACAAGCCGCGTCCCTGCGGTACCCAGCTGCCGGCGGGCAAAGTCTGACTCCGTCGCGCAATTGAAAATTCGATTTCGTTTTCGGGGACGCAAACGGACGCTAAAGTTCTATTCGGGTTCACATTTCAAAAGCTTCAAAGAACATCGTATATGAATAACTTGGCGTATATCGGCGTATAACTAATCACTGCTTAAAGAAAAACAATATTATAAACAGTGCCCGCCATTTCCATCAATAGAAAATGAAAATACAAATCAAATGCATACAAAGTCTCTAAATTGTACCAAATAGATTTTTATTACATATGTTTATTCCAAGAGGTTCCGCAATAGTTTTCATTCGGAAGTTTCCAGAAAAAATCGAAGGCGGACGGCTTTCGCGAAAATTACTCAACTTTGAGCCGTCCTCAATTACTAATTGGAAAGAACTATGGAAAATGAATCGTGATATCATATGCAACAATCAGAAGGAAAATATTTTTTTTGGAATTTGGCCCGATTTTGTATATTTCAGCCCACTCTACGAATGCAGATTTACCGCAAATCTCCACTCCGTTTTCTTCTCAGAAAACCATTGTAATCCTTCATATGCCTTCATTTCAACGCCTCTTGTAATTATCCTGATGCATCTCCATCCTCAGTAATTCTTCCCATTAGTTTCTCCTTCCATTTTTTAATTCATGAAGCTTTTATGTCTCAAAATGAGACCAATAGGTTTGTCTCTTCAACAGGAAGTACAAAACTTGGGAAATAGAAGTAACAAATTAAAAAATTACCATAACCTGGGGATTAAGTAGGACATAAGAACGGACATAAACGGCAGTAATCTAATGATGAATTCCAACCCAGTATCTTAGGTTGAGGAAGTAAAATGAATATTGGTGTGAAATAACGTAGTTCTGTAGATCGTTTCATGATGAACCAATTCCATTAAGTTAGACGAGACTACCAAATATGACTTTCCTAGAGGTCAACACCTAATTTTAGCTAAAATCACTGGGCTAATTAACAATTAAATGGCTGGAGCGGTAATTGTAGGTCATTGAGAGACCCATTTTACAAAATGTTTTAGTGTGCCAAAAACAATTCTTGGAGAAAATTTCACATGAATACATCTGTTTTTGCGTTGGAACACACCATACAGGCAGTAATAGAAATGATGAAAGAATTATGTTAAAGGGTGTTATAACTAGACTTTTCGGCGTGACATTCGAAATAAAGACGAAATTATACTGACATATGTTACTTTCAATTATTTGAGTTGGCATGACATCGTCACACTTGTTAGAAACAATAATAATAATAAAAATATATTATTTAGCGTTTAGAAGGGGGTGAGGGATGTGTGATCCCAGGGTGTGTGGTGGTGATCGCACACCAAGACCGTCATGCGTGGTGAAGAGCCACATCCTCCACGAGGTGCCCCTGGTTTTCGCAGAACATGACGAATCTAGACCTGGCGGTCGATAAACTGCTCCCATCATCACGGTGCGTCCCTGTGCCAATGGTGACCGCATCCGCGGGGCGGAGGGTAAGAAGTCATTAACAGGTGAGACTCCAGATACAGGGCGACCTCTGGTTTTATTTAGCCTTGCCCATGTATGCGGGGCTCTACATGGGTGGATCCCTTACTTCCCTAGCTACTTGTGGGATCTTTATGGAATCTTCTAAAACTAAAACTTCGGAAGCTGCGGGAAAGCGGACTCCACCTAAGGACTCTTGTAGTCCAATGTCCCTAACCATGGAGGATGCGCTGCTGGTGAGCCCTGAGGGGGTTCCCAGCGGTCGCCCCTCCTCTACCCTACCCATAACCTTGGTGGTCCCTTCGGGGATCCACACACCCTTAGGCCTTCCTCAGGTATCCACCAAGGATGACAATACCTCATCGGACTCAACCGAGTCCACAATAAATGAAGCACCTGAATCCAAGAGGAAGTTGGAGTCGGATTCAGGAGCCTCCAACACAACCCTGGGGAACATCGCAGGGAAACTAAAGGGGCTGTCTACAAGACCAAGACCAAGCGGCGCGGCCAAGAGAAGGAGTCGGAGGATGAGGGCGCGCGCCGAGAGAGTTGCAAGGGGCCTTGCACACCCCCCTGCCCTGGCAGGAACTGCTGGTGGCAAGTCTACTAGCGGAACCCATGGGCGGGGTGAGGATACTGCTAAGGCCTAGAGCAGCTCCTCTCAAAAATGTTAGCTGTGTCGAAGCTTGAGGAGCTTTGGGACACAGCACCTGCAGACCAGGAGGTCCCACTTTTCGAGGCCAACAGGTACATTAACGGCGCGGTTGAATTTGCCTGCGCCAACGACTACTCCGCCTCCTGGATCGAAGGAGCAGTGAACCTTATCGGACCATTTGAAGACGTTAAAGTCAAGGCTGTCGACGCCGACAGCCTGATTAAAAGAAGGACTATGGTGTGGGTCCCGGGACCGAGTAGACCCGACACCAAGACCCTTCTGGAGAGATTAAAGAGGGCAAACCCAGGACTACAGACCATCCAGTGGAGACACTACGAGCGATGCGTAGTAGATCGCGGGACGAGATTTGTCCTGGGGATAGACGAGGCATCGGTCGCGTTCATGTCGGGCCCCACCTTCAGGGCCTACGTAGGAATGCAAATGGCGGAGGTGACTTTCCTGGGCATTCCGGAGGAACCTGAGAAGCCTCCAATGACCCCAGGGGCTGAGGGGGTCGAGGAGGAGAGGGAGGCAATCTAAATATGACAGGTATTCGCTGTCTCCAAGCGAACCTGCAACACAGTAAGGCAGCCTCGGGGGTCCTGCAAAGGATCCTCTCAGAAGGTAAGGTCAAAATTGCACTGATTCAGGAACCCTGGGCTTTCCAGGGTCGAGTCAGAGGCTTAAATACGACCACGGGTAAATTATTCTTTTGTACCACAGTCGATAGGCCTAGAGCTTGTATTTATGTTAATGGGTTAAATGCTATGCATTTACCAGAATTTATCACCAGGGACCAGGCGGCTGCTGTGCTCAGCCTTGGAGACGGTGATAACGAGAGGAGGGTAGTCATCTGCTCCTCCTACCTACCGTACGATGCCCCAGACCCACCACCTTCGGCTGATCTGGAGAGATTTGTAAGCTATTGTAGAGCCCAAAATTGGGATCTCCTCGTTGGATGTGATGCCAACTCACACCATACTGTGCGGGGTAGCAGCAACACAAACAACAGAGTGGAGGCCATTATGGAGTATTTAATGTCAACAGATATGCACATACTCAATAGGGGCGCTCGACCCACGTTTTCTAACAGCATTAGGGAAGAAGTACAAGATCTAACGCTATGCACCAACTCGATGGTGGATTGCATAAAATAATGGAGAGTATCGGGCGAAGTCACCTTGTCTGACCACGTCATATACTTTTCACGTTACTTAAGGTTAGCGATAAGCCAATCACATACAGGAATCCCAGGTCTACTGACTGGAGAAAGTACAGAGAATTGCTTGGGGGATTAGTATCGCAGACCCCCCAATGCAAATTCAGGAAAGTATATGAGATAGACGCTGCTGTGGGGTTCCTATAGGAACGCATAATCTCGACCTACAAAGAAAGCTGTCCTCTAAAAACCAGGAAGGAGGGATGCAAGCTCCCCTGGTGGGACAACGAGCTGGAGCACCTTCGTCAGGAGACTAGAAGACTCTTTAATAAAGCAAAGAGGACCAGAATGCCTGAGGACAACTTCACAGCTGCCCAACGCAGGTATAAGGCGACAATTAAACGGCCTAAAAGAGAATCTTGGAAGACCTTCTGTGGCAATATGGAGGCCATCCCGCAACTTTCAAGATTCCACAAAATTATTTCAAAAGACTCAGAAGCAGGGGTGGGAGCTCTTTTGCTTCCCTCAGGTGACTTCTCGACATCTGACAAGGAAGCATTAAAGCTTATGCTGAAGACACACTTTCCAGGCTTTCTGGAGGGTGAGAAGATGCATCACAGGAGGTCTCCCATTCGTCAGGCTCGGACGGAATGGAAACTGGCCTCCAGCATCGTAACGTATCATGCCACCAGATGGGCGATTTCAAGTTTCAGCCCATACAAGTCCGCTGGAGAAGATGGCATCTTCCCGGCACTTCTGCAAGAGGGACAGGAACTAATACTGCTACCAATTGTCACAATCTTTCGCTCCTGCCTGGCGTATGGATATGTACCGAAAACCTGGAGGATCCCCAAAGTCGTCTTTATCCCTAAACCAGGAAAGACAGACTATACTAAGGCTGGCTCCTTTAGAGGTATCAGCCTCATGTCCTTCATGCTCAAATCACTGGAGAAAATAGTGGACAGGCATATATGAGAGGGACCGCTAAAGGACCATCACTTACACCCGTTTTAACATGCCTATCAAAAAGTAAAGTCAGTCGAGACAGCGCTCCTCAACTTAGTTTCTAAGATAGAAGGAGTACCGGAACATGGGATGTATGGTTTGGGGACGTTTTTAGATATAGAGGGGGCCTTCAACAATACATCATTTGACCAAATCTGCCGTGCAGCCAGGAGGCATGGGGTCCACTCACATATTATAAGCTGGATAAGACACATGCTGGAAGAAAGAATCGCCAAGGTTGTCCTAAGGGAGAGCACTATGGAGGTGACCACGACCAGAGGATGTCCACAGGATGGGCTGCTATCTCCACTCCTATGGAATCTGGTCATTGACGAATTAATCACAGGGCTTAATAAAACGGGAGCCTATACCCAGGGATATGCAGATGATGTGGCAATCCTCATCGTCGGCAAATACCTTGATACCGTCTCCGGACTTATGCAAAAAGCCCTAGACAGGACGATGGTTTGGTGTAACGAAACAGGGTTGACGGTGAACCCTGATAAAACTAAGCTCATATTGTTTACCAATAAGAGGAAGAGAGATGGTTTTGACCCCCCTTTACTGCAAGGTAGGATTTTACAGCCATCCCAAACGGTTAAGTACCTTGGAGTTATTTTAGACACCAAACTCAACTGGGGAGAGCATCTTGAGGTTAAAATCAAGAAAGCATGCGCCTCCCTATGGATCTGCAGAAGGGCCCTCGGTAAAACCTGGGGACTTCAGCCAAAAGCGATCAAATGGATTTACACTGCAGTGGTAAAGCCCGCCTTTCTACCCTGCTCAATTGTCTGGTGGAAGAAGGACCCAGACCGGGACTGGCAAAAAAAGCTTCTCTCATTGGATAGAAGACAACTTCGTACGATAGTGGGACTGCTTACTGGACACTATCAGGTTATGAGGCACCTTCATCTCCTGAGAATTACAGACTCGGCGAAATGTAGATGGTGCGAGGAAGAGGACGAAACAACATCGCACGTACTCTACAAGTGTCCCGCCTTGATGAGGACTAGAGTTAGGCATCTGGGCTCATCATTTTTGGAACTAGATGAAGTCAGTGGTATACCCGTGGAGGATATGTTATCCTTTAGCAGGGCGACTGGACTCTATGGGTGATCACAGATATGGTGGTTAGCACAATGGACCATTAGGTCTCAGTCCCCCAGGTCCTCCTTGGAGGAACTCCACCTATAAGCTAATCTAATATAATCTAGCGTTTAGAAGAAAATATGTACAGGTGTAATCGAATTATTACGAAGTATATGCCATGAGTCACAAGGCTGTGTTACATATCACAATAGCATTGAACCGTCAGAAAACAAAATCGATGATGTAATTTTTTCACTTTTATCTATAGACATCACCAATGAGAACTCGTATGCAAAGTTTCACAAATCTGTACGTAAATAAACAACGCTCCAACTGCCTTAAATTCAATCATATGAGACGAATGCGTCGCAGGACAACAGCATCAATTTCGTGCACGTCACCCGCAGCCTGTAGTCGACGGGTCGCCACTGAACACGTGAAATGGCAATCAGAGAACGAATGCGATCACGGGGAGGAAGCGAAGACTTGGGAAAAGAAGGGGAGGAAAAAATCCGGAACAAACCAGATCTCATTTTCGAGGGAGCGCTAAGTGTTTACCCTAAGTGGAAAATCCCCCAAACAACGGGCGCTCACCATCCGGAAGACTTCTCTGCAGCGATTGCAAGCATCGACAATCTCCTCTATCTTCTCCTCGCCCACTATCCCGCCAAACGAATGGCGGGTGGGAGGACGCTCTTTCCCGGAAAGTGAACGAAGGAGAACACACAAACATTTGCACGTCCGCACATTCCATCGGGATGACGAGGAACCTCCATTCCTCATCATCATCGTGCTTGGCTCTCAAAACCTAAATGTCGTTTTGCACGAGGCATTTCAATGAGAAAGTTTAAAGCTGCATCAGGTCGTGACAGTATTGCTCCTTAAGGTTGGACAACCGGATGTACGCCCGGGGCCCCGCGTAAGCAATATACACAATTTTACAGAAATTGTGTACATTAGAATACATGTACACATTTGGGTGACATTATATGTCACTCTTCTGAGATATATAGATATACATATACCTCATCGGCAACGGGGACATCAATTCGCTTTGAAGATGTGACCAGTATAGGTCACGAAACGTCGGGGCAAACCAGATAATCACGCGGCACACCCGAAAAACATTTTGATCATTAGAATACATATTTATTGGTCCTACTTTGTATTAAATTTTTCTTTATTCAACCGATACGGCGATTTGCTTACAGACATAGCAGTCGAATATCTCTACCCTTCCTCCATGCCTCTCTGTTCTGCCACTCGTCTTCATGTAACTCTCTCTCACTTACATCAACCTCTTCACGCCCTCTTTCCATCTAGTTCTTGGCTGGCCTTCCTTTATTCTTTTTCTGGTATCCAATTATAACACACTTTTGGAAATATGCACTCTGACTTTCTCATCATATATTCACACTATAACAACTGTTTATTATCTATGTTTTGGTCAATTTCTTGTGCATCCCCATAATTTCCATCAGTTCACTATTTGGAACACGATCAATAAATATTACGCCACAGCTTTACCTCCAGAATCCAGTTTCCACCGCGTTCAGCCTCCTTTACATGTTCTCCGTAACCGTCACCACTTATTTTCTTAAGATTGTATGTATTCATATTTTCTTTACTAGGGCCCTCAACTAACTGGCGCGCGGGGCCATAACATCCAAATGAAGGCCATGGGTCGTGCAGTTAAGGGTGAAATGATGAAGTCCATAAACGACGGCGAATCATTTTGAACGGGAGCAAGACCCAAAGCGCCATAGAAGATGAAAGCGTCCCTAAGTATGTGGAGGTTCCCACTCTGTAATAAATTGCCCCTTCATGACGAAACCTATTCCCAATTTTAATTAAAATGCTTACTTTTTATTCAAAGGTCTGTCGAAATCTTTTTCTACTGCCTAGTGATTCATGCGTAACAAATAGTGCAAGGAGTTAATAATGAAGTAGGTTCCCTTCTCAATCATTGAGTATGTTCTTTTAAACTTAAAGGTCGTTTTATTCAGGACATTTCAATCGCATTTAGGGACAGAATCGCTTCACACAGCTGATGGAGCGAATTTGCAATGATGAATGAACTGAATTGGAGCGGTGACCATTTTCCTCAATATCTGCAATTCTTAGCATAACCCGATCCAATTTAGACTTCGTATGTATCCTTTCATCATACTGCGCAAGGAAATTCCCGTAGTAAAACTGTTTTCGAAGCTATTTGACTCCCTATCACAATCTTCCCTAGCTAAATTAAAGCTTCTTTGCCAACAATCTAACAGGTCTTCCCAGTTCACACGCTTCTGTGTAAGTATAACGTACCTATTTTGCTCTACAGTGTCACTTTAAAAAGGTACATACTGTCACTCGCAAATTTAGGAGCAATTTGATGACATATCCTATTCAGTACAGCTTTCATTCCTGATTGGTGCGAGTTTAATTGCGGGTCAAGTATGATTTCATAATTGTTTTAAAATAAATATCAGACTATCTGGACTTATCCCAAGCTACATTGCCATACTTGGACTTTAACCCCCCAGGGGATGGCAAAGAATACTCAGTACTGCGAAAGATATTACAGCAAGTACCTTAGAATAGCAATAACCATGCGACAGAGAGGATGACTGAAACGTTAGCTAAACTCTTGCCAATGCCAATAATAAAACGATCCTCCTGAATAAAAGAAAGAAACAATACTACTGTACAGTGCACATGCAGCTAACATTATTGAATAGACTTATTCTTACATATTAGAAATTGTACACGATCATGGGAACTGTGAAAATTTTAGAATAATTAGTATGCCTCATCGGCTTCAAATTAAAGTTAATATTTTTTAATATTCTATAGAACGAACAATTTTTGACGGGTTTGACAAGAGCTATAAATAGACAGACGCTATGTGCCGACGTATATCTAAACCCAATAACTAGGGGGCCAGCTTTTCTATCACATTTCCTGATGAATATAATCTCAAATTTTAAGAACCATCAATGCAGTTCAATATATTTCCATATCTTTCCCGAACATCAAGAGCTAAATAATGATTAATACCCATATTTAGCATTTTATAGTCATGAGAGTGTATTTGACAACAGTAAGACGGTCGATGCCCTACAAAACTAAACTTTGGACCACAGCCTCTGATCTCTCTAAAAAGAACCTGCGCAGCACTCATTTAGTTCACTGATTACTGGTCTAAAATTATGCATCAATATGACAGAATATGGATAAAAATCTCTACCAGGATTTCCTGATGAGATGCTTGTGTTGAAAAATATAAATAGAACTCTATTTCAAGATATGCTTGACCCCACACAGGCCTAGTATCTTTACCAATTCCAACTCCTAAGTTATTTAAAAATAAAAAGAAAAAATGGCATAAAATACAATACGGAACAGAGCAGGAACTTTTTATTCAAATATTACGCTAATAATTTACCTGAAGTCATGACAGGAGGATCAGTCAAACATTAGCTCTTTTTACTTAGGTAGGATATCAAATCATCACGAAAAGCGAAACAATCGAACAAATCGTATCAGCTATCACTTGTTCTAGGTGACACGTCAGTATTTTACCGGGTACTAACGCTTAACATTTAACGGTAGATAATGAATGGACATTTTACAAAAATAACTGCTGAAAGCTCAGTTTTACCCGCAGATAACTACAAATGTATCCCAATAATATTCCTAATATTTCCTCATCTCGCACGATATTCTCCTGAAGCGACCTTCAACATCTCGTTTCCTTCAGCAACCTGCCCTATTCACTAACTGTCTTTTTATAAGCACCTCCAGCAACTTCCTTCCCCCATACGTCTAGCATTTTAAAATTTTTCTTCCGTTAAACCCAATTTCCCAATACTTCTCAAAGCCTGCAACTAAAACGTATTCAGTATCTCCTCCTTCGTTTCGCATGTAATTTCACATATTTAGTTTTATGACTAATCTTCACACCTAACCAGGCACGTAGCCAGGGGGGCTTGAATGGCTTCAGCCTCCCTGAAATTTTAAATCATATTGTTAGTTTAGTTTTGCCATGTATTATATGGATGAAAAATACAAGGGTTGGGGAGGGAAAAAAGATAAGAAAAAAGCACTTTTCTATAAAAAAAAAAGTATCCGTAAATAAAAACGAATAAAATTGTACCAAGAGGGGACCCCCCAGGCTTCAGATTAAGTCCCTCCCAAAACCAAAATCCTGGCTACGTCACTGTGCCTAACAGATTTTAAAAGAGTCTAACATCGACAGTTATTTCATTTAACGGCTGAAAGTTTCTCAACAGCAAATAAAGTAATATAATAAAGAGCTGAATTCAATTAGGTTTTTATATCTGGGGGGCGTGTACAGCCCTATTGTTTTGTCTTTATCCATAGTCCCTTTCTTCCACTCCAACCAGAAGGTGGTAACACAGCACGAACTGATGAACCCCAAACCTAGTCCTCGAGCAAAACGGATGAAATGTAAAACCAGGCATGATTTTTTATTGATTTCGAAGCCATTGTTTCGAATTAAAAAAAACAAGTATTTATTACGACTCGCGGAGAAAATCTTAGGTCTTCCTTCCTTTATCGGCTCTCTTAAGGTTATTACTTCGTAATAAACTACTTTTTCGAATTACCAAGTCCTTATCCGGAGTCGATTACGAAAAGAGTAGAATATGACACGGGTCAATCTTATTATTACCTCAGAAAAGATGAAATACAGTGGAAATGTTCCATAGATCACGGTTACCACACCAATGTCTAAATAAAAAATAGGAAATCTCAGAGAAACTCCTGTTTCTTCTTCAATTATATCCTTATATGCGTTAAGTCATTATATCACCTTTTACTTTGCCGACCGACGAATTATCTATCCGTGGGGAGTTTAACTTCAGAGAAACTGAGTTACTCAGGGAAACTCTATGAAGTGTACTTAAACGTTTTGACAGGAGTTACGCTATATTTAAGGTCAAATCTTTCAGGAAGATAACACAAAAAAATAGCACTTAGCTGCCACCCATGTTTTCAAACCACTGTTACGTTAATAAATTCGCGTTAATTAATTATTTTTATTCGGTACTAACTATTGTTTAAAAGTTCATATGCCAATAAAGACGTTGTCTTCCTATACATTTACAGAGCCAACGAGTTGAATAAATATATAGCTTACTAGAGTTGCGGACGGTAATTTTTCCTATGATACATTAGACATTTTGAATATAGATATTCCAACTGTTGAAACAACAACAGACGATATGACTATAAATGACAAAATTCCTTTGGAAAAACAACTCCAATTGAAAGACATTTATAAATCATTCTGCTTGGAACCTGAAAGACCTGACAAACCGAAAATTCAAACCGAACTCGAAATCAAATTGGAATCTCATCAACCATTCTATTTCAAACCTCGGAGATTATCGTTTGTGGAGAAACAAAAAGTACAAACAATAAATGATGATCTATTGAAACATGGTATTATAAGACCTAGTGAATCAGAATACTGTTCTCCAATTCTACTAACAAAACGAAAGAATGGTCAAATATTTATGTGTGTAGATTATAGATCATTGAACAAAGTTATTGAAAAGAAACAACTACCCTTTACCTTTGATTGAAGATCACATTGATGCATTGAAAGAAAAAAAATATATCTGCTTGATTGATTTGAAAGACGGGTTGCACCATATTAGAATAGCTAAGGATTCCATTAAGTACACCTCATTTATTACTCCATTGGGACAATTTGAGTATCAACTTATGCCATTTGGTATCAAAACAGGACCAGCAGCTTTTCAAAAATACGTAAACGATATTTTCAAAGAATTGATTCGATCCGGCAATGTTGTAATTTATGTGGATGACATCTTAGTAGCTTCTGAAACGATTGAACATCATTTGCTTATCCTCAGGAAATTATTCAAATTGATTGTTGAAAATAAGTTAGAAATAAAACTGTCAAAATGTTCCTTCCTTTTTGAAAAGATTGAATACCTAAGTTATTTTATATCTGAAAACGGAGTTAGTCCTAACAAGAAAGGAATTGAATCAGTTATGAATTTCCCTGTTCCAAAAAATATTCATGAAGTTCAAAGATTTATTGGTCTATGTTCCTATTTCCGTAAATTCATTGAAAATTTTTCAATAATCACCAAACCTCTAAACGATTTGACTCGAAAAAGCGTTACTTTCAATTTCGGGACTAAAGAATTGGAATCAATGAAAACCTTAAAAGAAACTTTGATTAATTCTCCAATTTTGGCAATTTACGAGGCACAAGCAGAAACTGAACTTCATTGCGATGCAAGTTCTTACGGTTTTGGCGCTGTTTTGATGCAAAAGGGTAAAGATCTCAAATTTCATCCAGTGTACTACTTCACAAAGCGTACAACTGATGTTGAAAGTCGATATCATGATTTTGAATTGGAAATGTTAGGAGTAGTTAATGCCTTGAGAGGATTCCGTATTTATTTGCACGGTACTAAATTTAAATTAATCACTGATTGTAATTCCTTGGCACTGGCATTTAAAAAGAAAGATATACATCCTCGAATTTCCAAATGGGTTATGGAAATTCAAAACTTTGATTTCGAAACAGAACACAGAGAGGGTAAACGAATGGCTCACGTTGATTGTTTAAGCAGGATTCATTGTTTCAGTTATCGAAAGTAATTCATTTGAAAGAAATCTACTGGTTACTCAAAATAAAGATGAGTATATTGCTAGTATTAGAAAAATGTTGGAAAAATCACAAGATAATTTTTTTTAAATGTACAATGACATAATATACCGAAAACACAATAATGCTCTTCTTTTTTATGTACCTAGAGAAATGGAAAATAGTATTATGTTTAAGTATCACGATTAATTTGGACATTTAGGCACAGATAAAACCTACAATATTATTAAGAGGAGCTACTAGTTTCCTAACATGAAAAGTAAAATTACTAGCCATGCACAAAATTGTTATAAATGCATTGCTTTCAACCCACCATCAGGGAAAGTGGAAGGATTTGTTCATAAGATTCCGAAAGGTGATAAGCCATTTCAAACTATTCATGTTTATCACGTTACTGACTCTGACAAGAGAGTTAGATCTAAGAACCATATTCTAGTAGTTGTAGACGCTTTTTCAAAATTTACTAAATTATTTCCTTCTAAATCTACCACTTCAAAGGAAGCAATCGCATACTTGAAAACTTATTTCAATAGCTATAGTAAATCTATTTGTATTGCATCGGATAGAGGAACTTGCTTTCGTTCTGATGAATTTGTAAATTTTATGAAAGAATATGATGTAAGACACATTTTGAATGCAACAGCATCACCTCAAGCCAACGGACAGGTCGAAAGACTGAATAGAACTCTTGACCCTATGTTAGCTAAATTATCTGATCATGAAATTGGCATAAAATGGCCAAGTATCATTCCAGAAGTAGAATTTGCGTTGAATAACAATGTTCATAAGTTAACGGTCCGATCCCTTATCGTTCGTTTTTCTTGGAAAAATGAATGTTCCTACGCATCATGATTTTAAGTACAAATTCTCAGAATATTTTTTATGGTATACAAATTTTATATCAATTCCAGAAGCAGAAAAATACCAAGTATACTATTTGGTAATGTGATTACATACTGCGGCCATAAATAATGCTAATAAGGGCAATATGAGGGTGCCCGTTAAAATTCAGTGCGAGAGAGAAAACATGAAAGCCGTGTTATGTGACTATAATAATCAATGTGACGTGCTAAATGCTGATACTACGCCAAAGTCATTAAACGCAAATAGTGAAGTTGGGGAAAACACTATCAACTAAGTCACTGAACCTGGCCTATAAATGCTGCAAGCATGAATGGACATTCACCAAATCGCTATCAAATGGATATCACGCCTGGTTGCTAAGGAAATTTCTATTGTTGAAAAGGAAGAAAAATTGATGAATTTAGAGCAAAAAACGCAATAATGAAACAAAAACAAAGCGTATAAAAAATCGAATGAAAAAAGTAAACACTGCATTCTTTCATGCGTTCGATGATATAAATTTCCATCCAATATCTTGAGTGCAAGTAATTTAAAAAAAGCAAAGAAAGAAACACCTGTACCGAAGTCAATGCTCTTCTTATGGGAGTAAAAGTTGACATTAGTGGGAAAAAAACAACCCCAAAAATTATTTATTTAAAAAATCCTTTCTTAGTGCGCCTATACTCCACGGTACGGATATATCACAAAAATTTCACGTTTTTATCACCAGTATATTGGGCTGTGCGTTGATGAGTGAGTGAGTCAGTCAGTCAGTCAGTCAGGTCATTCCGTTTTACCTAAATCACAAAAATTCCCACAATTAATTGCATTAGGATACCTAAATTGATCATATGCAATAGAGATTTGTACACCTAGTATTGGAAAAATTGTCTCCACAGTCCACAACCGCTCCACGGGTAGATACTAAATAGAATATTAGAGCTCACAAGTGATAAAATAAGGAATACATTTCGGCGTTAATTAAGGCAGTCCTAAAGAAAACGGAGCGAAACTAGAAAATTAGTGATTGATTACTCGGTATCATTACAAAGCTGAGATATTTTCCCTTATATCTGAAGGGACCTATAACCGTGAAATTTTAGGTATTGTGAAAAGTGTTATGTTGCTCAAACTACCTCGAAGGAATATTAAAATCATAAGTTAGGAATGATAAAAATTATGCGAATTTCATAAAAGTTGGTTTATTCACGACCCGGGTTTCAACACATTATGTCATCTTCAGGTGAAAATACAAAGTTTTAAGTCAATATATATAGAAAGAGTGGAGGGAGGGGAGGGAGACGCGGGTGGTTGGGACGGAGAAGGGAGGAGGGATTGGGTATGGATGTAAAAATCATATGATTTTTACATCCATAAACACGATGCATATCCTTGCGCCTCCCTCTCTACAACCCTACCACCATATAGATATGGCGTAGGTGTTATTGCTTTCTTAAGAAGTGTACTGTAGCGCATTTACTAAGGTAAAAATTATTAAATGGAGCAGGTTTAGCAGTATTCTTTGTCCCGACGACATATGGCCTCCGGCGAATTTGGCTGAAATCTGCTGGATCTGCTGAGGGTCCGAGCTCGACTATCCGCGGTGCCGGAGGTTTTTCAGGGCAATCTTGATCCCTGCTAGGATGCTATGTGGAGATTAATTAAGTTTAGCACTCCGTCAGTCGGATGGGACGAGCCCTTAGCGTCTTTCGCCGAGATAGGGTTGATGCCGACGCCGGGTTTCTCTCCACTCCTACATTCACCATATGTTACCCGACTCCTTAACCATCTGTCCTTAATGGCGCAAAAAACCAGTCGCCGTTAGCCTCCCTAAGTATTCAATAATTGGTCTTTCCCATCTAATTATAGCTCCCTTACTCCCTGGCAGTTCCTTTTCTCATTTTCTCGGGTAGGTCTTTTCTTAACTTTCCCCTAACTTGGTCGATGTATTTAACCTTTGGCCTTCCTTTTGGAACTTTTCCCTCTATTTTTCCTTCCATCACATTCCTCACAAACACATTGTGCCTCACAATGTGTCCAATCCAACTGGTACTTCTTTTCTGTGCTGTGTTCCACACGGTCCTTCCCTTTCCTACTCTTCCGAATACTTCTTCATTTCTTATTTTATCCGTCCACTTGATCTTCAGCATCCGCCTCCAGAACTTATAAAATTGATCTACCACACCCAAGTAACCAAACAACTAAATGGCCGTCCAATATATGGAATCTCGCGACAGTGGGACAGAAACGATCCTATGAAACGGGACACAAGGAGGGAGAGAGAGAGAGTTGGGACAGAGAGGTATGGGGAAGGGAGGGGAAAGTGCAGGAGAGAGAATCTGTGACGGGTAGAATATTTTGGTCGGTCGGAGTGGGGTCGGCAGTCGCCGCGGGCGAACGTGGGGCCGCGAAGCAACAGGAGTCACGCCGCTATCACGGGAACGGAAGCAAGCAGAGAGAGAGAGAGAGAGTTAGTGTTTATCAGCTAGCGAGTGAGGGAGTCAAGGGAAAAGAGTTGGGCCTAAGAACTGGCGGCTACGGGAGCGACGCATTCCGCTACCGGGGATGCGGGAACCGTCGCCCGACGTTCTCGGCGGACACCGTCAGGTAGCGCCGGAGCAGAGTAGCACGAATACCGAGACCGTAATCCGTCACCACGCACGGACTTCGCACGCTGCAGCAGTCTCTTGTACAGTACAGCGTGCCAACCCCTTAGACCAGCGGCAGCTTCCGACAGAGGGAACTATAATAAGGCCAGTTTACGATAAATGTTGGGCAATGGCCAGCATAGATGGAAACAGCGGTACTCGCTCTTATCATCGAATTTAAGCATCGTAGGGCTCGGCTCGATTCCAGAGGGGTGATTTATTTATTTTCCACATTCGCGAAAACAGCTCATGTGGCCTTCTTACAACGGGTATATCAAAGAGCATAAATGGACGTACACAAACCCATGGCCAATTGGGGGGGATCCACCCATGCGCAACTCGAACCTGCGACCCTCGGATTAGCAGGCGAGAACTGTATCATCCTATTTGTTCCTAGAGCTATTTCCCCGCCTGCAAGTGGCAGAAAGTATGAGCGAAATGATCTTAGTAGTCGATGCACATTACACCGAATTACTACCGCTACGACTGATGTCACCATGTACACGCTATTAACTTCAACCGCGGGTTCCAAAGGAGTTTACTAGGAGTTGACGAAATAGAGAATCGAAAGGGATCGTGTTTGTGTGGTTGCAATAGTACATGCGACAATTCTTAGGGCCCGGGTTCGCAATTTGGCAACCGCGAATTAGACACCTTATTGTTTATAAGGAGTGACTGCGAATAGGACTAGGCTGATGTGGGGACTAAAACATTGGTATCCCATCTCCAGGGCCCGAGACTAAGTTCAGGCACCTACAGATATTTTCCAGTAGAATTCCAATCCCTACTTGATAGTCATATGAGGCGCTGCACTCCACCCTTCGAGTGGGACGCAATACTGCGGACCCAAAGAATTGATAATTGTGCTTGCGACTTGTAAATGAATTTTTGCACGCAGAGAAGCAACTGTTACAACAATATCAGAAACTGTCGTTTCCATTTGAGAAAACGTGGTAGAATTGAATGACTTCAAGCTGATTAGGAAATGGTGAGATGACTTTGCACTCACAAATTGAATTCAGCGAAGAGCGAAATGAAATATTAACCCGACTAATACATGTCGTTTTCGAGGCGATAACTCATTTTTAAATTATACCGAACTTTAGCTATATAAATATGAAAAAAAACTCGAACTTTTTCCATGTATTTCAACATTTTTTTCATACAAAATAGGCAAGTATAACAAGCAGGGAGATCGTGCCAGGTTTTGATCATAGTTTGGTAAACACTTAAGATGAATCTACTGTATCTGTCACTGATTTAAATCTAATAAATTGCTCGTAATTAGTTGTTCATGAAACGCAGTATTAAAAATTCTTGCATTGGATGAGAAGAGCGAATACAACCACAACTATCCATCGTTTTACTAAGCACGACTGTGTCCATTGACCAGAGAGATGTTAATAGACGTGTCGCTGACATAAATAACGTAAATCGTAGCACCGTCCAGGATAGAAAATAATGTACTTTTATCGTAAGTGAATTTGAATTATACTATATGGCACAAACTGCCTTCATTATATTATTCATGGTAAAACAATTTACGTATTATCCGAGTTCGAAAGAAAATTACTGGCAGTTATTCACAATTACTCAGCACTAAATGTTAATAAAAATTAATTGGTGATGATCTTTGAGTAATTATCTACTGTACTGAAATCTACTTACACCTATTCACTGAAATATAGGACTAATAAGGTCAGATTTACGTAAATTTTCAAATAATTTATAAAAATACCTATACAGTGAAAAATACGGATATGCCTATAATATTGCGTTGGTACTATCGGTTTGGTACAATTCGTGCTTCAAAATACTCGTCGGTTAAATATCGGTGCTATTTTAGAAAGTGCCCAGGCCTACTTCCTGGTAGTACATAGATGGTAGGTTGGCACAGAGTCCGCCCATATGATACCATCAAGAGTACCGTTAACTTTGGGCAAGAGAGAACATCGCTCAGAAGGATTATCGACCTCCAAATCCACATCCTGCAACCAATTTCTGACAAACCCGATATGAATCACGAGAGAACCCGATTCCGAAACATAGACTCGTATTTCTGTCACGGCCGGATGGGAGTCAAAGTAATATACCAGCTTAGTGCTTTGCTTTGCGCTTATTCTCAGGCTAGGAGCTTGTGTTTAAAACTTAGACATCCTAACGGACCAAGTGTTTGTTCATGCCAGTGAGAATGACAAGTCGCTCGAACATGCATTTAGTAAGCGCTGTTTCGGACACAGATGATGGTTATCAATACTTTCGTCACACTTTTTCACCTTTGCCTATGCTGCAGGGGTTACATTTCAATTCTGGTATTGTTGTTGAAATTACAATCTCGCTGACGCCAATACCCCAGGTGAGGCTGAGTTTCCCGACCCGCCATAGTAAGTGGTAGTAGAGAGGTCACTAGGGTTACCGGTGCGACTTCATAATCCATCGAGATAATCACTATCATTAGTAGGGGATTTAAAGAGCCACGCACTGCAATTCAGAATGGTTCACGATTAGGATGAGTTTGAACCTTTTGCCACAGCACCTTTGTCTTCCTGAGCGTCTTTCTGAACGATAGATGTCATTGAAGCTATTGATAGAGGGAGAATATCTCGCATGGTTTGCAACAAAACCCTTGAAAACAAAGGAATATAAAAAAGCGGACACTCCTTCAAGTTAAATTTTAACGATATATTATTCGTGCCATAGGGCTGCCATATCGAGTAAGCGAGTTTAAAACGATTAATTCTCCGATAAATCCTCCGATGGTCACGATGCTCGAGAAATAATGATACAGCACCAAATAGCCGTTTTATTCCTAGGCTAAGCACTGAGTGCCAATGAAAAACCCAGGCACAGAGGTAGAATTCAAATTATTTTTTTGGCAGGGCGGGGGGTAAAAGACAGCAAGAACATAAACAATTCATGTAAGACAATCAGATCTATGAAATGTTGCCTCTTGCCCCATTTCGTGAACCTGTGTTCCCTTACACTAAGCCACTAAATGGGCCCAAAATGTGGTCCACAACGGAATCATATCTTGCGTAGGCTCCTGGTTCCAGTGATAGAAGGCAACCAAGAAGGTCGTTGATGGGACGGAATTTTAAAATTCACCCATCTTTAGGATTTGGTTTCAAACGCGGATTTATTGACTCTGGGTTTAATGAGGTCGTACAGCTGGGGTGATACCGAAGTTTAAGTGTTCCCTTACGAAGTCATTAGTCTTCTTCAAATGCGATATAGGACACGTACTCATGATACTCGGAAAGGAAATTTCTCCTCGTTTATGCAAGCTCCTGGTTCATCCTGCATAATGATGTTTCAGCGTGATAAAGATCACACGGTCGCTAAAACATCGCGCTCTAATGGAGGTTAACGGGCAGGGTTCAAGTTTATTCTCGTCAAGTCATCAGCGCATGTATCAAACCCTTTAAACGTCCCATTAAGTCTCACCCACACGATTTTACCTTCATCAGGCCAAATGAGGTATTTCCTAGAACTTCATACTTAACAACCGTCATATATCGTCACAGTGGCGCCAAGATATCAATCACGAGGGGGGGGATAAGTTAAGCTAAAGCTAAAACTCGAAGGAGCTGGAATTTTGCGGCCAATAGTAAAGATACTAAAATATTATACAATCTTTATTATACAAATTTTTGCATTAAAGTGGCATAATCCTCTTTCCTTCCTTATGACTTTAGTCAATCCTATCATTAAAAAAGGCACGAAATAGCAATACAAATACTGGTACAATATTTCTGCTCTAGAATAGAAACTTTCACATAATTACCGATAGAAACACTGTTGTCAATCTAAGATCACTTCATACAGAGGTAATAATAATAAAATATGTAATGATACCTAGAGGGTCTCTAGAGGATACCTAGAGTTGTTTTTCACTTTTCTTCCCCGTCACACCTCCTTTCCTCCAAGTTGAATTTCCTCCTCAAATCTTTTTTAGACTTCAAACCTACCTATAGCATCAAAAATTACACCGAGTTAGCTATAATAGTAAGCTATCTAACATAGCGCACCCGTCTAAAGGAAAACTGGTTTCTTTTGACGTATGCAATCTCTTTAACCTCTGTACCTGCTAAAGAAGCTATCGACATGACCCTAGACCAGCTTAGAAAATCTAGAGTCAGTGACGAAATAGTGAGTGACTTCAACAGTCTCCAACGCGTGTGCATGGAACAAAATTATTTCCAGTTTGACAGTGCCTTCTACAGACAAAATTACGGCCTTTCTATGGGCTCCCCCCTCTCACCTATTCTGGCTGAGATTTTCATGAACTCCTTAGAACTCACCCTTTTTAAATCCAAACACCCTCTTCTCAAGAACGTGGTTTACTATTTTAGATACGTAGATGATATTATGTGCTTGTGGACAGGTAGCGAGAGCCAATTGCAATATTTCCTTATATTACTGAATTCCCTCCCCCCATCCATAAGTACCGCCTGCCTTTCCACCACTTTGATTTACAGGCTTCGTTTACTTAGCCTTTATGTTCCCTTTTAAACTTGGAACTCCCTGGACTAAGGAAAGTTTTTAAGGGCGGGGGTTGCGTGCGTGTAATTTTTTAATTTAGATATTTTTGTGTATTAAATTACTATTTTTTTCTATTTTACTATTTCTTTTCTTTTTCATTGTTTTTTTTCATCATGCTTGGATTTAATTTTTTATTTTGCTTTTTTTTGTAATGCATGGAATAACTTATTAATTTCTTTAGTTATTTATTTATCATTTTTTATTTTTTTATTTATTGTTATATTTTTTAAAATATAAATTTATTCATATACAGGGTGTTTCAGGAGGAAAGCGCAATACTTCTGGAGGAGGTTGGTGAAGTGATTTTAAGCATTTTTTGTCCTATGAACATGGGGTCGCAACTCTTTAGTTCCCGAGCTATGGCAACGCAAACATTTTGTCACAAGCATTCTGCAGTTACCATGAAAACCCAAAAAAGCAGTGACATCCAGCAATACTTACAAAGAAAAACTGGTCTAAATTGTACTTAAAGTTTGTATCTTTATTTTTCAGCCAAAATTTACGCATATCGCTTACATTTTCTTAAGTGGTAACTGAAATTGTCAACATTTTTCTTCTTCAAAAAATTATTTTTTAGAATAGCTTTTTTGTTTGGAGATATACGAAAATGTTAATAGAGTCATAAAAATTGGAAAATTTAATTTAATTTCCATAACTGGTAAGATTATTTTCATATCTTAATTTTTAGCGAAGATATGGCATCTTAAACGGTACCGTTACATGAGCAAATCTTTCGACGGCTCTCTTCCATGCATGGAACTGGTATTGATTTACCGATAAAGACAATTACCTTCACCAATCTAAGCTTGAGTACTTATTTTTAAACGTTGTGAAAAGAATAACCCACCAATGAAACCCAAATGTAGGTGTCCTTATTAAATATCCTTAGAAGATCTCATAAGTTGTAATAGCTTCCTAAACAATGAATCTCAGCGCCGGTGATCGACAATTAATCCATGGAGACAATCTCCACTTGAGATCTTTGCTGCCGCTTGATTGTTTACTTTATTTGGTTCACAAAAACACCTCGTAGGGTGAGGGATAGGACGGCTCCTTGTGGCACTCCAGCAAGGATAGGATATGACGTTTCCAATCGACCTCCGATGCAATCGCCGATCTTCCGAGAACTCAATTCTCACTACGTTTTGAGGCCTGGCGAAGGCGCATGCGCCTGCCGAATGCCAATGGGACGGACGTGCCAACCGTCACGTGCCCAACGCAGCCAAGGGGAACCTTCCATCGCTCAGACAGCCAATAGGCCGGGCAGGAGGGCGGACGGTCTCGCCTCTTTCACCCTCTTTCGAGAACCCCAGACACGGGCGAAGACCGTCGGATCTCGCGCACCGGAAAAAAAAACACTTTCACCTCATTGAACGGTGGCATATAATCGGTGATGGCGCTCTTGGGATTAAAAAAATTAGGCAGCGATCTAACTGTACAGGGGGGCGACGGGATACCTTCAGGAGCGTGTAATTCAGGATACGGGCCTCTGACGAAGGAGAACAGTAATCCACCAAGTCTTTAGCCGGTGAATTCATGCCATGTGAAGCCACTAAATGGGCCCAAAATGTGGTCCACAACGGAATCATATCTTGCGTAGACTCCTGGTTCCAGTGATAGAAGGCAACCAAGAAGGTCGTTGATGGGACGGAATTTTAAAATTCACCCATCTTTAGGATTTGGTTTCAAACGCGGATTTATTGACTCTGGGTTTAATGAGGTCGTACAGCTGGGGTGATACCGAAGTTTTGTGACCCTAAAAAATAAGTACCTACTCCTGAGTAATCACCCAACCTCGTGGAATATCCTGTTGTACCTTAAGTATAGTCTTTAGGAAAGACTTTACTATTAAATTTGATAATAAGCACTTATTTTCGCATGAAATAGCGCAAGCAGCGAAAATATGTAGTCATCATTGAATGAAGACGGTCGAATGGATGGAGAGGATCACCTATTAAGAAGTCCTACGAAGAGCAGGAAAGAAAAGAGCTAAGTACAAAGTCTTCGAAGTAAAAGTGACTAACATCTAGGACAATGTCTGAGACAACAGCCTCCTGAGAACGATTTAGGTAGAAATATCGAATTGGAAGAAGTAGCGAAAAAGGACAAGGATGAAATACATAACGTTGTAACTAGCGTAGTAAAACTAGCCATGTAAATACCCAATAAGAGAAATAAATTCCAGCTATACCAAATTTTGGGAAATCCTAGTTTACGTAGTGATAAAACATGTTTCAATAATCCACAGTTCCCAAAAAGCAGGAAATTATTTTTATAAACAATTGAGTTTTTTTCTTCAGTTTTTTGCAAATATCTCCCTTATTTTTGCACTTAGCGATATTTACGTGTGTACCTTTTTTGTAGCTTGAAATTTTCAGAACAAATTTTATTTGAAAAATATTTTTATACGAGCAAAAGTAAATGTTCTATAGTAATTTATTTATAAAGGTAATTTTTGCAATACTTAATGGTGCATATTTTCCCCTATAAATTAATCGTTTCGCTATTTTAAACATATTAATTCTATGAACTTTGATCAGCTGAAATTATTATAATGATTGCGAATCTCTAAATTAAACCGAAATTGTTTAATTAATGATTGTTTAAACATATTATTATAACATTGTTAAAAGTTAATATTTCAATACGCAACCAAATTTATCATAACATAAAGATAAAAATGATAAAAAATATCTTCTACAAGTTATGGCCAAAAAGTTAATAGTTTATAAGTTATTTATACTTGAAGTTTAAAAAAATGTTTGAAAGCACTGATCACGGTAATGAGATGTACCTCGTTTACAGTAAGTGTTGCTGAAAACCGAGGTTGGGCAATTTCATTTACTTTTAAAATTTAAATATGATTATTCTAAATATAATTATTATAAATAAATAATAGCATTAAACAATTGTTTAAACAAACATTTTGAAAAATTTTTGTAAAAATTAATCGAAAAAGGTCCATATTATAGGCAAAAGTGCTTTGAGGTAGGAGAAAAACAAGTCCAAATTTACCACAACACTATTATTAAATTTTTGATTTTCTGATTTTAACAAAAATATTTTTTATAAATAAGAGCTTTATAAATTCTGAAAATCATAGAAAAATAGAAGATATTGCACCGATACTTTTAGCAAGCACTCAAACGGGCCAATCCTTATCGGTCACACTCACGGGCGTGATTGCTAATTGGCTGGATACTAAACCTCTAACTGCGATATTGTGGTGGACAGAAAGCAGTCTTTCAATCCGAATAATGGCTGACCGCAACACACCATTGTTCTCCATCCCATACCAATTCTATTATGCCGTGAGAGCTCTTCCTCCTCACAACCCTCGACCAATCTGTCAGCACGTCTTCGTACGACTTTCCCTCCAGTTCACTTCACAGCAATTCGATTACACCATGGATTGACCAAACCATCTGGTTCTTATATTTCCGCTGCATTGGGGTATTGGGGTATTTCCTCTCTTCCATATATTTCCTCGTTTTTCATTCAATCGGTCTTCTCTATCTTACGTATTTGCCACCATTTTAACCTCATCTTCACCAGAAGTCATTGGTCCGAAGATTGGTTTTATGCGGCTCTCCACTCTATTCTCCTCTCAGCTAAACACTTCATTCATCCATAAATCATAATAAAGATATTATCAATAATATTCTCCATATTTTTTAATAAAAAGGTAAAACTTTGTTATTTCCATAGAGTACGACCATGTTTTCGACTTTACGTCATCTTCAGGTTCATAAACGCTTACACTTATATACATGTTGGTTTACTTATATACATGGTTGGTTCACACTTATAAGTGTGAAGGTTTATGAATCTGTACCTGAAAATGACGTAAAGTCGAAACCATGGTCGTACTCTATTAAATTTCTGTTGAAATAACAAACTTTTACCTTTTTATTAAAAATGTCTAGCAAATTCCACAAATTTATGCCGGAAACCACCAAATTCTCCAATTGATCTTTCCAGGCATATCTCCCCCTTGGTTCCTCCTTCCATTTTTGTGTTCAGGAGCTTGTTATGTCTGATAATGTGCCCAACATCTTTGTCTCTTTACTCTGCAGAGTTTCTACTGAGCAATTTTCTTCTTCGCACTTCTTACGAGGCGATTTTCTGCAAGTAATGACTACCTGTAAGTCCACTTGATTTTTATCATTCCTCAATATCATTAAATTCCTATTGCCTCCAGTCTCCTGGTTTCTACTGCCGTCATCGTCCTAGCTTCACTGCCATGAGAGCATACTTAATGCATATTTTACTAAAATGCTAGATGCATTATGCCATTTTCCCATTCTTTTTTTCTACCCTTCTACACGCTCTTGTTCATTCCCACAGCTACCGTTTCTCTTGCGTACAGCTTCGTTGTTGTAAATACATTCGTTAATATCATTAAGCCCTGTCATTCTCATCGCCAGTTCATTTTCTCGGGTAATTAAGAAACTGACCATTTCTCCAGATTCTCATTAGCAACTTTCAATTACGTAAATATGTTTCTAACCAGAAAAGCGAACGACTGTGGAGACTGATGTTACGACTAAGTGATTTTGAAGGAGAAAGAATCAGTGACCCGAGGCAGGGCAGCAATGAGTGAGGGTCAACAGCGTGGGACTAATCTATTCTTGAAACGAGGTGCCTGATTCAGCTTATATTCCAATGCAACGAAAACGCTCAATAAGGAACACAAGTAGAAACAAAATCCATAAAATACATTCAAATCCGGGCTCAATCCCGGTAAGCTGTAAATACTGCACCTAACAGTCCCATTCTCAATAATATACCGCACAATCTTATAGTCTACGTTTCTATCGTCTTAGTTTTCCGGAGAGGCGACCGACAGCTGAAGTGATTAGGAGGCCATGTTAGGAAGGAGGAAAGACTACGACACAAGCCTATTCTCAGCAAATCGCGCAAATGAATCATAAGTTAAGCTTCCCATCCGACGGACATGCTCTTCAATTAGTAAATAAGGTGGTTGGAGCAATTTTTGTTAATGTAGAGATTTCCTTGAAACTTTGCATGCGTCCATACTTACATAGTTGTGTACGATATATAGATAAAGTGAAAAAATTGCATCTTACCGATTTGGTTTACTGGAAATTCAATGCTTATTTAACACGCAGCCAGATGGCACATAAGCTATATTTCGTAATCATTCCATTACAAATATACAGGTTTCCTTATTTACGCGAAATAGTAGATTCCTTATAATTATAAATGTTGCTAACAAATATCAAGGTGTCACTCCGAATTCAATATTTCAATGTGATGTCGTCTAAATTTCGAATACCGCGCCGAAAACTGTAGTCATAACATGCTTTAATTAATGAAAAATATAATTCTTGTACCATTTCCTTATGTATGATGCCTGCAAACGCATTAACAGATGCATTTTGATGAAATGTGGTCCAAGAATTTTTTCCGAATTACTTAAAAAATTATAAAATGTGCACTCAATGACCCACGATTACCACTCCAACCACCTAAGTAGGAATCAAGATTCCACACCAAAAAAATGTCAGCGGGATTGGAACTTTGGCCTTTTGAGATGAAAACCTACCAAAAACAGTCCAATCCTTGTTTTAATTGGCACATTGTATGTATACCTACGACGGCCTGGGCCCGTACTACTGCCTGATCCCATGCAGATATTCAAGAAGTAAAACAAAACCCTCTCAATAAAAAACCACCTGAACCCGGTAACGTAAATTAAATATTTCCGATACGTATTCACAAGATTCAACATTGAGTATACAAAACGGAGGAGTCAAATTGCAGCATGGGAATATAGTGAGTTAGCACGCAAAACTACGACTTGAAAGCATACTTTTCACAAAGTCATCCCAGGAATCCAGAAGTTTCTTTACTATAGGCTTTCCGGGTTGACTTGTCGGCAACGGCAAAGAAACCAGCCACCCAGAGAGCGATAACCCATCAAGAAGATTGGAAGTTAGATAATGGATGAGGGCACAAAGAATCTCTTTGCCTTTTGCGTAATCTCAACTAATTTCCAAGTTATTTCTGCCCAATACACAGATCCTAGAACACATAAAAAATAATCACACTCCCTCTTAATTATTCGCTATCTGAACATGGATTAATTATGCCTCGAATTTCTTTGCTCAAAATTTCATTAGTGATAGCATTTCTCTTAATTTTTTTCTGGTATTCACAATACCACGTGTGGAAATGATAATATCCAATTGTTGGTTCGTTGGTTATTTGAGGTGGCGACCGACAATTGAAGTTATTTGCGGTACCAAGGGTATAGAGAAGGTAGTAAAGAAAGTATTGTTTGGGGAATATTCAGGGAATGGAGAAAGATACGAGAAAAACTCAGCGTCGGCGTCAGTCTTCTTTTAAAGAAAGGCACCAAGGTGTCCACAGTTTAATCTTCCATCCGAAGAATGAAGTAATGCATGTATGTACTTGAAATTCTCTCCACAAAACACTCAAGTAGGGATCGGGGGATTCCGCTGAAAATATCTGCACCGCCAGAATTCGAACCCGGGCATGTAAAAATGAAAACCCAATATACCAACCCGATTCCCTTGTACCTGAGAAACACTAACTCCCACAAACAAAGTTGTAATTAGTTCCTAAGGAAAAGTAAAAGCCACCATTCACCTCCGGCTACGAAGAAAGTTGATTCATTCTAAATTTTTTTTAATCCACTAATTGACCTCCACAATTACGGGACAGCTTCTTGCACTCATCTGGTACTCGAATAAAATACTCTTAATATTGCACTCCTGGAGCCGATGTTTAATTTATTTATTACGCCATAATAAAACCGAGTTCCGATGAGTTTTCCTTATAACCTGAGCCATAACTTCAGCCTTATAAGATGAAACCATCCAGTAATTGCGCGATCAAGAAAAATAAAGTCGACGATAACATGCTCAACTACTCCACTGCGAGTGAATTACTCCTTCCAACTCCCAATCGCAATGAAAATTAACCGAAGGATTTACAAGAACTGAATGTCCAAGGCAAAGGACAAGACAGCGTTTCGATTCTTGAATCATGCTTTGTACCATGGCAGTAAAAAATCACATTTTATTGCACTGGAATAGTAACTGCACATTACTAATTACTCCTATTTTACAGCAACTGTACGATACATGCTTTTTCAAATTTATGTTTCTATTGTTAATGAAGGCAACCGACGCGACCCCTGCACAGCACATGTGTGTAGGTGGATATTGACAAGATTATTTGGGGATTAGAGGAAATGTGGAGAGGCTTTTGGCGTCAGCGTTCGCTAACTCTTAACGAGTGGCTATGGAGGGTCTGATTGCTTAACGTCTCATCCGGCCAAAGGAGCACTGCACTTGAGTCCTCGCCAAATAGTTCAATGGATCCAGAAAGAAGTCGAGATCACAATGTAAAATTAACTGGGATTTGAACCCAAGAAATCGGGAAGGATAGCCAGTACTCTAGGCGGTACTCCAAACCCATAAAGGAAGATTTTTGAAGGATTTAAATGAGTTGACTGCAAAAGAAAAGCTACAGACTCCTACCAAAACCAGTAAGAAATATTTGCAAAGGATTTAAAGAAGCTGAATACAAGAGGATAGCTATTGACTCCTGCCGATGACGAATGATTCATCAATCACGCCAACGTTTACAGTGAAAATTGAACTTAAGATTTAACCAACACATTGCTCCTCTTTTATTGAAATGATACGCTCGTTTTCAAACTTTTAGGTTACTACAACAAACTGAGAAGGTTAGAGAATTCACATGTCATTTATTACCGTCTCCACGGGGAGGAAAATGCATTGGATATGCTATCAAAGAGACGAGGGCCTTCATGAAGTTTTACGACGACTCCATACCTTTCTTAGTTTCTAGAGGACCTCAGATGCCCCGCAATGCTAAACTTTCCGTTGATTTCCGAAGCCCTGAGGATGAGAGAAAAATCTAAAGAAAGAATCTAACGGAAAACGATAACACAGGCCCAAAGCTGAGAGTAACAACACTATTCTCTCAAACAGGACGGTATACAGGAGTCCAAGGCATGACTTCGAGGAAACGTGTTCGAAAATTCGGCGTACTTTGCCACTTTTATCATGTAACCCTAGATTTGATGTAATTGAAGGCACTAGGATAAGTAATATCGCTAAATATATTACTTCCGTAGAAATCTTTGTTAGATTTAAAGTCGTTTGAGCGAGATTTCATGGCACACAAGATGCAATGAATTTGGACTCATTATGCAAAAGATATTTAATCTTTATAATGATACCGAAATAAGCCTAAGATCATGCAAATATTTAAGATAAAAATTTGCAAATAAAATAGAAGCCGTTTTCCATGGGATTCCGATTGTACAGCTGTGCGCTCCGAAAGGACATTTTTATAAAAACGAGGAGGTTCTGAAGCTCATATTGCGTCAGAAATGTAATAATGTGTGGTTCATTGTTTTCTCAATTATTTCATAAATATATTATTCATCGTAACACTTTTTACCGAATTGTAAGGACTCTGAAAATGCGTTCACAACATATTTTTGTGAACGCATTTTCGGAGCACGGCATGAAACGAATTGGTCAACTTCAAACCTCAAATCCGTAGTGTATGTAGTTAATTAATGAGAAGCTCATTCATAAAAACAAACTTTTGGCTCATTAATAGCACTGTATTTTTTAAGTACTCTGCATACGACTGCTTGCCTTTTAAAAATGAATTTCGAATATGGTCTCTATTTTCTCTAATTATGATTGGAGATACATCTCTCTCAAACCACCTTCTAGGAGACAACACTGCTTGTATACTGGCCTTGGCTCTTTATTCGAGCCAAAAATCCAACATTAACGTCAGAAAAATGCTACCGCGATGACCTAAGTCCGCGTATGAACACAACGCCGTCCCATTAAGAGAACGATGACGAGTCCCGCTCACTATGGCAGTCATAACATGTCAACAATCAACCTCAAGTGACTCTCGCGCAACTCTTTTTCTCCGCTCGCTCGGCAGACTCCGAGAGTGACTGTCCGTCAAATCCAAGGTCGACGCATCGGGACGCTGATTCTTGCGGCGCCGAGCCATGGAGAGATCGCACTCGTTCCTCGCGAAAGCAAGCGCTTTTTTTCCAACACCAATCACTTATTCTACCTTTTGCACCACCACGGATAGTTTTACGGAACTAATTAAACACCGCGCTCACGTTTCGACGGAAGCGGAACGCATCAGTAGCGACAACGTAGCCGGTAGGGGTCGCTGAGGACGGCGATTATCTCCAAACTTATAGCTGCATCGGGTAGCACGAACGCATAAAGGCCGTTTTGCACGAGGCACTTAATTGCGCAGTATGATGAACAGAAATTGCGAGAACGCGGACACGGAATTAAATCAGGGGCTTGGTTCATACCTGTTGTTCGTGCACTAGCGTAGTCATTCTATCAAGTCCCCGCTCTACACGGCGCAATTTTCACAACACATCCTTCCATAGATCACACTGCAATAAAATGCCTCGAGTAAAACGGCCTTAAAATTTCGTACCCGCGCATGTCCTATAGGCACAATGAACATTAGAACATAACTGAAGAAAATACCTCAAGACGGTTCAATTAGAGCATGTGAATCAAGAACCTTCGCCGAAGCGTCCGTTTCCGCCAAGCATCTTTTTAAAATATTAATAAATGCCAAGGTGGCTGGAGCGGTAATCGTGGGTCATTGAGAACAATTTTAATAATGTTTCAAGCAAGACGAAAGGAATCTAGGGTCACATTTAATTTAAGTAGGTACATATCTTTATGCGGAGGAACTCACCAGACAGCCAGTTATGGAAAGGATAGAAGAATTATATTTTAAATTTTTGCCTTAATCATGTTATGACTTGGACTATTGATATTTTTCGGCGCGGTATTCGAAATTTAGGCGAAAATCATATTTAAAAATGTTTGCTCAATCTCTTGCTCGTCTTGTTACCTTGATATTTGTTAGTATAGTATGAAATGTATTACTTCGCGTCTAGAAGAAAACCTGTACATATGTAATCAAATTATTATGAAATGTATCTCATGTGCCATAAGCATTGTGTGTTAAAATAGCAACAAAAAACAAAATCAGAGAAATTCATTTTTTTCACTTTCATCTATAGATATCACTAGTAAGAACACGAAAACAAAGTTTCACGAAAATCTGTACGCAAACAAAAATAGCTCCAACGAATTTTAATGTAAATCTATAACCCACATTTTCTGCAAGAAAAACTCCAATAACAACGTTTTTGCATTTTTAGTCGTTTTGGAAAGGGAAGTATGTATAAAAGTGAAATGAAAACATAAAATGAGGTAGCATCGATAATAACTGCAGACCAAACCGTTTAAAGCGTTCAGTAGGTACACATTTTCGGAAATGTCAGACGCCACCATGAATACAAATGACACAGTGTGTAAACTTGAGGAGGTATTCTTGTACATCAAAGTAAGATAGCATTCACAACGCACCTTGATAACATAAAGTAACAAAACGCAGAAGATGGCTCTCATTCATCGTTCTTTTGGCGAATCACGATGAAGAATGATTTATTCAGAAGACCAATCAGAAGTTACCTCCGAGGGTACGCATTTGAAATCAGCGACGAGAGAGTGAAATGCAGAAAGAAGTGTACAAGAGTTATTAAAGGAGTCAACTCTCATTGAGATGATTCGGAAGAGACCATATTTGAACAATAAAATGGATTGCTATTTTTTTAAATTGCCACCATTCTTGGGCATTGGACAATACGGAAGAAATGAATCCTTCGGTCAACTTAAGGAATGAGAGTAGTATGTATTCTCAATAGATGGTTTGAATAGACGGGCGATACAGCCTGAGCTTAATCCGTTCTATTCTTAATTTGTGTTCTTTTGTACAAACTGAACCAGTCTTTTAAAAAGAGAAGCCATAGGAATAATTTTATGAGCAGCTTCCCGCCGTTCATGAAGAAATTCCGACGATCACAGAAACTGATAATTGGCTTATCGTACGGGTTCCAGGAACGAGAGATCATAACTCAATGGCTACAGAGCAAGAAATAAAAATTGTCTCCTTTACATTACTCCTCAAAGCTATTTACCCGTGGATAGAAGTACCTACGTGACTAACATTAATCCGGTATATTCATTGGCTTATTTATCGCCATCAAGACCTCATATAACGAGCCTTTAAAAATGAGAAACACCAGCTGCCGCAAATTGATTTACTTCACAAAACAAAACAAAAACACACTCCTCGCGGCTTGGAGTAATCTCAGCGAGAGCATCTTTCAGCGTAGGATTTCAAAGCTGAAACTCACGCTTCTGCCATCTGTCGGACGGAAAACGTAAAACGTGAGCAATGGAACGCGAGCTCTATCGTGAAGACTGATTTACGCGGACATAATCTGCCAACATGCTGGTATTGTGACTCTTTATTAACTCTCCATGGTACAGCCGTTGGTACTCGGCGTTCGACGGTTAAGAGCGCAAGACAACTTAATTTCCAGGAGGTGGTAAATACGATTTCAATGCCAGTCAACAGGCGCCTAGCGATAAATTAGCACTCAGCGGGAAATCAGTGCATCTAGTGATCGGTTCAACTCGATTCGTCGAATATCAATTTCAGCGAACTCTTTCTCACCGAGAGAAGGCCACCACAATTTTTCTCGGCACTTTCACTTGTTTAAATGAACTCTCCCCATGGTCGCGAAAAGTAAGTAAAGGAAGCATAGTAAGTAAGAAGCGGGTAGCGGTATAGTCTCATAATGAGGGAAATCCGCTAAGCGCAACATTAATTTTAAAAACTCCCTGATAAACTATTATCAGAAGGCTTTTGAAATGTCACTCCTACGAAATTAAACCCAACGTGGGCGTAATTTCGATTTGGTTGGGTTTCACTCATAACAGCCATCATGAACTTGAATGAACTGAAGTGACAGCAAGCATAGCGAATTACTCAAGCATATAGGTTTTACAGAGAAAACATTTCCCCCTTCCTGCATTTTCTCCTTTTTTAAACTGGGAATTAGATACTAGTGATTAATCGCAAGTAATGACTAATCTATCGAGAGAGGCTATCCAGATAATGCTGAGAAAATGCTACAGGTCTCAAGTGGTACGGGTAGTGACAAAAATGAAACTTGATCAATTTCCTCGACTATACAGGTGGCATTTTTTTTAATTATGTGAACTAGGGGAAAATGTCGCAACAGAGAAAGGAGGACATCAAAACGAATTTACCCGGTGCTAAAAAAATAACATATGCACGATATGCACTGATATAAGTAGCAAAATAATAATACCAAAAAAACTCCTTAGTGGACCATTAATAGATATTCGGTGATTCGGTATTAATGAAGTAGGATAAGCAATCGAAATATCTCGATAATGTCCAACTAAATATGCTTATTTCGAGAGAAAAGCAGATGAAGCATAAAACGTGGACAGCTCAGGAGTTGCCCCAGATTTTTTCTAAAACTTAACGAAAATTGACTTTTGTTCAGAAAATATTCTATCATTCCGTAAAACATTTTTACAGAGATTTAAAAAGAATATTTTTATGCACATACGTTGCAGTTATTTCCACGTTAACATGAGAAGCGAAATAATATTCGTTGGTGTGGCATTGAAGAAGTAAGAGGGCGATTATTTCAGTGCTAGGAGTTTTTATAAAAATATATTTTCTACTTCACTAAAGCAAACATTTTTCCTGTAAACGTCATTCCTTCACGATTCCTGATCGAACCATTGCCATTTTTCAAGGACTTTCCCACTCTTTGCTTCTCTCAATCCATTCAAGGTTCGCTGGAACAACGGATAGGTACATGTTAGACCAGTGGCATATCTAGAATTTGGCTCTGGGGGGGTCTGGAATATTTTTGATAGGTGAGTACCGCGGACCAAATTGGGGGCCCTACCCCGGAAATTTTTGGAAAATTATAAAAACAAAACTGCATTTTATAGCCCTTTTTGATGAAAAAATCTAGTTAACTTTTTTGTATATTAATGTTGGTACCCATAGCAAAGTTGCTTCTGGGTAGGGTCCGGTCCCGTTCGTCCCCCCTCCCCCCCCCGGCGTAAATACGCCCATGTGTTAGACAGGTTCCTGAACGACAGAACACCACTGAAAATACACCTTTTAAGTTTTGCACTCATGAGCATTTGTTGGTAAATCAATACTGGGCGAGCCCAAAATTATTCAGATAGACCCAAACGAGTCATCTGTTTTCGTTTTCAATACACATGACTACATCGTTTATTCCCAAGAAATGCTTTGAAGCTCACGTTATCGCCTTGCTGTCAGAGAATGGAACATTTTCACGACGCTGCAGACCCTTATAGCGGTGATTGCCCAAGGGCGCATCCTACAACACAATTTATACATGCAAACTGCTTTTGCGCTGACCTCGGCATTGTCTTCAAAACCCGGGAAATACGTCGTATGATATGTTGAGCAGAATTCGTAATTAACACGATTACTTATCGCTGATTTACAACACGATTAAATAATAAGCATTATGTGAACTTTTCCATGAGAATGGTCCAAAATCCTCAGGAATTTATTTTCGTTATTAACAATTACAACTTAATAAATGTGTAAATTTGGAGTTGATGGAGTCGCGCGGGAAATTACATTGGAAGAAAAAGAAGCCAGCGAAGTACGCGTAGTTCGAACAGGGTCAAAGTTAAACATTAAAAAAAGGCAACAAGCAAACAAAGGCTTACTTTCGGCATCAGTAAGAAATTCGTCGATCAAATCAGAGTAGGTACACTACAGTTATAGAAAAGCATCCAAATCGGGTTTCCCACTTGGCTCTTTCAACACAGGACTTTCATAATATTTACACAATAATAATTTTAAATGTTTTCACTCAAGTACGAGCTCAGTAACTAAATTCCAGAGTTATTTATTTGCCAGGCTGATCCTATGATAGGATCAGCCCGGCAGCGAAAAGGCTCAAGGGTAGGGTGACCAGACGCCCTCTTTTTCGCGGACATGTCCTTCAATTTACGTCTCTGTCCTCTGTCCGCGAAAAATTTTTAAAATTGTCTAAATGTCCTCCTTTTTATTAATTTACTATATTATCGTATCGTATTATATTATCGTAAATTACTATAGTATCGTATTAATGTATGTCATTTTAGTTTTTCGCAGTTTATATTGGCGCCATGGCAATAGTTTAATTTTTTACCGATGTGCAGCACTACTATTTTTATTTCCGGTCTACGCTGGGTTTGAGAATGTGTTTCTGTGTTTGTGCTCCGTTGAATAGTCAGTCTTGCGGCGTGGTTGTGTGTTTCCCAGTTTAAAATTTGCTCGCATTCAAGATGCCTAAAAGAAAGTGCAAGTTTACAGATGCTTTGGAAAGGTATTCACATTGATGATGCAAAATGTTTTGATCAGTTTTGTAATCTGAGTAAATTTACAGAGAAGTTTTCAAATAACAGCGAATATCTTAAATTAACTTGTAGTCAGAAATGGGCAAAATATTTCACTGATAGTGAAAATATTGAATGCTACTCAGAGCTTCTTAAAATTGAAGAATATTTATTTTGTATCCCAGGTCACAATGCTAATATGGAGAGGGTTTTCTCATTGATTTCATCTCAATGGACAGATGAATGAAATAGATTGCAAGTAGAATCTGTGAAAGGTCTATTAATGGTGCAGTACAATTTTAAGGAATACTCTTGTCAGGACTTCTATAAATATCTGTTGGACAGACCTAAACTGTTGGCAGGAATATCATCCTCAGATAAACACAAATAAAGTGTAATTTCATGTTTTAGTTTCAGAATAATATAAATTTTCGGTGGCAATGTTTTAAGTTTATTAATGTAATTAATACATTTTGAAGTTAATAACAATTTTTATCGTATCTTATATGGTTTTATTACTTCTAGATTTGTCCTCTTTTTTCCCCTAATGCCCTCAATTTTTTCCTTTGTTGTCCTCTATTTCAGAGTACTGGATCTGGTCACCCTACTCAAGGGTCGTGGTGAGACAGGTAACTGTTGGCTATTAAGTCTTATTTCCTGGCTTAATTTCAATGACATGTTAGAGAGGAGGAACAGTTGCTTGTCACCATTCGTTAAGCATAGACCATCTTTCGAAACATCCAAAAAGATAAAATGAGTGCTTTACGTAAAAAGACGAGTGGACAGTGATAAGGCTACTAAAAATAATACTTATAATGGCGTCTTCATTTAGAGCGAAATTGGGACTATACAGTCCTCTCTTACATTTAACTCTTTCACATAACATTAACACCCTTGCCCTGAGTGGAAAAAAACCTGCCCAGACGGGACTCGAACCAGCGACTTGAGGGGAGGTATGAGAGGACTCCACCCAGCGGCCACTGAGGCCAGAAGCATTGGTGAAATGAAGCAGATTGGTGAAATAGAATTAAAAATATAATCTAAGAAGACCCCTAATGGAATGCTAATTCATCAGTCACACCACTTCTAAAATCCAAGCTAGCATTCTTTCAAAAAGGTAAGTCGACTTTCACCATCTGCCTTACTATCATTTTAGGGTCATGTCCGTCTCCCGCCCGTGACTATCTCGTTTATTCAATACAATATGCGGTTGTCGACCGAATCTCTGATGACGCATGAACGAGTTTCAAGAGAGCAGCAACTTCTACATATTTATATTTCCTTTTTCGGAGGAAACGGATGACTGAAGAAGAAATTTTTTTCTGCTCAAAAATAACCATTTTGTTCAATCAACTAAATTACCGACCAAACTAAACATTTACCTCCCAAGCGAACGAATCTATACTTGAGAAATAAGAGTATTTTTGCAAATAAGACCACCCCGATAAATTTACATAACCGCAAAGGCGGATGTAAATACTTTGCTTTCCACGCGCGCACACTTCACGGCCAAAGCATAACCAAGGCTATGTCTCGTCGAATTTTTGAGAAACTCAAGTACTACTTTGTTTTCACCTTTCCTTCGCTCCTCGTCCGCATCTTGACCTCGCCATTAGTGTCAAAATCATCCACGCTAAACTACCGTTCAGGAGACTGAAGAATCTGCTCGATCACTAGAAATAGTACACATGCAGAAATATAATGTAATGCAGTCCCGTATCGTTTTTAAATGGTTTTTGAAACACAAAATCTAAAAGATCGGCCAATCCACCGACAAGAGACCTCGATGGCCAACGTCCCTGCTTCAGGTATCCAAAGGCCTAAGTGTACCAAACAATAACATAAGAGCAAAAATTAATCCATTCCACTCTCCATAACTGACCTACACTTTTAGAAAGCTTGAGCAAGATTCTTCCATAGTCATAGCAAAGACCACGTACGAATTTCGTTTTAAATTGTAAGCAGTTTTAAGTAGCATGAAGTAGATGTATTAATAAAAATGACGCAAAAACCAAGTTTTAATGAGTGAAATGCTCAATTAATTACTAAAATACATAATTGTGGCCAAGTACTGAAAACGCTTCCCCAACTGAAGCTTTTTAGTGATTTTATTTAAAGTATTTCGGTGATCAATAAATTTCTCTTTACTAATACTGAGAATGTATACAAGCTACATACTATTAGAATTGAAACGCGATCTGTTCGTTGGAACTTCCTCTTTTTTGTACACAACGTTTCTATGGAGCGCGCAGCCATCAGAGCCATAACATCGCTATCTCTCGAGGAACTTTTTTTAGGAAAATATCAACAAATGTAGCGCGATTAGAGGCTTATTTTTCGGCATCAGTTTATTAGTTTCCGGTTTAGAAAGATTTTCTACATCTCTAGGTCTAAACCACTGAATTATATACTAGATGATATCTCGTTCAAGCTACCTTAAAAAATAATCTAAAAAAGTTAATTCAGTAAACGAGAATAATCACGAAAATGCGAAAATACGACGTGATTTCGAAAAAAAAATCTTGAATATGAAGTTCTAACGCGATGATCTTGGAGAAAAATTACGGAATAAATTGGAAAGACGAGTTAAAAAACAAAGACCTTATAATGTCATTTAGAGATCTAATTTAATTAACCCTTAACGTTAGACCAAACATGGAGGAAACACGCACGAAGCATTTGCAGCGCTGAGTTAAAGAAACTAGGATTTTTTTATTTATCAAGGAATAGCAGGAAGGTTCTCCGATTAAAAATTAAAAGAGAGATGCCACTTTGCTCCGGTAAGGCTCTCAAACACTCCGGAGGATTTTGGACCCTGCAGAGAAAGATTTAATTCGCGAAGTAAATACAATATAAAGGGAAGCCGCACGCTTCGTTAAAAACTGCTATGAGCGAACAGAAAGTGTCACATAGCTGATGGAAGGATTAGGGTCAGACGTTTGAGACTTGAGGCTTAACGCTAGGCTTGCTTAGATTACTTGAAAAACTCCGATCGTGAGTTGCAGCACGACACGGAGTATATTATTTTATCCCAGCTATATTTCAAGAACTAATTGGAGTGAAAAAATAGGAGAAATAAACAGCCGAACTGACAGGTACAAAAATTCCATCTTTCCACACACCATCAGTCATTATAACAAAAACAGTGTGGTACTAACGTAAGACACATTGTTAACATACAATTCACCTCTGTCCTCTCCTCCTTCCTTTTCCCTATTCCTTCCACTTTCATGGCTGGTGTCCTAACACCCCATGCCACACAACTCTACGTCGGCTCGCAGGGTAGTACGTACATGTAGAAAACCTTGTAACTCTTAAAGGCATAAACAACCAGCCGAACCTGCAAACACAGGACCAAGAAAGCCGCAATGAACCAGATATACAGATCACCGTAACGCATCTAAAAATTTCTCGTATGAATTGAATAAGTTAGCACCCTACGCCATTCCGTCTCCCAGCCCTCGCCTTCAGCCTCCGCCCGTGACGAATACCCCTTTGATTAGGCAACGTTGCCAAGAGACGTGACTGAAGTGATTAATGTACCGAATGTCACCCTTCTAAGAGAACGGGGCGACATGGGCAGAGTCCTACCAGATCAGCGGGAAAATTAAATTGATTTATTGGTCGAGAAGAATAAGAGGGGGAGGGCAGAGAATAGATATGTTTGGTAGATACCTCCAAGTCCGTTAGGCTGTATGATAACACGGCGCATTAACTACGATATAAGATGTGCCGGAGATATCGCAGGGCGATATAAGTTGTCTGGTCCAAGCGATATATTGAAAAGGAATCGGGTAGGTGTGATGGCAGTCGTACTAGCCACCTATCTTATGGGCCCCGGGGTCCAAATCCCAGCAGTGGCAGACATTAGCGTGGATTTTCAATTCGTTTTTGGGTGACATTTGTCTTTCTCCAGCCCCCAAATAACCCTTCTCTCACCAATCTACCCACCTATCTGTAGTGAATAAATGTAACTGCTTCAGGCTGGGCATGGCTGAAGCTGTCACGTATTCTTCCACATACTTATGAGCATGCCAGTAAGTGGTGAAACGGGCTTAGTAAAAGTGTGAAAGAAAAATTAGGCCCCGTTTTATAATATATGATAAAATATTTTCTAAGCATGGATACCGAAGTTAATGCGTTCTCCCAACGATTATGCTAATGTGAACTAACAGAGAGCATGATGCATTATACTAAATATGAACTCTCAGTTAAGATGAAACGCAAAACTTCTAAGTTATCTTGCTGTTACCATTAACTAGGCATCATAATACCAGGCCTAAGCGTTTCATTCATCATGAATATCCGTAATGACGCAAACAGCTTGGTTATCGGTTACCTACCTAAACAACAAATAAGGCAATACGCGGTATCATGCAATATCATGCGATATATGGCATCGGACGACACGGGACATCACGCAATGTTACGGAACATACAATACATCGGGTCTTTTGCGACGCACAATTTGCCACGCGGTGCGATACTGAAATCTGAATATCGTAAAACACTAGCAACATCCCCTATTGGAGCCGAAGCCAACCCTCTGGTGAATCGCCCGCCCACGCAACAGCTCTCGCATTTGGAACGATATCCGCAGAAGAGTCCAGTCGATCGCCCGCAAGATAAGCGAATATTATGTGTGTCACAGGCCAGCCGGCTTGGACGGCGCGCCGTCGGGCGGTCAAACGCCACTCAACAAAAAAAGGAGCTCGCCGAAGGGTGCAAGGTTCTGGGCAGCAATGGATTTTTCAAACTTCGTCTGCATTCCCGAGCAAAATTTCGCTTGTAAAGGTTATAATTCAAAGTAACTGACTTGTTATTGTATCGAAGTCCTTGATGACTGGCCCATGAGTCCCCAACTCAATAAGCATTTCTATCCAGTGGCTTAATAACCCTGTCGAATTAAGGTGGGGGGGTATTTTTAATTTTTTTAAATTAAAAGGGAGAGAATTGGAACACCAATTCCCTCCCACTCCGTCTTCCCTTGAAAGGGTAGAGCGGAGTTCCTCTTTATTGTTTCAATTACAATAATATTTGGGATACCTATTATTAAACCCCCAATTTTCTACATTTTACTTTTTTTAACAATTGGTTCATATTTTTCTAGTGTACTACTCGAATCTTCTGCCTCACATCATATCATATACCATCCAAGGTTCCTATCCTTGCACTACCTTGGCAACGCTTACCAAATATTTCCCCATCTAGTAGCAACACTAACTGATAAAATGCTGGCATATTAAATGAGTCCAAAATACGAATACGGGCAGTAAGTTTACTCAAAGAATTTACTCAACTCGCAACGGCTGAACGACGATGAAAGCCCTTTGTCTTTTCCGGAGAAGGACAGGAAGGAAGATTATCCAGAGCTACCCTTCACTGCCAACCCCGTCGACTAATTGACAAGAAAAATTCAGCGAATCGCACTAAATGGCAGTGATAGGCTCGACTACCGTCTGAAATGTCATCATCATCAGCGGTCATCAATCCGAAAATAGGTTTGCTTCCCACCACTTTCTCTCTCCTTTCAGTCAGCCATATCATTTATATTTGTCTTAATTGTGATGTCCCTCGTAATTTCCTGATGTAGTCTTCCTCGCAGTGGCGGATCCAGGGGGGGGGGCAAAGAGGGAATTCCCCCTCCCCCCTCCGAGACAAACATAACACACAGTTCTTGCACAAACAAAACACATTGTATAATCCATACCCCCCCCCCCCCCCGATATATGGTCCTGGATCCGTCACTGCTTCCTCGGTATGTCCTCCCATTCCTTTCTCATTCCATTATTGTTTTCCAAGAAGCTGGTGTGACGGAAAATATTCCCCTTAAGTTTGCCTCTTCTCAGAAATGTCACCACACATCTTTTCTCCTATTCTTCATTTGTCTCATTCATTGGTGATTCTCGCCGTCCATTTGATCCTCATCATTCTTTTTATAAGACTACATTACCACTGCATCCAATCTTCTTTGCTCGGCAGTTCCTATTGCCCGAGCTTCACTGAGATACAGGATCATGCTCCAAATGTATGTTTCATTAAGTGCTTCCTTACTCCCAAGCTTGTATTTTTAGCAGTTTAAAGAGTAAGTTTAAAGAGTCTCGAATGTAACCGTATGAAAAATTATTCTCTAAAAAATCGACATGATAACTTTTATTCACGTACCATGCGACAGTTCATTCAGGTATCGTGCGACAGTTCAGTCCGAAACTTATAACTGCAAAAGGACAGCTCAACGTTGGATAAGGGATGGCAGAAAAGACATTATCGGTCGATTGGCCATGCTATTTATGTTTTACAAAAACTAGGAAGCAGTAAATTAATATACTATCGAGAATAGGAGTGTTACATGAGCATCAGTAATCTCATTCAATTACTGAGACGGAGTACTCTAGGGAGGTGTTTCATAGCTGTCCAGGAACATCTAGTAGGTACAGAAGAATGTTACTCAACATATCGAATGAAAAATCCAAGACATTAATTTACGGAGGTCAGTTTATTTGAAAGACAGACAAAACATTAATACGCATTCGTGGTCTAAGAGGTCATATTTAATTGGTATTATCAATATTTAACTTCATATCATTGCTTCATATTGTACCGCTCGAGACTCATCCCTAACACTGACTACTAACTAAGGAAAACTTACTAGTCTGTACTGAGGAAGCCCATATGGAATCGATTCATATTGAAATGAAAAACAATAACTTAGTGATTCCAGTAAATAAAACTTTCTATGACAAATAAGTCATCTTCAGGTCATGTGCAGATGTTGTACGTTAAAACCTGAGTCTTGTGGACTAAAAAGTTCTTTTTTAAGTTATTGTTTTACATTCCAAAATAAAGATAATTTCTAGTAGGGATGAGTATTTTCTGGATGCCAAACGCCAGAAAATCCAGTAATCAAACTGTGCGAATTGCCTCTCTGACTAGTACTGCCCATAGCTACGTCTTCTCTCTCCTTGGGAGAGAAACAAAAAAACAATGAGGAGCGTACTCGAGCAGAAGATAGCCGAACACGGTTGTTCGCCTTGCGTCAAAGTTCTCAAGGACGAAAACGCGCACTTTGGACGCTCCGGGTACGTATGGGGCTCGCATCGAGAGAAAAACTACAATGTTTTTCAGGAGATGAATCCTTATCGTTATCGTGACTAGCTAAGAGAGCCCCCACCTTTCGCGAATGACGCAAGAACATCTTTCTGGCTTCCGCATTCACTTCCTTCAAAAGAAGGAAGAACTAATTCCGCCAAATGTAGATATTATAACGTTTTTAGTCTTTCAGTGGTGACATTCCATAGAAATTTGGAAGTATACGCACGTCCCACTGCAACAACAGAAAATTAAATAAAAAATAAATGAGGCCATAAACTATGATAGCAAGAATCGCTGTTTAAAACCCGAACGGCTGCATATATAATTTCGTACGAACAGACCAGGCACATAAAGGTTCGTTCGGCGTCTACCTTGAACCAATATTCAAAGCGTCGTTTTACCGCTGACTGGCGTTATTCCATATAACTTCAATCCGGAGAAAGTCTAACCTATGACAAGCTAGTATACACCTTACACCGGGTTAAAATTGAAATCTCTGAATATGGCTGGCGGTAAAAAGTGAAGGGGGACTTCAAGCACTACACCAAACGGTCGGCGCGTGATAGAAACGTATCAGAATAGGGAGCAGGTCCTTTCCCAATGCCACTTGTGGCCTCTCAGAGTGATTTTTCTCCCAGAAAATTAAACACCAAGGGATACGCTGGACGTTCCCCGAGGCCAGGATTTGAATCTACGACCTTCGCGAAGAAGTCTAAAGCTCTACCCACTGAGAAACAACACCTCTCTGGAACAATAATGCAATGAAAAATTCATCATCATCAGTATTTCAATAGCATGAATGTCTACAATTAGTCAACTGCAGCCCTCCATTCATCTCTGTTCATTCCTAATTCCATCACAACCTGGTAATTCTTTCCCTTACGCCCTTGTTTAATTCGGCCCATGGACTCAGTCCTCTGTCTTCCTCAAGAAAAATCACCCATCGTAAAATACTAACTCCTCAGAAGATACTGTCCAAGGATTTTTCTTCCCGCTGCATCTTTTTATGTCAACATTTTCTTTCACCAGAGACTGGTTACAAGGGAGGTCCAAAAAAATCGAAAATATTTAATTTTTTCACGCCGTCCCCCAATTTGATGCCAAATGACTCAAAAACACCCTGTGCAAAAAAATAATACCCCTTCATAATAGGTAACATGAGCAAGAACCGTTGTTATTTGGCATCCCTCAATGTTTATTATGACGTTAAGGATTTGGCGGATTAACTGAGAAAATACTTTATGCTGGTTACTTGCCTCAGCAATAAAAATGATTTATTATGGATGCATCTAATTTTTATCATGCATGGATAAATCAATGACTCATTAAAAACGTGATCTAAAGCTCTTTAACACCACGGGTTTGGCACTTTTTTGTAACGTTTCTCAACTTAAAAAACGGATTTTTTTTTCTAACTTATTTCTAGCGTAAATATCATATAAACCCTGTATTATTTTGGCAGTATGTTTTGCTTCATTATTTAGTGCAAGCAACCATAAAATTCAAATGATCTCTTCTTTGTAACTCCTGGAGCAGTCCTTCCTTTAGGACCGTTACGTAAAAATGCATAGGGAATCATGAGCTGACAAAAAAGTCCTTTACATTATTGCATGCAAGGCAATCTGCTGAAGAAGTCTCCAATGTACGTAAACTAACTCATCACACGATCCTATTGTCTTAAGCTTATCGAACAGGCACTGGTGCTTTCTAATTTTTTTTACTTAACAATTGGGACGTAAAGGTCAAAGAATGCCAAAGCCACTATCTCCTCACTAAGATGCCACATATTCCCTAAAAGCTTTTTGTCAACGACTTTAATGATTTATGCATTATTACATTTATTTAATAAATGTTATAGGTTATTTCATAACGTTTTTAGCAGTGGTCAAAACTGCAGAACACTGATTCTCAGTGAAACTGAAATATAAATACCCTACATTCGAAGGATATTTTGCTGTTAATGTGAGAATCCATAATTTAATTCACACTAATTACCGCAGAACATTCATATTTTCAATGAATGCAGAACATTTGACATATACCTCGAACTAAGGTCCTTACATGTATAGGGGTAGCGAAATTTAGTGGCATTCATTAGTGAAGATCATTACGCAAGGGAGAGAAAATCATACTATGGGCGTGGGACAAAGGGGCAGTGTCCATCCAGAGGTCCCCCCAGGGATCTTCCACTACCTTTGCCCGCTCATCAACACTTAATTAACCCTCAGTGACTTCTAATTTTCGCTGGTGAGTGCCACCAAGTTTCTCAATACCTATATTCTACGTACAGGTATCTCCACAAGGAAAATTACAAGCTCAAGGACTCTGCTAGAGTCATATCAAGGGTTTTAAATCAGTAAACAAAAATGGCAGAGCAGAGATTCTGAAGAACTATATTCAGAATCTATCACTATATAATTTCAGAGGTGGTATCAAAAGATATTCCCGTAATATTGTCTCACACTCCCCACTCACAAACATCGCGAATCACATCAGCCTGAACATTCACTGTGCCTCGAGAGGCTCTGGATATCTGAAGCATTATAGGACGACCCCATTGCAGGACACCCAAATTGGGAGACGACCTAGCTCTGAAATTAATTTTTCACCTCATTGGAAAATTTCTTCAGAAAAAAATTGGCGTCACTGTTAATAAAAATGTTTCATTTAAGTCGGCTGTGAAAGTTTAACTCAGTTCAGCACTGCGTCAAAATGCGTGGGGTACGGCAGCCTGTGAACATATTGAGCTAATATTTTGCAGTGTTTTTGAGTCATTTGGCAATGAATAATTTGCCGTGCAATGAATAATGGTGGCGTGAAAAATTTGAAGATTTTCGATTTTTTGCACTTCCTTACTGGTTACTCATGGCATGACACACACCATTACGAGGCACAATAAAGAGAAGAGAAATCCCCATTTTGGGAAGTAAAGGTGAAGTGCATCTGCATCCTTCCACCCCTAATTACCAAAATATAAGGGGATAAACTTGTAGAATTATTACTCGGACTCCAAACCTTTATTTAAGCATCGTAGCGGTCTAAGCCTCGAAGACCGAGCGTTAAAGCTCGGGTAATGCTTTGGGACATCCCCAGCAAACCCCAGGCTATATGATTTTCTGGATGTAAGACCTTACTGGGAAACCGTAGCCTGTTGGAGTAAAAGAACTGACCTTCCGGACCGGAAAGTATAGATTCCACACAACGCACGGCCAATGATCTCGAAAAGTGGGGGTGTAGCAGGAAAACGACGGCAAAGCAATAGTTGGAAGTTATGATAAATATGTTAACATTTCCAAGTAAAAGAATTTGTTTCCTAAAAAACCCGTTTGGACAAAACCCCGTCCGTTATAAACTCCAACGATAGAACAGAAAGTGTCACGCTGCTGTTGGAGGGAGAGGGATGGGAACCGCTGAGAGAGATTCAATGGGAAAACGCTATGCTCAAGTTACTAGATACATACAAGATATAATCGCCTTCTGCGAACAGAAGAACGGAGTTCGTCGGAAATTTCCAAAGGATAAAGGTTTCTTAGACCGGTAAATGAGCCGAAGCCTTCGGCTTTCTGGGCGAACACACAGATCCCTACGCTACCTGAGACTCCAAATTCCACATTCCCAAAAGCACACGAAGGATAGTTATTGTAGATTTCCGAAAATTTCGTTTGGCACGGAGAATCTGCGCATTTATCCGGAATTCACAGACAATACTAGGTACTAGATAAATTCATATCGAACGACTTAGCGGATGACAGGAAGGGCATAATTCTTATCCCACGTTATACCGACGTCCCACGGTACAGGAATTCGTTGTTCCCACGCACCATGCACGATCACAACACACTAGGCTAAGTGGAAGATTAATGCATCAAAGCACATTTTCCTTTACATAACTTCTCTTAGCCAATCCCTTTTTCCTATTTATTTTTCATAGCTGGATACGTAATTATAACTCCCCCCGCCGCAGAACATCAAGGTAGCTTGCAATGAATTACTTAGATATAAAATTTACGAGCAAATTATACGCATTTATGAAATCCACGTATTTACACAAATCCGACTAGTGAGCCATATTAATGAAGGGCTATTTTCATCAACTGATAATTGAACCATAGTCTGCAGAAAATAAAATCGAACTGACAGAGATATCACTAGTGTATATATCACAAAATACATCAATACTATATGACTCGGATTCATAACGATACACATTGTGATAAGGTTGACTAAAAAAAACATTTCTGGACTATATGCTCGCGATTATTTCGTTATCTAATCGCATCTCCATGAGCAGGAAGATTTTGAGGCAAAGTTGGATATGGTTACTACCTAATCCTTCTGTAGGTACTGTGAAATTTCACGTCTTACAATTAGTCAGCAATGCAGCGAAGATTAGCAGTAGAAACAATTTAAAGTATACATAGCTAAAAATTACGCAAAAATTAAATATATGGTTAAGCCTTCATCTCTACCAACTATTGGAATCTAATATAAGACAAAAAATGCCATACCTGAGTGTTTAGCTTTAAAAATGAATGGCATTCATCTTCCCAGAGTGATTAGCATCAAAAACGAATAATATGACTATCTGCAATACGGTCAATTCTTTTTTATTTTTCATCCGGTACCATTTATCGATGCCAGTCATCACATAATCTTAAAGATTAAAGTAAAACATTTGGATGGTATAAATATTCACGACAGAAAATAAAATGTTATTAAAATACTGCTATTATCTTACCATCACGGCAATCACAAGCATCCGCATTTCCACTGAAATAAGCATTATGGCTTTCCATACATAACTTACTTCGTGAACTCGAAGTTTCATTATTACCATTGAGAACCAGGTGTATCCGGGGAATACCATTTTATTAGGTACTTTTATAGGTAAGTGTGGCTGAGACAACCTCAACCCAGTATGTAGTAGGTGGAGCTCTAGAAAGGATCTGAATTTTAAAACTAACAGGGCATTTTTATTGCTGGAAGGACAAATTTTCCATCAGGGTTTTCATGAAGACTATCTTTTTGCATTAACCGGTGGTTGATCCCAATAACTTTATACATCATGTGAAGATAGTTTAAATCCACACCCGGTTGAAGAAAAACATGAGTTAACGCCAAATACTAAACGCTTAGCATTAAAAAATTGTTCTTCGTTCCATCGGATGACTTCATTTTAAAGATTGTTACAGCAACTTAATAAAATTGAAACAAAGTAAATAATGCCAGATAAAAGCCCTTTGCACAGAAAAGAGAAAAAATAGAGCCATTGGTTCGTTCCACTCGAGAAGAAAATAGAACAGAAGCACACGGGATTGCCGATGTCTTAAAATGGCAATCGCTGTGGACTTATACCCCGATACCGTACAGTCATGCGGTTAGATATATTACGGCCATTGCAATCGTTCTGAATAAACGCACAGTGGAATTGGAGTAACAGATTAGACCCTACCCCATGAGATCGTCCTTAACAAATAGGAAGCGTCCTATTTAAAACTAGTTCGGAGGAGCATACGCCAATCAGACCTCAGGCTGTTCACTTGAGGACTCAGATGTACAGTTCTGTTTTTAAAAATCGTACCACTTCGGAGCCGAACTATTTCTGTATTACGAGAGAAACCAGAAATCATTTAACCCAGTGAAAGGTTTAAAGTTATGAACACTTCTTTCAAGTGAAACAAGCGTTTGAGTCAATTTTCAAATTGAAAATTCTCACACCGACAGTCACAGAGTGACCTTAAAATCTTTACAGGAACCGCAGACGGGCTTTTCCTTCCTCCAGCGCGAGGAAAACTTCCGCCGAGACCACCTTCAATATGGTACCCGCAAACGAAAACGGAGACAAGAGATACGTGCAGTGGAATCCGACCCACTAACTCGGCTTCCGGTCAGCGACGCAATCCGCCTCCTCCTCCAGCCACAACCGTACTTCATATCCAGGGCTTTCCCCTCCGCCATCACATCCATCCATTCCTATCACTTAGCGATTTTTGCACGATTGGAGCAATTTTTGTCTGCGTATTCTGTATTAGTGATCTTATTAGATATATCTAAAGATAAAGGTAAAGAAATTGCATTTTACATAGTTGATTTTTTGGCAATCCCATTTCATTTTAACTCATAGCTCTATGGAGCATGACGTGTATTTCGTAGCAATCCGATTAAATATTTACAGATGTTCTTCAAAACGTGTGATAATACATTTCACCTATTTTAACGCTTGTTAACATATATCAAGATGTCATGCCAATTCAAAGATTCGAAAAATCATTTAAATATTATTTCCGCCATATTTTCGAATACCGCGCCGAAAACTAACGATACTCCCAATTCATAACATGCATTAATCAAGGCAAAAATGTAAAATATAATTCTTGAGTCATTTCCGACATGTACGGTGAATTACACCGCATAAACATATGTATTTACATGAAATAAGTTCCTAGAATTTTTTTTTTCGATTTACTTGAAAAAGTATTAAAATGAGCATTTAAAGACCCAAGATTACTACTCGAGCCACCTTAAAATGTCTCGTCCTCACCACCAACAAACCAATCACTTTAAGTACCAACGTGCATCAGCATCTGTGTACCACATTACGAGTCACTGCGGGGGCGTGTGCCAGGGAGCACCAGCGGGTGAACTTCATGCGACTGTTTAGGCCTGACTAGCCCAGCCCAGCCTGACCCGCACCGCGCGCCCGTCAGGGCGTTTAATTTCGGACCTACTGGCGCCTTTCCACTACAGTAGGCTAATTCCGTCTCATTAGCCCCTTTACATTGCTTTTTTTACTCCCCAATAACCCTTTCCTTACACTCCCAACCAACTATCCTCAAAGACGCAATTTACCTCTAGTCGTCGTGCAAACACTTCTAACTTATCATCTAAAACACTAAAATGGCAGGGAAAACGGAAAAACGAAGCTAGTGGACCGGTTTAGATGGTATTAAAAGGTATAAAAGTTCTGCCATCTGATACACCATTAGCGAGGCATTCACTGCTGTTCTTCTTCTTCTGCGGCATCTTCTTCTTCTGCGCTATCCACTCCCCCATCACCTCATTCATCTACCCACTTCCCCTTTAACCCCCGCTATCAACCAGCCCCCTCCATGACAACCTAACAACAAGGGAACCTGATAACGGATGCATCATGGCGGGAATAAGCCGGGTGAGACGCGAAAGATAAATAAAAATCTAGCCGGAAAAAAAAACCGCGAAAATAGAACAAAACAAGTACATAAAAGATAAAAATTGATGCCCTGTTTTTGAACAAAATGCACCGGGTTGCGATAATAATTCGGGACTCTTTGTTTGTTGACAAGCGGAACTTACTAGCTCACAAGATCAGCTGAAGACAGAGTAAAGATTCAGTTGTACTGGCGATAAAGGCATCTCCTTACCAGTAATTGGATAAAGGGTGTGCCCGTTGAAATACTTGAGACTGTTTTACTTTTGAGTGGTTATCTACGATGAGAAAACACAAGTCAAAAAAACAAAGGAATTTGATGGAGCTTTGATTGGGCGGGTAACGCCACAAAAACAATGAGCCAGGTCGAAGTTCTAATCAATTAACCGCTTTCTCAGCGACACATTTAGGGGTTAAATGCATAAGTAGTAAATATTCATAATTTTTGGCATTCAAACATAATTAATCTATAATTGCATTCAGAATTGAATACTGGAAACCAAAAAAAATTGAGCGCTCACTGGGTCTATTTTCTTTTGCTATATTCATGCCATGTTCACATTTTTTCCGCAAGAATAACAGAAGTAGCAGTTAAGAATATGGTAACTGTTTTCCATAAGAAAGTTAACTTCGCTGAGCCTAATATTTCAAACGATACCACTCATTTTGTTGAAGTAATAAGGAGCGTTACCTAAATCACGACTAACTTGTCATACCATTTGTGCAGTCCTTGCCTTGCCCTTTTCTTCGTGAGAACCCCAAACTTTTCGGTTCACTTAATTTTGCACTGAAGCATTTAATGCGCGAAGTAAATAAAATGGCAAGCCGCACGCTTCGTTGGATACTGCTACAAGCGTACAGGAAGTGTTACAAAGCTGATGGAAGGACTACTTTGTGAGCCGTTAAAAGACTCGGAGGATACATGTTAGGCTTAGATTACTTGTAAAATTCCGATCGGGCGAGTTTCAGTAAGACACGGTGGATATTGGAAGGATATTGTTTCGACGAAGAATATTGTTTCGACCACGTGCTATTTCCCTAGGACTGATAAAGGCGACAAAATAAGAGAGAGACGCTGCCGAATTGATAGGTACAAAAATTCCTTCTTTCAATAAGTGACCATAACAAAAACTGCGTGACATTAACATACGATATATCGATATCTTACAATTCACCTCTGCCCCCTCCCCCTCCGTTTTCCAATTCCCTCCCCTTTCATGGTTGGCGTCCTAACACCCCGGCCACACGCCTCTGCCGCGGTTCGCAGGGTAGTGAGTAGACGTAGAACTTCCTTCAAAGAAGGATCTGGTGCTTTCCCGGTGTATGAGCTGATTAAGGTCTTCTCGGGTTTTCAACCGGGTCAGAGGTTCAATTTCTTCAAAATATTCGAGGCCTCACACGTCATTAGCATAGAACACAGCGACTGCTAGACCGAGACAAAACTGGTGCAGTTACTGGCAGTGAGAAAGCAAATGTCGTTGAAGTGACTGATACTTGAAGAATTTTGAGGATACTGAGACTATCAACGGAATTACCTTTACGGAGTCACCCGCAAGTTCACAAAAGTGCGAAATTCCACACGGATCCGTAGGGGAGAAGGACGCCTCGGTAGCTTAACTGACTACAGCACGCGGCGCGATATCGAGGGATCCGGATTTGATTTCCAGTCAGGACGAATGATATTTCCTCTGTCAAATTTCGCACTAACTGACACCTAATTCACACACTTGAACTAAGGAAAGTAGCGAATAGTGTGAACACGAATACGGAAAATCTGTTTGGCTAGAATTATATTCTTCCCATTCCGTGGGCCCGGGCTCGAATCCCGGGAGTGGCGGAGATTTTTTTGTAGAATCCTGATCCCTACTTGTGGAGGCCACTTTAAGCATAGCATATACTCCGCCCGTCAGACTGGACGTTAAACTGAGGTCTCCCTGGCGCCTTCCGTTGAAGAAATGATAACGCCGACGCCAAGTGTGCCTCCACCCTCTTTCCACTCCCTAATCAATCCTTCCCTTACCAACCTACCCACCTATCTACATTTGCATAATACAAGGGTGTGTGGCAGGAGGTGAGTTTTCACCAACGTGCACTACACTGTATGCTACAAACTTTAATCGAACTACTACAGCTAATGAATAAGAAAAAAACAGCAAATACCTGTCAGGAGGGGGAATTTCACCAAAATTCACTTCACTATAGGTATGCTATCAATGTTATAGAAACTATAAATATTAATGTATTTTGTTCCTATATAAATGCACAGTGATACAGGAGTTACATACGAAGCATGCGAAACGTGCTGTTAGTATTACGTCGCAGATTAAGAAACAAGCATTATAGAACCATGAATTATCACTCGTGGCGCAAATGACTCGGTTGTCGGTCGCCTCCCCAAAATAAGTAACCCTCACGAAGGAGTGAAAGAGAGTAGATATGACCACGGGATGCACCTGATCCCGGAGGGGACAGCCGACACCTGAGAGATAGCGGGGAAATACTCATTACGCCGATAAGGAAACTGGAATCGGACACAGCTTCGCGGAAGAAGACACTCGTTTATGAAGTCATAGGGAATCCCAGTCGGATGCACCGCTACGCGTGATGCCTTTGAACCCTAAGGAATTCCGCAGAAATTGTTCTCACAAGGAAAAAAACCTGAATACTCCAGGCTCTTGGTTTCTTCGGAAACTACTGCGAAGCTACAAATGTCATGCCGTTTCGCTAGCTTGCCGCAAGTCTACCACGCATAAAATATTCTTTTAGTTTAAATAAGCATTAAAATTAAGCGCTTAGGACCATTAAAATACAAGGTAACAGAGGTTAGAACTTCCTCTTCCCTGCTTACCCAACACCCTACCCTCTATCACACCCTAAAGTAAGCCTTCGCCCCTCATTACCCCCTCCAACCACCATCCTTGCCTCTAAACTACATCTGCCAAATACCCTGCAAGACACCTCAGGGGTGTGGCAGGGGGTGAGTGGTCACCAACATACATTACACTATACCCTAAAGTTAGTGTAACTACGACTAATTATGCATTACCATAAATCGCTAATGCTTGTCACGAGGCGAAGCCTCACAAGCATGCACTAAACTACAGATACGCTCCCAATGGAGAGGGACCGTTAGTATATATGTATTTTGCAATTACACAAATGGACAGAGACTCAAGAGTTATGTTGAAAACATGCACGGCGTGCTGTTAGTACTACGTAAAAGATAGGGATTCAGGTATTATGGAGTACTACTACTACTAAGAACTACACTACCTATCGACAAACCTAGTTAAAAGTCTCATTGGCAGCTGTTACGGTCCCTTATCGTTCGCGGGAAAAATGAAATTTTAAATCTGTCCTTTCTGCAGTCTAGTTCCCTAATTTTATTCTCATGATCTGATCTACCGTAGTGTGTCGTGTTGCGTAAAATATTATCAACGTCGTCAGAGAATAGATCGGTTTGGAACTTACATAAAGATTGAGTCTAAATTTTAATCTACGGTCTGAAAGCGTTTCCCATCCAAGTTGCTGCAAAAGTTCTAAACTAATCCAATCCAGAATTTTCCTTTTCTCAGCCACCATACCAAACACTTCCTTGTTTACTTCCTTTTCGTCCACCGCACCTTCTCCACTCCCACATCTCAAACGCCTGCAGCCTTTCCTCATCTTCCTTCTCAGAGTCCTTTCTGCCCCACACAACGCTACTATTTAAGGCAAAAATGTAAAATATAATACTTGTATCACTTCCATCCCACATCAACCTCTTCCCATGCCTCTCTTATCATTTCCTCTGGATATACACTAAAAAGTGTTGGATTCCACATCTACATACTACCCTGCGAGCCGCCGCATGGGCGTGTGACAGGAGTTGTTAGGACACCAGCCGTGTGGTGGCTTAAAGGAGAATGTTATAGGGAGGTGAAAAAGTGAAGTGTATTTCGGGAGTGTTTTGAGTGGATCTCAGTTTTTATTATGGTCACTTATTGAGCGTGGGAAGAACAAAATCATGTACCTATCCGCCGGCAATGCATCTCTCTTATTTTATCTTTCCTGACGGACCTAGAGATGAAGTGGGGCGACAAAAGGATATTCTTTTGAGACACTAAAAAACACAGGTTTTGAATTTCTCAAGCAATCTATGTCAAGCTTGTAGCCTCTGAGTCTTTTGCGGTTACCAACCTTATCACTCTAAAAGCTGTGAAACACTCTTTATTCACTCGTAGCAGTTTTTAACGAAGCGCAAAGCTTTCTTTTGTATTTCATTTATTTTTGGAATTAAATCTTTCTGTCCAAGGTCCCAAATGCTCGCGGCGTATTCGAGGTGTGGCCTAACTAGAGCGAAGTAGTACCTCTTTCACTTGTTTATTCGAGGACCTTGCTACTATAACTCGTTAAATCCTAGTTTCTTTAAGGCTGTGCCGCATATGTTTAGTATTTGTGTTCTACACGATACGATAGGTTTGTGAAGACATAGCGCTGGTGTGATGACTTCCGCAAGTAGTGTACTGCAGTGCATTTACTTACTTAAACGCAACAGAGTGTTCACCGTAACAATATCCCCGTGTAAAACAAAAACAGCATAGGGCAAACAATATTAACAGAAGCCGTAGGTATACGGCACATGCTATCTGATGTTTAATTATTGGAATAAATGGCATAAACAAATGTTTAACCTCCACTGTAGTCCGTATGATGCTTCCATTTTCTGCTCATCGACATTGGTGACAATTTTACATGAGACCATAAGTAATCGACATTTTGGAAATTCCCCAGTAAGCAATGGCCAGTGAGACCGTTGAGAATGGAGCAGGACACAAAAAGGTACATACAAAAACGAACTGATAGGTGGTTAATTCATAGGATGTTAGCAACTTATAATTCAAGGTCTCCCATCGAAATGAGGACATTATATTTAAATGAGTTTCAATCCATTACCCCCTAATAAATACCGTTTCACGAAGACAATTTGAGATTCTAAATAGGTATGAATAAAAGATTTACGACCGCACTTGTCCCGGCATATTCTTTTAAGGTAAAATATTTCATCCAAGTAGTGCAAACATTACGAAGCAGTAAATAAATTACGTAACAAATTTAGGGACGTTGCGAGGGGTCTATGCGGCGCAGCTAACATATTTCCATCTAAGGAAGCAAGAGACATTAGTAGGCCCTATTTTAATTTTTGTAAACTAGGTATCTGAAAAGATTTATCATTTTCCATTACATATACCTCGTAGTTTCTCTTAAATGCGGCGCCTAACATTGCTCACATTGCACCACAGTGTCCTCTCCACTTTCCCCATAATAATTACATTTTGCGAGACATAAAGCAGTCAAAATATCTACATTTCCCCTGATATGAAAGTTCAGGACAAGCTAGTTTAGAAATGGTTAGCATGTGAAGCAACTAGAGCGGGGGGAGGGGGGACGGAGAAATCCAAGAAAGGCTATGCCGAGATACTTGGGGGTCATACTGGTAAGGAGGGTTCTTCAACAGCCCCATAAGGTTTTACGCAATTGTCGGACTACTCCTGTAATAAGCTGAAATTTTGGAAAGATAACATGAAGGACAGAATATGGCTTCCGCATAACGATGTGGTTACTCGCATATACGACAGCAATCACCCTTCCGCGAATTGGTTATCGCCCTACGAGATCGTAGCCCGAATTCGTTTCATTCTCCACATAACCACTGAGCACAAGATATTTAGGCACCCTCGATAACGAAGCATATCACCTAATTCATAATGGTCGAGCGAATGCGAAAGTCTTAAAATGGAATACAAATGAGGTCGGGGGGGGGAGACCTCTCGTTTCCGTCGCAACTCCTCTTGATCACGCAGTCTCAACAACAACGGACGCGACAGGTGACTGACCCCGCCCGGAATGACCTTCCCTCCTCTGTCTCCCAAGTGCGTCTCCGGCGGCCCCCCTACCCAGCCACCCGACACACAACACCAATAACCACTAAAAGGTCTTTCCAATTCGTCCAATCACGCATAGTGGGCCCCTTCTGTGCGACCTCCACCCGTTTCTTTTTTCCCCTTCGGCCCACTTACTCCATTTGCAGGACACGGTGATTAAGACGAGATCGCGGATAAATAATACCCCCGAGGATGAGGGCGAAGAACACATATAGGGTTGCCAAACCTCCCGGATTCAGTAAGAGACTCCCGAAATGATAAGCATGCATAACATTTATTTCTCGTGTTAGAGTCCGTCCGAGATAATAGCGCAGTTGAAATATACTGAATTGACTTTGAAAGAAATTAAAAGCAATTATTTTTTCACAATCGCTTGATTTAAGCGAAGGCCACCACCATGGTTTCTTCGGTCACGTGATTCCCTTCCCCAAACGGCATTGGACGCGTTTACTGATTGGTTGTAATTCTAACAACTGTGCTATTATCTTGGACGGAGACTAGAGTGTACAAGCAAAAAAATTTCCTCGAGAACTCAAAAATACATATAACTCATATGTGCATGCCTCAACCACATACATTAATTGTTACCTTTCAAAAGTGCACGCAAATTTGAAAGTCACATGTTCCAAAACGGCATCTCGGTGGCTTGGCGTCACCGCACGGTATTGCTTCTCTAATACGGCGGGAATACGATCGATGTTTCCCGACGTAATGGAAACGGACGTATCTGCATCGTATTAACGGGAGTATCAGCGCCAATCGTTGACCGTTTTTGCAAAACGGAATTCTAAACTGTGGCGAGGGAGCTGTTTACCATTTTATTTTATGATCAAAATATAAATAATCCGTTAATATGCTGACAAGAAGGTAAATTATGCTTTTTCGTAAACTTAAAAAGTAAGGACAATCGGGAAATGAAATTTAATACACGTAGAAAAAAAGTTCGCCTATGATTGGCTGCCGTTGACCTATCGTGAAAGGAAAAGTTAGACTATAACACGGTTCGCTCACCGTACATTGACGTCCGTCAACGTCCGACCATCGTAATAGGTTCCACTACATCGCAATCACCAAGCTTAGCGAATACCGCCGTCCGCTTCGGTCACGTCAGGAAACATTGATTGTAATCTCGCCCATGTACGTATATATTTCAACGTGAGGGATCAAAGCATACTAGTTCATAGTCTTCCGCAAAGTAAATGAAATGATAATTTCGTCAAATTACGAAAAACAACCCGAACCTCATAAGGAAACACGCTGTATTGCTATTAATGATACCGCTCCGTGGAGTCATTCCCCGGGTTCCCGATGACGTAGTGATTCCCAATAGCAAAGCACGCGTAATTATTAATAAAATATATTTCAACAATACAACATTGTATTACGATAAAATTCGTGTCCTGCATATTTAGAATTCATAATTCAAATTCAAATAGTGTTTGAATACAGTGCATGTTCTTTGGAAATTTATATTTATAAACATTTCCCTCCTACCGGATAGAGGCTTTTTCTTCCCGATTAGTTTATACTTAATTATCAATTAAATGTTTCCAGCAGGTCAACTGAGAAGTTCCCATCAATGATGAGCAGGTTAGAGGCAGGTTGGTAAAAAAACCCTGACACACAAAAACCCCACCCAATATTTTAAAAAACACTTTAAAAAAAACTAAATAAACCGCAAAAACTGGTCTTCTTTGGTTATATAAGTTATTTTTGGGGTTTGATTATTTTATATTTTATTTGGTTTATTGACATTAGTTGTTTGCATTTACAATATTTTAGATCAAAATTTCATATGCTCTCATTTGAGTGTACATATATATTAACACACTAGTTTTTGTTTTCGATATGCCTCATGGAAGTGATGAGGGGGCTCTAAGGAGAGACGTAAAGAAAATATTGTGAAAACTCTGATATAAAGCATGGACTCAGAGTTGAAAACTTATTCATAGCGGAAAGAGGATGAGTGCAAACATTGGGCACTTGAGATATAGGTATGGAGAAGAATGGAGGGGATAAAATGTGAGTCAAGGAAGAAGAATGAGGTGGTGTTGGATATGATGGGTGAGGAAATGAGATAGGCGGCGGAGATAGGGAGAAAGTAACAGGCGTGTCTAAAGAGGAAAGTTAGGTTGATTGCGGAGATTCGGGGAAGGCAGAAAGGATGGATGGAGGACGTCTTGAGAGGCGACAGCATGTTGAAGAGGGTGATTCAGGAAGAACACAGGAGAAGTGTGGAAGAGGATCGGAATTTTGGACGACATTAGAAGAAGTATTGGATTTGAGGACATGTAGAGAGACATGGTGGCGAGCAAGTAATGGGTAGGAAAGTGAAAAGAATTCCTGTAAATATGGACTTTGGAGTAAAGATCGTAAAAAAACCTGCCAAATAGCAGGTAGAAAACCCATTGATTATGTTTCCATTATTTGTTAGTTTGTTGCTCACCAACTACCAACATCACTTGCACCATGAAGAATGGGTGGGTAAGCAGGAATGGGTAGGATTATTTGGGAATAGAAAGAAAGATGGAGAAGTGTATTTTTCACATATAAATTGCTTCTAATATCATAGAATCCTCCCATAGAAACCTCAACACTTCACCATTTAGCATGTTTTCTTATGTTTGTTTTCTTAAGCATTCAACAATCTTGAATAAAGTTGAATTTACTACTGTAATATTAAGTGGCGAGAAATACCTAAATTACTTCATGTTAGATACTAACTAAAAGAGTTGGTGAAGCAACCGTCTTCAGCCATTACTCATATTTTTAATTGCCAAGACAATAATAGAAGTATCTGAAGGCATTTAATGTTTATGTGAAGATATTCACGATAAACATGCCTAAAATATTTTGATATAGTCGCGTTGTATCACTGAAAACTGAATCACTATGTATATCTTGTTAAATTGCGATCAAACTGCATATTTATTCCGCATATTAATGAAGAATACTAATTCCTGGGTAGTGATAAAATGATGTTAACTTGACCACTCGGAATCTCCAGATATTTCCGATTCTTGGAACGGACAACTTCCGGAATCAACTCCTCAGGATAAGATAATGAATTTCCACTACATCGCGCTTGAAAACGTCCATTTCCTCAGGATAAACTCAATTACTTCTGGTTTCCTACTGCCTTTGTACCTGACGATGCAGTATCACGTCGAAACGCGACATACCATTAAAATTTCTACGGAAAAGTACGTTGTGCATTTTGATATTGTGATATAAACTCCTCAGAAGTTGGCCACCCTAACTGAGAACCCCTCTAAACTCTCAGTAAAATAATTTCTCCAAAAGCACGATCCAACTCACGCGACCCGCGTTGACGAGGTCCCCGGGTGACGTCAATGGATGACGTCAAGAACGGGATGTGATTGGATAGTAGGGATGGGCGATTATAAAAAATAATCGATATTTTGTAAATCGATTAATTGCAAGCAGCCGATTAATCGTACCCGATAAATTGCTTTTATTAATCGAAACATCGATTAATCGATTCGATTATGACAACGTACAAAACATAGCTTGCAAGGTTATGGTCCCTTCAAAAATAAAGTAAAATAATTTCTTTTATATTTATTAATTTTTTTATGCTATTATGAGTTAAAATTGTAAAATATAGATTAACCTCCAGGAGGCGTGCCAGGGAACTAACTTGGGAAACATTTCTTAATTTAATTTAAATTTTGGACGATTGCCAAATGTTTACAGAAACTGAAGCGAGAAGTTGCAATGTTGATAAGTGAGTACTGGTAAGCCGGCTTCTCAGATCAGATTGAATTAGTCTCATCTCGGAAAAGTCTCTCTCTCTGATGGAACTGATGCTGCTACTCCGGGCAGGTACTTCCTGGCTACCAGATATAAGTGAGGACATTCAGTTTTCATTGACTCCCACACTGAAGAAGGATTCAAATTGCGGTCAACGACGGGTCAGTTGAGGGATTACCGTAACTCAAATGGTGGCCCACCGGCGACATCGTCATTATACAGTGTTCTCTGTGATGCTCCTTAGTGTCATGAAAGCTCCATAGGTCATTTAATGGTGCTGCATCACGCTCAGCGTGTGAAAGCATCTGCTGGACGTTCACCTGATCTCCCTCGCCAAACATCTCAGCCATCGCAGCGATGACGGTGCTCATGGCATTGGCTACAGCGATCGGGCTCTTTAAGTGCAGTTTTTTGAAGCTTGGGTCCAGCATCATGGCGATTGCATAGTGTTTTCTGGACTCAATAGGATCGAACCGACGACGTACAGTGGGCTGACATCGAAAAAAGCTGGCCAAAATTCAAAAAGTGATTTTTTCAAGCCAGGAAGTTGAAACTTTGCATAAATATTCTCAAAATACCTCTGCATGTGATGACGCGAGGCATTTCCCTTAGTACTCTACAATTAACAATTTACATGAGGTCAAAGTTGCACAAATTTCACAGAAATGGTCTACACTCAATTTTCTCATGAAATCTTAAAAATCAAGCTCTTGCAAAACCTTTATGGGTAAAGAATTGAAATAAAAAGTGGTGCAGTTAGATGGGTTTTACGAGGATTTTCGAGTCTCGAGGTTACGAGTGTGCCAGAAATTGGCAAAAAATTGAATGTAGACCATTTTTGCGAAATTTGTGCAACTTTGACCTCATGAAAATTGTTAATTGTAGAGTACTAAGGAAAATAGCTCGCGTCATCGCATGCACAGGTATTTTGAGAATATTTATGCAAATTTTCAACTTTCTGGCTTGAAAAAACCACTTAATGAATTTTGGCCAGCTTTTTTCGATTTCAGCCCACTGTGAGACGGTCCAGCTCCGACAGAACGAACTTCTTCATTCATTCCGTTAGCCTGTTTCCTTGAGGAAGCTGCATCAGATTGATGCTCAGAAATTGAAAATCAGAGTAAATGTCAGAGAAATGAAATAACATAGTATATCAAGAGAGGAATCAATGATCGCGTTAACGTTACCTGTGTAAGCAATTTCACTAGGGGAATGACCTTGCCGATTGTAGTAACTTCATCCGCGCACATCTCCGTAGTCACTTAAGCAAATGGTTTCAGCACGGATATGAAGACACGGACGGTGCTCAGCTCCGCACCGCTCAGCATCGTCACGTCCCCATAGTCAAGCAGCACTTCGGCTACTACGGGCGACAGCTCTACGAATCGAGAAAGCATCTCGTAGGTTGAGGACCACCAAGTAGCGTTCGACTGGATGAGGTGTAGGACGGTATCCTCGGTCTTCCCTTGGGAGTACCTACTGAATGCGTTTCAATGCATCACCTGCATTGGCACTATGGTGAAAGAAAGTGACAATATCCTTAACTTTTTGAATTATATCTAGGGCTTCAGGAACATACTCCTCGTTAGTATTTTTATGAATTGATTTTTTTATTTATTATCAAAATAACGAGGGCAAATAACACGGCTATGCCTGGCGAAGCGACATCTGACACATGACACGTGAATGGCCGGCAAAAGGTAGTGCCTTGTAGAGTTACGTCATGCGCATTCTACTTTAATACCTCTATGCTGTCGTCGTGCAGAGTCCAGCCACAGTCGAATTTTCGAACTGAAGACGAACGTGAGCCGCCCCAGATATCACAGTTCACCAGACACAAAATTCCGAAATAATCGATAATCGGTCAAATTAATCGGACATACATAATCGGTATCGGTTGTTGCATTAATCGATTCCAAATTTTCAATTAATTGACAAAAATAATCTATTACTCGATTAATCGATATCGCAATCGCCCATCCCTATTGGATAGGTCCGAGGGCACCGCAATGACATCGGTCCCACATATGACGGGACACGCAACCGGCGACAGAGAGAACCCTGCGGAGTGACGCTGACGACGACATTGCGTTATCTCTTTCACCTAATTATCGTCGTATTATCGGGTAGGTACATACATTGTCTTTCTTCCATAGTATCTGCTCTCAACCAGTGGTAAGCACACCCTCAAACTCGATCCGAACAACTAATTTCTTTATCTAACCGATTACATCCACGAAATACCGTTGCAAGATATCTTCAGGGTGTATGGCACGGGGTGATTCCACACCAGGCACGCATTACTTGTCTCAGTTCAAGGTCGAACCTCACAGGCTCCCCTGGCAACGAGACGTGAACCAAAATCAATCAGGAGAACAATACACAGCCAAGCCAGAAACTAGGAGAAAGAGACGTTGGCGAACAGGCTAACATGCAGTATGAAGAAACTAATACTGATTAGCACTACCAATATCACTAATCCATGCACACTTCGAGATACTATTCATGCAGAAAATAAAACCATGCGGGACATCCCAATAGCAAGGTCGCAGACTTGGTGACACTTGACAACGAAGAACTTGAGGTAGGGAAGGAAAAGCAAGAATGATCGTGTCGGGGAACCGTAGCACCTCCAGTCTTCCGCAAGCACCACCGGATTCCTTCCACAGCTCAGGTGGAAGTTCCACCAACCCAAACAAAATTGAAAATTACCGTCACAAGCGACAATTTTGTTAAATTCCAGTAAGCTATTAATGTAAATATAACATGGAAAGCGAAATCCAACGATATACAGTCGTGTCGAAACTAAAGCTATACATTGAAATTAAAGATCTCGGTGATAAAGAAGACAATTCAAGTCCAAAGTGACAATTTTCAAGTGATACAAGAAACGCTTCTTGAAAAAAAAGTCAAAACATATATGAGCTTGATCATTTTTCTAACTCACTATCCAAGCATAATTGAAATTTGTGGCTATTTCGTTATCTCATGAACGCAAAATTATCTCCGCTAGAACTACGACGCAAAAACTCATTGCCAAAAAACTTTGAAAATAGACCACTAACCGCAGCAAGGTTAGTGATGTCCGGCTTATCACCTTATTCTGCCCCAAATGTGCCACATCAGAAGCCTCGGAGGACTACAGGATAAAGACTCCATTTAAGTGCTGTATTGCAGACATTATTTATGACATTTTAATTCAGCGCAATAAAGGTTCGTCATATCACATGATGAGTAATAGAACCTATTTTCCCATCGAAAATCATCCTAAAGTACTGACAATTCCGGCCCGCAACACTGATAAGGTCCACAGTACCAACTGGAGGACAAAACTTGATATTTACGACTTACCGAAGCGCCCAACACAACCATCAGCATCTGTAAATAGCAATGCGAAGAACTCACCTGAAATAAAAGAGAAAAAGAATAAATATAAGTATTTAAAGACACACTAACAAAATGATTATGACACATCGACCAAATACATTTTCACCAAAAATGTAATTCGCGCATGTTATTTTAAATTCCGGGCATTAGAAGTTAGCCTTTGATGAAAAACACTCATAGCTGCATAGTACGATAAATATTCACAATAATGCTACATCTTTGCACTTAAAATATGTCCAGCATTCAAGGGCTATATAATTTTCTACGTCCAACTATTCAGTTTGAAACTACCACAAGAGCAAATACATGATCCTATGACAAGAAACACTGCGTTTCGATGAAATAAGGAAACACTGCGGGACGATGGAAATATTGAGTCGTAATAAAAAAACCGAAGTGCTCATAAATATTCGATCCATATATATTAAACCCTACCAGTCAGTTGTCATAAGAGTTGCATGGATGTCGGAGACCCGAGTACGCTTAATTCCAACAGATTCTCCGGGAAAGCACCAGATCTTTCAAGGTATACTTCAAACACCAAATCTCCCAACTGCCGAACCGGCAATTGGGAGATCCGGGTACGAATCTCGGTAAAGTCTAATGATGTTTTCAAGACGAATTTCATCCTCTGTGGAGTATACTCGTATCTTTGCATCCGTGCGCGTGACTACGCACCATATGATTTATGCATTCGCAGTGATTAAAAAAATTAAAACCATTACATATCCTCGTAAACCCAGCAAGAGCTTAGGTAATCGTTCACAGCAACCAAATCTGATACGCCGTGTGTGTCTTAACTTCAGGATATTACACATAAACGAGAAGACGTTAAATTATAGCAGACTATTATTTTCCAATATGTAGAATTAAAAAAAACATCTGCACGACGAAATCGTTAAGTAAAAATTCATAAAATGGTATACATCTAGGAATAAACGGCACTATTATGTAGGGAATTAAGTTCTCACCTGAAAAATACCGCAGACATGAACTAAAATGTGGATTGAAACCCAGCTCACTCCGGTTGTGTTCAAGGACCAAAGATCACGTGATTAGGACGTGAAATTTTGTTTCACACTTCCATTTACGTCCTCATTCCATAGACTGTACAATGGGCCACCACAGAGGCAGCTCTGCCAACCACCGTTAGTCGCAATATTAGACCGCTCCAAGTTCCTAATTCCACCCCCAAATGTCACCGCCAGCTGAAGAGGCAATGTACAACGTAAAGCCAACGTGCATTTTGATACGAAGAGAAGGATAATGTGAGAGCGATAATACTCTCTTGTTTACACGATTGCTTGCAGGAAATGGCGGAATCTCATCATCGGAAGGTCAAACCTGGATTTTTCGTCCATCAAAGGGCGGAAATTATTATTTTCATGATAAAGAATCCTTTAAAATAAGTTTGTTAGGGAAATATTTTACCAGATGTCCAGCAGTCCTTTTTTTCCGTCGGCAAAATTACAACACCAAAAGGAAGGACCCTTAAATATAAACAATTCCCTTGCACTCAATGTCCCCTCCTAATTGTTTATCCAATAAAAAATCAACGAAAACACAGCTAATGTCAATACTTCCTTTCAAAAAATCTAGCTCATCAAGAATTTAATTCCGTTACGTTTTACAGCAATCCAGAGAGCCAGAAGGTAAGTACCTACATTGCTTAGGGTGCCGACTCAGCAAGAAAAATCATACTTGAAATCAATTTTAGAACAGACTTAAAGATATTTATTTTAATAAAGTGGCAGTGTCTCCACAAGAACAATCTTCACAAAAAATATCTTTAAAAATGAGAAAGGTACTTATTTAATTACTTGGAGCAATTTCCGAAAGCATCAGGTAATCATAGTTGATGAAGAAAAGTGACAAACCGCTAAGATGTAATTCTGGTTTTATAAGCAGATGTATAGGTGCATTAATTGCAACAAAAGCAGGGCAAATGTTCTGATCAAAGAAATGCTTTGGAAGGACCAATATTTACAGAATAAGGCCGCGATTTCCATAGGAAATTTCTCTCCATTAATATCTCCTCTCCAAACACCCGCTACAGAAGCTTCTGATATTTCAGCATCAAAGAAGGTAACTTACAACATCGGACTGGCTACCTGAACTTCCCTGCACAGACTTCCAAGGATGAGTTCTTTCTCCCTCATAAATATTTATTTCGCTAGCCCATAGCTATCCTCCTAATAGTCTGCATACATTACCCATTATTATTTTAATAACGCAGCCATGGGTGAATAGTTCCATCTACTCAAACTCATCCTCCTCCTCCGACATCTAACTTTTAGTTCCAATAAATTATATAAATTGAGGAAATACGCGTAAAAATTCAGACCCGAAATGAGTTGTTATTGTTCATGTATATGCCATTTACCAATTATTAATTAATTTATATTTTTAAATTAGTAATGCTAGACAGCAACCATTAGAAATAAAAAAATATCATTCCAAACGATTCCGTAAACTATTTTAAATGACATTATGCATTCGTGATTAAGAAAAAAGAAAACAATATCACTGATTTTTATTGCGAAGAGTAGGGGGGAAGGAAGAAAATTATATGTGGGGAGAGGGAGAAGCATTAAATTTTATCAAGGGATACAAAAAAACGGTAAAAAACGTGAATTAAAAAAACATCATTCCCGAACACTCTTGGGCAGGGCCCAAGGATGATGCTGCGGCTTTCCTTCCGGGCGAAATGCACACGCGCGCGGGCCCCATTCTGGGACAGAATAAACCAGAGATTTCATTTATCAAGGAGTATCTGGGTGGAGTCGACGTCCGGTTCGTGTCAAAAGTCAACAAGGCACAGGCGAGGTAGGGGTCCATCGGCCGAGGAAGCCAAGCCTGGTGCCCGGGGAATCCGAACGTGCACCTTCCATGTGGAATGAATTAAACACAGAGCATTGAACACGGGAGATGTCTCTTCTACTTTCACTTCAATCGGAGTAAGAGCATGGGAATGTCGGCGGCTAAATCGATTATGTCGCCAAACCGAACGTGTGAAGGATGTGGAGACGCTCACGTAGCGCAGAACGGGCAAAATGACACCCCGATAGAAAATTACCGCACGATAATGAAATAGAGTAAACATACAGAGTTTGTGGAAATGTCGCGCTACGTATTGTATTACATTCAATGGATATATAAAAGAGTTTTTCTAAGATTTCACTCGTTAACTAATACATTATAATTAATTATAGATCAGATAGGTATCTCGTTTTTTTAAGGTTAAAAAACGTTTTTGTTAATTATTACCAGGACAGATTGGTATTTTGTTATTTTTTCAAAATTTTAACTTTGTTCTTGCTCTAGCAAAACTAGTCATCCAAAGATTTACTCGGAAACGAATGACTAATAATTAAATTTGGTTAGGTATCTATGGTATGTACAATTTGAAATTTAAAATGATATAGTATTTTTAATGCCTGTTTTCAAGGCTTGAATAGAAACGCGAACGGCACTCAACAAATGATACTGCAACCAAATTTCGCCAAAAAATACTTAAATTCCAAATGATAAAATTTTCAATAATTACATTTAAATTACTTCGTGGAATCAAATCGAGTTATGCTTGGTTCACGAAACGTCAAAATACTGCTCCTAATACCTGTAACTACTACCTGCATGTATAGCCAAACGACTCGCGCCTCATCAATGATAATTCGAGCAATTTATAAGCCGGGTTTAGTCATTTGTCTGTGCGTAGGGTCCTCAGATTTCAGTCATATACATAAATTGATGAATTACAATATAATATTTACGAACTCTTTTCTACCTGGGTTACACTTCACAGCAGCATATCTTACACTTAAATCAAAACGTATACGTGAGGATAATCTTTCCGCTTGTTTCTTTTGGACGAATCCCCATAATTTACTCAGATGTATGCCTATTTGTTTTCCATAATTGAAACGACATATACAATAGTTTCATTTCTAGCTCTACTAATATTCTATCACTTATCATACATTCTCAATGTAAATGTAAGCCATTTAAGCGTTTCTGCTCAATCAAAAAAACATTCCGAGGCAAGCTCTCATTTGAGGACTTTGCAGGTGCTCCGAGGGAATAATACGTATTGCTCCCTTTCCGTGAGTTCTGTTCTACTCTCTTTTTGATACTCTCTACTATTCATGCTCCAAAAGATCTTCCCGAGCAATTGCTTTCTACCTTTAGTTACATTCTACCTTTGATTGCCTTAGGATGAAAAAAATATGTCCATGGTCCCTGGGAATGACAAAACATCGGTAGGGAAAGAAAGGCAAATAAAAAGGAGTCGAATACAAGGGTATTCAGAGCTGCCATGACATCCTGCTGGCATTGACAGAGGAGGAAAAGACGACACCGATTCACACACACCTTCCTTTCAAGGAACGAGGATCGATCTGGTCTTCCTCTGACTAGATCTGAGAAAACTCCAAAGAGCACGGAAGCAGAAAACAGGCTCAGCCCTAAAGAATATACGACAGGTAGGAGCTCTCCGAAGGAACATCAGGACGGCGAGAAAATGTATGGGGAAGCTAAAAAAAACCCTCGTTCTCCAATACAAGCTTTTGGGGCGTGTAGTCCTCAAAATAACAAAATAAAAAGGCACGAGAGCATAAGTATAGCAAGATAACAAAAAGATAGGAGGAAACTCCTCTGCAAAGAAAGGATCGGCCACAGTTAAAAGAAAAACTCAGTCAGAAAAGTATTCATTCGTAGAAACTTCACCGCATGCAAGAAGTGGACAGTGAGATAAAACGCGATCAAAAAAAGGGAAGAAAATGTGAAACAGCACTAGAGTGGTAACTAAAGAGATACCTACTCAATAATAACAGAAGAGGAAGGTACGCATATTAAAGAGAAATTGAGGGATCCATACGGTACAATTGGATTGGACAGAGGCCTACAAACTCCCCGAACCAAAGAACTACTTTAAAAATGAGAAAATATTTGGCGAGCTACCAAAGATTAAAATTAAATTTGTTTGCTACATTCACCGGATTCATTCACAGTCGATCGCGAGCTACCGCAAATATCCCTGGAACTGCCGGTAGCTCGTGGAATATTTTCAACAACATTAACAATGCAGTTACGAAACCTGGGCTGACGGAAATGAAAATATCAAAATATTGGAATTGGCAGGTGCAAGCATCGAGAATAATAGAGAGAATACAGTAGACCAAATCACAAAATAAGTGGCGTAATGCTCAATATAGGGCGATAAAGAATAGAACAAAGAAATCAGGTAATACACTAAACCTTAAATTGGCATTTGATATCCTAGAAGAAAGGAGAATATTTGATAAACAAGGAGAAGTCTGCGTTCTTTTTTCAAGCTATTGTAAAGTACACAATTACCGGTTAGACATTGTCTTTAGTAAATTACATATAGTTTTAGTACTGATTTTTTTCTAAGTCGGAATAACAGTTACATTCCATTCTCGCAAAATCAAAACATAATATATCGCGATTCCCTTCCCATTGCATTGCTTACTAAGATACTAAGGTGTGAGTGTAAAATAATTAGGGACTTCTATTTCGAATTCAGCTAAACTAATAGAAATTACCTGATTAACTTTAGTCGTTACGCATTAATGTCAAAGTCCGCTCAGTATCCGCTAAGGACCTCAAGGCAATACAGGAGTGGTGCGATGCGTGGCAGCTAGAATTAAACCTAAAAAAATGCGTTCTTATGAATTTTTGGAAACGGAAAAACGCTCTTTGTAACAGCTATTGCATAAACAACAGCAAACTAGATACTGTAGAATCGGTGAAATACCTCGGAGTTAAACTGAGTAATGATCTCTCGTGGAGTAAACATATTCGAGAAATTACCGGTCAAGCTAATCGTAAATTGGGATTTGTTAAAAGAGTACTTGGCAAGTGCAATGATAAAGTTAGGGAAATAAGCTACTTCTCCCTCGTTAGACCCCACTTGGAATATGCTGCCAGTATTTGGGATCCTTATGAGATAGGTTTGTAAACTGAGTTAGAACGCGTGCAGCGAAGATCGGCAAGATACGTTAAAGGCTATTATGATAATCTCGTTAGTGTTACTGACCTTTTGCAGCAACTGGGATGGGAAAAGCTTTCAGACCGTCGATTAAAATTTAGACTCAATCTATTATGTAAGTTCCAAATCGGTCTATTCTCTGACGACGTTCATAATATTTTACGAAATCCGACATACTACGGTAGATCAGATCATGAGAATAAAATTAGGGAAGTAGACTGCTGAACGGACAGATTTAGAATGCCATTTTTCCCACGTACGATAAGGGACCATAACCGCTGCCAATGAGAGTTTTATCTAGGTTTGTCGTTAGGTAGTGTAGCTCTTAGTAGTAGTAGTACTCCCTAATACTGGAATCCCTATCTGTTACCTAGTACTAACAGCATGTCGTGCATGTTTTCTACATAAGTCTTAAGTCTCTGTCCAATGTTGTAGTTGCAAAATACATATATATTAATGGTCCCTCTCCATTATGATAATATCTGTAGTGTAGTAGTGCATGCTTGTGAAGCTTCGCCTCGTGACATGCATTAGCGACTTATGCTTCTGCATAATTAATCGTAGTTACACTAACTTTAGGGTATAGTGTAATGCATGTTGGTGAATACTCACCCCCTGCCACACACCCCAGAGGTGGCTTGCAGGGTATTTTGTAGATGTAGATGTATCCATACCGCCACAAACGTTTTGACAACACGTCGAAATGCTTCTCCGATGGTGATTCTCTCCGCCAACCTCATCTTCATCATTCTATAACACTGCTATGTTATGCGACGAATTTATAACACTGCTATGGCCACTTGACACAATTTTTATTTTTATCGTTAGCGATTTAGTTAGTAATTCAAGGCTAAGTGGGAGGAGGGGGAGTGCAAGGGGTAATCGGTGCAGCAGTGAAAGCGGGGTAAGGGTAATGGGATGGATTAGAGAAGGAAGGAAAGTGCACAAAGGGAGAGCGTGAAGGGAACAAATGTTTGTTAACAATTTTACTGTCTATCTCTAGCTCCTCTTATGCGTACAATCTGGACCACCTTCTTTCCTAAGTGCTAAATACGCGGGGTAAAATCACTTTTAAAAACTATAGGAAATTGCAGCACCATCCAATTCATTCTTTCATTTTTACGAAGAAAGATGTCCAAACAGATACATCTGAGGCTGCCCAGTACACCAATTTCAATTGCTTTCAATACCCCAATACCGAGTAGATGTATTTGATCGATACAATTTCAACATATCCCGTCAAAATTCTAGGGGAGAGACCAGTCGTAGATTTACAAGGCGTAAAATCGACACGTGAGCCACGTGTACCCGCCCGTTCCTCTCCGTACAATGAAAGAACCGACCGCAAGGCCACAGGAAGTGGACTCATTCAGCCTCAGGGACGTGAATCAATTAGCTGTTTCGCATCGGCTTCGAGACTCAATATTTTGCACGTGCTACGCGCTACGGAACAAATGGAAGCCGTTTTCATAGCGAGGGCGATCTTGGACGTCTGAATGGAAATAAAAACGACAAGAATGGAATCGACTACCATCGAACGACCGTCAAGGAAATGGACCGTACGTGGCAGGGCTTCCCCGAGAACAGTCCGTGGTGGCAGAAGGGGAACTTTCTCGAGTTATTGCCAGAGGAAGAGAAATTCGAAAGAGCAGGCACACAACAAAATAGAGGTGGGCGTCGATCACTTCGTCGAGTACGCGGGGAATCAGTACGAGCTCTCAGTTTGCAGGGAATTGCATCACTACGCATTTCATTACATAGGAATATTAATATGCGAACATAATATTAGATACGACTAACATATTTCATATTTATATATTAGGAGGCCACGCCCCTTGAATGCCCACGCTTCCCTCGCTCCGCCGCCACTAAGGAAGAAAATATACTATTTTTTAAATACAACACAGTACTTTATATAAAGAACTTCTTACCAAATATTGTACCTTGTGATAATATTATAAACATTATCAGAATCTCCGTTTTGAAAGAATATTCCACCTAAGTTTTACTCTTAATTCAACTTTCACGTCGCAATTACAACTTGCAAAATGATTCAAGTGGTTTAATCACAATAGTAAATAAATATTGGAATCCCTTCCTTACGGCATGCGATTTCTTTCTTTTGGACCATTCCTTATAATTTATTTTTGCAAAATAAATAAAGACTGCAGGTGATAAAATAGAATTCTCCATTGATTCCGTTTGGCCGTTTTACCCAATACATTCTTCAACGATGCCACGGATTGCTAAAGGGATTATTTTCAAAAAAAAAGCGATGAATTTTAAGAAATGGTACAATATTTAGTAAAACTTACCTCGATTTCGGATTGTAAATAAAGTCAATGATAAAAATAAGAAATTTTATTTAATTTTCTAACTTACGATATTTCTCTCGAGTTCGTTTGACCATTATTTCTAATTCAAATCTGTAAAAGAAATAAGTCCTGCAAACGATAAAAATGAAATTTACAATGCAATTCCTACGGAAGTTGATCAGTGATGGTTAAAGCGTGCAGTCAATAGGATCTTCCGGGAATTGAGATGGTGTGGTGACTTTGAATGCTGCAGGATCCCATACTGACGGCCCAAGATTCGGATGCCGTATACGGGGGAGATATTTTCACTAGAATCTCGATTCCTACTATAGTGGAGAACACTTCAAGTCCCGGTTTTTCAATGCCTGGTTAACGTTAACCGCAAGATGAGGTAGCCATTACTTTACGCCGGCCTCGATGGCGGCGGGGCAAAGTCCTCGCCTGCCAAACCGAAGGCCGCGGGTTCGAATCCCGTCTGGGGAGGAAATTTACACCTCCCAGGGCATGGTTGTGTGTGTTCGTCAATTTAATAAATATCTTGTGATTGGCTTTGGCTGTAAGATGTATAGAAATTATTATTATTAACTTTATGTTAGCAGAGTGTTCAGATTTTTCATATTTCATTAGACAGCTGGTTAGTTGGCGTGAGCATTATCGATGGGCGAACGTATTAACTTCCGCGTTAATACCGAGAAATAACCAGAGATTGTAAAACAGTCCCGACGAGTCCGTCCGGATGGGCCTTCGTCCGTCGGATATGGCGTTCTAACGTGGACCCCTAGGCGCCTTTCGTCAATAGTAGGCTAATGACACAGGGTTTCTCATGAAATAATTTCTCACTTCGCACATCCCACACTTTTTTATTATTACCGACCACGGTTTCGACATATAATGCTACTGTCACAGATAATGGCAACCTTGATGATAAAGTGTGGAATGTACATACAAAGAGATAAATTATTTCATGTGTCGCGCTTCCACAAAGTTAAGCCTGAAACTGTAACTTTTAACCGGACTTCTCTCCATCCTTCCTCCACTCTCTAAAGTACTTCTACCCTAACCAACCTATCCAAAATGGCGCAAATGGTTTCAGTTGTCTCTCCCAATAACCAAACAATCAACAGGGTCCTCCTCATATCCACCCCTATACGATAAGAGTTAAGATCTCTGGAACTCAAACTCAAAACTGGGTACACTAATTATTAAATTTCACAATATCTTAAGCGACATGATATTGAATATATCTCATATTTTCATCCCTTACCGTATTCTATCAATTTTTCAAGCCCAAACAAATTATAATGGTCTTACTAGAATTTTTAGGCCCAAAAATCGAATTTTTTAAGGATAATGTCAACGGATATTGGTGACTCGAACACTGAGCTCCTGTCCCGAGGACCCGGGTTCAAATCAAGGCAGCGGCGGAGATTATTATGTGGAACTTTCAGCTCTACTTGGTGCTATACGAAAGTCGCTTCAAGTACAGCACTCCGTCCGTCGATTGGGATGATAAACTGGCGCCTTTCATTAAGAGCTGATGCCGACGCCGGGTTTCTCTACACCCTTCCTCTAATTCCCGTATAATCCTTCAATTACCTACACCTGCTTATATCTAAGGGCGCGCAATGCCCTACGCTGCCCTCGCCATCCCAAATAAATAGCTAAACGACGCCGAATACGTCACCGGAGTTGGAACTGATGGGTGCCGTTGCCGACGTAAATGTCATCGGCACCCAACACTATCACACAGTCACTGACGGCCCATTAATTTTCCCGTAAAAACGCCAAAGAGAAATGGTTAACTTGGGCCCAAGATACTCCGACTGCATAAGTTTTATCACATCGTACACCCTGACCTTAATTTTAATGTAGACACACCAACAGTTGAACTTGAACTTATAAAAATGGACAAAGAGGGGGAAAAGAAGGTTATAGAAAATGCCATAAATAATAATAAACACCGAATCCCATTGAGACATTGCACAGCCCCCTTTACAAACATGGAAGAAGGATCTACAAGGCTGAGCTTTAGGGTGTGACAAGGATCACTTCAAATTACCTGCAACCGGAAACCAAATTCGTAAACTTTTATTTGGACAAAGGAAAATATGAAATTAAAATGTAGTTCTGAAAATATAGAATCCCTGTTGGATATGACCATGAGCTGGTGCAAGAAAATGATACAAAGATACCCTATAATCAATAGATGAGTTATTCGACATCCATACACTGATTGCAGCGACTGATACGGAGTTATTGTTAGAGATATATATACCGGTTAAGGTAGGTTTGAACAGTGACGTATCTAGAATTTGGCTCTGAGGGGGGGGGGGGGGGAAGTCAGGAATATTTTTGATAGGCGAGTACCAGGGGTCTGAGACCAGCCAAATTGAGGGCCCTACCCCGGAAAGTTTTTGAAAAATTATAATAACAAAACCGTATTTTATAGCCCTTTTTATGTAAATATTCAAAGGTATTCAGTTAATTATTTTATGTATTAATGTTGATACCCTTAACAAAGTTGCTTCTGGGGAGGGTCCGGTCCCGTTCGTCCCCCCCCCCGTAAATACGCCCATGGGTTTGAATGGAAGAGAGTAAAAATCCACGAAGTTTTTACAGACGCAGGCCCATATCCCCTTACACAACGTCTTTCTTCATCTCACCTCTCTTCATCCCGTTCATTATGCCAATGATTTTTCTTCCTCATCCCGGCTTACCTAACATCCTCTCCTCTACACCGATCCTTCGCCCTACATTATCTGTTCCGACCACCTACTCCGCCTCCTCCAAATCTTCTCCAGAAGTTTCCTCTGATACAAGGTTATGCAACTGTATATACCGTTGTGTGAAAACGTTTTTAACTACTCAAAAGGTTCCCCTATACCTCGGGTTTTTCGAAAACCGTTAAATTACAACGCTCTACAACCTACCTCCATCACTCTGTCACCAGTCCAACTGTCTGACCAGTCGCTGTATATTGCGCGAGGTGAAATATTTCCGGAGTCACAAGTCAACTCGCTAATCAAAGGTTGAATTTGATGCAAAGACTTTGAGTGTTATTAAAAATCTCTTCACGTCGACGATGATAGAAGAAATGAGTTATGATACCCCATCACCGTTTCCTCATTTTCGCGTTCATTTCAACGCCACGGTAATGGTGCCCGGCAGGAGTAGAATTTCGACTCTCTCCAAGTGAGAGGAGGAAATAAGAGTGTGCGTGTGTATCTACTTTTTGCCTCACGCTCGTCCACTGGAGCTTATCACGCTTTCGTGGAGTTAAATGCTGAACTGCGTGCCACCGCTGAAGAGATAACGAAGTCGTCTCGAACAGCAGAGTATGACCCCACGAGATTCATCTCGCGACCAAGATGGGCGCCACAGCCGCCTTGCACGGCTACCAGACGACCTCCTCGTCGCCTCATGCTCGCCTTAGCTCCTCCAAAGCCGAAGGAATGTGAGGGCGTGGGAGTAACCTATCTGTTCGGATACTACACCGCGACTTGGACAAGGACCACATGGGCCGGTTCCACAACTGTCGAGAACACATGTTAAATCCTTGGGAGTATCCAACTACTCAGTGAGGGGCAGGGGCGACCCTCGCCCCCACCCCCACTTTCGATCATAGTGACTAATAAAAACTGTTTTTCCAAAATCTTAAGTTTTATTTTGTAAGAAGTACACGTCCTGTTACACCTAGCCACTACCACTCTCCCTCCCTCCTCGACTATCCCGCGATCCATCATGAGCTACCCTCCCTATTTCAAATCCTGAGTACGCCCTTGATTCTATGTAAAGTCATCAGGACCGTCATGAGACCTCAAATATTTAAAATTCCTTAAGGAGTTTGTATGGGTAAATTCATGAGAGTAATTTTCCCTTCACCGTCGCGATAGCTAATGCGCGTTCCGATATGAACTTCGTGATAGTTTCGTTCCATCACTGGCCATTACTTGTATATCAAATTTCGCACTGCAAATGGTAATGTAATTAATATATTTCCATATTAAATCAAAAGGTGCGATGACAGAAGGCCGTAGCCGGATGAACTCCAAATATTCTAAAGCCCTCACAGCGTCATGTGGAATTTCCATCGCATATTATCATGGATATTTTTAAGATATTTAATTTACATTGCATCTTGAGTCAGCCACAGAGCGGAAAACAGGCCAAAAAGGAAATCCTCCACACATGCTTATGATAAGTTTCCGATAAATCGAAAATGTCTAAAAAGCATATCACTTCGCCTAAGGAATAGAATAGAAAATCGTCTTCCTTTTCCAGACGGAATGGAGGATATAGCTACTCCTCAATCACGCTACCGGTGCAAGGAATCCAAAGGAAAGGTCAGATTGGAGAGAAGTGACAAACGCATTCTTTTCTACTTCTAAAATTTTATATTATATTATTTAGAACACCTATGAGTACACCTTTAAGTTACACTAATAATCTCAGGATATTTTCTAAAAATGATTTACTTCTTTCACTGAAAATATTTCGATTGAGAATCTAAGATTGCCATCACATTTCAATTTTATAAAATATTTTGATTAAACATCCTATAATTTTCAGCCATTTTTTTAATATAAGTTTGATATTCTCGTTTAATTCTCGAGTAACAAATTGAATAACCAGTTTCCCAAAAGTAAGAATATGCTATTGGAATAAAAAAATTAGTTTTCCCATCGTTTCTACGATGGACCTCCACAGAAAGCACCCGTATCAAGGACTGAGAGCGAATTCATCTTTTTCTCCGTAAGATAAAAATAAAAATTTATTCAAGTCTTTATGATGACTTTTATCAGTCTTCTGACCTACATATTTTTCGACCTAAATATCGTTTGCAAAATTATCAGAATTCGCCGAATCATCCGTCTTGCTCGCCGCAAAAAAATCAAAGCAATATATTTCATCTACAAGATTACGATTTTACGCCGTTTTACTAACTGTGATGATTGAGATCAAGGGCTCAAATCTTCTCAAAGGCGAAAATTAATTTACTTGTCCTCTAAAAACAGTTTATTCTAGACATGAAAATGTATAAATCGTATCCACTAAAAAGTAGACCGGGGATCTACTCTAATACGGATTCATCAAAACAAAAACAGCAATTATTGAAAGATATAACAAGAACATGAAGACCGTATTGAGGCTTTGTAACATGAGCTCATTAGTAGCTCTTTTTCCTCTTTGGAGAAATTTTTCTACAGTCCAAACAGCAATTGCAGGATGGAATAAATACATTCTCACAGGCATTTCTTTATTGGGCCCTGCATCTTTTCAGCGATGATTTTCATATTCACTGTCAAAACAATGGTCTACCGAATCATGAAACCCTTTGGTTTATCCTAATTCTAGTGTATGGTAATACATAAAATAATAAGAGGGAAACGTAAAAATATTTTCGAGGAAGGAGATAAAGTCGAGTATTTCCTTAATACTGAAAGGTTCATGACATATCACGTAAAATTTATTATCCTGAAAAACAAGGAAATGCATAAAAAACATATTGTCTACCAACCGTTTCCAATTTCACTTTTTGCACTCACTACTTTGTAGTGCTCCGTAAAAATAACTTGTCGCCAAATTCCCGAAAAAAGAATCTATTTCGAAACAAATATTTATTTCTTGAAAAATACATATTTTACGCCCGTTCTATTAAAAAGAATAGTATGACAATATTGACTTTTTACCTACTTTACATCCATTCACACACGTTGACAAATGTAAAAATATTATAATTGGAAAAAACAACGCTGAAAAGTCAAATTCTGTTTACATAGATAAAGTTTTTTTATGCATTAGATACCTGTAACAAATATTTTAAAACTAGAATAATGTCATTTAATAAACCACTTCCTACGCATTAAAATACAGCCAAGCTACTGCTGAGGTGCTGGCTAACGTTTTGAGGAGGTAAAAAGGGATATCTCACACCCGGTGTAGTTCCCAAGTTAATAAGTTATGAGGAAAGATGGAGAGTAAGACAGGGAGCTTAATGATCGTGGAATCCAAGTAAAAGAAAGGAGGAACATAGAAAGGGAAGTTGCGCATATTAGAGGCTGGTGATTCACGTATCCCCGATCGGATCAATTTCAATGTTCAGGGAAAACGCGATCAAGGTAAAACGTTTTGTGGGAATCCCTTTATAATTTCATATGCCTTGGGGTAACCTATCTAAAAGGGTAAGAATTAATTCACCATTTTTTCTTAAGAAAACTGCGAGACAACTTCATTCAGACAAGATTCCACTTCTTCCTGATATTTCCACCAAAAAAGTATGCGAACCCATCACTAGGAAATGCGACGAAATTCTCTTTCGTCACAACTACGATAGGTAGCAGGGATTACGATTCTCGAAGCGCTCGGTATTTATCACTTTAAAAAAAGTAACAGAGATATCGCATCCAAGTACCGCATCCTACACAACCTTCAAAATCGAGAAATGTAATAATTGTCGTATGCGGACAGAATGTGACTAGAGAATACCGAATCGACCGATGACTGTTATGGGGTTCGGAGTGCGTCCAAGATAATAGCGCAGTTGACAGAAATGTAGCTAATTAGTAAACACGTTCAATGCCGTTTGGGAAAGAGAATCAAGTGACCGAAGAATCCATGATGGTAAACTTTATTTAAATCATACGATCGTGAAATAAATTTTTACTTTTAATTTCTTTCTAAGCCAAATCAGTATATTTTAACTACCCTATTATATTGGACTGACTATAAACCTCATGACAGTTCTAGAGAACAGTTCTACGGAACATTTACAGAGAACAGTTCTAGAGAACAAACCTCCATGATTTCAATGCAATGAAGAAGGTGTTGAAGTTTGAAACAATTAGAAAGATGACCATTTATCATCATATAGGATTTTTCTCAGGAGAGGAAGAGTGCAATAATCAAGGCATTAAGAACAAGAGAAGGAAAAAATTAAAAGAGTAATCCCTAGGCATGAAATTTTAAAGAATAAAGTAACGCTTTCCGAGGATGCATCATTTAGGCTGGAAAGATTTCATAAGCATTATTTTCTTCATAAGCGATTGTGCATTATTTTCTTCCCCTATTAGGCAGTAAAGAGTTAATCCTGAAGCACAGACTAATTGATTAAGTTGTTAATAGTTTAAGAAATAAATTCTCGTATAACATTCTACGGATACAGTGAAGAGCAGTGCTGAGTGAATGAGCAGGCCAAATTCAATTAACGAAAATTCATAAGTGATGTATTTTATAGCATCTTACTATGAAATTTGGTCCACTGTTGCCAATCGTGGAGTAATACTCGTCTTAAAAGAGTTAGGAGAACAATTTTTGCTACACTCAAATTCTACATTATACTTAAAAGTTTGACGAAAATAAATAGTTTGACATTGAATATAGGCAACCTCTTTGGAGAATCTGAGTTTGGGTTACCTATTATTTAATATATCTATACTTGGCTGGTATTGTAAATATGAGGTATTCTTCAATGCTTTTAAGATAAAAATGCCACCTCGAAGATTTAAAAAACAATCCCAGGCGCCTCTATCCAGGACCTGCCGCCTACGTGGTACGCCAATTCTCCACACAGTCGGGCGACGCTTAACCAGCCACAAAGGCATCTAGGAAACGCGACACCGACAGAGAAGGAAGACTTGAATGGAATGACGCGGCGGGTGTATGGGTGAATACGCCAACACTGCGGCTGACGGGAACAGGTGGCATCTACAAATCCTTGGCTAAGGAGCCTTTATCCTTGGCCCTGACGCCGCGGCGCATGCGCGACCAGCAAGTGCCGCACCTGACCCCAGCTCTCCCCGGCTGATAATTTCACGGCCAAAGTAGTGCCGGAGGCCCGGCGGGCGACCTTCATATGAAGCAGTCTGCCCTCCCTTAAGGATGCGGACGCCTGGTAAAGCTGTGCAGGCAGGAGAACCTCAAGGGTACGGTGGGGAGGGGTCCCACACAGGAGGAAGGGTACGTTTGGGTACAGGAAGGAGGGGAAAGACCTGGAGTAGAGGCGGGGACGGACGATAAGGATACAGGGAAAGGGTCACGAGGATAATAATCATCTTCATTGGGAGGAGATTGAGTCCCTTCTCCGAGTAGTCCTTTCTTCCATTAAGCATGGTTAGAGACTGATTGTCAGAGGCGAAAAGCTACGCATGGATTACTTGAAATTTTCAGATCAAGCGAGTTTCAGTACGACACGGAGGATTTTTATTTTCACCCCGCGCTATATCCCTAGAAATTATCGAAGAGACAATAAGAGAGATACACTGCCGAACTGATAAGTACCAAAATTCCTCCTTTCCTCGCACTATTAGTGATTATGACAAACACGGCGCGATACTAACATTAGACACATCGTTTAAATACAATTCACCTAACATATGAAATACAATTGAAATATACTCTAAAACAGTAAATATATATAAAGATTGTAAGAAAGATATGCATACGTGCGGGAAAAGTGTAAGAATAGTGGGTTGCCATCCTTGACGAAAACGCCCGCAGCAGAAAAAAGAAACAGAGAAAAGGGAGTGTGAAAAACATGGGATAGCTACTCACTTAGAGATAGCTAAAGTACATATATTGAGAGAGAAGGTTAAGTAGAGTAATAAAAATCGTGTAACTCGGTAAATTAAGTACGATAGGGAGGGATATAAAAATAATAAAATGGGAGAGGGAAGCGATAACATAATAGCACCATGCTAGTCACTTAAATGGTGTGTGGCAGGGGGTGAGTTTTCACCTAACCATGCACTCCACTACTGCGGTACAGGGAAAAGGTCGCGGCAGGAATACATGGGGAAGGTTATGACAGGGAGGGAAGAATTCAAAGGAGGGGCCTAATATCGAGCGGGTAGAGTCCATGTGGGGGGAAGACAGAAGAGCAAGCTAAATTTGACAAGGGTCTCCTAAGTCATCCCCTCTGTACCCCCTGCCACACACACCCCGACTTCGTTTAAGGGGAATGGAAGGGAGTAACACGTAGAGCTTTGAGGATGTAGCGGTCGCGAAATTTCTGAATAGGCGTGGGTGCACAGTAGCGGAAAACACGCGTTCCAAGAGCAATCAGAGGGCAAGACAGACAGAAAGATTTGATACGATGTATAGAAGTTTAAGGAAAGCCGCAGGCATTATAAAAAAACTGCTAAGAGAGAACTGAGAGTGTAACAGTGTAACACTGTAACACAGGTGAATGAAGGCCTAGATTGGGAGTTAACATAAGATTACTTGAAACATTTACATCAGGCAAGTTCCAAGTGACACAGAATATATAATTATTCCCCGTTCTACACCTCTATAACCGATTGAAGTGAGAAAATTCTATCAAACTTAAGAAGTACGGGGCAAAATTGAAGTTGTTCTCGGAGACGTTAGATAACACCCTAGAATAGAGGAAACATCTGTCTCAAAATATTCGAATCAGTTGGTAAAATACCTCTGATCATATGATAGCTCAATATACATATATGGTAATTAATTAGAATAAAAATGAGATTAACAGGTCAGTACATTTTTATGCACCATCATAGTAGTTAAATACACCCAATAATAATAATTCGTAAACTAGAATGAAAGACTGAGAAAACCATCAACCCTTTTTTTGCTCTTTCGTTGGAAACTTATTTACGTTGATGATCAGTTAGGGTTTAGGAAGAGAAGGACGACGTTATGGTGCACAGAGAATTAAAGAGGTACAATCGGGATGTTTTCGGTTGATTTATAGCGTTAATAATTAATATAAATCAACAATTGGGATGAGAATTGATGCTGACGCTCCCGGGCTAAGCGGTCAATCTAATACTGCTCAGAGCGTAAATATTTGCTTTTCGTAACTGAATGAACTTGATGTGGGAATTAGTTCCAGCCCTTAATTTGCAGTGTGCGGATTCCATTTTCGCAATTGCGAGGTTAAGTCGACTTTTTCCTAAATCCAATCGTAATAAAGCGCTTATGTAAAAATAATAAAGTCTAATTGAAAGCTAATTAAAAGAACATACGTTGCATGGATGCAAACACTATTTATTTTATTAGCAGATATTATTTTATAACCAGAAAAAAATTATTTCGTTTTCACATTTGTCTCTGCCCGGTCATTTGTTGGAAATTGTTTACAGCTGTGCAAAGTTTTTGAATTCATTCGAGCACTGTGAGTTGAATACGGATATTTATAGCTTTAAAAGGAAATATTCTATAGCTTTGTTGCACTTTGCGGAGTCAAGATAACTTGATTTGCACTAATTCGGATATTTTGACCCCTTAGGAATGCATTTATTTCTTACATGGATTGTCCTAGAACAGGTTTATCTCAGCCGCAACCGAATTGCTTTGTAATTTATGAAAACGTATTTCATAAAGCGTCGACGGAAGCAATAGATTCAATCCATTTCAACGGCCAAAATATTAGACTCACGTGTTTCATTCAGCGCGCCGCTGAATACCGCCACTTTAAAAGGTAAACACACCAACTGCGACGTCAAACACTCTTATTTAGTTTCCGTGTGATAATTCAGCAAACAGACTAGAAGATAAATACAATCCACGCCATCAAAGTTGGTCTCCGAGAAGGAAGAATCAAGTCCTTTTGAAAACACGTATGAATGTAAATTTATAATATTAACGAGTGTAGGCGACAAATCTCGTAATTAAAGATAAAGATAAACCGCACGAGCCACGGCAATGACTCGGGAAACTTAACACACATTCAATAACCGATTGGATGCCTTTCTCCCGAGCCTCTATTCGTAACGGATTGTTTTGTAACCACGGCCACTCCCTTCTTCTTTCTGATCTTTCTGATCTTCCCCCCCTTAGGAAACCTCGACAGTGACGTCACAAGCCCTTCCCCTACTTCCCCTCCCGTTCGTCCAGATAGCTCGAGAAACTTCGGTGCCGAAGCATGGCAACTGGCAAGGCAATGAAGCCCAGATCCTCAGCTGCCCGGCAGCCCGTGCCCCTCCCCATTTCCACTTGAATTTCCATGACAACAAACAATAAAAAAAAGATGGCGGGCGGAAAAATAAATCAAACGCGGACAACGATCATTCATATGAGAGTCTGAATCTCCGGGAGCATCCCAGGGAACATGCATGAGTGAAGGCTATTTGAGTTGTCGGAATAAAATTACACGAAAGAATAGAGCGTGAGACTAGTGTTATTTCTTCACATCTGTAGTATTAGTCGAAAAAGTGTCCTCTTTCAATTAATATCAAAAGAATTTTATCTCACCGCGCTACTGTTTTTAAAATTTCCACTAAACGTGAAAGAGGAGAAAATGAAACAGAACAGGAGTGAAGTAGGAAACATCTATTATTTAGTATTATTGTCATAAATTAAAAGCACAAAAAATTAATGGCTATTTTTACGACAAATAAGAAGAAACATTTCTCAGGAAATACAACGGTAATATTATTACTGCAGCAACTCGCAAAGGTTATCAAGATGCGTAAGCAATTTAATGCAAACACTGCAATCAAACTGCGTGAGTTTGCATACTATTGTGCTTCGTTCGCTTTCTAAGGCTGATGAACATATTCACCACAATTGTATGAATTGAAAAATGTGCATATTTAATGCTTCACTTTCACTTTAATGTAGTCGGAGCGAGATTTTTCCCTGGTCATTATACGGAACATATGCAAATTTTATTTTTAAATTAAAGCAACAATAAGAAGCATGGAATACCTATTTTAACTAATGACGCAAAACATTTGTTTTATGCGTCTGAAGTTCTCAGTAATTAATTCTCAGTAATTAACTAAATATACACAAAACGGCAGGTAGTTCTTGGCAAATAACTATAAAAAGCATAACGGTAAGTGGCTGATATTTTATTGCCATTGGAAATATGATACCTTTTCCTTTATAATGAGGTAAAATTCATAAAAATTTTATCATATATGAATTGATATTTCGATCGGCCTGCCACGATGCAAACGCCGGTTCCCGATCAGTCATCGAAGTTAAGCATCGTTGGGCTCGGCTCTAGTTTGGAGGAGTGATCCTCCGAATCGTCCGAGTGCTACTGCCCCTATCTGCAAGTGGCAGACAGCATGTGCGAAATGACCTTAGCCGTCGAAGCACGTTAAATAAAAATACTACTACGATATCTTGATCATAATTTTATTTTTTTACTTTTAAATAGGTTAGGCACGTCGTCAGCAAAAACACAATATTTCAAACGCCACACACAAGAAGATTTCAAGGAAAGCAATTTCTCGTCATTTTGTCTCGAACAATCTCATCGACAGCAACCTCCCAAGCTCACGGATCTCACTGCTGCCTGTATTCTGGCACAAAAACAGCAGGAGGGATGACGCAATTTTCAGGTATCTCTCATACGCTTGAAACAAGAATCGTTGCCCTCGAAAAGCGAAGCGTTCACTTCTGCCCATAAATTCTGGCATCTGAGCTGACAAGGATAAGTGGAGAGCTTGAAATAATCGGCGTTAAATTATAAACTCAGTGATTCACACCCATTAGTTCCTAAATGCAGCACACATCCGCACACACATTCTCCAACAATAGTTACCTAATGTCCGCTTGAGTTTTTTGACCTCAGCGGAATTCCTGCAGAGAGACGTTAACACAGGCGCACTCCTAAATCCTTCTCGTGTTAAATGGCTACATAATACGGCAGGCAAAATAGGCGGAATACGCACTGTTGCCAATAAAACAACCGAAATAGTAGAATTTTCGAAAATTATCATGTCAAATACCTGAAAAAATGACATTTTTTATGATATGGCTGAGAAGCATATTTATAAAGTTATGAAAATATTATTTAAGTAGTTAAGTATTTAATGGGGAGCGTGGTGGCCGAGTGGGTAGAGTTCTTGGCTACTGATCGAAAGGTCCCGGGTTCAAATCCCGGGTGGGCGCCCGTGCGAGGTGGATGGGAAATCCAGGGAAAGGAACTGGCCCCCTACCCTGAATGTGTGAAATTCACACGCCTGTGGCTTAGTCCGGGGTGAGCCCTCAACTATCCAAACCAACCTCCGGGTTAAACCACTGAGTGAGAGTGAAGTATTTATTCCTGAAACCACGGTCTAAAACGTCAATTTTAGTTGAAGATCAAATATTTCGCAAATATACCACGAAACTCCGAAAACAGAAATATTCCATTAGACCTAACGACCAACACTGAGCCTAAACCCGTGACCCTGAGAAACCTAAAAATTGGTAATAACTTCCGCTTCGACCATATCTTAATATAATAAACCTCATTAATCCTTGCAACAATTTCTTTTTCACCTAATTACCAGACGAAACAAAACGCTTATATATCCAAGGATATTTATCACGGATTCTTTGAACTCTCATTCCCTTTAGAAAGGACTGTAGACAAATAGGTTCCCTCATATGTTTATTCCCTTGCATTCACTGCTAAATGTTGATTTAAATTTAATGCCAACTTCCAAGTACAACATTATTCATACACAGCTTCAATGCATCATTCCCCCGCATACCCGTCAGACTCACAGCGAATATCCCCGGGTAGTATAGGACTGCGACGTCTGAGAAGAGGCGACTTTTTATGTAACCAGGTACTGATATCACAATGCATAAAAAATAAAATAAGTGGGATGAGTACCCCTGGGGAATATCAAATGTAACATAGACTGAGATATCGTCATCTAAAACGACTCTCTGTCCGAGGCATACTAGCTATGTAAATCAACATTGTCATGGTCATTAAATTCATCCGACAAAGGTAATAAGTCCCAGATGCAGGAGCTATGTTTTAACAGCGTATATAAAATTAAAACGATGCTTTCTCATCTATTGCCTATGACTACGGGAGTCCCATGAGTTTGTAAAAATTAACTGTCACTAATTATTCCATTAACTATGGTGTTTTATGGATGACCTTTTTTAGGGTTAGGAAATTCGTTTCACGTAATTAACGCGTACGTTGAGCTCCCTGGTTAAAACCATCGTGGAAATGATTAATGATACAAGTTCAAGAAATTAAGATTAACATATTTACTACCTTATTTCTTCACACTGCATTCGATGATTTTACTATTTTTGAGCACGAAATTCCTCCCCTAGCAACCAAAAAATTCCGTTCAAAATTTACATTTTAAAAAAATCTAGGTAAACTGATGCAATAACTGGAATTCATAAAGAAACATTAAATGATAACGTATACCCTGTGGATTTGAATGGCAGCAAATTCACTTTTTTCTTAATACAACACACAGTGACTAGAATATTAGGTTTACTGTTTAAGAAAGAATCTCCAAGAAAATCACTTCCCGATTACCGTTTTGAAATACTTAATGTATACCAGGACCAGGTGGCCACTTCGGATGGCTATCCGAGCCAAGAATACTAAAGGCACCGTTTTCTCTACAATATTATTCATGGTAGACAGTAGTGTTTGCATTCTTCACTTCATATCCGACAGTGGCCTTGATTTTCCCCGAGTGGATCAAAGGCACCGAAAAAAAGCTTTTTTACAATCGCATCTGGGGCAGTTTATGGTAAATATGTTCTAAAATAAACGGCTCGCGGGATGAGGTTGCCAGTTTCAAAATAAAGTGATCATATCCTCAAGAGCGCGGAGAAAATTAGTTCGCGGGAAGCGATATACTACAAGCCCCCAACTCTCCCAGGGAGAATTATATTATCATTTAGTTTTTCCCCTGGCAACCTAAAAATCCGACGTTTATCAGACATGGACACAGGTTGGTCTAATTTTTAATTTACTCAACTTTGTCGGAAAGCTATAAATTTTAATTCAGTCAATATTTAGAGCCCTCCTATGAATCTTAGACCTTTTCCAAGACAATCCGTGACATTCAGGGGTTTCGAGGAGTGTTAGGTGTCGCTGTGGTCCCAGAGGAGAAGGAATCACGTCTGTCACACGCAAGACCTGCGATAATGAATGGAAACCCTAAGATACCCGGGGGGAAGATAAAATGAAAAATATTGCAGGGTGGTCACTCGTTAAATGAAGGAGAATTCACGGTTATTCCGTGTTATTTTAAGGTGTACGGACGGCTGGTGTAGAATTATTTGGGAATCTGAGGACGGAGAGAAATGTATACTGCCTTTTTGGAGGAATTCTGAAGAATAAGCTCAGGAGTTCCTGCAGCAAGTGCCAGGACATTCGGTAGATATTCCTTAAAACGTGTTTAATTTTTCGAGGAAAGCCAATAGAAATTCCTTAGGAGTTGTATACAAATATTTTTAAAGAAAGAGTAGAAAATTTTCCAGCATGGATTATAACCTTAAACAATTCAACGATCAGGCCGGAACGTCACCAGCCGCGGCCGGCCCAGTTCAACGTCCTGAGAAATCAAATCTCGTCGTAGGACAAACACTGCGGCAGCCTCTTTCGAGTGGACCGGGCCGGGCTGGGCGAGGAGAAAGCGGAGACGTAAGTGGTCGCGAGAAAAGACGAGTCCACAGAATGGAAAGAGGGGAAAGGTGGGGAGGGATCTTGAGGAACCAGCGGCAAGAGATGATTCATCACCTGTCTTTCTGGAATCCAGCTGTACCTCCCCCAGCCCCTCATCCCGTAATACCCTCAGCGCTGTCCATTTTCTTCTATTCCTTATCCGTACTCAATGAAGGGTTAAAATTCTTAACTCAAAATCTACCGTCTAAAACTACCTCACAAGCGCCCAACAGCTACAAAAGCTTTCGAAGCACAGTGCTAAGATTTATTTAAAGTGGAACTTCTTTACTGTAGTTAGGTATGCATTTTACGCCCGCTATAGCGCCCGCTGTAAACACATTCGCTTGATAGTAAAACCATCTCATGAACGACACGCGACGCGGAAAAACGACAGATCTCTCTGATACAAATTCCTGGGCATTTCTAATCGCGCTGTAGGGCTGAAATGTTCCTGTTCAACCAGTGAGTCGGGAAAAAATCGTAAACTCAGAGAAAGTCTCCATATTTCGAGCCTAGACAGAATTTCGTTTTCCAATGGGATTAAAAGGGAGAAACAAAAACTTTCCTTGTAATCAGTTTTCTTTCGCTCATTAAAATATGAAAAAATACACCTACAATGGCAAAACTTTCACTGAAATACCTATGCTTAAAAGATTTTTTTATTTTCTTGCGTCCGATTTTTACGTAGTGATCTCTAAATTGCGAAACATTAATTAAAGCGTATAATTATTTCCCCCTTTTCCATTATTCTCTCCATGATTCTATGGCAACGACCACTATTGCCCTCGAATGCCTAGATTTATTTATAAACGTAGATTTGTTTGAGGAACATATGTTAGAACGATTTTAGGAGCTTAATTATGATTAATTATTTCGTAGTTTATTTTAAGCGATAATATTTCTCTTGAACCATAGATTCTGTCCCGAATGTGTTTTTAAAATGAATAAACTTTTATATAAATGTTTCATGAGTATTCCGCCAGGTAATAGGCTGCCCAAATCTGCCAACGTTTCGACGAACGACTTGTTCGTCATAATCAAGGCTTCTGAATGCCGCACAAGTCAAAATTGGCCATTATTTACATCCAACAAATCCGTATCAGGTGACTCGTGATTGATTCATTTGTCTTATTGACCGTTGACTGGTTCTCTCGTCTTCCCTAATGCGTAATGCAACAACATACATGGACAGAGATACATAAGGTATACTGAAAGTATACAAGTATGCACGTTGTCAGCAAATATGTTTGCATCTCTATAAAACAGCGTTAAATAGCAAATTAACAAATTAGCTATACACTACCTCTCGAACAGCATAATTACTACACTAATGGCTGTTGTGATCTCTAAACACAATTAACAGTTGAAGTCCATCCTGCAAAGGTATATCGGCAAGTAAATACTCCCTGGGAAGCACCTCAGGGACGTATGGCAAGGGATGATAGGATACCAGCCATGAAATTGGGAAAATAGGAAAGGAAAAGAAAGGGAGAGAGGGAAAAAGTGTATTGCATGTTAACGGCGTCTTATGCTAGTGTCACGCTTTGGTTTTGCTATAGTCTTTAATGGTGCGTGGAAAGGCGGAATGTTTGTATCTATCAGCCCTCTCTCTCTTGTTTAGTATCTCTCTTATTTTGTCGCTCTATCAGTCCTAGAGATATAGAGGGGGTGAAAATAATATCCTCCGCGTCATTCTGAAACTCACAAGATCTGAATTTTTCAATCTTGAGACTGATACCTACTTTAGCTATTAATCTCACCATGAATTTCAAACGTAAATTTTTTTTGCTACCCGACGATTCTGGTGGTCAGTATGCAACTTGCAGTATTTAAGTAAATTAATACAACTTGACCCTTAAACACAGAGCTATCAGCCTCGGTGGCCCAAAATTTAATGAAAAATAGGACAGACTGAATCAACATATTTTTCAATAAAATCACTTTAAGAACTGCTAACTAGCTGATCACGACCCAACAAAACACCATAGTATACTACCTTCATTTAGGTTCTGATCCATGAAAATCAGAATCTAATCTAAAATAAAGACTTTTCAAAAAATGACCAACATCGCAAGACTTCCGAGTTTATGTAAGAAAAAAACTGTTATTAGCAATCTTAAATATCATTTACAGCAGCTTGATTTATTGACTGCTTTACTAAGTGACTAAAAAGATTATGGCTTTTGTTATTTTCCCCCCTTCTTTTCCCTTTATTTCCTTTCACGTCCAAGTTATCTTAAGCTTTTCTAGGTTAATACTTTTACAAAATAATGTAAATATGCGTTAACATGTTATGCTAATATGTTGTATTTTTTTGATTAGCCACGATGAAATTGCTTGAAATTAAAGAAACTTCGGCCACTATTTTATGATTTCTTCATTTACGGCCAAAACTCCTGGTGGTATTATATTGGTGGTCAAAACTAAGAAGAGGTATTTGAAATTAATATTTTAATTTGGCCAAGAGTGAGATTTTCCAAAATGTCCCTTCACATGCAACTTTATGTACAACAAAGTATTGGGCTGAATAACTAGTTCACCGATCAAGTGACTAATACTAAAAAACACCGATGAATTGAAAATCGATAGGTGTCAACAGAGCACGATGGGTAACATGGCACTGAGAAAATTTAAATTCCTTAGTCAAACCATAAGAATGAGAATGAAGGTGGTTTAATAGGGTAGTTTCCTCTTTTTTGTTTTAATCGAAAGTTTATAACCCCTGGAGTACGTACTTCAAGCCGTTCCATTAAAAAATGACGTCAAGTATTTTTCCTGATTAATTAAAAAGTGAAAATTTACAACGGCGCGAAAACGGGACGGCAAACTATTGCATGCCGGGTAAATCTCCGTTTGAAGTAATGATGTGACTCCTCTCCCTGCCGCTAAGTCATGCTGCGAACGCCGCTAACAACTGTAAGCTGGAGACGATCACGCATTCAGTGAAAGGCTTCGATTTTTTCAAAGTGAAGTTGGTATGGAATGAACGTAGATAAATTATTTAGCCCACATTCGATTACAAATATTTCCCGAACTTGCTATCCCATTCCGCATCATAATGAGTCGTATTTTCGCTATAGTTTTCAGCTTTGCATAAGCGGAGTGTATTAAGAGCTTAAAAAGTATGAAAGTTATTAAACTGTATTCTACGAAACATGGAAGCTTTGTCAAGGCGTCATTACTAGAACATGAAATGAAGCAAAAAAGCTGAGGCTCTTCACCACAAGGGATGTCAAATTCTCGAAGCACACTATGCACGAGTACTTATTAGATATGCGTAATCAACCTTCTCCATAGATGGGCCCTAGACCCGTGATTCCCTGCGACAGCTGATTTGCAGCATATGCCCCTATGACTGATGGCAGCATGCTTCCGAGCAGAAATCAAACTTATAAGTATTGCTTTGTGCCGCAATGTCATAAAACAACAATCAGTGATAGCAAGAAAACATACGTCGCGGTACCATTGAACGAAAAAAATTGAGTATTTTGTGGTTTAAAGCTGTCAGGAGAGAGTACCTCTCTATCAACAGAAACACTCGCTTCTACTGCTGCTCAGACCATTTTAAAGTTAGTGTTCATGTGCGTATTTCATTCTGTAAAATAAAACGGATCTTGATCTAAAGAGAAGGTATTAATTTAAAGAGAAGGTAAGAACGAGAGTGAGCAAAACGCAAGGAAACGAGTTGGAACGAGCCATAACACGAAGTCAAAGGCATACGGATGTCGTTATTCATCTTAATGCGCATGACGCGAACGCGATAGACTGGAGAACAGCAGGGCTTCGCGGTAGCCGAAGACTACTAGCAGGTAGCGTAGGATGTTAGAAAACGACTGTCAAACGAAGGAGACTTCCCCAGCTTTGTGAATGTTCATAGGTAATCATTACACATGTTTACCATAGCTGACGGACTCTGAAACCCAAATGTAAGCTCAGGTGACGAAAATTCCCTATGCATCGCAATGTAAAATACGTGCCTATGACGTCAAAGATAGCTACCGTAGTCCCACCATTTCTGGGCTTTTTCGAATGAGCTTAAAATTTGCACTTAATTTTCTTGTAAACTGCAGTTTCTTAATCAAAATTATTTCCGTAATGAATAAACTTATGCTGGGCAACGAGTCGCAATTAATGAATTCCGTTTTCTTTGATGGACGAAACTACCCTCTTCAACAGCATTCAATGGACTATTCTGCACAACAACCCACAAACCCTTAACTAGTGGCAGCGTCAATGCAACTTGAGAGATCGTCGACATGAAAGTAGGTACTAAGCAAAATTCCACAGTTCCAATCGCAGTTAAACTGCTGAAACCTAGGTAGGAGAAAATTGAACAATTGTGGAATATCAACAAGTGTTTTCTTAAAAATGATCTCTGTCAACCAGTTCCATGCCGCCTAATGACACATTGTCTTTACTTTAGGTCATTAAAAAACAAGGAGGTTAAAAAAGAATTTTCATTTTAACCTCCTTGTTAAAAATGTTTACATAATTAAAGCGCGTGGCAATAATTATGAGGTTAAGCACTCAGCAGAAGTTTTGAATGGTAAAAGAAAAGACCTCGTAACTCTAGCACATATTTCACACAGTAAAACTACACCTGTTACCGGTTTCGATGTCTTTCACAGGTACGATTGCCGTTTGATGATGCAAATATGTCTAACTCACTGAACAGTTTATTTTTATTACAAGTGTGAAATACTTACAGCTGTCATTTCATTTCACCTACAAATGCATAGCTATAAGTTTCTGTCGTTCACCTGCATGGTCATTTCTGGCCCCTCCGTCGAATAGATTACAAAAAGAAATCTTAGCCTAACCATGAAATTATAAGCTAATGCTAAGTCCGATCGAGGGTATTTAACCTTTAAATACTATTGATCACAAATTTATTTCCAGTATTTTCGAATCACAGGCCATATAGAACTAAATATGAACCTAGCAACCGTAGATTCAAACAATAGACAACTTGTTCAACCGAAACAGCGAAATATTGTCAAGCCAAGCTTAGTGCCCTGCACTCACAGCCTTTAAGAGCCTTTTACAAGGTTTTTGCATTGCGAAATACGCAAAGATGCCTTTGAAAAGCTCCCACACACAAGAAAAAAACTATCAGCCGCAAAATGACCAGTGAAAATCTGCAGCTTTCGCACACGGGACTGGCGACCTTCGCCATAGTCGACAAGTATACGTTAACTATAGCTACGTAAAATCTGACGTAACTGGAAATCATTCCATGATAATTAAACTCTTTTCCAAACATCATCCGTTCTATTACTTCAAAATAAGACGACGAATAAAGACACTGCTCGAAAATTCAATGAGATTTTAAAGTATATGTTTCCGCGCTAAATGATCAAGCGAAAATTTAAAAAGATTACTTCAAAATTAGAATAATAGTGGACTGTAATTCAAGAACAGTGCAATGCTCCACAAAGACAATACGACTACTGGACTTCTTCAAACTAAGCACATCAAAACACTCAATAAAAAGAAAACCGCAAATATCTTCTGCTACCTAGTAGCAGCCTAACGATCAATTCAAATTACAAGGTGCCAACACTATAAATGGGTAAACTCCCCGTTCAGTGAACAAATATTACAAACAACAATTTTAACAAATACCTAGTCAAGACAAGTTGCCGCAGTTGAACCTGGAAAAGATAAACTGATGGCTAGATTTGGTAACAAAGAATCGAGTGATGTAGTTTTACGGCTAATTAAAAAGAAGCAAGCCCTTTTCGAGGAATTTTAGGAGTCTATGATACCTCAAAATATTTTCACCTGGCACTTATGTCAACGCGATTCATCCTAATTCTAAATTGATATTCTACCGGTAAAATTACATCGGAGGATGTAGAACAGACAGCAGCAAAAGAATAAGAAAGATTCACTAACGAACAGGTAAGTACAAGTACTACTTCCCACGCCCCACTGACACAAGATACGAAATAAGAGTAATGCACTGTCGAACAGATAGTCATAAGTATTGATAGTGATTAATAAGTTTTTCCGGGTGTCTTCGCTGGGTTGATTCAGGATTTTCTCGACGATATTCCGAACTCGATGCACTATTCGTCTTCAGGTCCATTCTGTAGAGCCTTGGTCGAAAAGGCGCGCCTTTTATAGAGGCTGGCTCGAGGTGTTCGTTATCGCACTGCCACGTTTTGGCCACCCTGTTTTTTTACTCCACTGTTTCGTCACGAAAAAAGTCTCTTTCTCGAAAACAAATACTATATTCCCGAATGATTATTCGATAGAGATAGCTACAGAACCACGGAATTTTCATCGAAAAGATAGATACAAGCTGACAACTACTTGGAAAAGACTTCATTTCTGCAAAAAGACAGCATAGCACCACTGATTAATGGGGAAAAAACGACAGTGCAGAGCTCACCTTTCGCATGCCAATGAAAAAGCGCGCCTTTTCGACTTCAGAATTGACCTGAATTTGAAAGTTGCTAAGCATTCAAAACGTCGTAGAGAAAATCCTGAATCAACGCAGCAGAAATACCAGGAAAAACTTATCAATTGCTATCAATACTTATATCTATTTGTTCGACAGTGTGTCTATCTCTTATTTCGTACCCTACACTCTCATCAGAGCAACGCTGCGAAAGCCTGCACCGGAAGGTATAAGAATTCTTTCTTTCCCCACACCAATTACGACTGCAGTAACACTGCAATTGGAACACAAATTCCACCAAAAATACGCCTTACTTTTGGCCTCAACGCCCTTCCAATTCCTTTTCCCTAGTTCTATTGTTCTACATGGCTAGTGTACTCATGCCACACCTCCTGACGGCGGCTCTCAGGGTATAACGAGTTGAAATAAGTAGGAGTAAATCACCAATCTAATAGTAATCTTCCAAAACAGGAATGAAGAACTGAAAGGATGGAGTAGGGCATAGCTATTTCCCACAAACTAGTCCTATAAGACGCTATTGCTCATCAGAGCCTGGCAATGAGTGATCCCGGACATGTGCATCAACATGAACGTACCCAAGAGGGCAAGGCGATTCCCAAAAGCGGAAAGGTATACGTGCAGCTCCTCTCACAAGGATCACAGCTTCCGCATCCCAATGCGCCTACTAATTGCGCCAAGTACGCAAGAACAGACGGCGATTCCGAGAAAACCCCGCCTTCGCAGGATTCCGCGAAAGTTGCACTGACTCATCCGTGCGAGAAACTTCAGTTATGCGCTGCGTCGCACTCACGGCATCAAGTGCGGAACGATGGATGAGTATTGAGCGATATGCCGTCCAATGTTGCCAAATCTGTGCAGAAACAATGACCACCTCATCTAGCGGAATTAGGTGATATGAGAAATGTGACAACAGTGGGGAACATACACTCTGGACCCAACAATTGAAAAGTTGCGTATTAAACATTCAGGAGATCATGTAGCGAGGCGGGAACCGATTTGAAATCGGCCACGGAACGGTCCGAGGAGACTCCAAATGAGCCATCCCCGGGAATCCCTTTGTCATTATTAACCCTTATTTGCTCTAAGCTGACTGAAACGAACGGAAGTGCCTTACGCAACATTCACTTATCTCTCTAAAGCGCCCTCCCAGACCCCCCCCCCCCTCATCAATTCCCTTCTCTTTGAAAATGCTTTTTTAGCCAGCGAAATTCTACATCTGAAGTCCCTACCACTAAACCCATATTCCTCCAAAATACTACCCAGATACGTACATTGCTCGACGTGATCTATTTTGTGCCCTCCCACTTATACTCAGCACCGCCTGCTTACTTCAAGAAAATCTCATCACTTTCGTCCTCTTATGATTTATCTTCATCCCGTAACGTTCGCACTGCACCTCTAAAGCATTCATCATTGATTGTAACCCCTTGGCTGACTGACAAACCAATGCTTGATCATCTGCAAATCTCACTGATTTTATCAAACCCTCTCCTACCTTGATACCTACCTCCATCTCTCCCATGCCTCCCTTACCATTTCTTCTGAAGACACGTTCAAAAGCAACGGTGATAATGAGCACCCTGCAGCACTCCCCGTCCTATGACGGCCCATTTTGATTCTCCATCGGCTACAGAGCTCTTTGTATTTCACTATCGAGGATACCTGGTACATTGGCATCTCTGTCGAGGTCGTCTTCCCTTTCTAAATCTAACATTCTGGGCCTTATTTCCTTACCATAGCGCTCTTCAACATATTCTCTCGACTTCTCCTGGATCTCTTTTGGGTCTACGATCAACTTTCCTGTCTTGTCTGTTATCGTTGCGATTCCACATCCCTTACTACTGCCCGTCACTTACTTTACTTTCTTATGTAATGCATCTGCTCTTCCCTCTTTTTGGCATTCCTTCAACAAGTCGATCTGTTCTCTCCACCATGCCTATTTAGCTTTCTCTGTATCTTTTCTAAGCCTGATGTTTAATTCCCAGTATTTTTTCTTGCCTAGCTCTGAGTTTATGCTCTTCCATTTCCTTCTCTCCTGCATCTCCATTATCCTCTCCTCCGCTATCCACAGTTTTCTAATTTTCGTTGCACTTTCTACGCCTAGCGTTGCTTTCGCATCTTCCACAATTCATTTTTTTAAACTTCCCCATACATCTTCCACTGACATCTCCCCATGATTTTATCTACCAAATCTCGATACTTCTTCATTGCCCCAGTTAATGCCTCTGCATTCCACTTTCCTACTCTCCTACCCCTTCTTATTTTTTTGAGTTTTTCGAAGCATTTCATGACTAATAAGTTATGATCTGAGTCTGCATCAGTTCCTGGATAGGTATGCGAGTTTTTAACACCGTTCCTGTATCTGTGAGGAACCAAAATATAATCTATCTGGCATCTGTCGTGTCTCCCGGCTTCTTTCAAGAGTACCTTCGTCGTGAATGATGTCTGAGCCATGTATTTGTAATCACTAGGTTATTTCTCCGGCAAAACACCACAGTTTTCACGCCGCGGTCATTTCTCCTTCCTAGCCCGTAATCGCCCACCTCACGACCATCTCTTCCTTCACCCACCACCGTGTTCCAATCCCCCATTACTACTATGTGTTTAATCCCAGGTATTATTTGCTCTAGCTGATTGTAAACACCATTTCCGCCAGTATAAACTATAAGGTCGATGTATTTTTCCCTGAATTCGAACTTCCATTGCATTTTTTAATTGTGCTGCCATATTTGTGTCATAATTTAATGAAACGAGTCAGTAATGGAAGCACGAAAAATTCTTCTTCAATAAAATGTTATCCGAAATTTTGGATTCTAAATTCTAAACCTTAGCAACGGTGCAATTGATGCGGAAGGCCTTAGCAGAATTTCAGAATGTAAATCAGGTCATACGACACACGAGGGAACCAGCGGATAAGAGAGCCGCGAATGAATAATGAATATATTTAGTGCTCCCCAGATTTACAGAACCACCAATAGGTTTTCTCTGGTGGTCTTTGCGCGAACTTCCATAAGACACCTAAGAAATTACAGAGAGTGTCAATAGTAAAACCCATACCGTTGGATATGCCTCACTCCACTACTTCCGCCACAAGTTCAGGATGCCAGTACGATAAAAAGGCAATTTCCCACTGCTACGAGCGATTTTCCCAGTACTATAGCCACAAAAACATAACTAAATAATAATATAATATTCTTTATAGTTCATATAATAATAATATATATTCAGTTTTCCTTGCATAAACTTTGAATCAAGTAAAAAACTACAGTTCTCGATTAACATTTTCATCTACGATTAACTTTAAGATAAAAAAGATTAATAGAAATCTACCTAATAAGGGGGAACTAATTCTTCAGATCATGTTAGTATTATCACGATTATGTCAAGATATTCAGTAAAATTATACATCATTTTCTCCAAAAATCTGTAAATAAAATTCAATAGAACAGAACACTTTTTTTGGGATGACAATTTTTTTACACCTGAACTACGGAATTATAAGCCTGTCGGCTCATTTAACAACGTCATCAAAATACGATAGTTCTAGGTCTAATGACAGACAAATTTGAAACAGTTAGAAACTACAGTAGGCATAACAAGAAATAATTCATAAAACTTTATCATTTTTTGCAATCACAACAATGAAAGGATGCAGTATTACCCCCACGACATCCAATTTCTTGTCAGATAGCATACCTAAACATCACCAGTGACAACACCGAAATAGGCAAGTTTACAACTAGTGTCGTGAATTGATCCATAAGCTCCATAAGACACTAAGTAATAAGGCAATAATACGAAATCTGCCTGGGGATGCCCACAGAGGTAACCCTTGCCATCACTAATGAAACCAACATTGTTGCCTCACGAATATCGAGGTATTCTTCCAAATGGCAATGGTCTTGCATCGCCGAAGAGTTCAAATAATCGGATCGTCGGGAGAAGGACGTCCTTGAGGGAATTTTCTGCCACAAGTCGCTGAAAAAAGAAGCACAAGGAGGCCAGCTGCCATCGACCTTGAGCCCGCGCCCCCATCCGAGCCCCTCACGGTATAGGCCAGCTGGCTCCGAGGGCGGGGGCGGGGGGGGGGGGGGTGACGACGTTGATGGGGCAGCCTCTGACGTTACACGTGACGCAGCGCAGAAGGGTTTTTCGTACAGCGGGAGGCAGACGCGGGCAAAATAAAAAAATCGAAATGTAGACGAGGGAGGAGATGGGGTTGAGGACGGAGCGGGATGGTGGGGCGGAGGCAGTGTAGCGGTCAGATCATCGAGGGAGATGGAGGGGGCGCTCCGTGAAGATGCCAATGTGGTGGTAGCAAAACGTGGTGGCAGCTGCGCAGAAGATATTTTTCAATGGGAGGCTCCATTGCGCACTAACTATCTCCGAATGAGGGAGTAAGGCAATCTCCGCTTTTGAATACCAAGGTTCCCAACGTCACTGGTTGCCAACTTCAAAATTCTGAATCTTCAATTCAAATCACGGTAAGAGCTCTCCGTGGCTTTTAACCCAACTGTTTAGATTGGTTTCTCCGATGGATTTCCAACAATTAAGTGTATTTTTTAAGATCTTATCCAGATTTATTCGGATCGTAAACACTGTCGTACAACGCGGTGCTGACACTTTCCCGCCCTTTCAAGTTGAATGTAGTTATATTGGCAGCGTTGCCTACAATGTGCTGTCCTCTCCCCTCCGCTCCTTAGCTGACCCCTTCCAATGCAGCCTTCTCCTCGACATCACGCTTCGCGCAGCCCAATCCTCGTGTAGCCTCACAGTAAATGGCAATACACTTGTTCATTCACTACCACAGTTTTACGGTCTCAACTTCAACGGCTGCGCATACATTTAACGACTGCCTATAGATAAAAAAGCAGTTTATTAACTGACAACTTCAGTTTAAATGTTTATTTTTTATCTCAGATAATGGCGCTGGAAGCCACACAACAATATCAGAAGCACACACCTATATCAGAAGCTTTTTCTCACTATTAGAAAGGTTTTTTATTCTTTCGCTTTTATTACTTCGCCCAAAAGCAAAGCAACAAACCATCTGAAAAAAAATGGCTTACGATTGATATTTACAAACATTAAGCGACTATATAAACTGTAAAGTGACGTATTATTTGCTTTTAGACAAGTTGCCGTACTAACTTAACTATAAAATACAGTAGCATAACGTATACGCTTCCTTTGCATTCAAAAAGGTAGCCGAAAGTAGTAATGCCTCCAATTTGTCTATATTTTCCAGAATGATGAATTAAAGGGATCGGGAATAACAAACTGAGCGGACGGAGGTTACACTCTTTTGACACCAGACCCTCTCCATTTACCTCAATGGGTCAGAAAAACTCTAACTCAAGGATGGGCTTATGGCGGGTGGGGGGGGAGAGGGTCGAGGCAGGAAGGAAAATGGGAGTTCAGCGCCCCATAGGCGCCCATTCAAGGAGGGCCATCGACGAAACCATCCAAACCGACTTCGGAAAAGTTTACCCCCGCCCCCTATGTTCTGGCTCCCCTAAGTCTGTGAATGTTTCCACTCTAAAGTCCCAAATACGTGCGTGAATCAATTTCATAAATTAATTATCAACAATATATTCTACAAGGTCTACAAGTTTGGATAGTATATTACGAGAAAAATAACAGTCAAAGTATGTAATAGTATGATTAGTAAACTGGTGAATTTATGAGTCGGCGACCCCTAAAAATACCCCCCCCCCCTCCCGGCGCCCCATAGACCCGAAACCTGGCTACGCCACTGGATATATTATTTTAAAATATCATTGGATGCTGCATAGTTTTTCGAAAACCGGGTCACCTTTCTCTGTTAACCCCTTCTCGGGTAATTTCTGCGAGGTATGAATTTCTGGGTGGGAAAATGATAAGAGGATTTAAAAAGAGAATTGTTAATCCTTGCTTCTTTCCTGTCTTCGACACTATTTATTCAATAGACAGACCACCAGACTAGCTTCCAAAGTTAATATTTTCTTCACTTCTTTGGAAATGAGTGGATGTTATCCATGAAATTAACATGATCCGCAAAATATGCTCAAATTAAACTTAGTAAATTACTTTTCACCCTGGTCTTATCATCATGATGATCAACTAGATGATCGATTAGACGTACGATTATACGTTTCCGCCTCATAAACATCGATGAATTGCACAGATAAAGTAAACAAATATTCATTTTCACTTTCAGTTTTATTTTATTTATAAATTTGGAATAAGGTCTCTTAACTTTGTAAATTTCAATCTAAAATTTATTTTCTACATTTTAGTAAATTTTTATTTTTTAATTTTTAGTGCAATTTGAAGTAAGACCAGTTTTTAAACAGTGTTTTTTATATATTTTTATTCACATTCCAAATATTCGCCGACTTCTAACGGCCTTCAGTGAAAAATTAAAAAAAACTAAATTCCTTACTTCAGCTCCTTGTGCTTGATATTCACATCCTTCCATCTTATATATCTCTTTCTCCACAACCTACCATTTTTCCATCTTTCATGAACTTCTACACTGCACTACCTCTGCATATCTGGACCATCTACATTCACAGCATGGTTCGAATGTCTCCAATAGCCTTCATTCTTCCCATAAAATCGGAATCACTACTTTGTTCATCCACCTCTTCCAACCCTATCTTTACTTTCCCCTATCTTTACTACACCCACTTCTAAAAACCCTTTCATCAGCGTCTAGACATCACGACCATTCAACGAACGCTACCTCCATCAGTCTTCCCAAAATTTATCCTCAACCAAGTTAAAGTCCTTTTCATTAATTCTCCATTTTCTCTGTTCAAATGCCTCAATAAATTATCCGGGTCTTCCAATGCCATTATTAAGTACTATCCTCATCTTCGTAAATTAAGTGACAGGACCTTTTCTGTTTAAAACATTGATAAATACCGTTAATTTTTTAAATTACGTTCGCTAATCCATATATATGTCACGGCACTGCGCGAAAGTTTATCAAAAAAAGACTTAAACATTGAGCATAGAGTGATTTCAGAAAAGTCTTGCTGGCTTATTATGCGAAATATTTTCCTTTACATTATATATATTTATATAAACAGGTGGTGAAAGAAAGAGGATAGGAAACACATAAAATGTGACAACACAATGGTGATGTGAAGATGGAATGAATGATGGCCGATTCCAAGAGAAAAAAATTCGACTAGACCGGGAATTGAACCACGGGCCTTCCGACTTCGCGCCGGATTGCTCTGACCACAAAGCTATCTAGTCGACTAAAGAAACACTGGAATCGGCGGGGGCTTTATATGAATCAAACACCCCCAAGATTAGCCCGTGAATGTCGCCGAGAGATGGCGCTGGGCATTTTCACTCACTGGCAGAGAAGAAATTACGTACACAGAAGAGGAAAGCAAAGTTTGAATCAGGCACACAGACAGTGGTAAAGATACAGAACAGGCGTTTCGGGGCACGCAGAGCCCAAGAAGTAGAAATGAGCCATTCCGGCCATACAACCATTCACTCATTCACTCAAACCGCTCACAGGCGTAAATAATAAATATTTCGTTCAAACAGGTGGCGAAAGAAAGAGGATAGGAAACACATAAAATGTGACAACACAATGGTGATTTATTTATTTATATTTATAAAGGTTTTTAATGTGTATGTATACATATCCAACGGATTAGAAACACCATCTCAATGTTTATAAACACAATAGAAATTGTTACTGATAGATAAAATAGCCCCAACTCAGGCTCTCCTAAGGAGTGGTTTTATTAAGATCCGAAAATTTATTTTGACACACCTTAATGATAAATGAAGACTGAATTGGAATAAAATGTTTTTTTTCTTCTTTCTTTTTTAATAATGCCCAAGTATGTGACGCGGTCGACCACCTCAAATACACGCACCTCTACTTAAATGATTTTAATTATTTCCCTTTTACTCCCAAATAGCCATTTTCTTATAAATAATCCCCACCTTCCACATTTCGGACTGATATTGTTTTTGTAGCGTCAGACGATGTTTATAAAGTATTAACACTCATTTTATGCTTTCTTTATTCTTAAATTCATCTCACGTGCAGAGCATCTGCCAGTCCTGCTCTCTCTCCCCTTTAACCCATCTCCCTTCCCCAAACAAAAAAAATTCGTAACCAAACACTTTAACATTTAAAAATTTGTAAACTAAAATAAATTAAAACATTTAAACAAATAACTATACCAAATAAAACAAATACCGCGGTACAGTTCAAACGCTACATTTTTAAGGCTGCAATCCTGGACGAAGCGACTAGCTATTACATCCAGACTAAACTATAATTGAGGTAATTTATCCGTAAGTCTGACTGACTTGGTCAGCAATCTGTCTACTTTCGTTTCCACCACCAAACCCAGACTCTCATTGACCTCCCAGAGAATATTTAATTGGCACCAGTGGTCGAGGACTATTTCTTCTTGCAAAGCTCGTGCATTGCCCATGCCATCTCCGTCCAAAAAATCTCATTTGCGAATTATGATTCATAGACAAGAGTTTTCGAAATGACGCAAATCCACTTAGTCCACTCCTGTATCCTGAAATGCCCTTTTCAGTTCTTATCGTAACCCCTGTGGATGGAAATATAACAGATCCTCGTACCGTAAGTCAAAGACCAAACAAGAGTGGATTCATTTTTCGAAACGAATTATAAAAAACAGCTAAACGCAGCAGGTAGCTTAAAAAACGGCCATACGTTGTGCAAAAATTATTATAGAAGCCGTTTGACAGGAACAAGCAAGAATTTAGAAATCTTAAGCAGATATTCACTAAGACACAACCGCTCATTACTTTTAAAGTCGGGCACCGTGGTCGCGAGTTATCTGGTAAATATGATCTTTTTTATAATTTTATCAAACATAATACTCTAAACGATAAGTTTTACTAACCTAAGATCATCAATAGGAAATAATATAGTTGTAAATAAAGTGGAAAAGAACTTCGATAATCGCATCCGCGATTACTGTTATTGTGTTGATTTTCAGTACTTGCGTCAAACATGGATAATGTGCAGTTTTTAAGTAATCTGCGGTAAAAAGCTTACCTTTTTAAGAATGAGGTTTGATCTAATTCGATATTCTTGCACAAATCATTACGTCGTGACCATTGTGTACCTAAACAAAACAGCAGAGGGTATTTTTACAGTCAATACAAATTCCACCTTGAGTGCGCCTGTGTAGCTTGTTTGGAATATCTAATCCGGCCGCTATTTTTAGGTCGGTAACGTGCTTTGCTGTAATGCTAAATGTCGCGGGTTTGAATACCACCTAAGCCATAGATATGGTGTTAGCCTAAGGGCTAAGAGATTAACCTCAGCAGTTGAAGCACTTAAAACCAAATTCACAACTCAAAAGAATATTTGAATAATCTTTTAATAACCTTAATCAGGGTACCTGAATTAATTCCAAAGACTGGAGTACTTAAATATCAAAACCCCTTGAATTTTGGAAATTTTATCCTCACGGGAAACTTTTATCCTACCGAGAGATATCCGAGTGTCTTCGTCATTCGTGAGCGCTAAAGTGAGCTGATGTGTTCAGATCTGCGCAGACTCCAACACCTTGAATGGAAATCTCCTAATGCTTCAAAAACTCAGCCCCTCAATCAAACACAAAATGTCTGCGTCGATAATAAGCGTCGTCACGGTTTTTGCAGCCATTCGAAGCGGAGGGGCGAAGGTGCTGGAAGGAGCTGGAAAGTATTTCTGGAGCTGAGGGAATTGAGGGAGAAAGAACGATGGAAATAAACTAAGAGAGAGAGAGGGAGAGAAATAGGGGAAACGGATGTCCTTGACCTCCTTATCGTGGCCTTAAGGGAGCGAGGAGATACGGCATGGGAGGTGAGAGGAGGGATGCGGAATGAAGCGAATGTTGTTGGGAGGCTGCGAGAATCGATTTTCATGCGCTGAGCACGGCCGATTCGAAGTGAGGCTGGAAAACACAGTCCATCCGCCAAGTTCGCCGGTCACCCTCAATGCCAGTGAGTAGAAAAAAATCAAGGCAAATTAATATCAGCGTAGACTTAGCGCAATCGTTCACTGCATTTCCGGCAATGGCGGCGTTATATAACAACTCAGCGTGAAAACCGTGTTAAGTTAACAAGCATTTTAGCGTAGGATATGATCGAATTTGAATTGGCTGGATTGAAATTAACACATTGGCGTTATCAGTATCAAAGTCGTTTTTTAGCGCTTTTTGTCAATCATTTTATGAACGCCGGTGGTTATTAAGGGAGGAAAGCAAAGACAGGAAATCAATATACTGCACGGCAAATTTAAAGAATGACCCACAATCACCTGACAATTAAATCGATTTTCATAACAAAACGGACGATAAATGCCTAGCATTGAAATGTGTACAAATTGTGTCCACTCCGCGAGTATTTTTTTCAGTGGCTTTATTTTTTTAAAGACGCTATAGAAGGGCATAATTTAAGTTTTATTTCCTTTACTAACTTATTACATACTATGATAGGATCTGCTCCTACTACCAAGCCGCGTTTCGACCAGTAATACCCTAACACGGAGACATGTTTGTTTTGTGATGTAGCAGATACCGGTGCTGGAATTCTATAACCTCGACAGTTACCAACATCCCATGCATTACTTTTCGTAAAAACGTTTTGAACCATATTACTTGGCGGAAGATTTTTGCTTTTAATTCATTATACGACGTTAATAACATAAAATAGAAACTAATAATTTATTTGTCACAAAAAGATAGGAGCAACAATGCAAGGCAATGCATTTCAAAGTAGGTACTTAAGCCCAAATGACGGGGAGATTGAAATGGGCTACGGAAGGGACGACCCAGATTTTTTACAAATAAAGGAAATGAATGCACCCGATTGACGCGGCGCAATGAGAGCCATTACTCAGCAAAATATCGTTCATGTTCCGAACTTTCGATTTTTTGATCCAGCCAGAGGTTTGCAAAAGATCTGTATAGACATCAGGAGGACTAGACCTTCTCACGATTTTCACTGACAACCTTTTTTCTCTATCCTAGGTTTGCTTATTCAATGCGATGTCATGCAATTACAATAGTGTACTGAAGCCCGCAATAAAAACAGGGTAGGAAAAACTGAACTAGTAGTACCTTTAAGTAAATAAACATGGAAACATAGTATAATGACAATGAAATAGATATTGTAAATAGGCATTTTGATGAAAACAAAAATACCATACACGCGAAAGTTAAAAAAATATATAATAAAACCGTATACGTGCGCGTACATTTATTGCAAGGCGTGGTATTTCTACAATTAGGACAATGGGAAGCAATGGAAATGTGGTGAACTTTATTAATTCGAGAGATCAAATAGACGAAAGAAAACAGAAACGGAGAAGTCCAACGACGAATCGGGTGAAGAAAAAATATCATGAAAAGTCTAAGATGTATCATGAAAACTCTGCGAAATAGAAAAGAGAAACGTTACGGACATCTTCTGAGATCTCCGTAAAGTTTCTCTTTTCCAGATCCTAAATACATTCATGGAGGAAAAAATGAACGAGAAGAATAACTGAGGAAGACCTAGAAATGAATACATCAGGCCAATTCAAAACAAACGTTGGATTGATGATTACTTCAAAGCATTTTACGATAAATTTATTTTCGTCATTACTACTAGTAAATCAATGGAAAGAGAAATGAATCGGAGAATAACAGAAGAAGACCAAGAATGGAATGCATCAGGAAAATCATTAGGAAGTCAAAGTGAAAAACTACGTAGGAATGAAGCGGTTAGCTTATAACAGAATGGAGTGGAGAGCTGCAGCAAACCAATATTCGGATTTATGGCAGCTGATGATGACTAGTGGATTATTTTACGACGAAAAAACTCCTAACCACTAAACTAAGCGCATTGAAAGTAGAAATAACTTTAAAATGCGTAAATTGTTGGCATTAATTTTCCTCTTATTTTGAAGACGCACTTGGACTGCGCTTTTACAACTAACTACCCAATAGAGAAAAAGACTGGCTGCATAAGATTATATTCATGCATTTTTTTAACAATAAAAAAATTTCCACCAATCAAAAAGGACGATAAATAATTTTTCTTTTGAATCCACTACAATTGATTCATTGACGACCGCCTCAATCATGATTTCGACCTCCTACCACGATCAATCTCAATTACTGCATCCTTATTGTGGAACGGGAAATCTGATAAATGCCGAGGTTTCTTGTACGTAGTTACGTTCATGGTACTACTAAGACAAGGTAAGTCGTTCCCGTGACCAAATAAGCCCGTTCTGCGCATGACATCCCCTGGCCCTCACAAGCAGACGAGAACTCTGAGAAATTACCTCTGAGGTGCAGGACCTTATAAAAAACATTGTTCATATTTAGTGCTAATTTCATTGGTATTTCCAATCAATTGTGCTTGATAATATTGTTCTATTATTAAAAATATCTGCTTTGTAAGCCTTTGTTTGTCATTGAATCATTATTTTCTTTTGACACAACTTTGACCAATTCTTATTCACCGTTTTGTTTATGCCATTACCTACAGTGATTCTTTCCCTCTTACAACTTCCTTATATAGTCATTTAAAATATTTTCATGAAGTTTATTGTCCCAGGTAAATTATTCGTTTAGCAACATACTCATCTCCAATTCCTCTCTGGATTGAAACTGAACAGAGTTGCTTTAAAGCCGTTTGCAACTCACAAACAAACTTAAAGATCTCAGAACTGTTTAAAAATCGAAGCAAAAGAGGCGTTATTACCTCAATATCAGTTAATGTGACAATTAGTGTCGGAAAACCTATGAAAATGAGTGGTTAAAGTGAGTGAATTACAATACCAAATGAGATATTAGGGATAAGTTTTTGTTTGTACAAAAATAAACAATTGTTGATAGATATTTTGCAGAGGATATATATATTAATTTAAGAAACTTCAGTAAACATCAGTTCGTATATTTTTGAAATCGTGAATCAAGTGATTATAATCACTTGATTATAATGCACCATTGATGATAACGGTTGCGTGAATGTGAGAATAAATAGAATTTAGTAGGACAGTTTAACTTAATCCGCTATCAGGAATGATATTTCACGCCATACAAGTAAGATAATTTATATTAAATAAGTTATTTTTCACTGTATAAGCTAACAGGTGTGATTTTTGACGCTATACAAGTAAGTCAATTTATAATCAACAAGTTATTTTTCACTGCATACGCTATCAGGACTGATTTTTGACGTGTCACAAGTAAGGTTATTCATAATCAACAAGTTACTCATCACTGCATGCTTCTAGGTGGTTGGTAAAATATTCGATACGATGAAAAAGACAAAGAATGTTTCAGTACCTAATTGTATTTAATGTCACACGAACGAAGGAATAATGTTTTTTCGATTGCAAGTACGCACCTGATAGATATCGCTGGGCGTAGTAAAGATATGTTTCTTCGGGGACATTACCACAATTAATTCAGCAATACGAAGTTTAAGTAAAGGTTAATACTTCTTCCAACTACCAAATACCTTATGATTCATTTCTATACCGTCCTTGTTGATCAAATTCAAAACAAAATACCGGAAATACTCGACCAGCTCCGTAAGTTTCGTGAGTTCTCGTCTGTTTGTGGGAGCCAGGTGACGTAACGGATGCGCACGCAGCCAATCTGGACATGCGCAACGACTTACCTTGTCTTAGTAGTACCATGGTTACTTTAATGTATAAAAATAAAGAATATGACGTAAAGCAATAACAATTTAAACAAGAAACTATTATATTTTAAGAGAAGAGGACCAATGCCCACGTGAAGGGGCTCAGCTGTAAAGATTCAACATCGTGTATCAGCTGTTTTGAAATCAAAACGGTATAAGCCGTCTGACCACATTCCACAGATGACCCAGCGACGACACGAAAGGGTTTTGAAATCGAGGCCCACTAAGTTAGCTCTCTTCTAGTTCTTCTTCTACGTCGATCACGAGCTACGTGGTCGACTTAGAAGAAGAACTAGAAGAGAAATTATTTCCCTCCCATGATGAATAACTAATCCAAAGTGATGGAAACTAAAAGGAATCCAACAATAGGGACAGCAAAATATATAGGGTAAATTTAGAACTCGTGCATTCACGCTTCAACGCAAGTTTCAACGCTTGATTTCAATGCAATCCCTTTTTAAGAGCTATTATATGAAAAATAAAGGATATCTGTTGATTATAAAGCTTTGATTAGAGTTGACAGAAAGTTGTTTATAATATATACGATGGTCTGGTCAAAGGATATGAATGAAAACTTAAAAGCGGCAAGCAGAATAGCGTTCTTAATTATCATAAGTCCAGCAAACGAACGCGCATTTTCATCGACGCATTTTGCAGGGTATTTGAGTTTTTACATTTGCACTCCAAATCAGAAATAGTTCTCAAACGCAATTTATAAGTGAAACCCCACTGAATCGCAGTTACGCTGCATATTGGGAAGAAAAAGGTAACACAGATAAATTACAAATAAGCTAACCACATGAATAGAATGATAGCGCAGGAGTTACGATTTTAAAATGAGTTAAGTCACTATACCGTCAAATAGGCAAGTTGAAAGAAAACAAACCAGGAATAAATCCATTAGTGCATTTTAATCACATCAAATTCATAAATATACATTTAGATATGTATTCAAGGAAGAGGCATAAATTACGAGAAAGAAAAAAACTAGCGACGACCTTAAAAACACAAGGATTTCTTAAATATTCGATTGCCACGTTGGCGACCTTAATAACCAAACAGCTCCGACCGTCAAATGCTGGGAAATGCGTCTAAAGGATCTCCAGAGAAACCGATAAAATGAAATAAAAAGAGAATGTCGGGAGCGACGTAAACTGGATATAACCACAGATAGACAAATCAAACCCCGAGCAACGCATAACTACGCGAAAAAGGTGACACCGACATCTTTGGAGCGATGGAATTTATCCCATAAAGCCTTCATTTTAATGACGTGACTCGTCTTTCAATTTTCATCGATGTAACGCGGCTTTCATAGGGTATACGCAAAGGGATGAAATTCGCCAAGAAAAAATCATTTTACTTGACCGGGATTCCAACTTGGATCTCACAAATGCTAGTCAGGTTTGTTCAGACACTTAGTATAGCTACAAAAAGAGAAGTAGTCGGCGTGATGTGGTGGAACTAGAACATAATAAATACAGAATCAAAATGATTATGATGTAGTACATCGAAACCAAGGTCGCAATATATTTTACCACTAGAAAATTGCAATTTTTTCTTCATTATTACTTTGTATAGCTCTTAATGAAAAACGGACACAACCGCTATCATTGAAGGAATTGATTTAATCATGCTCTGAAGAGTATACAAGCAGGGGAATAAAAATGCACGATTATCACATACGGGAAATTTCCTCACGGGCATAACCCTCACTTCTGTTTTTACTTTTAAATATCGACTGTAAGGATGTTTTTGACAAACAATTCATCGATCATGAAGTCAATGATAATTCGCGCTCTACTGATTTTAAACCATCACATATTCGCGACTAAAGCTAGACTGGAAAAAAGAAAAAAATAACATTGATTCAAGATTTTCTTAAAAATCATTGGATTTTTAAGAAAACTTTGAAATTGTTAAAACATCGGAAATGTTTAGCAATAGACTTTTAAATGACTTTGTCCTTGAAAACTTGTCTCCTTATATCCTTGTAGTTGTTTTTATGTACTCCTCAGGGTATGCTGTCCTTGAGAATGATTAACCAACCCTACGTATTCTCCATTCCAAAGTTTTCCCTCCACATCCCGTCCTATAACCTAAGCGCAAAATTTATCTGTACAAGTAAATTCACTCTGAATATGATGAGTTCAACATAGAAACCATTCAGTTCCACAGAAGCATTGCATGGAATGTTTACCCATTGTTTCCTCTTTCTCACTCATTCCATATCGAAATTCACATCCCATAAGGCTCCAACCTTCGCTGAGAGCCGGTAGCGAACCAAATACATGAAGCGTACAAAGCTACGCTGGATAAAAAAGTTTAAACGAAATTTTTCTTGATGTATTCACTCCAATTTCCCCGTCATCAGCATATCGCCCTTTTCGGAAACGCTGGCGATAATTAAATACTGCCGTGTCCCGTTCGACTTGAATTATTTTAATCAACTCCTCTAATAAAGCGAACATATCCTAACACTCAGAACAAAAGCATCACACACGCAACAGTAAATTGAGTTATTCGATTAGCCTCATGACAAGAGATACACCAAATGTACGCTGCCCGAGTCCAAAAGAATCCTCAATCAATCTGCAAAATTAACTCACCATTTATGTATCAAAATAATGCCAGTACCAAACGAACATTCACCTACCTGCAATAAAAAGAAAAATAATCTCATAAAAACAAATAAAAAGATTATTTCCAACAGTATACCAGGCGTTCACTTAGCAGACAAAGCTTTATAATCCATTAGAACAGTTAGAACCACTTCACGTAGAATTTTTTTAAATTGTACGATTCCCATTGGAAAAATTGCAACCTATAATAACTTACAAATAAATGCTCCTAACGATAATCATGAAGAACTGTGCAATTTAAAAAACCATCTCCCAAATTCCAAGGCATATGTAACCACAATTGACCTTCCGAACAAGTAACATAAAAATTAAATGATCGTATTCTTGGCAAGCCACCAACAAACTTTTCGTGCGTCAATTGATGGCACACGTGGCATAGATTGCCAATCGCTACCATAGCTACATTGCATATGTCGCAATGAAAATTTAGTCAGCTGCTGGTTTCCGAAGGAAATGAAGGTAGCCGAAGCTTCTAACAAAGCTCTCGCCAGTAGGTACAAGTTGAAGAATTTCTAATCATTGCGTTTGCACAAATGATGTGGTACGCAGTCACGCGCATGGGTGCTATGTTATACACCAAAGACGGTGAAGTTCACCATGAAAAAATCATTTGACTTGACCATGATTTTTTCATGACGAATTTCACTGTCTTTGGTACACAAGTTGAAGAATTTGACGAACGGGATAGAGGGCATCCAATAAGTTGGCAATTCCGACCGAGATACAACTAATACGCGCTCGGAATGCTGGTGGTAATGAGATGTATGGCGCTACGGAGGTGACAGCCAGATCTTCGCGAATTCGACTTCCTCGGGCAATTTTTTCTCGCCCCCTACGTGACGTTCCACACTCTTTGCGCAACTCTGTCATTTGCTATGTTAATAGGCGTGAATGGTGGGGTTGAGATCAAGATCCGGGCAAGAAAAAATTCAGGAAGTGTAGCAATATTACCCCAAGGAACGCTGTATACCAACATGAAATATGATATGAGCACCGTTGAAGTCTGGCGACAACCAAGACGTTAAGTCCCATTTGTGTTAAATTGCTTCATTTAGCCATTTCAAGAATAAACCGGGAGGTTTTAGAGGTAAAGACAGAGGTTGCACAGGACATCCTTTTGTCTTTTCCTCGAGATCTGCATCCCACCCGACCCGACGTAGGTCCGATATGGTGAGAGGAATCGCTTACAACCCACCAAAGGTGGTCACCAAAATAACAATAACAATTTATTCCTTATAATACATAATCGCAATGAAAAACATCATATACAAAAACCTCAATCTACCCATCCATCAAATGACTTGAATTTGATCACCTCAAATACCCAAACAATGAGAAAATAATTAGACTTTAAAAAGATAATCAGCAAGCCATGAGAATACATCTGTATCAATGAAAATATAAATTTACGAAAAATAGTCACTGAACTACCACTGATATTTTTAAATTAAGCACTAGTATCATTGGTTGGTTTATCAATGTGAAGTATACTAGTGACATTTCTTATTCTCTTGTTTACCCAAGACGGAATTTTAGCTGCTGTTACGGGCAAACATAAAAACATAACGGGCAAACATAAACGGGCAGGCGACATAAAAAAATAAAAATTCAGTCAACAGACAACATTTCATTTTCCTATTCCACCAGCTGCTTCCGGAAAAGTTATGACTGCCATAAAATCGCAGAGCTACGAGGAGCTTTCCGAATACGCTTTACCAGGATTTCAACTTGAGATCCTGTCTAAAGCAGAACATTTTACCAACTAGTTATTCCCATCAAAAAGGAGATATTTTAGCAGGGCTCGAATTCATTTCGAAGTTCCATTAGTCGCCGAAGGTACGATTAACTCTTTTGATTGTAAAATATCCACAGTAGATGCGTGACACACAACCAAAACATGTGATTTTATCAGAATAGAATACATTATCTCTGAAAAATAGCTGTCTAAAAGCCTTTAATTATGTACAAACTTGTGGTGGTAGGTGAAATAAGCGGGAAGGCCATCGATTCTTAAAATCCTAAAAAAACAAGACAGAAAAAAACCCTCGTATAAAAATAAGAGAAAACTTAAGGTCAGCCAGTAAAGCCTAAAGAAAATGACAATCAACGTATTTGGCAGCTGATCAAGGTAGAGCAGAGGGAAAAGCCCAATTGCTCTATTCTTTTAACTTGCACACATATCTTCCTACGGCAATTATGTTAAAAGCATAATCTCGATCAGGGGTTATTTTTAACAGTGTCTGAAAAATCGCCTCATGACGCACTCTTCAGGAACTTATATAATGTATTGTCATATTTTTCCCAATATACCACTTCCTCCAATATCTTATTCCTTATACCACAATCTCTCTTCACGTTAAACAAAATAACCATTGCTTATCACATAATTCTTCGCAAAAAAAGTTTGTTTAGTGTATCCAATATTTTGTGGATTAATTTCTCAAGTTTTTTTGAGCGAGTTTTCATGTCCTCACAGTTTCGAATGGGCCATTATAGGTCTGAAGTGTTTCAAATTTTTTCATCCGCTTTCTTTCACCACCTCCAAAATTCTTTTGCATATTATAATCTGATTTATTTACTTTTAGAGGCATTCTGACAATTAAACAATCGTAAAAAAGGTAAGCTTCCGATTAATATATTAATAAATAATGTGTATAAAATCACAAGCTGAAAACATTCCACTACCTCTTTTTAACTATTTCTGACTACCTTAGAATTTCCCCTGAGACAGCTATCTACGTAGAACGTTCAGGAAAAGGACGCACACGTGGTTGCCTACTGGCAGGGGCAATTGTAAAGTACTACCGCAGCGCGCTCTTAATCCCCACCCAGTTGGATCTAGTCCAAGCATTCCCAAAAGCAAGGCCATTCGGGACCTCTTCAGAGCTAAACGTTATTGAGAATTGGGATCAGGCTTCCAGTTTCTCGCACATTCTTCGAAGTTATCTTCACCAACAAAAGTTCTTTCTTCCGATCTATTTTCACTCAACATCATCAGACATCAATCGGAAGATTGGTTACTTGCAGCTCTGAACTTCATTCTCCTCTCATTGTCAGTATCCGCTTTATTCCTTCACTATAGTGCGTTCCATGTTTTCACTTTACCACGGCGCTTATGGACAAAAGTGTGGCCGGCGCTACGTCACTCTCTCTCTCTCCCCCTTCCTTTAGACAACGGCTCTTGCGCTACTACTAGCAGCCGTACCCGTAGATATTATTGATTCATTATCCATATATAAATATTAAATGTCATTTAAGCACGAGTGTGTGATCGTAAAGATGAGTTATACAGTGTTTCGCAGTAAAGTTCAACAGTTTTTAAACGCCTTTCATGCCCGTACGGACACGCGAAAAAATACTCCGCTCGGTGCCCGGCGTGACCATACTTACATGCGAAGTTTGACCACCAGTAACTTATGAAATTTTGGCTGTCGAGTCGAGAAGGGTTCGAAGTTTAGGTTACGTTCTCTGTATTGTTTTACAAATCCGCGTTTTCATTTCATAGGCTTGCGCCTGATTATATACGTTCCTAGGGGCACCTTTATATCTCTTTCGAGGCTATAAAACTCCAACGCTTACTGCAAGTAACATTTCTGTCTGTGGGTGCTGGTATTTTGATTATATTTTCCTCGTTTATTTATTATTCTCGCAGTGAAAGAATGCATAATTTTCAGTGTTCAGGATGTACTCTTAACTATCATAAATATTGAAAGAAGTGAGGGCTTTCAACCTGAGACTGCCTTATTTACATCTAGTTAGGCTAAGCTTCTTCGACTCACGGCAGTAAAGGACATCTTCGATTGTCTCCCCTAATGCTAAAAGAAGGTCTGTATATTGAAGAAACAAATAATATTCTCGGAGACAGTAGGTCTTAACATGGAGTTCTGGGGAACTCTGGCCTCCCTCGGACCCTCGAACGCCGTTCCTACACGTGAACGCGTCAATACGCGAGAGCACTCCTTCAAGTGACTGTTACATCCCCTTCATAGAAATTTTGGATGGACTAATATTAGGGTATTATTCTGTCTCACGTCCCGTACCCATCTATTGCTCTAAGTATAACTTTTAATAAAGCAGAATTAATTAATGTTGGGCTCCAGGACTTTTTCCGGAGGACAATTAAAACGATTTTCCGATTACCTCGATTTTTCTGCTAAACAAAATATAGATTAAACATTGCCATGTTAACGGAATAGATAGGAATGTAACACAATTTCAAGTTTTAACGATAACTTAAAAAAACAATTATGCAAATGAACGTCGTACGCCGTCGCGGGTGCGAAACAACACACATGCGCGGAAATTCACCGCCTATCAAAATTCAAATTCACCACAAATCATCAATCGACTTGACCAGGATTCGAACGCGAGTGCCTAGGTGGTCGGTCAGGTGTGTCGGCTTGTTACGCACAATCTGAATCGCCGGATCAAGAAGTCATCTTCAAAGGAAATAGATCGGATAGCTGAGGCAAACAATCTCCGCATTGATATTCTTCATAAAGAAGTAAGTACTGGGAGTAAAGGATTGAACACTGCAGCTTCCACTTAGATATTTATTTAACACGACCATGGTTTCGTAGCAGTGCTACTAATTTCGTAGCAGTGCCACAATCTGAATCACCGGATTAAGAAGTCATCTTCAAAGGAAATAAACACCATATTAGCGAGAGTGAGTTATATACAGCATTATGCTACAATGTTACGGTCAAAACGTACATACGTAGAACAAAAATTAAGCACTCAGTAAAACGCACGGATTCATGGGAATAAACAATAATGATTAAATTTCCAGACATTTTAGAATATTGTTTCCCAACGTGAACTTCCTCACTCCAGTATCAGTGAAATTCTCTAGATCTTATTAATTACGTTGTAAGCGGAAGTTTCTTTTTCTGTACACAAAACATTCTTTAAATTCTGCCAATTGGTTGGTGGCTGTTTGATCATGCATGTGACTCGAGAAGAATTTAAGAAGCCACTACGAATACCATATTGAAAGCAACCAAGTAACAACTACAGACAATGGGAAATTATCCTTAATCTTAGAACACATAATCTTCAAAATTTTTGCAACCATAAGCAATACTAACATTGGCCCATTGAATGTACTACTCGAAATAAAACCGCCGTTTCAACTTACTATTCAGGATTATTTTACAATACGCCAAGTTTACTCCAGCCTTTTTCCCATTATCCTCCTTTCACTATCTCGTACAATATTAAATGGTCCTTTCAAGAACTCTTAGCAACCACACAGTCGTCAATAAAGCCAGATATAAATATAATAAGAACAGAACCATAAGTAATATAATTAAGTTATAACCGGATAAACATTATGATAAACACGAACGATTGATTACAAATAAAATTATCATTAGAAGTTAGCAATCCAAAGAAATCATTCCAGAGGGATTGTTCTACGAATAAGTGAATGATGAACTTCGCAAATAATCCATAGAGACTAAATTCACTATCATCGGCAGTCATCAATCCGAAGAATGGGTTGCAGTAGCGATCAACTTCAGTCTTTCTTTAGGTAACCGACTTCTTGGTTCATTACGCCTTAATTTCACATATCACTTAATTTCCTTCACGCATTCCATCCCTGATCTTCCTCAGTTATTTCTCCCTTTTATTTCTCTTTCCACAACAATTTTGCGAGAGATATGTATCCGAAACTAGTTTAATGAGTTTGCAGCTGCTCATTTTACAGAGTTTTCATTTCACATCATTTCTTCCATTTTATTATTAAGGCAATCTACCGGTTAAGATAATTTTAAAAGGAAGGGAGTAATAATCCTATAGATTTTTACATGCACAGGGCCATATCTAGCCATAATATTTCTTTCTTCATCACAGCATACATCTTACCCTTCTTTATCTAGTGCATAAAACCTATTCTCTTACTTCCCCTTCCCCACTTACCTAACATCCTCCCCTCAATTACGGTCTTAAGCAACACTTCGCCCTTCATCACCTCTTAAAACCACCTATTTTACCTCCTTTAACCTAATCCAAAAGGTTTCCAATCCAAAAGGTAAAAGGTATATTAATCCAAAAGGTTTATTTCCAGTAGCGTACGCAGGATTGACCTCTGGGGGGGTTTGACTTCTAAGAGGGAGATTCTAAGAGGGATCATTCAGAGAGAGGAGGGAGAGGGGGTTTGGGGGGTGTAACCCCCCCCCCCCCGTCCGTACGCCACTGTTTATTTCCTCAACAGCCATAAGGCTTCCGTAAGACTTCTTCACTGGTCATTCTCTCCGGCCGTCAGATCTTCACCACTCCTTTCAAAGTAAATGCGACGTCAATGCTCAGCCTAAGACCGTAAGATGTATGGAAATAAATTTTACGCCAAGGCAACCAGTTCAATCCTGGAGCGTAAAGGAATAGCCCGCAAAGCAGTAAGCCACGGTGAGGCTCCAACTCCCCCCCCCCCCCAACTAATTGCTGAGTTCATGGGAGTGCAAGTACCCACGAAGAGGACGTCAGCAAGATTGATAAGACGACGACGTCACGACTCGGGCCGATGCCAACTCGGCTCGACGTAATTGCCAGGGTAAGTGTGCGTGTATACATGTAAGAGCGCGAAGGTCTTGTTAGCGTCGAGAGGGGTGAACAACTCGACCTCAAATCTTCACTACCATCGTGCGTCTTCCTCGTTTGTCGGGCCGTGCACAGCGTAAGCGGAAACTTGCGGATGAGGAACTGGTCACGTATTACTTGGCGCCCGAAAGGAGAGACGAATTTAGGGGAAAAAACAATTGAGACGAGAAACGAGGATGGAAGAGAAGAAGCAGGAAAAAATCAAGGGAGAGGAATGAACGCAAAGGAAAACAGTGGCCGAATCCTTCCCCATACTCACCACAAAATCGGCGAACTAGTTAAAATAAAAAAATCGGTGTTAAAAGGAACCACCGAGGGCAAACAAACACTGTCCCATTTGACTGAGATTCGTTTGCCTCTTTTGACGGAATATCGCGAGGGGGAGGAGGAAGGAGAGACGTAATTGAAGGGAGAATGATGCCCCCTCGCAGTGGCAGAGGGTGACAAAAAGAAAAGGGGGCGCGACATCGCAAACAAAACTAACTCGTAGGGAACGTCGTCTTTTCATTTTTATTCCACCAGAGGGGGCAACGTGATCTTTGGCCCACGGCCACAGCTTCTTTTGTTTTCCTTCCACCCTTCATTTGTTTTGTTTTCTTTTTTAAGCTGGAAGGGATTATCCTCACGAGGGCGGAGCGTTGATTCATTCACGAAGGCTTTTCTGAGCGCCATAATTTGGTCGTGGGAGAAGAAGAGAAATTACCGCCATCTAAGCGTTGATGGGCAATGAGAAGTGATTAGTCTCCCGAATTTTTTCTGGCTTCTGCCGCAGTAGTTATCCCAGTAATTATTAATCGCCAATGGGAGGAGGAAAAAAATACGCACGGCGCTGGATGCTTATACACTGATAATAATGAAAGTTTAATGAAGGAAACTTGATTTCGGCCGTTTGTCACCGGAATCATTAAGAGGACATTCTCTGTGGTATCCAATCAGGTTCAAGTAAAGTGAGAGGAAGTTTCAACCCAAACATCTACCAGCACACAGGAAAATGAAAGTTTATGAACTAACCAAAACAGCAAACGGAAGCGTAGCACCACCCACAGATGGGAGGTTTATATCGATCTACAGGTACACCCGATATATATTTCCACGATCCATCGATATAAATCGATATTTATGTTGATAAACGGATAAATTCGTTTTTATTCTCTTAATACTGGTACTATGTCATTTTTCATTACGCCAATTTCTCAAAATTAGTATTTACCTAAGAATAATATTATTTTATAAAAGAGTTTATATAGGATAGTCAATACATTACAATCCTCCATCATCGATAAACTTCTATCTGAGAACGAGATTTCATGCTTTCATCACTGTATTATTTCATTTCACGAATGGGAATAAAGATGGCTTCAAAATTCAATTACTATTTAAAAGGTTATCAACCGATTTAACGGTAAAATGTAAAAAATATACCAATTGGAGAATCGGAATATGGTTACTATGTAGTATTCCCACATGATTTAATATATTGTATACATCTCCCTTCCATAGCAATAACCTACAAATGATTTAAAATAACATTTCGTACTTTAATTAAATCCTCTTCCACCCAAAAAATACCTATAGCATATGTGTTATGTTTTTTTTACCAACATGTCACAAAAGATAATCATAATATGTCATTGACATATAAATATAGAGTGGTCATATTTAAGTATGGTACAAAAGGAATGATGGTGGTGGAAGAAAAAATCACATTTAATGTCAGAGTCTAATCAAAGCAAAAATGCTAATACACGAGATTTAAGATAAAACGGGCGTACTGGAAAACACCAATGAATTTCCATAAGGTAGGAATAAAGGAGTTTAAAAAGTTAAAGACATAAAGAGGACGATAACAACTCATCGGATTTACTATTATGACCCATACTAACTTACCGCATACAATTTCTAAACGCAGAACGAACCCGGAGAATTATGGAAAATATCTGAGTGCGATGCTTGAAAAAGATAATTAAAGACACGAAAGCCCTAAAAAAATATGTAAAGACAAGGGGATCGAGAAAGGAGTAGAAGAGACTGCTGCACCATTCCAATCCATGGATTGGTAGTGGAATTTTAACTTCAATTATGGGTGCTAGGCTCGAATTGAGCAGATTAAAAAGAGCGAATAAGTATTACTATAATTGGAGGGCTTTTTGACCAAGTCCATCGAAGAAAATGTTGAGGACGTGTTTAATGCTCTGTATATTCCTCCAGTAAATCAGCTGTACTCAGAGCTCTTGAAAACTTCTGCCATGACGATCTAATTATCTGAACAATGTTCTCTCGAGTACTAAAAAATATAAGATTCTAGCCATCCAATACAGCAGTTAGTTAAGAAATGAAAAAATGGACTTAGCCCACTTTTACACTGAGCCTCTGCTGGTTACGATAGGTTTTCGATAGATAACGACGACTGCAAGGGTTCTCTTCAAATGATCTCACCCTATTCAGCATACTTTCTCCCTCTATCATAACGACCAAAATATAGATAATCTTTCTTCCTCTTCCCCTCTATCCTACCATTCTTCCTAACAAAATGGATTTCAGAATTTCGTCCCATTTACCACTTGCTCCCATCTACTCACTTCCATTTTTGTATTCCTCAAGCAACCAAGCCATGCCAAGGACTTCTTCCTTTGTCTTTCTTTCCGTCCATCGTACTAATACACTAAAGATCAAAAAACAATATTAACTTTCTAACTTCGCCAGTTATTATTACATCGCCCCGATAAGTGCAACATCCCCCACTTCATCACTTAGGCACTTAGGTATAAACCCCAGGAAAGCAAAAGTCACTTTTTTCAGTGATTTCTCACAAGGAGACGATTTTCAAACCGATCCCCAACATTAACTATAAAAATATAGACAATAAACTTTACAATCCCAGTGGAAAAAAGTAGGTTTTGGTATCGACGGATCATTAGCTGTTAAAAATCAATACACATTATTAATACCATTTTTACTAATAAATTAACTCGCGGAAGGTACCCGTTGAAATTCAACGGGTGTGAAGAAAATTGAGCTTATTTTATAAGAAAACCACAAAGCCTGAAGAATACTGTCAGCGAGGTCATTTGAGGAGTTCGTAACCTATCTTGTACGTTGTGTTCGTTGTGGTAGACACGCTGACTGTTTTCCAGGTGCACGGAGAGATGAGTGACTATTGGTCATCTTTCATTCACGGGAAACCCAAAAATGAGTGAATGTAAGTTAACAGCACTTTAACATTTTTAAAGATATATAAATATTTCCTACCGTTTACGATGTGCGAATTGATCTAAAAAACAATTCGAAATCGTAATGAGTGGAAGACGGTTCCACTACGTGTAATATATCTGACAATGAGTATTAAACGATTATAAACGACGCTGTTTGTTGTAGCAACAGGGGCATTATTACCATTACTTATCGCTGCACCTTAAGTATTCTTGCACATTTAATTGCGTGCGAAGTCTATTTAATTCCATTATGTGTATCGTTTACTACGCAAGTGTTCTCTCATGTACATGCAGTGCCCCTATGAGAGCTACTTTGAGAATAGACATTGAAGAGTAAACTTGTTATAAATGTGCATTAAATTATCGATTACCCCCCGAAGCAATAAATCATGGGGCCCTTGGGACTCTGGGCCCTTCTTATACAGATTTTATTTCTACGTGCTACCATGGGCCTGCAGAAAAACGTCATACTTAAATGCTAGAGGCGTGAATATCCTTTGAAAATCAAATCTCTGGTTGTCAAGGAAATACGCTATTGTTGATTTCAGAGAAAAGTGTGAGATTTTTCAGCTAAAAACATGAATTTCAGACAAATAAGGAGCGGAGAAGAAAATCGATTGAAAAAATTAGAAACTTCATTTATTCAGTCACCCGATAAAATAATTCCAGCCCTCTATCTTGAGTGATAGTACTTTTTAAAAGCAAAAAATGAAACCACTGCTCCGCACCCAATGCTTAGTATGGACCACCAGGGGGGACCTTCAGAGGCCTTAGGGCCCTGAAGGCTTTTTAATACAGCAGATGTATTATACAACCAGATATATTTTCTATCTATAATCCAAATTTCAGCTCGATCGGTCCAGTAACTTTTACGTGATGGAGCAACAGAAAGACAGACAGACCAAATTGCATTTTTATATATTAGTAAGGATTACACCCCCAACCCTGAAAAAAGGGTTTTGGTTAATTGAACCCTACAGTGTTTGTTGTCTACCAGTAACGAACATGTGTACCAAATTTCATCAAAATTGGTCCAGTGGTTTAGGAGGATGTGGAACATACATACCCACATACAGTGACTTTTATACATATAAAGATATTTCAAAAATTTACTGGAAAAGAAAACGCCTCAGTTTCATGCAAACCTTTCTGCGGTTACATGGATCATTTTTCATCTAAAATTGAACATTCTGGTCCCTTTTACCACGGAAACGTACGAACTCTGAAATTAGAAACTTTTACACTGGGGTCCAAGAATGTTTTCCCGCTGAATCACCTTCATGAAAGTGGAAAACTTTGTAGAAAATATTTCACCCAAATTAAGGAATGAAATAATATAACAATGACTACGAATATTAATCTAATTGAGAGCATTTTATTATTTTATTGGCCTATCGTGAGTAAATCTTTCCCAAGAACTACGATAGTACACGCCCGGATGATGGAAATAGCTCTCTTCAGTCCACGTTTATCTAAGACATTTAATGTAGCATGAATTCTTAAATAACTTAAATGTGGGATAAAAAGGACCGAGATGGCACCAAATAAGTTTTCTTGATATCGTTGGCCGGGCTGCTTTGCATTTCACCTCCTCTTTTGGACCTTCTTAGTTGGAACGAAGTAACTATTGTAAGCATCAAATTGGCCTAGAAGATACTCAACCGAAACGCAAAATTGACGATCTGGTATCAGACGATGGCGAACTTTTGGGGATTCTCCAAAACTATCCCCATAGCCCTTCCTTTCAACTTGCGAGAATTTTCGCCCCAATCGCGACATCAAACACACATGTCATACCGCAAGAAGACAGCATTGCTGCTTGGAATCAGTCCGTACCCGAAACTTGTTTACCCAGACTTGCTCGCATTGGGTTGAATCTTGCACAAAGGGAGTTGTCTAAATGGGTTTTCCTTCGAGAGTATCTCGCTTGGATTCGCCGTTGGGACACTGTCACCTCTCTGTCCACACTCCATGTTCACATTTCTTTTGCGAGGAAATAAATAACTTCCACAGAGTACCTTAGACCGTCGGTTAAAATGCAAACTGAAGCCAATCTTCTTTTCTAGGGCGTCAAAAATATTTTGCGAATCCTGACATAAACGACGTTTGATTAGATTATAGTAATTAGACATTATGACGATCAAAAGGATGGGAATCGCTATCAGACCGTAGATTAAAATTTAGACTACATTTTCTAAGTAAGTTGGAACTCAATCTTTTTTCCTGATGACCTCCAACAAATTTTGGGAATCTAGACTCACTACGGTCAATTACATCATGAGAATAAAATTATGGAATTAAACTATCGAATGACCAGGTTTAAGATGTTATTTTTCCGAGAATAATCAGTTATCGTAACCACTACCAATCTTCTTTTCCTTTGGATCATTCCTTATTTCAGGGGCCACTGTCATTTATCCTTCTCTTCCGCACTTTCCCATCCAGTGAGCCCCCCTAGCATAGTCCCTTCTCCTTGATATCAACCGTAACACCACCGTAACCCCACCAATTTCTCATTTACGCTTTCATTTCTCATTCTATCCCTTCGTGTCTTTCCCACCACCCACATCAACATTCTCATTTCTAATCGTAATGGCTACAAATAAGACTATAAAATCTGTAGATTGATCTTCCATCGGATTTTAATTTTTCTTTCAGCTAATTCATGAACAAATCAATTTATTTAAGAACTTTTACAAACCACAGAATAAAATACACTCTCTCACACACACGACCCGGGTTTCGGTGCTGAGCACCATCATCAGGATTTCGATCGATTTACAGAATGGAATTCCACCAAGTTAAAAGTGAACTCATATTATTTATATGAACAAATCATACGTGCTGAGCAAATTCTTCTTGAAGCATAGCTGAAAACCACGTTCGTCGTCTCAAGTCTATCGACCTCCCACTTTTCTGGTGATCATTTCAGGCCAAGCATCATTTTCTTAAGTTTATTTTAGGTATCATATTTTGAAGTTGTAAAATATAATTCTCAACATTGAAATCCCATTTGGTTTCCATGGCCTTCAAGATTTGGCAAGGAAACCTTATCCGGCCTTAAACTCGGTCCCTTAACGGATTTCCCATAAGAACAGAACTAGCCCAATGAAAATCTCGTGCCCTTTAACCTCACGATATGTATAGTGACTTATCAAAATCGTTACAGCGGTTTTCGAGATCAATTTTAAATGTATGCAATATCTAGAATGATAAATAGATTGTTCGGCAGTTAGACGACTCAGTTGAAATGCTTTTTAATAATAAAGCTTTTTCTTATTCAAATGCTTATAAAAGCTAAAGACAAGTCTTGCAGTTAACTGACGATATTCTATTCTATTCATGTACCTATGTATGCATGTGCTTAGTCCACTTACATGCTAAGTTTCTAAAACTTTCGTAGCATATAATGTAGAGCATATTTTCCAGGAAATATATCTCCTACTATCCATCATTGAGATGGTTAGCAGAGTATCATGTAGATGACCGCAAAAACCATTCATGTAACTCACTCGTACAAATGCTTGTCACCTGCGAGAATCCAGTCCATCAGACTTCTTGCACAGGAGACAGAAAAACTCAAAATTTGATCCTCACAAAGACATCGAGGAAAACAGATCCAACCAGAGCCAAAACTCAAAAAAGATTGCTCGGGAAATATTTACTGCATCCTGTCTCTAACAGATCTGAGAGCTACCGTCGCATATCACAGAATATTTCATTTTCCTGAGTTTGGCAACTTCGGAAATTGGCAAAGGATCGATATAATGTGATAGGCAAAAAGATACACGAACTAAAGAGTGAGACATGGCAGGGGAAATAAAATAAATTGTCAAAAGAAAATCTATGAATGCAGGAAGAGTGGATGTGGTTTTATACCTATAGGTTTAAGAATGATGAAAGCCGAAGCAGATGAGAGAATGCTAGGAAAGCCTAAGGGAAAGGAGCATAAGAATTTTAGATATCATTTGGAAATCTTATGCTATAATATTACACATTTGTTTATTTCTTAATGATTAATCCGATGGTTCGTCCGAGACTGATTTTAACCGATGTTGCCCTAAATAACATGTAAGACCCACATCAAGCCTAAACAATACTTATCAGAGAGGCACGAATTTTATAAATTTAAAAATATCGCACCATGAAAGGGCACATCATCACTTTGAATTCTATTAACTGGTAAGTTTTTGGAGATTCCCGTCAAAGCTCAATACTCTATTTTCTCACCTGTAGGCTCTCTTAGATAGCTATGCATTGATTAAGTAAAAAATCAAAGATACTAAAATCCTAGTTTTCTCACAAGGTATTTACGATCAAAACTACACCTACTTCACCCATACCAAAATGTATTGCTGAGCGACACAAAAAACTCAACATTTATGACAAGCTCGCGAACTACTGGAACCTCCTAATGAGTTGATGCGTCTCGAGAGTCGGGAGAAGCGAGCAGGAGCAAGTTAAGCAACCCACTCGCTCAGATCCAGACGAATTTCTTCAACGGCTGAGGGGGCCGATGAGCTTTGGAATGCTACTGACGCGCGCAGGAATTAAGCTGGCAAAGGCGGACTAAGCTGCTCCTCAAACCCCCCAGAGAATGGAATCTATGGGAAGAGGATGGAGAGTGAGTGAGAGAAAACTCTTTTCTTGTACGGTCGCGTTTTAAACTCAATCACTATTTCCTGGGCGAGAAAAACTCGATCGGGAAGACTGCGCGTTATTGTTACAAGCTGTTCAAACAAAAAATCTCTAATTATTCGTCACTGTCCTACATGGTTTCTTAGTTATTTAATGAAGTTATCTCAAATATTTCACAAACCCTCAATGTCGTTACACCATTGGTGAAAGCAAACTTCGGCACATCAAAACGCCATTTAAACTCCTCATTCTTTCCATGCAAATTACTAAATCTACGACGAAGGCTTGAAATGATATTTTATATTTTTTCACAACGCAAACAAGGAAAGAAAAGACTATTACGCTCCCTTGAGGAGCCTCATAATCGGCACTCGATCAGTGGAAAAGAGCCCTTGCCGTTCCCAGATCAATACCATTTATTCAAATACCGAAGATTTAAGGCCCCATCACGCTCCCCTGCGGGACTCCATCAATTACACAATTGGAACCCGAGCCTACCGAGCCGAACCGTTACCTACCATCTTCTGTTTGAAGTCGGAGGGAGAGTCGTGAATTCAGTTTAGTATCAGATTAGTTCATTTTCTCGGGCGGCAAGGACTGATGGCCAGGACTTACAAACTCAAATAAGAGACGTCAGTGAAGATGACGTAAAGATGTGCTGATGCTGCGCTTCAGTTATACCTTATCTCGATTACCCTGCAAGCATTTAGGAACCATAACGGAAATACATAATACGCAAACCAAGCAAGTAACAAAGGAAAGCCGCGTGCTTTAAAATCATCAACTAACGAGCAAAAAGACCACAGGTCTTTAGAAGAGCAGGTTAGGGAGCCGGTAGAGACTCGGAGGTTACACACAAGGCTAAGAATACTAGAAAAATTCACATCGTAGTTTCAAGTAGACATCAAGGTTGCTATCTTACTCCACAGTACATCTGCAGAACTGAGGAAAGAGTATTAAATATCTCTTCATGAAATTTACTAATATTAAATAAACTTACTTCATAAATGTTCAGATTAATTAATTTAAAACCGACCATAGCTCCGACACGATGTTTCATCCGTCAGGTCCATAATGATGACGTTTAGTGTCGAAATCATGATCGGTTCTAATTCAATTGGTGTGAATACTGATAACTGAAGATGAGTCAACACGAATAACAGCGAAAAATAAGAGATATACACCGTGGTACAAACACTAGTACAAGAATTAATTTTTCCCACGCTTCATTAATGAAGCGAAAAAACAGCGAGCCATAATCCCTCGAAATATATCTCAATTTGAACCCCTTCTTCTCACTATTCATTTTTTATTTCCTTTCCCTTCTTAACGGATGATGCCCAAGCACCCCATGCCACACGCCCTCGCGACGGCTCGCAGTACATCACGTAGATCGTCCTGATGGCGCGGGAATATGCGGAAGAAATCTAAGAGCGTTATGTGGACATAAGAGAGACGGTGAGGTGGACGCGGTAGGTGTGGAGGGCGCGGACGGCCGATGGTGTTGGTGGCGATGGGTCCCCCAGGACACAAGATTTGTATCGCTGCCAAGGAAATGGAGGCGAAAAAGAAACAGCTAGAGAAATGGAGAGGAGGGGGGGGGGCGAGGGGAAGTAGGACGAATTATTTAAAAAAGGAGAGGACTGGTGAGAAATGGGAGCGAAGAGGGGGAAAGAGTTCTCTTTTAAAAGCTCCCGAAGATCCAGAAATAAATGCGCATCTCCACACTCGTGACACCCCTCCCCCGCCCCTTCTCTGCCCGATACGCACGTAGGCCACGGGTGAGGAAGAGAGGCGATCCGTCGCGACTGGCCTTCGCTCGCCGGGAGAAAAAGAAACTCGAGTGACAGGAAAAAACTCGGGGAAAAAACATTACAGGTCACAACTCAGGGATTAGAGACGATGAATGATCAGAGGAGAACAAACACGAAACCTGGCATAACGGTAGTTTGAGAGAGATATATCAAGACATAAAATTTCACGAATTTCGCCTCATTATTAAGACAAAATCTCATCTTTTTAAATTATACCAAAATATCAACCACTATTTTTCGAGATATTTACAAAAAAATATAAGCCGTTTCACAGGGGATGAGGTACGGCTGTACGCTCCAAAGAGATGAATTCCTGAAGTAGAATCGTCACAAATATTACTGCTCGTAGTTAATATGTTTTCTCAGTTATAAAAATTAGATATTGAGCGTAAACGCTTTCCATAATCACGAAAAAAAACTACGACAGTGAAGGCTTTTCCAGCGTACAGCGTAAAAAAATGTGTCAAGCTAAAGCCTCAAACATGCATATTCAGCTAATTACTAACATAGGAAGTTCAGTAAAAAAAAGTTTTTGCGTCATTAATATTACTGTACTTACACCATGATTTTTACAACGGCTTGAATGTTATTATTAAATTCGAATATCGTCTCCAGAATGACTGAAATAACATCTCGCACAAACTACCTATAAAAGGGGGAAAATTTTTGGGGAAAATACACCGCAATAAATCTCAACTCACAGACATGAAAAAAAAGGATTAGAAGAGAATAGACACTTCTGAAAACTGGTTTTAATGACCGATGCTGAATATTAAACGAAAGGATAAAATCAGAAACGAAGAAATATCTGTAGAACAGATGAGTAGAAAACTATGCGGGAAACTCGTTACGGAAGATAATAACCCGATGAACAGGGAACATCCTTCGACATTATAATCTCGTAAGTAGCATGATAGACGGGAAGTACCTCGTGGAAGAACAAAGGACAAATACCGTGCTTTAGGTAGGTAAAACAAAACATGAAACAAGAACTATCAGGTTATAAAGGAATTAGTTGGAGACAAGAAACGCTTAATAAACCCAGATTTACGGAGTTTCAACATCTCACAGTTTTTTTCCATTAGGTTCATCTAGGGACCTGGAGCCAATTTCAATACCTTATCATTTGTTGATTTATTTACCTTAAATATTCTTTCGTCTTTTCACCATGACTCTTTTTTCGGACAACTTGCACCTCCTTTTTCTATTTTTTTCTTGGAACCTTTCCATTGTTAACACTTTGACTATATAAACCTTTCTCACTGCTTGACTTTCGTGTTGTTTCTTTCTTAAATCAAACTAGTAGTAATTTATATTCAAGAGCGGGAGCAGAGCTTTATCAAATTAGCAGTTTTTAATTAGAAAGGGGAATTTCGACGTGTGTAACAAGAATTTGACCTTAATGATACGCACACAAAATCTATACCCGTGACGGGATTTGATCAAGAGACCTTTGGGTTGCCAGTCCGGCGCGTAAGCGAGCTAACTTCCGCAAGCAAGTGGTGTCATTCGGAAAACCGGTTGAGTTCAACGGTGAGCTGCTGACATCGACTTTCCGCTCTGGCTGCACATTGGGTCAAGGGTACTCTAATTCAAGAAGCTCGTACCTCCCAACGGTCAACACGAGTATCCATCGACTCATACAAACATCGCATAACATGGTGGCACAAGCAGAGATTTCGATGTCTGGTAGAGTGAAGAAAGCGTGGGTGAATACAAATTCACCGACAAACAGTTTCAAGAATTCTCTCCTCCTCCGGGCACTATTCACAACTAAAACAGAGTTCATCAAGACTAATTATTGACGGATAAGATAGTTTCAGGAAAGACTTCGTTTTAAATATCAACATTAAAAATTACAGTGCAGTTTTCTTACTTAAATGAACTTTTTAACACGTGGTGTTTCGTAAGTAACTACGTCATCATTAAATACAGACTAGTCTAGGACTAATACAGAGGTAGCGAAACTTGGTGACAGTCGTCTGCTCGATGCGTGACATCAGGGAGAGGAAGGCTCGCATAGAAGAGGCCGACGGAGGAGCGGAGGGGGGAGGTAAACACATGGTTGGTAATGCTGCCCGCTTAACTGCATTCAACTTGAGAGGGCGGGAAAGTTTTAGCAGTGCGTTTCACGACAGTTTACGATTCCAGCCGAAGCAGCATCAAAATACACTGATAGTGCTAGATAGAGTTTATTATATAAACAATTATTAAAGAGCTAAAGATAGCTAGAATGTCGACTTGAGTAAGCAGCTGATTATTTTGAAGTTCGCAACGAAGGTTTTCGACCTTGGGAAACTTGATTGTTAAACGCGGGAGCTACCATACTCCCCAGTTCCGAACTACTATCGCCGCAAAAAAGGTAGAACGCTGAACTTTAAGCATTCGTACGAAATTCCGCCGGGGTTCCAAAGAGCCGTGTTATATACCGTTTTACTCCTTTTTTATTTGACTACAAAATTCATTCATTGAATAGTGATTAAATGTAAACGTTTAGCACCTACGGTCGAAAGAGTGAAGAAAAACACGCGAAAAACTAGGAGAACGGCGAAACGGTCGTCTTCTTAATCTCGTCACGGCCAAAATATTTAATTGGTTCACTTCATTATTTTTTTACGAAAAGGACGACATCTCCGCATTACAAATATTCTTTTAAAATTTTATTTTACCCATTCTTTGATTTTTTAAATGGCCGAAAGCTAGATTTCAATTTCCGAGGTGTGGAAAATTGTAAGCATATCGAAATTACGTATGCTTTATGGAAAAAATACTGCAAAACTTCTCACGTAAGGAAATTTTTATATTCTTCCCCTTTCTTAAAATAAACGACAAAGAAGAAAATCGCCTGGCCGCAATGCAAACTACCATTTTGCTCAGTTGGCAATGGTAAACTGCTGGCCGCGCGTGACTCAAATCTCATTGCCAAGACCCCTCTAGTGAGACCTCTGTCCAGCGCTGATTGGACAAGGAATGGGAAAGGAATGCGGATAGATTTATATTGAATATTTCGCAATTAGATATTTAATTCAGTCTCCGAAATTACACACTTTAATTCATCAAATTACTGTTTGTTCATTTGTTAGAAGTTGATTGATTCTATGGATTGTATTGTTGCCACGAACCGAATTAAAGTATGTAATTTCTGAGACTGAATTAAATGTCTAATTGCGAAATATTCAATATAAATCCATCCACATAAAGTTAAAAGAATATAAAACACCAAGAGCCTTTCCCATTCCTTGTCCAATGTATGTAGTAGTATGTGGGCATTGGATTCTTCCAACGAAATCTTCTGCTTAACTGCCACCATGTTTTGCGACCACTATACAAAGTAGGCTAGTCTGCACGCCATTACGGTATCTTTTCGTTAAAATGCTTCGCGTCAAAACACTTAAAGTGGAAAATATAAGCAGAAGCAATGTATTTATTATTTTTCACAGAGAAATTCGAGCCTCTTTCCATCATTCCTAAGTCATTTTCTACCTCGTCTTGAAGGAAATAAAGAAGCCGGTATCAACCGCTGGAAAAAAAAATACCTTTAGGCCCGGCCTAGAGGGACAGATTTCGAAGTTTTTTTGACAGCTCATTTTACTCAATAATTGTAGTTAGGGCTAGTCATATCCAACATTGTTACAAAAGTTTAAGATACTATTTAGAAGATTTACATTAACTTTGAACGAATCTGATATTGTGCATACTAATGAAATTACGATTTTTTTATCCGAAAACCCCTATTTTTTCCACCCCTTGAGCTAATGATTGGTGTTATCAAAACATCTTTCAAACAAAAGGTTTTGGTACTAGTCTTAGGAAGTATAATGAATTCAAACGAATGCAATATATTTCATACTAAGGGAGTTTTAGTGATGTTTCAATTTTTTCAAAAAACCTTCCCTTGGTCCGATTTTGCCAACTAACGCACTAGACCGAGATTTTCCACAGTAATATTTTATGTATCAGTCTGGAACTAATTGGTGCAAAATTACAGCAGTTAACCATAAAACGAAAACTATGTAGAAATGTTCCGGAAGTGGCACCATGGTAACGACTACAATAGGTAGCCTTTCTTCGAATCCTATCTAAAAGACAAGCATCAAGGTATTGATACGGACGAGCTCCTGCGCAATGGCGCGGTTAATGGACATCGCGGCGAGAGAGGAGAGAATAAATAAACAAAGAAAAAAAGCGGAATGGAGAGGTGAGTATGGGGGTGGCAAAAGGGTGAGTCGAAAACTCAACGGCATAAAGTGAAAGGAATGAAAACAAGCCAAGGAATTTCGATCGCCAGCCTTCTCGACCCACGGTCGCTGGTGTGACGTCAACAAAACCAGGTCAAGCATTTCGAAAAACGAAACTGATAAAGAAAAAAGGATGGCTTGGTTCACGCTTATAAACGAATTGAAGTGAGTAGGGAGTCGATAGAGTATCGAAGGTGCGCGGTACATTCCCCTTCACTTGGGACCAGTCTCATTGTTTTCTCTCTTCAACACAATTATATCCTGTTTACATTCAGCTTGTTACCGTGATAATCCATTACAAGGGTAATATTACGTAATGCGAATGCCCGATTGGCGCCAAACATGGTATTACTATTTTGACCATGATTATCTGTCCACAATAGTTGTTTTCCACCACCCGAATGCACGTTGGTAACAATGGCCACGCAATCAATCGTCATCGACGTCATGTGACCAAAGAAAGTGATAAGGAACAAAAATGACGCACGACGAAGAGAGTAAACACTTTGATAGCATTTGTTATTGAGGATTGAGGTGAATGCGGATAGAGCTTACCAACGTTTAAAACTAGTAATGCGAACAGACTACCTGTCTCTTCCGAGCCCTACGGACAACTGCCATCGACGCGGAAATCATATACACTCAAAGAATAGCAGTTAGGAGGTGTTCTAAAACTGAAGTCATATGCGCCATTAAGGGATGGTCAGGTTTGCACTACTTGAGTGGATGACGGGCGGAGAGAAACCTATCGTCGACATTAGCCCACTCTTAGCAAGAGGCGCAAAGGGATCCACATTCAATGATCCCATCTAACGGACGGAGTACTGCCCTTGAAGGGTTCTCAACATACAAGTGGCGTTAGGGATTCAACTGAAAAATCTCCTCCACCGCCAGGACTCGAAACCGAGTCCTAAGGATGGGAAGTCAATAGCAAAAACACAAATCTCAAATACACTCAAATTTGAAGGTTCATGTTTGAAAAAACGCGACGGTAGTTTTCAAATTAAAGCACGTCCTCTTTCAGCTTATGAAATTCAACGTAGATTCATTACTAATCGAGTATTTTCCATCGTCAAAAATATATAACGTTAAAATAACGAGTAAACAGTACTCTTACCTCAAGTACAGTACCTCAAGCAGCTACTCTTAACTTATATCCCATAATTTCAAGATATTCCGGCGATAATGTGAGGAATTTCAACATTACGATTGAATAAGGATAGTTATTTGTCCACAGATAAATAAAAATTTAATTAAAACCTATGCTACGATGTTGTTAAATAATCTTTAGACAACATCACATTTAATTGGTAAAGTTTTATTTATTTTCGGAAAATTGCACATATTCATTAGATCATAATTAACTCCCTTGTTTTTACAAGTACCAACACTCATAGACAGTAACACTATTTGAGTTCAGCTATGGACAGGACATTCCTAGGAAACCACAGCCTATCAGATCAGATAGATCAGTTTAATTTTGAAATCAACCCTCGCGTTTATTCACAATAAAGCTTTCAACTCGAGCGTATAAAATAGCTGCGCCGACAACAGGTAAAGTGTAGAGAGGGAGGCTTTGCAGACGAGGAGAACATGAAAAAAACCAGTCTTGAACCCGAAGGTCGTTGTCACAGGAAAGGCTAGATCTCACAGTTCCTTCAATGTCGCATTTGCGAGCTCACATTACTGCAAATCCGTACTCAAAAGGTCTACGTTGGAAGGTTCCTACACACGATTGTCGCTCCTTAAAACGTCGCTTCTCACTATACGTCATTTATATTCAAGGGTTTATCTAGTATTACGATGGTTCCACCATAAAACGGCTTGAATGTCATTTCATTCGTATTATACCTACTTGTCTTCTTTGTGATATATTCAACAAAATCCTAACTTTCCATCCTATTTTTCTCAAATTGAACTCGAAATTATGTGGTGCTGAATGTACTACACTACCATGCAACTTGCCGATGAACACTGTCTGAAAAACGACTTTTCTGGCGAAGTATCCGTTCCCAATGTGTAAGGTGCGGTAAGAAGCGCTACTAAAATCACGTCAGTAACCGGTTTTACGAATCATAAGTATATACGGAAACTTTAATTACTGAATTAAGACGAGACTGTCTCAGATAATACGACAGCGAAATAACTACGGACGCACTGGGGATGACAGAGTATTTCCACCGAAAAAAGTAAATGTGATAGGCACTTGGTGAAGTGCCTATCAAATTTACTTTTGTGCTTAAGCCTCATCAAGAACGTTTTTCCAGAAAAGAACTGTACCTTCGAGTATTAGCAAGCCGCGGTATAGCGGTAGCGGACCATGGTGGAAATCGCCTGCGCGAATCGTGAAGTTAAGGGGGGGGAAGGCTCGTTTTAAAGGGATAGGCTGAGAAGCAAAGGGGAGAGGACAGCACATGGTAGGCAACGCTGCCAACGTAACTTAATTTCACTGAGAGGGCACGAAAGTGTCAGCGGCGTGTTTCACGACAGTATTTACAATCCAACGCCGGATCAAATACGCTGACAATGTTCACAACCCATCGGAGAGGCCCATCTTAACAATTGGATTAAGAGCTAGAAAGTAAATGTGAATACTTAGCAGAAAGATAATTTTGAATTTGGCAACGAAGGTTTGCGACTCGGTAGGTTAAAGCAGAGACTAACTTCCTCCCCCGTGAGGAGCTAGTTCGTAGGGAATTGACTTTTCCACTGAAAAGGGCAGACTGCGCAACTGCCACCACGTTCCGCTACCACTACACCCAATTAGGCAAATCTCCTACCTGAAAATCTATCGGTCGCGAGTAAAAATACAATCAATGGATTGTTTTGTTTGCCTAAGCACTAAGGTTTTGGCATGCTATATGATGCGATAATACCTTGCCAGCTGGGGTACCCAAAGCCGAAGTCTCACTTCGGGAAAAGAGCGAACGATAAAAATTATTATAGGTATCGAACACTGAATGGATGTGAGCACTGAATGACTAAAACGTACCATAATTTTACGGCATTTTGTCTTCTCGCAAGAATTCATGGAATGGAATAAAGAGTATCAACTGCCAAGTGACAGAGCACAGCGCCAGGGAAATCCATAGGTAACACGGCGACCATCATCTACCCGGCAGGTTTCGAACCGGAGAACTTTTCGGGAATTCTAGATCATCCACGTAGGAATTTTCGGGAGTGCTTGATCGGCTACCTGATAAATGGGGAATTTTACGCAATGAAAATAAATGTAATGACTCCAAAAACAGCAGGTTGGCCTAGATAATTTTTCCATATGCAATGAAAAATACGTTTATATCCCCCACTAATTTTGGCAGCACATAGTGACAGTTTGACATCAATTTCCGATTTACAACAACAGGACGTTCGTGCAAGCAAAGGTTCACAGTGGACGCTTAGGGAATCCAAGAAATCGATACTTAAATCGATTATCCCGCTCCCCAGAGGAAGGGCAGTATTATCGGGGTCGACCCACCCAAAGTTAGATGAAATCAAGTTGGGAATTATTGGACAAAAAAGTGCGTAGGCGTACTAGTAGATAAGTTATTATGGGAGGTGACCGACAGCTAAAGTCATTTGCGCCATTAAGGTGGTTGAAGCGATTTTTGTTTATGTACAGATTTACGTGAAACTTTGCATACGTGTTCTCATTAGTGAAATGTGTAGATAAAAGTAAAAAATATCATCATACTGATTTCAGTTTTTAAGTTAAGAGCAGCAACATTTGTAAAAAGTTGTTATGATAAACTTAGAAGTGTTGCCGAATTGTTGAAGGAATTAGGGTGGGAATCTCTAACTGATCGAAGGGAAAAGTATAGCCTAAGTATTTTGCGAAAGTTCAAAGAGACGAAGTTTTTTTACATATTTCGCTAGAGCCACATATTTCGCTAGAGCCAACGTATTACGGTAGAAACGATTACAGGAATAAAATAAAGGAAAAAGATTGCAGAACCGATAGATTTAAAATGTCATTTTTTCCGCGTACGATATGGGACCATAATAGTTGCGATTGATTAATTCTATGAAATTCCCACACTCACTAGGTAGAGTAGACTTTGTGCTGATGTTTAATAACATATCATCATTATTAACACCTCATCCCTCTTAAAATCTCCGGCATGATTTTGTTTTCTAAATGAATTAGTACCTTTTAGTATTCAGAAATTAATAGTATTACTAATACTAAGCAGTGGTTGTATCTTAACGAGAGTACTGTATGTTAGCATCTTCGTATAATTAGCATTCTCTTAGTTTCTGGTTTCACCGAGCATTGTTCTCCTGACTGGTCTGCGCCTAGCTGCGGGGGAGCGGGCGAGGTTCTGATTTGCACTGGGATGAGTGCTGCAAGTCTAGTGTGGAATTACCCCTAGTGGTGGCTGGCGCGGTACTTCGCATATATAGATGAACACACAGCAAAGAAGAAGAGACGAATTCAATGGACAAACTCGAAGACATAACTCCCACCAGAAAACAATAACGGCAGGCGAATCGATTGGGAGAAGTGAACGCATTGAGAGAATCATCAAAGATGTTATAATAATGAATAATGTGGGGGTAAAACGGGTATATGATTCAAATAGTTGTAGTAGTAGAGTTGCACTAAACTAATCTGTCTCTATGATTGCTGACAAGTGGTCACATTTCCTAAAACAATATTCCACAGATTGCCACTCTAGGTGGTTCCACCGTGACAATTCTTAAACATCCTTTAATTATATCCTCGCTACTCATAGAAAACCGAGCCCTTTGTTTGATATAGACAACAAAATTCTACACTTCAACGCAATTTTTTTAATGAGCTTGAATCGTAGCTCGCATGATGCTCTATGCGAGAAAAGTGAAACGGGGGAAACATTTGTCTACCTAATATAAATATCATTATCACGAAAAACTGTTCGCAAGAAGCAAATTCTCCCGGGGAAACGAATGTAAATCAAATTTAGTCACCTACCATCTTATTTGATGAGTTATTAGCAAATTATTAAACAAATTGAAGTGAAAATATGTTCAATTTAAAATTCAATAATAAAAATTCAATTCCTTTTTTTCCTTCGCTTCTATTTTCCAATTTAAGGAAGTTAAAATAAAAATTCAATTTAAATGGTGCTGCAGTCGGCCCCCTGAGGCTAGAAAATATGTTCATTCAAAATATATCAGTCGACTAATATGTATATTTTGAAAATAATGTTGTTTATTAAATAGCTAAAAACAAGTCATTAGTGAAAGCAGTTTTACAAACATTACAAGTAAAAAGTTGGAATTTAGAAGTTGTTTTGACTCACTCAGTCGCCGAGGAAGCTCCTTAAAACGCACATTTGACAGAAAGAAAATAATGTAAATGTGGAACATATTATGTAAACACGGAGGCACTTGTGAGCTACGAGTACTTTTTTTCATTAGAATATTAAATTCCTCATGAAATAGATGTAACTATAAATTAAACTTTCCACATTGTTTTCATTGAAATCTCAAAGCACCTGATGTGCTTTATAAAGAATTTAATGCCAAATAAATTATTTTTTGGGCGAGCTAAAAAGACTTAATATTTTGAATTTTAGCTTTGAAAAAGACTAAATGTATTTTGAAGAGTTCTGCGAGAAAAATACGTTTTCCACAGTCAAAAATTGGAGCTGCAACGCATCGTACGCAGGGCGATCTCGTAATAGATCAGATAAGATAACGCGTTCGATTGATTCATTGTCCAAGGCGAAACAATAGGCCTATTGAGGTGGAGTATACATATGCAATCAAAGCGGTCAAAACACAATACGTATCATTCACCTGCACTCATTTTTTTGACAGTTATTACAGAGCTGGCATAATACATATAATGAAACACGACAATATCTGGTGACTTAATTCCATCAAAAACATTTTGGAGCAGAGATATGGAACATGGCAACGGGTTGCCACGATCGAAAAATACTGATTCACACTCGATCACCCCATTTCAGCATTGTAGAGGTCGGCTCGTATTTGGAGTTTTGGACCCGATTCGTCCCAGGTGCTTGAGCCCGTGCCTGCCACTTGCAGGCACGAAGTGCGAAATGACCTTAGCTGTCGAAACACATTAAACGGAAGTACCACTACTATTAATGAGAATTTAAATTATATTAACCCTCACACCGTGACGTCGGTCTCAGATCGCTATGCCGTATGATTCGTCCTTTTTTTCCCTCTCCCTTTTCCGTTAATCCTTTAGCCCTTCAGTACCTTCCTTGGAGAAACAATCATTTCGATCCTTTGGATTGTTCCCCCAAATCGCAAAATTCTGAGGTTATTGGAAATATTCTTTTTCGAATTTGTTCCAGGATTTCAAGTCCGAGAGACCGACATCGCGAATGGGGTAACTTCGTTCCAATCATCGGAAGCTCTGACATATAAGGCGGGCATCAGTCCCACAAGAAAATGTAATGAATAGTTTCCACTTATACGCTGGCTATGTGTTTACTTAGGTTGAACTCGACATTTATACTATTAATTGGTGCGGAAAAGCATACTTCGCAGGACTATTAATTAAGGGTACAACGACAATGATTGAGAGACAGGAATTCAAATCTAAGATTGGAGGAGTACTGATTATGTTATATATTAGTATGAAATAAAAACTCAAATATTTTATGGATGAAAAACAAATTATTAAATAGCGGTCTGAGACCGACATCACGGTTGACGCAACTTTTTTCACATCACGGTTTATGGGTTAAGCCACCAAAATTTATAACATGGAGTATCTGAAAAGTGTTTGCGGTAAAAACAGAAGGGATACTGTTAGCAATGGGTAGGTGTTGAAATAATGTGGAATGGATGCCTCGCTAATGGAGATGTATGAAAGAAACAACTGACTTTAATTGGGCCATGTCGAGAGAATGGATGAGAATCAAATAACGAAGCAGATTTTAATAGAAGAGTGACCGGTGTGAGAGGAAGTGCCATGCCAACAAAGTCATGGGTGAATGTGGTGGAGAATACCATTAAGATAAGGGACATCAGGAGTCTTAGGAACAGGAGGGCCGGGCGTATGTGAAGCAATGAATTAGTGTAACTGAATCAAAATAGATACGCAAGGATAGAGCAGTATGGAAGAAATTATTGAAGCAGTCAGCAGTACAGGCTTATTATCACCGAAAATTAACCTTTTGTGACTGTGCCTACCCCTGAACAGAACGGCGTGATGGGTATGTATTTACTATTTTATAATCCTACCAGGTTCGTCACATGAAACAAATGCGAGCAATGCACTCCGGTGAAATATTAAACATTTATTACCTAGGAGAAAGATTTGGAAAAACTTTTCACAGAGTTGATTAAATGTCTAGAAATGTAGTTGACATACAGTAGGGTTATGAATGGTGCCCGTGACTTCTTTCCCGTTGCACCTTGGGGCATTAGGAAAGACTTAAAAGAAAAATATTCTTCGCTTCACACTATTCTATCCATTATGTCGTGCCTAAGTAGAATGCCTACGAATGGAAGCGTTGACAATATGGCGGAGTGAATATACAGTTCGACCAATAGCCGAACGTCGCGAACCAGAATTGAAGGAAATTCAGTAGACCTACTCTTAAAATAGTATTGAGGAACCTTAAATGCTCGACTTTAATATAAATATGTAAAACACAAAAATATACAAATTTTATGGATATAATACATTGATGTTGAAGGTAAAAGTTATATTAAAAGGTCTAAGATTTTCCTGGCGAATCTGATGCAAAAAAAGGTTTCTCGGGTGTTCCACCGGGTAATAGTTCCATATGCCTACGGCAGATATGGATCCTATTATCCGGTGGAATACCCGAGAAACTTCTTTGCAAAAGTTATATTCATAGCATTACGTATGTAACTAGATACAAAATGGAATACGTGACTGATTGTAGAAGACCACAAGTGGAATACAGCATATGTGGGTAACAGGGGTTATAACTGTGGTTGAGTGTAATGGAGAACTATTAAATGAGTTTCCATGCTTATTTATATTATCTTGTATGTATACAAATTGCTGTTGTTATAATTACCAGACGTTTCCCTGATTCTCTACTGGGAATTTCTTCCTATAAATCTGTAATTCATATTCATGATTCATATTTCCATTTTTTTTTAGCAATATCTGTTTGTTTAAGTATTTAAGTAAAAAGCAGCAATTTTTGTAGATCACAATTTTCTGTTTCGTCTATAGTTAAAAAACATTGCAACTTTGGAAGTAGGTAAATATTATTATTTTAAAATGGCGTCATTCCTATGCCCTAATGAGCTAACTCTCCGCTCATTCCAGCGTCAACGTATTGTAGCTTGCAGTTCTTTCCCACAGCCCGTACCCTCACACAACAACGCAGCTGAGAACTCTGTCCAATTCCACCGACTATTCCAAGTTTCTCGAGGAATTTATATAACTGCATAAAGATAACTTTAGCGAAGGCTTAAAAGACGAAAAAAGTCGTGGAACACTGCCAAACTGTTTCTGCTTTAAGACACGTGGGTAATGAAAGTCCCTCAGTACTTGCTAACGCCAGTCAGTAATGGACACGCCCTCTTGCTTTGCATTTAGGTTCCAATGTCACGAACGTCGATTTCACTTTCGATTATTCGGCATACTCTTGAATTACTCCCGTCCCTCTCTTTGAAATGCGATCGTTGGAGAAATAAACCACGATCGGTGAAGTAAGAAACTCAGAATCAAATTAATCGACAGCAATAAAATAATTAGTGGAATTTCGTACCGTGTTTTTGTAACAATTAATTCTAAGAAATTCAGAATTATATTCATTATTTATCATCAAGCATAGTTTAACCGACTTATTTGGCCCAATATCGCGTAAAATACGTTAACATATTTTATGAGAGAAAGAATTATGACAATATAACCGGAGGTAAATGAGGTTTTCAAAGAAAACCCTTCAATTACAGTCGAAGTAAATACACTAAAAGGAATGTATACCGGATTTAAACAATTTGTCGCTCACATAATTGGATAAAAGACAAAAGTTACTTTAAAAAGAGCTAAAAATCTTTTGATTTTACCACAGGAAATATGCATGATAGGGCTACGGCGATGTGCACTAATCTTATTCAATTCAAGCGTTTCTGCCAGCCCTTGGTGATGGTAGCATAAAACTACATGGTATTTTACAGCCATAACTGAATAATAAAGTGATTTGAAACTGCTTCATGAGCTTTTTTCTATTTTTCGTTAATACTTAATTTGAAACCACTACTTACTTCCTATCATTCAAGCAAAAAGTAACTTATATGACCGTTACTTATAGAATACCATAATAACGGTCATTTTTAACAATGTTACCGGGATATTTTAGAAAAATCAGACCTTCAATAATATTTTGTCCGTCAATTCACGGCTTATATCACGAATTCCAAGGGCCAGCGAGCGTCGTTAATTCCAAGTGTCAACTCTAAAAAAAAGCACGCTAACATAACTCTAACAGAAGGACAATCACACATTTCCCACATGTTGCATCATTTCTTGGACAAATACATTTCCGTTATCAATTTTGATGACAAATGGAGTGTCCATTATATGAAAAGCCCCCTGAAACTCAAAACAAACAGCCTTTACAGCACTCCAAAACCGTTAACCATTATAAGCACAATTCCTATATCGTCTTTAATAGCTGCCGGGATTTTTATTAAATACTGCCTTCGATTACAATTGGGAACTGAAATAAAAGCGTGTTAAAAAGGGAAGCGTAATAGAAACCGTGCCCTTCAGAAAATTAGAATGGAAAAAACATTTTGGAAGCGGCACGAGTAAATAATGCAGTTCATAGGAACTCATTCATCGCCTTTCCTGAGCAAGTGCCGAAATTGGGAGTGGCATAACTTGATAATATAAGTAATAAAAATGATAACTTAATTTCAAATATACTTCGTTTATTTGCACAGACAATATCAATAAAAAGGTAAAGTAGTTATACAATTAACCGAAGTCTTTATGGAATTTATTCAGCACTTACTGTATGCTATCATCATTTAGATATTCCACTAAATAACCATTGAGGCTGTGAACTTACTGAAAAAAGTTAAGTAAAGTTTGCTCTTCAAGCACGGACTTCAAAATTTTGAAACGGACAGTAAGTGGCCTTAATTTAATTTCGTCAAACACAGTGTATTCTCAGTAATGACAGGAGTAGACTACCACCTCCATTAAACAGATATGTAATTGTGCTGTCTCGTTCACCATGCCAAAATATATAACCAAATTGGTATGATACCCGTCAATCCTCCCTCTACGTGGTTATGTTTTGAAGAAGCAGACGTCATGCCCCATGCGACCTCATCTCAAAACCAAATGAGTAGCAAGCAAATTAAAAGAAAGAAAGGTATAGGTGACTTATTTCCCTTGTGCTTTTATATATTAGGTATGCATTTCAACACTCAAATATTGTGGCATTCGACTGTGATTCCATAAATTGTAGATATACTGATGGAAAAGAAATCTGTGATTCTTTGGAGACTATTTAGGTGAATCATAAACATCTTATATTGCATGAAGAACTATTATTTATTTCTCATTTATTACTCATTTATCACACTCCTTTTACCCTTTTCATTGACTTTCACCGTCAATTACGATTTTCTATGCTTGATTTGCTCAGTTGATTTCGAGTTCTGGTTTCAGCAGAGTACCTACTAGAGATAAATTATTCAACTTTTAACAGGTAGAGCTGAAAACTGGTTTCTACTTTAAAGGGAAAATAGATCGTGTAGAAGGAAGCAAGTAAGATTTTACTGAGGCGATAGAGTCGGTATCAAGCATCTTCATAACAGTCCACTTTGTACCACATAAATGCTCAACTGCATAAAATATGTCAAAGATATTAAAATAGAATATTCTTACTTTCATATATTTTACTCTTTATTTCGATTCTTATGCCAATTGACAGCTGAGAAAGCAAAGCATGAGCGATAGACGTTATTTTAGCCTCGAACGCATTATAAGGAATTTAGAAGCGTTACGTTGCCACGGAATGACATTCCGACCGGTTTCGTTACAATTTGGCATTACGGGGTATGAAAAAGGTTGCAGGGTAATTACATACCATCAATGACGTCATTATGAAGAAACAATTTGCTTTTTAATATAACATTTGTTTTTCATCAATTTCTTTTAAGTGTCAGCCACAACAATCACCAAAAGGCAATAGGACATGAAATGCAGCACTCCCAAATAAACTAAAATACATGAACTTGTTTCTATTGTGTGCGAAAAAAGGTGCATTTTCGGTTGTGAAGACATTTTTAGTGTTCAACGAGAAATCAATAAATAAGATAAATAGCAAAAATCCACAGAGGGAAAATCATTCGCCTTGACAGGAACGCGAACCCAGATCCCTCGATATCGCGCCGAGGGCTTTAGCCAGTTGAGGGGGTCCTTCTCCTCTGTTGATTTGTCCGAAATCCGGGATCAAGTCACAGACGAGGCGAATGATTGGATTCGCGTAGGCGTCCCTGTGGATTTTCGCACTTATGATTACTTGCGGATGACTAGGTAAAGGTAATACCGTGGCTAGTCTCGTTATCCTAAAAAACTTTTGAGTTAAAGCCTTAGATCTGAATGCTTAGTTAATTACTCATAAGTTCCGCCATAAAGACAAGGCTTATGCGTCATTAAAATTACTTTATTTTCACTTTTTCTTAAAACTGCCAACATTTAAAATAAAATTAAAATATTTTCTCTGTTATGACTGGAGAAAAACTCAACTACACTAAAAGACGTTACTTAAATGAAAAGTCCTCAGCCGTCTCGAGCCAGTATGGCTCGATTATTCCGAGTGAGCAAGAAAAAGGGAAGACTCCTCGCGAACCGCTTCTGTATGGTTCACTACTTCTCTTCCGGCGAGCGGAAAAGTGTTATCACGAGCCGACGACCGTCGGGCAAGACGAGATGAAGCTAAACAAACTCGGCCATACCAATGGGAAGGAGAGTACTTGAGATGTGCACTCCGGAGAATCCCACGAGTCGACACTCAGGCTTGAACGACTACTGAACAACACAATGGGGAACTTGCATGCATGATCCGCATTGTTCCCGTGGCTTCGTGACTTCAAGAGTAGCTTCCTCAACCCTAAATTACGCACTATAAAACTCTGCTCAATCCTTTCAGTGCCACGGAAATATTTATGAGAGTACCCTGAGGTGCCACTATGTGTTTTTCTTTGGTATTTTGCATCACATTTTTCTGAAGTTCACGTCTTGCTTATTCAATGACATTCTTCCGGTTTTTTGCATGAAAGGTAATTGCTTATTTCTAAATTATTACATACTAGTTAAATAATGAACAATAAGCTCGGCCTGGAGAAGCATAATGAAAAATCGTCGTTAACACTCCTAGCAAAAAACGATATATGTATCGCTGATTGTCAAGGGCTAAGAAGTTTTAAGCGTGCAATGGGAGTCTAAAATTGTTTTCATATTTCTGTTGTTTGTAATCGAAATATATTTTCTATCAATTCGTGTACACAAAATTCAACCTTTCCGCATTACATTTTAGTCAAGTCACTCTCGAAATCACATAAGTTTAGGATCGAAAACGGACGCACAATAAGAAAAGGTTAACTATGACAAATAATTGCAGTAATTCATAAATAATACAAAAACTAGACTCCTCGAAGCCTTTTTTGTTTATTACCAGTAAGAACACAAGTCTAGTACAATTTTTTTGCGAAAATTCCAGACACTTCTGTAAAAAATAGTTTTTCTAATGTCAGTGCTATTTCAAGTAAGATTTAAAGAAATGTGTAATTACAGAGTATATGTTTTTGTTGAGATTAGTTCTTGGTATTTACTTTCAAAATCACAACTGTCAAAAAATAACTCACCTTTCACAAAAAGATTCTATTCAAAATCCCAAATATCTTTATATACATGAGCACTTAGCCACAGTGGAAATCTCTCAGCATTAAAAAGCAACGGGTCTCGACAATACGTTTTCTAATATGCTATAGGTACAATATATTTCTTGGCAATATAAAAACAAGAAACGATAGCTATAGGTACACATTTTGCACATTTTAGCTAACCCTTTTCTTTATAGCAATTCTTAACACTCCCCAGAAGTTCATTTACTAAAGAAGCACAATTTCGTAACAAAACAGAGTCATAGAAATCAAATAAAAATAAGCGTTTCTGGTGCATATGATGATATGACTATGTCAGTGCAAGAAAAATCAACGAAGCTTAGTCCGTGAGGTTGAATCCTTGAATAGACAAAGATCCATGGTTCGATTTACGGTCCAGGTGGAATTTTTTTCTAAAGGCAATTTCTATGCTTTTCACACGCCAATATTTCAGCGCGCAGCGGAATATAGCTGAACAACACAATAGAAGAACCAAGCTTACTGTAGATATCTCGCGTCATAAGCAAAATGAAAGCGACATTTCTGGATTTATATATACTTTTTTCTTCGCCTCGGTGCCCTTTCTATTTCCCTCGTTGATTACAACATAGATGAACAAAATCAAGTTCTCCAAGCAGTGGGCAAAATAATTTGCATTGTCTTGAAATCCAGTTCTCGGATGAGTTATCAATTTAAAATTCATCAAGGAAAGGATTCCGACCACTTGACTAACGTAAAGTAACAGGCCGCATACCCTATGTAGAAGTATTTTTTGGTAGGCTCCTGTTTTTGCTAAGCTTACCGCTAACCAACAGTTACTCTGATGTCAGTTAATCACAACTTCTTCCTCACCTTCACATTTGTACAAGATTGTCCATTTCATAAAACCCTCCGTCGACCAACTGCCTTTCAACAATTCTCCCATGTAGTACATAATCTGAGGTTTCAGGCGTGATTGAGTGGAAACGGAAAATAACTGCAATTGAGCAACTTAAAATTGAGTAACTTCCACTATGCTAGGGTTTATTACGACCTGTTTCGCTTTTTACAGCATCTTCTGATGCAGGTTCCCTGAAGATACTGAAAAAAGCGAAACCGGTCTAAATAAATCCTATCACAGTGGAAGTTACTCAATTTTTTAAGTGCAGTTACTCCCATGTAATTTCCGCTTCCCGTATAGTACGAACATCCAACCATAGTCATTATTTAGTTCATCTTCCTCTTCATACAGATTTCTTATCCATTCATCCGTATTCCTACATCTCATATGCCTATATCTGCGACTATCCTCTAAAAATGTGTAAACCCACGCTATATTTTCTTCAGAGGCATTTTCATTACCCTCATACTCAGAATATCGATAATACATGGTCTTCCATGAGGGCCTTATTATTTTTCCTGACTACTTCCATCTTCCATGGGCTAAAAAGTTTTCATCTTGGTTATCACACTTCTTCACCGATTAAGCACGTACTTAAATCCCCAAATATGACACATGACCAGCCAACCATCAAGATATTCGCAGAGTTTTTCCCCAAATAACCCTTAGCACTCATTCATTAATACAAACTGCTGGAGTAATCATTCATGAAAAAACGTTAGTATAAACTCCAAATTGACCGAAGAGAAAACAATATCCATCATTGAATGATAATACTCCCTTATCTCAATGACTGATGATTTCGAAGAATCTCCACGAAAATAAAACATAAAAATATGTAACCCAATGGTGGCCAAGCTTTATACCACAAATTAAAGTACCCCCTATGTTATTTCACAATAAGATACGTTTCAATAATATATTGTTCTCCACTGAGCATTAAAATCACATTAATGTCGCGTACACCCTTATCAGTTTCATCGACGAGTCATTTCGATACGATTGGAGGCAGTTTCAAAGGGTTGAAATGGATGGACCGAAATACTACAGGATGGTTTATATTTTTAAAAAAGTATTAAATAAATAAAACATTTCAATCGATTAACAAGTTGCACACTACAAATGTTACGAGCAACTAACTTATAACTATCGTTATATACGATAGAATTCTCCCATAGGTATAGTAAGTAATTAAATGTAATGATGAATGAATTGGACTGCGAAGAATTAATAGGTAAATTAAGAATACAATACGTCGAAAGACAATGATGGGGACTAAGGTGGAAGTTAGGATGAAATAACGCAAGATAAGACGAGGAAGGCACTTAAGCTTAGAGCAACCTCTGGCAATAACTGCCCACGATACTGATCTGACAAAACAGCGATAAATGAGTTGGGACTACATTTAGAAATAATTCAACATTTAGCAAATGATAAAACAAACGGTAAACAATTACTCAAAAATTCTCATGGGTTTAATAATAAACTAAATGCCGGACGCTAGTAGGAGGCCCTTGGGCAGGAGTTCCGGGCACGGATTACTATAACGGTTCAGGTAATAATCGTGGTTCTGCTCGTGGGAAATTCTATGTAACTCGGAAGTCGAGCCAAAAGTTTGTAAGGAAATATTTAGGAACATTAGTACGAATACTAGCGATAATAGCTCTGCTTCACTTATATCTCTAGTTTCCCGCTGAGCTAAATAGAGTAAACGGCCAAGAAATTAAGAGACAATAAAGAAAAAACAACTACTGATAATAATTCTATCGGTGATAACTTACGATTCTCACAGTGATGATAACTACTGAAAATATATATGCTACTGTAATGAAAAAATATTTACCAAGTAAAAACGAAAAATATTTACAGGAAAAACTCCAAGATAGTAATAAATACTCCGATTCGCAAATGCATACTCAAAAATAGCGGTTCCTTGGAAAAATATGACATCAGAGCCGTAAGTCACCGCTCTCGCCCAGTTTAATTAGGTTAAGTTCGATCACCTACAAGTTCACCCCGTTTTTCCATGCGAAATATTGTTCTGCCGTATCAACATTCAACAACAAAGTAAAGAAATGGAGATTGCTCCAGATATCACACCGAAATACAACTGATGCCGACTATCGGGATTGGCTTTACTATCTCGTGATAGGGAAGCATACAATCAAGACTCTATAATAACTTTTCCACATAAATAGCCGCATATATTACCTCCCAGAAGAAATTAAGACCGTCAACACGAGCGAATAGTCATTTAAACGGCTTTTTTGTGAGGAATTTAGTTTTCAAAATATGATTGTCTTTCAGAGTAGGTGATATCACAGGTACGACGGAACGTATTCAAATTAAATTTTCCATAGAGCCTCTTATCTACAGATAATCTTAGTTTAAGAAGTCTACAAAGAAATCTATTAATAACAACTCTGAAAGGACGTTTTATCAAACGAATAGTGTGGGTATTGGAAATGGAAAATATTATGAGCAAACTATTGGCTAAAACATTTACATAGCTTACATTCATTACAGGGTTTTAAGAGTGTTATTGCACTAAAATGTCTGGTATCAAAGGAAAAAGCAATGTAGGGATTACAATTTTTTTTATATAGCACAACAATTCTCACAGCTTATTTGTCACTGAGCTTTGCCGAGACCTGTTTATTGTTACAATTAATTGCATGACAGTAAGCAAAGGGGCCTACCGTCACAAATAATACTTCCCATGATAAACGGCACATAGTCACCTCTTCATGGTGTTCCTCGATTACCTCTAAGAACTATGTAAATATTTAAGCAAACACATAGACCCATATTAAAGCCCGTTTCACACGATACATGATCCGGCACTAGTTCGAGAATACTCGCTATCATGGTAGATTTCCAGTATCGTGCAATACAGAACCAGTACGCTGGCTAGCAAGTATCATCGCTACCATACTCGCTGAGCTGCTAGTTTGCTACTAGCTTCCAGTAAGATCTACTAAAAGACTACTACTATTAGTCGCTGTCGATCAATCACCTTTGCTTTTACAGTCGCCGTGCAATCTTCACTTTTTGAAATCAGCGCCATCTATAAATCATTCCGGCTATTAGTAATTTACTCACCGTGAAATAAATTATAAATAAAAATGTGTCGACAGTTGTTATGATCGCCTGCTACCATAGAAAGATTAACTGATAATTATATTAGACATGCGCTATGATATGAATGAAAATACCGTTAACTCGCTAGTACGATTCCAATGATAGTTTGAAATTTTCTTAATTTCATTCAAGTATTCTACCAGCTGATTGGTAGGTTCTTGGACAGTCCCCATTCTGTATCCCATCCTCATAGACATTGTCTCGCTTTCCCTCCTAAGGATGGCCCGTTATTAGATCCCTCTTCAATTCTTCATATCTTCTACCTCCTCTTATTTCGTCCAGAATTCCTATCCTCTTCCTTCCTCTTCCACGCTTCCCCAGTGTTCTCCCCTCTATCACTCTCTTCAACATCCTTCTCCAAACCTACATCTCAAACGCCTCAAGTCCAAGCACATCCTCCCTTCGCAATGACCAAGTTTCCGACCCATAGAGCGCCACGCTCCATATTAAAGTTTTCACCAGCCTCTTCTTTACGTCTCTTCTCAGACCCACCTCATCAATTCCTTTCTCTTCGAAAATGCTTCTTTAGCGAGCGCAATTCTGCATCTGATGTCCTTATCACTAAACCCATTCTCCTCCAAAATACTACTCAGATACGTAAACTGCTCGACCTGCTCTATCATCTGCCCTCCCACCCTTATATTCAGCCCCGCCTTCTTACTTCTAGAAAATCTCATTACTTTCGTTTTCTTGTGATTGATCTTCATCCCATACTTTTCGAAATTTTCTAGAGAGGCAAAATCATACTAGATTCAGTCCTCAATACCAAGTACCGACTAGCATACTAGGTCTTGTGGCGGATCAAGTACCCTGTGAGAGGGGCAGGTTGTAAGTGAAAATAGGATAACAAAGTAGTTTAACCTGATAATAGTAAGAACTGAAAAACACGAAGGCAACTAGTAATCAGCATCTTTTATTTTCTCTAATTAATTGTTAATTTTGACAATTTTCAAACGACCTATCCAGAATTCGAAAAAGTCCAATGAAATTGATGTGTTCCCGAATCTTTCACATACAATACTGGCTTAATCACTCGTAGTTCAGTCAATGAACGCCCAAAAGGGGGATGTAGAGGACAGAAACCAAACTTCAGGGATGTCTTTGGTAATGACAGGAGGTAAACATACGAAAAGTCCCACGTCACTCTACAACTGTGCCTCTAAGGACTTAGCTGTAAAACTAAAGGCTGGGCCGCTGGAAGGAAAAGTTTGTCAAAAAAATTAAGGAAATGAAGCTTTTTTCAACAAGTTAAAATTTTCGCTAGCAAATATTTCGATAACTATGATGAATAGAAATACATGCTAAAGAAATTATTTGTAGGAAATGTTGTCAGCTTTAATTTAAAAATCTGTACTTTTTTCGCTACCACGCACCGCTTTCGAGGTAAGCGAAAAAAGGATCTTCTGTGCCCCCCCTCCCCCCGCACACCTCATTGGTCCGGGGACTTTTACAATGTTTACCTACTATCAAATCCAAACACATCCCTGAAGTTTGTTTTCTGTCCTTTTCCATGTCCTCTACAACCCTATCATTGACTGCACTATCTAGACACCTCGTAGTATTACGTCGAAGTAGCCTCAACGCAAAACTTCTTCACACAGCCAAGAAACCTGAAACCACGCTCCAAAACACTACCAGGAGACTATGAACATTTACACCTTCCGCTGTACCAGATCGGATGGCCACTACCAATAATAATGCTCAATAATGTTGCAAAGAGAGAAGACTCTTCAGTTTGATCACCGATTAGATATTATTCGGTTCCCATTTTCCCATGGTTTAAAGTTTTACTTTGACGCATATTGTCGACAGTTATTTAATTCTATGCAAAAAACAATTTCCACGGAAATTTAAAAAAAAATTACGGAATATTGAACTGCTCTCTGGATACATTTTCCACATCAAACTGTGAGCTAAGTAAAATAAGACGCGTACACTCTTTATGTACGAGCAGAATATTCACAGCGTGGTTAAAAATAGTAAGGTATTTAGTGATATTTCTGCGAAAGGATCTATAATGAATATAAAAATGAAGAAATTATTTTTCCTTGCATTATCCTGCAGATTAAAAAAATAGGATTTATTTACCAAGTCCTTTCTACGATCCAGTTCCACGATCTAGTTTTTCTTGATTCTTTCAAGGACGATACCACTCCCAATTTCCATGCCTTCAAGGATCGCTGGTTCAAACGCTTCATACGTAAGGCGCTAGTGTAGCACACGGGAGCGGGTTAGCCATCTTACAGGCTACCGGAGAAGAACTGGCCGCCAGTCGTTCGCTAAAGCCGTGATTCCTGACTGTAGTTATCAAGGAAGGCGACCGACCATTGAGATTCACTGCGACATTAGGCCGGGTTCACACGAGGCCACTCATCAGCGCTTTTAAGTGGTTGTAGTGGCGCGTGGTGGTCGGAGCGATTTCTGTTTATTTACAGATTTGCGTGAAACTTTAAACACGTGTCCTTGAAAGTCAAATCTCTATATATAAATTATAAAGTGCGTTTATGTATGTTTGGATGTTCGAAATGTTTAGCCTCTTCCAGGTGTCGGACACCTTTCAATTTAAACTCAAATTAATTGTCTTGATGAGCTGATTTGAGAAAAAATTCCAAAAGTTTGTTTACGTAAAATATGTTAACTTATTTATGTAATTATATATTTTTCAGCGACTCCCATAATAAAAACACTTAAAGCTGGTATTTGGTTTCGTTCAGACCTTCTTTCGTTTGCAAAATTTAATTAGAAATAAAAATCGTACGAAATCGGGATAAATGCCAATAGAAAGAAAATTGATTAGAGATTCTTATTTTTATAACCGAATGCTGTTTTCCAGTCGAAATTGTGAAAAATTTAATAAAATGTATCGATATTAAGCCAAGGAGGTTAAAATAAAAAAAAGGTTTCTTTTCTAACCTCCTTGTATTTAGCAGACGTTTTGCGTTTAGAGTCATCGTCCCTATAACGAAAATGCTAATTGTTGAAGCCGAGGTTCCGTATACATAATAAATGACCATAAATGACTACACAAACATGCTTGACTACACATAGTGTTGTAGCAACCGTATGTTTACCGAGATATTAACTGCCTCTTTAAAATTCGGGAGAGGTGAAAGTTTACCTGAATAACTGTGTTAAAATTTGTGAAAACAAGGTAAGTGTGATAACCTTTTTAAATATACTTAATTAAATTTCTCACGCATTATTTTTTATGGAAATTGTGAGGGGCATATAAAATACAAAATAAACAAAACTTAACTTCTTACGACTTTACTGCAAGAACGAAAGAAAGCACGTGATATCACAGACGAGCGAAAATTGTTATAACCGTGAACAATAATTTAAAGGGATTGTTATTACACAATATCATTTCTCTCATAAGAAAAGCTTTGATTTGGTGCAAGGGTTTCGTAGTTTGCCTTTATAAAGGTGTATGTTTCACCTCATCCTCTCCATGGGCGGTTAATGAATTGTTTAGGGCAGGGGTGGGCATATAGCGGTCCGCGGGCCACATGCGGCCCGCTTAAGAGTTTTTTGTGGCCCTTGCCCTGTATACGTCCTCGTCCTCTTCACGACTAATGAATGCAATAATTTACATGGTGCGGCCCTCCGCTAACCTCCGCTTCCACAAAGTGGCCCCCGAGCCAAAATAATTGCCCACCATTGCTTTAGGGCATACTTAATGGTATTTGCAATCTGCACGTCACATCATGGGGATTATTTTTGCCCTATGAAACAGTTATAGTTTTTTCTTCTTCCCGTTTGAATTTCTACGGGCGCCCTCTACTAGTCTATAGAAAAAAAATTTAAAAACTATGTAACCAATTTGGTTTTTGGGCAATTCAATGTTGCTTTGGCAAATGACATATATTTCGAAATAATTCGATTACATGTGTACAGATTATCTCATACACAAAATTATACGTGTCATATTATTATAATGGTTGCTAACAAATATCAAGGCATCATGCCGTGTAAATAAAAAAAACGTATTTAGGTATAGTTTTTGCTTAAATTTCGAATTCCGCGCCGAAAACCCCTTAGAACAATGCTTTAATTTAGGTGAAAATTTTCAAATATAATTTTTGAATCATTTATTTTACTACATGAACGGAGATTTCCACCATATAAACAGTTGTACAAAAGTGAAATGTGGTTCAAGAATTATTTTCGACTTAATTGAGATGTTATTAAAATGTGCACTCAATGACTCACGATTGCCGTTTCAGCCACCTTAAGTATAGACGGGTACGTAGGCAATGGTAGGGTTACCTTGGGAATGGAAGAATGACGGAGAAACCCGGTGGCGGAATTAACTTACTCCAATACAAATGACGCTGAGGATCGAGTTGGTGCGATGTCTTGAATACAGGCTTCCTAACCCGAGGGCATGGGTTCATATTCCGGCTCTAGACCATTTTTCAGAGAAAACACTATCATGCCATCATTGCATTTTTAACGAGCACCATCAAGGTAAAATAATGAGAGCCACAATGCAAAAGTGGCAGGCATTTCGACTTCCATTACGATACCCACAATTATGACTGCGACCAAGTAGGTTCACTTCAAGTAGCTTAAAAACATACGAAAGGCTGCGGAATAAAGGCTGCAATTCTAATAAAATTACTGCTTCCATCGATGCTGAAAAGCATTTTTTGCAAATAAAATTGACATACAGGGAATATATTCAACCGCGAGAGAGGCCTTCATAAATGGAGACGTTGAGAACAGGTACAACGCTGAGAAGACATAGGGTACGTGAACACTTTCAACTAGTTCGCAATACTGTACGGCTCAGCAGCCAGGTACTTGAATAAATAAAATTACTATAAGGTGTCCAGCGCATTCAAATAATTTTTTCCCTGAGTTTTTCAGGTAAATTGTCGCATTTATCCAGGGTCTAAATGCACTTCGTTCCTAACACGTTTTAATCAAATTTTCTATAAAATCTGCACAATTTTTTCAGACTGAAAAAGGCCCAAATTTTGGGGCCTATTTAGAGTTCTATAATAGATGAAAAAAGATACACAAAGCAAACAAAAAATATCCCAACCCGGCTCATCCTCAAGGCTCGGCTCCACTAGGCTAGCCCGCCGCGGAGCCGGCCCGCGCTGCGGTCAAGCAGTGCTGGCAGGGTGGCGCTGGACTGCGCGAAGAGACGAGGAGGCGAAACAAGACGGCGAGGGGGACCACAGCACGAGCAGAACATGATATATGAACGGTGAGCGCAGCGCTGCGTTGAGCCGAGCAGAAGGCAAGCAAAGGCGCAGTTTTAAGCCCTCACTCTGGCCTAATAGAAATCAGCTGCCGTGCTATTTCCAGGGTTTTTCGGAAAAATGCAAAAATTCCCCGAGTTTCCCAGGACAAATAATTTCCCTGGGTTTTCAGGGTTTTCTAGGTCGGACACCCTGTACTTTGAAATTGCTTTGGAGATGAACATTTGGGGAAGGACGAAAAAATACCTTTCATGACGAGCAGGACAACCGAAGAGTTGTCTGCCATGCAGGGAATGGAAGGTGATGGGAGACATTTGAAGCAGATAAACACACTCTTGAGGTTCTATTGAGAAGCAATGAGACGTGACACCCGTGAGGATAAGGCAAGCTCGGAATATAAATTAAAGGAATAGAGATTATAGACGGATTGAGAGAATGCAGAAAAAAACGGAGCTGAAGCATTAAGTTCCATGAGTATTGGTAAACCACTAAGTTGTGAAATGGCTGACAATATCCGTACTAAACCTCTTTCTTATCTGCAGAAAATCCAGAACAAAATGAAGTAAACTAATGATCATTAAAAAAGCATAGGTAATATCGGGAGAACGTACATTCTGAGGGTAAAAATAAACGTTTTTGGGTCCACCTATGGAAAAATTGAATAATATTCTTAATCCAAACATAGAAGATGTTAATTGACTTTCGCAGAAGCCAAAGGCATTGAATTATTAAGCCATTTATAAACTACCCTGGTAAAAACGGCATGGCGTTTTCTTCAATGAATACAATTTGATTACGAAAATGGACAGGATTGACAACTGGAAGCTAAACTTCTGCCCCAAAGGCTACTTTAACGGCATCTTCCATTACGGAAGTGCTCCTTTAACTACATCGACATTCCGCAACCCAAGAACTCTCAAACGTCCGCGACACTATTTCTGCGTGGCTCGTCTCTGATTTCATGTTCGTCATAAATTCATGAGTGCGCAAAATCCATAGGACATACTAGCAGAATGTTAGTTCCAATGTTATATGACTTGTATAAATGAAAAACTTAAACTTTGTGGTTCCACAATGAAAAACTTTGTGGATCCACAATGTCTTTGTGGAACCACAAAGTTTAAGTTTTTCATTTATACAATGAATAAGTTCCACCAAGTAACGCCTGAAACTATCAGTTATATGACTTCTTGAAAAAGGGCGATGGTACCCACAAATTGGCTTTCAGTTTCAACAAAGGGTGTTCACGGTAAAAGTTAGTAATCTTGATACCAGCAGCCATCTAACTTGAGGTTTGGAATTTTAAGTCACATTTTTTCCACGCTTCCTGTCATGAATCCTGAAAAAACTCTTTCACTGGCAATATCCACGTAGTTGATTTCTTCTTCTACGGGATCCTTAAGATACAAGATAAGCTTAAATACCGAAATCAAACGGGTGCAGCGAAGATCAGATAGGCATGATTAAGGTCGTCGCCGTAACTTTATTGGAGTCAGAGGCCTATAGGATGGAATCATTATCAAGCCATAGGTTAGAATTTAGCCAAAATAATTAAATTTATCGGAAAATCACTTCTGAAAGCGTCAAAACATTTTACAAACCCCGAAACACTACGCTTGACTAGATTATAAAAATGAAAACCAATTACACCGTCAAGAGTACAGATATAAATTAACCTTTTTATTTGGAAATTCGATATCGTAATAACCGCCAATAAGAGTAGATAAATGCGCTGTTGGTTTGATAACTAAATGTATTTATGAATAGTTTTTTCCCAATTTAACCACTAATGACAGCACGTCTTACATACCTTCTTTACCTAAAGCCGATGTCCCACGGTCCAATTTGGATCCAATTTTTGTATCCAATTTGGATACAAGTGGAGTACGCCGTGTCCCACGGTGAATTTGTATCCAATTACCTTTTCGTCCAATCCGTTTCATCCAATTCCGTTTGGTCCAAACGGATAGAACATGTTCTAAATTTCCATCCAAATGTACGAAACCAGCCAATCAGAGGGCTGAAGAAAAAGAAGCATCGCTATGCGTTGTAACCTCGGTGTCTTGCAGGGAATACTTCTTGTTTTGCAATTACGGTGGATAGCGTGGTCAGGGTCGTGTGTTGTTATTATATTAAGACATGACCAAGTGAGACACAAAATGAAAATGAAAAAATAATAAATGAGACACAATATGAGGATTGGTTGGTCGCCTGAGGCAGTTGTTACGCTCATCAAGCAAATGCAACAGAACGAGTTCATGTACAATACGAAAGATGTGATGTATCGCAACCGGAATGCCAGTGGATGTGTTTTGGAAACTATTAAATATTAACTTCTAGAATCCCGGGATCCAAAACCCGGCATATTTTTTCATAGACTAAAATTTTGAGCATATATTACTTTTTTATGCGGAGAAGTACGATGGAAGGGAATCTAATTACGAGCCTCTTCTTCATTTCACACGAGTGGCAGTGAAGCAGTAAGTTAATACTTAATGAAAAAAGGAAACAGTGTAAGCATACTAATAGGTTTTACACTGCCGCCGATATTATGCTAATGAAAAACGCTCGAATTCAAAATAATTTTGGAAATAGACCAAACATGGTGCTGATGTCAAAAGGAAATATGCATGTATTCAGTTAACATTTGCTCCTTTAAACTGGTAAAAAATTGATTCCAAACCACTTATATTACGCCAATTTCCACTTTTCACGAATTCCATGATACCTATTTTCCTGGAGAGCATTCATAATTCCCCAGAGCCGCCGGAGAATTGACTATACTTTGAACCCTGGAGCCGCCCGTTTCGATCTCAATGATTAATAGATGACTAAGATCCTCTTTGCGACTGCTCTAAGTTGGAAAGACAAATGTCATTTCAATGAACGTTTATAGCACTACAGCGGCATAAGTATAACATTATCGCAACTATTATGTCCGATTTTAATTGACACACCTTTTCCTTGCGGGAATTAACCGCCTCATATTGGTACCCCGGTGCTTAATTCTACCCTCAACCTAGCTGAGAAGGGACATGGAAACATCCTCACTCATTCTCAAGTAATTCCGATAGTTTTCGGGATCGTTGGCAACCAGCTCCTTCTCCAACATGTTAAGCACGCCTCTTCCGACGCTTTCATCTCTTCTTTCCAGCCAAGGCCCAGTCCACCAGTGCCTTCCCTTTATTTACTTCACCACTTTTATTATTAATAAGCCTGAGCATCCGATTCCGACTGCTAAAACTGCCAAGACATTCTCACAATCCCTAACAAACATATTTGTTTACTATAATATCGTATTTCGTTTGTTTGGCATATTTTGGTCCAAATGTGATGCACCGTGGGAAATACCATTTCCGTTGTATACAAATTTTGGACCAAAAGCATTTGGACCAAAATTTTGGATACAAAAATTGGATACAAAATGGACCGTGGGACACCGGCTTAAGAAATGGCGCAAATGGCCTCAGTTGTCGGTCGTCTCCCCTGAGTAACTAACCAATCGAGTCCAAAAACTCGATTCAGAGTCCGGTCAAACAAGATCCTGTACGGTAACAGTCGAGAAAACTGTTGAACGCTGTGGACATCGGAAAACTGTCCAGCAGGGAGTATTACGCCATGCATGTGCGATTATATCTTCCATGAGGCTCAGAAAAATATCACCGAGAGATGTACGATGGGAGTTTTAATGGGTGCAGCGGAGAATCTTCCTTCCCGTCAATTCTTTCACTGTGCCCCAATTACTGGGATCAAGCCGCGCGCCCTTGCCCTCCAGTTCAAAGCAGAGGTCACGTTCTATCTTTAATTCCACCAATTGTGCGACCGACGAGAGCGTGCTCTTAAATTTAAAACATGGAGCTCCGCCGTGTTTAGGGACTCAAACAATGACAGTTTTAACGAGGATTTTTTTAATGTTTGATTCACGGCTTTCAACAAACAGAATCCTTAAACAGAGACACTGTCTAAACCGGTACATTCAATCATAGTGAACGGAAAGGTAGTTGCATCGCGACTACGTGAACCAAATGAGAAATCCCAGTAATCATTTCGCCATCACTATCAGTAATCTACCAACTGGACATGTAGTAGTCCTGCCTTAAGTCCCAAGTCGCACGATCATTTCCAACTTTTCCTTCAAAAAAAATCTCTTTTTACAGTATACAATCTCTCTCAACTCGTTAATCGGGTTGATGTAGTGGCTCGAGTCCAACTTCTCATTCCGAAGGCCCGGGTTCGAATCCAGGTACCCGCGGAGATTTTTCAGTGGGCTCGCGATCCCTAATTGGGTGCTATGTGGAAAACACCTCAAGTGTAGAGTAGTAGGTCCTTCCGTCGGGAGATACGCTAAATTAGCGTGAAACTTTGCATACATGTTCTTACTAGTGATATCTATAGATAAAAGTGAAAAAATTGCATCATATGATGCAATATATAAATATTGCATAGGATTCAATACATAAATATTGCAGCACCAATTTGGTTTTTTAGCAATTCAATGCTATTTCAACCCGAAGCCTTATGACACAAATCTATTTTGTCATAATTCGATAAAATGTGTACAGATTTTCTTCTAAACGCAAAATAATACATTTCATGCCATTTAAATGGTCGATAACAAATATTAAGGTGTCACGACGAGTACGATATTCGAATGAAAACATATTTCAATATAATTTCGTCTAAATTTCGAACACAACGCCGAAAACTCTAGTCATAACATGCTTTAATTAAGGAAAAAATTTAAATATAATTCTAGTATCATTTCCATTACTGCGTGTATTGTGAGTTCCAACGAATAAACAGAGGCACTTAAAGGAAATCTAGTCCAAGAATTTTTTTCGACTTACTTGAAAAATTATTCAAATGTGCACTCAATGATCCACGATCACTGCTCCAACCACCTTAAACACAGAGATCCCCATTGTGTATTTCGTTAAAAGTACGCCAATGGTACACCGTGTTTCTTTCCACCCTTCCCTCATTCCCTTACCCAATCAAAATGGCACAAATATACTCAGTTGCCAGTCGCCTCCCCGTATAACCAATCATTCTCTCCACCATCAAAAATTCCAAAATATTTTACTCCCTCTTCCGCGATTACTCTACATCCCCCATATTCACCCACTTCCATGCGTATACTTCTCATTAGGTCCCCCATTCAATTCTCCTTCATCTCTCGCATTTCTCCCACCGGCCTACCATCCTTTCATTACATATCTTACACTTCCACAATGGCTTTCCTCAACGCCCAATTCATTCTTTCTATCATCCTCCATCCCATATCACAGAAGCTTCGCGTCTACACTCATCCTCTTTCCGTAGCGACCAAGTTTCTGAACAATAAAATTCGATGCTCTCATATAAGGGTTTTATCACTTTTTATATCTACTATTCACTTATATTTATCACTTCCAAATGCCTTCGTTCACATTTCCCCACTCGAATACGGCATTTTAAGCAACTTCCCAATTCGTAATGGCCACCGCCCAGAAAAGTTAAGTAAGCCACAAAACATGCTTTCTCACACAAGAAAATATTCTGTAATGGCAATAGACCTCTGGACACCTATTTAAATAATGGCATTTATAAATATTAGAGGAAAAAACTTTACAAACATCTAAAGAAATTTGGGCGAAAGATTATTTATTTTCAAAATACGAGCATTTGAAAATTGCACAACTTCACTTCGGTCGAAACGTAATTCGCACCACCACCATCTTGAATGACGTCAGTTAATACATCCCTGCGATCCCTGCATTTGGTGCGTATGTGACGTTAATTGTTAACGAAGGAGTTTTTGAGGATTTTCATCTGCAATTTCTGTGTTAAACAGTACGGTTTAAAATGCCGAAGTGCAATATTAAGTATTGCATTGTGCCCAAATGCATTAATACTACGAAAAGTGCTCCGGGTACGTATTTTTTTACGATTCCCCAAAATACTGCCAGACGATCGGTGTGGATGAAGAAGTGTCGACGGAGGGATGTTCTGTCGGAAAAATCAACCGTGTGCGTCTGTCAAGATCATTTTGACGTAAGTAAACTGGATGAATATAACTATATTTGCTGTACTACGCCAATTACCATTTAATGAAACTTAACATTCGTTCTTAGAAATTGCTTTATGTATGTACATGAGGGCGGCAGCATAGTTTTGTTTACATTGTACTGTTGAGTTAAAAACCCTTTATTAACTAAAGATATATTTTGCATCTTTGGCCAATAAAATATTGATAACATCGTAATAAAATTTCGTAGTGAAAATGCGTAATGAGTACGTTTAATTCACGTTTTTTTGAGAAAGTCATGTACGTTTCATTGAAACCGACCATTTATGTTTTGTCATCGTAGCGTTAATTAGTTTTAAATTATTTAATACAGTTAATTTACAGTTAATCAACCCCTAATAGATTCTTACAGTAACTATAATTCTTCTTTTTGTGTTAGTTAAAGGAAGATCTTGAGAATTACCTTGAGTGGAGCCTAACAAAATGCAGACCAAGGCTTAAAAGGAATGCAGTCCCATCAAAATTTGCCTGCCAAGGAGCTGTATTACCAAGTGCCGGTAGAGTCAGCACGTTGAAAAGGAAAGGAAAGGAAATGTTGAAAGAGTTATTGAAAGGTGATTATTCAGATAAAATCATTCTTGTGCTTATAAATATAGTAAATGTTGTGAATATTTACTCCTGACAGGCAATTGGCAACAAAAATTGTTTCTTTTTGGGCACAGATTAACATTACTTACTGGCCATAAATATGAAGTTTAATTCTTATTAATAGTTGAGATTTATACTACATGTGCATGTTACTTTCCAGATGACGAGGTTACTAGTGGAGGAGGAGATAGTGAATCATTGGATGGTGCACAATTAATAGAGTGCTGGGATTCAGGTATTTTACAATTTACATTATAGAATTATGGAGTCACTTATCCTTTTCTAAAAAAGAGGACATTATTGAGTTTTATGAATTAATATTTCAACTCACAGGCACAGATTAATGTAAAAAGAGATTTAATTGGTATAAGTAACAAATCTGGTAGTTGTCTGTTTGAAGCGAAATTTTTCAGAGCGGTGTTTATTAGTTTTGTGTGGTTTTCATATAAATTTCTTCAACCGTTTACTTCTGGTATGTATTGTGCTGTCAGTCTCTGCATGATCCCATACTATTGAAGAATTCTACTCACATATGATTTGCACTCTCTTCGCTCAAAAATTCCTTGGTGTTATGGCCTTGATTTTTTGCATGCAAAATCATTGTTTTCAGTGCCTCTTGTGTCTGATTTATCCAAAACAATATGTTGTGTGTCGAAAACTTATGTCCTTGAAGACGACTTTATACCATAAAATTGTGTATATCACAATGGTTTTTCTTTTCTTTATTAAATTAAAATTTTGATAATTAATATTTCAACAGATATTTGCAAATGGCTAATATAATTAATAATGGCTAATATAATGGCTAATGTAGGGTGTATGATGCATATTGTTTCCTTGGTCCATCACTCAGAGTGCCATATTAAATTCCAAAGGAAGCCTTTTATTTTTGTCATCTTGTTCATAAAATTGTAATTAGGAGTTAGCTTAACTTGTATAACTGCAATATTGATATTTTTTTGTTTACAGCTGAAATTCCTGTCAATGAGAGACCCGAGGATAATGGTGAAGAAAGTGACCCTTTGCTGTGGGCTGTGAAGAGTAGAGGACCAAAGCCAAAGGAATCTCATTACAGAAGTAAAGGCATCCAGGTGGACATAATGGGTGAAAAGACATCAGAGGTGGTGGATGCGTGTATCTCACCAGTGAAATTCACTGAAAAGAAAATGTTTGTGGATGATGTATATTCATCGGACTGCTCAATGAGCTCAGTGTCGCATTGTGCTTCCAATAGTGATTCTGACTACGAACCTGAATCTTCCGATTCTGATGTAGATACTGAGCATTATAATGTAAAAAATAATTCCTTGATGGCGACTAGATATCATGACTTGCATGATAGTATGCACTACTTAGGCATACCCAGTAGTTTTTTGTTTATTTTGAATCTTTTGGAGAAAAGACTGGGTTTTAGTGGAAAGCACCTTGAAAAGAGAGATGTTGTGTCCCTTATCCTTAGAAAGGTGAAAGGTAATTTGCCTTTTAAAACTTTGGGTCACCAATTCGGCATATCAGAGTCATATGCTGCAAAATTATTCAACCAGCATATTAAATGTTTGTCGTCAGCCCTGAAGCAATTAATTAGGTGGCTACCCCCACAAACTGTTTTCGAAAATTTGCCTGTGGCATTCTGGTCCCGGTTCAGGGAAACATATGTCATTATAGACACTTTTGAAATTCAAATTGAAAAGCCATCAAATGCCTTTGATCAATCTGAGACTTATTCAGAATACAAAAAGTGTAATACCCTTAAATATTTAATTGGTGCATCACCAGATGGTACTGTCATGTATGTGTCTCAGGGTTTCCTTGGGAGGTTTTCTGATTTACAAATTACTCTTAAGAGTAATTTCTTTGATGGTCTACCTAAAAATGTACATGTGATGGCTGATAGGGGCTTCAAGGGTTTGGAGGCATTGCTCCAAGATAAAGGAATGAAACTAGTGAGACCGCCTAGTGTTGCAAGTGGGGAAGTATTGCCTAGATCTGTGGCCATTTTTGGGAAAAAAGTTGCCAGCCTCAGGATCCATATCGAGCGGTGTATAGGGAGGTTGCGTTTGTTTCGCCTCCTGGATCCCCACTCCACCATTGCACATCAACTACAGAACAGCTGCGACGACTCAGTGATTATCGCTTGTGGATTGATAAATTGCTCATCACCATTAATTAAGATATAGGAGTCAATGTGCTTGTGTATTTAAAGTTATGAATATACATGAATTCATTATGAATCACAAAATAAACTTTGTATTTTCAGTTATCTTGCACTACTACGACAAAGGATCTATTGTAAATGACCTTATGCATGCATCCCACTCCCCCCTCCTCAACCTCTCTGTTCCATTTTCTCAGGGTTTCCTCGGGAGATTGTGTGATGTTGAAATCACACTAAAGAGTAATTTAGTCAGTAATAATTCAGTGGGGGCCCTTGCCAAACTCCCTAGAAGTAACATGTACAAAGATATACTCTCAAAAAGAGGTAGAGTCACAGAGTGTGAGTCCATCTTCCAAAATTTTCTTAGAAAGTTATTAGTAATGAGAAAGTTTTGGAAGAGGACTCATATTCTGTCAGACATCACAGAATATGCTTCCCTAGTCTTCAGAGATATGTTTTAACCCTCAGAGAGTGCCTTTTATATTGACTCACCACCCTTCCCAGAATGTGCCCTACAACTCCATAGCAATACCACCACCCTTCCCTACACCCTGCTTTCCTTTTTGAGTATCAATACCATTGGCATTGAATGTAAAGTTAGTATCTGATGATGATGCGTCAGTGTTGAAACAAGACGAACCATTAAAAATTCTGTGAAATGAAGCATGTTGCCATTTTCTGTATTCATGTATCAAACAGTTTCCGCTTAATACCACAGTTTTAAGACAGAATGTCATTGTTATCATTCAAGTATTTGCATTTTTTTCATACTTGTGCGATAAAATTTCAGGAAGGCATTAATTCTTCAGTTCTGACCTCGTACAGCCAACATAAGGCTAAAAGAACAGAAGCTAACAACAAAAGTTGATGAACTTAATTTATTGCCACTGCATCAACAAACCATATGAATTATTAACATTAAATTCACAATTGAAAATCTAATCAATTGTATAGAATGGGAAAAATATAATTTGACCAAAACTGAGTACATTTATTTATCAACGAAATGGAAAAATTACTGTCAAATTCAACTTTAATTATTTCAACATCCTTGTCTATTTCAAAAGATGGACTGGCCAGACATAGATACCCTTCTTCCTTTCCAGTAAACCACATTTCCATTTGCATTTGTGCATACACTTTACTTTTTAAAATGTTATTGATCCCGACATAGTTATCTCTGCTTGACACTTTGGAAGGGCACTTTACTTCAAAAATGGCATCCTCTGATATACCATCTGGTGAACATCCTCCCTCAGGCACATCTTTGCTGAGGATGAAACCACTCCTTTTAATGTGATATCCCAATTTCCTAGCAACCACATGGAGGACTTCTTCCTCAAGGTTTAGTCCTCTCTCCATCTGGTGTGTCACAGCATGCCTGGCTCCCAAAATCCTCTCGACCAATGAACCTTCCTCAGTTGTACAGTGGGCACACTCATGTGCACTACTACCAGACCATCGACCATACCTAACATGGAACCACGAGGGGGAATGAGATTGGTCTGCTGTGCAGGTTGCAACATCCTGCAGAGGAAGAGTAGATAATTTTTCCCTGCAAAACAGTAAAAACTCATCGGCAGATCCTCCACCCATATCTTTGAAGTCCCTGATAAGCAGGTGCATTGATATCTGTTTAGGGAGGGTCTGTGGCAAGTAGTGTTGCATCAACTGGGATGTCACACTATTGTATTTGGCTGCTTCCAGTACCTCAGCAAAGAAGGAATCAGTGGAATCACCTTCATATCCCCCATATTCCTTCTTCTTGGAGCTACATGACAAATCAGCAGCAGTCCGCACTAATGCCCCAACAGTAGCAAGTTTGGGCTTCTTCCAGTAGCACGCCACTGAGGTGCAAGGCTTCTCCTCACTCCGCCTGTGCAACCAGGTTAGAAGGGCATGAGAATGTTTGCATCCACCTGCGAAAAATGTTAAAATTATGACATCTGGCAAAACCAAGTACATGTAATACATGATAATTAGTTTTATCAGCATCATTCTCAGGTTATCCATCTCTCTGAAAATCTTTTCAACTGAAACCAACTTGGTTTCAGTTGAAATTCAACATTCAATTCAAATAATTTTTATTTCAATGTAAGACTTGATGCATCAAGAGCAATACTTCGAAGAAGCCCAATATTATATTTTCCAAACTTCGGGAAATACTAATTGTTAAGTCTATCAAATCGAAGATTTCATCAGATTGTTCTACACGAATAAATAACTGGAAAATTTGTTTAAGTTAAAACGGTAAATAAAAAAGAAACAATACTACATAGATAAGAGTAAAGTCATACGTACCCAAACTGGCAGTGCAATCCTTACACGAAAGAGTCATAACTTCGCTTTCGCCGCTCTCCTCCAAAAGCCGGGCTTCAACAACATAGGCCTTCGATCGAACCTTATGTTCGGGGCAAATACGAGCACGGACGATGCATTCATTTTTATCGCGCTTAACTTGCACGTAACCTATGGCGTCATCGCCGTATTCTTCTCGGCCGACTCTATATGAATAAAGGATTTGGAAACGTTAACATCAACTAATACCCTAAGAAAATCAATTATCCAATCGTGGCGATATACTCACCTAGCCATCTTTACTCCCCGGGTCTCAGAATGTATGTAGTTACTATTTCTACTGATGAAGGTAAACATTGAGGCAGTTGAAATTTTAGGCAAGTTTCTCGCGTCTCCCTTATCGAAACCAGAATCCATGATGCCCACAGAAGCAAAATAAAATCCCTAGAAACGTTTTCACTCTTCGGAAAAGCACGTCACAGCGATATTGTGTACACTCCTTAAAGTAAAACGCCAACAACGTGCCCTCCGTGCTGAAGTTCTTCTAGCAAATCTGCCGTACCCATGGATTTCATGGTACCGCCGCACGGATGTATGAGCTGACGTCACATTTCCGTCAGCCAATGGAAATACGTATTGAGGTGGGAGTGTCAGCTGATCAGAAAAGCTTCCTTTTCTTGCGATTAAAATAAATTCCATGGCAAATTATTACATATGATATACGTTTTTCGTATATATTCATCCTTGTTGATTTTTTAGAATATATTTGAAGGCAAATTAAAATTTTGTCCAGAGGTCTATTCCAGCCAGAGACACCATTTCTACGTAGCTAGCACGTTTTTGCTTGCGATAATTATGGTCACTCACCAACTATTCGAAATATAACAGGTGTTGTCGCCGTTATTCTATAACGATTACCTTTCTCGAAAATCTAGGACCATTTTTAAAAATGAATTTCTATAATTTTCTTTTTGACAAATATTTCTTTCGTAAGTTTAGCCAGTTCTGTCTTTAGCTTATTAGAAAAATGGAAAAGAAACAGAAAATAAAGCTAAAAGTTAGTAACCGACAACTGATAGAGGCTATTTTTCAACAAGGGTCCAAAATTGCCACATTATTACACACACACAAATTATGCCACATACGATATTTATGACCCTTAAAATCCATCAACACAAAGTCCGGGTAAGGCGTTTAGAAATTACGTTCCTTACACACCCGAGCGGAGAAATCACGAAGTATGAGAAAGTTTCCATAATCTAAAGGTTAAGTTGAAAAGCTGACTTGGAGGGGAAAGGCATAAGAAGTGTTCCTAACTACTTGAAACAATGATGAAACAATCTGATACACTCCACAAACATATTAGATATTTTTAACACCGCCTATCTACTCTCAAGGTCCTCTTAAAATCTCCCCCGCACACCATTGATACCTCTTTACGACTTTCCTAATTTTCTTTCATACAATTTCCTCGCCATACAATCACATCCTCGGTGGTTCTATCCACCACCCATTTTACCTCCATTCTACTCCACACTCACATCTCTACCCAGGTAAAAATATATGTTATGTAACTTATCTGGAACTGGTCTGGACAAGGGTCTCTAAAACCGACTTGGTCTCGACCGACAAGGGTCTCTAAAACCGACTCATCCACAGGCACTTCGGATAAATATTTTTAATAGAAAAAATTAGGCTACAGTGGGATTTGAACCTGTGCCACATGTACATCTCAAGTTCACAATCCAACACTTCACCACTAGCCCAACAGCTCACCTTACTTGTTCACAAGGAAATAGGGCTTCTTCCAAAAATCAGAGTTAATACACGCAATGACTGACAGTAATTTCGTTAAGGTGGACAAAGAGTGCTTGCTATTTTTTGACCATACATACAAACAAAAGCCATAAGCCAGCAGAAATAAATCTTGGTGTTTTTAGAGAGAGGTGCTTAAATATATATACGCGTAGAAGGCTATTTCTTCCGAAAATCAGAGTTAATACACGCAATGACTGACAGTAATTTCGTTAAGGTGGACAAAGAGTGCTTGCTATTTTTTGACCATACATACAAACAAAAGCCATAAGCCAGCAGAAATAAATCTTGGTGTTTTTAGAGAGAGGTGCTTAAATATATATACGCGTAGAAGGCTATTTCTTCCGAAAATCAGAGTTAATGCACCCAATGACTGACAGTAATTTGCAATGATAGCACTAATATAATATCTAACACCCCTGCACTAATAACACCTACTTCACATATTTCGCCATGCTACATGTGCGCTCTTCATGCGCACGTCAGTACCTTTCATTTTATTCATCATTTCATTTTCACGGTTGTCGTCATTTTGCCGTCAATCTCGGCGCAACGGCCGAGCATCAACTGTTGCTCCACCACTGACTTGGGCGTTTAAGTAAACCGATTTGAGTGTGCTAGCTGGGAAGGAACCAGTCAAAAAAACTAGTGTGGATCATTATTAAGTAGTGGCTTTAAGGTTTGGGTTACCTAGTTCTATATGGTGCTAATGCCTGAAATTTATTCTATTCACAGATTAGTTTTAAGTCAAATTTCAGAGTAGTCGCAGATCGTGGAATCAAATATTGTAGCTCTGTTAATACGATCAGAATATAGACCAACAAATATTGCAGGGCAGTTACAGACCATCGAATACTACAGACCAGTTTCCAGACCAGTTACAGACCATGGAATATTACAGAGCAGTCCCAGACCACTTAAAGACCAGAAATTGCCCTTTCATACCAATTACAGACCAGTTCCAGGTTAGACCAGATATTTTTACCTGGCTACTGCTTCAACGCTACATTCCCAATTATTTTTTTCCCCTTAAGTACTCGTAGTTACACTAACTCTAGGGTATAGTGTAATGCATCTTGGTGATTACTCTCCCCCTGCCACACACCCCTGAGGTGGCTTGCAGGGTATTTTGTTGTTGTAGAAGTACTTCCCTATCCATCGGAAAGTCTCTCTTATCAATTTCCCCTCCAGGTAAACGGCAATTAGTTTCATTAAGAATCACACATTTAGGCCAGGAAAACATTATTTATCTTTTCACGAAGAGACATTTGGGAGAACAGAGGAAAGAAGGAAGTACGCGAAGGAATTTCGAGGACCGAAAAGGAGATGTACGAGATAGCAGTACGTTCCGAGTCTTTCTGAGGGGAAGACGTTCGATAAGCATGACTCAGAAGGAAGAATATACACCTTGGACAACACGAATGGTGGCAGAAGATTATTATTTTAAAGATAGGCTTAACATGTAGCGCTGGGGTTTCTTCTTTCTCGTTATCGTCAACCAATACGCAAAACGCTCTAGAGGGAAAATACTCACAGTTACTGCACTACGAACGCACTCGATCAATAACAAGTAGTGATTAAAAGCACCTGTCAAAATTTAAAGCATGACGGTTGCGTTTTCGCTCTCATGAGCGCAATGGAAAATGAAAGATAACGCGAGCGCACGCATTATGGATATCCGTGATCGCACCCTTAAATGTGTGGGAACCGCGAATTAACTAATTCAAATGGCTAAAAATAAAATACCCTTGGCTTCTAACCCATAAATCTGCAACATCTCACGCTTCCATACTCTTTCGATCTTACTACCCTAAAACCTTCATCTCATGAAGGTCTGTTTACACGACTCATGCGTAAACACTAGCGATAACAGATCTAAGGCTTACCCAGCGTATAGCGATGATGGGGGTTGCTCGGGTTTCCGACCGGGTCAATCTCTCCATTTCTGCCGACGTTTCGATGAACGACTCTTTCATGGAAACGTCGGCAGAAATGGAGAGTCTGACCCCGTCGGAAACCCGAACAACCCCCAACACTAGCGATAACACATTTACATTATTAGAAAAGATGCCATTTCAAGGATTTGCATCAGCGAAGTCGCGAAAGTAGACGTATTCACACCATGAAATGTTGAAGGAACTTTAGTTCACTCGCAAAAGAACATGCATAATATCAACAGACCCTAATAGCTCTGCAAGGGCTGCTGCAAGCAACAGTGAATGTGGCACGACGTGTGACTCACGATCAAAAGAATACTGTAAATAATAATAGAAAATGAAGCATTTCCAACATTCAGGGTGAAGACCACTCCAACAAGGGGGCGGATGTGATAGCAGCAAGTGCAAAGAAAATGATCGCACAAGCAAACATTTTCCAGCTCGGTGTCCTTGAAGAGCTGTAGCTTAAGATGTCCACACCAATTAACCTTCAAAATAACAAAAACATTGCTGCGTCGATACCTTGATTATCTCAATAATATGAATTAGATGAGCTCTGCGTCCATAAAACTCTGATAAAGCCCCAATGATAGGTGGTTTGATTGTACTGTGATTGCCCCAGACGCGGAATCCTATTCCCACATTCAATCACAGAGGGAGAGTTTGGTGATCATAACCCCGGCATCCTTAACTACTTAGATCACTAAACATTCCTGTGAAGGATCCCATTTTTTGGTTGAGTGAATGTGTCCTGTGGTTTGGTCACTGGCAAGGAATTAGATTTTCCGTACCACAGCGTGATTGATCGGGAATAATTTTAGTTTCTGGTTTGTACCTGTTTTATTTTCGGGTGATCTCTATCATGTGGTACTCAAAACGTCATACGGCCATTGATGTGCTATATTTCTCGTGTTCTTATCTAGTAAAGTGTTGGGAGGTGGTGAGGATGGAGAGGCAGGACGAGTTTGAAGGAGGTATACGAGTAATAGCAATAATAGTATTGGTATTTTAGTTTAACGTGCTTCGACGGCTAAGGTCATTTCACACATACTGTCGGCCACTTGCAGTCAGGGGCACTCGTTGTTCTGACAATTACGAGGATGACTCCTCCAAATTCGAGCCGAGCACCACTATGCTTAACTTCGGTGACTGATCGGAAACCGGTGTTTCTACCGCTGCCTTGCCGCTGCCTTACCGCTGCTAGCCGCTGCCTTGGCTTACGAGAATCATCATCAGCAATCATCAACCCGAAGATTAGTTAGCTGCAGCTCTTCACTTAATTCCCTTTTCCTCCAAACCATTACTTCCTTCGTCATTCTTTATTTTAATACCCTTCATTATTTCCGTTACTTATTCCATTCTTGATCTTCCCGGGTAATTCTTCCCATTCCTTATTCCATCCATTTAACCTTTCAGGAGGCTGTTATGTCTCAAAATGTGTCCAAGAAGTGTGTACCTTCTACTCCGCATACTTTTTATCACACATCTATGCCACCCTTTGATGGACATCTAATTAATTCTCTGTCCATTAAATCTTCGTAATTATCCGATTAAACCACGTTTCCAAGGCTTCCAATCGTCCATGCGAGAGTAGGAGCCCCTAATCTAATCTAAAAACGTTCCTACAGGCTGTACCTAGGGTGCCGACGGACAAGTCCACGCTCTGGTTAGCCGATCACAGAGACATTATATTATATGGATACGAAGCTTCGGAATCACCTCAGTTGCAGGATTACTTGCGATTCGTGGCCAGTTAGTACGCATTATGATTTTTAGTTCTTAAAACTAACGAAATTACATTTTTTTAATTCCGAATTCCTGACGACTAAAGTTGTCCGCACACCACTTAAAACAGTGAGGTAAGGAAGTTTTAATGCCGGTATGAAACATTGCGGAAGTTCCATCCAACGGCAATTGGTTGGACAAGAGCTGCTCGACCTATGCAGGTCATAAGTGGTAAGGACTCACCAGAGAAAGAATATACTAAGCAAGCGTTACTCAATGATAATATGCATTATTTAGTCTCATTCCCCGGAGCAAAGTAACTCATCTGGAGACTACAGAAATCAATCACTTGGAGTGAGTTCCGTTTCACATCAGATATTTGGTACATAAGAAAAATATGTACAGGACGGTAAATGAGCAACGTTACACACATGACATATGCAGGGTAATCCTCATTCAGGGTATTATAACATTCTTAATATCCTTCACATACATATGTATCAAGGGATGAAAAAATAACACTAACCAAAACAATGACTCGAATTATAATCATTATGTACGGCGATCTTCACCAACAATAAGATTCATGGAGAAGTGCATGAGGTACTTGGTACTTAAATATGCAAAATCTCATAAGATCGTTCATTTTATCTGTGCAGTTACACTATGCAGTGTGATAATTTACGATCATGCCATATACCTATGCCCTGGAATTCAGAATTGACATAAATTTTCTGTCATCCTAGAAAATGTGTATTTAACATATAACTACGAAAATTATGATGGGAATGAGTTTAAATAATATCAAGGAAAAAATTAGTCCGAAGAGTACTGGACACTCCCCACCAAAATACAGACGATGGAAATACAATTAAATTTTCAAGACGACAGGTTTTAATTATACCTCCACCAACTTCATTTTTCTTTAGAGTAATATCCTTCACATTCCAACGAATTTCCGGAAACCCACACCCTCGAAGAAGAAAATACTGCGTGCCTACTTCGGAAAGGTCTGAAAACATTCTTCATAAATAATGAAAATACTAGTTATATAGACCACCTAAGAGAGACTCAATTATGTATTAAAAAAATTATTCCCACAACCCAAATCTAGGGTTGATAGGGCATACAATTAAAACGAGTCAAATTCAATTAGTTGGAATGGCAACAGCGAACTGCATTTAATGAAAATCCAGAAGCTTATTCTTTTAAAGTAAAAGCTCGAGGTATCAGTTATCGCATTACGTAGGCAACATGATCTTCGTTACTTTCACCGTGCTTTGCAACAGACTTCCGACTATATACCAATTCTCAAGATGATAATAAAAAGCCTCAAGAGAAAGTCACAAATCGATGAAAACAGCGAATAAACCATATCAACTAAGTGATCAATGGTTTTTTTCAATCCACATTATTTTCAAAAGTATGACATTCGCCAACGCCTACTGCGTGAATTAAAATATAGCCAAATTTAACCCTCGCCTAATACTGCACTAAAACTGTCTACAAACTACATTATGCGAGTAAGAGATCTCAGTCCAAGCTATAATCGACAAAACCGATGAAAATAATGTATCCCACGGTTTGAAATATTACAATGGGCGTCAAAATACGAAGATATTTCGCGCCATGATGAAAATCATCACATAACACTGTCGAGGACACAACATGAATCTATAAGATCAAGACCAAGATAAAAATCATTCCCTTTAAAATTTTATCTCAACCCCTAAAATGAGAGTGAACATAAAAAAGAGAATGAAATGATTAATGAATGACACCAGGACACCAGAGTAGAAATTCCTTCCTCTAAAAAGTTTGACCTAATTGACAGGATAACGGCATTTCAATAAACCAGCAAAACAAATCACAATTATTACTGTCAAAACGCATTACTCCCACATTCAACTTCAGTGATTCAATTCTGTCCTTCAGAAACTTTTGTTTACATAAGGACAACATATTCAAGAATTCCATATCTAACAACTTTCTACGTCCACTTTATTCCCAGGTTAGGAGCTTTCCCCAGGGCAATAAAATTACAAGTTTACTTATTAAATTAAAGGAATTTCAGGACACAAAACCTTTAAAATACGAAACAGTGGCTGCGAGACGAAGTTTTGAACAGGGAAAGGTAGCGCCTTCTGTCCCGATTTCCCAAATAAAAACAACGGAATTCATCAACAATTGGGACACGAAGTAACAAACACCGTAACACTTAAATATTCTTCTCGATACCCATGATATCGTCTCACAAATTATGACATACAGAGCTGACATTATGAAAGCACCATAGTATTAACATACCTTGGTTTATCCTTGGCTGATTTTGTTGACTTCTTCACCATTTCGATAAAATTTTCACAAAATGTTGAACAGAGAACACGCACACAATCTCAAAACACTGTTGAGGACAGTATGGTATTCTCTTCTTCTACATAAGCACTATTTACTTCTTAACCACGAGAAAAACCACTCACAAGCAGGAACCGTGCATGCACATGAAATCCAGCTGACGTCAGTCGTACTACTGCCACCTCATGGATGAAAAATACAATTCCCACTGCGATGAATAGAGATTGAAGGTTCCCCTTAATTCTTGGTCATACTTGTTACATGCGTGTAAAACAAGTAATATTCACTTTTCAATATCGAAAGAGTAACCGTGCTAGCACTAAATGTATATCACAGGAGATGTCCACTATATTATGCTTCAATATGTGGTTGATTTCGGTGCACGATAGATCTATTACATTAATTTGTTTAATCCCTTAAAGGCACGCGAGACAGATAATTTCAAATAATCCCATACGTGATATTAAGACGCCGAACACACACCACATGAAAATAGAATTTAAGTACAGAGATCTTCTTTTGTTTCACGTTTACGCTGCGTGCGTGAAATTTAAAAATTGAGACAAGTGAAAGGAAGAGGAAAGTTTTCATGCGGAGACTGAATACACTGGATTTCTTTGTACAACATTTATTTCCACTTAAAATTGCATACAGACACTAGCAACTAATTATATATAATGAGAACACAACTCTCGCACAGACATAAGTGCATTGGCAGCATCAGGCAAGGCCCTAGAACACCAGCAATGCATATTTGGACATGATTGTATTAATCTTTCACCCTAGCTCTGTCTGAATAATAATCAAATACGGATAAAATGACTACAATCAGGTGTGCCCATAGTCTCTCGAGTTACTCATCAGTGACAGAAGACAGGGAGAAATCTTCCGAATCCTATATGCACAATTTAGACCTTCATAACTACCACAGAGGGTAAGAGAACTATGAACTTTGACATAGAATTTGGAAGGACATCGAAGGATAGCGCCACAGGTTTCAGGGTTGAATGTAATGACATCAACAGGTATGGATGCACCCACCTGCAATGTTGAAATAGCCAGATTAGAGTGAACACTGAACAAGTTCCTGTTTCCATGTGCCTGAAACTTAAGTAAAAACTATGAAATACAGACATTAGACCCTATTAACAAGAACTTGGTATAGATAATTCAATAGATACAAGCTTTACATAAGGACTTGACACAAAAGACCCTATAATCGACTGTGGCATTTAGGGTGCGCCATACCTCCCCGAATAGAGACAGGAGTGCACGTGTGATGTGATTTTTAATATGAGCAGATGTGATGAAGGGCACTTTCCCATCAATTAGCCTGAAAAATTAAGGAGGAAATATGAGATAAAGTAACCAGCATGTCATATAAGGGAATCTATTCCCTGTCATACAAGCAAACCTCCAAAAGCTAAATCACCTTCAGCCACAAATACTAACAAGTTAACATCCAAGTAAAAGTGCTGGTCCATTCTGGATTTCTCAATTCATTCCACATTCGAAAAACACAATAGGCAATTTCAACCGCATTCTGATACTCTTGTCCCGAAAACTTTAAAAATGAATGAATGCGGTACTGATATCTTTGTTTTGATGCCCGTACGATTGACGGCCAGCGTACTTCATCTGTCATTTACGCATGGCATTTTAAATGCATAAAAGATTGGGTCAGGGAATAAAATATTTTATTCCCTCGTTGGATAAAATAGAAGTAACTCCAGCATGATAATACTCGCGTCAAAGACCACTCACTTTTATTATTCTGGCACATGCTGCAGTGAGGTCAAACGCGCGACGTGCTAGTAGGATAATGAAAGTTTGTTCTTTCAATATGAATATCCTTAGTTTCTACCAAGTCAGGCATCGATATACCTCATCATTAAAAAAAAACGCCAAGTTGACATTAGATGAATAGGCACGAGTGAAATGCCAAGTTCAACTGAAGACATTTTTCAACCGTAAGATAACTGCTGTAGCTGGTTGAAAATTTCATAGGTGCTATAGAGAACAGTTAAAACTCAATGAGCACGTACATTTCCTCCAGGCAAGGAAGGTTCCAAGGAATACAAAATGTCCCCTAAAATTAATAAATATCTAATTAACTTAATAAATGATTTGGTTCTTTCTCGGCGAATTATATTAATAAATAATTCTCGGGTTTCCAGCCGAGTAAGGTTTTGGTTTGCTAACGTTTCAATGGAATACTCCTCCATCGTCTTCAGAGCAATAAAGTTTGCAGGGCCTTTCGCGCGCGCTTATATAGCCGTCTCATCCGGGGGGCATTGTTGTCTCCTGTTTTCCGTTATTTTTTGAATTAACGGTTTCCATTCTCTGCTAAGGATGTACCCAGAGTCTCGATTTAATGTTTTTTTTTTTTTAATTTAATTTTTCAGGCTGGAAGAAAAAACATTAAATCGAGACTCTGGGTACATCCTTAGCAGAGAATGTTAACCGTTAATTCAAAAAATAACGGAAAACAGGAGACAACAATGCCCCCCGGATGAGACGGCTATATAAGCGCGCGCGAAAGGCCCTGCAAACTTTATTGCTCTGAAGACGATGGAGGAGTATTCCATTGAAACGTTAGCAAACCAAAACCTTACTCGGCTGGAAACCCGAGAATTATTTATTAATCTAATTAACTTATCTTCTGTCCCTAGGACCTAGAATTGCCGCTAAGAACATTAGCTACCATCTCCTTTGCTGGGCCGGTATACCTAGCATTGCCCTGGATTTTCCCAAGCCTCCATGGAATTACCCTCTAGAATCACCTCTCTAACCGCGTGTCCTGCGAATATAATTTAATAGTAAATTCACTGCATTATATCCAAGTGATCTGCAAGCCTAAAAGTTAGGGAAATTCTTACCCTGTAATTTCTCTAGCGATACATTCTCATTTTTTCTCTCACATTTATCTTCTGTGATGGCTGGGTCTAGCAAGAAACATGGACAGAGTTCACTGGAAGAAAAATCTCTGGCAAAAATGAAGCATTCGCACAGAGTGTGCAAGAAGTGTTCACACATTCAGTGAGGTGACGAAAACACCTCATGAAGCATGCTTTGTGAAGTGAGCAAAATGCATTATGCAGGATGCTGAACACTTCATGAATGCATGCTTCACAAAAGGGTTAAAAGCAGGAGGGATAAGGTTAGGAATGAGTGGGTCATATAAGAATGTGGAATGGATGCTTTGGTAATGGGCAGGTGTGAAGGGAACATGCATAGTCAGTTTGGGTGACAAGAAAATGGATGAGAGTTGCATAACAAAGCAGATATATAAGCGTGGAGTGAGTCATATGAGAGGAAGCAATGAAAGTCATGGTTGAATGTGGTAGAAGATAGTCTTAAGAGAAGGAACGCTAGGAGACTTTAAGAACAGAAGGGCATGTATGATGCAATTTATGCATGTAACTAAAGCAAAAGAGGCATGTAAGGATATGTCAGTATTGAAGAAATTATTAAAACAGAGCCAGTTTGTTAGGCCTAACACTGAAAATTAAGCTCAGTTGACAGTGCCTACCCTGCAATGGAAAGGCATGATGGGTTTTTTATGTATTTTTCCTCATGCCTGTCGCATGAGGATTTGCATAATGATAACTCAAGAGCCCTAGCCTTTCCTTCAACTGAGAGTGACACTCCAGAAGGCTGTGTCCATTAGTTGCCAGAATTCAATTAAATAAAATTTGCCTACCTCATGAAAATTATTAAGGGTGATTTCCCCTTGCCTCCCAAACAGTTTTTAGGTGACACCATGAGAAGCTGCCCTGCTACGGTCAGATGTTTTATCCCAATTACCTCACTGACAAAAAGGACATTTCCCATGTGACTACTACCTTAAAACCTATTCAGCACAGGAACTTTTTTTGAGTTGGGGGACAAAGTGGGCTTAAGCACCCACCCTAGAGTGGTGGCAGCCAAGAGAAATGCAGGGGGGAAGGATTTGAAAGTTATAATAAAGCCAAACAATTAGGCCACCATGTTTAATATAACCCAATGGAAATGTTGTTAGTGCAAAATTCCACAGAGGAAAAATCATTCGCATTGACCAGGACTTGAACCTATATCCCTATAACATCGTGCTGAGAGCTTCAGCCAGTTAAGCTTCAAAAGCGTCCTTCTCTTCTCTGAATTTTTAAATTATTTTAATAACATTTCACACTTGAGTGTACTTATGTGGCAACTCCATAAAGGTAATACCTTGGCTAGTTCTGTTATCCTTAAAATTTGAATTTGTCAGTTGTCATGTCGAAAAACAGCCATTACCTACTATTTAATGTTTAAATGCTTTCCCTGCGATACTTGATTTTTTTAGGGGTTGGGGGAATGATACTTTTGCTCCCTCTCCCCTAGCCCCCCTTACCCTCCTCCATTCCTGAACCACTTATCCAGGCATCATGGGTCATACCAGTAGGAATTCTCTTGGCATTTCTTTATCACTCCACAATTTAGACACATAACATACAACTCATTAACACACAGAGAGCAGGTGCCACTCGAGTTGGGGGTGATCTAGCACATGTGGCTGGCATGTCTCATGAGTGACAGCAGTAAGTATTTATTGTTTCTATATTGAAGACTAGGAACTGGAGAACTAGAATAAAATTTTATGTAGTACTCAATATTTATAAGAAAAATTTGTTGGAAGGAAGGTTGTGAATTGTGGAGGTTCAGTCAGAAAACTTTTCTAATTGCTATAAATGATGATGTTTTCAGGGTATGCTGCATAATGTTCATTTATAGACAAAAAAGTCTTCAAACAAAAATTTTCTTATTGCTGCCAACACGTGCTCCGAGAAGTGGGATGACTAACCGCTACCTGCCATCCCATTTTGACTCTTCACAGTGAGACCTCAAGATAGGGTCCTTATAGTAACGTCATAGCAAGGGGTTCTTAAAATCGCTCCCCTAATAGCCTAGTGTCCTTTTCTCAAAGTAGTATGGTCCCCCTCTCCATCCTATCCTTTCACCCACTCCACTTATACCTCTCCTTTTGTCATGCAGGTGTGTCAGGAACTTTTGTAGCATCTATACAGAGGTAACCAAAGGTCCTGGCACTGACACATATGTGGGAATTGGGAAAGTAGGGCCAGGACAAGGTAATGTAAAGGAGAGCATGGAAGAGGAGAGCATGCATAATGACAGCAGAGATGACAAAACTGATGGAAAAGAAAAAACTTTGTTTGTTCCACATAAATAATTTTAATGCCGACCTAGGTTTTGTTGCTGGGCGACATCATTACTTTGATCAACTGATGATGTCGCCCAGCGACGAAACCTAGGTCGGCATTAAAATTATGTGGAACGAACATAGTTTTTTCTTTTCAATCATGAAGGAGTTCCATTAAGTTACACCTCAAACCATTAACTATAACAACACTGGTTAGAATTTAAACCTCTGGGTTGAATCCAATTGCTTATCAGTTCTGGACTCATGACTGAAACCATGAAATAAATTCCATCAGGATTTTGGCCACAATAAGACCCTTTTACAGGAATGGAACCTCACTTCAAAGATGCCCTTTATTCATGGTAAATGGGATCTTCCATCAACAATGAGTGTACTGTACCGGTGTCATGAACTTAGGTTTCCTCTAATTATGCAGCAGTGGGTAATATGGCTCAGCTCAGTCTTATAGGCTGGTACATAGTAGCAACCAGAACTACTCCAACATTAGCATTTGAAAACTTCCTTCATCTCCCAAAGTGCATATAAGGTCCTTTCATATAAATATTACAGAAAAAATTACAGTCAACAACCTATATCTGGTCTAGATCAATATTTGCTTTACTTAAGGTGTGAGACACACGAGACCACCCAAAGCTAGAGCACTAAAATATTTGAAATTAAGTTTGCTAGAAACAACTCGGCATAATAAAACTAATTCTGATGATCAGCAGCAGTGGCAGATTAAGGTCGCTGTTTTGGGGGGCGTGGATTACTACTTCCCAGGGGTCTGGAATACCTTGTGACCACCATTTTTCTTAGCGTACAAGGTATTAAGGGGGGGGGGGGGTACACACCCCCATAATTCACCAGTGATCAGCATGAACCATTATGTATAAGTATCCCTAAAACATACAAAATCACATTTCCTCTGAGGTATTGGGTACCAAGGTACTTTTGCTAGTTTGTGGTATAAACCAATACATTTGGAAAATAAAAAATAAACTAAACCTTAGAATTCACACTCAAAACCATATCCTTGACATATCATTTTATACTACCTCATAATTTGGACGTAATTCTTTGGCACTTTTCAAGAAGAGCATTTGGCATTGAAGCTCATAATTAATTGATCTTTCCACCATCAAAACAAGTTGAACCTAATCTGTATCACTCCCTTTAATCATGAAAAATTCTAAACCAAATCTATACTATTGGCAAATGACCGAATAAAATCTTTTCCAAGATTAGTTGGTAGAGGGGCTTTTTTGAAATCAAATGAATCAACAAATTAATCATGTCACTAGTTTATTCACCGAAAAAAATTGTCATGAAATAACACATGCGATGCCACTTTAACTTTCAACAGAACGACATATCTATTTTTAAAATGAAATTTTCAGTTTAGTTTTTGATTTCCTTGTTTCTTTATTTGAAACAATGATCAGATAGGAATATGTTGTGTAATTTGTCAAGTTATGCATTATACTTTCAAATGTATGTAACCCATTATCAGCCATGATTATCAGGATTAACAGTCATTAAATGTGAAACAATGAAGAGTTAACCAGGGTGCTGATGCATCACCAGCTCACAATCATCATATATGAATACATACAGTAATTCACAGCATACAAGACACTTTATCCATTGGAAAATGACTTCATCCTAGTCATTACTTACGACACAAGTAACATAAAAGTTTGTTTTAAAGTAATGCGGACCACCCAGGGGACAGATTTAAACAGCCAGAATATTAGTGGCACTGGTTCCAACAAAGCCTAAGTAACGCAAAAACTTTTTATTCTCGGGTCAACACTTTTCCCATTGATTTTTTTTTCCAAAATTACTACTATCATCCTAATAAAATTTTGATTTTCATAAATACAATTTTAATATTAATCCCCAACAATGACAAAACAAAGTACATACATCTAAAGTAAAAGTATTGTCCTAAATCTTTCCCACAGAAACAAGTGTTTTTTATATGCTGAAAAAATAACGGAAACCACATTTATTTTAGGTTAAATCTACATTCTTTCCAAACGATTGTAAACTGAAATGTGTTATTATCAATTAATATTTTCTGATTTACAATGCCATTCATCGCATTTTTTATACAAACTGACCATATAAACATTAAGGATCAATGGAAAAAATTATATGTCAGGTAATACATAAAGTAGCCAAGTTTAAATTCCTTTTAAAAATTTCCACTTTGGAATGAAAGAAACTGATTTATTGCAAGAAATAACTTCGATTAAATAATGGATTTATCATCTTCATTGCTGACTAAAGCTGAATGGTTTTGAGTTATTGTTTCCTCAATAAAACTTCATTCTTTCAGGGAGTCAAGATAACAGCTTTCGTTAATTATGTGAATTGTCTCTATTGTGACCCATAATGCAAGTTAACAGATTTGTAGACGCACAGTAAATTGAACCACTCATTTTGACGAGTGAAGTTTCTCTTCAGTAAATGCTGTCCCATTCTTTTGCTGAGCATAATATGATGAATGAGGGTGTAAATCACAGCATAATGACCTCAGAGGCAGGAAATTTTCTAAATGAAGGTCACTTTCCTTGCTCATCACAGCCATTTCCTTCCTTACAGCACTCTGGATCCATAAAAACCAACACTGATCAGAATGAGGAGCTAGTTACAATGGCAAAAGATGAGCTCAATTACAATTGGTGGGGATAACGCCCAACTAAGTGCTCTGATAGCATTCCAAACCCAATATGAAATTTGAGCAGGGTAATAAACCCAACAACATGAGCATTCCAAAAATTGGCACACAAGAAATGGAAGGATTCTCATCACTATGCTACAATTTTGATGGCAACTGTTGGCATTACATCAGGATCACATTAAATCAACAACTCTTCATGAGGTTGATATGAGCGACTCTTAACATTTATTGCTTTCCAGTAATTACTGAAAACTGATTCTTTCCTAAATTAAGAATAATTATTTTAATGTTTAATCAACTCATAAGGAATATCTCACAAATATTAACCACCTTCAAGAACTATTAGCCTGACATTAACAATCTCCAACCATATTCCACAGATTACGAAACAAAATTAATGACTGAATCTCAAAGTAATCAGCCACAGCTACTTTTAAAAAATGTTGAAACCAGAAAATGCATTACATCTGTGGTTAAGAAGAAATTTTAAAATATTAACATGATGCTAAACTACATCATTTGGTAAAAAAACACTTTTTGTTACAAAGCAACTGCAGAAAAAGTAGCTTTATGTTGGCTGAGCCGCTGAGCTTTAAAGGGACATTAAAAAAATATAAAAAAGTATAATTTGGGCAAGCATAAAATTCATCAATAAGAACGAACTATGGTTCTTTACACAACATAGCACAAGAACTTTAATCATGGAAGATAACACTATTCTCAGTTTTTATAGCCTCTTAGTAGCATGCAATGTCCGAGGTAAGGTACATGACCAATTTATGAGAATGACACTCCACCAATTTACTATTCACAAAAATACTTCAAGAAGGCTGGTTAAGAGACAGACAATGTAGATGTAAATTTCATATTAAAGGTAGGTAGTAAATAAACAGTAGCACACTACCTCAACAAGCTAAAGAGAAATTTCCATAATGTGATTAAAAATATTCCAACGGGAGTATAAATATATCAGGAGTTACAAAATTTAAACCAGATACAGTAAATTAACAGAACCTTGCTAGAACAGGAACGATACACACTAGAAAAAAGGCTATTAAAACCCACATGGAAGCAATCACAGACACATTTTTCGCAAATGCAAGATGGATGACTTTCATAGCCAAAGTGAAAACCTAGGCCATAAATGATTAAGTAATGGGCCTCATCCTATACTCCATAGAAGCACATATCACCATTATCTCTGCCTACCAATGGTCCTTCTTTCAAAGACTTTAAGCAGAACAGTAAAGGAGTTGATACAAAAATCCCTAAATTGAGCAAGGGATCACACTGCTGCTCATTTAGCCAAATAATATTTATAAAATGTCAAGTTATGGCTTAAACCAAGAATACTAAATGGCTAGTTAGTTATTTACATAGATAAGAAGACATTTTGATCATTATTTAAAGAGAGCTATCTAATGCATGTAAATAAATATTCAATTACAAATTGAGCACCAAATGCTTGGAATATAGTAAGAACACTACGAGACAATGAAATGGATCAGCAAATGAGAAAGCAAACATTGGCTAGTTCTGTGGAGAGCACCTGTTCACAGACATTGGATACTGCAACAGTATGTATCCTTTTATATTTCAGCCAGTTTGGGGGGTGGGTACTCAATAGAGAACAGTCACATTCTACAGCAAGTCTTCATTGTGATCACATCAGTCCTACGTTGTCATACCACAATTTCCTATCTCATTCAGCACTTACAATCTTCCACCCAAAAATGTACCATTAACATTCATCCAACATATTTCAAGACTGCTAAGGATGCAAAGCATTGAGCAAGGTAACAATTGCCACGTGGTGAGCAGTAGTAAAACTTGAGAAGAGGCAATGCTGATTCTTGGCTCCATGGAAAAATTCTCTTTCACAGAGCTGACACCTTCTGAGCAACTTCATTAGATCTTGAGTAGGTATCACTTCATCTTCAATTCCAAACATAACTATTAATACATGCAGCTTTTGGCACAAAATGCACTTTAGGGGTAACCTTAAAACCAAATTTAAGATGGAACTTAATTTTCATGGCAAACGTAGAATGACATAGCCGCTGACTCTTCTTTCATCAGAAATATCTTATTCAAGGCACACACTGGCTGTGTTCTCCAGGAAGACAACTTTTCCACTCATAAGTATTCTACTTCGGTATATTACAGAAATTTACAAGTGGCTGATTCAGACCTCACTGGTCACAGCACATATTAGTGGAGTAATGATGAATAAGATAATTGAATCAGGGATACAAGTGAATTATTTTTTCCAACTTTATGCTTTTTCCAGATCAAACTTCAATTTCTATCAATTGAAATTACTACGAGTGGATGAATTGAAGACTTGGCAATCCAATGCTTTACATCAGTAGATGCACTGGCACTACTGATAACAGCTGCAGTGATACTACTAATAATTAGAGGCATACTGAAATGGTTATGATTAGTGTTACAAATCTACATTTTATACCACCAAAACACCACAACAACGGTGTTCTTTTGAAGTTCTCTGTCTGAATTTTAATGTGTATTTAATGTACAAGCAGTCCCCAAGTTACATGATTAATGTGCTGTAACACTTACTATGTATTGAAACGTAAGTTGAAAAGTACTGAAGTTGAAAATCACTCCAATAAGAATGGTTGAGGTGGAGAAATGTAGGAAATAATATGCAATCACATTTGATGCAGTTAACTGTAAAATTCAACTGCAGGCAAAGCATTTTCTTCATTTACTAATCCAAATCAATGACAGAATAACCAGGGAATTGCAAGTAATTAACAAGCTCTAAAATGCACCATGGTGTCCCAGCAAATAAAAATATAACTGTGATGAGAAAGCATGGTATTAGTAACATTTCAGAAAATGTGCACTCATAAACTCATTCCCAAAACTGTGGGAGTAATTTACTGAGTACTTTACTAACATCAAATTATTATCTTAATGTGTGTTGAGTTGGTTGACAACAGTGGAGGAAAATTGGAAAATTGATGGGTGGAGAGACTATAAAGAATAGGTCCAACTCACATCCATTCATGGTCCCAACGTAGAAAAATAATTTAATAAATTATATAACTGGACTGATTCATTTTTGAAACACAATTAGAAATTAAAAAATTCAGTCTTTTATCTGCATTGAAGTTTGAAAACAAATATTTAAATATTTTGCCTTTTTAGTACTAGTGTTAGAAAACTACAAAATCACCAGCACTTTATTCCAAAAAGATTGCCAAATATTTCAGTATGGATTTAGATTAGCCGAGGCATCCATAATTTGAGGACTGCTTGGACACATTTGATTGATTTATCCACTCTTCTGTTTCAATGATATTTAATTCACACATTTTTTCAAGATCATATTTAGTGTCCACACTTGTCGCAACCCTAATATATGTATGGTAAATAATTAAAAAATACTCTCCAGCATCAAAAAGCAATGCTCAAATTAAATGCACCAATTGTGATGCCTATAGCTAGCTCATTTAGTCTTATAGTAATACAAATGAAAGCTCGAGGGAATGCTGAATCTATCTAATGCTAGGACACCCAACAGGCAGGAGGGACCAAGTCATAAAAATGGAGAATTGACTGGATTCCATGCAATGTTTGAGCAGGTAGGAACATGCAACTAGGTACTGTATTTATGTCACAAGTTTGCTTTTTACAATATATGAAAACGGATTTGCCCATGGAAGTTCATCATTTAGTTATATATAACATCACTATTGCATTATAAGATCGATTATGGTTGATATATTTAGTTACAATGATATGAATAGTTACTGATAAATTTCTTAGATAAATTCAAAGGATAGACTGCAAGGATATACATATATGATAAAATCATGGATTGGATACCTAGGTTATAAACCAAATTTCATCAACTTAGGACTCTTTCTTTATAGTTATGCACCCAATTTTTGAGCTACAAATGATCATGTGCAATCAATGATACAGCAACACTAGTCACAGAATTGAAAAAAATTAGACTTTTGGAGAGATCAAAGTGTCATAACTGCACGCAAGTTCAATATTGTCAATGACGTGAGTTGATTGAAAAATCAAACAAGTTGTTGACAAGTACATAACTTACAGAGAAATAATAGACATTACTAAGACTTTAATTTTGCCAGAAGACGACTATCACACTGAATATTCAAACTAATTCAGTCGAAAAGCATGGCATGCCAGTAATGCATTTTAAGGGTGCTCTTGTTCACTTTTGTAATTATTTACCATCCAAGCTAAGTATAGTTATCCCAGCAACTCATGTTACCCAGTCACTCAAGCATAGAATTTTATTTCCCAAATAATTCTTCCCATTAATAAATTGTCAAAAATAAGGAATAAGATTAATTTCCAATTGTTGTAACTGAATATTGTACAAAATCTAGAACCAGGATGGGTAAGGATCAATGGAAAAGTCTTGACAAAATCTGAGATTTGAAATAACATAGCATTGTTGGCTAACAACTGATGATATAAAATACTTAAAGCAAAGCGCAGGGTTTGAACCCAAAAGCTAATACATATTATGTTTACCCCTACATTATTAAAGTGGCAGAAAAGCCTATTGGTACTACTGGGAAAAACTATGTACGCTTTCTCTACAACACAAAGAGCATATTTTCTATATGTCACCCTACGTCATTCATTTTGAATCAGAAGCAGTTGATGATGATAATGAGTAAGTGCAAGCAGCTCTCTGTGAAAAATTTGTACTACATTAGATATGAAACTGCCCTTGCCTTCAAAAGGTTTAACCAATCACAGGAAGATTACTAGTAATAAACGTCATACATATCTGGCCAATACTTTTAGTACATATCAATTGTACGTATTGATTAATGAATGAATAGGTACTCCTTTCCTCAATGATATTTGACTGATGACTATTGACAGAGCAAGGGGAATTTTGGCTTAGGACAGAGAAATAAAAAAGACCTTGGGAAATAGCCTCCTCTATAAATAAGTTCTTGTATATTTAGCTCAAAAAATGTTTTCTCCTATGCAGAAAGTGAGGAAACAAATAATAATGCCTTGTTTCCAAACACATTTCTAAAGATATTTAATTACAGGTATGAAGGCAAGAATTTCTCACCGTGAAAAATAGTTGTTGTGAACCGTCAATCTGTCTTAAGTAAGACACTAAGCAGAGCTTTCATGAAAATGCTGTTGAATTATCTTAGCTCACATAGTTAAAACCCTCCATATACAATTGAAAGGAACAAGATTTATGCCACCATATTGGTACACATGGAAGGCTTTGACTGAGCCAGCTAAAATGGCATCACAATAATGACATTTAAGATCTGCCTAGGATCTTACTCAGCCCCCTTTGTCTGGCTTATGAGGGATTGATGATAAATAAAAATCCGCTTTCAATGGCATTGAGGTTCATGATATAATCGATCCACCAAATTGCTGACATATGAATCTGAGGGTGTGTCAAAGATGTTCTATAATTAATTCCAGGGGTGACTCTTGAGAGAATTACCACAACACTTCGGGAATGATGACCTTGGGGATATCAACAAGGCTAACACTTGTTCACATAGCACTTAACACCAAAATCAAATGTCACCAGTATAATACAGTGGCTAAACAGCTCTTTCATATACATCTGAAGGACAGACACTCAGATTATGTATCAAGAATAGACATTGGTACGATATAATTGTTTGTTGTGATATGACATCAGCTATCAGAGAGCAGTGAACCAAATTTCACCTTTATCATTTAACTTCAATGAAGTCTGCGACTGTTAACACTTGACTTCATGTTATATCAAAGTTAATGGACCATTAAATCTGTTAAAAATTAAACGACCATTATCTGTAAAGATATTGATAATTTTTTTCAGGATGTTTAGTGTATTTTTTTTGGAATAATTCTTTAATCAATAAAATTCAATGGAAATTCTACTCTCAAAGAAAAATCAGGTACAAAATAGGCCAAAATTTCCTGACATACCAGATGAAACTTATTCCGCTAATTCAATCTAGGCAGTGACAACCAAATATAAGTACCAGACCGCAAGGCAATGAGGGTATTCAAAGGAATTAGACAAAAGCCTTAGCAAAGATAGCAAACAAAGGCCAACCAGTAACAGAATCTAAAGGCTGATGATATTTTCTTCGGAACTGTATAAGAATAAGTTACCATTTCTTACGATGACTCAAGCCATAACACATATGAAGGGGGTAAGTATGGCTTTTAATTTCCTACACAATGGCAAGCAATAATTGCAAAGACTTCAGAAAAGTTAATCTTGCATTGAAAAACCCACACTAAAGCCCAAACATCATACCAACCAATCCCAATGCAAGTCAGACTAAAAGAGGAAATTATGAAAATTTAAGAGGATTTTAGAAACTAAATTCTGGCATGCTATTACCAAAACTTCACCAAAGCACAGGTCTAAAAACTATAAAATAAGGCACAGCTATTGAAATCCAAGGAGTAAACTTTCTGTCACACTACAGAAAGTTTAGGCCACAAAATTTTGGACCCCTCTTAAATACCATCATATCATCAGTATTAGCTTGCTATACAGCAACAAAAGGTACACAGTAGAGAAATCACTGAGATACTATTTCCTTAAAAGGAATTTATTGAGACTTAGATATTCTAATTTGGCAAGAAATCGATAGCATATGAAAGAACAAATAGAATTTGAATGCATTACCTAAATAAACACCCATGAGGCTAATTTTGAACAGCAATACAATTGTTGACAGTTCATGAAACTGCTATTGGCAGGCATGAATGCTAGTATCTGATGCACTTACACAATATACAGTCTTCTTCAGGGCAATTTTGTGGGTAAATGAATAAGCTCAAGGCTAACTTTGACAGAGACTGTGCAAAAAAATGTGAAATTTCATGCCAACAACTTAATTATTTGAGCCTCGTAAGTGGATAATAAAGCGTGATGTAAAATGCAAATGCAAACTTGAAAGCCAATCACAATCATTAGCTTCAGCCACAAAAATAATAAGACATCACTTAAGAAGGTGGATACAATATGCACAAGAAAATGTATTCACATGAATGTTGAAAATAAAAAAAGCATAGTAAAAATCATTACTGTGCCATGAAATTTAAAAATAAAAAAACAATACTGAGCTTCTAAAATGAACCTAGTCCATAAGAAAATAAGATATATTTACACCATTACACATGTAAAAAATCAGTGGGCATATATCACTTTTAACTAATAGCAGTAAACTGCTGCTACAGTCAGATAAACTCTAAATATAATATACAGCTATCACGCAAATAAACGTCTTGATTTAACTAAAGCGTTTTCTGAAAAAAAATTATCTGAAAGCCCATTATGAACTTATAGTCTTGAGCTCTTCACACACTACAGGGAAGTAATCCATACTTGAAATACCCCAAGGAGAAACTCCAGTAAAACCGTAAAAATGTGCTAAAACAAAATACTCCACCTTCATTCACCCTTAGAAGTGTAAAAATAGCCATTTTAACTAAACTCATACTAAAGTCTTTGGTAATAAACTAAGATGCCCTTATTGATGCAAAATTCATAAAATCTAGGCCAGTGATGTATAAATTTAGTATCACAGTATGACTGAAGCACGTTAGCTCACTAAGAATAAATATTTGCAGCCTTTCTTCCATCTATCCTACAACTCTTACTTGCTTTTATCAAATTCACCAATCAACTTAGTGAAACGTATTTGACTGGTATAAAATGATTTTTCGGGGGTGAAAGAAAATGAAAAATTTATAGCAATGCCTTAGTTTTCTGAGATCGTTGTAGTATCTGTCTCTGGAGGTTCTGCCACTCTCACCTGCAACGATAGTGAACAAAATTAGAACACTGAGCTAAAGGTAAGAGGAAGATACAACAGTATTATGGCCAAAAACAAGAGGATGAGTCTTACTAAAGTCTGACGACCAGTAAATCCAGGCGCCGGTTCTGACGTGGACACATGAACTAGCTCAAAATCTGCAGCGCATATACACCGAATAAAAATGGTCACAAATCCTAACATCCAAAATCCAGCATTCAACCAAGCCGCAGTCTTCATGATTCAAAAGAAAACACAAAAATCATTGTATTATTCTAAATAAATATCTTCATAAAGGGATATGTTTTAAACAGCTTGCAGAACCAGTAGCACATACCTCTGCAACCTTTAATCCACTAATCTGAACAGGCTTGTTTGAGAAAATACCAAAGTCATAGAGAGAAATTTGGTCACAATCGTCGGCATGCATGTTGCGAATAAAGTTGGAGCAAAATGTTTCGACACCATTTGTCAGAAATGTGGCAGAAACGATCGAGACGATTGAATAGCCTGCATTGAAAAATAATGCAGGATAAACAATTCTCCAAGGTCGCGCCAGCCTTGAACAAAAAAGACATATTTGAGTTTTGGCATACAACTTGTAAAAAAAACACAAATCTATAATCAATGATTGATACATCAATTTATATGGGAAATTTGATACTTCAGTTAACGCGTGGGCGTTGTATGGTAGGAGGGATGCGACATTGATTGGGTCCGCACTTAACGTGGTTCATAATGACTAAAATAAATAGAGTTCTCACCCTTGATGAGTGCTCCCTCCTTTTCCGCACATCAAGAAGAATGTAGCCCATGATAATCCAAATAAGATGGACACCACGGAGACACAAAGGCAAAAATTACAGATGGTGCCTTTACCCCAGTGGCTATTGGCAACATCAAACGATATCGTCGTTGAGTTAAAAAGTATTGATGAATTAAACGTAATGCTGCTATACAAAATACAGTTGCCACCAACATTGTCCATAAAATACGCGAAGGAGCAACTGCATATGATTCCGCTGACAATGGACCCGAAATAAAACAAAATTGAGAATACTTTCCATGCTACCGAAACATTTTCCGAATCCCTTTCGACGAGTTCATAATAACTGGTTTTGATATTCATTTTAACAGGCCCATCTTCAATTGCACGATCCAAACAAATAACACCTACGTTACCCTACATTCTCTGCAGTCAGAATGTTGTTTACAAAGATGACGTCACACCGCGTCACTCCCCCGAATTCAAACGTATCCATCGCAGCTTGTCCGTACCTTATCATCGATTCGCTATTATCAATAAAGAATAACGCCCGGGTGACTTCATGGGAAAATATTATCTTTAAAATAAGACCCCAGGTCCCACCCATTTCCCAATGCAACCGATAAGTGTATTCTTCTTCAAATAGTACCCACACACTTCCCTACGTCATAGGATTAATAGATTATGCGTTTTGGCTAGAGAGCCATGTACTCGATTGATATCGTCAACATAAACCACATGATAAAAAATGGAAATTATTAAGCGGATGACTACACTTTATAAGTGATTACCATTCATCCTCTCCACCATAATTATTCCGAGACCGCGAGCGGCATGTTCGAATATGCTAACTAGGGTGAACGAACAAGATGAATAATAATACTCAGAAAAGAATTCTTGGGAATCACAAAATCATGCACCCTAACCTCACCGCACGACTGTTGTAGAATCCACCTTCGCCTAGCTTACCAAGGAAAGTAATTAAGCCCACACCTGACCCATGAAAGAACTCGTTAGAGAAATTAGCGAAGCAAACACAGATCCGACTCACACATCGCGTTTTGTTGAGGAATATACCGTAAAATCAACGAATAAAACGATCGCTTTTATAGTTAAGAACACGAACAGACAACCAGAATGGTGTTATTTATTATACTCAATTTATCTTTATTAATCCTCCTACCTTCGCATTGCGTTCTTGCGAGGATGTCAAGCAAAATACTTACAAAATCAGGAAGAAGCAATGAGGAGCTTACGCCCGAATTACATCACCAAAATACTGCACTACAATCATTTCCCTTGAACTCTGAAATAAGTAAAGTTCTGAGAGATATGTACGGCTGCTCTCGTAAGTACCCTACTTTTTTTGAATGTCCTTCTAAAATATTAATTCATGTTATAGGAGAACATTTAAATAGTGAATGCGTATACAATTGTATACGCATTCACTAATATAGTGTTTTGTTATACATGTACCTACTTACTTAATTTTTTTTCAGAGACGATGCTTCAAACTAAAATGAAGAAAAGACACAAAAGAGGAATTGCATTTCCCTCACTTGAAGCATCGTTATTATCTCTAGCTTTTTTAACATTTGCTGTGTATCTGGTGAATCTAATTCAGGTAATTTTTTATAATATAAGTGCAAAAAATGAAATTACATTAAAAATTTATAATACCTATCATCAAAATTATAACACTATGTATTTATTATTTTGCAGTCCATCATCAAATTAATGCACAGCAGATAGTTTTATTGCTTCTTAATGAACTACCACACATTTTTCCCTTAGTATACGATCAAGTTTTTGACTATCATTGCAACAGGGGAAGCATGCAGAGAAGGACCCAGCAAAACATCTCAGGATACAATGAAAGTACAGTGAAACATATCATTGAACTTAGCCATTACTGGATAATAGCTAGCATGAAGAAAAAAGTTTATCAAATTGGGCCTTGATGAGATAAAGTCAAATTTACTGATGTTTAAGTATAGTTTATAGTTTGTCAATCATTCAGCAGTCAGTGGGAAAATAAGCAAATAAAATCATGAAAAAACAATGAGCATTTACTGTTTTGTAGTTATGTGATATCAAAGGAAAAGGAATTCTCCAGGGTAACATTCTTATCACCTCACCAGAAATTCATGACTTCTCAATCATCCCTCCAACCAGTGGTGGATTAGGGGTTGCGGGGTTGAGGTGGCCACCCCTCCACAATTCTTAGTAAAATAGGAAAAATGGTGGTCATAAGGTATTCCATACTCCCCAGACCCCCTGGAAAGTAGCAATCCGCCCACTCCAAAACAATGACCTCAATCTGCCCCTTCCTCGAACATTGTCCCTCCTGGAATTTACCTTGAATATACCTCATAAATCCTCCAAATTCCAAACCTACACTAATATTTAAAGTTTTTCTCCCAGAGCATTTCCTGTCATACCCTCACCTGATTATATACCACATCTACTTAAGCCTCCAATTGGCAAGTCAAACTCAAGCTGACATTGACGAATACTGGATTTAGCAGCAATGGCAGTAGCGTAGCCAGGGGGGGCAAATGCCCCACCCCCCTGCCCCGTGTTCTGGCGCCCCTAAGTGTGTGAATGCTTTCACTCATATGTTCCAAATACGTACATATACATAAATGTGAATAATGCGTTGTCAATTGTCATATTTTATACAAACCTATCTGTCTATTGCATCACCAAAATTTGTCAAGTTTAGTAAACTGGTAAATTTATGAGTCGGCGCCTCCTAAAAATTTTCTGCCCCCCTTAAACATTTTTTGCGCCCCCCCCCCCCCCCCCCCCCCCCCTAGACCCAAAGCCTGGCTACACCACTGAGCAAGGGCATAAGGAGAAGAGTAACTGTTGAGTTGCATTTTAAGTAAATACTTGCAGAAAGTTTAGTGAAGGCTCTGGTACAGTGTCTGATGTTCCATGGTTTCAAAGATTAGTGCAATCAAAATTAAGGGAAGAGTAGATAAGAGAAGTAGCCTTTTGAGATCTAGGTTTGAATTAGGTATACTAAGCAGAGTGAAAAATGGACGAAGAGACACTAAATACGGTGGACTAAGAAAGGATGCAAGATATCTATAACGGAGACAGAAGTGGCTGAAAGGCATAGTGTAAGGTAACCGGTGGTTGAATAGGGTGATGGAAGGGAGTATGTTTGTTATGAGTTGTGGAAATAGTAACTGTGATTTTGGATAGCAAGAGAATTTAGAAGACAGGTAGAGTTAATTAATATACATTATAATTATGACCATGAATAGAATCAAAAGTTTCTGGTTCTACTCTGTGGTAATTCATATTAAAAAAGAAAGAAAATGCTTAGCATTTCCATTTTTTACCACGAATAGAGATAGTAAAAGATTGGCATATGATGGACCAATAGCTTTGGGGTGGAAAACTTGGAAGTAATCCATATATCAATATAAATGGAATATCTATGCCAAAGCCGACCATTTTCCATTCTTAACTTATTGAAAAAATATATGATAAACAGCCCCTGCAGTGGTAAGGGAAAGCTTTCACCACCCAATTTGAGGATGAATGCTAAAAATCCTACCTGGGTAGGTTTTTCCTCTTAATTAGCCTTGTCCTCACCTGATACCCTAGAGCATGGGCTAAAATCCAGCCTGGGTGTTTTTTTATACCATGGTTGTGGGTTTGTCTGGTACATTAAATCTGCAGTAATTGGCAAAAGGTGTGGTAATTAAAATACGATTGCTTAGCAGGCTATAATTGGCAAAGATCAGTGTATAAGTGTACGAAAAATAAGTACAATGTAAGAATGAAGATATTAGTGCATTTGAGATCAATTCAATTTGAAGTTAAAAAAATACATTCCCAAAGTTTTGGTTAATAGTACCTTCATATTTTAATTGATTTCACCAATTCAGCATTTATTGTTCTCGTGTCTTTTAACACCAAACCAAATACACTTTAATTAAGAGTGAAGATCATCTTTACTCCCTTTAAATGTCTTTTATCACACAGACTATCTACTAAGCCCTTGACATAGTCCCTTAGTGCATACTTACAGGCCCTGCATGGTTTCAGGCCCATTGTATTTTTTTAACGTAGACTATTCATACAGATGTGGCTAGCAACACAAGCATTTTAAGGGAGCACTTCAAAAAACATACAAGGTGTGATAAAAAAATAATGGGAATTTTTAAATTTCGTGGGCTTTACAATTCCGATTTTCAATAATTGTATTTATTTGCCATATGGTCAATAACAAAAACATACTACCTGGAAGTTATGTGCCATTTGAGTGAAGAAATCCGACGAAAATGCCCAGAATTGTGGCAAAACAACTCGTGGAAATTGAACCATGATAATGCTCCTGCTCACACCTCAATGCTTATTTGTGATTTTTTGTTAAAAAAAACAAACCGTTATTTTGCCTCAGCCACCGTATTCCCTGGACTTTGACTTCTATCTATTCCCGAGGCTGAAGAGAACCATGAAAGGACGACGTTTTGCCACCATTGATGAGATAAAAACAGAATTGCCAAAGGAGCCGAACTCTATACCGAAAAGTGAGTTCCAGAAGTGCTTCCAAGATTGGAAAAACCACTGGCACAAGAGTATTATATCCAAGTGGGATTACTTTTAAGGGTACAAAATTGAAATTGATAAATAAATAAATATTCTTTAAGAAAAATGAAAATTCCCATTATTTTTTAAATCACACCTTGTATGTCCAGTGCACACTTTCATAGGACTGAGAAATATGTAAGGGAAGAAGAACAAAATAGATTGGAAGCAAAAGAAATGAGGTGTCATTGAGGAATGATGACGATTAAATGGGTGGGAAGACTGAGCAATGAAGAAGTCTTACTTCAGAAGATGTTGGTGAGAAGAGTGCAATGAAAACTCTGCTAAGTAGAAGAGACAAAATTATTGGACATATGCAGAGGCACTAAAGCCTCTGAAACATGATAATGGAAGGAGAAACGAATTGAAAGAAGAATTGAGGAAGACCAAGGATGGAACATATCAGGGAATTATGAGGAATGTTCAATTGAAGACTTCAGATTGATGACTGCTGTTGATGATATCATTCCCCATGTCCATTATTTTAGACTCAATGATATCCCACCCAATCCTTATTATCTACATCACAAGGGTTTTCACTACCTTATCAACACCCAAAAAGAACCTTCCCACCTGAATTCAATGATGCTCTTTTCAACTCTAAAAATGTTACAGGTTAACACATCACCTACATGGTCACACTAATCTGCAAGAGCATACGTCTAAGATGTTAGGATACCAGCTGTGAAGAAAGGAGGGAACAGAAAAAAGGAACTGGAAGGAAATGACAAAAAGTTAGAAGGACTCTTATAGATTTGACCCACCTTGCTTTTGTTGTGGTCATTATTAGTTTGTGAGAAGGAAGAATTTTACTATCTGCCTGTTTGGCACAGTTTCTCTCTTCTTTTGTCACTTCTAGAGTTGCAGTGTGGTGTTAAAATATCCTCGATGTCACACTGAAACTTGTGTGATCTGAATTAAAACGCACTAAACTACAATTTCATAGGTATTTATGACAGTATTCCAAAATTGTACTTTCACTCAGAGATGTTTGGTCTGCTGGCTGTTCAAAGTTCGGGGCCCACCGGGCCCTTCGGACCCGAGACCAAAACCTAGTGTGCCCCGGGGCTCAGGCGGAAATCCCCGCCTTCCAGCCCTAGCCACGCCGCCCCTGGTCTAGCATTATGTACAGCAAAAAAATATACAAGAAAATCATTCAAAATCAAATTCTTCCATACAAGGAAGTATGTATTAATAACAAAAAATGCCCAGCCGAGACTTGCTAGTCAGCAATAAACAACTGTCTGCGATAAATTCCTTGATGTCATAGTATTCCTTTTTATGTAGAATTTTTTAAATCTGAGATTTAAACCTGGTAGTTTTCAAGTTTTTAAATTTGTCAGGCAATTTATTGTAATACATATTTAATTCCCACATAAGTAGTGAACTTTTTGCGTAAGATGAAGTATTATGAGGAATTAACATAAGTGAGTTTGCCTGCCTGGTGTAGTGGCCATGGGTTCCAAGATAGGGACTGAAATAGAGAAAGTTTTCTTTCACAAAAGTTAGGATATTCAGAATGTGTAAACAAGGTAAAGTTAGGTAAACTGATGTTTTATGAAATGAGGTCTGCAGGATACAGCTACAGATTCTTGATTATCCTCACTGCTCTCTTTTGTAATCTGAAAATTTGGTTAAACAGAAGACTAACCCCAGGAAAATTATACCATAGCTAAGGTTACTGTAGATAAGACCATAGTATAGCATTAGTATGTACTGCAGCTTTGGAGCAGTTTTCATGAATGATTCTCAGGGCAAAGACTGCCTTGCTTAATTTTATGCTTAGGGAATCTATGTGAGGGCTCCACTTCAAATTGCAGTTCAAAGTAAGGCCTAGGAAATTTAAGCTCTCAGGAAACTCGAAAGGAAGCTTGAAACCCCTCAACCTACTCACTGGCTAGATTGGAAAGCTAAGCCAACCGTACTAGATAGATAGGAAGATGTCGATGACATGGTAAATGGATGATAACCCACTGGCCTATCAAATCAAATGTTACAGGTGCAGATGTTACTTTGTCTTGGCATTAAGACCATAGGATGAATGGTGCAATGTAACCATAGGTGTTGGAATACTTACAAACCAAAATCCACTAACTGGAAATCAGTACAACAAAATGTAAAAAAAGTCATAAGATAGTATAGATATGCACAGAATGGCTATTGTGTTTTATAGAATTGCATCCTCAAAAGTCCTCATATTTTAACCCAAATGTCGTAATTACAGGAGATTGAGTTGGCAACCCATAACACACTCCACTGGTAAACATACCATAACTAACAAGTTGACTAACCAACTGCTGTGTGATTAGCTAACTGAAAGATGAATGCACCAATGGTAAACATACCATGACTACCAAGCGAATAAACACACCTCTTTCAGAATTTAAACAGATACAAGTGGCAGGGTATGTATATGACTGAAATTATAGCAACCACCATGGACTCCATGCAAAGGACATGAGTATGCATTTGATATGAGTGAGGGCATGCTTAGGAGGGTGTTGGGAAGGACAACGCCTGGCAAGAATGGAAGGGAATCGGAATTTTGGACAGATGGATGGGATTGGAGGAAAGTGAAAAGATACACTAACTAGTAAAATAATAAAAGACAGAGCAAAAATAAACAATTTATATATTTATGTCCATCTACATGTAAACACACAACTCACTTGGTATATATTTGCGAAGACAATGAAATCATGGTAAAATAATCACCTTCACTGTAATAAGCAGTTCAAGTATGTCTCTTCATATGCCTAGTTTTTATAATGAACTAACAATTTTTCTTGACCGCATCTGAATGAGCCATTTATCCAACATGTCTTGTTGAGAAAGGGTGGGATTGCTGTTTTCATAGTAGTTAAGTGGTGGTTTACCTTCCTCCAGTCTAACAAAGTAATGGCAGTGTGTGTACCGTATCTCCCCAGCTCGCATTCTGGCATGTCTTCTTAAGCCTTTGATGACTTTTCCCTTGGTAACAAATGACTCAGCTAGAAATAAGAAACAAAAAGGAAATACAAAAATTAGGACATAAGACAGTAAATATGGCATCATATAAAAATATTGATATGTTATTCAGAGGCTAGAGTGAATGAGGGATAACCTCCAACAATGCTATGGGTACATATATTGAATACACACACTATAAACTTTGCTAATTTAAAAATAATTTACAGCTACTTGCCTCCTAAAATATCATTTCAATCAGTGATAAAAGCATTCTGGATTGCACATCCATAAAAATTGAACAAAAGTAGATTAATATTTCAGCTTAAGAGTTTATGGTGATCTCTGACAAGCTGAACTGACCTATATTCTAATGAAGATTGGGTTGGTACAGTGGCTAGAGTACTGGCTTCCCATCCCAAGGACCTGGGTTTGAATCCTGGAGATGCAAGAGATTTTTCTGCAGAATCTGATGGAGACCGGAGAATGGCAGAGCAAAAGCTTAATTTTAATATCCTACATTCAAATGAATCAAGCACGTGTAATCGGTTTTGACGTGCTGTAGGTGAAGTCCTTATTAAAGTTACGTTTTCCAAGGAACAACTGTGGCGATCATCACTGGTAAGACTCGCCGAGGGGAGGGGAGGGACACAAATACTAATCTCCCCCCCAAGAGCTTTCCCTAGTTACACCCTTGAGGGGGCATAACCTATAATTCACTATTCTTTTTTAATTCTAAAGATTTCAATTTACATTGGGGGGAACCTCAATGAATGATGCCATAAGATAACCTAGAGTAAAAATATCCATAGAACAAGGTTTATAATAAAGTAGAGCTGATTGAATATTTCAACAATGAGAATAGATAGAAAACAGAATTATGTTTGGCACAGAGGTAGTTGATGTGGTTATACTAGGCTTGAGGTGGATCAATGTATAGCCCTAAAAATTTGAGACCAGTGGACGGTACATATTTATACTCATCCTATGTCAAAGAGGAGGGGTGTTTTTTACTAAATAAAATAACCTCGGTTTTGTCAATATTTAATGATTGCCTATTTTTCAAGCACCATTCTGAAACTCTAGACATTTCATCATTGCCATGAGATATTACCTCAGACCTAGAAGATTTTGAAAGTAAGACACTAATATCATCAGTATACATTGTTGTGCAGGTTTTAGTGAAGTCAATTGTTTGGTAAATCATTAATAAAAATCAAAAACAGAATAGGACCACGAAATGAACCTTGAGCTATTGATATCCAATGGCTACTGATATCCAATTTTTAAATTCCCTTAATTTTCCTTGATGGATTTACCAATTTCCCTGACCGATCGCCAAAAGGTCACCCATTAACGTAATACATATTTAATTTCTGCAGAATTAAATTTTTGTCAAAACTCAGAAAATGTCAAAAGCTGAAATCAATACATTAAAAGCTATAAGTAAATCCTAATGAAAAAAAAATATTAAACCTTAATAAGTTAAACTCTCATCCAAGTTATAGTCGCGTTGTGGTAGTTCTGGGAAGTTGAGGATTACTGAAAAGGCATTGAAGGGATAGTTAATGGCCAATTTACTGGCAGACTCCGGCACAGGTATCACTAAGGTGCATGAAAAATAAAAACCAAAGCAAAGTTGTTGGACTGGATCAAAATCGGATGGCGCAGGTGACCTTCAGAAGCAAAAAGCAATTTGATTAATGTAACCCCCTGATTGCAAGAGTATTGTAATCAATCGCAATGTAAAATTATTTGGATAAACAAACAAAACGTAAGAGCGTCACTGCGAGCGAAGACAGGAGACAATTAGCAATGGCAGCATCATATTCACGAATATCATATTTGAGGTGGTTTGTGACCTGACAAAACTGCTTTGAGCGGGAGCCAAGGAGGCCATTCCATAATTATGTCGAGCGTGAAAGGTGGGGAGGGCTCTTCTTACTGTCTTAAGGCCATTTTACACGGTACATTTTTGTACAAACTCTTCCATGAACTCTTGCCTGAGGCAAAATGTATCATGTAAAGCGGCAAATTGTATGAACGCTTGTGCGAATGTCTCAATGCCTGCACGGGAAATAGAACCTGTTCTAATTTCGTTGAGACAAACGTACAATCTCACGTACATTCGTTTGTACAAAATCTTTCATAGTGTAAAACGGCCTTTACGAAGGGGGGTATGGGAATCTAAGATGATCATGCATAAGATTTTGTTTACTTGTGAGATCGTAACTGTATTACAATTTTAATAATCATCGTCTTGTATTTATAGAACTCCAAGCATGTATTTACTACGAGCTACTGTGCTCCAGTTACCTCTCGACCTGAGTCTCTAAGAGAATAGTACGTAAGGTAAAATTTTCAGTACAATATAGCCTCGGATTTCTTATAATGAGCGTAACCTCAGCAGAATGGTAATCAACACCGAGAAATTTTCAGCGTGATCATGAATTTTAACACTACTAGGCAATTAATGCAATAAGGATATGCAAAAGAAATACATTGTATGTACGTCTGATTCACAACTAAATAACTAAGATTCACAACTGAATGTTCCACAAATTGATGAGGCTTATTCCATGAACGTCAGCGATGGGCATCAGTTTTAGTTGGTGAAATAAATGGCGGAATAGACTGGCCAATGAACATAATGGTAGAAAAATAACAAGAATTTCCAAACCCAATTTCTCCTGGACCGTTACGAGAATTCCCTGACTTTTCCAAAAATTCAAAATTCCCTGGTTTTCCCTGACGATCGCCACCCTGTTGAGGTACGCCTCTGGTAACAGGCAAGGGGTCTGATTTGACAACACCCTTTTCACTCCTGATCATTAGTCTGAAATCTATTCTAAAGATAAGTTTCAAGCCAGTATAGGGCTTTCCCCCTTATGCTCAAGCCATAACATTAATGAAGGAGAATCTCATGATTGACTAAGTCAAAGGCTTTGCTAAGGTCAAAAAACGGTCATCACGTATTGAATTTTTTGTTTAATCCATCTGTAAGATAAATAACTGCTTTATAAAGAGCTTTCTTTGTGGATTTGCCTTAGCAAATTCCAAATTGAGAAGGAGAGAGAAGTTTTTATCTCTAGGAATTCAGTTAAACGAGCACAAAAAATGTGTTAAAAAAACATTGAGAACTGAGAGAGAAGAGAGATAAGCATAAACTTTTAGGATTTTTAGTGTCACAATTTTTCCTTAAGACAGGAATGACCATAGAGGTTTTTAAAGCTTCAGGAAACACTCCATTGGATGGAAATTCATTGATGAGGAATAAATGTGGATGCAAAATCTCATTGAAACACGATGTTAGGACTACACCCGGAATCTCATCCAGACCAGAGGATATTTTTCTACCATCAATACATAAAACTTTCTGGAGCTCTTTAAAATCAAAAGGTTCAGGAAAATACAGGAAATGCCACTAGCTGGTTGAATGGAATAACTGTTAGGTTTACCATGAATATGATGAGCATAGCCTAGTAAAAAGTTGCTGTTAATGGTGCTGGCTATCGCCTAGGTAGACACTACAGTTCGAGTACAAACAAAGAACAATAAAATCAATGTCTAACAGGAGCTGTCAAAAATAAGCCATATTGATTAGGCATTAACAACCAGCAGAATGAACTCAGAAGTACACTGAACAGTCCCACTTTGCTAAACACCTGTGGGAGGAGAACCACACCAGTGATTTCACCCCGAAGATTTTACACAGGGAGGAAAAAGGGAGGAGAATGGACAAAAAGGAAGAGTTGGAGATAAGAAGACAGATGAAGAAACGTCATCTACATAATGACATCCGTTTTCAAAATCTTTCCCCCCTCCTAGAAGCCTCTCTGACCCTCACGGAAAAAACAGTAGCTTGTAATACTTCCCCTCCCCCACTCCCACGGACACCCCACCGCTACCTTAGTCACCAACATCCCTTCTAAACCCAACTTCAACCTGCCAACGGTCATCCGCCTCCCCCCCCCCCCTTCCCTCTCCAACCCCCACCACCCGCTCACAACACTACATTGCATCCTTGAGGTTTTCCACCCCCTTCCACCTACCTTCTTCCTCCCCCCTCCCCTCCCCAACGCCTACCCTGGATGGTATATATGGATCATGTTTTTGCTTTCACTCTTTGTACCTGAAGATGATGCCGCTGCGTCGAAACTAGTTGTACCGGAAAATAAATTGGTGGAATTTAACAAAGTTTTCCTTTTCATTTATATCATTCTTTAACTTTCTCATCAATTTCCAGAATAAATTCTAGCTTTCTGTCAGCTACACTGCTAATTTCCTGGACATTTGCTCCAATAAAGGTCCTGAGAAATTACAGCTACTTACAAAAAAATTGTACAACTTCCTGACGCTACCCGCACAACAGGCTATTTAAATCCTTGATGTGACAACACTGTCGCCCCACTTGACTGCCTAACGCTATCGATTCGGGCAGACAATCTCTGAAGCAGGAGCACCTGAATGAAACGAGCTGGAGAAGCCAAGGGCCCATGTTAAAGGGGGCTCGAAGCTCACTGGCACGGCGGGGTAAAGGGTGAGGCTTTTGCTGAAATAACTTACGAATGCCCTTCGTCAGGACCGTCCCTGGAGATTGAGGGGTCCTGTGCAAACGAAAGTCGAGGGCCCCCATAAATTTGTATTCCCTTATTGATATTGTTTCATCTTTTAAGCATATTTCATGGAACAAAGGAAATTCACTGACAAACTGGCAAATAGTTTCAAGAAATTTATACGTGCGCTAGCTAGTAGGTAATTTTGGGTAATAGGTGGGTTTCCCCGCACCGTCTGAAAGATTCAAGCCCGGGTGGAACACCCATAGGCCCAGTGCAGCGGCACCTGTCACACTACCCTAGGGATGGCACTGCCATTCGTAATGCGGACCATCGTCGTCGTGCCTCTCCATCTCACTCGCCGACCCTGTAGGTGTAGGCACAGACTTTAAGAAACCCCACTTTTCTAAATTACTAAGAGATTATATGACTGAACCGCTTTTCGAGGAACACTCATGGACCATCCACAGCCGATTGTGGTCTCATCGGACTGTCGTTCGCGGAAGTCGGGATACCCAGCAGACAGTTGTGCCGGCAAAACCAAGCCTCATAGATGCTGAGGTGTGGAAGCTCACGGGCGAGGAGAGAGAGGATGGCTTTTTTTATTCCTGAGACAAGTTTCGATTGCTTTCCTGAAGTGAAAACTGACATTGTTTCAGTTATGTAACGCTACCTGCCCTTAGTGGAAAATTATGACTTAGTATTAACTACTATTATAAACTTAAATTACCTTAGTTTGAAGGTGGAGGAGAATGCTCAAAACAATTGAAAAAAAAGACATCGACACATAATATCAGCGATGATTTTCTTTTCTAGTTAAAGTAATACGATTATGTTTTTCAACTTTCTTGAAATAAAAATTTTAAATTGAGAAGAAAAAATCTGATGTATTTTTTATCTACGAGGGGCAATGCCACAGAGCAATTAATGTATACTGATTGTTGAGCAATTGATGTGCCAGAGTGCACCATTCATGGTGTCATTTTTGACCTGTAACTTTAGAAACTTCCGTTAGTGCCACATTGATGAAATTTGGCACCAGGGTAGAAAAAAATTGTGTTTTGTAGACTATAAGTGAAGTTTCAGGAAATTGACCTATGACCCCAGAATGGGGGTCCAATCCAAAATCCAAATTTTGCCATATAGGCTTTCAATATTGAAATATTCGAGACAAAGAAAGAAGACACTAATTTTGGGCATATACAAAGAATGTAGTTTTGTCAAGGCAAAAGCTGGGGTGTTTTCTTGCGAAAAATCAATTTCTTAATGATGATGCAAGAGAATCAAGATATGATATAAATAGTGAACGCCTCCAGTAGCCATTACCAAAGTCAGGTGGAAGATTACTTTGGTGTTTTTGCTTATGAGCAAGACGTGGAAAAGAAATGTCTATTTCCGATCCCATTGCAATGTCTTGCGCTTTTTGAAGTAATTCGTCAGAGACTCTGTATGCATCTTCGCGGTCTTTTTCGATTACTTCAAGGATTCCAGTAATGTGTTCTCCTACCTGTATCAGATCCATGCTCTTTGCTTGCAAGGCATTAACCACTGGTTCTAATACTGCTGAGTATTTTGCAATGGTAACTTGCGCAGCGATGATCGAAGGTTTAGTTACTGCTGAATGCAGCAGGTATGCCGCTCTTCTTGTGGCATAGTTTCCCTCGATTGAAAGTGTTTCCAGGGCTTTGATTAGCTTGGGGTTAGATTGTTATTGGGGGGGCCTTCGTCAGGAGCCCGGGCACTTAGACCTTTCTTGGTCCATTGTGCCAACCCCATGCCTGTCTGCCACTTGCAGACAGGGGACAAGAGCACCACGGTAGAGGTATGGAGGGTTAGCCTCCCCCTGCCTCACCCCAGTACCAGGTATGGAGGGTGTCCTCCCTCTAACTCTCCTGGCCTGGGTACATCTCCCACCGGCCTCCCGGTGGTCTGGAGGGAGTATCGCCTCTCCATCCACGCCTGGTGCAGGTATGGAGGAGGGTCACCCATCCAACCACTGTCCGGGCCCAACATTGCTTAACTTCGGTGTTCTGACAGGAACCGGTGTTTCAACATGGCTAGGCCCTTGCCCATTAGCTTGGGGTAGATTTGGGAGAATGTTTGAATGGTATTTTTATTTTTTAGACCATCTTGTCTCACACATTCACGATAGATTGGGAGCTAACTCTTACGAGCAGTCGATTCCCTGAAAAACTTAATAGTATCCTTTACAGTGGCAATAGTGTTTCTGATTTCCGGTACATTATTTGTGTCGTTCACCACAAGATTGAGTTGGTGGTTTGAGCAATGGAAAAATAATGCTCACGAATACTTTTTCCTTAAAATTGCCTGTACACAATCCTCTGTGCCTGCCACTGTAGAACACCCGTCAAAACCAAATCCGATACAATATTCTGATGGAAGATTATTGGTAACAAAAAAATTGTCGATTGCTCTGGCGATTGATGTGGCATCTTGTGCTTTCATTTCCACAAAACCACCTTTCTCGAATTTTCCCTTGGACGTCATCATAGAAATGCAAGCCGATTGATAGCTGTTCTTTCCCTGCTATGTTCGCTGTTTCATCAGCTAAGACTGCAAAAGCTATAGCTTTTGGAAAATCACTTATAAATTTTTCCTTAATAACTTCACCACATAAATAAATCAATGCATTGTTTTTTATTTTTGGCTAAGGGTAAACTGCATTTCGACGGCACGTCTCTAGGTGATTCTTCAATTTTTTGTTGCCAGAATCGATTAGTAAATTCCCACTGACAAGGTCGTTCAACGTCTCGATTCTTTGCTTCTTAAGAGTCGATAATGATGTGATACACCTAATAAATCAGCCCTCCAATGCTCTAGGTCACGCCGGTGAACCTTCCCACTTTGTTACGCCCTCACCGCCTTACGTGGCTACACAAAACGATCGAATGCTACGTAGCAGCACCAACACTCGTACATGGAAAGCATTGACAAATATGTAATTCAATAAGTTATGGTTAATTTTTGCATTATGTTTAGTTGATATTAACAACAAACAAAAAGAGATTATGCTTATGGTAAGTAAGTACAGCAGCTAATTTTTCTTAACCCATTCAGTGCTACGCCCGCCCATTGGCGGGCTGAGCGTCTGTACCCAGGAGCGGCAGCCGCCAATGGGCAGGCTCCGTCCCTTTCCAGGTTTAACTCTCACTTTCAACAGTTTCGGAGGTCGATGCACGATTTCAGCTTAGCAGTGAATGTGTTAATATAATGCCAATGCTAAATGATTTTAAAGTGTTCTTACAATATCTTTTAAAATCCTTTTCTCATAAAATATTGCTACTTGGGATAGGTACATCAACAAACTACCTCACAAGAAAATAATCACTGGGCTTGAGACTCAATATCAATCACATTATCATTCCATCCATGGCTACATATGCAATATTAACCACTGAAAGCATAGTACTTAAATAAAACTACAGTAATTGTACTGTCCACTTAAATTTTGATGTAAATACTACACTACACGTGTTTCAACATTCCTTAGGGCGTCATCATCAGGTCACGTGTATTTTAATATTTACATTAAAATTTAAGTGGACAGTACAATTATTGTAGTTTTATTTTTGTAGTACAATGCTGTTCCACCATATATCGCTCGAGACTCGAATTTACACTGAAAGCATGTTTCAGTCACTATTCATGTTCCCCATATCTTGCCAAAAATATATCTATTTTGAAAAGTAAGACTAACTTAAGCAGCAACATGACCGCAAACGCATTAACCAACGTGAGGAACTTTTGAGAGACGATAATTAAATTCTAACGCTGTCTTCCAATACAACTTACCAACCCACAAATTGCTTTTGAACTCAACATTATGCTTTTCAACTGCGAGCCTTTGAGCCTCCAGAATGGTTTCTTTAACAGCAGTAGCACCTTTCTTAATAACAAAACTAAGCTGCTTCACTGCTTCGTCCACCGTCATCCCCCGAACTAAGCATGCGACATACCACATTTTTTTCGGGCTGTAATGAATGTCGGGTTTCATGTGGCACACAAACTGAAATAAAATATAAATTAATACTTCTGCCAAAGCCCAAGAATATGCTTCACATCCTCCACTATCTACTTACAGCGGGTCTTCTTTCTTCATCAGGACTTTGAGGGGGCCAGATCATTTTATTGTATCGCAACCAATTACGCCCCTTTATTTCTTCACAATTCTGGGAACTCAAATGGAATTCATTCATCTGTTGATCTTTAAAAGCGAATAGGTACTTCGAAAAGCCTATGGGTCTACAAAGCTGTCTTGAAACGTCGCAAGAGCGTACAAATAACTTTAAACACTGCATTATGCTTTCCTATGATAACGTAAGTATTTTACAATAGATTAAATCGAGTGCAATAAGAACTGGGCTTTTTCGATCTGACTTTTAGTCAACTGATTGTAAACTTCTTCATTTTAAAGTAATTCACGCGACTCACTTTACCGTTTAAAGAATGCACTTGAGGAATCCCTACGATCAGCTTGAATGCAATCAGAAGTAGTATTGATAATTTTACTCAGGGAATAAACACAGAAAAGTTCACCTCTTAATGTAAGTGTTATTCAAAAGAAAGCTCCAATCATGTACACAAGTGGTTTAAATAATACCATGCACAAGTTAACCAAACCAACCAAACCAACGTAACAAAAACACCGACGAAACCAAACAAACGAAGCACGACCCTTTCCGCGCGTTCCGTAATCAACTGGCCTACCAACGTGACCAACATCTCACACCCGACATCGGGCCAGCATCAAAATGCTGCAATCAGTATAAAGTAGCAAGGCAATGAAAATTAGAATACAACTTATCCTTATTATAGGATTATCATACAGCATATTAGCCGCCATTGATGGATTATATATAAAGGCCGTTTTACACGATGAAAGATATACTGAATTTGAAATTTTTATTTCCATACTTCTCGAGAAGCGATCGCTCCATATTCGAGTTTATTTTCATCATATTCTATTACTTCTCAGTGGTGGTCCATAATTTATAGAATTTGTGGTAAAAGAATCTTACATTTTGTTAGATGGAAGAATATATGAGAATTTTACCTATTCTGAGATTGTAAATGGGAACGGCATGCTTTTTGTTCACACGGGAAAATGAGTAACCAGTTGAAATTTAATTTCTCTCGCGGTAAAGGTGAGCTTTCGTCTCGCACTTTCAAATTTTTTTTTTGAAAAACGTAGGAAACTGACGAAATTGAATGTGATACCTGGGAGTAGAGGAAGAATGCGGATTTGTAAAAATGTAACAATCATACCGGTGTGACTAGTTGTTTTTGAGATATAGACGATTCAAGTATATTTGACTTATATGCTATTGATATAGCCTTTATTCCTTTGTGGGCGAGGTTAACTATCGTTCCAGTAACAGTGATGTTAGAATGCCCACCATCTCGAGATTTAAAGAACCGCTATTTTGATACTTCAGTTCCATCTATCAGGTTCAATACTGAACTATTCGTGTTTCGGCTGCTGACAACTGACAGCAGCCGGTGGGTAATATAACGCACGTGAGGAGTCATGTTGCACGTAAAAATGTATTGCATAGCTCGAAAACCTGAATATTTGGCAAAAATAGTTGAGACTGGATCTAAGTTTCTCATAGTATGTGTTTTGAATGCTATTTGTTTTTTTATTTCATTGGTAGATGCGCCTCATAGAAAAAATTAATATAGTTCTTCTTTGTCCACAATTAATGTGAAACTTATGCAGAAATGCCCAAGATGTATGTCCTCATTCGCGAAATTTGCAGAGCACAAAGACTTAGACCATATAAGGAATATTGGCATATCAGCACACATTGATTCTGGAAAGACAACGTTAACAGAGCGAATACTTTATTACACTGGACGTATATCGGAGATGCACGAGGTATTTATCGTAAGAATAATATGGGATAGCATTATTTTTCATTCTGTAAGATAATTGGTCATTTTCATTAGGTGAAAGGTAAAGATAATGTTGGAGCGACTATGGACTCGATGGAACTGGAAAGGCAACGTGGGATAACCATTCAGTCCGCTGCGACGTATACTCTCTGGAAGGATCACAACGTAAACATCATTGACACTCCCGGTAAGAAAAGTTGTTGCTCGTGACATTGTTTCGTTTTTTGATGTGCGAAATGTGAACGATGAAGTACCTGCCATTTTTGTGTGGTATTTTGGTAATAGAGTTTTGACTGCTCCAGTCACTCTGTTTGATGTAAAAGCCTAAATCACGCAAATTCTTTCCCACCTTCGTACATTACTGTATAGGTATCTAAAGGTTCAGGTATCTGGAGTTGAACTTTCGACTAATAGCTTTAAACATATTCTTAGATTCCTTAATTACATTTTACTCCATCTCACTACCCAGATAGCACGGTGAACTTGCTGCTAACTTGCAGCAAGTTTGCAAAGTAAGTCTCGCAAACTTGCAAAGCAAGTCTGAAAGTCTCTGCAAACTTGCAGCAAGTCTGCATCAAACTTGCGAGTCTCCACTTTGTGCACTTGCAGCAAGTTTGCAGAGCAAGTCTGCTGCAAGTGTGCACAGTAAGTCTGCTGCAAGTGTGCACAGTAAGTATGTGTATGATTAACCTTTAAAAGACTGCATTTAAATTCCCGTGGTGGGGTCTCCCGGCCGGAGCTTTTTTGAGCATTTACATTCAGCTCTGCTGGTATTTACTTTTTTGCCTCTATATTATCTATTTTTTGAGTTATTAATGAAAAGTAAAAACATTTATAAAGAAAATTGTTTTATTAAATTGAAACAGTTGTTTACACGCAGGCCTAAATTGCACTTTGATCATCGAAAAAGCGTGTGACTTTCTTTGCCTCAAAGTGAGCATAAGCGGCATCTGGTTTTCTTTGCTCTCTCTATCCAGTGCTCGTTATCTCTCGCGTTGGGGCGAATGATGCTTGTAGAAGCAGCAGCAGGCCGGCCTATCAGACAATAAGGAGGCCCTCTCTCCTCCCTAGTAGACTCCAAAAAATTTCTCTCGAGCACCAAATGAAAATCTCGATGGGTCATCTTGCTCCCTATAGAAACAAAAACAATCCATGAATTTAGAATAGTCAGATCAAGGAGGTGAAAGAATAACTTTGTCGTCCATTTCCAAGTTCGTCTGCTAATGTAGTAACTATTAGCCATTCTGTCAGATTTATCAACATAACCCATATGTTTGTTGCAGTCTTTTATGACTTCAGGTTTCAGAGCTTTCCCCTGGCTATCACAGAAGTTCCCCTATTCAGGTGGCACATGCATATTTGTCAACATATGGACATTGTTTTATCTCCAAATAATCGCAGTTAGATCTCGTCTGCATCTCACCTTCACATCTCCGTGTTTCAATTTAATTTTCTTGTCTTTGATTTCTTTTGGCAAACCAATTTGATTTGCTCAATCTGTCCCACAGCAATTTTTTTTTTATTTTCCTTAGGTCATCACAAAGTTCAGAAGAAGAAAAAAAATTATCCATCGTAAGCTTATGCCCCCTTACTTCCACCCTTCTAGTCAAAGTTTTCACAGTCGCATTCGTAGCTGTTATGTCTTTTGCTGCGTTTTGTCTGTCCTTCCCCAGGTAAACAGTCATATCTACTGTATATCCCGCTGAGTCACACAACTTGTAGATTGTTATTCCGAACCTCTTATGTTTTTTTTGGAATGTATTGTTTGAAAATCACTCTGCCTTTGAAAAGAACAATGACTTCATCCACTGCTAGGTACTCTGAAGACCTGTAAAGTTTAGAATATTTTTCATTGAGAACATCAAAAAGGTTTCTTATCTTCCACAGTCTATCATAATGTTCATCATTCCTGTTCGGTTCATTCTCATTGTTTGTGAAATGTAAAAATCTAAGGATATGTAAGGACCTATACCATGCTATTGCATTACCATAGAAAGGTAGGTTAAACTGTTCCAATCGTGTCCAATAGTCTTACAGAGAATCTCGAATATCATGTCCCATTTGAATCACAATTGCCAAAAAAGTTCACATTTCGGAGTATTTTATGTCGGGTTCCGGAGATTTACATTACACGAAAGTATTACATTTCACTCATCCCTTTCCCATGCCCTAACTTCTCAGGTGGCTTCCACTAGTTGGGGGGGAGGGGGGCGTCTTCAGAAGCTAACTTCCATGGTTCCAACTGGTTCCAACATCGGCTGCAACACAAGATGACCGATATTTAGGATGATTTGAATGGTATCCTCACCCCTCAAGGCGTGAAGCATGTCGCTTTCTTCATTGGCGTTTTGCTGCGATGGTAGTGTCAAAGCCAACGTGGGCCACTGGTGCAGCCAACTTCTTCCCTCTTCTTCCGAATGTTGCCATTATCAATTTGTATTGTTCATTGTTTACTTGCATTATACGGATGATTCAGAAGTACGGCAAAAGCCGAAAGCCAACATTGGGTTGATACTGCTGGTGCTCGAGCCAATCGAGGGAGCCGTTATTTCAGTCGATTCAAATTGTAATCTTACCCCGATGGCAGCAGTTAGGCAGATTTCGCACTTCCTCATGATTTTTCCACAATCTGAAATTATGTTGTTTAGCGCCCGAGAGAGCTTTGAACCACATAGTCACATCAATAGGACATGTAACGTACCTTGAGCATTGGAGAATGCGCAGAGAGAATCGGAATTCTGATCTCAAACTAGGTACATTTTCTTTTCAAGGCGATACATAGCCGAAAAGTAATTTCTATTTGAATAACTTTGTTGTTCGTAGCAGAAGGTGCCTGCATATTATGCAACATTGATGACATAATTGAAAAATCGTAGGTACTCGTTATGGTGATACGAGAGAAATAATCACTCACTACAACTGTCCAACTTCGTTTGTTATTACCATGAGACTAACCATTGGTAAAAAATCACTCGCTAAAGCCAGATTCTCGCTATATACCACACTCGTAATGACAGACTTCTACTGCATTAAGAATTGATAGTCGGCTTGTAGTCTAACTTTAATTGCTACGACTACTCTGAGCTCTTCCTAGGAATTCTGGATACACAAATTGTCAACCCAATGCAGTCATTAGATAAAACTGTTGACAAATTACAAGAGGTTGGTTCATTTCAATTGGAACTGGAAATTGGAACTGTTCAAGACACATAAATTTTAATTCTTTTCCTATTTCTGTCACAATTACAATAAACTTTCCTTATCATATTTTCCCTTCTAAATCAGGCCATATATTCAGAAGAGAAAATGCACTAGGGGAACATAATCTGAGGTTTCAGGCGTGATGGAGTGGAAACGGAACATAACTGCAAAAAATGAAAAAAGAGCAATTTCCACAAGTATGACATTTATTGAATAACCGGTTTCGCTTTTTACAGCATTTTCAGGTACATATATAAAGTGTGCTCAAGCTTATGTAGGGAGGTGGGAAGGGGGGTGGTAAGACGGGCTGACGGAAGAAAGGGAAAGGAAAAGGAGAAAAGGGTGGACAGTCATAGGTGCCTGGGGGTTGGGAATACCGGAGGAGTCTGGGGAGGGGAGTGTGATGAATTACACAAATGCATGAATGTTCAAAACAAAATGGCATCATAGGTGTTATCTGCTTCCTTTTAAAGATGGTCGAAGGACCCCTGGTTCATCTTTCTTTACTGGGCTCTTATCCTTCCTTGTTGGTCGCTCGACTGGGATACCCTCGCCCTGGGGGTCCTGTGGTGTCGGCCGTCGAGGAGGATCAGGGCAATTCCTAGCAACCCTTTCCCCCCACCCCCTCCCCTCCCCCTTCCCATCCCTCTCTTTTCCACCAGGGACGCGGAATTGTCCCGATCCTCCTCAGCGGCCGACACCACAGGACATCCAGGGCGAGGGTATCCCGGTCGAGCGACCAACAAGGAGCGAGCAGATCCCAGTAAAGTTAGATGAGCCGGTGCTTCGACCATCTTTTAAAGGAAGCAGATAACACCTATGATGCCATTTTGTTTTTGTTTTGAACATTCATGTGTTTGTGTAATTTGTCACACTCCCCTCCCCCCGACTCCTTCGGTATTCCTAACCCTCAGGCACATATGACTGTCCACCCTTCTCTCCTTTCCCATTCCCCTTCCCCTTCTTCCATCTTACCACCCCCCTTCCCGCCTCCCTATATAAGCTTGAGCACACTTGATATATGTACCTGAAGATGCTGTAAAAAGCGAAACCGGTCGTGCAATAAATGTCATACTTGTGGAAATTGCTCTTTTTTCATTAATTGCAGTTAGGCACTAGGGGAATGGGAAAACGGGAATATGTTGGTGCATGCATTACTATATTGGCTGGTTGGGAAATTACTATAGTTCATACGACTCGACTCGATACTCGCAAGTAACTACAACTCGACTCGTGATCAAAAAGTATAACTTGCACATCCCTACTTATTTTTCACTATATGTATATGCAATTTAAGATGTTTGTGCTTTAGTTGGGGTTGTTTTTAGATTAGCTGTGACTAGGTTGTAGCTTGGGAAGTCAATCCCAGGAATGAAAAATCTTCCCACTCACCTTTATTATCTGTAGGGGATGAAGATTGACTCAATGATGAACTTCGTACTTTCACAAAATAGAAATATTCAAGTAATCTTGTAAAAGTTATTTAATGTTGGAGTTATCACAATGTATTTAAACATAAAGACTACTTCAGTTTATTCTTCTGTTAATCATAAGTTCACTACGTAACTACACAGTGCACTTGAGTGAATGGTAAGAGTCTCTATCGCACACTATGGTCACAATATTGTATTTCAACCAGAAGAAGGAGTTTCACACTATCAATTGCCATGCCTCATGTGGATTATGTACTGCGCCTACCTCCCAAACCTCCTCCCCTCTTTGCTTCCTCCAGCACTTTTCTATTCTTTCCAGATGACCCCATATAGCTGGATCAAGATACATTGTATCGACACCAGTTGATAATGTGTATTATGGTATTAGTGTATAGTGGTACAGCAAAGGCGAATTGAATTCAATAGCCATGTGTGGGAGTTCACCGAGACACACCTAAAACCTTAACATTCAAGGGTTTATGGTGTTGTAGATCAGTAGCTCCTATGATTTATAGCATTTGGATTGATATAGTCTCATAAATATTTAATTTCCTTGTTCATACTTATCTTTGGTAAAAATGAATTTTCTTCTCTGTTCTATTTCTTAGTACCTACCATACTATGCATTATGATTTTTACTAAAGTAAGTTATTTTTATAACATTCACAGGTCATGTGGATTTCACTGTTGAAGTTGAGAGAGCCTTAAGAGTGCTGGATGGGGCTATACTTGTTCTGTGTGCTGTTGGTGGTGTTCAGAGTCAAACTTTGACCGTTAATAGGCAAATGAAACGTTACTCTGTTCCATGCATAGCTTTCATCAATAAGCTGGATAGGTTGGGTGCCAATCCAAACAGGGTGTTGTCTCAAATGAGGTAGGCATTATAATTGAAGGAAGATTTTTCCATCAGTTCTCTCGGAGAATTTTGCTGTACTATTCTGTTAGGTGAAGTTTCCAGAAAATGCTTTTCTACATCATTTGCCCAGTCTTAGGGCAGTATTTAATGATTCTCTATATAAAGGGAGTGCACTGGTTTTTTTTTGCGATTACATACTTTTAAATTCTCTAATATGCTTTGAAAACTTGGGCATGAAAACATAGTCTGTTTATTATTAAAAAGATAATCCCAAAGTTGACGCATTTTTTGTATGTACCAATGGTTTTGCTTTATGGTTAAATAAAGTAATTTAAATATTGCTGGGCTCTATCAGTTTTCAAATACTAATGTGATGTTTCAAAATATTTTACTTAAGGAAATACATTTGCTGTCTCTCATAACTGCAAACATTTTACAGGTCAAAACTGGGCCACAATGCAGCATTTTTGCAGTTGCCTATTGGACTTGAAAATAAGACAACTGGAATAGTGGACCTTGTTGAGGAAAGAGCACTTTATTTTGAGGGGCGATTAGGGTAAGTTTTGTCATTCTTTATGACATACATCGCTTAGTCTTATACTTAAACATGGGAATTTGCGATGAACAGTTAAATCACTAAATAAAATTTTTCTATTACTCACCAAGTCTATAGAGATAGAATGAATTATGATCATCAGCATCAATGCTGTTTGTGGCATTAATCTCTTATAAATATTCTATAGAATTTATATTATCTTTCTTCTCATTATTGTTAACTCCATGAAATTTCTATGTGCATTGATCCATTGTTTAACTTTGCATTTTCCTACAGTTCATGAGCTCATTTCAGTTTAAAGTATAGAATATGAATTCCATAAATATTTATGGAAAGTATTAAGTCTACAATAATTTGGGAAAGAGACTGTGATAAAACTTTAAATGAAGGTAGTTTGTTTAACAATCTCTTGTTTTGGTTTTTGGACTTTCGGTGCACCCTTGTGGGAATTTTGGGAACTTGGTGAGGGTTGGGTGTTGGTTTGCCTTGGCAAAGGGGAAATAGGAAACTAGGTGTAGCCAAAGACTGTGACGCAAATCCATATGAATTTGTCGTCACGATTGAACTGACAGAGTCAGGTAGAAGGAGTCGAACGAAATGAAATAACGACAGCCTTAAAATAGGATTGACTTCCAGCAGGAACATTTATATTACAAAAATATCAAACAAGCCCTTAGGCTAGATACCATGAAGTCTCGATATGATCAGGATGCCTTCGGTAGAATCTCCTCCATGCGATCTCGGTGGCAGAGGGAATGAAAGAGATCGCCTTTTCCCACGAGCATTTCGGAGTAAGTCTCTTGAAGGGAAATGCTTCTGAGTGGAGGAGTAGGGGGAGTAGGGTAGGTGATGGCAAGCTATGGTTGGTGGAAACGCGGAGTAGGTTCACATTTCAACTTCAAAAGTGTGTTAAAGATGGCAGCTCTAGGATAGATAGTATAAAATTCAGATGGGTGGAACAGCCATGCAGAATGAGTGTTTCATGCAGGAATGAGCAAGAATTTGCACTTTTTTTGTCCTCTCCATGGCACTTTGTTTGGCCGTGACTGTCTCCTGTGGTTCTGAGTCTGCCAGGCGTAGAGCCAATGCCGAAGTTGGCACAAGGCTGTGCATATGTTTTATTCAGGGTCACAAGTCCAGTGGGTTAAAGTATTGCATGCATCATGCTCTCTGATGATCCGTTGGTGTGAACTGGTGGAAGCTATAATTTGAGCTCCTTACTCTTGGGTGGCCTCCATGTCAGCTATTATTAGTGGTTTGAGTCCTGCCTGAGTAGATTTTTCACCTCGAGTGCCATGGTGTGAATTCCCTTCTGTTTTTTTATTTGTTAAATACCGTAATGTAAAAGGCCTTAGAAGCTGTTTTTGGTGGTTGTAGAAAGTTAATGTCCAAAATACCAAGAATGATGAATGCTTCATTAAAAACTGGTATCAGCTGTGTGTAGCACAGGTAATGAAAGAACTAATAAGGAGACATCGCGAGACCTATGCTGAGGTCGCTATCGACACAATGTTTTTCTGAAACTAGGGAGAGAGTGTAGAAAAAGTGTCATGGCTTTCTCCTCCATAGGCCCAGATTCACGAGAAAATTGCTTATATTGAATTTCATTGCATGTAAATTCTTTGCATTACTCTCATTTTTTCACGAACCATCGTGGCCTGGTGGGTTAAGGCAGTAGTAGAGTAGAATTGAAAGATTCAGTGCCTATGGTTCGTGGCTCTCGTACAGCATATTTTTTTCCAGTCGAATATGTTGTGGAAACTACTTGAGATGCCCGATCCCATACATGTTCAACAGTTACAACAGAATTTTTAGTTTTCAAAATATTTCCTGGATTTACAAAAAGCCCTTAAGGGAGAGTAGAGTAGTCAATTGTGGGATCTGCATACATGCAGATGTGAATGTTCATGTGACATGTTGATTAAATGCACTTGGTGTATAGACATCCTTTGTTTTACATGATTTTACGATGTATATCATCCAAAATCATGCAGCTCAACACCATAATGAAAGAATGCAATAAACATGAGTGTTAAAGGAAATATGTAGTGTGTTATCATTATCCTAAATTTTTCGTGTACTGGAATTGATTATCCTCCTTTCCCTCTTGATCCACATTTCGGTTCCATACAATACGTCGATCCATATTAAGCACTTCACAAACCTCTTCTTCATACCCTTGGCAGCTGTTATCATCTCTCTCCTGTCAGTATAATCTTCACGATTGAAGGAAAAATTAAGTTACAAATGTATTTCTAAGAAATTCAAAGTAATAAATATTGATTTTCAATAAAAAAATTACATATTTCTCTACGGTGTCTAACAAGGAGATGAGGGTTGAGGATTCTCCCACACAATTTTTTGTATATTAGCTGCTGGATTTACAGCTGTCAATAGCAACGGAACTAAACAAGTGAAAAAAATATTTTCATCCTTTTAGTAAAAAATCAGAAAATTTCTGCTTGTACTCACTGTGACCAGAGCTAACGTCACAGCCCCATTTGCAAATTAAGGTCATATTTTCAAGCTCATCTGTGAGCAAAGTAGCGAGAATTTCTTCTTGATATAGCATGATTCTGTATGCCGTGTGATTCAACAATGATTGCAGTTGAACTTTGGCAATCTCACCTCTAATTTTAATGCTCGTTTTATCGGGATAGGGTCTAGCTGTAGCAAATAAAACTATAAGGTATGCAGGATACATTTAATGATTCAATGGTCCTGCTGTTTTTGCATTTGATTTTATAAATCTGGTCGACCACTTCTTTTTCCTTTCCTTGTTTTCTCCCATTCCCAGTTACATTGAACTTAATTTAACCATCTTGGTGAATGATACCCCACATGACCTTGCTCAAGTCAGAAGTTTGCAGAATTGATGACACGATTTTGATGAATAACTTGTAACTTACACCGACCGTATTCTGTTGCTAAATCAGGGAAATCAATAGAGACCAATCCAAACTAAATTAAAAGGTTTTTCGGAATCAGCATCCTCATGGGGGTTATAAAATATCCAAGGCTGCCAATGTACTGGCAACAAGGATTTCGTCTTCCTCAGATAGCGGAGAACATGACCAGAGATCGTTTCCTGACCATCAGAATTAATTTACACTTCGTGGATACTCTTGTCCCTCCATCTGATTCTGAGATTAACAAGTTGTGGAAGGTACAACCAGTAATTAATGCAGTGCGTAATGCATGCCGTAATATTCTTCGGGATCATAACTACTGTTCAATCAACGAGCATATGATTCAGTTTACTGGCCATTGTCCTGGACTTAATCAATATATGAAAAACAAACCTCGACCTGTGGGCTTAAAGAATTATGTCATTACATCTTCTTCGGGTGTAGTGATGGACTTTGAATTGTTTCAGGAAAAGAATATACCTCTCCCCTTTTCGGAACTAGGCCATGGCTCGTCTGTGGTTTTGCACCTTATTCAAACTATACCCTCGGGGAATTTTGTTTATTTTGATTACCTGTTTACCACTCTCCCACTACTGGAAAAATTAAACAATATAGGGATAGAAGGGACAGGTACCATAAAGGTAAATCGAGCCACGGGCCAAATCTCAAGCTCAAAGAAAAATAAATGAATCAGGGTGAATCACTGCAATATGTGCACTGTGATGATAATGTTGTTGTCATTCAATGGATGGACAATAGCAAGGTGCTTTTAGCATCCACCTGTAGTGGAGTTGAACCACAGCAGCATGTTCAGCGGAGGTCTAAAAAAAAAAACAAAATATGTACAGTGGAAGCCCGGTATAGTGAGTATGGCTTATTGCGAGAATCCCGTTTTAGCGAGTGATTGTCTTTGTACCGCCAAAAGGCCTATGTTTTACATGTAAAATAAAGTGGATATAGCGAGGCCAAAAAGTTCCTTCCACTGTATACGCTCAGTATTACGACAGATATCTCTCGAGGGCGATGCACCACCTAGTAAAAATTAACTCTTTTGTTTTGTATTATCTGTTAATTAAACTAAATATTCATGATGTGAGCCATATCTGCAACACCTAAAGCCAGTTATGTCCAAACATTAGTGATTTACGGCCTTGAGTACGCTGTGCGCGCTCCCATTTTACGTTCTTCTTTTGTTAGGCCCATTCATCAGTGAGAGGGGAGTGGGCGGACGACAAGCAAGTTGAGAGTAGAAGAGGGAAAATTCAGTAGAATGTGAGTGATCTGTCAGAGCGATTGAAAAACTCAAACCATTCCGTCAACTTGATGCGCCCAATCACACGGCAGCAGAGAGTTGTGATGTAGGTAAGGGGCGGAGTTTACTCAGTCGGAGTGGCGGAGTTTACTCGGTCGGAGTGGCGGAGTTGACTAGGTCGGAGGGGCGGAGTTTACTCGGTCGGAGGGGCGGAATTTACTCGGTCGGAGGGGTGGTGTTTTCTCGGTCGGAGGGGCGGAGTTGTCTCATGTGGTTTGTGCGGCAGCATCATGTCCGAGAAACGTAAATCTTTGGACCTTAAAACCAAAATTAAAATTATAGACTAGTGCGAAAGTAACAGGTCTTCAAAGACAGATGTCGGGAGGCGGTTTGGTGTGTCGTCATCTACGTTGTTCACAATATTAAAGAACAAAGATAAAATTCGTGCAGCAGTGACCGAACTAGGACGACCTAGCAGCCAAAAACATTTGCGGCATGGGGAACATCCTCAAAACGAATCTGCACTATTCAAGTCGTTTTGTCAGCAAAGGTCTGCAGGACTGCCCATAAACGGTCCGATGTTAAAGGCGAAAGCTGACTACACTTTCACGAAACATGATGTGCTAGCCAATCGACTGAGGTATTTTCTTTTCTAGTGTAAATAAATACTCGATGACACTAATTTGCGGTAGATAATTGAATTTGAATCATAGAAACTGCTAGGAATAGGTGACTATGCGAGAAATATCTTCGACCACCGGTACATGCCGTATTTTAGTGAACCTTCAGGCCAATTTTCCCAACTGATGGACGTACTGGTTAACATTCGAAAACTCGACAAAGTTGATATTATCGTCATGACATATTCGAAAAATTATCCAAAAACTACAGTTTTCCTAATATTTTAATTCCGATTAGTTACGGTGTTTTTACAGCTTTCTTCAGCGATCGAAAAATAGAAGAACTGGAAGAAAAACACCGAAACTGGAGGAATTAATATATTATGTAATGGAAAATGTCCTGTTTCTTTCTTAAAATTAGTTGATATTCCACCAGATTGTACCTGAAACGACTTTTTTTGCTGTTTACCTTTGTCAAATACCATGGAAACAAAAGAAAAACGGTAAATACGAACCACTATGAGAATTAGGTGGCTTTATTTAACACTTTCGGATACAACGAGCGCTCGATTTAGCGAGTGATTTCTGAGGGATTATGAGCACTCGTTAAACCGGGCTTCCACTGTAGATGTATCTTGCCCAGCTATTGTCTGAAGATATAATAAATCAATGGGGGGAGTTGATCTATGTGATCAAATGATGGAGAACTACAGAATTTGGTTCAAAACAACGAATTGGACCCTAAAAATGATTCAACACTCTTTCTACACCGTAAATAGCTGGTTCCAGTACAAAGAAGCATCTAGAGAAAATAGGAGTCCCCGAAGGAAAACAAAGGACTTCCTGAAGTTCAGGACAGAGTTTGCAGAAGCTCTCATTGCCACTCCCGATAGAGCTAGGGTGGATGGAACTGATGAAGAAATTATGGCAGATGAGGTTCCTTAAGTGAAAAAATGTAAATATTACAATCCACCCAGTGTTATTCCCTGTGCAGACGAGCATTTTGATGGTTATAACCATTTCCCGGTGATTGATGACATCCTATGGCTGAGAATGTGCAGGTACAATCAATGTAATATCAGAACAAAAACAAGATCTGAGAAGTGTAATGTATATTTATGTCTTTTAAAAAACAAAAATTGTTTCAAAGATTTCCTCACAAATCATCCTTAAATTAATTTTTATATGGTGAGCATTGAGAAATATTTAAAAAATATTAATTCCTTTTATCACTTGCTTATAAGTGTATTTTTCAGTTAATTTGGTTTCTCCAGAGGAAAATTATATTTTTTTGTTAATAATAGCTATGATTTGTGTTTCATATGGGAATAAATCATGTTAAAACAAAATTTTTGGAATAGTTTTCAGTAGTAATTGCACCCGAACCCACACGTATGTGTGGGTGAGGATTTTTCCAGATTCACAATTACACACCCTAACCCGTACGATTGTGCGGGTACCTTTCCGCGATAAGTGTTGGTTTGAAAAAATTTTTTTCTGCCTGATGGCTAAAATTAGTGTCTATGAACCAGAAAAATGCAAAGGTTTGTTAAAATTGTTGTCGTATGGAAATGAATCCTGTTAAAGCAAAAATTTTTGGAATAGTTTTCAGTAGTAATTGCACCCGAACCCACACGAATGTGCGGGTGAGGATTTTTCCTGATTACACGATTGTGCGGATACCTTTCCGCGATAACTGTTGGTCTTAAAAATTTTTTTTCTTCCTGATGGCTAAAATAAGTGTCTATGAACCAGAAAAATGCAAAAGTTTGTTAAAATTTACAAAAAAAAATTCTCAAGTGGAAAGGGTTATTATCAATTTCTTGCACTCCGGAAGTATGAAAGGACATTATTTTTTTTTACAAATGATCTGCAAATTTTTGATAAGCTGCAAGCGCTTCAGAGTGTAAATCTGGTTTTATTAAAATGAAAATTTCCATTTGCGGTAAGGACAGTGAACCCATAGTATTACGCTCTTCTGAAACAAAATTAAGAAACATTTACGAAATAATGTGAGCTAATGGAATGACGCTTTAACGCATGCATTAACATGCACATAATAGAATATAATACTATCAATATTTATACATTAACATGCTACCCCGAGGTCCACCTCACGGTAAGTGGCGTGAAGTGCAGGCCGCCACTCACCCACGAGACTAAAACCCTAAAAACTAAAAATGGCATTAAAGGCAGCTAATTTTTATATCCCCACGCAGAGAGAGGTTTTTTATTTTACATAGTGTAAAAAATAACACTGGACAATTTAAGATTTTTCAATAAATTTTCTTTAAATTTTATGCCCTATTCGTATTGAAAATAAGTAGCTATTGCTATTAAAATTCATTAAATTCCAAAAATAAGAGCAGTTAATGCGTAGTATTTTTTATACCACAAGAAGATTATCCATTTTAAAAATTAAAATTTTAATTTAAGTAATAAACATTGTAGTTTCAATTATGCATGTTTTTCTAATGATTTAAGCTGTATTGATCATATTAAACCATTGGAAAAAGACGTGGAAATTTCTAAATTTTGGTCTGGAAAGTCATAAAAAAGTCATGGAAAATGCCAAGGGAAAATTTGTTGGAACACTGCCTTGTAAGTTAGGAGCTGGTAGACTTGGAGACTATGGCTTAAAATTCCTGATAAATTCTGATCAGATGAGTTTCAGAGTGACATGGAGGATATCATTTAAACCTCTCAGTGCATGCCTAGAGCTGATGGAAGCCACAAAATATGGAAAATACGCTTCCAAACTGATATCTACAAAAATTCTTTATTCCCACTTAATTTGAATGACTACATCAAAAACAGAATGAGGGGCTACTCCATCAAAACACATTTCACCTTTCAACCTTTGCCTCTTAATATTTTTTCCCTAGCCACTCCCTTCTTCATGACTGATGTCTCAGCATCCCTTGCTACACACCCTTGCAGCAGCTCCCTGGGTACTACGTAGATGTAGATTATACTGTTGAATTTTTAAAATTCATTTGTTCTCATCATACTGTTTTCTTTTGCTTTCCAGTGAAACGGTGAGGGCTGATGAAATTCCATCTGACATGAGATCAGAGGCACAGGAACGAAGGCAGGAACTGATTGAGCATGTTTCAAATGCTGATGATATCCTGGGAGACATGTTTTTAGGTATGAACATGGTACATACCAAGTTTGAGGATACAGGGACTAGCCGTGGAGTTACCTTTACGGAGTCACCCACAAGTTTAATATTCCACAGAGGAAAAATCTTTCCCGGTCAAAGCGAATGATTTTTCCTCTGTGGAATATCGTGCACATGAACATCATAGTTTATGTTTATTTTCCAGATGTGTTTATACTATCGTTCTAATCAAACCCATAAGTGCTTCAGTCACATATAATAAAAATTGAACAACAAGTGTTAAATATGATATGTGATGAAAGTAAATAAGTGGCTAAAATTTGAAGAAGGCTGCAAAATGGAGGGTGAGGATATTGGGTTGTGATTAATGTTATTGAGAGGGACAGAGGGGAGAATGTTAAGTGCAGAAGAGAAGGAAAACGATAGAAATAGAGTAAAAGCTATCAGGGATTTAGAGTTACCATATAAACGAGTGTAAGAGGCACACCTGTGTAAAAGGCGCACCCCTCTTTTTATGCGTCGAAGTTGAAGAAAAAATTTTTGAGCTTTTTTTCTCCTATTGTGAGGTTTTGCAGGCCTAACTCCGAATTTTCGGCCATTATCAAAGCCACTTGCGATATTCTCTTATAATTTACGCGGCATTTTTCATAGGCATATATGGACCTCGGAGGTAAGTACTCACTTGTAGCCTTAGCCCTACAATGCTTACATTGTTTATTGTCCTTAGGAATGAGTGGAGTAATTGATATTCATTAAAACAAAACAAAGCTGACCTCGCTACAATTTGTGTTTAGTTGGTAATTGCGGACAGTCGCACCGAGCTCTGATTTTAAATCCGTTTTCCCCCACCGTTCTCCTAATGCACAAGTCGTAGTCACTGTCTCCTTTTAAAATGTGGTTAACTTTTACAAATTATATTTTGCTGTAAACGATGATGAGCGGGAATGCAAACACGTTAAATGCAAAATACCCAAGCATCAGCCACGTCAAAAACGAAGGATAAGGCGTAGATACGACATCAAAACCTGAAAAAATCAAACTTTGAAAGAAATTATAACTGTCAATGGAATTTAAAGCATTTATTTTTTCAATGTGGTCCAACAAAAATCTTCAATGAATGACAAAATAAAAAAATTACACGATTTACATAAAAACAGCTGACTTACTGGCGAGACGGGCGTCGCAGTACGGCGGCACATTCGTGCATGTCCTGTCACGGCTCGTAGATTTTCCCCAAAAAGACCTTCTGTCCCTATTGGTATGGAATAGTGCAACCTTATCCTTCCTCCATCTTCTAATGCATGATTCCGGCACATCATGCTTTCGTCCGGCAGCGCGGTTTCCTACTTCCTCAGCGTCTTTGATGACTTTATGTTTTACAGCTGCCGTGAAATACCGCAACTTTTTTCCCTTGTTCATTATGGAACAACACTGACTTATGTTGGTGTATTCACAAATGTTAATTATCACAGAATTCTCTCAGTTGTGCTTAGGGCAGGTGCATACAGTTGAGTCACTCAAAGTTGTCCGATGACAGAAAATGAGAAAGTTAGGGGGGTGGAAAATTCCGATGCTTGCACTTGTCGCGCGGCCAATCGCTGTGCCCCAATTGCACCCCACACCCTCGCCATGTCAAACAACAAGTTTATACATGTTTTTAGGCGACTGCGTTCCCCATAAACAAGCGAGCGAACGATCCCCTCCCCCTTGATGACTCACGCTGAGCACCAAGGTCACTCAGCTCTCCAGGGGCTTGAGAGTAATGCCTCGGCCACGTTACGACTGGCGGGCGGGCCGCGGCTGTAGGCGAGCGACAGAGAGGCAACGCTGAGTTTCATGTTCCTAGTGTTTGACATGGATAACGCTCGAAACCAGCCATAATAGACATGAACGGCATAGGTTCCGCTCGCCACCAATCCCAGATATTAAATTTTTCTTGTGCCGCTATGCCGTTCTACTAATTCCGATTCATAAATGTCGGCCGAGAACGTTTTGCCTAATGACAGTATGCACTGCCATTTCTGATTATCTTAGGTTGAATCACTGCTCGTTTCGTGGCAACTGCCGCGATACTGCTCTGCTGCCCGCAGCCTGCCGCTCAAATCGTGACCGAAAAAAAAATTTGTGTAAGAGGCGCACCCTCATTTTCGGCTGCGATTTCTGGGAAAAAAGGTGCGCCTCTTACATGAGTTTATACGGTATTATCCAGCTATTTTGGGATTTAAGGTTTTTGGTTAACAGAATTTTTGGCCAGGAGAAAGTTTTGCTGTTGCATCTAAAGTATGATTTTAGTGGTGGGTCGAGTACAAAATGTATACTGCCTGCTGATGCTGAACTTATTAGACTCTGAGAATATTCGGTAACCAAACAGTCCAATTCCATGGACATAATAGATTTTTCTCAGAGTTAGCCCTTTATCATCCAATAGTGCCCCATATCATCCAATACTTTCATGAATTATAACTTCATAAATCATGCAAGTACGTCGGGAGAGTACATCTTAAATTAAGGAAACAAAGAAAGAGCTTCAATATGATGTATTTGAAAGATACTACATAGTTCATACGAAATTCGATACATTATGAAGTGCCAATTTTTCCAGTCCCAACGACTTCTTAATTTTGAGTTTTTACTGTAACTGACAGGCTTGCTCAACCTCTTGATATACACTGTAGCACTGCTGTATCCACTGTAGACCTGTTCTGAGACTTTCTTGGGATAACTGATAATGCAGTGTATTTGTCATTTCTCCAATACCTAAACCCATTTGGGCTACCTAGCAAGGTGTTTTTACTTATGGTGTGTTTTTTTAATATTAGCCTTTTTTGCCCATAGTGATATTATGCATGATTTACCATCTCACAATTCTATACTACAGCGAACTCTCATTAGCACGCTCTTGAAGGGACCCGGGATTCTGAACATGGTAACCAGTAAAACGTGCAAAACAGGGTAGGCATTCCATGGAAAGTCAACTGGTTGGTTGCATAACTTTCAGGGGAATGCTATCCTGCCACTCGTTTTAGCTCATGCCGTAGATAACTGGTGATCATTTATTGTAAAAATAGTTTATTATCCACCAATTCCGCCTCCAAAGAAAATACATACAACACCTAATGCTGATGCGTACTCAATTATTAATGATGACGACAATTGTCGTCTTCATTAATATCCAAACAGCACGTTTCGTTTACAGATGCTGCTTTCACAAAGTTCTAGCTGCAATCTTTGTTTCAATACGGATACTTCTCAAGTACTTAAATTTAATACAAGTACTGTAGTAGTGTAAAGCAAAGAGGATGTCCAGTGCTTTTTTCCTCCGGACTTCGTGCCGAGCGCTTTCCAGCTGCCCAGCGAATGGCTATGTGTCCTTGGCCTACCTCTTGTATTCCCCTTTACCCCCTCAGGGTCTCTCTCAACCCCACCCTCGCCTCGGTGCTCATTGGAGGGTCGGAGTGAAGCGATATTTTTTTCTTGAGTCAACATCACATTTCATCAAATGTATCACATTTCACTTATCGCTTTCCCATGCCCAAACTTCTCAGGTGGCTTCCACTAGTTTGAATAGTTCCAACATCGGCCGCAACACAGGATGACCGTTATTTAGGACGATTTGAATGGTATACACACCCCTCAAGGCGTGGAGCATGTCACACTTCTTCATTGGCGGTTTGCCTGGGCCTCCGATTCAGCCGACTTCTTCATCCGACACCAGATACTTTTTTCGGGTTAGCTTTGGTAGGACGGTGGTAAATCATTCCATGATGAGCACAGGCTGACAGTGTCTTCTCTCTCTCGGCTCGTGTTTCGGTTGGGTGATTCTATGACACCAACCAGAATAATCTGGGGGTCGAATCCTCCTCTTCCGAGGCTCGCTGACTCAAAAAGCATTGACAGCTAATTCCCCCACGTGCCCCTCTCACACAATTCCCTAGGCTGGCCTCTCGCTTAGGATGAGAAAACATCACCACTAAGTTTTGGACAAGAAGAAATTTATGAGTGTGGGACACATTCTGCGAGAACGATATCGGATTCATGCGAGAAGATCGCTCCTTTGCCTTAAGTAAAAAATGAATGTTGCCATTATCAATTTGCAATTTTCATGGTTTACTTGCGTCATAATTTTTATGGATGATTCGGAAGTATGGCGAAAGCCGAAAGCCAACATTGGGTTGATACGGCCGGTGCACGAACGAATCAAGGGGAGCCGTTATTTCAGTCGATGCAAATTGTAACCTTACCCAGGTGGTAGCGGTGAGGTAGATTTTGTACTTTCTCGTGATTTTTCCACAATCTGAAATTATGTTGTGTAGCGCCCGAGAGAACTTTGAAACACACTGTCACATCAATTGGACATGTAACGTACCTAGAGCATCAGAGCATGCAAAGAGAGGATAGGAACTCTGATCTCAAATTAGGCACATTTTCTTTTCAAGGTGATACATTGCCGAAAAGTAATTTCTATTTTAATAACTTTGTCGCTTGTAGCAGAAGGTACTTGTAAATTATACAACCTTGATGACATAAATGAAAAATCGTACTCATTATGGCGATACGAGAGAAATAACCACTCACTACAACCGTCCAACTTCGTATGTTATTACCATGAGACCAACCATTGGTAAAAAATCACTTGCTACAGCCAGATTCTCGCCATATACCACACTCACAATGACTGACTTATACTATTTTAGGTATTGATAGTTGGCTTGTTGTCTAACTTTAATTCACACAAGTTTTCAGCCCAATGCTGTCATTAAATAAAACTGTCGACAAATTACAAGAGGTTAGTTCATTTCAATTGGAACTGTTCAAGACATAAATTTTAATTCATCTCCTAATTCTTTCACGATTACAATAAAAATTCCTTATCACCTTTTCCCTTTTAACCACTTCCCTGACAAGCCCGCTTATATTCGGGCTCCGAGGTGGTGCAAAATCTGACAAGCTCGAATATAGTCGGGCAAGTCCGCGATGTCAGTATCTTTTTCTTTGCGCCCGAATATAGTCGGCTGATGCTAGTAGTTAACGTTCCTGCCGCCTCCCGTGCTGTTGAAGGTCCAGAGCCAGTGATGTGGCAAGTGGCGCTCTTTTCAAATAGTGATTTCTAATGTTAAAACAATGGTCATTTTTTGGTAATATTTCTAGCAATTCGAGGGTTATAATGTTTTACGCACTGAAAAGTTATCCCTATACGGAATTCCATTCACCTATATTGTCATTCGTAACCATCCGTATATTTACTTCATGTGCGGAGTCTCTTTTGCGAACTTTTTACGAAATTTACAACTTCAATTTTTGTCATTTAATTGTAATTTTTGCAAATTTATGATGTAAAATGTCCGTTTTCGCATGAAGATAAACTTTTTATTTAAGTAAATAATTTTTAAATTAGTTATTTTCATTCATATTTCCTCATTCACTCAATGAGCATTCAATTACATTTTTCCTCAACATTTTAGCGGTCATTATAAAAATTGCAATTTCAATTTTACGCTAATTTAACTGCTACGATGAATTCCACAGTAATTGGAATAAAATATTTCTCTAGCAACAGATTATGAATCTTTCCTTGCCTTATTTGTTACCATATATGTTTGTTACTATATACCTATATTTGTTACTACATATATTTGTTACTATATATATTTGTAACTAGATATATTTGTAACTATATATATTATCTAATTCTATATTACTCGTCCTCAAATTTTTCTTAATTTTTTTTATGTTGTAAATGCCTATTGAACCATTCTCTTTAGATAAAATGGCGTAAGTGTAAATGTTTAGATATGTTGCGAATGTAATTCATCAATCCCTTTCATTTTTCTTCTTCGAATACTGGCGGAAGTGGTGAAACATATTTATGAAAACAGCTATACGATGAAGATGTCTCAAGGTCGTACGTTCTCAATAGAAACCAACACAAGTGCCCTGTATAAGTGTTACCCTAGCCCACATGAGTACAAGAAAAAAAGAAGAGATAAATGCCAAACATGTGTAATACCTTCTATTGTCATGTTTGATGCTTTCCTGAGATCAGAAAACACCTGCTTGAGAGCCAATGGCCCGCTAAGCAACCTGGCGCCCTAGGGTGGCCCAAAAAATACTTTTTTTTGAAAGTTTGTGGGGCGACTGCACTTTATGGTGCAATTTCATGTATAAACGACCCACAAAACAATTCGGCTCGATTGCACAATATTTGACCCTGCCGAAATGCATTTAAACATTTTCGGCTCGGATGTAGGAAATTTTGCCTACTTTACAGGGGCTATTCTCCGTTTTCTCCGGTATTCTACTGCAGAAATTGTTGTTAAAAAGAATAAATACAATCCTTGTTGATAAAAATTATTATTTCAAATGAGTTATTTTATTATTAATTTGTTAAAAATGATTTACATAAAATTTACATGTACCTAGACCTTTTCTTTTCCATACTTATCAAACATTCTTCTATGCTTCTGCACCACTAGTAGCAAATGCTGTCTCTCACGTTCATTACAGGTAAGATTTTTCTTTAACAGATAATGTTTGATAAGGGACACACCCCTTTTGGCGGTGTCATTGACGACTTTAATATGTTTTACAACATTAAAGCCTTTCAGGTACCTTTCATCGCAAAGCCAATCTCCAGGGTCTCTTGACAATAAGCCTTGATCAATGCCCGTAATGTCGAAGAAACGTCGAGAATTAGAGGAAACGAAATCGCTCAATTCCAAATCCTAAATGCCACGATTGGGAGGAAGTTGCGCTCGAGGGTTGCAAACATCCAGCACTTCCTTTAAAAAAGAGCTGACCATCGCCCTCTTACAAGACAATGAAACATTAGGATCAAACAAAGATAAGCAAACTAATGTTTCTGATAAATACCACAAATGGTTGCAAAATTTGTTGAATGCTGCTTGGTAGTGTTTCTCTTTGCTACTGGCCAACGTTTTCAGAAGTTCGAGATCATGTGCTGGCACACTAAATGCCATTGGACATGTGTACCTGGACTTAATACACACGGAAGCTACAAAACAACATATTTGAAACACGTTGTCACTCTCTTCGGTTGACAGGCTCAATTGCTTTCCAAACATCCATACTTTGAATGAATATATTGCCTTTGCCATCCACCGCGACTTGCTGATGGAGCCAGGCTTCTTAAACTGATAGGCTGTGGTTCCTGGAACTGAACCACCCAAGAAAAAAATAACCAACTCCAGAAGTTCCCGGTAGTCGTCACGTGGCTGAAATACCTGGAAATGAGGAAATAATGATCATTTAAGGTGGAAATAGATGTGGGTGTATAAAATGTGAGGTAGTTTATTACCTTAAGTTGGTTGCAGCAAAATATAATGATTTATTTTTTATCGTTGATCTTCCGCAAACTACCCCGTGTTGTCGCTGCAGTGCGGTACCGCGCTGTAAGCATAGTAAAAATAAAAGTTTAGTTAATGTCCCTGCATACGTGGAAATATATTAGCAAGCATTTCAAAATACCTTTGTCGATATTTTTCCAATTACCCTTTAGACAATCAACAAATGGTAAAGTTGCCTTCTTCGAAACACTTATCAATGAATCAAATACAGCAGCGAGGACTAGTTCAAGTATATGGTGTCTGCAAGCAAGCTCCAGCAGCTCTTTCCCCAGTTTTTGCTGAATATGAACACAGGCTCCATTTACTCGTCCACTATTCACGGTTGTGGTGTCGAAGACGAGGCCTATCACTCGCTCCTGAAGTTCCCAACTTGTCAAATATTCAACCACTGCAGTAGCTTCCTGAATACCAGTGCCCCTTTTCAATTCCGGAACGCCAAGAAGCTGCTCAACCCCTTCTCCAGATACCAAAATTGGCAACCGATCAACATTGTCTTCTGCATCTAAAAGAAGGAACGAAACCGCAATAAATGGTCTGATGTGCCTACAGACTATGCAAGATATTGAAAATAAATAATGGAAAGGACAAATAAATTACGATAAATACATTCACTGCTGGGCAGTAGCTTTACATCCCAATGGACGACCAAAGGAACATCCGGAGTGAACTATTGTTTTATCATAATCTCCATTTCCTCTCTACTTTCCGACCTTTTTCGCTGTAATTGTGAGCGGGAAGCAACTATCTGCATCTCCTCAGCAAAACCCAAAGATTTCGCTGTGGCGTGAGCAACCGCTTTTATTAGCATGGATCCCCCACCCGAAGACGTCAGAGTTCGATCTAACACAGCAGATACCATCGAGTCATTTACAATGTGAATCTTGCGCTTCTTAGGCTTGCTCGCTATAAACTCTGTAAAATGTGTAGTGCAACAAAAATTATGTGACATACATAAGTAAAATTATTCATAAATTTTAGCTTGATAATTCATACATACAAACCTACATACCATCATCGGTGTCTTCAGCCGTGCTCGTATCGGAAGCCTCGGAAGAAACATGGTTTTTAAAGAGCTCATTCGTCTCCTTTGTACTTCGTTCTTTTGCCTTCTCCGCTGCAAGTTCCTTCTGATGATTCCTTTTACAATTGTTTTCCTGTATGGCGCACCATTCCTTATCGATGCCGCCCATATACCCAATGCGGTCACTTTGCATGTACATGTAAAATTGGCGGTCATCATCTATTTTTATGAGCTCCATAGCTTTCTTATCGCCAATGTCAAACAACCTGTCCAGCTTGGATGTAAATAATTGTCTCTTCATATCACTCTTCTTGCATTTGAGGCCCTTATCTTTTCCTAACCTCCTATATTCACGATACACGTTTAATAGTTTGTTAATAACATCACGTGCGTTTAGAGTTGGGATGTTTGCTTCTGCCCAAAACTCCAGCAATGCGCTCACAGTGTGTTTGGCGACGTCTTTGGATTTAGCAGTGCCCGGCGTGGAGTGCAGTCTAGCAAAGAAACTCGTCAAAACTTCTCGAAATGTGGGAAGTTACCCATTTCTCGGCAAGTTTTCATCGAAACAGTCACCAAAGAGCCAAACATTGGTATTCCTCCTAGTGATACGCCTATAACTCTTCTCAGCCATTTCGAAGTAAATACACACAAACTCCTAGAAAAATAAATCAGAGACACACGGTTTCACCTCTGAAAATATGAACTACTTTCACGAATGCTACCACTTGCCTTGTCACTGGAGTCTTCAGGGGCGGGAGAGTCGCGCAACAATATAGCCGTGATCATGAAGTGCCGTTGCTGTCTTGCATCGTTTTAGGACAATGATGCCATCTTGCAACATTGTTCTAATGACGCATTGACTGAGTTTACTTTTGCCGCCAAACGATAACCGTGCCGCTTTGAACGCTTTCTTGATTACCTTTTTATCCAATTATAACGAGAACAAGCGAAATCTATCATGCCGTAGAAGGCTTTTTTCAATAGACCCTGGAGATTGGCTTTGCGATGAAAGGTACCTGAAAGGCTTTAATGTTGTAAAACATATTAAAGTCGTCAATGACACCGCCAAAAGGGGTGTGTCCCTTATCAAACATTATCTGTTAAAGAAAAATCTTACCTGTAATGAACGTGAGAGACAGCATTTGCTACTAGTGGTGCAGAAGCATAGAAGAATGTTTGATAAGTATGGAAAAGAAAAGGTCTAGGTACATGTAAATTTTATGTAAATCATTTTTAACAAATTAATAATAAAATAACTCATTTGAAATAATAATTTTTATCAACAAGGATTGTATTTATTCTTTTTAACAACAATATCTGCAGTAGAATACAGGAGAAAACTGAGAATAGTCCCTGTGAAGTAGGCAAAATCTCCTACATCCGAGCCGAATATGTTTAAACGCGTTTCGGCAGGGTCAAATATTGTGCAATCGAGCCGAATTGTTTTGTGGGTCGTTTATACATGAAATTGCACCATAAAATGCAGTCTCCCCACAAACTTTAAAAAAAAAGTATTTTTTGGGCCACCCTACTGGCTTCACCCTGTTTCATGTCGTGCTAATCTGCCACCCTTTGCTCCCCTTACTACTTTCCCACCAGCCAACCCTTTACTAATGGGCTTTTCCCGATATCAATTTACCGTTAGTTGGAAAATCCATGCTGATGCGGTACATACACATGTTTATTTTCCAAGAAATGGTAGGAACAGAAAAGAAATATTTTATGATAAGCATGGGATGGGCTTTTCACACTTATGGGCGAAATCCTTTGCATATCGTGATTGTTTCCATGAGTACTTTGTTGGAAGGATGATGGTGACAGTATTTTGTTGAGTTTCAGAGCATATGTATCCTTGATTTTCAGTGCGTACGCACTTTTTCGCTGAAATTCCACCGATGCAAACATTTCGATTTTAGTTTGAACATTTTCATTCTAATACGAGCGGTGTAGTAGGAGTGAATTTCACGGCAAATTCTTTGTTTTCGCTCGGTAACATTTGGCAATCAGCAATGTATTCCGGAGAGGAATCAGTGTTGACTTGCAGTGATTCCGAGGATATGGACATTGAAGTTTCAGGCTCCTAGTCGACTCTCTCCGATGAAACAAGCTCGGAATCGGAAGGCGCAGTGGAACATTCGCGGAAAGCGGAGTGGGAGGAAATGCTTTCAGCGAATCCTCCTCCGGTGCCACCCAGGTTTTTTTTTGTAGGTAATTCTTCGATGAACTTCGACCTGGTTCCCGACTGAGGTTCCCTAAAGTATTTTTTTCAACGATGAAATTGTTGACTTTATAACTTGGGAAACTAATCGCTGCGCTAGTAACACTGCGTGAAAAAGTGGGGCCGAGCAGTGCTAGCGTAAATCAGTAGCGAGCTGTGACAAGCTCAGAAATTGGTGTTTTTTGCCCTTGTAATGCTACAGAGTGCGGAAGCCAGATACTGATTTTTATTGGTCGACGAGACCTATACTCTCCTCTCCCTTTTTTGGACCCACAATGTCTTTCCGTTGATTCGTAAAAATAAGGCAATATGTATTTACATTTTGCCTATAATAACAATTTTGATCTCCAAACACACCCCAACGCCAAACTAAATAAAATATGGCCAATTTGCCAGAAGCAGGAAGAAAAGTTCAAGGCACTCCATACACCAAAGACGGAGGTTACCATCGATGAGAGCCTGCTCTTGTACAAGGGAAGATTGGGGTGGCGGCAGTTTATGCCTATGAAAAGAGCGTGTGGTCAACGACAATTTACACGGGAAAGGGAACTGTGTTGGATAAAGACTTTGCCCATTTACCAATATCCTCAGAAGTGATGATGACTCTAATGAAGCCATTATTTGGCCTATGATATTGCCTGACGACGTATAAATTTTATGCATCTCCAGACCTAGCCGACTTGCTTGATTCATACTCCACTGACTCGTATGGAACACTGAGGAAAGGGATTCCAGCTCTCTTCAAAGAGAATCAAGTAAAAGAATTAAAGTCTATTGATTTTTGTCATAAAATGAATATTGTTATAACATTTTCAGAGCGAGAGTCGTCATCATGCGGGTTGCCTAACTCCAATGAATGTTTGTACATTGTTTCTTGATGTACTATGGACTAAAATTAAAAGTTAACATTAACGTTGTCGGCCAAGTAATTTATATTTGTAATATAAACTAAATGTATTCCTCATTTGATGTCTAAAGTTTACGGGAAGGAAAGTTATACTGCTATGCAGGTGGCCTCTTAAGTTAAGGGGCAACAATCGAATTATTGAATAAATCATTAGTTATTTAGAATAAAAAATTAAGGAAAACATTTTTGGATTTGCCTCCCTTTAATGCTTCTGAATCTGAAATAAAAAAGTATGACTTTTTTTGGCCATTTTTGTAAAAAAAAAACTCTATACTCAACTCGAGATCAAAAAGTAATGCTCTCACATCCCTAAATATGTGAACATGTTTGAAGCATCTGGGACGTTTATATTTCCCAATCACATATGGAATCAGTTTTTCCGTTCCAATTTCATTGCAACATAAGACAGTCAGCCTCTCCTTACTCATTTTACCTCCATGGCTCTTATCTCCTCTAACTGCCAGTGTTTTATCGTTTTATGCCAGTATCTCATCAGCATTTAAAATATTATTCGGGCTGTAGTTTTTGATGATGACATAGATTATGATCACATGCACTGTTGCTCAGTTTTGATTCTATGGGCATCTACGGCGACTGCGATAAAACAAACGAATATCGCAATAAAATGCGCTGCATGTGGGAACCTTGCCAAGCGCTGAATAGGTGATTCTAATGTTTGAGATTGCTTTTTTTCTTACTTCATAAACATATTTTTTAACCATAATATCACTATCAAAATAGTATTTTAAGCGTTAACGATCTTTTTTAATGCAAGAAGTAAACCTCTTGAGATTTATCCATTTGTGCCAAAATTCCCCCCTTCAAAACCTCGAGACTCGAAAATTCTCGGAGACTCAGAAACCACAGGAGACTGTCGCGTCTCGCAAAGTGCCTGAGAGCGATGAGCTAAGTGCCGCGATCTGCTCCGGTCAACGCGTTCGCTCAGGTCATCGCGATTGCAGCAAGACACTCCTTTTATTCGGTCCGCGCTGGTGCTGACATCTTTTTCAATCTACAAGCCGACTTGTGAATATTCCCACCAATCCAAAGTGTGATAGCACCTCCCCTCCTCTCCCCACTCCCTTACTGGCCAGCTGTTTCCCCTCCTGCGCTGACAAAGTGTACCGCGATCATAGCAGCTCTCTTTGCAACTGACCGCGGCGAGAAAAGGACATATCGGCTTGGTTCCACTTGTGATCGTCTTGTAAAGACAAGGTTAACGGTATTTAGCCTACAGGCTTGTTTTATACTGTAATAATTGTAATTATATAAATACTGTCAATGAAGTTATTTCAAACTAGCTAAGGTTGTTTTCATTGTTTTTTCTCTCGTTACGCCCACCAAAATCAGTCAATTCATTCGTGACGTCAAGTTTCACGGGCTTGCGTTGCACATTGTCTGATTAACCTATGAGGTGGTTATTTTCATAGGACAAATTTGGCTTGGTCCTCCTCCAAACGTGCTAAAGAGGTAACCAAAATGTGCTAACCGTAGTTTTTTACATGCACTGTGACGCGGGCCTGAGGAAATGAACGTCCAAATGAGGAAAACGTGCTGTTAAGGAACGTCCTAATGAGAGTCTGCTGTACATGCTGGAATTATCTTGCACAATGTGAAGTTGTAGGGGCAAGAGGTTCTATTTTCCTTTGGCATCTTCATGATTCCCTCCTTCTTCTTAGAAAGTGAGGCCATAGTAGGAGGAAAGGGCATAATATTCTTTTCTTGAATCACTGCAATGCTCTAGGGTGTCAATGGGATATCTCTCTCAAGTGATGACTGACCAGTAGTTATATAGCACTATCGCTATATTTGTCCTGCCATCAACATATCCACAACACAGACTAAAACTATATGAAAAATGTCCATTTTACTTGGGTATAAAACTGTGTAACGAGTTATCTATACACATAAAAGTAATTCGATCAATTACTACATTTTTAAAAGAAAGGTAAGAGAAATATTGAAAGATAAAGCATATTACTCTATTCAAGAGTATCTTGATGACGAGGAACTTTTATAATTACCAAATGTACTTGTGTATCTCAAAACCATGTGTATTTTTGTATGGATTTAATGTATGTACCCACAATACTGTATATATTGTCCTAAAATATTTTATACTACTGACTTACCCAACTTACCCTAGCCATAGCTAAACTTTTGTAAGTGCAATGTGCCAGTAAATGATATTATTATTATTATAGTCTTGCCTTCATCTCAAAGAAACTGGCCAGAAAAAAACTGGGGGTAGTACCCTTATCCATAACACCTCATCCCCTAAGGTTTGTCTCCCAAAAAATAAACATCGGCTTCTGAAAATTGGTGCAGTGTACTCATAAAGCCACTTCTCTCTGGCTAATACATCTGACTTCAAATTCTCGTGACCCAAGGTCCCTGAGGTCGGGGTTGGCAGAGGTTATTGAAAAGGTGTTGTATCTGCTCCACAACACCCCCAGACCAAATCTCACTCCCTTTCATTGGAAATTTTTGTGGCAAGAACTGAGAGTTTCCCTATTATTGTACTGGGCACTGCCGGGCAAACCTTCCCTTATGCAAGATGAGATGTTTTATTTGTTTTTGAACATTAATCTCTGTCACCCTTGACCACTGCTGTGAGACATGCACCAAGGGCCCGGGGGCGAGGTTTCACCTTGTTCCTGTAAATTTACACTTTTGGTTTATTATTTCAGGAAATCTATTTTAATATTCTAGCCAAGTGAACTGAGGGTAACTTACACCGCAGATAAAAAAATCCACAGAAGTAGGGATGCTACTCTATGAAGTAAAAAGTCCTTGAGATGGGTATTTGCCATTAGTTCATGTACTCATAAATTTAGGTCAAGTGCAGAAAATAGTGAATAGCATACTATATTTAATGCAGAAAAAAGTGAATCGCTATTTTCTGCATTTAAAAATATTGTGCTTTGCTTGAAAAAATAGCTCATGTTAGAAATTAATTTTTTTCCAATAATGGACAAACCTACCGAGTATATTTGAGTGTAAGTTGAAGTCTTATTTTCAGGCCAAAAATATCAACTAAAATCCTTAACTCTTGTATAAGTCAAGGTGAAAAAAATTGCTTAATCTCCTTGTTTCGCAATTATAAAATCGAACCATTAAAGGCATATGAATGAATATAGAAGCAGGGAGCAATAAAGATTGAAAAAAAATAAATACAAACTTTCAAAAAATTTATCAATAATATCTTTAACTGCTACAAAATCAGTCTTGTAGATGGCTACAGTCTCCTTCGATGTGATTGTCAGCGTTCGTAATGAAGCAGTTACATTATTTTAATTGAAGGCATCTTCAAAACCATTTGCCATAGCTATTGTGCCTGTAGTGTTGACAGTTGGTAGTTCTGGAGGAAAAATGATTGTATTGCAACATTGTACACTATTAGTGTACAATGTTGCCATGAAATGAACTACATATTAACTTTGGAGAGAGATTTTGTGTGCGATGAGATATCTCAACATCTGCCGATGAGGAAAGAGAAAGCAAAGTTAAACGAGAAGGAGATGATATTTGTGATTCTGCCAAATTTTTTTTGCATTACGGATTCCGACAAGCTGCCTTATTGACTTAAACGTAAGTTCACCATTCGGCATGTTGGTCATGGAAATGTGAATATTTACCAGAAGAGAAGGATATGTACAAATATTCAGGACTTAGACAGTTAGTTATCAAACAGGATCCTAGAGGATGAAGTTAGAGGCGAATCAGCTGGCTGTCAGTGTGTGTAGATTGTTTTAAAGCATAGAAGCTGAGTGATGAGAAGTCAACTTGTTTTTGTTTCATTTCATTATTGTTTATTGAGTTTATTTTTCTCAAAGTTATTTTCACCGACAGTATGCAAAAAATGCACATCGTATCGAGCAGTATATTATGGAGATTTAGACCTCAGCATCACTCGTAACTAATCAGGAAAATATAGTTTTGGGTAGATTATACAATATTTGTACAACACTTAGTACAAATATTGTATAACCTACCCAAATCACTATATTTTCCCGATTAGTTATGAGTGATGCTGAATTGTATAACCTGAGTGTATTTGTCAGTGGTAGGTCCTAATTTGTAACTTAGAACGTAAATCGGATGCATTTCTCTGTGAATATGCTCCGTGGCTTATCAGTAATAGAGATACATATGGTTTTATGCAGCTGATACGTAGAAATATTGACCTGTAAAAATCAACTTATTTAGAGACTCGAGTATAAGTGCAAGGGAGATTTTCATTAAACCAAAAAAAAAGGAGAAATTTCTGGACTTGTACTTAAGTATATATTGCATGTAAAGGTGGGACAGATTTGGACAAATACAATATATATTTCATCAAGGTGCACCATTCACGATAGATAATTCATTTTATTCCTTTACAGAGGAAAAAGTTCCAACTGTGGATGACTTAAAGAATGCCATTCGTCGTTCATGCCTGCGCCGCTCTTTCACCCCAGTTTTGGTGGGAAGTGCCCTCAAGAACAAGGGGGTGCAGCCATTGCTTGACGCTGTGATCAGCTTCCTTCCCTGCCCTGGGGAAGTGAAGAATTTTGCCTATAGCCTAGACAAGGCCGATGAGTAAGTTTTCAGTTTTGAGCATAGAATCGGGAGACTGGGGCATATAATTCCTTTAGCCAATGAGAGGTGGGTTCAAGAAATAATTGGTACTTTTGTAGCAAATCTTTTGTATCGGCATTCTTAAGGCTTCCCAACAGACATGGCTTTTCATATCTTCTGATGTTTCGATGATGGAATCTCTCATCAAAATGTTAGGAGAAATGGAGTACCTCATCCAATGAGAAGACCAATAAATGCTGACTCTGGGAGACAGATTTTTTCTGATACAAACATCCATCATATCAGTCTATAAATCTATGTGAAGATAAACCTAGACTTATAACCTGGAACCTTTTCATGTTTAGTAAATTTTTTTTAAAAAGTATTCATTATGCCACAATTGGTTGTTAAAATGATTTTTGATTTACCGAGTTATTACTAAATTATTGAAACAGCTATATACTAGGGCAAATATTATCTGTTGCTAGGGCAAATATGGAATCAGATATTTAAAATTAAAATAAATTTATTTTCAAGTGTTTGCTTTTATGGGTGTACTCATCCGTCTCCTATATCAGCATACATATTTAAATTAATGCAATAAAATTGATTCAGTGATAATGTGTATTTATTAAAGTCAGTGTTGGATCCATACCAGTCATGCATATAAATGACTCAAGTCATGGAGTTATTACACATTTTTATTCAATTAGTATTTAAGTAATGTGATATATTTATTACAATTTAAAATTAGAATTGAATGTGTTCTTGTTAGTTTTAATTCTTGAGTTGAAACTCATTCTTCTGTGTGTTTTATGCCAGCTCTTAGTTGTTCATAGCATTGCAGTTATTCCTGTTTTACATGTTATATATATTTTTGTTATTCGTATGTAAATTTTTTTATCTATTTTTTCTTTGAGCGTTTCTCTTATCAATTAGCATAATAATGGTGACCATAACATTCTTAGGGATAGACGGCAGTATGGTGAGGTTGATGATGAACATCATATATTGTTGAATCCCGAGCGAAGCAATAAATCACCATTCCTTGCTTTGGCCTTCAAATTGGAAGCTGGGCGCTTTGGGCAGCTCACTTACCTCCGCTGTTACCAAGGGGCATTGAAAAAGGGTGACAATATTTACAATGCCAGGACTGGGAAAAAGGTTATTTTCTTCATTTGTTATATGTATTTAAGTTAAGCAATAATTTAATGTATTTTGCATGGATTAAGAACACTTCAGTGTCACATTTTCTTGTATTCTGTATGGCATCTGAGCACCCAAACCATCCCTGTGTTTAGTATAGTCCCCTCCTTGGTATTTTTATACATAGTTCAGGTGAAGTAGTCGCTCTTAGGGGAAAATACTACTGAGAACTACAAAAACTATAAAATTACTCTAGTGGTTATTTTAGACATCTAGTAATTATTAGAGAAAATCTTAGTAGCAAAAATATTGAAAATAGTAATAGTTACTTTAATAACTGCTTAGTAGTTATTTTGGACATCTAATAGTAACTACTGAAAATCGTAGTGGTATAACTGTATAAAATCGTAATAGTTACTGCTAAAAGTTACTTAGTATTATTTCAGACATCTAGTAGTTACTACAGAAATTCTTAGTAGTAAAACTACAAAACATGGTAACAGTTACTGTACGCACACGTTAGTCCCAAGCTTGAAACTTCTAGATCTAAATAACCGGGATGGACCTTACGCACACGTACTTAAAGAAATAAAAGAATAGAAAGGAAAGGGGAAATCAATAAGGGAAAGAAAATAAAAAGAATGGTGAAGAACGGGGGGAAGAAAGGAGGTAAGGAAGGGAATAAAAACTCACTCCTGTCTGTTGGTGCTTCATGGTCTCCGTCAGCTGACTCGCCCTGGCGTGAAATAGACCCTGTAACCCACACCTTCGTCTCCCTTAATGTTACCTTGGATATTATTATTATAGTTATTACATAAACAACATGCAATAAAACATTTATGGCTGCTTAATATTTATACTTTTAATTATGTAATAACTAATTGGGCCCAATTTACAAGTGTTCAAAATTTCCAATTTATATAATTAATTAAAGTCCTTTTGTTTCAATCTTGTAAATTAAACCATCAAGACGACAAAATGTTTGGAATGGCACTTATCGTGATCCTTTATTCTTCTCCAAGTATCGCTGTCTCTTGGAGATCTCTTTCTCCAGTCCGTCATGAGCCTTTCGCTATCGCCGCAATTCCTTCCGTTTCGTCCTTCCTCTCGGCTTCTTTCAGCTTTCCTTCCTTAGACCTACCCCTAGAACACTTCCCGTCACTTTTTGACAAACCGGCCCCTTTTCCCACACTTTTATTCCCTTTATTCCTTCTTCTTTTCGCCTTTTGACAAACCAAACTCCTTTTCTGCTTCCACCATCTAGCTCTCACTCCTCACACTCGCGTCCCTAGTTACCATCCCCCTGTTGCCTTGTTTTTCTTTACTTACGCCATAACTACGCATTCTTGCATTATTTATTTATTTACTGCGTGTTTTGTTACAACCTGTCCCTCTACGGTGACTCCCAGATGAGTTCTCTGAGACGACTCCACCTTGACCAAGGTACTTTGAGGAACTGCCAAACTACGGTGATATCTTGCCGTACACGCACAAAACGAAAATGAAGCGAAAAAAGAAGCAGATTGGAGTAGGACAGGGAGGGAGTTTTAAACAGAAAAGAAAAGAATCTTGGGGAAAACGAAGAATAAAAGAATGAAATAAAACAAGTCCGTCCTGGCCTAAACATCCCGCCCATCTGAATTTCTAGGAAATTCAACTAATTCAAATTTGAAAAAATTAACAGTGCTGTCACTACTTACATACTTGCAGTGGTACATATAATTAACACAAACCCATAAGGTATAGCTTTCTTATAACTTAAAATATAATTATAATGAAAATAGAGACTAAGTAAATATAGTACAAGATGAATATTAAAATATGTATACTTACTTTCATTTGAATACTCAAAGACGATGTCCGCGACGCTTCGGGCATGAAGGCTGCTAGGTCGTCGACTAATGTATTAGTAAGTCTTTTGCTGAGACGAAAAAGACTTCTAAAACCCATTTCGCTCAGGTCAAAAGGGTCTTCTCTTGTCCTGAAATTTCTCCGAGCCCTCTCCTCATTCAACTCTTCTTCTTCAAAGTTTTGAAGCATATGCATAAACATCATTGCGTCCGCCATATTGCTTACTGCGTCTCCAATCGTGATTCTCAACTCGATCAGTAATTCCCCGGTGAAAAAAACTCGATCGGAAATACTGCGTGAGATTTTTACGAGTGGTTCAAACACACCAAAATCCCGAATCGCTCGTTATTGTACCACGTGACTCCTTAGTTACATGTGCGAGATTATCTCGAGCGTTTCCAACACAACCCCCCTGGAAAGGATATTTTACCATTCATCACAATAAGCTGAATCGAGCCTCGGGTTGCCGGTAATAATCATTTGTCATCACAAAAGGAATGAGCAAATGAAATAATGCCCCTATTCGATGCAAAACCAGCTTGATGCATGAAAGTTAATTTCCATTGAAATCTCAAGAGTGGCAATATCTCCTACTATATTACTACGTGCAGGGCATCTTTCGGCTTTTGCCTTACTTACGAATCATCCGTAAAAATTACGATGCAAGTAAACAATCAACATTGCAAATCGGTAATGGCAACATCCATTGTGTATGTAAGGCGAATGAGCGATCTTTTCGGTTAATACTCCCTTATCATTCTCGCAGAATGTGTCACGTGCTCATGAATTTTGTCTTGTCTAATAATTTGCAGTGTTGTTTTCTCATCTTGACAGAGAGGGCATTATGGCCGAAGGAGGTGTGAGGGGGGCACGTGGGGGAATTAGCTGTCAATGCTTTTTGAGTCAGCGAGCCACGTAGCAGCAAAATAGGTCCCCCGTATGATCCCGGGTGGTGCCAAAGAATCACCCAAGCCGAAATACGAGCCAAGAGGGGGAAGAAACTGTCAGCCTCTGGGCATCACGGAATGACTTAGCACCATCAGTCAGGCAACTCGAACCTTAAAAAAGTATCCGGTGTCGGAAGGGGTTGGGGGAGAGTAAGTAACTCGGTGAAGACAAAGTTGGCTGAATTGGAGGCCTAGGTTGACCTTGGCATTACCATCGCAGCAAAGCATCAATGAAGAAGTGCGACATGGTTCACCCTTTTTCGATCTATTTTTCGTAAATTCCAACCTGTTAAATCACAGTGCATCTTATAGGCGTACACTATTCTTACGCTTTTCACACTACATGTTGTAGCTCTGGGGTTAAAATTGATTGCACAATACATCGACAATAAAGAAGCTACTTAACCATAATAGGAAAAATAATTTTACGAAAAACACAGTGGCTTGCACGTGACCACACGGTACAATGCTCGGAAGTGAACTGTGCTGAAAATATTTCAAGATATAAAAGCTCATCTTCCTTTGATACTATGTAAATATCAACTAAATAGCTAGTCAAACACCCGAAACATGGCATATCTAGAATGTACTCAATGTTGCAAATTGTCGTGAGGGGCAAATTATTGTTGGGAGGGTGGGATATCTCTGCCCACAGTTACATTCTCTTACATTTCTGAGCTGAGCAAGTTAACCTGTGATAGCATTCGCCTGCAGAAATTATTCGCTTTAAAAATTATACCTTTCCGAACAATTCGTAACACTTTTGTCTTGATTGGAGCATTCTACCTTTAATCACAGTAGGTACTCAATGTAATACGTGCTTTTCTATGGGCCATCAATAGTTATGTAGTTTCTTTGTCACACTTTCTATAAAGTAACATTTTCAAACGCGTGTCCCTGAAGGATAATAATGTTGAAATTCGCTGTGGCAAAGAGGGGTAGTACCAATCCACGAGTTATTGCATGCCACACCGCCAGCTACAATGGCCAAGTAACTCATCCGGTGGTGCCAAATTTGAATTTCCTTCACACATTTGAATTTTTCAATTGGATATGTATGTTCATATCTTTGAAAGTTCGAGAACTTACTGTATTTTTATTGCTGTGTTAGTAATTATGTATTTTCCCCAACACATCCATTTTCTTTTTCTCCATTTCCTGTTTGATATTTTCAACTTTCCCTGCCCTCATCATTGCCCTAACATTCTAAGTTTTTATTTTTACCACGAATTTCATCTTCTTCGACCTGACCTCTCCCTTGTCATAGCCCTTGTATCTGTTGTTGTAGTTGTTGTGCAATGATTTTGTGTGATGGCAACTGCACAGCTACTTCCCTCCTTCCCCCAACTTGTTTTTAAGTTGTTTTTTTGCATCATGACCCCCCTTTGTGGGCACCACTGTTTTGTTTGACTCACACACTTCGACCTATCTGGCATGTGTGACCCTACTGGCTGGAAGGAGTTATTACTATTGCTCCTACCAGATTTAGGGGCCTATTATGTAATTCATAACTCCGGAGTTACGGAGAGTAAGGATTTATAATGGACACCATAACTCCTTTGGATTTTACATAACTGAAAATAACTCCAATCGGAGTTATGGATTGGAGTTTTAAGGGTGAGTCTAGGGTTGGCCCTATCAAACCTCTGAGATAACTTCAATTCGTAACTCCGATTGGAGTTATTTTCAGTTCTGCAAAAGCCAAAGGAGCTATGGTGGCCTTATAACTCCTTACTCTCCGTAACTCTGGAGTTTTGAGTTACATATTAGGCCTCTGTAGGAGTCATTGGAATGCACAACCCCTTCCACCACATCAAGGTTGTTGTTCAAGGGAAGAGAAGTGATTGTATGATTTTTATAATTACTGAAATAATTTCATTATTTATTATTTTGTTAACTAATGTCATACAGTGATCATATATGGATAATCTATGGTAATATTAATTGTTTATGGAACACAAAATATGTATGTATTAATACAGAGGAATTCACTGCCAAAAAGTATTTACAGGTGCTAAAAAAATATATGACTGTATCTGTGCATGTAAAAGATATCTATCTGGCATGCATAAGGTGTGATATTCTTTCTTCAGAAGAATGCTTTTTCTTCCATTGTTTGGTGGGAGAGCGAAAGGAACATAATACATACTGGTCTCAGATTTTTTTTTAAAGTCTACTGCTATTTGGGCAACTTCTGTAGAAGTATTTCTTTAAATTTGTTATCTTTTTAGTGTTGGAAACTACATATTAGCATTTAGTGTAGATAAAGTAATGTATTGAAATAGTATCATCATTATAGATATATTTTATTCATATGCAATATTCTTGGACATTTTATCCTCAGGTCCGAGTTGCTCGTCTTGTACGACTTCATGCAAATGAAATGGAAGATATCAATGATGTATATGCAGGTGATATATTTGCATTGTTTGGTGTGGACTGTGCCAGTGGCGATACCTTTGTGACTGATCAGAAGCTGAATCTTGCCATGGTATGTGAGAAGTCAGCATCATTAGCTATTTACACAATGCATCATTGCCATGTCATTTTTTGTTAATTATATAAAACTTTTTGGGTTTGTCAGATGTAAAGTAGGAGAGGAATATCCATTGAATAGCTATTCAAGTATGTGTAGCTGGGTTAAAAATTTTGGACTTCTTTATTATTTATGGAGGAAAGAGAATAGTGTGTCTCTTAAAAATCTCATTTATTAAGTGCTCCTTTTATTCCCTAAGATGGCTACTTCAACAACAATTGATAACATCTTCTTTTATAACTGATACAATGTTGCACTTATTTGCATTTTTTTTCTTTTACAGTAATCCCAACATTTTATTTATTTCCTTTGCCTTTGGTCCTGAGAAGGATTTAGTTAACATATCTGCGAAATTGTCACTTGAACTCACATATTTAAAAACAAAAATACCATCATTTACGTTCTCTCTAATGGCGTGAAATCTAACGTCTATATGTTTAGTCCGCTCATATAAAATTTTATTTTTGGCCACACATATTGTGCCTTGGTTATCTACCAATATATTAATTGATAACGTTACAAATTTTTCTTAGAAAAGTTCCAATAAAAATTGTCTCAACCATACCACCTCCTTAACTGCTTCATATAAGGCTATATATTCAGCTTCCACTGTGGAACTTGCCACCACTCGCTGATTTTTGCTTTGCCAACCAATTGGTCCACCTGTGAGTAAAATCATAAAACCACTTATGCTTCTTCTGTCTCTAGGGTCGTTTGCCCAGTCAGCATCCGAATAAACCATAACAGGTTCCCGTTTTCTGAAAAATTTCAAACTTAAATTTGCTGTCCCAACTAGGTTTCTTAATACAGTGTACTCCCGATTATCTGGGCTAATGATGGGGAGAGGACGCACGGATAATCAGAAAACATGGATAATCCAAACTTTCACTTTTATTTCTTATATTTTTCATAATATACATAAAAAAAACGATGTACTGTCATTTGCGCACATAGTCCGTTATTTTAGATTGTTTCGTGGATTCATTGCGAGATTTCTTATGCCGACCATGTATCTATTTATCAGTGATAATGCCATTGTAGTCGTATTCCCACTGCTCCGCACACTACAGCAAACCATCTATGGAGTTGAGTGCCTGGGTGTGACTCATGCGATCGATGCTCCCCTCTTCTTTATCCCCGCTACTTCAACTCTCCCCACTCCCTTCCTCTTCCCCATGTCCAATCGCGGCGTAAATTATATCGCTATCAGTAGCGTGCTGGAAGCCCGGGACACTTTCGTCTCTCTTTAGCCATTCTTCTAAGTTCTCCGCATCAACATTTTTGAATCCTTTCATAGTTTTCACTAAACCCCCCAACTCGGAGTCGTGCACTTCAGTTTCTGAAAATCCCCAAAAATCACCTTCAAGGTTAAACAAAAGTTTCCGCCAAGAACGAACTAGTGTAACAGGATTAACTGAGGACCAAGCCTGTGACACACCGTGAATCGCATCCAATATTTCCATTCTCTTTCAAAATTTCAATAAATTGTCATCTTCATTGGTTAGCGTCCTGAAAATACAAACTCGTGAATTCCTTTTCATTGACGCGATGATGCCGTGATCCATTGGCTGAAGTATGGAAGTGACGTTCGGGGGTAAAAACTTCGCTTCGCCACACTGTTTTGAGAGGCTTGTTATGTCGCCGATTGCTCTGACGAGCTCTTGTTGGTTCTACATGATTCTTAGAATTTATCTTGACAATCACAGGCCGTTCGCTTGTATTTCTGGCCTTTCTTTTGTCTGTTATCTTTTTCCTGCTGACAGCTTGTGAGCTTGAGGATTTCCCTCTCCCAGACACGTTGGCCTTGGGAGTTGATGAGGGTCCATGGTTATCCCTTAGCTTCGCGAAAGCACTTCTGGAGTATTGTATTACCCACAGCTGCTTTATTTATTGTCTGTACAGATTTCTTTACCGTTATTTTTTCTCGATGCGTCCTTCTACTCTATGATTTTCTTCTACTGGGCTAGCCTTTTGAATTAGATTTTCTTAGTTTCCTCTTGCTCATTTTTCGACCCAACGCGTACTGTTTGGACTTTGTCTTCGGAAATAATTCCACTGTGCATTTCTTGATAATCTCTCTGAACTCCTAGATTTCTCTTCTGGTATTGACTCCTGCTTTGTTTGGTCATTCATCTCTGGACTTTTTACTGACCTCTGCGTTTGATTGGCGGCAGGGCGTTCTTTGGATTACCTGAGCCAACCTCAACAGTGTTTTGTTCGTTTATAGTCCTCTGCGTCATCTTATACATTTCTCTCTGCATTTTGGGACTGTGATTATTTTTACATTGACTAGTGCTTTGTTTTGGCTGTCTTGCAGCATCCTTGTAACTTAGGCTTTATTTTGCGCTTGGATTATCGTTGGCTTATTCTCCACTGTCCCTTTTGAGACTTTCATTGATACTACGTGCAAATATACATTAAGATCAAATGTATTTTTCAAGAAGAGTATTCCATCGGAAGATTTTTAAGTAATTTTGGAAGAAAATGAGCGCAGGTATGAATTTTTAGGCAATTTTTCCGAAGATTACTCTGAGGGAGAGGAAGATAATTCTAGAGCTCAATCTACTTAAACATCTACGTCGGGCGGGAGCCTCTGCTACAGAAAAATAATTTCCAAGTTCACCTTCTGAATCTGAAGATAGATCAGATGAAGACGATTTACCGCCTTGTGTAGACTTCCGCCGGTTGATGGATGTGAAGATACAGGTCTTCCGGGTTTTTGGACGACATGTTTCGCCGGCGTTGCAGTCGAAATTCAGCATTGAGTCGACTACTTCACAACTGCAACGCCGGCGAAACTCGTCCGAAGATGATGGACCAATGCGGAGTAAAACCCGGAAGATCTGTATCTTCACGACTTACCGCCATATTCAAAGAAGAAATTCCAGAAGTTCGGGCGGACACAGATCTGAATCTGGGAATTCATGGATGCGATCCCCACGATTCTAGATGCAAGGTGTGTGCTAGTGAAGATTCTGCGATACTAGATTTTCTCCATCAGTTTTTTTTTCAGTGGATCTCATGAAGTTTATTGTGGACGAAACCATTAATTATTGCAAATATATTGGCGAGAAAGATCCGGAAAGTGCGTATTCACGGCTCAAAAGTTGGAAAGATACGGGCAATGAACAATGAGGTAAACATAACACGTTCATTGTGAGCATGAAAGGAAAACAATTACGTTTTATAAGGTGGATTTAAGGGGAAAGAAATGGCCTTATGTAAGTCTTGCTTGTATTGGATTGCTAAAATCCAAATGTGTTTTTTTATTGAATTTTTTTATATTTACCGCAGAAAATATCGCCGTAAAAAATCACGCACGGATAATCCGTGACACGGATAATCGGGAGTTCACTGTACATGTTTTTCATGAGTCCAATCGCTTCTCAATGGAGAACTACATTTTTGAATTAATTTGCAAACTGTTATTGCTAAATCTGGTCTGGTACAATTTGATAAGTACAATAGACTTCCAATTTCTCTCTGATATAACTGCTTATTATACGTCTCATCATTTTGCACATTTTTTTGTTCACATCCTACTAGCAATGGAGCAGAACAACTCTTGGAATTATCCATTTTAAATTCTTTTAAAATCTTTTCTACATAATTCTTTCGACTAATTTTAATATCATTATTTCTTTCCTTGGAAATGCTCATTGACAACAAATTGTTAGGTTGACCTAAATCCTTAAAATCTAGCCACATACCCTGTTTTCTTGAACTCATTTACCTTGTTTTCTTCTCCAATTACCAATAAATCATCTTCATACATACCAATAATGAGGTTCTCAGATGAATAAACACAAGGTTCAGTTACACACTCCTTCAATTTCATGCCCTTTAACAGCCCATCAATATATGAATTCCATTCTCTACCTGACTGGTGTAGTCCATATAAACTCTTTTTTAATTTGCACACAAACCCTTTGGAACACTTCCCCTGTTCAGAAAAACCCTCAGGCTGTTCAACGTAAACTTCATCATGGATGGGACTTGTAAGATAAGTGCTGTTGACATCTAGATGATTAATAGTCCATTCATTTTCCACGGCTAATGCAATAAGTATTCTCACTGACTTCTTCTTTTATTCAGGAATCTATATGTATGGTTGTAGTCCACGCCTGGTATCTGAGAAAACCCTTTGGCAACAATTCTGGCTTTAAATTTGACTACCTTACCATTTATGTATGAGTATCTCTGTTGTGTATTATCATTTTATGCATTATTATAATCATATGCTACATGTATATGTCACTACTGTAAATTGGGCACCTGCCCGTAATAAAGAATTATTATTATTATTATTTTCATCATATTTAAGCTGAAACACCCATCGCGTTCCTATCCCATTTGTGAAATTCATCTTCTATCTCATTTTCCCTCCTAATGTTAAGATCTTCATCCTTTTGGACTTCTGCATTATGCTCTCCTTCACTATTATCTTCTTTGCTGTCCTCTGCATTTAGTGTCTCCATTTCTCTATCTCTTGGAACTTTGATTTCACTATTTTGTTTATTAATACATGGAAATATATTTTCATTGAAAATCACATCTCTGCTCACCTCTATTTTCTTTCTGGTTAAATTCCATAATCTAAATCCACTAACATTTTCTTCTATTCCCAGAAAAATGCACTCTTCTGCACGAGGGTCTAGCTTCTTACCTCCATGTCTTTTGCCCATGCTTGGCATCCAAATACCTTGAGTTTATTCAATTCTTCTTGTGTGACTTTATATGCTCTCCAAAGTTCTTGAGGTATCTGATAATCTGTTGATGTTGATGGACAATAATTTCTGATTGAACAAGCTGAATTTAGAGCTTCTGCCCAGAAACGTCGAGAAACTCCTGATTCTATCATCATGCACCTCACCATATCCATCATGGTCAGATTTGTTCTCTCAGCCTTCCCATTGTGTTGAGGAGTATAGGATTCTGTTAACCTGTGCTTAATTCCCTCTTGTTTCAAAAATTTTCAAATTTTGTTGAAGTATATTCACCTCCATTGTCAGTTAGTATAACCTTAATCTTTGACTCTTGGTCCACTTCAGCACTCTCTTTGAATTCCTTAAATTTTTCTAAAACTTCATTCTTTTGTCTCATTATCTTAACACAGCACATGTTGGTGAAATCATCTATGAAAGTGACATAATACCTCCCCCCACCTAATGATGCTGGTTCAATAGGCTCTCCTACATCCGAATGTATCAACTCCAAAGAACGTGTACTTTTTGATTTACATCTTAACTTAAATTTCTTTCCCTTACTTTTGCCTTGTGTAAAAACTTCACATTTCTTATTAGAACCTCGTATTTCTTCTTGATAAATATATTTAACCCTTTTTCTGCCTCTATTCTCTTCAATTAAATTTATGGCAGCTATTTTCTTCTTGTCTTGAATGTAACAGTGTCCTAGTCTTCTGTGCCTTAGTTCAGCAAATGCTCTAACTTTGGGTCAAATCGATTCCTTTGTGCAATAGATTTGATGACGTTTAACTCTACGTTGAAATTTTCTACGGACATAGGAATATTTATTAGTCGCTTTGAATGAGCTCATTTTGTGGGAAGGATGATGGTTGGAAGAGTTGGGGATTATGACGTCCATAAAAGTTTTTTTGCGATAGATTGAGAATTCGTGAGAGCCCAAAGGGCTCGTAACGAAATCATAAATGCATTTAATTTGAAGAGCGTTCCTCCGATACTCGTTTATATCAGGTTCATATACTTTCACCTCTTCCCTGCTTTCACGGAATGCGTGATCGTCTGCAGCTTACAGCTGTTAGTGGCGTTCGCAGCATTTCCTAGTGGCAGGGAGAGGAGTCACATCATTACGTCAAACGTAGAGTTACCCGGCATGCAATAGTTTGCTGTCGCGTTTTCGCATCATTGCAAATTTTGACGTTTTAATTAATCAGGAAAAATAATTGACATCATTTTTTAATGGAACGGCTTGAAGCACGTACTCCAGGGGTTATAAACTTTCAATTAAAACAATAAAAAAAATAGAAAACTACCCTATTGGGTTACTTCCCATTAATGAATTCTAGTAATGTGCTGCTCAAATTAGCTATTTTGAAGTTTTTATGTGTGTATGTTTAAGTTTATTTTAATTGTGTGCAAGGTGTGTACATTATTAGTAAAAAAAATATAACTTCAAAAGTCTTCTATTATAAATCTTGTAAGATCATTTCCTATTGACTTAACTGCTTGCACTTCATCATACGTCATTGTGGTTAGTTTTGCTTCACTTTTATTAATGTGATATTTCTATTGTGTGTATTTGTTTTAGGAATCCATATATGTACCCGACCCTGTGGTATCAATGTCAATTAGGCCAAAGGATAACAATGACAGGGATAACTTTGGAAAAGCAGTGGCTCGCTTCACCAAAGAGGATCCAACTTTTCAGCTTTATTATGACCCAGATAATAAAGAAACAATAGTTTCAGGGATGGGAGAGCTTCACCTCGAAATTTATGCACAGGTTAGTATCAAGCACATGTAAAGTTGCGATGTTGACCATTGAAGTTATTCATTGGTGAGAATGTTCATGAATATAATAGGACTATGGTAGAAAGTGTAAGGGAAGGCTACTCAGAGAGTGACCTGCACTGAAGTTTGGTGTGGGGAGGTCTTATTTCCCGGCACAATCATGGCTAATTGGTGTAAGTAGTCAGGTGCCTTCTAGGTGTTTTTTGCATAATGTTAATGAAAGCATTTATTTTGGAATTTCACTTATTAAGACTGCAAAACTTACTGTTGCTAAAACCTTCGGAGAAAAAATCTAATAACTTAACTATCATTTAAATTCGACAGTCTCTGGCATTATATGGTGGAACAGTATTTTAGTACTTCAATAAAACTGCAGTAATTGTACTGTCCACTTAAATTTTAACGTAAATATTACACTACACGTGTTTTGATATTTCTTAGGGCGTCATCATCAGGTCTACGCAAGTTATGTCTCCAATGAGAATATTTATACATGGGCAAAGGAAAGAGGGAGGGGGGAATTCTTGACAAATGAAGTAGGTAGTAGTAAGGAAAGTGGGGAGTACAGTTGAAGGTGAATAACAGTTGAGGGGGTGTTGTTACGAGACATGTGACCTTCCCGAGGATTCGGGAGTGTGGCCTATTGGGGGGTGGGAGGGGGGTTCTTGTGAAATGTGGAGATAAGCAGAGAAAAGAGGAGGGGGTGAAGGAAGTACAGGCTTGGGTTGTTAGGTGGACAAGGATAGAATGGGGGAGTGAACATCAAATTCTACATAATTAAGAAGTTTGATTTTCTTCTTCTTTCTCTTGATAATCTCCCACTGTTCCAAGTTGTCCAGGCGTCGTCCCTTTTTCTCGTAATGGAGGATCTTCACGTCAAAGTATCAAATATCAAACTATCATTATTATCTCAATTCTCCCCATGGATCAGTTTGATTCAGGTTCTTGATGAAAGACTACTTGAGATTTTCCTCTTAAGAAACTGAGTACACATTTCTTTTATAATGCCAATTCTAATACATATTGATTAATGTAAGTTTTTATTCTTAAATGGTACACTGTGCTATGCTTAAATGATACACTGTGGTTTAAGACTTCATTGTGCATTGATGACAGCTTTTTGTGTTCCAATGGTGAATGTACTCTGAAATAATTCCTACTTTTGCTTCTCATTTATTTAGAGGATGGAGCGAGAGTATAATTGTCCAGTGATTCTGGGGAAACCCAAGGTGGCTTTCCGCGAAACTCTTGTCTCTCCTTGTGAATTTGATTACCTTCATAAGAAGCAATCTGGTGGTGCTGGACAATATGCCAGAGTCACGGGTATTTTGGAGGTGAGTTATTGAGATTTAAGAAAAACCTTATTGAGCTCTTCCTTTCTTGGCCTTTTATCTTTATGTATATAATTTTTCTGTACGTGTGTATGTCACTGAACTCCTCCTAAACGGCTGGACCGATTTTGATTAAATTTTTTGCGTGTTTGAGTGGGTCCCTGGATGGTTTAGATTAAATATTGGACCCAGTAGGTGGTGCTGCGATCGGGTTCAAGGAATATTTTTTACCAATTTTTTTATTTATTTTTAAAAAGATTTTTCGCATATCAGAACATATAACCCCAAAATTTCACCCCCCACCACCTCCCAATATTTTTTAAAATGAAAAAAATCGTAAGTTCATGAATAATTGACCATCTGAGAATAATTTGTAGTTATGTTTGTGTAACATAGGTGGTGCTGATGATGTCGAATTCTGAGTTATTTGATGCACTCATCAATACATGCGCAAGTCGTCGCACTTGCGTCATAGCTTGGCGTTGTTTTGACATTTCAATTTATTAACCAGATAAGATATTTCTCCAATGGCCGTAAAATATATGCACCACTCGCCAAAAAAATCAAACACTTACTGTGTTGGTTTGCGGGAATAGGGACTCCGCAACAGGGACCAACCACAGCCTCTCCACCAGAATACCCTCCTGTGGTGGTTTACGGGAAAGTAATTTCCTCACCAGGGACCACCACAGACACACACACACACAACCCAATTGGAATCCTTTGTAGGCTAATGAGACCCAGCTAAGGATTCCTGGGTTATAACCTGGGATCCTTCGCAGAGCTGTAGTGACTCTACTAAGGCTGCCAAGTTATTAACACAACCACACACGCATTCACACAAAACACTCACACACACAATAGGGCCCCAAATTTCTGGGAGAACAGCTCAAAAAGAGCGTGGTCAAATAGAACAAAAACAACAAACAGGGAACGAGGGCGAAATTCAGTTACACGTATTTCGACCCCTATGGCAGAGTCCCCATTCCCGCAAACCAACACAGTAAGTGTTTGATTTTTTTTGGCGAGTGGTGCATATATTTTACGGCCATTGGAGAAATATCTTATCTGGTTAATCTATAGAGGCCGTAGAGCTCATCTACCTTGATTTCAATTTATGTTTGCTGTATTTCGATATTCCATGTATAACTATTGCGTGCATATTGAGTGTATTATTCATCGACAAAATATATTGAAATAATGTTTTAAATCATTAATGAAGTGTACTTAAACACATACATTGTAAAAATGTGTAAGGTGCAGTATTGAAGTGAATATCTTACAGGATCTTCCATAAATTTCAATTACAATGAACTCCCGATTTTCCGTGTGTGGATTATCCGTATTGCGGATTATCCGTGCGTGATATTTTACTCATCATCGTTATTTTCTAAAGGTAAATATAAAAAAATTCAATCAAAAAACACATTTGGATTTTAGCAATCTAATGCAAGCAAGACTTACACGTAAGGCCATTTCTTGCCACTTAAATCAGCCATATAAAACGTAATTGTTTTCCTTACTTACTCATAATGAACATGTTATGTTTACCTCATTGTTCATCGTCAGTATCTTTCCAACTTTTGAGCCGTGAATACGCACTCTCCAGAGCTTTCTCGCTGGTATATTTAGAATAATTAATGGTTTTGTCCACGATAAACTTTATGAGATCCACTGAAAAAAACAATAAACGGAAAAATCTAGTATTGCGCAATCTTTGCTAGCACTCGCCTTTCATCTAGAATCTTAGGGATCGCATCCATGAATTTCCGGATTCAGATCCGTACAGTGCCATATGAATTCTGGGAATTTCTTCTTCGAATGTGGCGGTAAATCGTGAAGAAACAGGTCTTCCGTGTTTTACTCCTCATTGGTCCATCGTCTTCGGATGACGGTTTTTCCGGCGTTGCAGTCGTGAAGCGGTCGACTCTACGCCGACTTTCGACCTTCGTGAAGTGGTCGACTTAACACCGAATTTTGACTGCAACGCCGGCAAAACATTTCATCCGAAGAAGATGGGCCAACAAGGAGTAATCCCTGGAAGACCTATATCTTCACATCCATCAACCTGCGGAAGCCTATACAAGGTGGTAAATCATCTTCATTTGAGCTATCTTCAGATGCCAAAGGTGAACTTGGAAATTATTTTTCTTTAGCAGAGGCTCCCGCCTGACATAGATGGTTTAGCAGATTAAGCTCTAGAAGCATCTTCATCTTCTTCCTAAGTGCCTAAAATTTGCACTCTTTCCCTCTCCTCTCGCTCTATTTCAAACAGAGCCTTTGCTCAGAATTGTTTTTATTATTTATTTAAATCGATGAGTTTTTATGGCGACGTGATCGGGAGGTTGGGGAAAGGAGGGATATAAAGTAATCTTCGGAAAAATTATCTAAAAATTCATCCCTGCGCTCATTTTCTTCCAAAATTACTTAAACATCTTCCGTTGGAATACTCTTCTTGAAAAATACATTTGCTCTTAATGTATATTTGCACGTAGTATCAATGAAAGTCTCAAAAGGGACGGTGGAGAATAAGCCAACGATAATCCAAGCGCAAAATAAAGCCTAAGTTACAAGGATGCTGCAAGACAGCCAAAACAAAGCACTAGTCAATGTAAAAATAATCACAGTCCCAAAATGCAGAGAGAAATGTATAAGATGACGCAGAGGACTATAAACGAACAAAACACTGTTGAGGTTGGCTCAGGTAATCCAAAGAACGCCCTGCTGCCAATCAAACGCAGAGGTCAGTAAAAATCCAGAGATGAATGACCAAACAAAGCAGGGGTCAGTACCAGAAGAGAAATCTAGGAGAGTCCAGAGAGATTAACAATAAATGCACAGTGGACTTATTTCCGAAGTTAAAGTCCAAACAGTATGCGATGAATCAAAAAATGAGCGAGAGAGAACGCATCAAATCAAACTCAAAAGGCTAGCGCAGTAGAAGAAAATCATTGAGTAGAAGGACACATTTAGAAAAAAATAACGGTAAAGAAGTACGAACCGGCCATGAATCTAGCAGCTGTGAGTAATACGATACTCCAGAAGCACTATTGCGACGCTAAGAGATAACCATGGACCCTCATCAACTCCCAAGGCCAACATGCCTGGGAGAGGGAAATCCTCAAGCTCACAAGCTGTCTGCAGGAAAAAGATAACAGACCAAAGAAATACCATAAATACGAGCGAGCACCATGTGACGGTCAAGATAACTTCTAAGAATCATGTAGAACTCACAAGAGTTCGTCAGAGCCGTCGGCGACATAACAAGCCTCTCAAAACACAGTGCAGCGAAGCGAAGTTTTTTTTACCCCGAACGTCACTTCCATACTTAAGCCAATGGATCACGGGATCATCGCATCAATGAATAGGAATTAACGAGTTTGTCTTCTCAGAACGCTAGCCAATGAAGATGATAATTTATTGAAATTTTGGAAGAAATTGGCAAAATTGGATGCAATTCACATTGTGTCAATAGCCTGGTCCTCAGTGAAACCTGTTATACTAGTTCGCTCTTGGAGGAAGCTTTTGTTTAACCTCGAAGGTGATTTTTGGGGATTTTCAGAAACTGAAGTGCACAACTCTGAGTTTGGGGGTTTAGTGAAAATCATGAAAGGATTCAAAAATGTTGATGCGGAGAACTTAGAAGAATGGCTAACGAGAGATGAAAGTGTCCCGGGCTTCCAGCATGTGACTGATAGGGATATTGTTTCCGCCATGATCGGACAAGGGGGAGAGGGAGTGAGGAGAGTTGATGTAGCAGAGATAAGGACGAGGGGGGCAGCAAACGCATAAATAACAGTCAGGAGTTCAACTTCGTAGATGGTTTGCTGCAGTATATGGACTACAATGGCATTATCGCTGCTAAAAAGATACACGGTGGGGTGAAGAAAACTCACAATTAGTCCATTAAACAATCGTAAATAACAGACTATGTGTGCAAATGATATTACATCGTTTTTTTTTGCTTATATAATGAAAATTATAAGAAATAAAAGTGAAAGTTCGGATTATCCGTGTTTTCTGATTATCCGTGCGTCCTCTCCCCATCATTAGCCCGGATAATCCAGAGTTCACTGTATATACATGTGTATTCTATGACAAACAGTCTAACTTGCAACTTTTTATTACGCTATTCATTTCAAAATACAACAGTCATTGCCTGGCAATGAGATGTCGTTCAAATCGATCGACACTGTTGTCGATCCTGACAAAGCAGTCAACTATCCTGTTGAATTCTTGAGTTCACTGGATTTTCCGGGAATGCCACCACATAACTTGCAATTTAAATTGGTTCACCAATCATTTTGCTTCAGAATTTAAATGCACCTAAGCTATGCAATGGCATGTGATTGGTCATTAAAAAAATCATGGGCAATGTTCTTGAAGCTACCATTTTGAACGGCAAGTTTCAAGTTGAAGTTGTTCTCCTGCCTCGGATCCTGATGAATCCTTAAGACTCGCCCATTCCATTCAGATTCATCAGGTATGATTCATACCTGAAGATGGCTTGTTGTTAGTATAAAGCTGAAACACGTGTAGTGTATTTTTAAATTAAGTGGATGTACTACATCGATTACTTTATATACCACAAATGGGCATTCCACCAAATGTTCCGGATGTTCCACCAAATCTCACCTGACACCGTTGATTTCGCCCATTTGTGGGTTGGATCTAGAAAATCCATGCTTCTCACGTGACCAATTATATGTTGCGTGTTCTCGCGTTGACAAACCATCAAGTTTGTTCATTTATACACCTCAGGGATTGACAAAAACACTTCATCAACTCGTATTAAGATAAAAACAAATCAAACTTTATTTCTTTTAGTATTAAGATTCAACATTTATTTCAATACTTTACCTTTTTTACTTTAGCCTGTATCTTACGAGGTTTTTTAAACTTTCTGCCACTAAAACGTAGTGTTTTAGAAAAAAAATTATTACAAGAAAAGCATTTGTTGTATCACAATAAAATGAAAAGTGCTTATTAGAGTTTTTACAGGGCTTTCATGTGACTTGATTTTACAGGGATAGTAAATATAACAATATTTTAAATCAAAGTTTAATTAGGTATTGTTTATGTAAAAAAATTAAAATTATTTTAGAGGTTGAAGGCTTTTTTGCCAAAGAATGAGAGATTCCTCTACAAAAATGGTGTAACACAACGCCATCAGTTCAATTTATAGTTTTTCAAGAAATTGAATTGTAAATAACCATAAAAAATGGAAAATATCCTAAGTATGACAACTGCCTTTTTCCAAAAGTTGCCGATTTTCTCTTACAAACACTCGGAAAGACAAATTTTTCACCATAATACTTATATGTTTTTTGCATAATAAAGTACTTTATTTGAATTGATTAATTAATTTTCCCTCTGCTGTGCTTGTTTTATTCCTTCCTTTTAGACAATATTTTACCGGATATTTGATGTAATTACGTTCAAACTCACATTGGGTAGTAATGTTATTTTCGTGTTCCGAAAGTCTAAGAATATTTCAAGATATAAAATAAAATTTTGTATCCACATTATGGATATAAATCCTACATGCAGTAACCAAGCAATAGATGTGATATAAATTGATTGTTTTTAGCCATTGATGGACCACTTCTAGCTCACTTTAGCGGACCGTTCCAATTGCGTCATAAGTGAAAAACCGCAGTCGGTGTTGTGTGCTGAGCGGTGCTGTAGTAGCTGATGCTGTAGTAACTCACTCAAACCCTTTCTTTTTAGAGACGATGTATCCAAAAGGAAAGGGTTAGAGTGAGGGAAAATATTCTTGATAAAGAAGGGGGAAGAGATAGGTGGAGGATGGGAGGGGGAGGTAGGGGTAATTGAGAGATATGAAGAAGTGAGATGGAGGGAGAGAGATAGAGGCTCAAGGTACTGCTGAGGGTTGATGATAAAACCTAGTACGTACGGCAATCTTTTTTTATATTTCTGATACGAAAACATGAGTGCACCTTGCATATGGAAAATTACTGTAGTTCAAAAACTTAAATAGCAAATTTGGCAATAAAATCAACCATATTTATGAGAAGTCATGTAAATTTCGTAAATACCTGCACATTTTCCTTCGAACTGAATATTAACATAGTGATGTCAGCCTGCTACGCATTTCATATATTGACAATTGTGCGATAGATCATGAAAAAGAGGTCTACACACAACCCAACTTCATATTCCGGGCACCAAAGTCGTGTTTCTTAGAAATATACTGATGCAAAATGACTCGTCCTTTAAACGACACAATCACCTCGTTCCAAAATAACTTTGTTTCCAAAAAAATAATTTGACAAAATCGAGGAGACTATTATCTATCGTGAGTGGTGCTTATTTTTATCTAATCTATATGATGGTCCGATGAGCGCATGCACTCTTTGCTTGAAATTCCGCAATGGTAATCACCAGGAGGGCTCAACATTCGTGTCACTGTCTCCATCACAACTGCTCTCTGTCAGAATTTCTATACCTTCCTCTTCTTCCAGAAGTTCACTTCCAGAAGCCATATTGCTAGAACTACGATATTACTAATAATATTGTCTCAAAAATACTCATGCCACAGCACACAACACTCTTGAATGATAAGTTTCAGGAGAGACTCTCACCAAGCCAGTCCGCGATGATATGAAAAATGTTAGTCACAACAGATTTGCAGACAGGAAGGACTTCGAAGTGTATATATGCAGAAAGGCTTACATGCTATCAAAGGCATCATTCAGCATCCTGTTATCTTGATTTGTGCTCACATAAAGATTCCCTTTCCTCCTTACCAGCGAGATAAGCAAACTCGAACAAGGAGGATGAGTCATTCAGCGGACAGATGGTCCAGCGGAACCTATTATGCATACGGCGATAAGGAAAAAACCTCTCATGAAAGTAAGATGCTCCTATCGTTGAGTGCTTTCTGAGAAGATAAGGATATATGTAATTGGGCTGTATATCCTTCTCTGTAATGGCAAAAGGATGATGTTTCCTGGTCTCACACCAAGTAAACAAACCTGAGTAAGAAGATGCATCATCTAGGCGAAAGATGGTCGAACAAAATCTCATTATCTTGACATAACCATGAAAAAATTCTCATGTTAGGAGGACCTTCTATATTTTGAATGCTTCTCTTTTAGAAATATATATCTTTGTGCGGTTTATAACTTCATTTGTACTGAGGAAAGTATTCGGTTCCCTCCTCATACAAACGGCAAGCAAACCTTGTTGACGGGAGTTGGATTCTTCATGTGATATTACGTCAAACAACATATAATACCGTGAGATATCCACAGAAAAAAATTCAGATGGAAGAAAGATATATTCTTAGTCGAATGCCTCAACAAAAATGACTTTCTATCATTTGACAGTCCCAGGGGCCTTGAGAGTGAAAGGAGTACGCAGTGTGCCATATGAACACGCTCGGCAGTCTAGGGATATTTTTTTTGTGCCGGAGAGTCACGCTCGGCTGATAAAGGTTTATAAAAATATGACCGTCATGGAAATGATTTGAGTTTTTTCTTTGTTTGCTATTATTTTAATCAAAATGAAAATCATCCAAATTTGCATCATATGTTATTGGTAAGGTGTCACATTCCTCAGCTACTCGCAGTCCATCTTCGGTGTACTTATGGTTCAGTGGATCCACTGCATAAAAGCGTCCATTTTCATGAGTCGCCACATCTCCAGTCGACTGTGTATCCATTATGAGCTCACGAACCAACTGAGTTCCACGCAGTCTTCTCCACACTGCTAATATATATGAAAAAACAAAACTGTCAGACATTTAGACACATACAAAAACAGCAATATATCTTTTTTGCAATCACTTTATTATACTTACCACCAATCTCACGAAAAGTACCTCCTCTTTCGCCAAATGTGCCAATGACAAGCACCAAATATCATCCGGCCATGACACGAGAATTGAATGGTGCAGGATAACAAGAAATTGCACTCATTTTTTTATTTTGCTTTGGGCAAAAGAAAATCGCACAATGACGAAACGAAAAGATTGAAATTCAAATGTCACTTAGTATATATGTAGTTTATTGTAAATTCGAATATTGAAAACATGTTTGCTGAACCCGCTAATTGCAGTCAAGTCAACATTCGGGCAGGACAACATCTGTCGGGTCTGCTAGTTCAGTATAAATTTTAATGCCCTAGGAATTGCTCTGCTGCAAAAAAATGTGTGGAAGTACTTATTATTAACTAACACAGCTGTCAAACTGAATTGAATATTCCAAAATGGTATCCACGTTGCATTGGAGGCATATTGTAAAAAGATGTAAGTAAATTGAGTGGAACTATCCAGTTTTGTTTAATGAACGTATTCTGTTAGTTTTTTTTAGAGATACAGGAATAAAAGTCAAAATTGATTTGAAGATGATTTCCACAGATTCTAGTCACTCAAATATGTTTGTATTGAATCAGCTAATTTCTGGGCAAATCAAATTGAAAAACTCATTATTTGAGTAAATTTGATTTCAAAGCATTTGCACAGCCTGGGTAACAGCCCAAGTGTGTTTTATTGTTGATCTCTCATGGTATCCATCTATTCCTTGGTATATATCATGTTTTTGTAAAGTTATAAATTGAACTCTGCAGTACGTTTTGTCTGGATTTGCCCCAATTGTCCATCAAGCCATGCATTTGCATTTATTTATATTCTGAAACTCTTAGAAGATGTGATTTAAATTTTATCTGATAAGTCTTTTATGATTTCTAATGATCCTTTCACTGTGGTGGTAATTTACTTATACTTATAGCCCATGTCCATGCATGACAACACAAGAATTGAGTTTTCTGATGAAACAACAGGGACTAATATACCCAAGCAATTTGTTCCTGGTGTTGAGAGGGGGTTCAGACTAATGGCTGAGAAGGGTAAGGATGAAAATTACATTTAATTTTTTTGAAATTTCATATTTTAGTATTTGAATAAAACCCACATAAATCTCCTTAGAAAGATAATTAACAAAATCAGTGTACCTATGCATTTGTTTAGTAAATGCTCAATTAGAAAATGATTAATTAACATTTCCCAACCTTCTGTTCTTAGCTTCTCCATTCCATTGTTTTCTTTTCCTTTGTCTGTACATTTACTAAACTATTCCATAAAAGATGTCCTCCACCCATTTCAAGTATGTAAAGTGTCCAGCAATTTTTCTTGTTTGTGCCACTGTGAATTCTTTAAGTATGGATTTGGTGTAAAACCTTAGAAGATGATCTGAAGAGAATGCTGAACTGCATGGAAAAAATTGGATGAAGTACAACTTGAAGAATAATGTCAAGAAATTCTATGGTATGTTTTGACAGCTTATTCTGCTGTCATTCTCGGGGTTATAAGTGACGTTGATGGAAATTCGCCTCCATGTTGCTAAATTGGGAGGTTGTTAGCTATATAAAGAGCCAAAATACTCTCCATTTCATTTATCATCCGGTGGATGACAGAAGAGTAAGTTGTCTAGATGTCGTTTGTGAAGCCACTAACCAAGATGGAAGCCAGAGAAATGTTCATGTGCTCATTTCGGTAGAAAAGTCTGGAGCATCACGTCCTTAATCGAGGTGGTGGGGGAGATTTTTCAGAGGAAATCTCAATCCCTACTAAACTGTTCTATGAAGAGCACTTCAAGTGCAGTTCTTCATGGGGTGTTAAACTGTGTTCCCTTGGCACCTTTCATAAAGATTAGGCTGATGCCAATGCTAGATGTCTCTCCACCCTTCCATCCTTCCCCATGTAACCCTTCCCTTACCCCCGTCCTCAATGATGCAAATGGCCACAGTTGTCCTTTGCGTTTCTATATCAAAATATTGCCTTGTGCAAAATCTAACCAACCAAGGTGAATTTCATATTAGACTTTAAATTTTAATGTTTGTAAATTATTAGATGGAATAAGGAGGTATTTGATGCATCTTTTCAGGGTTACTGACTGGCCATAGACTGTCAGGAGTCAAATTCCGTCTATTAGATGGTGCCCACCATATAGTTGATTCTAGTGAGCTTGCTTTTATGTTAGCTGCTCAGGGAGCCGTAAAAGAAGGTATGTACTTAGTGGTACTTATAAAAATTCTTTTTCTCAATGGAAATTACTTGGGAAAAAATGTGTTCATGAATTTTTATCGTGATGTTTTAAATTACTATGCATGAACCGGAGCTATAGCAATAAGTTCTGAAATGTATTTGACAGAACAATAAAAATTATCTGCAATGTGGCAAATGAATTTCAAACAATAAGCTCCCTCACGCTTCTATGACTATCAATATGTTTTTCAATTTTGTCTTTTCCTCGCAATTATTTTTCTTGGTGCATCAGATTCATGAAATGGCTTGTGCTTGAATTTGTAAACCAGATATTATTTAGCTGGAAATGAAGGCTCTAAATTGAGATTTAGCATCTTTTCTATTAGGTTGGGATACAGAATGGGGACTGTCCAAGAACCTACCAATCAGCTGGTAGAATACTTATTTTATTTATTTATTATATATTACCACCGAAAACAGCACATATTGCCTTTACATCGGGGTATTTTAACAATCAACAACGAACAAGCACAAACAACCATGTCCTGGGAAGTGAAAAATCCTCCCCAGGTGGGATTCGAACCCGCGACCTTTGGGTTAGCAGGCGAGGACGTTACCCCGCCGCCACCGAGGCCGACAATTCTTGAATGAATATTCTGTTCTTGAATGCTGTTCAGCTCAATTTAAAATGCATAGAACATTTCGTCTGCCAGAAAAAAGTGGTGGAACTTTCTAAATATGTATTCCACATATAAAAAAACATGTTGCAATGTTCGGTGATGCCACTAAGCAGTATCATTTCTATGTTTTCGTTTACATTGAAGTATCATTGATCTCAATGCAACAAATTCAAGAATTTGTTCAAAAACTCCTGCTATGAGGTATGTACATACATATTCCGAGACTGAGATATATAACTAAAAAAATAATAGGAGAGAAGAATATGGACCTCCTGGAAAACGGGTAATACATACTTGCTGAAACATTGGTTGGTTTGATGTCAGAAATGTGTGGATATTAGTTTGCTATTTAAAGCTTACCCAAATTCTCAAACTATGTTCCCTTAATTTTCCCTTTAAAGGAAGGGCACCTTCTTGTAGGGTGTTTAAATTCATTAGACATCAATATATCAAATAATTTTAGTTATCTGTCATTGCCTTCAGCCAAGGGAGAAACAAATACATCCTTTCGTGGTGAAATCTCAGGTTTCATTGCCTTAAATTAATAAGACATCCTCTTGCTCATTTTTTAAGTGAAAAATATAGCACATACTGCTTCAGTGCTAAAAAGTTACTTTGAAGCAACTGGAGATTGAAATCATCTCTTGGATTGCTAAATCGGACAACTATGTGTATTTAATGATTTTTGGAAGTGAACATTTGTTGCCAAAATGCAATTTTTTTAATCATCCAGAAGAAAGGGGGGGGGTATCTTTTATGGCTAATGGAACATGACTAAAGGAATTCGGATACAGTTGTTGTGGTTTTTCATCCTCTACAATATTGAAGAACTGATGTTAAACTAATTTCTTACCATGGCTTAATTGGTCTTACAAAAGTCAAGGGAAATGTACTGAAACTATGATCTGGTTGCTCTTCTGCAGTTTTTGAGAAAGGATACTGGCAAGTTCTGGAACCAATAATGTCAGTGGAAGTTACAGCACCAGAGGAGTTTCAGGGAAATGTGATGGGTCAGCTTAGCAAAAGGCATGCCATCATCACTGGCACAGACGCTAACGAAGGGTGGTTCATTCTGCAGGCAGAGGTGTGTATATTCTTTACTTATAGCTCTGATAAAATTATATTGTTAAAGCTCAAGGTAAAAATTTTAGAATTTTTGCGATTCTATACCTGCTGTAACTTGCATTGTTAAAACTTTCCCTAATTTTTTAGCTAAAGTTATGTTAAATTCTTAGACCCTCCAGTGAAATTTGTCACAGAAAGTTTTATTATTCACTCCCTGAATATTCAATGCCTTTTTAATGTTTCTTTCAAGACCAGCAATTTTGCATCTACTCATGTACAATCAACAGCAAATGTGGGAAGGTCGGATGTGCCACATTTCAGACCAAGCTTGAAGCACGTGACATTCGTGTGAGAAATTTTTGTATGTTGGCAGTGATTTTGAAAATAGACATGGTAAGAGGTTAGAGACGTGGAGGTGTGAGGAGAAGTGGGAGGGGGGAAGTGACGAATAGTAGGAAGGGTATTTGGTTGGCGCAGTATAGTGCAAGTTGAATGGAAATGCTACCTTACAATCTCTTTAACCGGAAATTCTTTCATGAAGAGAGGCAAACACAAGCAGGTTCCACTGCAGTAAGATCTCAGCAGGCATGATTAGTGAACTTGTATCGAAGAAAGGCCAGTGAAGATACGTTATGATTTTGAAATGCGTCGTGTTGCGAGGCAGCATCATCACGAGTGAATAGTGATGGAAAAATTACCATAATTTTTATCTGAGGTAAATTACCACGGTAAATTAGGGTAATTTTCTAAAATTACCGTAATTTTTCAGTATTTTTTAGTTTTAAGCTTTTAGCAGCAAATGTATGGTTAAATAAGAAAGCCAATAGCAGTAAGAAGGGAATAACGATGTTTAAACCATACCTAATACTACATTAATCTATTCAAAATTTTTAAAATTGTAAACAAACTACAGCAGCTACATGCAATCTGGCTTTATTTTGTCAAAGTATGATAAATTTTCAAGAAGAATATTCTAAAGCTTTACTCTTATAATTTAAGTAAAATATTCCAAAAATGAGTTGTACATGCCTTAATTTATGATTAAACGCGTTGGAAATGTGAACTTGGCTTAAAAGTTGTTGGGACAAACATGTTGGGAATTTATCTGTATGAAAAATGATCTCTAACATAGGTGAATTACCTAGAAAATTACAGTAATTTTCAAGGGGTGCGGTAAAATGCGAAAAATACCGCAGTAATTTACGAAAATTACCGAGGTAATTTTCAGAGTGGCCCATCTCTACGAGTGAATATCGGTTTGCAATTTTAATTTTACCACAAATGTTTAGAGAATGAAATCGCTTAACTGTGTGACAAGTTCCAAAATATATCTTTAAGTACATATATCGCATTACCATGGGATCAGGGTAAATCGACAATATAGTTTGGGAGCTTTGTATGAATGAAAATTTTCTAACTTTTAAGATATTCATGACTTTTATTTACTAATTTATAGCATCCCCCAGGCATTCAGGATGCCTTAGAGATGGGTCTTCATAGACCCAATTACATTTTCAAGCAATTGTGGTTGACGACCTAAGGAATTCCACATTTCCCTTACTTGGTTCACCAGCTCTTCGGTGGTTCTTATATCATTTGACGCTCTCTCCTCCACCATCAACCCCCAAACATTCTCAATAGGATCGAAGTCTGGAGATCTAGCTGGCCAGTCAAGGGAATCAATATTTTTGTGCCGGTCAAGAAATTCTGACTGCAATCCCCGTATGCACTGGTGAATTATCCTGCACAAAAGATACAGTCTTGATGTATGTCTAAATGATAAAGAAAACCCTCAATACCTTTTAGTCTCGAGGTTGCCAGGGAGTTGTTGATGGGGATTGTTGGAGGGGAAAGGAAAGAGAAGTTCTCGATCTATTTTATGTAAAGCTTAAAAAGAAAATAAAGTTAAGAAATACAATAAATTGTAAGTAGTGGTCTGAAAATTAATTCAACCGCTGCTATATGACAGTCTTACCCTCTGGCCCTTGAAAGTTTAAGTGGATCCACGAAGACCCATTTTCCTTAAGGTGTACTGAATGCTGAGGAAGATGCTATCAAAAACTAAATTAAAACTCTTCGTGAATTGTATTTAGAAATTTGAAGAAAACTAATTTAAATCTAAAGAATAACTTCCAAGTGAATTTAATCAAATGACTTATGAAACATTATTAATGCAATGGTCTTAAAATATATTGTTAATTTCACCTGATCGCATCCAAGAGACGCCATCCAAGTATTATACAAGATGTTTTAGGAGGTGAGGAACAGGTTGGGCTCTCCTCAAATGTATTTTGTAGGGATATGTGGGAGACTGAGATAATCGATTTTGTATGATTGTATTTACTTGTGAGATAGCACATGTATCACAATTTTTTATAATCACCAAACAAAAAATCATAGCTTTAAGAACTGCAAACAGGGTTTAGTTTCCCTTAAGAATAGGTTTTGGAAAACGTAAGTATATTATCATCTTAAGTACTGCAAAGTAAAACAAACAACTGATTTTTCTGTGTCAGGGTTCACATACAGCATTGAAAAACTGCAAGGCCGATTACGATTTTGTTGATTAATGCCTTTTACAGAAGGAAAAAATTCAATCTCATGCTTTTACTTGGTAAGCAATAAATCCAACAAAATTATCTGGCGTATTCTCAGCAAGCCCTAATTGTGCATTATTTCATGACAAGAAATCTATGGCAAGAAATAGCTTTCTATAGATTCCAGTTCATTTTAAAACTGACCCATTGGCCAAATTCTTCTCTGTCCCTTCGCTGACCTTCCTTCGCTACGAGTTCACTAATCGTCCCTGCCGAGATCTTACTGCAGCAGAATCTGCTTGTGCTCGCCTCAGTTCACGAAAGAATTTCTGATTAAAGAGCTTGTAAGGTTGCATTTCCATTCAACTCGCACTATACTGCGCCAACCAAATTCCCTTCCTACTATTCGTCACTTCCCCCTCCCACTTCTCCTCACACCTCCGCGTCTCTTACCTCTTACCATGTCTATTTTCCAAATCACTGCCAACATACGAAAATTTCTCTCGCGAATTTTATGTGCTTCGAGCTTGATCTGAGTTATGGTGCTGCTGAGCTTCCCATATTTACTTTTGCAGTTGACTGCACATACAATACTACTCTACGTTATCTTCATTTGCATATAGCCATGTAAATATTTTAAGCTGATCAACTTTCAATTTCTTAATCATTATGCCATCTTTTAGGTTCCCCTGAACGACATGTTTGGTTATGCATCTGAGCTTCGATCTGGAACACAGGGCAAAGGGGAGTTCAGCATGGAATACAGCAGATATGCTCCAGCTCCAATGGAAGTCCAGGATAAACTGGTCCAAGAATATCAAGAGAGTTTAGGCTTAGGGCCAAGTCAACAGAAAAGGAAGAAGAATTGATGTTAAGATATTTTAGTACATGTGATAGAAATAATTGACATACTCGTGTGGGGATTGGTGGTTTAAAGTTAAAGCCTGTGAAGGTTGACTGAGTGAGTTGTTAGAAAGATGTGAAACTTTTACAGTGTATGAGTTGTACAAAATTGAGAACCAATCGGCAGGCCCGGTTGAAGAAAAGGTACAGAGGTAGCCATGTGATCAGACTAGTGTTGGAATGGAATTCGAGGGAAATCACTAAATTATCATCATTGGAAGACAAGTCAAATACATATTTGGCAATGGTTTATTCCTTTAAAAGATACTCAAGTTATCTGTTGCTGTATCCCAGTGTTCAGTTTTGCTACACTAATTTTTCCTGTCGAGCATTATCTACCATCCAAACCCATAGTACATCTTGTTTTTCATCACAGCCTTGGTTTTCCAGTACATTTGAGTTATTTTTAAACTGCAATTTTGTGTATCTATTTGGATCAGGGTTAAAGGATGCCTTTCGTGTTTGAAAGGAATGAGTTGTTGAAATTCTGAGGTACTGTGAGCTATTCTGTTAGTTGTGCTATGCATATCCTGACGGGCAAGTTCTGTCATGGTAAAATATAATTTTTTACTCCTAGGTGAGACACTGAAGTCAGGAACAGATAAATGTAGTAAGTATCAAGTGGCCTCTAAATGACCAGCCATCCGTGGTAATACTTCTTGGTCATGAAATGGGAGTTACTGACTTGTGTATCACTAAGACATCTTAAATTACCATTGGAAAAGTTCTTCCCATTCTTTCAGTTTTATTGTATTCAAGTAATGCTTTTTTTATGTTATTAATATCAATTTAAGTTTTATTTGGGTAAATTTCCTTGCATGGCAGTGGATGAAATATTGACTTGTTTCCTGGCAATTTTTAATTTGGATTTCTTAATGGGATTAAGAGTAACCTAGCGGAGAAGGCTCATTTATAAGTGACTGAAGTCTGTGAATAATTAAGAAAACAAACTCCCAAGTAGCATTTATTAAATTGACTAGTTTTATAAAGTGTGTAACACAAGGCCTAGCAAACACTTTACCTGTGCTATGTTATTTATATATGTGATGTTGCTGTATGTTAATAAATCCTTTTTATTTGTTTAAAAAAATTTGTAATAAGAGATTTTATAGTATTTTTGAAGGTATACAGGGTTGCTACAGACCTGGAAAATCTGGAGAACCTGGAAAAGTCAGGGAAAATGAGAACTTACCTGGAAATTTGCTTTCCCTAGTCAAAATCTGTTTGTTTTCAATAAGTAAGCAGTACCATTTTAGGCAATTCCTGTGTGCGTTGGCTTATTGCTATTAGTACCTGGCCTAAATGAGGCAGTGGAACTCTAATTAGTCTTTATCAATTAATTATGTGCACCTAAAATTAAATTTCTGGTCACATTTTATACAGTCGTTCTGAGGATGATGGAATATTGATTTCTTCTCAGTTTGTGTATGTAGAGGTAATTCCTTGCTAGCCACTCCCAAATCATAATAGCCTCAAGCATGAGTCAGTAAAATCAAAAGGAATGAGTTACAGAATCTCTGGTCCATTGAGAGCCTTTATTTCCCTTTTTGTGGGAGTATTAGGTCTCGAATGTCTGAGGAAGTATAATTTTATCATCAAAAGTGAAAAAAATTTAAAAAGAAAATTCAAGTCAAGAAAAATATTTCTTCAGTTATTTCGTCATGAAAAAAATTTATTTACACAGTAAAGTAATTTTTTCATTGAGAGGCCAAGGTACACAGGAAATGCAGGAATTGTTAATGATGAAAATGAAGGGAATTCGTAACTTCCTGAAAAAGTTCAAATGAATCGAGGTAGTTGAACTAAGCTGAGATTGTACATGCCTCAGAATATTTTACATGCTTTGTGAAATTCTATTCTGAATGTACTCATATACGAACTGACCTACTTCCTATTAAATCACAATCATGCTTTTGTCATCATCATCATTGCTCGTCATCAACCATGATGGTTTGTTTGACTTGGTTTTCCACTCTATGCTTTTATGAGCTATTATTCTCTTTACCTCTACAAATTTCTTTGTTTCCTCATTATTCCTAATTTGCTCTGTATGTATATCAGCGAAGGTCTTACTCTGTTTCTGGCTGTCTTCATTAGACACTTGTATCTTAAAATATGTCGAATTAGGTTGTCTCTCCTTTTCTTTTGAGTTCTTATGAGATTTCAATCATCTCCAACTCCTCTCAGTGCCTCTTCATTAATTGATTGATAAATTCACTTGTATATTCTTCCATGTATAAATTCCTTGAGGATGATTTTTTAAACTGCTACTTCACTTTTTTTAAACAACTACTAAACAGAATTTGTTTGTAATTCTAAGAGTGGTTCTCCTCATTCGTTCTATTTTCCTAATTTGTATCACAACACCTGTAGTGAAGTGAGTGTTGCTGTACTGACCATGATGGTGTCCACATTCACTCATGTAAGGAAGGGCCTCTACCCTTTTTTCTGCTATTCCCCATGACTCCTTATGTGATAAGTATAAATGATTATTTTTCAACTCACCTGGAGGCTGACTGCCATACGTCACCTGGTGGACACCCTTAAGTGTAGCTCCGAGTGTGTCTTCATCCTGATGTGAATGTCGTGAACGAAATAGACTTACTTACTTGACTTATTTCCTTTAATCCCTTGGGGGATGTGGGGCCGCCACAAAAGACCTCCACCAGACTCTATTCTGGGCCATACCTTTAATCTCCTTCCATGTTTTGCTCTGAATTCGTTATAGTTTCTGGCCAATAAATTTTGAGAATTTTTCTTTAAAATTTGTTAACAAATACTTGTAATTTGTTGGTAGTGGTTTTGGAGACTTCCCATGTTTGGCATCCATACAAAAGAACAGATTTTACATTACTTTAAAAAATTCTTAACTTTGTTCTTCTTCTAATTTCTGTGACTGCCAAATTTTCTGCAATTGTGCAAACACACTCTTTGCCTTTTTATTTCTTTGTGCCACGTCTTCATCTGTTCCACCTTTCTCTGAGACAATGCTTTCCAAATACTAGAATTGATCAACATGCTCAATTCTATTGCCATTAACAAACAAATCTTCATTATTCCTGTGATCAATTCGATAGATGTTTTGCTAGCATTTATCTTCAGGCCATACCTTACAACCTTCCGTTTGCAGTTCTTATTTCTCTTTCATATCAGAAAATTTATGCGATAGCAAGCACAAATCGTCTGTGTAGTCAATATCCTCCAGTCTTTGAGTCATTGTCCATTTTATACCTAACTCCTTTACAGACCCTTTTCATAACTCCATCAAAAATAGTATGGGCAAGAGTAGACAACCCTGTCTAAATCCCGAAAGAACTTGTAAGTCTCGATTCATGTATCACTTGGCATTCACCTCTGCACTCGAAGCCTCTTACTAACTTGATGTGTGTTAAATTGACTTCTCCAAGGCTTTCGACACTGTGAATAATACACTTATCGCACACACACTTCGCAAAATATGAGCTGAAGCATTCTGCTATTTGGGATGGATTGTGGAAGGTTTCATTGTATCTTATTTCATATATGTAGTTTTTGTTCTTTCGGTTGGACAGAGTATTACTTTTTATTATGTCCCATGTGGATTTGGAGATATTCTAAGAAGATAGTATTTTATGGGAGTTAAAAGTTTTTTTCTTGCTTTGAAGTAAGGTTGTGTTTTTGCTTGGCTTCTAGATTCATAGACTTAAACTTTGAGTTGCTTGGGTCACTTTTTTGCTGAGTGAAACATTGTTTAACATGATCTCTAGACAGGAAACACTCATCCATCCATTCCTTCTTATGATGATTTGTTTTATGAATAGTTAGATGGTGAGTTACCTTTGGTAAGACTTGGTTGACATCGTCTAAGAATATCTGCAGAAACATGTTGAATTCTTCATTAGCATTGTTACAATTATATGTCTTTCCAATGTATCATGTCAAAGTGTCCAAGTAGCTCACTTTCTCTTGCAGTATTTTTATTTGATTCTTCTTGAATTGGTGAAACTTTGCCTATTTAGGGTATTTACTTGTACATGTACTATGATACCCAAGTGGTCTGAGAGGTATTCTGGGGTTAAGACTGAGTTACAGTTTATATCGGGAGCAAGTACATTATCTAAGCAAGAGGCTGACTGCCCATGGATTCTAGTAGGTGTTTCAATGAGGAATTTGAAATCATATGATGAAGCCATATCTTGGAACAGAGTTGATTCTGCTGTGTTTTTTAACAATTCAATATTGAAATCCCCACCTAGCAGGAAAGAACACTGTTGACTAGTTAACCTATCAAGTAGTTGTTCTAAACGATCAAAAAATATGTCCAGGTCACCAACAGGGGATCAATCAAGGCAGCATATAATACTTTTAATAGGATCAACAAGGGAGACCACTGATAGTTCGAAGTGTTTATCAGCACATAAATCACACATCTTTACATTGTTCATATCCCATATTTTCTTTTACATAGATAGCAGAACCACCATGCCTTGCTATTGAGTGACTAAAATGGTTTGTTAAAACATATTTTTGGATTTTTAACACCTCGATCACATTATCTTTGAACCAGTGCTCTGTTATACACAAGACATCTGGGGAATCGTGTGATTTGAAAATATTTACTTTATTAGTCAGACACTGAATATTTTGAAAAAGCAAGCTAAATTTTGAAACCTTCATATTGTCGTCGCACAGTTTGGATGTAGTCATAGTGTTTGCATTGGCAGCTGAAGGCATCAAGGAATTATTTAATGAAGCGTCAGGTATATCACCCTTTAGATTACACTTTCCTTCTTTTTCACCATCTGGTCCCTTAATTAGTTTCCCATTCCTAAGTTTGAGCAGATTTTTATCATATTTCTGATGATCAAGCCAAGAACTACATATCGTCGTCGTTCAGGCAGAATTCACTAAGTCAAAAATCTAACTTCTGAGTTATAGCGGTTTTAATGTTTCAAACAACTCCTAAAATCAGTTTTGCATTATTATTTAATATTAACATGTTTGTAGCAACAACACCAAAAACATGTTAATATTAAATAATAATGCAAAAGTGATTTTAGGAGTTGTTTGAAACATTAAAACCGCTATAACTCAGAAGTAAGATTTTTGACTTAGTGAATTCTGCCTGAACGATGACGATATATTGCAGTGGACGCACATATGTGAAGGATGGATGTTAAATAGGAATTGACCTTGAACCTACCTACTTTCAACACTATACAGAACATCTAGAATGAATATTATATGCACAGCAATTCTTAAGCAGGAGATTTTAGTGCAACTGGAACTGGATTACACCAAGCCTTTCACAAATTTGGCACTCTTCACTTTGAATGCTCACCACTTGCTAAAACACTGAAGCACACAAAAAGCTACACACATCCACATAACCACAAACACTTAAAAGGGGAAAGAATTCAATACATTCAACTTCAAGAGACCTTAAATCAGTTAACTCACAGAAATAATCAAGAAAAATGTTCATTATTAATGTATTTTACATAAAAAGCTTAAATTACATAACAAAATTGGGCACATTTTTTGGGAAATTATTACTGTTGAGCTTCTACTGTTTCATCATTTTTTACTTTCTGGAACTTTGGTGCCACACATTCAGGATATTTGTCAGCCAGGAAACTTTTAACTTCACCATACTCTGCGAGCAGATGAAGCCTTGTCTATGAGAAAGAATAACATAGGAAAAACAATAATTTACTACAAATTTTTATAAATGCAATACTTGTTTTCCTAGGTGACTCAAGTTTCTCTTGTGATACACCTCTAATAAAAATGCACTGTCACAGAAAGTAATAAGTACAATTTTATTAAGTTATTTTGATGCAAGATAATAAATGCATGCATTTTTTTACAGAGAGCGAGAATAAACTTGATACCTATGTCTTCATTTTACTAACTACCTACCCTGATGTTAAGAAAAATTCTAATTCTAACTTTTCATGAAAGAAAATTTATTTCATCCTCAAATTCAGAAAAATGTTGATGCTGATGATTGAATAAACAAATCCACATAATATCCATTCATGAAAGTCAAACCGTGAATGAAAACATTTTTTTTACACTACAGTTCTTGTGAAAAAACATGTTCTTAATCAATTTACTTCCATGGAATTTTTAATAGAAACAAAGAAAGAACGGATAAATAATGAGAATGTAGCTAGAGCCATACACATGAGGTTTTTTTCTTCTCCAACCCAAAATGTACTCGTAAAGAAATGAAATGAGTAACATCTATCTTTAATACCCAAGAGGTCAAAATCAGGATTTTTCAATGAAAAGAAGTTTTTTTTTAAAGAACTTAGTGGAAAGAGAAGAACAATTCTATACCTTTGGTTGCCCACGGAACCTTTCCTGTCTCTCCAAGTACTTCTGATAAGACGGAAGTAATGTGTAGAAAATAGGAAACTTCTTCCTCTGAAGTACTACTCTCCCATCCAGGCCATGCTACCAAGAAAGTATAAAAATTACTCAAAACACCATTTTCAATACCATAGCATGAGCTGGCATTTGAAAACATTCAAGCCACAATGAAGTCTCACTGATTGCCATAAGAAAGTTTTTATGAAATGAGGAAAGTGCTCTGCTCTGTGGTATTACCAATTAACCAGAGCCACACCCCAGTCAATTTAAAATTGGCTTTATACATAGTTTTTTAGTACATATTATATTCACTGCTGATACTGTACCCCAAATTATGTAGTGCCTTCCAATTCATACAGTGATAAAGTTTACACAAAAACTATAATTTTATTAATGATTACATAAGAAATTAGCAATTCTCTTCAGGGTTAGACATGTACAACAGAATTTAGAGGCCGTAACAAGATACTACTATGTAACAATCTAGAAAGTTTAGTCAAATGTTTCTCTTTTTTAAGTTGCTGAAGCCAGAAAATGTTTTTGTCATTCTATTGTACTGTCCTTTGCCACAAAAGAAATGTTACGTATTTTAAGGAGGCTATTACAAACCCCTCACCATATGCAGTGAAACACCACAGGCAGAGTTACTCCGCCTGAAATCCAATGATCTATATCCTTCATATTTATTCTCACTAAGACAATTTTTTACCAAATGTTTATTACATTTTACTTCCTTCACAAGCTTTATCTTTGCATAAAAATCATGAGATTTTCAGAGAATTTATGACTTATTTAATTGAATTTGTATGGAACCTCCCATATTTCTTGTTACTTGGTACCTTGGAATTGCAGAAAGGCTGATTAACACTCCCATGGATTCATGTAATAAGATTCCACCCTAAAATTCTCAAATTTTAAAACCTACATACTAAACAGCAATGTCAGTGACATTCACCTCCAGTTCATCAGAAAATAGCTTCTTAAAATCATCATAGATATGACACCTATTAAGTTGCAGACATGATTAAAGATTACCTGGGTATAGTCGAGGTTGTCACGATCAATTTCAGCCTCTGTCAGGCACTTTGTTGGTGATGCTACCACAGTAGGGAAATTATCTTTATCTTTTCTAAACTCCACCACATGAAGACCCTTCTCTTCAGCTATCTGCTGATATGTTTTCTGAAACAAACATACAATTATTCATTAAAATCATGCATAAATACCTAAAGTAATTAACATGCTATAAGCATCTCAATTAAGAGATATTTCAGGCTTTCATGGTTAATACTTGTGATGTAGATTTCTCAGGTTTCCATTCGGGTGATATTGGTGTGTTGAACCAATATCACCGTATGGAAACCCGAGAAATCTACATCACAAGAGATATTTCAATTACATGAAAGCAGCAATGGACCTATGTGTGGTGGGGCTGGCCCCCACCAGGGGAATCACCAAGGAGGGGGCAGGATGGTGATTAATGAGATAAAAGTGAGAGTATATGGAGACCTAAACCCCTTCCCTTTTGCCAGGGGTATCAGAAACTCTAGGTGCACCACACGGTGAGAGCAAACCATAATTTTCAGTACCTTTTGTTTTGTCCAAAACCTTACATTAATTGATTATAGTTTCAAATGGGATGAATAAAAAAAGGAAGTATGTATACCTGATCACTTACTCAACACGTCATTTAGTGAGATATTTTTATTATTGCATGTTTTCCTAAATGACAAACACCAATGCCTCCTAAAATTTCATTGTTTAAAATTATGGAGACCATTAGGGATGAAAATTAAAAATGGAAATAACTTATAGGATGTACCCACTTTTTACATGAGTAAATGATTTACATTTACATGAATGAGTACATGATGGGATGCATCACTACGCAATTGTAACACAAAAATGAGAAATTAGTATAGATACAGATGCCAGAAAGAAAAATTATGCAATCAAAGAAATAGAGACAGTAACTGAACCAAGTTAACTGATTCAATTCTGTATTTCATGTACACAAATATAGTTTAAATAAATCCATATCACATCAATTAGTTTTAGTGTCTTATTATTCTTGAGATTGGAAGAAAGTGGGTTCAACTATTACCGGAGAAAATATCATTAAAAGGCATGGTACATAGTTAAGTCTAGTATGTATTTCTAAAAGGAACTTGAAAATTGTCTTGACCACATGTAATAATTTAATAAAAATTGATAGGTCTAGAATAAACCATCATACCTGTCTAAGTAAGCCAATGAAGAATGCTTTGACAATGTGTTGCAGATTTGTTGAACCTTCAACTTTGGCATGTAGGTCTTTGATGCCCAAAACCTCGCATATTGTCTTAATTGCACGATGACATACCAAGCCATAACCTTCCGGCTTTTTCTTTACAAAAATTTTTGTTTGCCCAAATTGAGAAAAGAAGTCATGATACACTGCAAAAAGAAAGAAAATAATGCATATTAAACTTTCACAATGGATATGGATTTTTATTTATTTAAAAATATTGTTCACATACAGAAGTAGCGCCAATTTAAAGTGAAACATTTATCAATAAACATGACAGAGGACAAAAATACAATAACATAAAAATCAACAACGCTGAGCCCAAGATGGAAAGGGGAAATATTTAATTTGTTGACAGGTGGGACATATAGCTTGGGTGGTGAAATGGTTACATGATAAATAAAAAGGATCGACAGTGTGAGGGAGTGAATTAAGATCTTTTTAAGATCTTTTCACTCTGAATGAGATTCAAAGGCCTGATAGGAGGCTATTCTGAGAACCAGCTGGAGAATTTCTGCGACAACCTCACTAAGCAAACATTTGACCTTCGACAATCAACCCTTGGTAAGGGCCTGGGGTGCACCTGCTGCTCAGTAATGTGTCGGGCCTGAAGTTTAGTCCTCAAAAATATAAAATTAATCAACGTGACACCATAGTTTAAATGTTGAATATACATAGTGATTGAAGAGTAGGAATTTTTTGAAGAGTTACATTTATTTGTACAAACTTCAACATTCTTTTTCATCAGCATGTTAAAATCTAATTTTTGAGGAGTAAACTTCAGGCCCAGTTTTACACCAAAGAGTATTCATACCTCAAGCCCTTATGGCTCTCATTCTCGCAGGTTGGAACACCTTAAGTTTCTTTACATCTTCGCTCAATGTGGTCATCCAAAATTGCTTTGTGAGGAGTCTAAAAAGCATAGTTGACCCTCTTCTTAATAATTTCATCAGAAATCAAGGAACACAAAGAGGAAATATTTCAAAATCTACATTAGCACAAAAAGTGGTGCCAATTGGTTAGTTTAGATTATTTTCTATCTAACTGCATAGTGAAACTGAGATATGAAGTAAATGAATTGTGGAAGACCAATTAACTCCTATTTGAAAATAAATAGGACAAGGGCCCAATCAGGCTGAGATGTATGCAAAATATGTAGTATGTACTCATTAATCAGCTTCCACCAACCACCAAATCAGGAAACCACATTTTCTACAACTTATACGAATTTGGAGCCAGAGAGTGGCAAGCATGAAGCAATTTACCTCCCCCTTTGTCTATGCAAATGCATATACAACAATGCTTTGAGGTTTTACTACCTCTCAGGCAAGAAATTAGTTTAGTAAGCAAAAACAGTAAACTAGATTATCCATGCTACTCTTTCCTTACATCTCAACATTTCAAGTTAGTCAAAGTAAAGATAATAAAAAAGGCTTTGAAAATTCAATAAATATAAAAAATGTCTGATTTTTTAAAAAGTTTTGATCAAAAATACAGGAAATTGTATGCCATTCTTAACAGTACCTTTGAGTTAGTCATATGTAATGCTTAGCGGCCTTGTAACCTCACCCGGTCACGTTTATTTTCCTATCAAAAAAGCTTCGATAAACAACCGCAACTACCGAAACACTTAAACCTTACCTCCTTGATGAAGGGATTAATGATTAACATTAATCAACATATTAAATAAAACACTTCGCACAATCAATTACATAGTATAATACTTTGTTTTAATAAAATATTTGACTTGGTTATGACAGCATCAGTACTTAGAGCCTTTAAAAATATTGGATCCAATTCACACTGTTACTCTTATATGCTCCAATTCCTTTTTACACATTTACGTTATTTAGATAGCAGTACTTTTATACATGGAGGTAATTGTTCTTTTTGTGACTTTGTTATTCTTATAGTTAGACTTATCGGATGCTGGGGCTTCTCGTCTCTCTTATGTGGCGGCGGATATGTTTTCACGGTCTTCCTCGTTTCCAGAATTCTGGGCTGCACGGTTTCTATCTTGGGTTTCTTTCCCGATTCCTTCCTGGCCTCTTTATGAATCTCTGGTTTCTCTGTCGTCACCTCTACGCCGCTTCGTATCCGCTCCCTGCTGTTTTTATTCTCCGACTTTCGAACTTTTTCCCCACTTCGCGTCCTTAAGATCTTTACTCCCCAATTATCTCTGCTGACTCCCTTTTTATGACTCTCAACTCCTCGCTCTCACGTCACTAGTTACGATCCCTCTGTTGCCTTGTTTGTTTTACTTACGCCATAACTACGCATTCTTGCATTATTTATTTATTTAATGAACGTTATGTTATAGCCTTTACTTCTAAAATACAAAACATCTTTAATGACTTAAGTTTAATTTATTGAGCAGTACATATTCAATTATGCTCAATTATTGCCCCTATCATTTGTTTCTTAATAATTTTATATTTATTTCAAAGTTGCCAACAGTACATCTTCTATGTATATATAAATGCAGGGTTGCTACAGACCAGAAATTATGAAATTCCAGTACTTTTCCAGGTTTTCCAGGTCAAAATTTTCATGTAGAGATAACAATATGTATTATAGTGAAATACATGAAAAACAGGTTGGTTTTGAACCTTTTATTAAACATAAATCCTAATCTAACCAATGGGTTATGACCACTAGCACTACACCATGGCCTACAGCATACCTACCAATTGCAGAAGTGGAGACAGTTCAAGGAGAGCGTGTTTCCGCATACTCTCTCTAGCTGAGACCAAAACTTGAAGGTGAGATAAAAAAGATGCCCTTCAACAAAAGCATCTCCTTTGCCTTTACGTCCATGATGTAAAAATCATCACCGTTGTGGTTTCTAATGACTAGATAAACTAACGAACAACATTGTTTATGTATAAATTGTGAAAATTGATGTTTCTTAACAGAATTTCATGTCATTTTTAAGTACAAAATGAATATTAGATATTTGAAGATTATGTAGAAAAATGCTTCATTTATGATGTCCATTGGCATTATGTACTTGATCGTATTTCAAAGTCTGTGCGACTGGGGAACAACTTCCAATCTTATTGGCCACTATACCACTGGCGCATGCTTGGACTTTGGTGGAACAGGAGGATTTTTCCTCATGTTGTTTCACGTATTTTACTTCACATAGCTCCCTTTTCGAGGACCGTTAATTGTACTAATGTTTTCTTCTGTACAGTGCTTGAAATTTTCTTAAATTAAAGAGGCCGCAAATTTAGTATCGTAAAAATTGTTTTCGGTCGCGTTCGTATTTCAGGAATATCTACAAAATCTTTTTCCACTAAGGTACAGAATGACCAAGTTTCTGAACCATATGGTAGAAAGAAGTGATTATTTCATTGTCAGCAGTTTTTTTATACTCATATTTTCTACTTCAAGGATGGTAGCTTTTTTAGTAGGTAGTTTGTTGAAAATTAATGATAACAACAACGTTATTGGAATAATTTCAAAAAGCCTCAAGGGTATTAAAAATATTCCAATCAACTTATGCACAAAATCTTCAACATTAGGAAACAATGCTCAATATATAGATAAAATACAGTGAAAACTGCCTATAGCGGAATCGCACGGTGCCGTAAATATTTTCCATTGTGGACAAGTTTCCGTCATACACAGGTTTGAAGCACTGCATAGGGATAACATATTCTTTAAGAGAAATCAACTGTTCCAGCATTGTATTCACATATTAAAATACACATATGGACAACATTGCCGTTGGATTGTACACACAAAGAAATAACTTATAATGGACTGAACTCGATACTCTCAGGCATTACTTTGTAAAATTCCATTTTGACAGAATCAAAACAAACTTTGTAAATTTTACAATAGTTTTTATTCACTACGACCGGTTTCATCGCATAAGCCCCCTGAAGATGTCGCTTATGTGATGAAACCGGTCGTAGTGAATAAAAACCATTGTAAAATTTACAAAGATTGTTTCGATTTTGTTATGATGGACTGTTTAATTTTCTCGCTGCACATTGTCTTTTATCTGCATAATTTTTACAGTCATTTACCAAACTTAGTAGACCAACGTCGTTATTAATGAGACAAAATTTTTTAATTTCTTCCATTCTCTGAATAACCTCTTTATAATTGTTTATTCTTGTAGTCACATCCTTTTCTTCTCTTTTGTTTTCTTCAATATCGTCATAGAGTAAGTATACTTACTCTATGATATCCTTCTCCCCATCATCCTCAATGCACCCCTTTTCGCATACTAGGAAATCAGTAATAAAATCACCAGAAGTGATCGCTAAGTTTTCGTCTATCTTTGCAAAGTTTGTCACACTCATTACATCACACTCCATAATAGAAGCGAGGTCATAAATGTCTGCATTTGAATCACTGATATGTTCGTTGATTATGTATCCATCACAGAAAACAAGCCAGCTTTGCAGAAACATTTTGTGACACTTTCACTTTTGACACTATTTATTGCTCTGGTCAACCAATTTATGGCATCCAGAACTGTTATTGATTTAGCCACTTCACTAATTTTGTCGGTTGACTCCACAGCAGTTAAAAGAGATTGCATCAAAAACTTTCTGTAATGAACTTTCACGTTACAAATAACCCCCTGATCCACGGGTTGAGAGATGCTTGTGGTATTCGCTGGGAACCACGCAAGTTTCACATATGATAGATTTAGATGAGGATAACACATGGCATTGTCCAAGAAAAGAATTACCTCTTGTTCAACTGATTTCATTTTCTGTTTGAAAGAAAACTACCAGTCCTCCATTATCTTAGTCGTGTTCCAAGCCTTGGAGTTGTGTCGCCAGATCAAAATGTGGAAGTTCTCCAATGTATAAAATTTTAAAACATCTGAGTCGTGCGGCTTTACCAACTACAAGTGGCTTTTCCATATCTCCCGCCATGTTTCCGCAAATAAAAACGGTAACTCGCTCTTTGGAGTATTTAACACCACCACTTATTTCACGTTTAAGAGACAAAGTTTTAGTTGGGATCGCATGGAAAAACAGTCATGTTTCACCACGGTTAAAAATATACCGCAGATGATATTTTTTAACCAAATCTTAAATTTTCAATTTCCAATTGGAAACTACTGCCATTTGCCTCTCCGCACATAGTGTTCCACACAATATTATGACGATCTCGATAACTTTCTAGACAGCCATCAGATGCTTTAAACTCTCTATTCCCTAATTTCACAGCAAACACTTTCGCTTGCGCTTGGACCACTAGTCCCAATAGTGGTATGTTTTTTATCTCGTCAGAACTAGCCACTCCCAAATTAATTCGTTTAATTCTTCGTTCCCAGTTTTTCTTATTTTTCTTTTAGAGTTCAAATTTGAACCTGATAGAGGAAAAAGATTTAAGTGCCTTGAAATGTATTCTTATTAACTCGCATATAATGTATACTTAAACCAATATCTGAAATACCCGACTAGAATTGTCCGATATTTATGGAAGATCTTTCAGCTTGATGATTGCATGTAAAAGTATGAATCAAAGCAAAGAAAAAGACTGTCAATAAATTGATTATTTTTTCTAAAAATATGTTTAATTACCAATGATTCACTATTTTGTGTTCATATTTCATTAAAATTTTCACTATAAATCACATGAATGGCACTTTGAAGCATTAAAAAAAACATTTCCAAATAAGTCACAATTAATTAATGTCAATTTATTTAACATTTTCCTATTTCGAGATCGAAGAGAAAAGTGTTAGTGTAAAATAAAGTAAATTTTCAGTACACCTGGGTATGATTTCTTTTCCAATATCAATGATTTAGTTCATCATAAGAATCATTACAATATGAATGAAATCATAAATATATTCACGCTAACACCAACCTTTAGCTATTCAGTGCGTAGCACTTCTTCATTCTTCAACCTGCTCTACACCTGGATTTTTCCACATTTGAATTTATTTTGCACCTCTTTTGCGTTCCACTGACTTCTTAAGAAAATCGAAATTTCGATGAGTTCTATGTTGGCAATTTTGTCCTGTTAACTCAATGCATTTCTCTTAGACATTTTACTCTCTTTGTATTCAACGAGGTCAGGCCTGATATCTGATATCATCAATTTTACTCTCGTTATGGATCCACTTACACCACTAGAGCTATTCACTGCGGACACCAGGAGATGAACTTATTCGCGACAAGTGGGAATTCATGTGACTCAATAAAGGGGAAAATGTGGGAGGGGGTCAGGGGAAAGACTTGCATAGGCACGTTGATTGGCTTGGTCTACTGGGTGGGTGTGAATGACAGTTGGCCTATGAAGAACGGGCGTAATGGCTGAGAAAAGGGGGAAGGGAAGGATGGGGGAGGAAATGTGGGAGAAGAATAAAAGGGCCAGGAAAATCAGGTGCGTAGTGAGCAAGATAAGTCGTAACAACCAAGACAATAAGAGCACGAAAAGACCCCCCAGTTCAAGGATCAGCTATTCTCAGGAACTTGCACCAACTTGGGCATCCCACAGTGCCTAGCAATCGAGCTAAAAATGACAGAAGCGCGAGAAGGACAGGAGGATGGAAACATTTTCGTCAACCATCGAGCCCCCCTACCGTGTTCCTCTACCAACAGGTAGTGGCATTTCCTTCTATTCAACTCTCTCCCACACATTCCCCTCCTTGAGATTATCCTTGAAAATTCAATTCAGGGAAGATTTAGTGTGGAAATCCGTGTGTTCGAGTGAAAATTGCAATTCCGTAATACACAGGTGAAAAGTTTAGGTCTTAGAACAAAAATCGTTCTGTTGCCGCATTGAGCAGGTTCTGTTAAATGCAGGTTCAATTATATGGGAATTCTTACGTCGCAGGTCGGGACCAAGAAAATTTTCCGTAATGGACAAGTTTCCGCTGTATACAGGGTCCATTATAGACAGTTTTCACAGAACTTGCAAATAAGACATGCTCGAGGGTTTAAGTCAATATCACTTAAGTTTCAAGGTATCACCATTGCAATGCGACTGTATAATACCAAATTCTATTTCATACACGACATTCACATTAGAATGAAGGCACCACAGGGAATAAGCAGAAATAAATATGAAAAAATACTTTTCTTAAAAAAACACACTTATATTCAAGGGTACTAAAAAGTAAATTAACTTGGAAATTAGTGAAGTTAATGACTGATTCATGTATTGTCATTGAAAGTAAGTAAGTGTGCCACATTTCAGCTCGATTAAACATTGGGAAGTGTGTTAGATTTCGACAGAGCTAGCGACAGCTCTGACTAATTGTAAGACTAGACAATGTGATGCGGGTTGCGTCATGTTAGGATAAAGAAATATAAAATGTAAACCATTTCATTTTAATATATTAACTAGGTAATTAGTAAAGTTAATGACTGATTCGTATAATGCCATCAAGATTAAATAAATTCTCCAAATTTCAGCTCGATTGAACATTGGAAAGTGGGTTGGATTCCGATTACAAGATTCCATCCAGACAAACAACAAACAAACAGGGCAAGTTAAAATAAGTGTGGTAAAAAGGGTAGTGACCCTTCTTCACGAGTGAATGTGGACACCACAGTGGACAGTACAGCAACACTCACTTCACTACAGGTGTGGTAACATTTACCTAAACAAAGTCAAAGTAAATGTTACCTTATCTGTAACTTTGTTGCTTTGACATGCGGAAGGCAAGGAGAAACCACCACATTAACCCTTTTACTGCCAGCTCATTTCAGGCGGGATGTGTGAAGACTGCCAAGGCTATTTTCTGGTTTTTAAAGTTGGGCCATTACATTCAGGTATTTAAAGTTGGGCCGATAAATCGGCCCGTGGCAGTTTTCGCACATCCAACATGGGCCGATATATCGGCCCGCTGGCAGTAAAAGGGTTACAATCCCAAGGAGCTGCCAGTAACCATCACTTTCTTTTAAATTTTTTATCCACCAATGAACTAATAGAACCTCCTAGAAGCAACAGGATCTCACACACTGGATCATTAACCATGCAGGGGTAGGAATTATGCTTAAAGAGCACTAGAATGTATATGAAAACTTTCCTTCAGTGTAAGAAAAGGATAGTCATTGTTAAGATAGCAACTAAGCTGACAGAAACAATAGCTGTACAAGTCTACATGCCTATGAAGAAATCGTAGTAGTATGTGAAAAATATCTTGGAATTAAAAAAATGTGAAAGAAGAATAATGCTTGGACAATGGTATGCAATTATCACACAAAGCCAAGAACAGGGTGGGTACTGATATCCAATTCTTAAATTCCCTGACCTTTCCCTGAATGGATTTACCAATTTCCCTGACCGATTAACAAAAGGTCACCTATTATTGCAATATTTTATATCTGTCAAATTAAATTTTCATCAAAACTCAAAAATTCTAATAGCTGAAATCAATAGATTAAAAGCAAAATGTATTGCTTTTTAAATTATAATGAAAAAACATACTAAACCTTCATAAGTTAAACTCTCATCCAAATTATAGTCACCTCGAGGTAGTTCTGGGAAGTTGAGGATTACTGAAAAGGCATCGAAGGGAAAGTTAATGGCCAATTTACTGGCGGACTCCGGCACAGGTATCACTAAGCTGCAAACCAAAGCCAAGTTGTTGGACTGGATCAAAATCGGATCGTGCGAACATGGTTATAACCCCTTGACTGTCAGAGGTAACCAAAAAATGTAAAAATATTTGGATAAACAAACAAAACGTAAGCGCGCCACTGCGAGTAAAGACAGGAGGCAATTAGCAACGACAGCATCATATTCACGAATATAATATTAGAGGTGGTTTGTGACCAGACTAAATTGCTTCGAGAGGGAACTAAGGGGGCCATTCAACAATTACGTCGAGCGTGAAAGGTGGGGAGGGGAGGAGGGCTATTCTTACTGTCTCACGAAGGGTATGGGAATCGAAGATGATCTTGTTTAAGATTTTGTTTATACATGAGATCGTACTTGTATTAGAATTTTAATAATCAACGTATCGTATTTTTAGAACTGCAAGCATGTATTTATGACGAGCTAGTGTGCTCCAGCTATCTCTCAACCTGAGTCTCGGGAGTTAAAAAAAAACCGGAGGTAAAATTTTCCGAACAACATAGCCTCGGATTACTTGTGATAAGCGTAATACATTGTACGTCTGATTCACAAATAAATAACATAGATTCACAATTAATAATATTCATAACTGAATATTCCACGAATTGATGGGGCTTATTCCATGCATGCCAGCGACGGACATTAGTTTTAGTTGGCGAAATAAAGGGCGAGAAAGACTGGGCGATAAACGAAATGGAAGAAAAATACCTCCAATTTTCCTATCCCAGTTTCTCCCTGACTGTTACCAGAATTCCCTAACATTTCCCTGACTTTTCCAGAAATTCAAAATTCCCTGACAATTCCAGGTTTTCCCGGTTTTCCCTGACGATCGCCACCCTGCAAGAAGGAAGAACTAAGGGAAAACACTGATTAGGACAATATAATGAATGAGGAGAACCACTCTTAGAATTTCAAACAAATTAATATCAGCTGTTTAAAAAATAATCCACGAGGAATTTATGCATGGAAGGATATACAATTGGAAATTGGACTTACAAGTTGACTGATCAATCAATTAACAAAGAGGCACTGAGATGAGTGGGAGATGATTGAAATCTCATAGAAACTCATAAGAAAGGAGGGACAAACTACTTCAGCATATTTTAAGATACAAGTGTCTAATGAAGACAGCCAGAAGCACAGTAAGACCTTGGCTGAGACACATGGAGTAAATAATTAATGAAGAGGAAGTATAGAGTGGAAAGCTATGTGAAACCAACCTAAGTGTTGATGACCAGCAATGATGATGATGAAGGCATGATAGTAATTTAACGGGAAGTAAGCCAGTAAGTAAGTATAAGAGCACATTCAGAATAGATATTTCACAAAGAATGATACATATTCTGAGGTATTTACTAAAACAATTTGAGTCCTACTACCTCCATTCATACAATTCCTGCATTTCCTGTGTACCTTGACCTCTCAATGAAGAAATTTCTTCACTATGTGAAGTTACACTTACGAAGGTAAAATCATGTTTCCTCAGACATTCGAGACCTAATACTCTCACAAAAAGGGGAAATAATGGCACTCAATCGACCAGAGATTCTGTTGTTCATTACTTTTGATTTTACTGACTAATTCTGGAGGTCGTTATGACTTGGAAGTGACTAGCACGGAATTATTTACCTGTACGTACACAATTTGAGGAGAAACAAATATTCCATCATCCTCAGAATGATTGCATAAAATATGGCCTGAAATTCAATTTTAGGTGCACATAATTAATTAATAAAGATCAAAAAAGAACTCCAATGCCTCATTTAGGTGAGGTGCTAAAAGTACTAAGCCAACACACACAGAAAGTGACTAAAATGGTACTGCTTCACTTATTGAAAACAAAGAATTTGGACTTGGGAAAGCAAATTTCCAGGTAAGAACTTATTTTCCCTGACTATTCCAAGTTTTCCAGAGCCATTTTCAATTTCCCTGACTTTTCCAGGTTCTCCAGGTCTGTAGCAACCCTGAATTGGATGTTTGTGCATCTGTCTGAGATTAATAGACTTTGACACCGTTTCACCGATCACCATGAAAGTTGGCTCATATATGTATTTTTTCAAGGAGCAAGTTTTAATACTATCTAAAAAGATCTCTGGGACCCAAAAGGTCCCAAAAAGGGACACGTTAATGGTTTACGGGCTATGTATTGCCTTTTGTGCAGTGATTTCATTTTTTTATTTTTAAAATTACTTCCACTCAAGATAGATGGTTGGGATATTTTTATCAATTGGCTAAAAGAATGAAGTTTATAATTCCTTCAATCAATTATCTTTTCCAATTCGCATTTGTCTAAAAATTGCATTTTTAGCTGCAAAAGCGTGAATTTTCCTAGATATCAAAAATAGCATATTTCCTTGATAACCAGATTTTGGTCTTGAACGCTTTTAAAATTAATTTTGCTTAGTTAAGCTGATTAGGAATGCTAAGCATTGGATTTTGTGCAGTGGTTTATTTTTTTGCTTTTTTGAACTTCTTTCACTCAAGATACAGAGTTAAATTTTATTTTATCAGACCCCCAAAAGAATAAAGGTTCTAATTTTTTCAACCAATTCTCCTGATTTATGATGAGTTATGAAGGAAGGGCGATCCCGAGCAACACCAGGAAATTCAGCTAGTAATGCATAAATTTAAATATTTTGTATTATCTATACCTTCCTATTCTTGTTTCCCCAAACTAATTAGCCTGCACAATTCCATATTCTACCTCTTCTAAGACAAGCAAATATATGTAAACATTGGTAATGTTAATAACTTTGATTAAATGCAAAATACGTAATTAATTACCTACACCGTATTATTTTTAAAATAAAAAAATTCCAATAGAAGAGAGATATAGAATATACTTATACAACAGAAAAGTTGTGACTGCCATACTTTGCAGCCCATTATGATTTTTTTAGTTAGAATTTAGAAGAAAATATGATAATCTACATCTGTACAATTTATAAGATAACACTGAGATTGTTAATTTCCTAAAATGGTATCTGTATTAATTTTAAAGGCCGTAGAAAGCTAATAACAAATGTATACTGGGGAGTGCATCTCTAGCTCTCAGCCCCAATTCAGTCAGTGGTGGAAGTAGGGAAATGGACACCTCTGACAGCAAAAAGTTGATTTCAGAATGCATTTTCAAGCAAATAAATTGCATTTTATGAGCTGGGAAATACATAAGTGTTTGATACTAAAAATATGCCTTCCAATTCAACAACTTGAAGACAAAATTCACCACACACCACCAAAAATCTAATGACTGCAGCTACACAACTAAAGTGACCCTTTCAGTTTAATATCAAGCAGTAAAACCTGAGTGGAAGTCACTCACAAAGGGCGATACACAGAAAAAAAATCATTCGCCTGGATTGTTATTTGCTCCCAGATTAGAGGCCTGCATACGGTCGCAAAATACGGGCGGCCCATGCCCGCCTGTGTGCGAGAGATAAAGAGAGAGGCATTTCCCGAAGTCATTCGACGATCTTTTCCGAAGTCTCACGAATGAGGCTTGACGGAGAACTAGCCGCCCAAGGGGCGGTCACCCGGTGGGTGGCCGGGCGCCCGCCTCTACGCCGGGCGACCGCTTCTATGCCGGGCGCCCGTCTCTTAATCCTCACCACAGGGCTTCTAGCTCGAGGGCCTTTGCTGTCCGCAATTCGCACGACACGAATTTCCCGCTCAGTCATATACCGCCCCTCCTCTTCCCTCAGTTTGGGCGCACAAGAGAGACCTCTCAAGGAGCCGGGTGCCCGCCAACGACCCGGGCACCCGCCTAGGATACGGGCACCCGGGGCGAACGGGCACGGTCGGGCGTCTACGTCACATGGACGGAGGCGAACACGGGTGAGGGCGCCCGGCACGGGCGGGCGAGGGTCGCCCGTATTTCGAGCCCGTTTGCAGGCCTCTATCCCAGATCCCACAAATTCATACCAAATGCTTTAACCACTTAGCTACCCAGCCTGGGCACTTTGTAAGTTTGTTAATTGATGCTACAAGGAATTGTATGAAAGTATAACAAAAAATTAACTGGATTATACTTATTTACCTGTATGATCATCACATATGTCATAATGTAGTAACTTCTGCCCAGCTCTATTCTTGGCTTGGGTAATAGCAACTCTTCCATCAACAGCCTTTCCAAGGGCAAAGCCAGCCAATCCCTTCTTGTTCCCGGTAACAACCAAGACACTCATCCTTCTAGTGCGACCCAAATTCCCACGCATGTTGAATACTGTTTTCATCTAAAATAACAACAAAATTAAGTTAGAGAGGACAGAACTATAATCCAGACTGATAATAATGTTTGCCAATAAACTGAAGAGTTACAAGTAAGCCCCAAATGTACAAAGGTTTCTCAGCCCTCTAGTAGGGTTTATCCAGTTTTCATTACTTCTCTTTGTTAGGGTCACTTAAACAATTTGTAGGTAGAATTGGCTTCTGAGGCTTTTTTTCAATGGTTTGCAAAGCTGTCTTTATAGAATTTAGAGTTCATATTAGAGAGTGAAACTAAATAAACTTCCACACGCTTAATCAGGAAACCACAACCGGTTCCAGCACTTGCATGTCATTATTAAGGGACAAAACTAATTTTTCCTATGACACAGCTGGTCTAATACATAAAAATGAATGTTTCGTACATGTCCTTTATGCGCTCCTATACCATTCATCCGAATGTGATGAAACATTGGTGAGTTGTTGAGCACGCATCTGAGAAGGTTTCTGAGTTATGAAAATTGCTAATTTTGGGGTTATTTTTAACCCATTATTGTTAACATTAACGCCCATAAGAAAAGAATTAAATTCGGTGCAGGTGTTTCTTTGTTTGCTTTTTTAAAAAAACTTGCACTCAAGATATTGGATGGAACTTTTTAGCATAGAACGCACAAAAGAATACAGTATTTAATTCTTTCATTCAATTTTCTTATACGTTTCATTTTTCTCCAAGTATTGCGTTTTTATCTCTAAAATCATCAATTTTTCATCCTTTTCAACAATACAAAATATCCTTGACAACCAGGCGTGAATATCCATTTAACCTTTATCCTATGAGGTTTTTCGTGGGCCGTATACCTAGACTACTGAGGTTTTTAAACTTTGTGCCACTAAAATGTTGTTTTAGAAAAAAATTATTACAAGAAAAGTATCTACATCTACATATTACCCCGCAAGCCGCCTCAATAGGCATGTGGCGGGGGGTGTTAGGACACCAGCCGTTACATATAAAATGGACACGCAAGTATTTGTTGTACCACAATAAAATAAAAAGTGCTTTATAGAGTTTTTACAGGGTTTTCATGTGACATGATTTTGGGATAATAAATACATATACATAACAATATTTTAATTCAAAGGTTAATTATTGTTCATGTAAAAAAATTTAAATTATTTTCGAGGGTGAAGGCTTTTTTTGCCAAAGAATGAGTGATTCCTCTACAAAAATGGTGTAACACAACGCCATCAGTTCAATTTATAGTTTTTCAAGAAATTGAATGGTAAATAACCATAAAAAATGGAAAATATCCTAAGTATGACAACTGCCATTTTCCAAAAGTTGCCGTTTTTCTCTGACAAACACTCTGAAAGACAAATTTTTCACCATAATACTTACATATATGTTTTTTGCATTATAAAATACTTTATTTGAATTGATTGATTAATTTTCCCTCTGCTGTGGTGGTTTTATTCCTTCCTTTTAGACAATATTTTACCGGATATTCTATGTAATTATGTTCAAACTCATATTGGGATGGAACTTCCACAGCAGAGACCAACCCCAGCCTCTTCACCAGAATACCCTCCTGTGATAGTTTACGGGAAGGATGCTTTCACACCAGTGACCAACACAGCCGCAATCACACAACCCAGATAGGATCCTTTGCTGGGCTAATGGGACCCCGCTAAGGATACTTAGGGTTATAACCTGGGATCTTTCGTAAGGCTAATGAGACCCTACTAAAGGTGCCTTGTTATTAACACAACCACACACACACGCACACTCACAAACACTCAAAATCACTCAATCACACACACAAATGGGCCCAACTTCTGGGAGAAACTGCTCCAAAAGAGCGTGGTAATTATCCTCCAAGCAACAACTGACGAGATTATTAGCAGTATGCAGTAGCATATGGAGAAGTCAATGTAACACACATCAAGTTGGTAAGAGGCTTCGAGTGCAGAGGTGATGTGGTGGTGCAATGTCGATAGATTGGTTGAACAAGAACCCCCAGGAAGAAAGCTGTGTTGATACGGTGAAATGTAGGAATGGATGAAAGATAAGAGACGGTCATCTACATCTACATACTACATCTACGCAAGCCGCCTCAATAGGCGTTTGGCGGGGGGTGTTAGGACACCAGCCGTTTACATACAAAAAAGGAAATGCTCTAATGCAATTACGCCTAGCATTTATTGAAGTCCCTTATTGTTCAGGGGAAAAACGAATTCCCATACCTATCCGTTCAGCAAAATATCTCTCTTAACCCTTTCGCGACGGGGACGTGGAAAACTTTTTTGCTTTGCCAGTACGGAGCTTTCACTACGCTAGGATCTTCACCGGTACCTATTTCCCTAACTTGAGTCGGGGGCTAGAGGGGTGTTGAACCTTTTTCTCGGCCACCGGGCTGAGATAATCTCCGCTCTTTTCCGCTTAGGGTGCCCATTACGGCATGCGGTCGCGGTCAACTATTTTTTATGCGATGGTTTTGCTATAAACATAGTTGCTACAGCCTCGATATTTATTTAATCAGAAATGAATTATTCTTGTTTTACAATGACTTTAAAGCTTTTAAACGAAATTCTATCGTTAATATTAAGCTCTTTAGCAACAAAAATCGTATCAATGGTAAAGATTCCTTTACACACAAACTACGTTAAAAATAACAGTAGAACTCCGTTTTAAATTTGTGGTTGTATTTCTAAACATAAGCAATGCACTTATAATGCTCAATTTGCCAATAACACAAAACCTTTAAATTTGTTATTACACTACACCAACAAGCAACTGACCGCGGACCCCTGCTGTGAGTGGGGCGCGCACTGCAAAGAAGGGTCGAGGTAATCCCCTCCCGCGAACCGAGAAAGGGTACCAACGGCGTCCTGAGAGGAAGTCCTTTATAAGAGGTCTATGGCACCAACTGAACAGTCATAGCATAGTTTATAACTTTTTAAAGTGAAACATTAATCGCACAATTACGTTCGTCTTTGTCTCGCGCTACTCACACTGATGAAAATGGTTTTTTAATCGCAGTAATACGATAGGTTTTCACCATTTTACGTACTTTAGTAATTTAATGTATATTAAACTGGCTTGGTTTACTAATGCACGTAAAATGGTTAATATATATTGTATGACTTTGTTTAAAAACCTATTTTTATCAACGTGAATAGTCCAACACAAAGACGAACACAATGGTGCGATTAATGTTTAACTTTAAGAAGTTAAAAACTATAGTATGACTGGTCAGTTGGTGCCATAAACCAACCGCGGTGAAGGGTCGGACTCTGAGTTCGGGTGCCTTTTCAGGTTGCATTCCTGTTTATAATACACACCTTTTAGGCTTGCTTGGGGCTAGCTTAGCGGCACGACGTGCTATCACGTCATTCGTTCGCTTGCGTCGAAAAATTTACGACGCTCTATCACGTCGTTCGTAGCGAAAGGGTTAATTTATCATTTCTGTCGGACCTGGAAATATAGTGGGGTTCTAATATGATGTTCTCCGTGTCGCTCTTATAGATATCTACAGTAAAACTTTGATTTTACGCAGTTGGAGGGACTAAAATATGGGCACTGTGTAAAATCAAAGTGTGTAAAATCAAGAGCTGGTGTTGAGGAAGAGTATAATTTTTAGGATAAAACTTGCACTTCATTTTTAGCAAAATTAGTCATACACTTTATTTAAGCTCTGATTTACGCGGATTTATAAAAAAACAATTTCTTTTTTATGAAATCACTCATTTTGGGTGAAAAAAATCTTTGATTTTACTTTGTTGCAAACCCTTCTCAAATATTTTATTCACAACTGCCTCTAATGCATTAATGTTTTCAATACGTAATTAACGTGGGAACATGATTTGGAGGTTTGTGAATGGAAAGCACCGACGCTGTTATCAATCTAGCTTTGTTCGATACCACGCATTGTAATGCTATAAGTATATTTTGATTTGACCGTTAAACACGACTGTAGTCATGAGTAATTCCTTGAGAAACTGACGATATGTAGATGAAATTGAAATCAGAATTGTCTTCAATACTGAGGTTATTCTGCGCGAAGTCAAAAGATAACTGCGTAAAATCAAAATTAGCTGTCTCTTTGGGGCTGAGGTTATGCTGCGCAAAATCAAAAAACTGCGTAAACTCAAGAAAAGATGTAAAATTGAAGTTTCACCATTGCAATTCCCTATGCTTTCCAGCCGGACTTGAGTGTCGCTGCGTAAAAACAAGATTTGATGTAAAATCAAAGTGCGCAAAATCGAAGTTTTACTGTATTCTCAATTGCTCAAGCAATCTAAGCCTAGCGCGCAGCCTCCGAGTCTCTAGCAGCCTAATTCGTTTAACATCTGTGTAACGCTGTCTGTACGCCCGTAGCAGTTTTTGACGAATCGCGCAGCATTCCTTTGTATTTTATTAAGTCCCCAGATTAAGTCTTTCTGCACCGGATCGCATATCCTCGCTGCATATTCAAGGTGTGGCCGGACGAGTGCGAAATAGCACCTCTTTTACTTTTTCATCCAAAAATCTTTCCACAATACGCTTGACGAATCATAGCTTCTTCAGAGCTCTGCTACAAATATTTCTCATATGTGTTCCCCACGATAGGTTCGAAGTTATCGTAACTCCTAGATATTTCACTTCATTTGTCACCGCCTTTATGTTAACACATCCACAGCAAATACATGGGGATAGTTGGACGACCTCCGCAAGAAATGTACCAACGTTCATTTGCTCAGATTAAATTCGAGTCCCTAGTCTTGGCTCCACACATGAACATTGTTTAAATCCGGTCATAAAGTCATGGAGAATACACTCAAGTGAGAGAGAAATAGTGGGGAGAATAGATATGGGACGATAGTTAGTAACACCCTCTTTGGAGGCAGACTTCAATATGGGGAATAATATGCCATAAGAGAGAAAGCAGTACTTTAATTTAATACACAAAAAATCATTGTCTTTCATTTCTTTTGTACATGTAAATGTGTCTGCTTCACATATGTGTGCCTACTTAGAAAGAAAAAGAGGCATTGCAACGCATGCCTGGTAAAACTAGTAGGGTATAAATACGAACTCGCCACAGGAAAGATTTGCATTGTCCTTTGAAAATGACACGCAAGCATTGAAACGGTCAGGGTTTACCAAAACACTGTGCGGAGGTTACGAAGTTTTTTAAATTTTAATACCTAATATGTTGATTTTCTTCGACTATAGTAACATTCAAAATGAATCAATATATATATATATGGTGTCAATTCATTAGAAAATTGTGAGGAAAATAATTTTAATTATAACTTCAATTAAAAAGGGAGGATAACCAGAAACACTTATGTTGAATGAACAAACACAAATGATTCACCACATGTAGCACATCAATGTCAGATTTAGCTCCTTTACCTCAACCCCACTGCGTATTTTGCATTCCTAGTAGATACCATGTAAAGATACACCCTGTTCCAGAAATGATATTGTATTTCCTGATTAATCCACATCTCCCATGAAAAATTTAGAACTTAATGTAGAATAACCGGCGTTGTTGAATCATTTTTCATCGCTTGGATATGCTAGTACAGACGGTGAAATTTCAAGCGAAGAACAAAAACAAAACCAACCACTTCTTAATTGATACTACAGTTTTTTGAGTCCAAAGTTTTGTAAGGACAAATAATAATAATAAGCTACCATGACATTCATTATCTCGAGTATACACCTCACCCAACTTTTGGTAAAACATTTAGGGTAATAGAGTGGCCTCAAAGTGCACAAATGCAATGATAGTAATTAGACAGTATGTCTAATGGTAACCTCAATATGAATGTCAAAATAAAAGAGACGAGAGCCAATTACAAAAGAAACTTATGCTTACCTCCAAAACCTTGGTGTCAAATCCTTCAAAGTTATCTGCAAAACAAAGTAATGAAAATGGTAAGGAATAACTTGAAGAATGAATAACATTGCGTTTTTAATTTAATTACATCCCAAAAAGTCAAGAGAGCAAAACATTGTAATTGATCCATTACAAAGTCAAGGTTGGCAAAGGGATGCTAGGAATAGTCGATGGATAGGAGGGGTGAACTGCTTTTGTAGAGTAGTTCGTGAAGGGGGGGCTTGTTTTTCCTTCTTCTCATGTTAATTTCCACTTGCTCTAGGGCATCTAGTTTTTTCCCCTTGCTGGCTATGTGGAGTATTTTAGGTTCAAACCTGCAATCAGACACCACAGGACATCCAGGGCGAGGGTATCCCGGTCGAGCAAACATCAGGGAGGGAGCAGAGCCCAGTATAGGAAGACGAGCCAGGGGTCCTTCGACCAACTTTGAAAGGAGCAGATAACACATATGATGCCAATTTAGTTTTTGTTTTGTTGTGAACATTCATGTGCTTGTGTAATTCGTCACACTCCACTTCCCCCCGACTCCTTCCCCGGTATTCCCAACCCTCAGGCACCTATGACTGTCCAACCTTCTCTCCTTTTCCTTTACCCTCCCCTTCTTCCGTTACTCTGTCTTACCACCCCCCTTCCCACCTCCCTATACAAGCTTGAGCACACTTGACAAAATGTTCCTGAAGATGCTGTAAAAAGCAAAACCGGTCGTGCAATAAATGTCATACTTGTGGAAATTGCTCTTGTTTCATTACCTGAAGTGATGTTCCGGTTCCACTCCATCACGCCTGAAACCTCAGATTTTGAAACACTGTAGCGTAGAAACTAGTAGTACCAGTATAAACTCTGTTGATTGAATCAGTTTTTATTGTTATTATTCATGATGGACTTCCACAAAGTTACGCCTGAAAGGATTGATTTCTTCCCACACTTACTTTTGCTGTCAACTGTGCATTTAAGTAAAGTAATAGAATAATTAAGGCAGAAAAATAACAATAGCCTCTGATTAATATGGAATATTATTAGGTGATAAATCCTCCGGAGTTCCCTCTTCATCCAAGCCCACCACATTTTTCACAGAAAAGTATGAGTATGGAAAGGAAGACTGAGACGTCATTAAATCCACGCTTTCCCTAGCCCTGGAGCCAGAAAAAAATCTGTTAAGAATAGCCCAAGCCTGTCCTAAGATTTCTTCCCCAGATCCATTGGTTTATTAGCCCTTAAGAAAATAATTCTGGCTTTTTTCTCATGGTTTATGGTGAGAAGTCGTCGATTTAGGCAAACTACAATTCTAATTTCTTTGGCCAGCAATGGCCAATTGATTTCCATGATTTTACAAGTCCCACTCATCCAAAATGAAAACAAATCTTACCTTCTCCAACAGGATCTGGGGGTCCGATACTACGTCCAGGCATTTTATTTCCAGACCATCCTCTCTCTATTGGAGATAATCTGAGAGAACGAAAAGTCCCCATTTCGTCTCGCATCTTCAACAATTTCTGCTGTCTTTCAGGATCTTCAGGTAGTTTCTGCTGCTGCACAAGTTCTCTTCCTCGAAGAATAGGCGCATTTAACCCAGGCCAAACAATATTGGCCTTGCCTAAAGCAGAAACTCTTTGTAAAAATGGTAAATTTGAAATTGAAGACGATTTCATGTCTTTAGCCACAAGCTTGAATGAATCAATCTTAGGTTTCAACATTTACATACCGACACCAATAAATTGGCCCCTATTCAGATTCTTCGCCGTTTTCCTTCCCATTCCTTTCCCTCTTCCTCGTTTTTTACCGGCATTGCTCACACTTGTTACTCCCTTCCATAGTTGCTCAGCAGGTACTATTTAAGTTCCGGAATGACGAAATGGGTTATTCTACACACATGTACGATAACAACATGCAGATTAAAATTTAGAATACAACTGCTCGTACGTACATTTATTGAAGAAACTAGTGTATCTAACAGGTTGTTGTGTGAGATTTGCGGTTTCAACTTCATAATTTTTCTTTTTGTATGACCTCAAACCGTAGCACAATGATCTACATTGAATGATTGCTGAAAATTTAAAGACTATTAACATAGAACAGTATGCTTACATCTCTACCGCAATTAGGTGCGTCATAAATTACCGTTCCCAGAGGATATATGGTAGACACAAGACTTCAATGACCTACTGAGACTCAATATTGATAACGCCATTTCGGAGTCACAAGTCAATGAAACATTTTCACAAATTATAAAACGAGTGAACCTCCATTCTTTTTGATTACCCGCGGTTTGCGATATTCAACTGTCTAAAACTCCAGGAAATTTTAATTTAGTCAAAATCCTAGTGGATTAACAAAATAAAATACTTTCAACTGCAACATGTAACTGATGAGATAAATAATGATCACAAATAAATAAAATAATTGATTTACAATCAAAATTTCTAAAAACTATTCACCTGACATTGGCGGGAGTTTGAATCTCGTGTTCAGAATGGCTCACATTGATATGGTCGCTCCCTTTCAATAATATGAAGTTACAGTGATTAATGGGGAAAATTATTAGCATGGTTTTTTTTAAATACATACGTTAAACCTTTCTTCCCAAAATTAGTAATCAAAGTAGGTTGAAATAAAGCATTCTATATTCCTCAGGCAGGTGTTCGGACCAAGCAACCAAATCTACCACACGATTAATGAAAGATATTCACAAAGACTAATTTAGCAATGAACATATAGATGATTATACGCTGCGATAATGAATCTGAGTTTAATCAACCTTCAGATATACCTTATACTTTAGAGAGAAAATGGTATAAGAAAAATTGGTAGCCAGAATCATTTGAGTGAAATTGGTCTGATAGACTTTAACGTGAATTTGGTTCCGATATCTCTATTGTAAGTGGGTGAAATACGCGAAAACGCTGGCGGGACGAAAGCTCACCTTTACCCGTCCCGCCAGCGTTTTCGCGTATTTCACCCACTTACAACAGATCTGAGATATCGGAACCAAATTCACATCACTTATTAAGCAAACCTTGCGCATTTGTAAAATACGTCTATATCTCAAAAACTATAAGTCACACGGGTATGATTCTCACATTTTTAAAAATGCGCAGCCTTCCCCTACTCATAGCTATCACATTCAATATCGTCAGTTTCCTAGGTTTAAAAAAAAAATGTTGACCGTGCAGCTCACCTTTACCCCAAGATAATTTATGAAGCAAGTCATTTACCGGCAAGTAGTAGAATGATTATCGGATATCACAGGACGAAAAAAATAAAGCCAGTTCTCTTAAGGTAGGCTCTTTGGTAAGACGACTATTTTCATTGATAGTAAGGGAATGACATATCGAAGATAATCCTAACATCAGCCTCTATGCACCGCTATATTTCTCATCCAAAGGACAGTGAATTACTCTGAGCACAGCATACAAGTAGGGATTGGTATTCCATTGAAAAATCTTCCCCAGGGCCACAATTCAGTTCTTGAAGTCAACATAATTTGACTTTATAACAGAGCATACCAAGAAAGTGAAAACTGTTTGAGGTATGTAGATATGCTTGACTAGGTGCTCAGCTTTAATCCTTTATCCCCATCTCTAGTTCTTCCTTACTAATCTTTTCTGTAAAATACTGTACCTATAAAAGAGAATTATTCACTTACATATTATTTTTAAGGTTTATGGGGGCTCCTCAAAAGTTTACCAATTGATTGGTAAATTGGTGAGTCGAAGCTACCGCGGGATCATGAAGGATATGTGGTAGGTTGGTAAAGGAAGGATTGCTTGGAGAAAGGAGGTGGGTGGAGAGAAACTCAGTATGTATGTTAACATACTCTTAACAGTTTAACATTCCATCTGATGGACAGAGTTCAGTCCTTGGGAGTTCTCTACTCATGGGACGCCAAGATAGGATACGAAGTTATCAAAAATAAATCTCTGCCACTGCCAGGAATTTGACCCAGGCTCTGCAGGATGGCGTTCAAGCAAGCGTAGTCCATCAAATGGCTCCCTGGAATTTGTTTCAGTTATGTGAACAGATAACATATGTGTGGAAGGGGTATTACAAAATAAATGTTGAATAAATCACTTTATTAGCATATTGAATGTATGGTTAACACATAAAATTAGTTAAATTTGACTTATTACAGGTGCTTTCTTTCCAACGATTCCCTGAATATCCGAATATATTCTTTCCAGACCAGACAATCTTGGACAAGTCCCCTGCAAAGTAATTATTTGGTTAGAGGATATTCAACTGAAATTTTTGGGTCTGATTATATCACAGTTTTATAAATTTACCGTTAAAAGAGGAATTAATAGTTCCCCTTCTTTGGTGCCTTTCTTTTCAACCAAGACGCTGAGGTAATGAAGAACACGTTGCTACGAAAGCGAGAGAAAGACCAGGACATTATGCATACGAATTAGAAATGAAAAAAAATCAATACCATAAAGCTTATGATAATGATATAACGAAGCTACACCAATGAAGACAAATGGCACAACATTTCGCTGCACAGGTTCATTTCTGATAAACCAAAAAATATATCTCAGATAAACTTAAACTCCAATTACCTTCACAATACACTCGTGTATGATGACGTCCTTCACTGAATCCCATGGTATAAACTGCGTGGAGCTTTGGCCGGATGCATAAACAACTTTGGTCTGGATACCAATTGATGTTACAACTAGAATGCTTTCTAAAACGTACAACATGTGAGTTTACACTGAAGCCGGCAGTGTTTTACAAATTATTCAATAAAATTTAAATCCCATTAATCATCAATATCAATTTCTAAGAACAATCAAGTACATTGCAGATGAAAAAAAAACTAACCTTTGTGAACTTTCCACAGGAGTTTTGAGAGCGTGTAGTAGAGTGTGGCAGTGAATAAGGACCCGTAAACTAACGACCGAAATTGTAAGACTGTTTCCAGCAAAAATATCACAACCAAAGGTAATAATATTAATAAATCGCTACATGTGTACAGCTTAGCATTCTCGACGACATATTCGACACCATAGCGGTTTGGGGCATGATGAATTACGTGTATTAATAATTTCCTTCCATTTACACTCTGGTGAATTGAGGTTAAAGCACTACCCGTTAGTAACGCAAACATTAATATAACGTTAACCACGAACACTTCCACGGCATAGTCAATTAAAGCAAGTCATAGTCAAGCAATTAAATCACTACCTGCAGCACAGACTACCCAAATTCCATATACCGACCCAAACAAAACGAATTTAACAACAATCAGGCCTACCAGACTTTCTGATTAAAACCGCTTATGAAGAAGAAACAGTCATACCAACGACACCAATAATAACAGATTGTGCTTGACCATGGCCAGAGGGGGCCATGGCTTGACGCATAAATCAAACTACAGGCCTAATGTCCTTCTATAAACATCATCAAGTGATTCTCTCTCAAAAATCTATCACTTCATTTATTCCAATGATTCGAATTCTATGGGAATCACCTGTCATTGTAATGCGAGAGAAAACTTGTGATTGCTGTGAATATTTGATGATTCCGAAAAATGTCAGCTGACATTAACATGCACGTTATCCCAAATGTGTAATGAACGATTATATTACTTGATACATTTATTTCTCGATGGATGGGCCTTTAAATTACATGTTTTTAATTTTAAACGACGTAAGGCTACCCTTGTTCCCTTTCGCAGATCCTAATATTGCATTGAATTTCAGTCACAATGATGATTTTGTTTTAATTCATTTTACTTGCGTGATTATTATCTACATGTCCGCGCCCTTTCATATAAATTGATTGCCGTGGCGTGATTTAAAACGGTTGAAAACAATGCGTAAAAATTGTAAAAATATTTCGTTAAATTGAAGATTAAATTTTTCATACCCTCTGCCACACAGGCATTACGTCAATGATACCGACCCCCATAGGGCAGAATTGGTGGACGTAGGCGGTAGCCATTGCGATTGTAAGCAGTAGTTGGTGTAGTCGTCGGTTCCAGTACGTAATAGAAGTAAAGGAATTTGTATACATTACTAAAATGGTTTCAACATTGAATCCTGAATAGTAAGTACTCTGCTTTTGGCTTTTAATGTTCTTATATAACATCTTATCCCAGTAATGTTGTATTTGCCTATAGTCATTTTGTATTCATTTTCGTGGAATAAAATTATCATTCGGGCTTACGTAAAGGCACATAAGAATATGGTACAATTTTAAGTAAACTGGCGGCTATATTACATATTCTTTGAAAATAAATGGTGCTTGGTGTCAAAGGTGGTGATTATGAGTCATCGTCCATGATGGATCTTTGAGTTAATATTGCGACGTATTTCGTTGTTTTGAGTTTATTGCCGGATTGTTTTCATAAGTCAAATTATTTTCATTTATGAGGCCTTACCATTCGACCCCCAATTTACCTGCGAATATCGTGTTGATGGTAAATCTTGCAGGTCAAGGTTCTTTGTGGGTGGGTTTCAATTTGCATTACAGTCACTACGGTCATTTGAGATTTTAATGTCGCGCAATCAAGAATGTGATGGGGTGAACCGTAGTGGTGATATCATTCTAATGCATTTTTTCATTTCTGCATTTAGCGACTACCTATTCAAATTGCTTCTGATTGGTGATTCAGGAGTGGGGAAATCATGCTTGCTTTTAAGATTTGCGGTAAGTCATTGACTGAGGGGCAGAATTGCCGTCGTCTTACTCAGCATGAATTCGTATCTTAAGTTTTTTTTTAACCTTTCCAGGATGACACATACACCGAAAGCTACATTAGTACCATCGGGGTGGACTTCGTAAGTTAACCGTGACCGTTACAATTTTGTTGTTCGGTAAAAAGGATGTCATAATAAACTTCTTTTTTGTTTCAGAAAATACGTACAATTGAACTGGACGAAAAGACAATCAAACTTCAAATCGTATGTTGCCAATTTTAGGTGATAATTATTGAAAGGTGTTTACTGTGAGAAATGTTAACGATTAATATTATTTTTCTTTTAAGTGGGATACTGCTGGACAGGAGCGATTTAGAACTATTACTTCTAGTTACTACAGAGGAGCTCAAGGAATAATCATCGTGTACGACTGTACAGATCAAGATTCGTTTAACAACGTTAAGAACTGGTTGGAGGAAATAGATCGTTATGCATGCGATAGTGTGAACAAGTTGTTGGTTGGAAATAAGTGCGATTTGACGCAGAAAAGAGTAGTTGCTTATTCTACGGCCAAGGTGAGTACTCTTATTTAACTTAAAAACGCATGCGCGAAAGCGCGTTTAGAAATCACTTTTATCCTTGAACGGGTGTCTTTTTTATGTGATTGATGGGTCTTGCTGCTATCACATCTTAATATATCTAAAACCGTGTAATGTTAAAGTCAGTTGCTTGTTTGCAAGAGGATATTGTTATTAAGCATGCCTTTTGTAAATCTGTATCATTAAAAACATTATTACTTTTTTGTATTGTCGATACAAATATCATGTAGTGTTGTGATATACTCTATATTATAAATGCGACCCCATTAGCTTTATCCCGAGCATTTAACAGGGCAGACTGTGTAGATCCAAATAATCTTCTGAGCAACTTTCACAATTATTATATTAGTTTTCACTTCAGGCTTCACTATGTGGAACCTCTCCACATCGGAAATAAAAATTACACTTCGTAATGGTCCACTAAATTGGTTAATTTCTTACGACCCGGGTTTCATCACATAGTGACATCTTCAGGTGATGTCACTATGTGATGAAACCTGGGTCGTAAGAAATAAACAAATTTAGTGAACCATTACAAAGTGTGACAATTATTATAATTGCAAGATGTGTTGCTGGTGTGTTGCAAGTCATCATAGTGGCATTGGTTTGCATTAATATTCATAATGGTTGAAGTATGATTCGGGTTGCTAATTAACTATTGGAACCATATGTTATCTGGTTCTCAGGTTCTTGATGCAATAACTTAGCTTTCATACTTGAGTTATGGAAAGTGACTTTGTCTTTTGATGGCAAGCAATGCATGAATTTTGTAATTTTTGGAATCTGTGCAAGTTGTAAGAAAATTTGCTCATTATTACTTGGGTTTCGCTACTGACCATTGCTCAGGGGGAAACAAGGTGCAAGCTATTAAACGGTGATGGTAAATATTTAACAATCCCTGGTTAATGTGCTGGCTTCTTTAATTTGAACCTCGCACTGAATACTCAAATCCATTATGCCACTCAGACAACTGGTCACGGTTTTCATTATTGTGAATGTGTTATCTAGACAGCCTTGGCCAGCACTGTCCTGCAATATTGTGGAATTGGATTTTAAAGGGCAATCTACTCATCGTGTTAGTTTTCACACATTTTCACACTTTCAAGGCTACAGTAAATTATTTTAATTTTAGCCAGTTAATGATGTCAGTAAAATGTTAACTTACCCATCAGGAAAAACCCTGCTTTCATGAAACCTGGTGGCTTTTGTTAAACATCGGTGGAACTCTAGGGAGAAGAAGAATCCACTAGGCTGTAATTTTAAGGGGGCTCAGGGAGGTGAGGAATAAAACCCTAAAGGAAGGTTCACATAGCATAGATACACTGAAAAGCGGAAGTAGAAAAAACAGAGTAAATAATTACATGAAGTATACACATAATCACTCGTTCACTGTGGCTTGTCATAAAAGAATGATTCTCACATGCACACTCAGGGGCTTGCGAGGATTTTTCCTTTGCCAGCGACCCATAAGTTACACAACTTTAAAAGTAGAAAAAGCCAAGAGCTAAAAAGTATCTCGCAAAAAATAGAGTTTTACCAGAAAAAAATATTTGTAATTTTGCATTTTTTTAATACATTAAGTTATATTTTTAAAGGTGAGTATTTAACTGTAACATTGACGTGTTTGGATGAAAAATTTATAGTTTATTCATTAATGAAATTGAATTTTACAATTACTTATTAATAGCTTTCTATGTGATAGTAGGTAACTTCCTACTTTGCTCTGAGATGTCATGTAATTTACTACACCATCTTGGGCTGTTGTGTAGCATCTTCATTTTATTCTAAAATATGTATACTTTCTATACATAATAAGAAGGTAGAATTGTTCATTTACTGTTAATGCATACCTGTTAAAGTGACATTTTAACACATTCTTCGATTAAGATGATGTACATATGTTCATGTTGCCATGCAATGGGAGTGCCTCTGGCAGCAGCTGAAAATCGTTATGTGATGGCAAGCGATTTTAATATAAGTGGAAAATATTGTTTCAAAGCATTAAGATGACACTTGAGCAATTTTCATTGATATTTCCTCATCCACACAAATAGGATTAAGAGCAGGCGTGGGAATGTGTAATGGGAGATCGTGGTAGCCTCTTTCCCTCGGTTGAAGAAGTACCATTCAGCAGCGTTGGATGGCGCTACTAGTACTTAACTAGTTCGTATTTTTGCCGCAGAGATAGCTCTGCATGCGGGGGAGCGGTAATTTTGAATTTTTATCTCGTATATCTTATTTTTTCTTTCCTGTCAGACATATTTAACCTTGACATAACAAACCTTGTTTCAGTTTCCACTGTAGACACGATTTAGGACATATTAAAAACAATGATAAGTTATTTTAAAACCTTGTGTACATGGTTTTACATAGTCGCGAAGGGTTTTTGGAAGAACGGCAGGCAGTTTTCAGACCACTATCATAACGTTTGCTACTATTAAGCATCGTGAGATCTTTCTGTCATTGAATTCTCAGTTGTGATAAACGCATTGATATTTTATGGTGCAAATCATGCGGTTATTGTGAAACGATATTCAAGGGAACAGAAAAAAAATTCTCATTCCCCGTCCCAGCGCAGTTGGGGAGTAAAATACATATATGGGAGGTACTGATTAAATGGATCAGAACATAAGCTACAACAGGATTGGCGTTAGGAGTAAAGTGGCTGCCTCTTTACATGAAAGATCGACGCTGTCACGTTCAATGCATACATACATCCTCGCCAAAAAAGCTGGAAGTAAAATGTCTCAGCTAGAATTAAGAAGAGAAATTGTTGAGAAATACCTTACAATGTACCCAAACGCTCCTCAGAGAAGTTGAAGACAGCCAGTTACTAACAGTTAAATCCAAAGCCATGTTGTAGTCAGCCTGCGATTGGATGGTCTACACCATTTAGTCCATCAATGAGGGAGTGTAATAAGACGAAGGTCTGCGTTATGTGGTTCCTCCATGCACACAGAATGTGTTAAGTGCAGCGTTGGATTGTGCATTGAGTGCTTTATTGAATTTCACACAAAATAACACCACGATAAAAGATGTCATTTAGTAGTTTAGAAGCTTTATTAAATTTATTTTCTATACTATTTTAAAACTTGTATTGTGCTTAATTGATTTTATGATTTCACCATGTCCCAAAGTGTTTTCCAATTTCTGTTGCTTCGTAACGCGCAGCAAGTTTTATTGAGTATTCTCTTGCATTTCGATATGCTCTGAGTTAAAAATTAAAATATTGTTGAATTTGTTTGAAAACAAATAAATAAAAATTAATTTATCACTTTTAATTTATAATTATATTACTCGAGATGTTTTCACGTAAGAGGAATCAGCCTGAAGACAATAAAACAAAACTTTTTCATTTGGAAAAATTGACCCCACAACCGCCTAGCGTGACCATATGGTCACGCCCCATAACTCTGTCGTTTTGAATCCTATGTAGCTAAAACTGTGTGATAATAGTATTTAAGTGCTCCTAATACTCATATGTAAAAATCAAGAAGATTGGACAGAAAAAATTCCTTGGCATTAATCCAACGCTGCTGAATGGTACTTTTTCGACTGTGGGGTCGAGGCCACAATGATCTCCCATTACACATGCTACCGCAAGGTTAAATATGTCTGACAGGAAAGAACAAATAAGATATATCCATATATGCAAGATAACGATTCAAAATTACCGCTCCTCCGCATGCAGAGCCACCTCTGCGGCGTAAATACGAACTAGTTGAGTACTAGTAGCGCGGTGCTGAACGGTATTTCTTAAAACGTGGAAAACAGCCTACAACGATTTTAACACGCTCATTCCTCCCCCTGATTAGGAGCCTCAAAATTTCCATAATTTTCAATGGCTGCTTTGCATGTAAATTTTCATGCAAAACAAGGTGAATTTTCTTGCTCCTTGGCTGTATTTAGTATCTTCCTTATTATATGGGCTTTATTTCAGAGTAAACCAACTACTGATGTTATTTTATTCCTTCCTTATTTTGACTTATCATCACTGTGGCTGCTGTAAATAAAACAAAAACTTTGACTCAGATCATAGAAGTGATATTTTTTTACTGTACTTGGATAAGTACTGTATTCTCATATTATTCTTCATTATAAAAAGTTCTTCAGATTTAGAAGCACTACAGATTAAATTAGAAGTGTCATCCATGAAAACTTATCATCAGTGATTACTCGGATTAGAAAGTTATTCTTTTGCAGAGAAGTACAATTTTAGGACTCATCAGATAAATGAAAAATGAGCCCTTTTCACTCAATGTAAAATTTCAACCTGTTGTAAAAGGTTACATATTTCAACCTATCATGATTGAAGGCATATAACTTCTGCCTAGTGTGTTGCTCTCTTAGCAGTGTTACTAATAGTCTACTACTAAAGGTGTATCATGATTGTCGAGTTCTACCACATCTTCATGCAATGTCCTGGGCATGGATGTTGTGGTTTTGTAATTTTCCTTTTTTGTTGGAAGGTTGAATGGTTGTTACAATGCCTTGTTCTAGGTTCTAATTAAGTATTGTTTCTGTGTTTTTTCTTTGTGCTATAAATTTGTAAAAGTTAATTAGATGAAGTAGTGAGCTCATGGTCTACCATTTCTTAAAATTAGGAATATGCTGACCAGCTGGGGTTGCCTTTCCTGGAAACATCTGCCAAGGAATCCAAGAATGTTGAGCAAGCATTTATGACTATGGCGGCTGAAATCAAGGGAAGGGTTGGGCCACCTTCCTCTGCTGCAGACACAGCCAACAAAGTTAAAATTGACCATGGTAGACCAATTGAGCCCAGTAAATCTGGATGCTGCTGAAATTAAATAACACAGTAAGTTTCATTTTCATGGCATAAAACATGGTTTGCCTTTTCCATACCACTTTGTTCTCATTTTTGCTGACATGTGCATGCTTTCAATCTTGCCATACGAACCAGTTTCAATTGGAGTGTCTCCTGTTGTTATTGGTTGTGATTTTTGTTAAAATATTCTGAATGGTGAGAATAGAAATTTTCACTCAGATTGATGCTCCTGACATATTATTACTAAATCTAGAGAATTCACATAGTTGATGTTGGTGTTTCCTGCCACTGCTGGAAGCTTAATGAGTTCAAATCATACATGTCTCATCTTAAATGCTTGAGCCATTGTCTTCATTACAAGCCTCCAATCGACATCAGTAAAATGATACCGAATCTTAACATCAGCCCTGTCCATAATTTGGTAATATGTTAATGCTTGACCAAACATCAAAGAGGCATTAATGAGGGGTGCCAAGGAGCCATAAGTTGAGATCAGGGGAACCATGTTCATTTAGATGAAAGTTATTTCAGCAGGTATTTCAAGAATATTCTTAAACTTGTCCCCAAATATGATGCAAGTGCTTCAACCTACCCAGGTGCCCATTGTGGATTCAGAGAGCCTTTGAAGGAATGTCAAGGTCTTGCTGAAATTCATAGTGAGAAGTGGTAACTTTATTGGTTATAGTCCTTAGAGCAAATTTTGGGGATCTGGGTTAGAATCCCAATTGTGGCAAATTTTTTTTTCACTGAATTTCTTACATTCATTTGTCTCATAGCTAGTGACTACCGCTTAAGTTTTGCTAGCATTTTAATTCACTTGAGACAGCAAATTGTAATTATTCGGAAGAGTGACACATTTAAATTTACCGCCTGGGCACAAAACTACTTTTTTCAATGTTAAAACTTCTCAATTCTTGGCGTTATCTCTTCTGATGGTGTCACTACAATTTAATTCTCCATCTCCAGAAATTATTTTCATGAACATGTCTTTGGTTGAGAAACAGTATCATTTTTAGGCATGGCATTATCTAGGTTACTCTGGATGTTCCAAACTATGTTTTAGCTTCATTAGTTGATTAAAGAGTCTGAATTAGGTTAGTAGGGTGACTAGAAGGGATTTTTCCTGACTGAACATTTGTAAAACAATCATTGCCATTTTGCTGGTCCCCCTTAACACCCCTCACTTAGTAGAACTTCAAGTTATTGGATCCTCTAATTTATATAATGCAGTGGTAGTTGCAAAGAATCTCTTGCTGCTCACATGAATCACATGGGAGGCAGATGAAAAACTTACTGATGAGTTACCCAATTAGTGTTTTTGCTTTTATTGCAGTAATTATAAAAAAGAAGGTACTACACAGGAGTGTGGGAAAAATGTTGAAAAGGGGAGGAGAGGCTGTTCCTGTGACTGAGAAAGCTGTGCTAAAGTTAATTTGTGAATATATTTTCACCCAAAGAAGAGGAAAAGGATGAAGATGCTGGGGGAGGGAGTGGGTGTGCATGAGTGAGTGTGTGAAACAAAGACAAGCTTTTGCCCTGTGCTGCCCTTCTGATGAAAAGTGGAGTTAAATATAACTGGGTTTCAGATGTTCATATCTCTTCTGAGAGGTGCTGCATATAGGAAAAGTAACTGGATCCGTATTATTCCAGCTTAACCACAAATGAAAAGCCAGGTGCATACCATATGCTCATCTCGTCAAGTGGTCATTGATGCCAGCAGATACGAACTATCTGAATTTCCCCATAATGGAAGTGTCACAGAGGAACTCTAGAGTTTTGTTTATTTACTTCTCCATAGCATTCACTGTGTAGATAACTTAAAAAAAACAGTGCTGTCCTTGAATGCTTTTTCAGGAGTAGCCATGTAAGTGTTACTATCCTTCTGAGGGAAGGATCTAAATTTGTATTTAATATTGATATTTCTATGCAGTTGTAAAATATATACATTCTTTACACTCGTATCTGATAAAATCACAGAATGATTTTTCTTTGCAATGCCTCATACGAATGCAGAATTTGTTGGTGATGTGAACCTAAACGAAAGTTTTGCACTACTTTTGGCTTACTCAGTTATTTTATAATTGATGCTACAGTGTTTTGAGGCAGAGGAACTTTTTATTCCCTGCATAGCTAAGAAAGAAAAAGGGTAGATAAAAGTTTTGTCATTCCATAAACACATAAGGCCATAGCAACATGTTTAGCTCATTGTAAGTGTTTCTTCTGAAAATAAATGTTCCCAGTATAGATAATTTTTGAGCTCCATTTAATTCTCATTATGAATGGTAAAGGGCTTGTTTATATCATGTAATAGTTAATTTTTTCAATTTACTTTTCAAAATTTGCCAATTTTATTAAAGTTATTTCTCACTGATTTATGCTTGTTAACTTGTGTTATGTGGTTATATAAAACATTGTAAATACATGAAGGTAGCTGTTTAATTTCCTGTATTTATTTCATCTAGTGCATTTTAGCCAGAATTTTTTTCCTCAATGTTAAGCTGTCACTCGTTTTTAGCCCTGAAATTACTTCCATTAACTTTTTATTACTGCAATGAAAATGAAGTATTTTAACCATATTCTAGTAATCTTTTGTAATCAAGATGTAATCAGGGCTAAAACTAGAGGCACAGTGCCTTTTATGTGCTGTTGTAAATGGGAGCTAAAATCATTCTCTTTTGATAGTGATCGTTTTGAGTGATAAAGTGCTTTGGTAACTCCTGTTTTATTGGCATTATCATACTTTTCCAGTGTGCTAGCTGTAAGCATTGAGTTTATTAAAGCATTAATTTAGCATTAATAATGTTAACATTATCAATTGTGTTAGGTAGATCATTTTTTATGTTATTTATTTTTGTCATTCCGTAACATATTAAATTGGTCCTATTGATTTCTTGAACATTTTACTTCTTTGATTGCCGGGTTGCATAAGAAGTCCTGTGTATCGCTGTCAACCCTTGCATCAGCATTGGGCTCGTATTTTTTATTGCCTGTTCTGGTAGATAAAAAGTTTGAAGACACTCATATTTTTCCCTTCCTCCAATTTGTCATCTTGTTCTCAAGTTGACAGCAATGAAGCATTAAATTTGAGAAGGGGCATATTCAAGTTACATATTTAGGTTTCAACCTCCACTCACACCTTCATAACAATTATGAAAACTGCTGCCATGCACTCTTTAGTAACTGTCTCATTCAGATCAAAACTAAAATGTTTTAACTACATGATATCTTACAAATATCATTAAAAATATTGTCTTGTTTACATTTACATGGGTGATTTGGTCATTCATTGAGCACTTTTTCTTAAAATGTATTGATGATCATATGTCTGTACGTTACTCAAGGTGTGGACGCTATCAATCTTTCATTCAAGAGTGGATAGATGAGTTAAGAAAAAATTTATCGAGAGTTATAAGATCTATCTACTGTCTTCATGAACCTGATTGGTGATTTTGGGTCACTATATGCGACCTCATTGTTGAAGTATGATAATTCTTAATTTAGGTTAAGTTCAATAGATAATTCCAGAAATTTTAATGCATGAGCCTGCAGCAGGGAAAATTTTTTAAGTTTTGGGATGTCACATGCTTCAATGTTAATTAAAGTTTAGCATATCTCCTCTGCTGGGGGTTTCTTGTAGACCAGTGTTTCCCAACCGGGGGTACATTTATGTGGTACGTGCTTGGTGGTTTAAAAGGCATGCGAAAAAGTTTCATATTGGTGTATATTGTTAACACATTTGCGTACATGGAGCTGAATCCAGATGCATGGATGGGAATGGGATAAGGGTGGGCGCTACAAAAAAGTTGGGGAGTTAGTTTTATTTACTTGAAAAGATTTATTTGGAATCCAGAGGCAGGAAGAAGTTTGTATCATAATCAGGTACATTTTAGATGATCAACTGGGGTGTCAGATTTAGTTCAATTTGGAAAATTGCGATTGCGATTTTTCAGTGTTTATGAATATGATTAGGAATTAGTTAACAGTAAATGAATAACAGTGAGTGACATTCACAAATGATTTATACAGTTTTTAGTTTTAATTCCAGACTGACAATCATTTTTTGAGCTCTAGCAGAGGCCCTTGATATTTTATCTAGTTCTACTCCAGCTCTCCTGTGTTTAATTATTCGAAATTGTCCTAACCCTATTGGTCTGAGTTTTTTCTCTTCACATTCATGAAAGTAGTGTAGCCATTAGATTAAATCTGCTTCCTGAATTATGACTGGTTTCACCTACATTTAAAATTGATCGTTTAGAGATCTATGAAGTTATGGAATTCATAACTTTATGTTGGTCAGAATAACTAAATATTGCTTATGTAATTTATTTCTAAAAAGTTACTGGTTTGATCATTAGATTATTCCCTAACCTTTGTGACAATATTTGGGGATAGCCTGCCCTCTACATTCATGTACTCGTAGCTTGCGACAAACTGCTGTGGACAGTAATGAGGGAGGGTTAATGAGCTGCAGTTAGACTGGTATAACCAATTGGGATTAAGGGTCACTTAAGATGAACACCACATGCACTGAAGAAGGCATGTATCACTTAAATGGAGGATGCGATGAATAAAGGAAACATTTTCCCAGCTAAAGAATCAAGGCAATTAATGAAGCCTTTCACAGATGTAGTGTGTGTCAGACAGCCATGGAAGGGCTAGGTTGGAAGCTGCTTGGTACAAATAACTAAATAAATCCAATTGATACTAGTTTCAGGGTGAGATAGAGGATATTTTAACCCCATACTTAGTTTCTAAAACTCTCAGAAGGGGTGAGTCAGAGAGATGAATTAATGAATTACAAAATTTTCTTCCCTTACAACATTTGTGACTACAATAAATTCAGATACAGAAATACACTGTTAATATCCAATCCAAAAAAGACATCAAAATCACAAAATATATTTACAGGCATTCATTAATAAATTCACTTATAGTAAGCTGTACATGCTAAAGCTTTTATTAATTTTACCTTGATAAAGGAAGAGGGAAAGATTTTACATGATTTGTTAGTGTATTGAAAATGACAGAGCGAGTACGATGAGGACCCTTCAGGGCTAGAGACATGGTGACTGCTAAGGTGAACATCACCTTTGGTGAAAGTGTGATGGTAATGCAATTCTTTATTTCTTGAAATTATAGGTGATTTTGCTTGACAAAAGCCACACATTTTAACCCATAACCCTGCAAGTGCCAATATTGGCATGCCATTTGGTGCTTCTCATTGCTGATAGTGCCATTTTTGGCTGAGACATCACAAGAAAACTTTAAAAGGGCCAATTTAAATTTGACAAGGGGGGACTTAGAAGGACATTTAAATTCAGCTTTTAAAGGTTAAAGAAGGAAGAGTTGGTATTTTAATATGTTACTATGCATGCAATTGAAGCACAATCTTAGAACTTAAATAAAAATCCTGTACCAACCTCTTCTAGATTTAACTACATCGTAAGTTCTGAAAATAATTTTTTTTGAGTTTTGTTGATTTTTAATGGACTTAAATACAACAATGAATGATGTAAAATATGCCTGTGATTCTTTTTAGGATTCCTTTCAAAATGCAACTTTAACATTCATAAATTATAGGAGATCTGTGTGTATGGTTGAGGTCATATGAAATGTTGGAATAGCTGTTTTCATGATGTACACATATAGAAGGATATTTTCTTGGGGTTAAAAAGAAATAGGAGCCTACTTTGTCAAGCCATGTCTAGAGCAAGGGGATTTATGCATTTTCGATCGTAAAATTATGCACTCAAATTTGATCTAATTATGCGGATAAGAAAAGGCCGTTATGCATCTTTTATGTGGGAAAATTTCCAAAACTAGGCGAAATTATGCCAAACAAATTAATTTTTTGGTGCTTACGTACGCACAGTATACAGCTTGTACTGACTCATACAAGTTTCCCTAAATGGCCATTTGCTATCTTCGCCAAATCTTCCTCAAAGCACTTCATCATATTGATAAAAGCATAAACATATACTAACAGGACCGATATAGAGGAAGTAAACTGATACTGCCTGAAAACAGTAAAATAACAGAACCTTTTTACTGTCAGTTGTATGAAAAATTAAAATAATTACATAGTTACACAACATGACAGAGATATCTTTGTGTAAAATGGACTAAAATAACTACATATTTCTAGTTAATGATCTGTGTATATACCACTCATTCAAAACATCATATATCACAATACTAGTGTGTTTAAAATAAAATTTTGGAACAAAAGCATCTATCATTACAGCATCACATTAAAAGACTAGATTGCTGTTTTCAAAATATTTCTTTTTAAAGAGTGAAAAGTAACTTCAATATACAAAGTTTGCACCATCACAAAATGGTAAACAAATGTAAGATCAGTGATACTCTTCATTCATTAATCATTTGCCAGTGTCACTATCATTTTCAATTATCATACCATCTGCAAATGAAAGACGCATAAGTGTAGCTCTGCAGTGGACAGACGTGCATGGAGTATAGCGTAGCAGTGAGTAGGAAATACCCCTATATCCTATCTGCGTGCAGCATGACACTTAATGCTCTTCAGGCCTCGAAACTTGCACAGAAAATTTCCCGGGGCCTGAAAATGCCTTTTTAACATCAAAGTGTGACAATAATAGCATTTACCATCACATTATGGGCAATTATGCGGGAGAATTTGGGTATGCTCCAAATACCTCGCGATTGTGCATTTTTATGCGATTGAATTTAGGTCAGATTATGTTAACACGTCATAAATATCATTTTTGGTGCATTTTGTATGTTTCTGAGAAATTATGCAGTCTCATAAATATCCTAGCTCTAGCCATGTAGTAGAAACTAGGAGTAGATAGAAAAGTTATACATCTTGTCCTCAAGGAACAAATGGCACTGGTCAGTAGAGATGTGCCACTCTGAAAATTACCGAGGTAATTTTCATAAATTACAGCAGTACCTTTCGTAAATTACCGTGCCCCTTGAAAATTACCATAATTTTCTAGATAATTCACCTATGCGAGAGATAATTTTTCACACAAATAAATTCCCAACATGTTCTTTTAAGCCAAGTTCACATTTCCTATGTGTTTAATAATAAATTGAGGCATGTACAACTCATTTTTGGAATATTTTACTTAAATTATAACATTATAAGAGCATTAGAATATTCTTCTTGAAAATTTCTCATACTTTGACAAAAGAAAGCCAGATTGCGTGTTGCTGCCGTAGTTCTTTTTACAATTTAAAAAATTTCTAATAGATTAATGTTGTATGTATTAGGTATGGCTTAAACATCGTTATTCCCTTCCTATTGCTATTGTCTTTCTTATTTAACCATACATTTGCTGTTAAATGCTTAAACCTAAAAAATACTGGAAAATTACGGTAATTTTCCCATCTCTACTGGTCAGGGTTGCAGATGTAGAGGCAGAATAGACAGCTATAGGTAGCAGAGTGTGCCAACTACTATCTATGCTTCAAAATGTAAACCCACTATAATGGTCAGGGAAGCATGGGATGAGATAAAGGTAGGAAATGAAGTATGCTAAGCATCAGTTAGCCAAGGATCTATGTAAGTGAAAGGTATGGAATGGATGTCAATCATAAGAAGATAAAGATAATGGGATTTTCTTGGGACAAGGAAGGTGGTGTGAAATGTTGATGAGAGGGAGGGGATAAATTGGAATGTTGGAGCAGGAAACGCATTTGAGGAGTATTTCGAGGAAATGGGTTAAGTAGTGGTGATGTAAAATGTAGAACTGCACTTGCCTAGGAAGTACGTTTTTCAAAGAAAGGAGTCAGATAAATTAAAATGTGTGGTTAAACTGATAAGGACCATGGTGATGTGTGGTGAGCATCTTTGGATTAATTGAGAAGTAGATGTGTTTAGACAGGAGGCTTTTGAGAGGTGGATGTGGAGCAGAATCGAGAGGCTAAGCTATGTAGAGGAGAATGCAGACACGTGTTACAGGTTGTATTGATTATAGAATGAGGTAAGGAAGTTGGAATGGAAAAATCGATGACTCCAGGAGCCACCTACATGACATATGGCTGGGGTGTCAGGTCACCTGTAATAATGGAGGGGAGGGATGAAAAGTGAAGCATGTCTACGAAGTGTCATATTCTGATTTTTTGTGGACATTAATAGTGTATAGGAAGGAATAATGTACATAACTGATAATTATTATACGTATATCTCTTCTTTTGCAGCTTCAGTTACAAGGGTATATCAGGTGTCACGTACCTGACCCCTGTAGTGTCAGGCTAAAATAATATCCTACATGTCATGCTGGCACTCAAATGATCAGGAGGAATGGAATGGAGGGTTTCAGGGTGACCCAATGATAAAGTAAATAAAGACACAATGTCTATCCAAAAACCTACTTATATGGAACACCAAATGCAAAAATGAGACACCCAATAGGCAGTAGCATACGCAGGATTGACTTCTGGGGGGTGTTTTGACTTCTGGGGAGGGTTCATATATACCCTCCCCAGTTCATCATAAATGATATTTAGATTATTATTCACTAAAGCAATAATTAAATTAGCATTCTCTTTTCGTGAAGATAATTCAACTATATTTTTCAGCCCAATAAGCAAAATTCTAAATGCTAGTTTGGGTAAACATGTTTTTGGGAGGGGTTTAAACCCTAAACCCCCCATCCGTACGCCACTGGCAATAGGTAAGATAGACCAATAGAATCCCTAAAGGCTGTTTTACATGTTGAAAGATATTGTACTTACTAGCGAATGTACATGAGATTGTATTTTTATCTCAAGAAAAGTAGAACAGGTTCTATTTTCTGTACAGGCATTGAGACATTCCCACAAGCGTTCATACAATTTACTGCTTTACATGATACGTTTTGCCTCATGCAAGAGTTCACGGAAGAGCTTGTGCAAACAAATGTACAATGTAAAATGGCCTTTAGACCCATATAACATTCCCAATGAATTAGACTTCCTATTTATATACAAACAAGAATTCTAAGAATCTTAAATCCTCACAAGAGAACTAAAGTTCGTCCAAGATAATAGTGCAGTCGACAGAAATGTAGCCAATTTGAGAACACGTCCAATGCTATTTTGGAAATGGAATGGCATGACTGAAGAATCCATGATGGTGGCCTTTGTTTAAATCACAACTGTGAAAAAGGTTGCTTACTTTTCATTTCTTTAAAAGTCAAATCAGTATATTTCAACTGCTATTATCTTGAATGGACTATAAGTAGTTTGATACTATTTTTAAATTTTTGGGCCTGTATAACATGGTTATTTTTCACATACAAGTCTGGGAATCATTCGAGCAATAGCTTTTCAATGACGGTGAGTATTAGCAGCTTACGCCATCATTTTCCCTGTCAACCCATCATTTTTACTTGCTGTAACTGAAAGCATCATTTCCATTATGTTCATGATCCTCATTTCATTTGAATTCACATGTGGCATACACATTACCTTTTTGCTGCCGTGTACTTAGATTAGCTGTAGCTCATTTCACATGTGTGTGTTCAGGACAAGGAGAGATTATGGTCATTCATAACACCTAATGATTATCATTTTTCCTATTTTACCAGGAACTATATTATTACTCCCCTCCCCCCATCCTGCATCTGCATTCCCCTTAATATAGCCCTGGTTCAGGGATGGAAAACAGGACAGCCACAAGTGATGGAAAAATGGATTGGGATCCCTATCATTGCCACTATCACTGAATATGATGGCGTCATTTGAGCTGTCAACGTGCCACTATCGCTGAACTTGTAGATGAAAAATGACAGTGATTTATATTGGTGTACCTTCTATAGTAACTGCTCTTCTTATCACTGTTACATATGATATGACTTATCGGATGTTCTCATGAGTACATCATTGTATTTCTGAAAGTCCTATGAATCTATAAATATTACAATTGAATACATCTAAATTTCAACTATCATAGGACACATAATAATAACAACTTCATCGGTAGGCACGACACCTGTCCATTGTCATAAATAATGTGCACATCCCAGATTCGAAGCATGGGAAGCTTCACCTGTCTATGCCAAATCTACCACTAGCAAAGGAGATCAATTTGTACCCGAGGTCATTATGTCTTTAGGGAAGAGTACGTGAGTACCATCAGCAAGGCAACCCATGTTGCAAAGCAAGCCTGCTGCAGGCTTGTCAGAGTGAAAGCCTGCAGCAAGGTTGCTATTGCAACTCATATGGTCCAATTTTTCTGCAAGACTACTACCTACAGCACCTTCACCACGGTTCCTGCAAGGCTCCGCATCAAGTTGCAAGACTCTCACAGCACCTTGCCGTGATAAGATTGAGCATTGCTGAAATATTACAGCTAGGTTTGCAAGATTATCACCCTACCCACTAGATGAGAGCAATGTTGCACCGACCTTGCACATCTCTGCAGAGATTGCCAATGTTGGCATTTTTATAGAAAGCTTACACTAAATTTGGCAATCTTTGCCGACTCTATGCTAGAATTATGCAATGTTAGGGCGACCTTGCATGCTATGTGGAATATGCGAGGGATTGAATTTCTTAGAAGTGATAATGAGAGCCTTAGGAAAACTCATGCTATGAAATGGTCAAACAAGAAGCTTAGCTTACCTTACCATAACTGCCTATATGCCATTATGGTAAGGTTATTTATGAGAAAGTGCCCTCACACTATGGGGTTTTCATTCTTCAGGTTTCAATCATCTTTTAATGTTCTACCTTGAAAGGAGCAACGCATTTTTAAACGACAAATTCTTTATCGATGAACCCCATCGCGGTCCCGAGGCCGGCCATAGATACTTATCAAAACTACACTGCAACTCCTACGACGCCCTCTGGTAGCATCAAAGGATGACTCCATGGAATGGGAAGGTTCACTCGGTTCCGCCGTATCGCTATAGGATCCCTATCCTTTCTCCCTACTTAAGAGCCAATGATCAATTTCGTTCGATTGAAAGTTCAGTTTTTATTGTTTCGAAAGATTTATTAAAACGTTCACGTTTGAACAGTTGCCTACGTTTGGATGACGAACGTCCTATGTATTTCACGGCCAGATATGAATGGATGAATCAGATTTATTTACTCCCCTACGGCAATTAACCCCCCAATCACCAACCAATGACCCACCGCCTCCACCACATTCCGAAGTCTAACATAGGGTCCTCACCCCACCGCTCCCCTTCGCGTGATAACCCAATCACGCGAGGTGCACGCCCTACGGTAGTGTTTTGTTTAATGTTAAAAAAACTAACAAGCAGACGTTTTGTGGAATGTTTCCTTTTTTCTGAGTGCAGTCACCGAATTCATCTGTAATTAACACATTATAAGTAAAGAATTTTGATTAATTTGAAACCAGAAGGTCAATTGTTACTATGGGACTCCCTATCGCTGGTAGGTAATCCCCGCCACTCAAACGTCGCCAAACTTAAGATTCAGATAGTAAGGCATTATCTGTCATCTATCTTATCACTGATTTTGTTAAGCTTCATAGCGTGAAATTTAATGAACTGTGGAAGATAAAGAAGACTTCCTATTCGGAAAGTCTTGAGTCAATTGTTGGAAATTTTGTTCTTAATTATTGAGTATGGCGTGTCTATCCCTACCATTTAGGTTAATATGTTTATATGAATATGCTTTTTTGCCCAAAAATTTGGAATTATAATCTATTTTACGAGTTTGACTTTGCCTTTTTGCCAATCACGGTGTTACCGCATGCGAGTCTGTGAAGGCCCGTTTATAAAATAAGTGCGCAGACCTTTCAAAATTAATTTCTCTTTGTGCATTTAGGTCGCCGTCTCTAATTAAAATGGGAGACGAGGACTCCTCCCCAGACACGCCCCCATCACAAGGATCTCTGGGTCGTGAATCATCTAGAGGAAATAAAGTGTGTGGAGTATGTGGTGATCAAGCCCTCGGCTACAATTTCAATGCCATCACATGTGAATCATGTAAAGCATTTTTCCGTCGCAACGCCTTAAGGAACAAGGTATGTCGATACATTTGCAATTTAATTCATAAAGTTGCGATTAAGAAAGAAACAAAAAAACCTTATTAGCAACTTATTTCTAATCCAACGCTTATGTTTGGCATTGGGAAGAAATAGAAAACAATACCTACATATCGTGTTATTCTGATTGACAGCATGACCCATGAATCTTTCACTCGGTGTATCTTCCATTCCTATGTTGTAGAGGTACATACTTCTTTACCTATGGTAGTGGCCGTGTAACAGCCCTACGTGATTCTCAATGTCCTTCTATCTAATAATAGAAGTTTTCTTTGCACAAATAAGAGTATGGTCCACCAATGGACCTTTTAGCTTGCCTTGTCAGGCCTGGTATACTGATTGCCACATCCGAAGGTGGTGGGCTGTAGCTCAATCCTTGATCTCTGACTTCATAACGCCAGGTGTAATTGGTACCATTGGCTTTCCAGGGGCGGTTTGATTTTTTGATTGCTACTTTCCAGTAGTCTAGGGGGTAAGGAATATCTCAAGTAAACATTTCTCCCTTGAAACTCAATTGAAACAGGGCTGAAACTCCCTTGAATCACACTGCCTTGCTTCTCTGCTGAAACTGCCTTGAAATTGAAACAAAACCAAGGGAGTTTGGAAGTGGGGTGGCAGCAGTTAAGCTGTGCAATAAAATCCCTTGCAACTGCACTGGCACAGAGGCCACAGACCCTTATAAAAATAATGGGCTGGCACACCCTTGCTGCCTAATGACCTGGCACTCCCTTGCTCTCTCCACTGAAATTCCCTTGCTCTCTATACTGAAACTCCCTTGCCCACTCCCCTGAAACTCCTTTGCCCTCTCCCTCCCAAAATTAAAAAAGGAAATTTGCATTTTAAAGACTATGAATGTCAGTACTACGCGATGGCAAGCTTAATTGTATTCAAATATCTTACGTTACACCTTACCTAACTATATAGTCTATCTCATATCTATATAACTATATCTATATTGCACGTCCTACTATCCTAAGGCTCCACATGCATTTTCTCACACCTGTCACAGAAACTTCTGCGTCATGAAAGCCTTATATATGTTGCCGCTTCCGAGGAATAATGTGACTTCGAGAACTAACTTTTAAATGGCAATTCTGTGATAATCTGAGGAAATACCATAACATCACGATGACAATAATGTGGCATTAATTAATTTAAACCTATATTGCCACATGGTATGACTATTATTGCAATATTACTGAGAATAAACAAGATTTTTTCCAATTTCCTCACGTTTGTTCACGTTTAAATCAAGACGTAACCAAGGGGACATGTATAAACTTAAGTACCAACTTAGGGCGGGGGAGGAGGTCGCCTTAAAACCTATGGTGGGTAACAAGGGAGAGGGGGGGATTCTCTCAAAGTAACGTAGCTGTTACAATGCGCCTGTTTATGTTTCTTATTCGTCAACATCGCGTCGACAATACTACAGAGTTTAACATGATGAAGGGTGTGCGGGGTGTTTCATACACCCCAATCTTCTACTATAACTTAGTGTAACTGAACTCTTGCTTCTACAATGTTGCAAGTCTTCATACCATCAAATTGATAACATTTTAACCTTCTCGCTGGTTAAGGTAGATTGAGCTAAAAATCACTTCTCCTAGAATTTGATGAATTTGGTCTCATTTTAAGGAAAAAAAACTCATCTTTCCAATGATATCAAAATTTAAACCCCTTGCCGAACTACTCTTCAAGTAATTTGCCCGAAAATGCAAGCTGTTTTACATGGGATAGATTATGGCTGTGTGCTCCAGAGGGAGAATATTTAAAAAAATTGTAACTTCTAGCACCTAAATTTCCTCAAAAAACTAACGGTGTATAGTTTACATGTTTTCTGAACTATTTATAAAAATTAATCTACTACTCACCGAAGTAATTTTTACAGAATCGCAAAAATACCTGCTGTTTTGAAGGGTTTTCATCCACACAGTGTGAGAAAATGAGTCAAGTCACTTATGTAGTTTTATTTTTATAATTACTGAAAATTTGGTCACATATAACTTTATTATAGCGTCATTAATATAACAATATTTATTTCATACTTCTTACAGATGCTGAAATAAAAAAATAAAATTGGATATGGTCTCCATTATGACTAGGGAACTATCTCACTCAAACCACCTGAAAAAGCGACCTCGCGACAAAAGTTTTCTATCAACCTATCCCTATAAATAAACTCACTTAATACTTGAGAAAATATTTTTGAATTGAAACTTTCATTTGTAGAGACACCATTACATGTCAGTGGGGGGGGGGGGGTTGGGAAAAATACCCCAAGTAGCAAAAGAATGTTGAAAAATGATTTTAAAATGATTTTAAATAATTTTAAAATCAAAATATCATAAGATTTCTAAAATCATGAGTTTTTCAAGATTTTAAAATAATGTATGATATTAAAGTTCTGTATCCTGTCATCACAATTTGTTGATAACATATATATGCATATATAGGAAGTACTGAGACATTTATTTGCATGAAAAGTCTTTTTTTAATATTTCATGTGAAAATAATATGCGAATATTATTTCAAAATCATTTCAAAATTATTTCAAAATTATTTTAAAATTATTTTAAAATATTTTTAAAATGATTTATAAATATTCTTAAAATGATTTCAAAACTATTTTAAAATATTCTTAAAATGATTTTAAAACATTCCTAAAATGATTTTAAAATTATTTTAAAATATTTTTAAAATGATTTAAAAATATTCTTAAAATGATTTTAAAATTATTTTAAACATATTAAAAATTATTTTGAAATAATTTTAAAATTGATAGATTTTTGTAATTAATTTCCGCTGTACACTAAATTATTGTTATGCTTTCATTGGTACATTCATCAGTTTTCTCATTTCCACATTCGTAACATTGATTCTACATGCATATTCACGTTCGTAACATTTCTGCAAGTAAGTTACGTCTTCATTGAAATGTAAAAAACGTGTGGAAATTGGAAAAAATATTGTTTATTCTCATTAATATTGACTTTATATGCATGTTATGTGGCAACATAGGTTTCAATTAATTAATACCTGAAAACTGTTATCGTGATTGAATGGTACATTTCCTCAAACTATCACGGCATTGACATTTAAAAGTTAGTTCTCGCAAACACATTTACGCACGGGAATGGCAGTATATATACAGCTTTCTCGGAGCGTTTCTCTAAGTTGCGAGTAGGATATGACGTAGGTAGATGCGAGATAGGTAAATCTTAGGTAATGTGAGATTGTAGTTGAGTATATAGGGTTCGGAGATAGGTTATATAATGTTGTCTTTGGGTATACACCATTTTTTTTTGCAGTTTGAAGCGATCGTGAACACGCTTGTGCAGTGCTCCTGACACCCGTTTGCCACGCATCCGACATTCAAAAAAGGGAAGTTTAGGAGTGCTAGATGAGCTGCAGCAGCTCCCTCGCGGTAGCTGCAGCGCTACTGCGCAGCGCATCAGATGCACATCTGCAGCATTTTGTGTTTACTGGGTAGCTTCTTAAAGAGTTAAACATATTTTAAACTTATGTTAAAATCATTTTAAAATTATGTTAAAATCATTTTAAAATTATGAAAAAAAAATTTTAAAAGCCTAAAAAGAGAGAGTTAATATGTTTTCAAAATAAATTTAAAATGATTTTAAAATTGTTTTAAAATATTTTTAAAATGATTTAAAAATATTCTTAAAATGATTTTAAAATTATTTTAAACATATTAAAAATTATTTTGAAATAATTTTAAAATTGATAGATTTTTGTAATTAATTTCCGCTGTACACTAAATTATTGTTATGCTTTCATTGGTACATTCATCAGTTTTCTCATTTCCACATTCGTAACATTGATTCTACATGCATATTCACGTTCGTAACATTTCTGCAAGTAAGTTACGTCTTCATTGAAATGTAAAAAACGTGTGGAAATTGGAAAAAATATTGTTTATTCTCATTAATATTGACTTTATATGCATGTTATGTGGCAACATAGGTTTCAATTAATTAATACCTGAAAACTGTTATCGTGATTGAATGGTACATTTCCTCAAACTATCACGGCATTGACATTTAAAAGTTAGTTCTCGCAAACACATTTACGCACGGGAATGGCAGTATATATACAGCTTTCTCGGAGCGTTTCTCTAAGTTGCGAGTAGGATATGACGTAGGTAGATGCGAGATAGGTAAATCTTAGGTAATGTGAGATTGTAGTTGAGTATATAGGGTTCGGAGATAGGTTATATAATGTTGTCTTTGGGTATACACCATTTTTTTTTGCAGTTTGAAGCGATCGTGAACACGCTTGTGCAGTGCTCCTGACACCCGTTTGCCACGCATCCGACATTCAAAAAAGGGAAGTTTAGGAGTGCTAGATGAGCTGCAGCAGCTCCCTCGCGGTAGCTGCAGCGCTACTGCGCAGCGCATCAGATGCACATCTGCAGCATTTTGTGTTTACTGGGTAGCTTCTTAAAGAGTTAAACATATTTTAAACTTATGTTAAAATCATTTTAAAATTATGTTAAAATCATTTTAAAATTATGAAAAAAAAATTTTAAAAGCCTAAAAAGAGAGAGTTAATATGTTTTCAAAATAAATTTAAAATGATTTTAAAATTGTTTTAAAATATTTTTAAAATAATTTTTTCATAAGATATGGTTGGACTATGGTTGTCAACGAAGGGAGGTGGGGGAGAGGGGTAAAAATCACCGAAAACGGTTACGTAGTCTATGTACGACCCCTAAATTGCAGAAATGTTGAAAGGAGAAAATAGCTGAATGTATGTACCAATAAACACATAGAAATAACATAATGTATTACTGATATTAATAACGCAAAGATCTCAGTGAAGTGTTTGCTGGTTGAACTATCTCTCCGATTCGTTTGCAGGCTTCCCATTTTTGCCAAAATTTCGGGTGAAGGAGGGACCACGTGCTAAACACACCGGGTAGATGCTTCTTAAAATTCTTGTTACTGAATGGATCATTGAGCACAATAGCAAGAAAACCCTAAGCCTGAAAGAGCAAGAGGGCATTTCTTCGGGAGGCACTCAAACTCGGAGTCCGAGCCTCAGCGTCAAAAGTGACTGAACCCTTCACCGCGGGTGGTTTATGACACCAACTGACCAGTCGCACAATAGATTATAACTTCTATAAGTTACCCATAAATCGAAGAATTTTGTTCGTCTTTTTGTTGCACTATTCACGCTGATGAAAATGTTTTTTTCATCGCAGTTATACAATATAGAATAACCATTTTACGTGCTTTAGTACTATAATGTATGTACATTAAACTGGCTTGGTTTACTAAAGTGCATAAAATGGTTAATATCTATCGTATAACTGCGATGAAAAAACCTTTTTCATCAATGTGATTAGTTCAAGAAAACGTCGAACATAATTTTACGATCTATGTTTAACTTTTAGAAGTTATAAACTAGAGTGTGACTGGTCAGTTGCTGCCATAAACTGCCCACAGTGAAGGGTTGGGTCGCTTTCGACCGCATGGCTCGGACTCCCAGAGTGGCCTGGCCTGGGCCAACTGTCAGTTCAGTGGCAGTGGAGCACTCATGCAGCAAGAGAGAAGGAGTTCAGTTAGGTTGGGAGTGGGGATACCTAAATACTGCAGCAGCTGAGTGGCAAGGCAATAAAATGACGTGACAAGGGAGAAGGAGTGGAGTTTAAAGGATGGCCTGTCCTGGGCCAACTGTTCAGTTCAGTAGCAGTGGAGCACTCACGCAGCAAGAGAGAAGCAGTTGTATTTCAATGGAGTAGCAAGGGAGTGTAGTAGTAGAGTTTCAGTTGACCACAGTTTTTCTTGTTGAGGCCAAGGCAGTGCAGTTCAGTTGCAAGGTAGTTTCAAGCCAGTTTTCACCCATTCAGTGGAGTTTCAGTCCATAATCAGTTGAGTTTCAAGCGAGAAATTTTTACTTGAGATCTTACGCCGGCCCAGGTGGCAGCGGGGTCAAGTCCTCGCCTGCCATACCAAAGGTTGCTGGTTCGAATCCTGCCTAGTTAGAAAATTTTTATCTCCCAGGGCATGGTTGTTTGTATTTGTAATAATATATCAAATTGGAAGTCATTGGCTTTGGCTGATGCCAATAGAGAAATTATTATTATCACCATTATTTTCTATTTTCCCTGGAATAAGGGAGGGAGGGCCACCCCAAAATATTAGGCTGCTATCGTCCCGGCACTCTCCACTGAGAGTATCCCAGGATTTGTAACAAAGGACCTAGATGATTGGCGATTAGCTCTAGTGTCAATATCCTGTATTTAGTGCATGGTGGGGAAGACTGACAAGGGCTCGCTGCAGATTATTCTGATGTACTTACTTTTGGAAATTTTCCGTGGCCGTGAATGAACGATAGCTGCTGGCGAAATAATTCGGAACTCCCAAAAATAACATACTTACAGAAAAATATAATGGGCACAAGTTGGGGCGAAGTAACATAGCCAATGGCGTTGCTGTCACGGCATCGCGGATGCCACTTATTGCCGGCGTGCTCCACAAACATTTGGCTTGTAAAGCAGAAGGTAAAAACACTCAATAATCCTGCTAGCCTTCATACACAGAAAAGGTGAAGTGGAAAGATATTTTAAATTTGAAGCTCAAGAAAGATATGTCTTTTGCTAATCATATTCCAAAGTTCAGCATTTGAATTTGTACTGGGCGTAGTTGCATATGCCACAGGAGATTTTTTAAAAATAATATTATAATAATACATTATATATTTTATTTGCCCAATTGACACTACATAGGATAAAATCACTTAGAAAGTGAATAAGGCACGTCAAAAAAAGAAAAAAGAAGTTAAAATTCACATAAATATTCCTTGACACTATAAAAATACTTTTGCACTAGGTATAATGAGACAGCCTTTTTAAAAACTGTCAATTTTTCAATACTCTTTATAGCAGCAGGTAAGTTATTAAACAGTTTCATGCACATGGAGTGTGGACCTTTTGATATAAGGGCTAAGTTTCTTGATTCCACATGAATGTCTCTGCTTCTCCTGGTTTCATAAGGGTTAAAAGTGTCATTCCGTGTGAAACTTTCACCATGTTTTTTTTACATAGACAACACAATAAAATATATACACACACGGTACAGTTAAAATTTCTAAACTCTTAAATAGTGGGCGACAATGGGCATGATATTTTACATTGCATATTGTTCATACTACCTTCTTTTGTATTATAAATACATCTTTCAATAAGGAGGTTGATCCCCAGATAACAATACCATAGGTAAGCCTTGAGTAAAACAAGCCATAATACAGAGTTAACAGAACTCTTGAGCTTACACTGTATTTTAGCACAGAGACTAAGTAGAATACTGAATTCAATTTTTTACTAAGGTACATAATGTGTGAATCCCACTTAAGAGTGGAGTCAACATATATTCCAAGAAACTTAATTTGCTCCTCATTATTTAAATTTATATTCCAGCTTGAATATAACTTGCCGTATTCATGGATATGCCTTGTAGAGAACAATGTTGTTTGAGTTTTTGCATTGTTTAAGATCAAATTATTATTGACACACCACATTTGCATGTCTTTCATTAGGGATTGACAGGATTCAAGTAAAGTACTTAAGTTCTTACTTTTTGTTAAAATGTTGACATCATCTGCATACATTACACATTTCATGTTACCAGTTTGTAATCTCACCCGGTCACGTTTAGTTTCCTATTAAAAGAACTTCGATAAACCTCCGCAATTACCCAAACACTTAAAACTTACCTCCTTGATGAAGGGATTAATGGTTAACATTAGACAACATATTCATAAAAACACTTTGCTCAATTAATTAAATAGTATAATACTTTCTTTTAATAAAAATATTTGACTTGGTTATGACAGCATCAGTATTTAGAGCCTTTTAAATGTATTGGATCCAATTCACATTGTTACTCTTTTATGCTCCAATTTTTATTTTACATTTACGTTATTTCAGATAGCAGTACTATTATAAATGGAGGTAATTGTTTTTTTTTATGACTTTGTTATTCTTATAGTTAGACTTATCAGACGTTGGGGCTTCTCGTTCCTCTTATGTGGCTGCGGATATGCTTTCACGGTCTTCCTCGTTTCCAGAATTCTCGACTGTATGGTTTCTATCTTGGGTTTCTTTCCCGATTCCTTCCTGGCCTCTTTATAAATCTCTGGTTTCTCTTTCGTCACCTCTATGCCGCTTTGTATCCGCTCCCTGCCGTTTTTATTCTCTGACTTTCGAACTTTTTCCCCACTTCGCGTCCTTAAGATCTTTACTCCCCCAGTTATCTCTGCTGACTCCCCACTGTTAACTCCTCACCCTCTCAAGCGTCTCCCGTTACTTATTGTTGTACTTTTATTATTTTTGCGTCGTCCTGAACACCCCGATGTAAATATTGATTTATGTTTGGCGTCCCTAGTTATCTATTGTTATGTGCTGTTTTATTATGATTTATGGCTATTAATTTGAATATAATTTTATTTTGGATTTTATTTATGGTATGATTCTATTTGGTTACAAGTTACTATTCTCCTTGGTACATCATTAATAAATATTAGGAAGAGTAAAGGGCCCAGCACTGACCCCTGAGGTACTCTTTTTTTGACCTCTTGAGAACTAGAGAGGTAAATTTTTCCATATTTTTTATAAGCTACCCTTTGTTTTCAGTCATCAAGATAAGACTTAAGCCAGTTGAATGCAATGCCTCTTATGCCTATTGATACACACTTATTTATTAAAACGTCGTGATCTATAGTATCAAAGGCTCTACTCATGTCGAAGAAAATTCCCACTACCCTATTTTTGTTATTTAGTTCTTGTAAAATGTAGTCAACTGCATTGAAGAGGGCTTGTTCTGTTGACTCTCTAGGTTGAAATCCATATTGATGGAGAGATATTATGCTGTAACTCTCAAGATAATGCATTAGCCTTTTATAAAATACAAGTTCAAATAATTTGCCGAACTGGGTTATTATGGAGATGGGTCTGTAATTGTTAAGGTTTTTTCTGTCACCTTTGTTTTTATATACAGGGACTACCTTCGGTGTCTTTAGGCCATCAGGATATACTCCTTCAGCCATTGACTGGTTTATCAGAGACAGTATGGGTGTTATAATGATAGAACTGCAGTCTTTTAGTATTTTCCCAGTTATACCATCTATATCAGCTGACTTCTTTTTGCCAATTTTGGCGAGATATGAACACAGTTCAGTCTCAGAACATGGCGTGAGATAGATTGAATTACATGACTTACTAGCCTGGAAGGGTACACTTTGAGTAGAGTGGGGTGTCTTAGGAAAACTCAGGAATGAGTGATTAAATGCATTAGATATCTCAAGTGGATCAGAAGTTGTAATTCCATTGTCGTCATTAACCTGACCAGGAAGTTCCGAGGTGTTAGTGTTAATGTTGTTTTTTATTATACCCCAAACAACTTTAGAATAGTTAGAGGTCTTTCTAAAACATTGATCATTGAACTCCTTTTTTTATTTTTTAATTAAGGTCCTATACTCTTTCTTGAGGTCTAGATATTGCTGATGCACCCCTGCATCATTGGTGGATTGAGACTGTAAAAACAGAGATTTAAGTATTCTGGATAGATTTCGGATAGCATCAGTGACCCAGTTCTTGTTATTAACCCTTCTGTTTTTCACAACTTGCAAAGGGAATGCTAAATTATAGTAGTAGATAAATCTATAACTTATAGAAAGATGATTCGAGAGCATCCAAAAATATTTGTCTACCATATCTATGCATCACTGGCCTTGAAAAGCTTGTAAAAGAAAAATTATCCTCACAAAAGTTATTGTAAAATTTTATCTATATGATTGAATGCCTACTATAAGGGGCATTGTTTAAAAAATTATCATTAAATAATTTACAAATGCTTGCCACTCCCCAAAAGTATAAAAATAATAATGCTTTTGCAAAGGGAAACTTCGATTATTAAAAAAATACTGAAAAATGAATTTTCATTTTTCATGAAATTTTATGTCCCTGGGAATTTTCTACAAAAAAGGCCTACATCGTGAATATGTTAAGCATATTTCACAGAAAGAAGGAAATTAACCCACAAACTGGCTAATGATTTCAAGAAATTTACATGTGAACTAAGTATGTAGTAGGTAGATGATTTCGGGTAATAGGTGGGTTTCCCTGCACCGTCTAAAAGAAGCAAGACCGGGAGGGGCCCCCATAGGCCCCCAGATTGCTACTTACTGAGGGTCTGGGGGGGTATGAAATACTTAGTACTTCTTACATTTCATCACGTTGCATTTTTAGCATGTCAACACTACCCAGGCAGCACAATGTTACAAATAGCATATAATTATCCTGGTAATACACAGATATCAAAGAGAAATTCTTTTCCTTTCAGGAAAAAATATCTGGATACGATTGGGCAACAGTAGGGAAAAGAGAGAAATAATATGGATAAATTTTGGGTATTGGACAGAAATCTTTTCTGAACAGCAGATTCAGTGCTTCAAAACCATTTATACACTTGAGAAAATGGAATAAATTCTGTTATTAGTCCTCCCCAAACCGGATAAAACATGTTTATGCAAAATCCTTGGCTGGTTTGGATTCATATTCGACCCAAAAAAAATATGCCGCAGGTAAGCTGCAAAATCTAGAACCAGACTCACACTTTCCTACTAGCACCTTAACTCGCTCGGCCATGGTGCCACTTGAATGAAGCGGAGCAACGCAAAGAACTCGTTCCCCTTCCCCGGTGGTTACAAAGAGTTGCGAACAACCTTCCACTGATTATCGTGAGTCAAAATGTAGATCACGTAGATGATTCAAATGATTGAATGTTGATTAGTGCTGAAGTAAAAATAGAAGGGATGAAAGTAAAGGCTGACGTTACATACAAGGAACTGACGTACTTACAATTGTACCAAAATGCTACGTATGATCAAAATAATGAAGTATCCTATTCTATCGTAGGTTGAAGTAATGAAATAATGAAGTATCCGATGGCATGGAAAAGTCATCATTTATGGTAAAAAATATATTCACCCATAGTATACTCAATAAGGTTTTCACAATGATCAGGAGTACAGAATGGACTAAGTTCTTTGCGGTAGATGCATCATGAAGTAAAATCTCTTTGTAAGGGAATAATATAGCTCATCTTTAATATGCAGTTTTTTCCATGGAAATGTGAAAAAAAACGGCAAAGTGGCACACCCAGGCATTTAAATAGGTACACATAAGTTGTAAATTCTGGAGAAGTTTACTCATTTAGGGCCTCTCACCCATCCACTCATTATGATATAATGCCATAGCCTCATTTTAACAGCAAATGTGATGAATAATTGGCACTAGAATCAATTGAATCTAGAGACCCGCAAAATGGAAAAGTAGGGGAATTTTTTTCCTTGCAATTTCCTTAAGATTCCTTAGTGATACATTTGCCCCACTTTTGCTCTTCCATATCTGTAAGGGATATCAGCTGTGCTGCCACACAAGAACACCAATATTGATGGCTAGTGCCACAGGTGTTGTATCCCAAATGGCTGAATGCAACCAAAAAGAGAAATGACCCTTGTGGCAAGATCAAAACTCAGAGAGGTTTAGGCTATCAAGAATTAATACTCAAGTGGAAATTAGGGGAAATGACGTTTATTTCCTAATTTGTCTTGACCAGAGACCAGCTGGGCACCTGTGGATACACCTTTGGGACTGTCTTCCACTTGTTGGAATTCAGATGTTTTCAAAAACCACTTCAAAACCTTTTAAAATGCTTTTGGGGATGTTATTTAACACATTAACCTTCTTTGGATGCTTTAAGAAACCCTCAGATTCTGTGGGCACTTTATGGGACAGGGGTGAACTAGCGACTCTAAAGCCTTTTTTAGGCGCATAAAGATATCTAGTGACTTTCCAGGGCACCTGGACATTTAAGGGGGTGCCATCACTTTCTAAGATTAGTCAATATAAATCATAGATGAACATAACCATGGGCTAAGGGAAAGCAAAAGGTGAATATTTATTTACCAAAAAGATGATTTGTGTTGGAACCTACTTTGTTTGATATATGTAGCTCAAAAACATAGTCTGAGATGATGTTATTGATATTAACTGTGGCTTCAACTCTAATGCGGGTGCATTTTCACAGTAGAAAAGGAGGAGCTAATGAGCCCGAAGATGAAAATGCTATTTGATGATAGCATTTTTTTTCTGTAAGCTGGGGTCCCTGAGAATACATAGCATCCCACATGCCAATGCAGCTACCTGAGACTGGAAGGCTCAAACCCTATGTAGCAGTTTCACAGCAAAATCTCTAATGATGTATGGAATCCATGGTCTTATAAAATCAAAAACCCTTCTAATACATACGAAAAAGTTGTGTGTGCAGTAGGGGTGATTGAAAATAATAGTGCACCCTCCTATGACCAGAAGGCTTTAATCTTCCTCTACTCCAATAAAGGTTAAAGGTCCATAACTCATTCAGTGTGTGAAATTAAATTATGGAGCAGCCGCTTATGGGCCAAGGTGCAGTTGAAGGGCCTGGTCTCCATGTAACAGTCATGCCAATATTCCCTACTACTGAGGAATCTGCTGGTATCAAATTCAGTATGAACTTTTGTTCATGTTCTTGCAGATGGTGTAAATTATTATGGTATGTTAAAATATGGGTGCATTATGTGTTATGTTTTTCCTATCATTTACTCTGTCTTGAGCTAATCAAGGGAATATAATGGGCTTCTTATATTAAGAAGAAAATTAAGAATTTGGTGTCAGTTTGACTAATATTATAGGTGAATTCCTATCATGCTAATTACTCAACATTTCAAAATATGTAGGTTCATCTGCAATACTGTGCACTAGCAGATGACTACTATGGATTGGTGGAAAATTTTGCAGAAGTTTAATTGGGAATAGGTACTATGATATCTGAGATCATTATTAGAGTTATTCAACTGAAATGTTAATGCTATGCTGAGTAATGACATTTAAGAGTTAATTTTCATAACTTCCTTCACTTCACCCCCATTGAAACAAATCCCATTCTCCATATTGGTAGCACATTCTGCTGATATATCCAATTGCCTACACATAAGTGCATTTGTTTGTTTCTATCTGTTACTATGTCCACATATCTGCATAAGGTGATTGAAAAACACCTAATGGCTATTGACGTTTTTATTCGAAGTCTTGGTGCTTGTGACTTCCCATGTTTGCAAATTCATTCTGGTGAACAAAAAGAAATCGTTAACTTTTACCTTTCTGCGTGAAAGTTGATTGTGTTGTCATGGAATCATTCAGGCACAACAGGATAGATTCTTGTTTCTACGGTGACTCATGCAATGTCCTTCTTCCTGCAGGAGTTCCAGTGTCCATTTAACGATGCATGTGAAATCACAGCAGTCACTCGCAGGTTTTGCCAGCGATGTCGCCTGCGGAAATGCTTTGCAATTGGCATGCGCAAGGATTGGATCTTGTCTGAGGAGGACAAGAGGCTGAAGAGGGAGAAAGTTGAGAGTAACAAGGCCAGCGGACGCAAGAGGGCTCGCTCGGGCAGCACATCCTGTGCTGCTTCCTCATCATCGTCTCGGAGTCAAGACAAGTCTGTGCCCTCCCCTCCCCCACCTGTAGACACTGGTGCTGTGTCTGAGAACACTCCTGATTCTGCAGTGCTTGGGGAAAAGGCTCTAACAAGGCCACCCCTTCCTCCCTCTGTGTCCCCTGGTCCATCGAATTCCTCGGCAACGCAGCAAGCCAAACCACAAGCATGGGTGACAGGGACACCACAAGTGAAAGTGCCAAAGTTGGAGCCGGTGGCAGAGGAAATGATTCCATCCCTCCCGCGGTCCTCTCCAGTCAGTGTGATCACCTCACCGAATATGATCATCACACAAATATCCACGATCCAGCCACACCCAGTACAAGTTTCATCCATACCTCCGAGTGAAGAGCTAGGCCCTCTTGCCCTCTCGCCTGCATCTTTTGATCCACAGCCTTTGGCATATGCCTCATCTACCTCTCTTCATCAATTGGGTGGTGGGATTGGCGAAGAGCCATCCACAGTGCCATATTCTCCATCTGCTTCACCCCAGTCAGCCACCAGCTCTCTTTCCCCAAATTCTACGTCATCCCTGCCCCGTAGCACCCCTCTTTTGAACTCGCTCATTGGTAATCAAAACAGTGAGGACTATGGTAGAATGTTTTATTCAAAGGGTATTTCAGTCGAGAAAGGAAGTATCCAGGAAGTTGGGAGGAAGGGTAAGGAGGACTGGGAAAATGAGGCCAACAGGATACCGAAGATGAGTAGCATAAAAGTTGAAGGGCATGTGTCTTCGTCATCACCTTCGCCCACATGGTGGGAAGGCAGCCATGGGCCAGAAGGGGGCTTTGATGATTCTTCCAGGTCCATCAAAATTTCACCTGGATCTCCTGATGGTCACTTGGTGGATAAGGCACAGAAAAAGACTGTGCCAGTCCCAGAAGTAACAGAGAGCATTGACCGCATGACAAAGTTGGCCAGTGATACAGTTTCACAGCTAGCTCCCATTACCCTTGAAGATAACTGGGACTTCCACACAAGTCTCTCCAGGTCAGTCAGCTGTTGAATATAGTTTTTGCATCAATTAGGGGTGACTCTTTTATGTAAAGTTATTCTCCTTATTATTTACATGGAAAAAGTTCTAATTTTTGCAATGGTTTGATCTTTCATTTTTTTGTTTTATGCTGTGTAATTCCATTTCCTAGGTGGTATTTCACCAGCTACCCTGCAGGCTGAAGAAGCCTATGCAGGAAATAGAACATTGCAATGAAAAAATAAAAAAACAACGATCCAACCTCCATCTAAGCCCCACATAAACCAATATCCCAACTTCTCTTTTATGCTTATGATTGGCAAATGTGGAAGCGCTTTAGCATTTTATACGAAGGTAAATAAAGTTTATGGGAACTTCAGAAAGATATGCAATAAGTCCTGTCACCCTGTCCTGTAAGCCCTGAATTTTAGGAGCTGGCTCCTATTTTGTCCATGGCTATCTGAAATGTGTTGCTTCTGGTACTGAAGATTGATCATCATCAGCAGTCATTTAGAAACTGGTTTGCTGGAGCTCTCAGCTCCATTCTTTTTACTGATAACAACTGACTTCCTTCAATGACACTTCTTCTTTTGGCATTTAATCTAGAATGTTGTCAACATGATATCTAATGTTGAAGTAAGTTGGAAGCAGTGATAAGTATCATCCAAGGAACGTGCATGCTTCCCTAATTTCCTTGGAATGGAGGACTCATACTCAGTGCCGTATTAACACACTTGGGGACCTGTAGGCAGTACAAGCAATAGGGCCCACATAACAAACATGTCACAAGAGAAGAAAGGGGAAAAATTCTCGTGGTCCCTCTGAGGCCCCCAAAGCCACAGGGCCCATAATCTACTGCCAACTTTGTCTTATTGGTAATCTGGCACTACTTATACCCCAGTATAATAAGAAAGTATGAGCAAACCTTTCCTGAGATGGTCAAGCCTTGAAACTTGGTGAGGGATTAGAAGAGGGACAAAGGTGAAAGTCAAAAATACATGCACATCTTCTCTGCAGTTGCCTTGGAAAACATATGAGTACGTTTCCCACAGCTAAAGGATTAAGTTTCCCCTAATCGATTCTGTTCTCTTTTGTTTCCCCTATTCTCCATCATTTTTGTTCCCATAATCAATTCTGTTCTCAATGCTCCTTTTGTCTACGCAATCTTTCACTTTGTCCATAAAACTGAATCCATACTCATCTAGAATGCTATCTAGATATGTGAACTGTAATAAATGATTTTAATGGATATAGATAATTATATAATCAAGTATCTGGTGCTTTCCCACCAAATTACTTTTGTGGATTTTTCACGTGTTTCCCACTGGGTCAGGAGTTCAGTTTCCAACGTTTCAATGACACTATCCATCATTATCTTCAGGGTGCTGACCAACATGGATGTTGATCCCATCCTTTTACATTATTTCAACTGTTGATCAACACTGTGATGATGATGATGGAGTTAGTCATCAATATGTTGGTACCTGAACTCCTGACGTGGTGGGAAACCAGTGAAGCATATTCAAAACTCATATTCAAAATTTTAATACTAATATAATTCAAACAAATACAATATATGCATTGTTTACCATCCTTACATTGTGGTGAAGGAATATTTTGTTGACGTTTATCCTAATTTGGTTGTTAATTTTTGTAACACAGGTGGTAGAAGGACAGTGTAGGGAGCAACTAAAGACTCTTAGGTTACACTCTAAGCTAAGATTACTTAAATATATTTCAAATCATGCCATTGTCAAAATGACATGGTAGTATTATAATAGCCTACATGATATATCTTGAGCTGATTGAAGTGACAAAATGAGAGATACTCTACCAAACTGATAGGTTAATAAAAATCCCTTTCACATTCACCATTAATTGCTGCAATAAAAATGGAGCGAGACACTGAGTCACTTCATTATCATTCAGTTCACATTGGCCCTCTCTCTTATCCTATCCCTTTTCATTTATTTTCTGTCCTTTTATATTCTTTTAACTTTGAACTACATCTTTTGACTGACATAAGCTTCAAAGTGGAAGAGAACTGATAGGTACCAAAATTCCTTCATCTACAAAAATGTACAAAATACCCTGCAAGCCACCTCAAGGATGTGTGGTAGGGGGTGAGTAGTCACCAACCTGCATTACAGTATACCCTATGAAAGTTAGTGTACTTACGACTATTGATGCTTTAGCATAAATCGATAATGCTTGTGAGGAAGTGAAGCCTCACTAGCATGCACTAAACTATAGGTATGCTACTAATGTTAGAGGGAGCATTAGTAATTATGTATTTTGCAATTACATTAATGGACAGAGATACAAGTGTTATGCTGAAAACATGCAAGGCACACTGTTGGTACTAGGTAGCATATAAGCATATAAGTATTTGGGAGTAAATCAACTAACTATTATAGTCTCATTGGCAGACTGCTTATGTCTATTTAGCTGTAATGGTCTATTTTCGTCTGCGGGAAAAATGACGTTTTAAATCTGTCCGTTCTGCAGTCTAGTTCCCTAATTTTATTCTCATGATCTGATCTACTGTGGTATGTCAGATTGAGTAAAATGAAAAAAATGATAAATGATATTATCTTTGTCAGAAAAAAAATTAGTTCGGAACTCACATAAAAGATTGTTTAAATTTTAATAGACCTTCTGAAAGTGATTCCCATCTTAGTTGCTGCATAAGGTCAGTAACACTATGAGGTTATTATAATGGCCTTTAACATATCTTACTGATATTGGCTGCGTGGGTTCTAGCTCGATTAGTAAGCCTAACTCATAAGGATCCCAAATACTGGCAGTGTAGGTATTCCAAGTAAGGTCTAACAAGGGAGAAGTAGCTGTTTTACCTAACTTTATTTTCGCACCTGCCAAGTACTCTTTTTACAAATCCCAATTTACGATTAGTTTGGCCGGTAATTTCCTGAATATGTTTACCCCATGAGAGATCATTAGTCAGTTTAACTCCAAGATATTTAACTAATTCTACTGTCTCTAATTGGCTATGCTTTATGCAATAGCTGTTATGAGGAGAGTTTTACAGTTTCCAAAAATTCATAACTACAAATTTTTTTCAAATTTAATTCTAGCTGACACGCATCGCACCACTCCTCTTTTGCCTCGAGGTCCTTCGTTAGTACTTGCCTTTCATTATGGCTACGGATTTCCCTATACACCTTCTTCACGAGCACAACAAATCAGTGAAATGCTAAGGCTTTCCATCAACACAAGTTTCACTTTTTGTCCTTTTACGTTTTCCCCTCTGTCATTCTAATTGGTGCCATGACACCCTATTCCACTCACTGCTGTGGTTACTCGCAGGTTAGCATGTATATATATGTAGTTGCATGTCTTGATTGCTCATACGTGTAATAATACATTTATTATAATAATATATTTTTCCACTCCAACAAACATTACAATCATATTCAAAATTTTAATACTAATATAATTCAAACAAATACAATATATGCATTGTTTACCATCCTTACATTGTGGTGAAGGAATATTTTGTTGACGTTAATTCCACTGGAATGCATATTACATGCATTCCAGTGGAATATTCCAGTAGTAGCCCAGAGGAGATTCTGTTTGGGATCTTTTTCAAAATTACAGAGGCAGAAAACATGTGTTATGGTTTTCACTTTTAAAAATATAGGCATGCAATTCTAGCATGTTCATATCCAATTAGTTATAATAATTTTTACACATCTACATACTGTAACCGGTCCCGTTTGGACGCGGTGACAAGGCCGAACGGAAAAAGGATCGTTCTTGTTTTGTTTTTTTTTAATTGTCGAAATTTTGTGGCGTGAATGTGAGTCAGTGAGTGAGTGTGAGTGTTTTCCCCATCCACTACCGGTCCCCTCACCTTCCCCCCCCCCAATCCCTTTTTCTGTGCTTACAAAACCGGGATATCATCGGCAGTGACCTTTCCCCCCCCCCCCCAAGTAAGCGCCGGGAGGCGGCCAGCTCAGTGGAGCTTGAGTGTGTGCTGGCCCACCCCGTCTTTCCCCCCCACCCCCTCTCCTACCTAAGTGCGAGTGCAGTCGGCACCCAGTCAAATGGGACGCCGACACAAGGACGTGGACAAACCGTTATCCCCCCCCCATTCCTCCCCTACTTCCCCCCCCCCTTCTACATTGGAGGGGAACCGCATATAAGATGGAGCTGCACCGGGCGAAAGGGAATTTGAAAGGAATTGCTTGGAGGGATTGCATGGGAGAACTGGCAGGAGAAAATAGCGGTGCCGAGCCGTGCAGGAGTTGATGTAAAGGAGTGACTGCCGAGAAAGAGCCGAGAGGAGGTCGTCTAGGAGTGGTGAAGGGAGATACGGTTGACCAGAATATTGTCGCTACCCAGAAAGAGATCCCATAGACCCGTGTCCGGTTTCGCCTCTCTCCAGCCCTTGGAACAGCCAAGGAGAAGAAGACGCCGCTGCACAATTAGGAGACAGAGAAGCAACTGTGTCAGCCTGCTGCCATCATTCCCATCGATCCCCCCCTTCGTCATCGTCTTCTACGAATCAATAGATAAGTACTGCCTACATCCTGTCCGCTTGACGCCCGGACCCCCAATCCTGAGAAGATTTGCCCCAACTGTGTTAGTCTACCCGGTGAAGCCTCACAATTACCGCGGCCGTAACATTTTGCCTTTACCCCGTTTTTCCCATTACCCCCCTTTTTTCCTGTGTGAGTGTGTGTGTCTATTTTTGGTATTCATTGAGTATTAATTGTTTATAAAAAGTGCCCTGCGTGTGCAAATGACGACGGGTGGAGTACAGACTCAGGAAGCTGCACTCGATTAATTGCTTCAAGCAAGTGATAAAAGTCCCTATGGCATTTGTATGTGCTTCATTTGCTGTCTTTGAGAATATGTTTGAATTTGTTTGCCATTGCTAAGGGTGGTGAATAATCTCTTGCTTAGTTATTTTGTTTTTTCATGTGTAGTGTATCATTAGGATTTTGTTTCATGACATATGTGCCAATCTGTTTGAAATGCCAGTGTCGTCATGGCAGAAATAAATTCACCGAACTGTAGAACGATCTTTTTTCCTAGTCGTTAAAAACCCCAACCTAGTGTATCTCACCACGAGAGCTGAGCCGGCGCACCTTTCCACCCCCCTCTCCCCTTCCCCTCCAGTCTTGGAACATGGGCACCATTCAATTCTTTGCCGTGTCAACCACCTTGGTGGACAGCCCGGCTGGTGCCCAAATTGCCCCGTCCCCCGACTGGAAAAATCTCATCCCTCCCCAATTGCTCTCCACGTCACCCCCACCCCCCTTTTGTAGACCGACCGCGAGAGGAAGGTTACAATACATACCCCTATCACTCCATTCCCTTTCGGGGTTGGAAAAGTTGAAGAATTTTGTTATTGCAATTAGTCCTGGAAAACTGGCTCCCTTTAAATAATCTCCTCCATTATGCCCTATCCTTGCATACCTCTTTAACTTCTTTTGCACTCATGCATTGATTCATGCACACTCCTATTCTTAATCATATAATATTTCTCTTTAGTCTCTTCCACCACATTTACCGATGACTTTTGCAGACTCTCTTCTCACACCATTCACTCTACTATCATATATCTGTTTTGTTATATAATTTTCATCTATTCTCTCCACATGGCCTAACCAATGATGCAGGTACACTCCTTTCATATTTGCCTATTACTGGAGAATCAAACCCACATTCTTTCATCATCCACTCATTCCTAACCCTATCCATCCTTTTGCTACTATCGCTTATCAGGTACCCCATTCCAACTGTATTTAGCCTACTCATACGTTTATCCTGACATACCCTGGTTTCGTTGCCTTATAATAATGTCTGGAAGAGAACATTTTTGAACACTGCAATTTTAGCTTCTCTAGACAAACTCCCATTCGTAGATATACTCTATGTACTACCTATGACTTTCCTCCGGCATTGGCATGCCTAATAGTCTCTCCCTCTATCTTTCCATATTTTGCCTACATTCGGCCAAGATACGTCCACTTGCTCAATAATTTCATTATTTGCCCTCTTTACACAATCATTCTTAGCACTCTCCCTACAAAAAACAACTAGGTACTTTGGTCTTTGATGCATATACCCTCAAATCCATTCTCCTTGTTGCCTCACAGAAGTTTTCTTTCGGAAGCCCCTAATTTTTACAGCCATCAAAATACCACTAGAAATCATTTTTACATTTTTTTCTATACACAGATAGGAATGAGGTTTTAGGGACAAATTAAAAAGGACCCTATTAGAGGTCTTCAACTTTTTCTTTGAAGAAGAGCCATTGTTTTGTTATCCACAAAAACTGAACAATATTCCAATTATATTGCAGGCGGGTACCCATTGCACCAGACTCCATAGGGTCAATACTCAGTGAAGCAATCAAGATTGAATTTGAAGCCCTGGGGCCCCTTCACTGTAGCATACGGAGTAGTAGTGATGGAGGCTGTGGAGGTGGTGGGAACCTTCAGCGGCACTTGAATGAGGTGGAGAGGGCCAAAATCAATGAACTGGTTGTGGCCAACCAAGCACTCCTGGCACCATTGGATGCTGACTTGTCTGCACCATTAGATGTCAGTACTCTTGTTTCCTTCTAAGGGCTTTTCTACCAGTGGGTTTATCTATGGGTCATTTGTGTCTGTGCAAAAACTGCCACCATCCGATATTTATTTGCTGGTATTTTTATGCTTGTAAATATAGATTTATTGATTTTGCTAACCTTCAAGATGTAATATATTTGCATTATTTTTTATCATTCATATATACACGACTAGGTGAAGGATCACTCGAGCGATAATGAAACAGGATATGCCAAGAGGGTGGCTGATAAAAATATAAAAACACATGAAAGACACAAGTACATATTTCTTATATTTCGATGGAGAGTTGATTCATATTTCTCAAAGTAGAGAGGGCAAATGAGGAGAGGGACAGAGATTGAGGTGGGGAGGGGGATTAAGGGGGAGAGGAAGGAGTGAGGGGGGAAGGAGGGCAAAGAGGAAGAATGGGGAGAGGGGGAGTAGAGGGGAGGAGGGGAAGAAGGAAGAAAGGGGAGCAGAGGAAGTAGAGGGGTAGGGGAAACAGGGAGAGAGGAGAGAAAGGGGAGGGAGAAACTAGTGTGATTAATTAAGCCCAGGAGGCGAAAAGCCCTGGTGGATCAAAATACACGAAGATTCAAGATCCTTGAGCTGAAGGGAAGAAGGGGAAAGGGAAGCGAGTAAACCAACCTTAAAAGTATTGTTGAAATTCAGGGTTGCCACACACCTGGAAAACTGGGAGAACCGGGAAAAGTCTGGGAATTAAAAAATGGTCATGGAAAACCTGGAAAAGTCAGGGAATGTTTTAATGCGACCTGGAAATTTCTTAAAGTTTCAACCTTATCCGTGTCATTTTTATAATCCCGTGATTTATACTACGATATGTCAAATGGTTGAAATTAGCTTGTAAACGATTTACTAAGATCATGTATCAAGCATAAAGTAATGCTGTCTTCCCATTTAATTCGTCTGTGTTTTTGGAGCAAAGCAAAAAATTAAGTTTCTACTCATTACTTCCACTCCTCTTTCACAGTACAGCTGCAGGTCTGCTGCAAGGTTTTTTGAAAGAACTTTCTGGTCTGAACTTAAATAATCTCATCCAAGTATCAATGGATGGGCCTAAAGTCAAGTTCAAATTTGTGACAGACTTGCAGGCACACCTTCAATCCATGCATGATGTTGATGGTCCCTTTCTTGTCTCTATGGGCTCATGTGGGCTTCATACTGTACATAATGCTTTTAAAACTGGAGAAAAAGTCACTGAATTGAAAATGGTACCCTTCTTAGAGCTTGCTATAATTTGTTCAAATATATGCCTGTGAGGAGGAGTGACTACAAATATTATTCTGAGAGTTGTACATTCCCTAAGAAGTTCTGCCCAGTTAGGTGGCTCAACAATGCGGAAGTGGTAGAAACTGTTGAAAATTCTTCCAAATTGGAGGAAATTTGTTAGTACCATGGAGAGGGATGGCAAAAGGGTGACTTCATGCAGCTATAAGGAAATGAGCGAAGGAATAAAGGACAAACTCATGGGACCTAGATTAGCTTTTATTCTCATGTTGCTGGCATTGTGGAGCTCTTCCTTTGTTATTTCCAAAGTAATGATCCATTTTCCCCCTTTTTGTACACAAAAGTAACTTGTCTTATGGTGGATTGAATGTCTTTGTTTGTGAAGGAAGACATACTTAAGAATGCCAGCAGTATTGACAAAGTTAATATTGAAATGAGTGACAATCTAGTCCCAGTAAAATGTTTTAAATTAGGACATTCAGTCAGAGTTGAGCTACACAGTGTAGTTATTTGAGATGCCGAAATATTTGCATTCAAGAAAGAATGCAGGGTGTTCTTGAAGACAATGTGTTTAAAATTGACTGAAAAGTCACCATTGAAATATAAATTATGCAAAGGAATTAAATTTGCTGATCCATCCCTGATCAAAGATTTTCCTGACTGTGCACTGATGCGGTTGGATATAACGCTACAGATTTTTCAAGAAAAGAACTGGGTAATGGGCCAGAATTGTGATCAGATTGGAAAGGAATTCAAAAATATTATTACCAATCCTACAGTCATGGAGGTAATGAAACCTTTTAACAGAAAGGATCAGAGGCTGGACCATTTCCGCATGAAAATTATTTCTGATTTATATTCATCTGATCTCCTTGTCAGTTTCCTTTGCAAGGTCATTCCCACTGTCATATTCCTTCATAGTCAATCCTTGAGTTTGTTTGTATGTATTTTTATCATTCATTGAATGTATTATTTTGAGATTCACTATCTAGAAGGAAAGTCTAAGTTTTTATAACCTTTGTATAACCTTTAAGTATTAATATTTTATCCATTTCTAATTTATTATCTTAATGTAATCATTGTTTTTGGGAAAATATTTCTGGACATGCCCATCCCCATAGGTTGATAGCTGTTGGATAGTCTTCTCATTTCATATTTTAGCATGGAATAATAACTACAAATAATATGTGATCTCTAGTTAATGTGTAATAATTGTTTACCCATTCAATGTTTTTTCTAGTTCATTTCTAATCACTAAGCTACACTGTACTGAATGCATTTTCATTCTTAATTTTACTTTATAGTCTTATTTTCGGTTTAAAAAATGCATATTAAAGATGAGAGTATGATTTTCCTTCTCACATACTGTTGCAATATGTAGTATGAACAAATCATTTATTTTTTAAATTTCACTCATTTTTTACTTATCTTATTGTGGTATTTTCGGAAGTCTCTCAGAACATTCCCAATGACTTATAGTTGTAAGAAAGCCCTCTGGAAGTTTCACATTGTCATGTAATTTTAAAATATCTATTTTTAAAGAGCAATTTTACCAGTTATCAAGAATTCCTTTATACTTAAATTTTCCTCTAAAACTCCTAAGCAGTGATAAAGGCATAAGAAAATGTTAAATGTATATGGAGGAAGGTAGTGTCTTGTATCAAAAACACATCTTGTCTCCTCAGGATAATTACTGCTACCTAATTTTGGTGTTTTACGAATACAATCAATTTTTGAAAAGGTCAGGGAAAAAGTTTCCAAACACCTGGAAAACCTGGAAAAGTCAGGGATTTTAAAAATTCAGATTTTGTAACAACCATGAAAGTGTAGTTGTGAGAGGAAACGTGAACGGTTGCAGGGAGAGAAACAGAGAGGGAAGGTGGATTGTTACTTGAGGAACAGTGGTCATTCATTCATATGTTGGGAGGAGTGGTGGATAATCCGATGTAGAAAGAGGGGGAGTATTGGGAGAGGAGGATGTGAACATTATTCTGTGTGGTGCAGGAGGGTGAGGAGACAGAAGGGAGAGGAAAAGTGAAAAACTTGTCTGGCAGGGGCTGTGTGATGAGAATGGCGCGTTTTGCATGGTGGGGGTTGCACAGGGTAGGAAGGGATTTGGTAGGTTTGAATGATTTGGATAGGGGTCTGGTGGTTTTGAAGATGGCGGATAGATTGGGAGGGCACCTGAAGGTGAGAGAGGGGCATTGAAGAAAAATTTTTGATGTGGTGAGGTTGTCCAAAAGGGTAAGGTAGAGGTTTTTGATAATATGCCTTAGGGAGTCAACTCCTGGGAAGTAGGTTGTGCAGAGGAAGATTTGGTGTGGAGAACTGCTATTAGTGGGAGGCAGTTTGGGGGAGTGTGGTTTTTTGAGGATTTTTTTGTTAAGGAGGTGCTTTAGATATCCTCTGCAAAGAAGAGATTGGTGGAGGTCTGAGAGGAATTTATCAAGGGAGTAGGTGTTGTTGCAAATTCGGTGGCCGGGAATAGAAAGGAAGGTGGTGAGGGACCGTTTAGAGTGGGAAGGGTGGCAGCTATTGAAATGGAGATAATAATAATATACTTTATTTGTCAGACGATAAGCATTTTACATATACATATTGTATATGGTATACGTATATTGCTATTGGTTGGTGGGCTTGATTTAGAAGGTGGGCTATTTGAAGATGCTAAATTTGTGGTCTGAGAGGGAAATGTTAACGTATAGAAAAGTGACGTTAGAGGCAGAGATGTTGGAAGTAAAAGAGAGGGAAGAGGAGGCGTTAAGAGAGGAGATGAAAGAATTGAGAGAATTTATATCATGTGACCACAGAAGGAAGATGCTGTCAATGTGGCAAAGCAAGAGAAGAGGTTTTAGAGAGCATGAAGAAAGAAAAGATTGTTCGAAAAGACCAAGGAAAAGGTTGGCATAGGAAGGACTGAAATGGCTACCCATGTCGCAGCCCTTAGTTTGAAGATAGAACTTATCATTAAAGGAGAAAGCATTGTTGGTAAGGATGAAATTAGAAAGATCAAGAAGGAAATCAGAGCTGGGAATGTGAGGAGCTGTTGATTAATGAAATGGCTGATGACAGAGGAGTTGATTAATGAAATGGCTGATGGCAGAAATTCCTTCAGAATGAGGAATACTAGAGTATAAGGAAGTGACATCTATTGTGGCCATTAAGATATCACAGTGAAAGGGGAGTGGAATGGAATGGAGGCATTTTTGAGAAAATGATAAGTGTTTTTGATGTAGGAGGGCAGAGAGTGGACAATGGGTTGTAGGTGGTAGTCAGCAAAGGTGGACATGTGTTCGGTGGGTGGATTATAAGAGGAAACTATAGGGTGGCCAGGGTTGTTGAGTTTGTGACAACCTTTGGACCTGAAGACGGGAGCTGGAATGCGCCCGAAACTGTCGTCCGCCCGGAAAATACTTTTTCTAGGGTAATATCTTGTTTAGATAGGCCTTCATCTGGGCCTTTATTGTGAAGAAAGGAGATAATTTCATCAAAATATTCAGGGTTTTCGTCAGGGGAGACAGGCTGATAAGAGGAGGTGTCTGAAAGTTGCCGGAGGGCTTCACTGAGGTAGTCAGAGCTTGTTGAGGATGACTACTGTGGAGCCTTTGTCAGAGGGAGTGATGACAATATGGGGGGAGTGAGGTTTCTGAGGGCCAAGATTTCCGAAGGAGTTAGATTGGCTTTGGTTTAAGGGAGTTGAAGAAGGAAGGGTCCGAAAGTTTTGAAAGGAGGAGTTTGGTGGAGATTTCAAGAGGATGTTTGGAAAGAAGTGGTTTTGGCTCATGGTATGTGGGAGGTTCGAATTTGGAGAGAGCAGTGTGTGGAGAGGAGTGGGGAGACGGAAGAGTGGGCCACGCATCCCAGAAGATTTTCCATTTGAGCCGTTGGCTGAAAAGAAGGGTGTCAGAGAGGATGTTAACAGGGTTGATTTTAGGGGTTGGGGAGAAACTGAGGCCTTTGCTGAGCAAAGATATTTCTTCAGGGGATAGGGATCTGGAGGAGAGGTTTACGACTGCTTGTTCAGGTAGTCCAATGGACTTTTGAGCTTGGAGCATGGAGGAAGGCAGAGGGAACTCAAATCCTAATTAATCTGATATACAGGGTCCGTTCAATAAGTATCGGTACTGGTTCGCTGTAGCCTCAACGTGGATGGTGGATGGGGGTCCGACCAATCGGCTCGGTAGAGGGGTCCCCCACCACTCAGGCGCACTTTAGTTCAGTCGCCTCCGGGAATGCGTTGAAACAGGAGGTGGATTTTTGTGACATGTGATTTTTTGTGGTGTCGTCGTGCCAGCATGGAGCGCACCGTCGAGCAACACTACGCTGTGAAGTTTTGCGTTAAACTCGGGAAATCCACGTCAGAGACCCTTGAACTCATTAAACAGGCTTATGGGGATGATGCCTTAACCGCACAAGAGTTTTTGAGTGGCAAAAAATGTTTAAGGAAGGCCGGGAGCTCGTCGAAGACGAGCACCGCATCGGACGCCCGACGACCGCTCGAACCGATGCTCAGGTGGCCAAATTGAAAAACGTTTTCGACGCTGACAGGCGTTTAACCATCGCCCTTATCAGTGAGGAGACTGGCCTTTCAGTCGGAACCGTCCACACTATTGTAACAGAGAATCTTGCGATGAGGAAAGTGTGCGCGAAGCTTATGCCGAAAGTCTTGAGCGAGGAACAAAAACTGTCGCGGGTGGCGCCGTGCCACGGTGCGATTGTTGTGCGGCAGCTTCTGACGAAATTCGGCGTGGCAACGTTGCCTCACCCCCCCTACAGCCCCGACCTGGCTCCACCTGACTTTTTCTTGTTTCCGCGAATAAAAAGGGAGATCAAAGGATATCGGTTCGACTCCATCGAGGAGGTTCAAGCGGCGACGACAAAGGCTCTCAACAGTATTCCGGAAACCGACTTCCAGCGGGCTTTTGACGAGTGGCAGACGCGCCGAACTAAGTGTATCGATGCAGGAGGAATGTATTTTGAAGATTATTAAGTAATTGTAATGAAAACTGCAATAAATTTTGATTTTTGAAACCAGTCCCGATACTTATTGAACGGACCCTGTAGTCTTAAATTGAAGCTCATAACAGCTACTTTTTGGATTCAAATGGTTAATTTTTAAAATCAAAGATGGCCAACCAATATGGCTGCCATTAGCCAATTCTATACCTAATATTTAGCGAAAGCTGTTAAAAAACAGCACATATGACTGAAGTAAGAGCCACTCAAGCACCAATCAACATGTGCAAAGACAACTTGATCTGATAAATCTGATACAGGATGGCATACACAAGATGGCTGCTGCAAACACATAAAGTGACGTCATGTTGGAATCGACATAACATTTAAAATAAAAAAAAAACGGATTTAGATTAAATTCGGTATACATACCTGGGTTTTTAGGGATGCTGATGAATAATCTGGTGTCAGGTTTTCATAATTAAAGATAGTGGTTCCAATATGGCAGGTTCAAATCCCAGGTCAGGTGAAATGTTTCCACTGATTTTCCACATGATTTATCCCCTGTGGATTATACTCATTTGTTGGTATCTTCAGAGGTGTACTGATTGGGGAGGGTTGAAGGTTTAAACCCCCCCCAAAAACATGTTGTTTAGGCTGTGGAGAAAAGGATTTTTATTGCCCTTTTTCTCACACAATACAAAAAAAACTTCCGGCAACCCTCACATACAGCAGTGGACTGTGAACATGTCCCTCCGACACATCTCTGTCCAGTCTACACCCCCCCAACAAGGGTCCGCCCACCAACCACACAAGTCACTCGCGTGACTTAAATGGAGGGAGCTTCTAAACCGTCTTAACACATGCTTACCTGAATTCATTTTCGTTCGTTTACCTGAACTACTAATTTTGCTTATTGGGCTGAAAAATATAGTTGAATTATCTTAACGAAAAGAGAATGTTAATTTAAATATTGTTTTATCAAATAATACTCAAAATATCATTTTATAATAATACACATAAATATTAATGAACCGCTCCCCTGCAGAAGTTAAACCCCCCCCAGATGTCAAAACCCCCCACAGAAGTCAACCCTGCGTACGCCACTGGGTCTCTTCAATTGGTTACTCCTGTTAAATGTACAATGCTTTGAATAGCTCTTTGCTGTCAGTGCATTTTATTAGTAAAAATTGTAGTCTGGGTTTTTAGCATGAAAGGCTCTTCAAAATCTAGTCTACTTTTCTTCACAGACAAGCGTGTGTGGTGGTGGTGAGCCTGTGCTATTGGACATTATAAACCTCACAGCTGTGGCCATCAGGCGACTTATCAAGATGTCTAAGCGTATTGGTGCATTCAAGTCTCTGTGCCAAGAAGACCAGGTTGCCCTGCTCAAAGGTGGTTGCACTGAGATGATGATACTACGCAGTGTGATGACTTACGATCCGGACAAAGACTCTTGGAAGGTTGGTAGTTCTGTCATTTTATTTCACGTTGAGCTCTTGGAAATTTTTTAATTGTTGACAATTGAAATTTTGTCAGCTGAAAATGACTACTACCATGCATTGTTTCAGTTTTTGCAAGTAAAATGAACTGTGGCTACCTCCTCTAATTCACCTTGCTGCAGATAATCGGTTTATCAGTCATCATTCAATTCAGTGGTGCTGGACATAGAGCTTTCATGTAAAGACCTACTGTGGTGACGATAGTGGATTCATGGTTACTAGCCTCGCAACAAGCCATCACTGACTGCACTTCCATTTTTTTGGCAGCAGTTTTTAACCATCACTGGCCTTGAAAGATTTGTGTTTCCCCGGCAAACAAGGCTGATGAAATTTTCTTGGGTTTCCCACTGGGTCAGGAAGGTGGTTGTTGCCAATGTTTTGATGGATGTCTCTGCCATCATCTCCAGGGCTGAAGATAATGGCAGAGACAGCCATTGAAACATTGGCAACAATATATATCACTTTTTTATAGTCACAATAACTACCGTAATTTTGCACAAATTACTTCCAGACTGATACTACATAAAGTATTAAGGTGGAAAATCTCAGTCAAATTTGTTAATGGGCAAAGGGATTATTATGGCTGCAATTTGATTAAATAATAAATTCATTGCTTTGTCTTTGTTGATTTTGTTGAGTACTCTTAGCCTAGTGGGACCCAGTTTATTTTTAACAAAGCTTTCAGCTTTCCATTGTATACTTTTCAGATAAAATATTTCTTTCCTGGATCCCAAAGATTGTGGCATAGTTGAGGTACAGCCTAACAAGTGGAAGATAGCATCTCTTTCAAATTTGCATATGAATTCCTCCCAACTGTTTGCTTGATGAATTCCAATCTCTTTAATTTAGTGCAAAAATGTTCGGAATGTGTTTACCCTACTATAGGTCTGAAGTTAAGAAGTTTTAGATGCACAAGTGAAAGACATTAGGACATTTCTTTATTATAGCAAAGGAATTTGGTTGACTTGATCACATTGTGCACTAATCATAAACCTTATAGCTAGATAACACTCATTTCTGTACTTTTTTACAGAAGAAATCTATTTATTTTAATTCTAGATACCACATTCTGGCACCTCTAGAAGTAGAGGTTCACCTAATCTCATCAAGGTGGATGTTCTCAAGAAGGCTCCAGGAAATGTGTATGAAGAGCACCAGCGATTTCTGCGCACATTTGATGCTCGATGGCGATCAGATGAGAGTGTTATGCTTTTGCTCTCTGCAATCACGTTATTTTCTCCACAACGTACTCATGTTGTCCATGCGGATGTCGTGAGACTTGAACAGGTAATCCAAACCAGTCACCCTTGATGATAATAGCTTTAATAATTTACTAATTTATTTTCAAAATTTAGTCTACATATGGTGGACATGGCCATCTCTGTTTTGCTGAAAACGAACTTTGGGTATCCTCAGCAACATAAAAATGCTGTGGGTTTGCTGAGAGGAGGAGGGGGGGGGCAGGCATTTTGGTGCCCCGCTCCTTTTTCAACAAAATTTTTCGAACTTAGAAACAATACTTCTAAAATAAATTTTGTAATTTTCAACTCAGAATTGAGGTTTTCCATTTCAGTTTTTGTGTCATTTTAGGTACATTACTACCAGAGGTCAATACGACTCACTTGGCTGGTACAAATTGATTATTTTGTATTGAATGAACCATAACAAACATCTGTTTTGATGTGTTCAGTGCAAATGGAAATAGCATGTACGATTGGAACACGATATTCCAAACTGTTAAATGTAAATACTTAAGTGTCCTCTGTTCAACAAAGATTGCTACCCCTGTTTAATGAGACTGTGATTTTTGTCAGAGTCCCAACTGTCCGTGGTAGATCAAAGTCAGGGCCAGATTTAGACATGATAAGGCCCTTTATAAGTCCAGATATTCTATGTCAGTGCCAAATATGATTTTTGGATGCCTAGAGGGTTAAACTGAAATACAATTAAGTATTTGGATAGTGAAAGAATATATATTTAACTTAAAATCATTTTTATTCATAACAAACTTAAAAATTCAAAGTCTGGTAAAAATAAACAAACGTTCTTTTAAACTCTTAAATTCTAAACATATGTAAAATGCACTTACCTGAAATGTAACTCCAATAAGGACACAAAAAAAACACTCTCCAAAATAAGTCAACAATCAAAATATCAAAGAAATACACTGCAAGTACTAAATAAAAGATAGAAATATTGTATCGTCTGCCGGCTCACTCGTACTGCAAAAGGTCAGCGCATGCACTTCTAATCACATTTTTCGAAGAACAAAGTGCTTTGTTCTTCGAAAAGATGTGCTCAAAAAATTGGGTGAAGAGTATGGGACGTCCAGGACGTACGGCATTGGGACAAATAATGCTGCAGTATATTTAAGTATATATGACAATTGCTCACTCGGACAATTTTGTTTGGGTGGCCCTAAGCTGCAGCTTGTGTAGCTTATACGTAAATCCTGCACTGATTCAAAGTGTATAATTACTTGTGTCTAGTTACTCAATATATATTCAACAATACGTATGTGATTCGGAATTATCATTATTCCTTTGGCATGGATATGTGAGTCCATAAGTATGCTTATAATCGAACAAAATATTTCATGCACTATATTATGACTGTGAGCAAGGCATTAAAGCTTTATTTTGTTGATACTGGTTGTGTTTGGTATAAATTGTTATCAGAAAAAAATCGACATGGACTGGAAATCAAACTATAAACCTTCGGTTTGGTGCCCCAATGCCCAGACCACCATGCAATACATGCAGGCCTCCCAAGCATGATGACCTGTTGATTGGCCCTGCAAGCCAAAAGTCTGTGGTTGCATTCCTGGTCCTGTTAGATTTTTTCTTGTGTGAATATGTACATATATTCTTGCTGTAACATTGGTGGGAATGAACATCTTCATTTATGTCCTTACTTTTGTTTCCTTTTGACAGAATTCCTACTACTACCTCTTACGCCGCTACCTTGAAAATGTTTGCCCAAATGGCTGTGAGGCACGCTCTACTTTTCTTCACCTCATACAAAAAATGGCTGAACTCCATCGCCTCAACGAGGAGCATGTTAAGGTCTATCTTGATGTGAATCCCCGTGATGTGGAGCCTCTTCTCATTGAAATATTTGACCTGAAGCCTCATTAGCAAAAAGAGCAGTTATTTTTTTTTTAAATATCATATTTTTATTTTGCCATGTTGTTACAGTTTATTGGTGTATTTCATTTAAATAATTCTATATAGTCACATTGATGCTTGTTTAAATCATCCGATTTATGATTTTAATGACATGAATCAATATGAATTATTATCTATTTTATCAATGTTAATGATGTTTTTGTTGTTGAAATGTGTTGTGTGAGTGTTCTGATTTGTCAGGTGAAGTCTATAACACAATTGCTCAGGTTGTACTTGGTGTTTTTTGAGAACTGGTTTTAATTATTGGAAAATGTTGAGTGCTAGGAATATTCTTCCTAAGCTAAATTTTAAAGTTAATTTTACTTTTCCATTAATTACAAGAAATTGTAATAATGGAAGAATTTTATGTTATTTTTAAATATATACTCCTTATTGATATTGGTCACTAGAAGTGCTGAAAATTGTGGCATCTCATTTGAACTTCCACATTTGAGATATTCCTTCTCTTTTGTTATTTTTACAAAAATCATGAGAATATTGATAATAAGCTGCATAATTTTTCTAAGATCATTGATAATGGAAAATGCTTGTAATATTCACAAAATCCTTTCTATTTATGAGACATTTTAGTGATAAAAGTATGCATTGATAATAATATTGTTGAGAATCATTGGTCAAAACAACTGCTTCGTTGTGACAGGTTACAGTGTAAAGCTACAAAAATTCAATTCTCCTTTTACCTCGATGTGTGACCAATGATTTCACTATTGTGTAATTTTGTTTTCTGAGAAAAATATATTTATACACTTCAGCATTAGAGAATGAAAAAATAACTGATGGGTGAATCCAATTAGTCTTTTTTTCTTTCTTGGCTAGAAAATGATTTTTCTGCTGCAGTACGTGCTGTTTACGGGATGGCTAAGTAGTTTCTTGCAATATTTTTATTGATTCATATGGGCCAAAATGTTGATTTTGGACTGTGGTTACCCTCATTATTACCTGGAATTTGTTTTCATCAGTTTTATATTTAATATTTAATTTATGTCCCTCCTCAGAACCCTTGAAAACTAGTAAAGCTCCTTGATATTGCCAGCTTCCTTGTCGATTTTGGTAACAACTGAGTATGTTCGCTGTCAGTTTGAAGCCTGTTGAGTGCCTGTTAGATATTTAGTGAACAGAACATGAACAGCCTATGAACAATCTCGAGCCTTACACAAATGGAAACAGCCTTCAAACAGTTTGTACTCTGTTTGCAGCTTGTTCCTTCACCGGCAGACAACAAGCATTTCGGTGACAATAGTGAACAGACTCTTAACAGGCAGGGGTCAGTTGGTTGTCTGTTTCACCAGACAGGGAACGAACTGACAACAGTGAACAGGCACTCAACAGGCAAGGGTCGGTTGATCATCTGTTTCACACAACAGGGAACGAACAGACAACAGTGAACAAATTTGTAAGAGGCAGGGGGCGGTTGGTTGTGCACTTTGTAAAACAAGGAACGAACAGACAACAGTGAACAGACTCTCAACAGGCAGGGACTGGTTTGTTGTCCGACCTGTACATGGTGGCCCAATGTATTGGTGTTTTTTTATAATTTTTATTTTTGTTTATGTATCAGTGTTTATTAATTTCCATTATACATTATATTATTTCTATTTTATTGGTGTACCAGTACATTAAGGAATTTTCTCTTTTTAACATTTCCGGAAGTTAGTTATGTCTTGATTGAAGCGTGAACAAACGTGAGGGAATTGGAAAAAATCTTGTTTATTCTCAGTAATATTGCATTTATATTCATACTATGTGGGAATATAGGTTTCAATTAATTAATGCCTGATAACTGTTATGGTGATTACATGGTATTTCCTCAAACTATCACAGAATTGCTATTTAAAAATTAGTTCTCAAAGTTACATTAATCCTCAGAAGTGGCCACATATATAAGACTTTCTTGACGTGGGATTTTTTAATTCGGGTGCGAGAATATACGTGTTGAGCCATATGGTAGATGATCATGCGAGATAGATACAATGTCAATTGGTGGATACAACATAGGATATAATTAAGCATGCCAGCACGTTACTTTCATAGTATAGTATTTCAGTGTAAATTATCATTTTTTATTTTGAGAGGGCAGGGAACAATTATATAACGCCTCAAGAACTGGCTGCATACAGAATATACACCAACAGCTAACAAAGAGGGAACAGAATATAACCAGGAAAGAACCATCTGATGACAAATTAGCAACAGCGAACAGGTAGCGAACAGGCTCCTACCTGTTTACTGAGTGTGTTCGAACAGACAGTGACAATGAACTGGCAGTGCACAGTCCCCTATCTGTTCACTGGCTGTGGTCCAACAACCAAGGAACAGAGTATGCTGCTACCCACAACAGGGAGAGAACAGACAAGTGACATTCTTCTCACAGACACAAAACAGGCAAGGTGTTCGAATTTACATTCTACTTACCAATGCCTGCCTTTTGTCTCTCGGACAAGGAACAGGGAACCAACAGTCAACCAAACAGGCATTATTGATACCAAAATCGACAGGGTTTTTGGAAACTCCTTGAGTTTCCCTTGATAATAAACAATTTGAGAATCACTCCTTCATTTTAGCACCATTACAGAATTTCTCATTAACTTTTATCGGTATTTATGGTGATTTTATGAAAATACGAAATTGGTCCTATATTAAGTTTTAGGGGGCAATACATACTTTTTCACGAATGATATTGTGACTTACCCCAAAATTTGATCACTTATCCTCTGAACCTGTGTATTTTTTATTTCTTCCTGATTTTGTTTATTTTTGCTCATGCATTTTTTTTCGCCGAGTTTTCCTGACACAGACAGACTCACACGCTGCATTGACATGCATAGTTGCCTAGTCAAGGGTAGTATAAAAACTGCTTTTTATTTCTGAAGGAGACATTTACCATCTTTACCAGCACACTTTTTTCCCAAAAATGCATTCCTTAAATCAGTCTGCATCTTGTGAGCTAAGGATAAAGCTATGTTAATGCATCCAATTTTCCATTGCTGTCAGAGTTTCCTATCTCCTTTCTTTCACTGAATACCACATTATGGCTGCAAGGTAAAGGTGCACTCTCCATAATTCATATGTTTCTACGATGAATAACTTTAATACAGTTTCTATTTTTGGAAGTTATCAATCCCATTTTCTTCCTATAAATTATTGACATTTACTGACGTTTATACATACATAATTATATTTTTCTTCTGAAATCTAACCCAAAAAACCACAGTGCATCTTATAAATGGTGTGTCCTATGGGCTGTGAAATATGGTACACAGTTCTCTTTGACTTATTTTGAAAAAATATATACAAACAACAGTTGGAGCAATTGTTTTAGAACACCATGTTCATAATGTTCCAGGGATGCATTTAAATAAATAAGAGGGAGAATTTTTTAAATACATTATCTAGTCTTCATTATCCAAGTCCTGATTTACCGAGGTTCTGTATTATCTGAAGCACAGATCCTTGTGCTGCGGTTGTACAATTCCAGTGTAGCTTAGGCAACAAACATCAGAATCCAACAATTGGTTTTATCTTTAAATTTTTTCTCCCAAACATGTCGAGAAATAAAGTATGGTAATGCATAGAAATATCTAATTTATGTCACAATTTATTCTTGCACTGAAACCTCCCATATTATTTGAGTTTTTCATTATCCGATCCTCAGTCCACATTTTACCATGGATAATTATGACTTCACTGTACCCTTAACCACCCCTGCAATTTGTTTGAAAAACTCATGCAAAACCTGGCATTTTACTTGATTTTGAAAATAGAAATCCAGTGGCCACTCTGAATAAGAATATGTGATACCTTCATAGTAGTTGCTGGCTGAGAATATTGGGTCTCTTTGCTCCCATCAAGGCAGTCTTTTTTTTATGCTCTCTAGAAAACTTGTGGAATGTGCACTATGCTAGCCTCATTTGATACCCTGACACAGTCTACATATATGTACAGTAGACTTTTGATTTACGGGATCAGGTTAATCAGCATGCGGAGTAACCGGGATGCCCCCAAAAATGGTTGTCTTGAGAAATTACGACATTTGTAAACTCAATAATCCCCTATGCCAAATAGATATGAGAAAATAAGTTTCCTGAAGTATAGGCAACCCAGGTCAATACCTTTTTTTAATTTCTTCACATCTGATATTTAGTAAACACTATAGTCTCTAAAAGTTTCTCAGGTAGAATGTTCACAGCTAGGTAACAGTGTTAGCAAGTAAGCTGGGTTGACAGATTGCCCTTGCCCTTGAATTATAAAGAAAAAATTACATTCTACAGGCCTTAAAATGACAAATATATTTCCTTAATGCACTGTGCAATACCTAGTACATGTTTCCAGTGTTAAGTGGATTAATCGGGATTTCTGACTATCCAGAATTATTTCCCTTGCATCTGAGATAATAATCAAGATTCTACTGTACATCAATATATGTATACCTTGAATTTGGTCCCATTTGATTGTGTCAGTGGTTCTATTCCATTGAGTCAGTCTCTCTCTAATTAAATTTTCAAAAATATAATCGGTAAAATTTTTTATCAGCTAAAGCAGATAAAAAAGGAAAAATCATTTTCTCTTCCCTGGAAATTCCAATTTACACATTTGTTGTAATTTACATATTCCATTCAGTGCCACTGCTGTAATTATCTTGAAGAAGTACTTTTCCTCCGAGAGCTACAATGAAGGCATTTCCTTGGGTAACTCCATGCGGACAAGTGCTCTTTTTAGAATGGGATATCAGTAATTTTCACACTTCTAATTCCTCATTAACATTGGTAGTATTCATACAAACCCTTTATGCCATTCCATTTTGGGGAAGGCTCAATGAAAACAGCCTAATTATTGATGTTGTAGGCCTAAGGAACAGACTTTGCTTTATTAATTACTTCCGTATTGCCCTATTCTTTTACATATACCTCTTTTGCTTTATTTCATTCTTGCATTTCTTTACATGCTATCTTGTTCTTAAGACTCTTTAACATTCCTCCTCTTGAGTTTTTTTTGTCCACATACTCCCATGACTTTCTTAGTCTACCCCTTCCTCTTACATCATTCACTCTTTTATCATAAATCTTTTTTGTAATTCAGCTCGATATCCATAGCTCTTCCTATAAATAGTTTTAGGATGTTGGGTACTTGCAATCTTTGGTATGTCAATGTTTAAATGAATTTAACTCTTTAGCTGGCAGTTGGCTCATCTATCAGCCCTAAGCACTAGTGTGGCTAATATACCTTAAATTGGCCAATCAACCATTACCTGCCATTTTTCTGTATGTGAATATAATTTTTTTTATTTCAACTACCCTCAAAGTGGCATCTAATGGGAACATTTTTCACCAATAACTGCCCAAATAAACAATCTTTGAAAAACTATCCTGAGTAGAATAAATAAATCCAATGATTTTTAAAAATTTTAAAATTATAACATTTAAAACTACATGAAAATGGCCTTGGCATTCATAGCACATCCCACTTTAAATTTGCTGGCTGTAAAAGGGCTGAGTTTTCTTCTTGCTTTGGTCTCAAGTACTGAAATATCTATCAAAAGTAGTATGGTTATACTGTCTTATTTGCATGTATTACACCTCCTGAAACATTGGTCATTTTTTCAATTCACATAAATATGAGTCAGCCTAATCACTAATATCTTACGTCATTAGTTGAAGTTTTTTTAGTAATACATATTAGATTCCATACACCCAAGTTAAATATTTTAAGAGGGTTAAATGTGCAAGTTGAGGCAATGCCTCTCAATTTATTTTTAAGTTCAAGCCATGTTATGTTTCATGTCAATGTTAAAAATAATTAATGTATAACAGGGAAAAAAAGTGGTCCTCATTCCTACAAGATTAGGTTTGAAGTGAGTTCACCTCTTGAATTGACCTTTGGATTCAAGAACATGGTTTTAACGTGTGGTTGCTTTCATGTGTTTCCTCAGTCATAGAGTTCTAGTTGAGTCCCACAGAAAGTTTAGTTTGATCCTCTGAGTAATATTGGCTATTTGCTGGATGAAAAGGGTAACTTAAATAGTGGCTAGTTCATTTGTTGCCTCCAAGAATTTTCCTTGACCATTGGTGGGTCATTTGTAATTTCTTGACTATAAGGTTGTCTAGGATGCTGAGTAGAGGGAGCTATTTGTTGTATCAGGGTTCAAATTCAAATGTGTGATATTTTATGTACACATGTATAGTCAGGGTGTCCACTGACCTGGAAAATTGAGAAATGTCATGGCATTCTATGGAGTTTGGAAAAGTCTTTAGAAGCCAAAGAATTTTGTGAAATTACCTGGAAAGTTTTTAATTAACATCAAAACATGTATTTTTAATTTTCCTAAGAAAACCAGAGTGGGATGATAAGAAGAATTATTGACAGAAATAGAAGGATCTCAGTAACAGGGGTGAAATAAATGTCTTAATTTGAAACTGGGAGCATTATGGAAAGGAATAAAAACATTTTTAAGGCCGTTTTACATGGTACATTTATTTTCACAATTTATTGCATGAACGCTTGTATCATGAAATTGTACCTTGTAATATGGCAAATTGTGTGAATGCTTGTGCAATTTTACAAATGACTGAACGGAAAATAGAACCTGTTGTAATTTTATTCCGACAAACGTACAATTTCGTTCAGTTTCATACATTCACTTTTACAAAAAAATTGCATTGTGTAAAACGGCCTTCAGACAGCATGTAAAAAATTTTGAATGGGAAAGGCGATTGATAGAAGGCAATTCACTAGAGACAGACCTACCTACTATTTTGCATGGGAAGTGGCTTAACCAGATACTGCATATTGTTTCAGGAACAGGGTACAGCTTATGCATACTGAAATGCTGTAATTCAGGGCATAGGTACCTAGCTATGCCCTTACCAAGAGATTTTATAAATGTTAGAACGACTGTGGAAGTCACACAAAGAACAGGGAGAGAAAATGCCTTCTACCATAGTCATGTTATTTTTATATGCTTAACCTGTACACTAAAATTTTAATGTAACATATGAATAAAGTGAAATAATATCTGATTGGAATTTGTTCTCAAGAAGAATGCATACCAGACATTTGATCTAGTTCTACTTTATACTCGGATCCATTTTGCAGTTATCATACTGTATGCTAGTACATAGTTTCAGATAATCATTTAATTGAATGAGTAGTTCAGAGACATGTAGTGAATCAAATTATGAAGAAAATAACTACATAATTTAATTGAAGGGGTCAGAGTAAGATAATGCAGGGTTTGATAATTTTGAGATAATTGCCTAAGTTTGGGTATAGCTCTTGCAAAAGTTACCAGCTCACACCTGTATGGCAACGAGGGTACATAGAAGTGGAGGGGGTAAAGAGTGAATACAGAGGGGAAGAGAGGGAGGCAACGAGACAGAGTGAGGCAGGGAAACCAAACTATTTTGCAAAAAAGACAAGGCACACACATGCAAGGCAAGTAGTGAAAATCATCCATCACTATGACTTCACCAAGGACCCTATCTTGAGGTCTCATTGTGAGACAAGTCAAAAGAAGATGCCAGGTAGTGGTGAATTATCCCACTTCTTGAAGATCTTGAGTTGACAGCAATTAGTAAGGCTTTCTGACTGACCATCCACACTAAACAATCTTCCTCCACTATTTCACCGGGTTTTGAAAGTTTTCATCCACTGCACAGCACCAGGAACTTTTGCAAGAGATCTATGACTTATATGTGTATTAATTATATCATTTAAATACATAGTATGAGGTTTGAGACCCTAAGATATTAGTTAGAGGGTTTCCACAAAAGTAGAGTATGATGAGCCTGCTTGATGAGTCGTACGATGTTTTTTCCCAGCTGATTCACAAATTGTTTTATTTATATTTAACTACCGTATTTCTCCTAATATAAGCCGCCCTTTTTTCCGATATATTGGAGCCTCAAAATCTTGCTTATATTCGAGGTGTGCTTATATTCGAGGTGTGGCTTTAACCATTTTGCGCCGAAGCCTCGTGGAGGGAAATTCTTCCACGTTACGAGTCTCTTGAAAAATTTTTGCACTCCCCTGTACGAAGCTCTTTCGCGTCGACGGAAGGCAGAGGTCCGATCCCTTACCATTTTGTGACCCAACTCAGCAGGACGCCCATCCCTTTCCTCGGCCGCTGTCCCAGACCCTAGTAGGATTATAGACACCTTCACAGCGCGATTCCACGGTCATCTGACTGAAATTGCAGTGTTTTATATAAACAAATATTTGTTGCTTGCATCGATTTCTTTATATAAAAAATAAATTCCTTGTGTTTTTCTGAGCGTGCAGAAATTTGAAATGGAGTTCTAATGTTCATATTGACAGATTTAGTATATTTTTTATATCTATCGACTGATTTGGAGATTATTTATATTGCATCCTTCTTTTCCATCCGGGATTTGGACCAGCATTGGCAAAGTTAAAAATATCCTTTTTGCTTTTTGTATTGTATGATTTTTTTATATTTTCAGTCTTTTTTTACTTCAAAAGTGTTCTGAAATTAAAAATTTTTCTGTGTGATAAATTTTAAAACATAGCCACGCACAGTCCTGCGTCGCATTACAAGCACATGTAACAAGAGTCGCATCTTTTACCTTGTATGCTACACACAACACATCGGGTGCCTTGGGAGGGGTGTAAAGGTTATGGGAAGTCTCTTATCTAGGACGCCGCGGCGGACCTAGCCATCCAGCTCTAAACTGCTATTCTTAAACACCATCAACAAGACTCCAGTAGGATTACCAATGACGGAGTCTAAGTAATAGTTTCTTTACGATTCACTTTCTAAAAAATGTAGAATTAACCTATCAAAAGCAGAATTTGACGAAACAGGTCATTAGACATAACGTCACCACGAATATGCTTGTGGTACAAAGGTAGGTTAAGAAGCAATGGGTATTCCCAAATCCAAAACTGAAGACAGAAGTGATATGATAGAATACGGGGACTTGAAAAGAAATGATGCATGAGGAAAAATGGAATGAGGTTATAAGTTATAACCTATAACAAACTTTGAATTGAACCACAAGTTTTTCCAAATGCATACGTTAATGCCTTTGTCGATTGCCGTTCTGTAACTCCGTTGATATTAACGCTAGAATTTCGTTAAAAATTTCCATGTGGTAAGCAAAAAAATAAGAATTCATTTCTAACTTTAGATTTCTAAAGTAAGCAACAAATATTTTTTTAGAAAAAACACTGCAAAAAGATGTAGTTGACCGCGTGCAGAGGATAAAAAAGGGTCCATCTGAGCGGCCGAGGAAGGGCCCCTCGAGTCCCAACTAAGTTGGGACTCGAGGGGCGACCACATACCTGAGTCGATTGCTTCCACGGCGGTCACTTTCCTCCACCCAGCACCGCATATACGTGGCATTCGCTCGTTTGCGTCGGAAAATTGACGCCGCATATATGTGGCTTTCGTTCGTTTGCGAAGAAAATCCTCGCCTCATATGCGCGGCATTCGGCGCGAAAGGGTTAATTCAAGAACTTTCATAAAAAATCGTAGAAATGGCCGATTTGAGCAAACCAGCCATTCAGATTCATGCGGACGCCAGCTAAGCTCACTTAAGCCATGGGGAAAGTAAGAAATACATAATGCTGAAAAGGGTCAAATTGATGCACAATTTATACATATTAAAGGATAATATAGGTAACATTGTGCCACAGTTACATAGGTAATGTAAAAACAGAAAAAAAAAATTCTAATGCCTAATACTGTTGGTAGTACAGGATGCACTAAAAAGGGTGCAGCTTAAATTCGCGTATTAAATTTTTATCCCTGTTTGAGACCCCAAAAACGGGGTGCGGCTTATATTCAGAGACATACGGTATAATATTATTGTCAGATCCAATGATGAAATGGACATGAGGATATAGGTAAAATCTTTCTACAGACAAGGAAATAAGTATCATAGGACCAATTAATTTATTTGCACAATTAATTTACTTGCAGCAGATGTGCAGGCTACATATATAAGAATTTTGTCTGAGGAAATACATAGTTCATTAGTAATGGTGCTGCATTGTGAAAATGAGGTCTACATACTATGTAAATACTGATATGTACTTCTAATACAAAACAAGATTGCCAAATTCAAGAGCCTCCGAAAGTATAGGGGAATAAAATAGTTTTTAAGTGTGATCTTATGCTCAAAATGTGTACATATATGACTTTACGTCCCAACCAGAATAAGGTTAAAATACTAGATCAAATCAGCTTTCTGTAGTGTAAGCAAAGTGAGTTCAGTGGCCAAATAAGTATCTGAAAGAAAATCAGGCTTGCATATTTTATGGTGAAATTAGGTATGATGATTGAACTGCATGAGGTGAACAAATTTTTGACCAACATGGGTTTTTAGAGAATTTACCATACATATGTGCTTCAAAATTTGACACTGATGGCAAAATCAAATGAACCCCACTTACAAACTTATAGAATATTTTGTGTAAAATCAAGCATTATGAGTTTCCAATGACTATGCGTGCCTATGTATAATTTTTATGGAATTTTTATTTGGAACTCATCACAGACCAAAGTGCCAAATGAAAATTCTGTGAAAATTTAAAAAATGGTGTTATCATCTAAGTTAAATAGTTTAAGCCAAATCCAGAAATTTCTTCAGGTGTACGGGTTTATTTTGCTACTATTTATTCCTAAGTGTATGAACTACTTTCCATTTCCAGTTTTGTTTATATGAGTAGAGCTTGACTGAAAGCCTATGGCTCCTGTGCAGAAACCTATTTTTGGGGCGAATCTTTTAAGGCATGCTGTGCCCGCATGGGGGTGTAGATGAAAGTATTATTCTTCATGCCTTGGTTGAGGCCACTTTGATTCCTAGCAAACCTCTTCGTGTTTGCTGCTTCCTTGACATTTCTTTCGCCACTGCGGCACACCGATAAGCCCACTAGAACTCTTCTCCGTACTGTTGACTGCCCAAATAAACCTCCCTTGTCTTTATCTCCCCCACAAGGGACTGACCTTATGTTTCCCCTCCAAGTGTCCCATCCCAAAGGCACCCTCCCTTCATCTTGCTGTTGCTCTGCTCATCATGAGCTTTCAGACATGCTCGATAGAACTTGATGTTTTGGAATTCAAATAGCAGGCAGCAATCTAGTCAAACAAATGGACTATTTTAGTTGAATGTATTTTATTGTAAACATGTCTTTTATAGACACTAATTTTATACACTGTGAGTACAAACATTAATATGTATATATATAATATTTCAAAAGTCATCATAAACTATTTTGGAGAAATGCTGTTCAATATAAATTTTTCTTCCTTGACTAATGTCTACATACTTGTTTAATTGTATATTTTACAAAACATAGTTGAAAGTTAAAATCTCACAAAACATAACATTATGTAAATATATAAGGAAGGAAAAAATTTGCCAACAATTCCAAGATTTGCAAAAAACAAAGAGTATATGTTATCATAGGTATCTATCATTAACTGTCATACATACTTTGTACATACAATAAGAACTGTATAACTAACATTCAGCTAATCCTGCATTATGCATTTCTACAGTTTAAAAAATCACCAAACTAACAGTTAGGTACTGATTTGGTAATAAAAATCACAGTTTGGAACATTATTTTCACCAATGTGAATGTTGGGGTGGTAGAAGTCTTAAAAAATTACCCTTGCTAAGATTTGGTGTTGTTTGATAAAATGACTTATTGCCTATTAGGAACACAAAAAGGGATTTTTAATGAATCATTTCAAGTGGCATTGACTGGAAACACACATACATAGATTTTTCATCCACAAAGTTTTATACTTATATGATCTCTCTTGATTCCAAAAATTACACATATGTATGCACTATATTGCAGGTGATAAAATTCTTAAAAAATATAACCAATATTCTACCTTGATAAATATAGAGTAGCTTGCAATTACTATCCAAGGAAAACTATAAAAATTTCTCTTACTAGCAGTTTGGTGAATTTTCCAAGGGATACAAACATTAAAAAAATCTTTGCCAGATTCTTTCCATTTACGTCTTATCTTGAGGAGGAAGGAATAATAAATATGTATTTGTTCCTAGAGTGAGGACGAAATTGTACTTTTTCCAGCATCACTTCCAAATGTTGTGATTGAAGACTTAAGAAGAGAGATGAAATTGCATTTAAAAAAACACCTCCTTTCTGGCAGTGGTCAAATTTGGAGAAGGTTGCTCTACCCCAGAAAACTGTTAAGACTTAAATTCCTATATAATCTCTAAAGCCGTTTTGACGTACACATGTATGGACCCTATTGTCTCTCCCAGCCCCAGAGGAGTTAAATAATCAAATATTAAATCCCCGCTTGAGGGGTTAACTTGTTTCCTCTTCCAAAATATTTTTTCCTTTGTACATAGCTTCTTTTAAAGAAAAAGTCAGTTTTTCAAATATTTGCATGCCTGAAGGGCAAATTTTGTCATTATGACATGAAGCAAAAATCCTTTTACATACCTGATTTAAAATAAGCTAATCGCTGATTTCAACTTCTTTCAATTTAACTTTCATCCTTTGGAAGGAACTGCAATTCTGTCCTCGGGTAATGTATAAATAACTGAGGCCCAGTGCATTAAAGATGAGCAATGCCATGAGCCAGAAAAAAATACACTACCATGAATCTGGGGCAAAAGCATTTATCTGCTTGAGTGATAAATAACTGTGGACTAGTTTCTATTAGGCCCAAATGCAAACCAAGTTGGCCTTGAAATTTTGTTGTTTCTTTTCTCTCATAATTAATAAACATTCTTTCACCTCCAGAAATTTGATTTGTGTCACCATAACCATTGAAAATCCCACATTTTGTACTTATTTAAAACACTTGAAACTCCATAAAAACTTGAACATGCTTTTTTAAATCATTCAAATAAAACAATAGGTATTGTGATCTTGACAATAAATTAACAACAATTGTATGTAAATTTAACACAAACTGATTCGTAATCCTACAGAATAATCAATTACTTAGGCTGAGATGGTCGTCTCCTGCCAATGATTGTATAGACCTAGTAGGAATACACAGATATCATTTAAATTAACTATTATGCAACCACCTGGTTTGACATGCGCTCAGATTAGTGACCTGATTACTTTAACTAATCTTCTGTGATGCCACATGGCCATCGAGAGGCAGTGAAAGGCTTAGGCAATGGAAATGGTATTTGACACTAGATTGACACTATGATGATGTCAGCCATAGTTTGGCATGCTAATTATAAAACACATCCTTCTGTCTGTCAATTAACTCTTTACCTGAGATGGTAGACCTAGAGATGGAAAAATTACCGTAATTTTCACAAGGTAAATTACCACGGTAAATTATGGTAATTTTCGAAAATTACCGTAATTTTCCAGTATTTTTTAGTTTTAAGCATTTAACAGCAAATATATGGTTCAATAAGAAAGCCAATAGGAAGGGAATAACGCTGTTTAAACCATACCTAATACAACATTAATTATTAGAAATTTTTAAAATTGTAAAAAGAACTATGGAAGCAACACGCAATCCTGGCTTTCTTTTGTCAAAGTAGAAATTTTCAGTAAGAATATTCTAAAATTCTCATATATATATATCACATGAAATATATGAGAATTCATATATATATGAATGTTTTACTCTTAAAATGTTATAATTCAAGTAAAATATTACAAAAATGAGTTGTACATGCCTCAATTTATTATTAAATACGTAGGAAATGTGAACTTGGCTTAAAACAACATGTTGGGAATTTATCTGTACGAAAAATTATCTCAAACATAGGTGAATTATCTAGAAAATTATGGCAATTTTCAAGGGGTGTGGTAAATTACGAAAAATACCATGGTAATTTACGAAAATTACTGAGGTAATTTTAAGAGTTGCCCATCTCTAGGTAGACCTAAAATTAAGCTAGGGTACTTCAAACCCTACCATTTTCTTGGAGCCAGAAGAAGTAAAATACATATTTTCCAAGACATTTACTAGTATTACAAATAATAAAAAAATGTAACCACTCTGAATAGTACTCCACCATTCTTTCACCACTACAAAGACTAGTAATCAAGAAGACAGTCACAGTCAGACTTGAACAGCAAAAACTGGAGAAAGTAAAGAGTTTTTCCATCTAGAAAGTAGGATCATTAGTAATGGAAGAAGCAAAAAAGATATTATGAGCAGAGCAGATTAAGCACAGATGGCATTCTCCCAAAGGAAGAGTCCTCTGGCTGCTAACAACCCACGCTGGGAAAATAGGTGGCACTTGTATGGCATAGGACAGAAGCATGTATGGAGCATGCTCAGCAAGCAGTGAAGTTTGGTAACAACTGCAGCAGAACAGAGATGATTGGAAACAGTAGAAATGGAGTGCCATCAAAGAAATAGAATCAGCAATTAAGAAGCCTGAAAGTGGACTGTGGAGAGAAATGATGTTCATTGAGGATTTTGCAAAGTAGAAGATACAATCTTCTTGGACACATTTGGTGACGTGAGAGCCTTTGAAACCTATAATGGAAGGAGGAATGAATGGGAAGAATTACCAAGGAAGACAAAGGTTAGAATACATCATGCAAATTAAGAGATTCTATGAAAAATTACAAAGGAGAAAAACAGTGAGCTGATATGAGAGTGGAGTAGAGAGAGATGCAGCAAACCATTCTGTAGATTGATGAATGATGATGATGACAATGATTAGGTTAGGTAAAAAAGTAGAGTGGTACCTATTTCCATTTTATGAGGGACGATATCATATGTCTTCTGTTATGTCCAAGCCTGCAGGAACAGTCACTAAATACTCAGACAAAAACATTCATGAAGAATTATAAATTTATGAGGAAAAAGCCATGCCAAAGCTCAAAGCTGCTTCTGAAATGTCATTCCCTTACCATTCACCCATAGGGTTGGTGTATGAAACATACATCATTTATCCCTGAACATGCGATCAATACAGGTTGAGTACTGAGCTATTCCTTCACCTAATGGTGTTTTGCCAAGGTAAAATCATACACATATCAGTAATGACGTTTAAAGTAGAAAATTTGAGCAATTTTTATAACCTAAAATGACTAAATTACACAGATGGGAAATCTATTTTTCAAGTATACTGTCTTGGATTGAGTTTTTTTTATTCAACTCAGGATTTTATCAAGAACTAAAATCAGAAAATTTAACCAAAGTGTAATCTAAACACCTTTCATGTACCTCTTGATGACACAGAAATATAGAAAGAGTGATGGCCTCTCTGTACTGACATAAAAAGTCTAAAAATAGCCATATAAAACTTAAGGGCTTGACAATTATTGAGGCATTTTGTGAATTAGGCATCAAAATTACCAATATGAAGGAGATACTAAAAAAATGGAGTAATATTAGCCAGAAATTTTATATAGGTAACTCCTTAAATACTATCAAAAATATAGCACACATTTAATAATTGAAAATTGGACACAAAGCCGAACATCATCTATACCAAACAATTGTTCCAAATTATAACAAGTTTCAAATGTGAGACAACACCTAATGCTGAAATCAGCAAGCAAAGTTAAATTTGCCTCCCATCTTCAATCAAGGTGCCTTAAGACTTCTTGATGCTGGGGAAAATTGGATAGTATGGTTAGCGTTACACTTATTTGGTGAGCACTTTTACAGATGCACCAACCTTTGTGCATTATAGAAGGAATAAAATAATCAATAGGTACACTTCACTCTTTGATTTTGTACTGGTAGTTTGGTACTATGTATTACATTACAGAGAGATTTAAATTACTGCTAAAAAAAAACACTTCATGGTCCCACATGAAACAAGAAGTGTGACTTTTCGAGGAGATGATTTAACATTGCTGATGATGACCACAAAGAGGTTGTGAGTCACAACAAATATATGCGAATAATTCAAAGAGATGTACAGTGCTGCAAAAAAATAACACCAGCCTATTTTTCCTCAGCAAAAAAAGTTTACCTGCATGCAAGCTATTTCCGAGAATGCACTTCTAACCCAGACATTGTGCTGGGTAGGAGAGACACCTTTATCAGCACATGCAATGCTTTCGGATCCAGCTCGTTTTCTTGGCTGTGTGAATAATCTGCTCAGATGCCAACATAAGCCACAAACATTTCTGCTGCATTGAATATGGACAGCACTGTACATTTCATTCAGTCAGGGAGTGTCCATATCATTGTGTGTTTTCTATCACATGCTTTCTTCTCCTTAGGATGCCCCATTTTTCCACAATATACATACATCTTAGCCCACATACAATAATGCAAAGGAAAACTATTGTAAGATTATGATTCATGAATGCACTCATCATGATGAAAGTGTAATCTATTTGGGTACAAAATGAGTATTAATTACGAACCTATAATGATAATTCTTATAGCCTCCCAAACTGAATACAGTTAAGGTAGAACCAACTGATTTATTAGAAAAGTGTTTCATTATTCTCAGCTCAATTGTGATACATCACATACAAAACCAATTCTCTTTTTCTCCCATTCCAAATATTGATGATTACCTAGACCAGTTTAAAGGCTTGTGGTACATCTTAATGTTTAAGCAACTCATTTATACCTAAGGGGTATTGGTGAGTATTGTATAAACTGATAGCAATATTATATACTCCTGTTACACTACAAGAAACTAGTATGTAACAGTTCTGAAAATTTAAATTTCTTAAATCTAGTCTTATAAAAAGTCTGTCATCTCTAAACATAACCTAAAATAGTTCCACTCCCCATATTTTCTGACTAGTTCTGTTGCTGAAAACCTACAAATGGTCCTGTTTCCTCTCACATTTCATAGTTTTCCCTTCATATTTGATTATTTTTCTGTGATTATAACATCTTCAGCCTGATAATTTTGAGAAGGCCTTCTTTCATTCATCTAAAACTTCCCCATCTTTCTTACCAACTTCCCTTCCTCTGTATGTATCTTCTTTACCAACCTACTACACTTGAAATCATTAAAATAAATTAGATTTACCTACAAAAATGGTCGATTGAGAATTATGTATTTACATTGTAACCTGTTGAGGTACTTATTACCTACTTAATGGTCAGGAGTATAACTAATTTTTAAATATTAATTTACATCATGAAAATTCCTTAATGGTTAGAAATTGCTCATAATTTATAACAATGCATAAAAGACTATTGGCCATCCCCTTAGCTGAAGTATAAAAAAGCCACTTTATAGTCTACATGACATGAATCATGAACTGAGCACAATTTGGAAGTTCTTTAGGAGATGGCAAAAAATTGGTCACACATTCATGAGACATCCCTCCCCTTCTTTGGGCACGTGCGATACACACGGACATCCACTTGTAAACACACACCAGAACAACAAGAAAAGCATTTTGAAAAGTATAAACACCATGCATCACATTACCAATTCAAAATATTAAAGTAAAACATTTAACTTACAAAGCATACACGTGCTTCACCAAAAAAACACATTTTTTTGGAGGGTTACATTTCCAGAGTATTACCTTTCAGGGTACAGCTCACCTATGAAATAATTGAGAAAAATAGATAAAAACCTAACGTTTGCCCTGTGTGACACCACATTTCATGTTTTCTTCTCCTCTTCCTCCACTGCATTACTGTGCACCTCTGCTTCAATCTTAGCCAAGATCCTTGGTTTCAGCAATGTACCCTCACAGCAGGGGCACTGTCGATAGTGCAGTCCAACCCTAACTTTGCCCTCGACACCACCACCCTTCTGTGCCCTTGTTTGGATGATGCTTATCCTTCTGGGCACTGGTGTGGCACCTGATCCCTTCCCCGCAATACCTTCTTTTCTTGTGTCAGCCCTCTTCTGGCCCCCAGGTACTTTTGCCCCAGCTCTCTTCTTTGTTGGCTTCTGTATACTTCTCCTTTTCCTGGAGTTGAAAATGAGAGTGTTAGATACGGTAATCTGTATAGAACTTATCCCTCACTTTTGAGTGGTGTACATGGAAGCAAATTATCTAATGAACTCATTATTAAGCTGAGGACATTTAGGCACTAAAAATGAAGAAATAGGCAGCCTAAATAGGCACTTAAAATAGGCGCTTAAAATATTTTTTAATCGAAGATGTGAAAACAAAAATTAAAAAACCGATAAATCAACGAAAGTTCAATTATTAACTTTGGCCCCAAAGATTTAGTCGATAACAGTAACATCTGTCACTATTCTAGAAGCACCTCTAGTGGAATAACGGATTCATTAAGATGAAATTTGAAGGATTCAAGAAATGATTACATAGCATCACTCACAATTATAAAAACTCGAAGTCACACAATACAGAACGGCCACACGGCCACGACTTAACCTAAATCTCTAGTATAGTCTCCTTACACAAGTCTAAAAAAAAACATACGAGCTTCGGTTTGGGAACCTAGGGTAAGCTGCCTAACCTTTGGCTTTGGAACCAGACAGATACCCACACAAGGATTTGGAACCTTGTCGAAGAAACCAAATTGCAGGCTTGGGATCCTCAACCAAGAAACCCACCTTTGGCTGGTATTGCACGGCAATTGAGCGTGACCCCTACAGCGATGGGGTTACTGGTTCAAATGCATGAACTGGTAGTGGCAATGTCACCATGGACCAACGCAATGTACTAAAAATGTCTCCATAAAACAAACAGGACGACAAACAACAGAATGCATTTGGCACCACCAAAGCAACGTTCTCAACGTTGTTCATATTTTTAGGGCCGTACGTGCTCGCGTTGAAAACCAAGTCGACTTTTTTAAGAGGTTTGAAACATGCTCTCTCAAATGAAAATGATTCAAAAGAGTATACAGAAGGTCTTTCTTTTGTAAGAGCGGGCAGAAAATAACCTATTTTTGTCGTTTTTAAAAATGTCATCCTTAACGTTATCCCTATTTTTAGGGTCTTATATGCCTGCGATGAAAAACCTGATATACTTTTTTAGAGGGTTGAAATCATTCTCTTTATAATGAAAATGATCCAAAAGAAATTCAAGAGGGTCTTTTTTTGTAAAAGCAGGGAGAAAATACCCTATTTTTGGCGTTTTTACAAAAAGTGTCAAAGTTTGACTCGATTTTTAAAATAATGGAAAGCACTTGGAAGATAAAATTTAATATTCATAAACCATGTATTGATATGTTCTCATGCTCAAAGTTTTACGTTGAATATATTTTTACTTCCTGAAATATAAAAAGCCAAAATTTTAATTTTTTCGATCCACAATTTTTCGGGCCAGTTTCGCCCTGAATTTTCTACAAAGAGGTCGCTTTTACAGTTATTTTTATTATTTTGTTTAATAGAGCTTAAGAAGTTGTACAAGATAGCCAATTTTTGTTTCTCTTATCAAAATATCTCTTGAGATACTATGTCTCAAAGTTACCGAAATCTCATGGTCATACTGAAGAAGTCTGCGGCACGGGGTCAAGCAAATTACTGTATACCAGCAAGTATACCATCGGCGAACGTAATACTTTAAAAATGTTTATTGGGAATATGTGTGAATGAATGTCAATACAAAATTTCATACAGGCATACTGCCTGAAGTTGATCTGCCTTTAAACTCAGCAATACTGAGTGGTACCTTCAAAAACAAATTTTTGGCAATTGAAACCATCGTATGTACGCATCACGTAAAATTACTATAATTTTTTTTCTACTCTTTATATAATAATACTTTGGATGATTTTTCTTTATGCATGTTTAATGACATTATTTCAACCTTGATAGATTAAAAAAGAAACTGAAATAACTGACAAGCTCTACTAAAGCAAACTAAAGAGAAGTTTGGTGACGTTGAGAAGAATATTGCTTTTTTAGGCCCTTAAATAGGCGACATCAGCAGAAAAAGGCATAAACAGGTAAAATAGGCATTTTTAGGCAGTCACAAATCGCTTTAATTTTGCCATAAATGATCCTAAATGAACTTATAACTTCATAAAATTGGTTTCCTGAGTAAAATAAAAAATAGGCATTTTAGGCAATGTCCTCAGCTTACTCATTATCAATGTGTTTATCCCTTCTTTGTTCTATCTGAATTTCAAAAAGACAAGAGGAAATTGATGAAATCATACTCATTCATTGTCTTTTATATCATCATACAAACTAACATACCCATCATGCCATTCCCTTTCAGAGTGGGCACAGTCAAGGAACTTATTGCAGGTAGCCCTATAAAACTGGCTTCACTTTATATCATCATTGATCATTCAATTTAAATACTTACCCATCACGCCATTTCCTTTCAAGGAAGGCAAAGTCAAAGAATTAAGTTATTGCCATTAGCCCTAGATAACTGGTTCCCTTTAAATAACCTCCATGATACCCTCTCCTTACAAACCACTTTAACTTCTATTACACTCATGCATGCTCTCCTATTCTTAAGACCCCTAATATTCCTCCTCTTTAGAGTCTCTCCTACCACACTTACCCATGATTTTCATGGTCTACCTCTTCTCTCACACCATTAACTCCACTATCATATACTCTACTACATACTGCCAGCCCCGGTGACGGCAGGGTAAAGTCCTCACCTGCTAATCCGAGGGTTGGGGGTTCGAGTCCCAACTGGGTCAGTTTTTTGCCTGCCCAGAGCATGGGTGTTTCTGTCAAGTTCTGGTGGTTCAGTCCCTATGAAACCTGACAACAAGCCGAAAGCTTATCGGGGTCGCAGGGGCAGAATCGTCCAAGGGAAAAAATATATGTATCTGTTTCGTTATTTGTTTCTCATCCACTCTCTCCACAAAACAAATGAAGTGCACTCCTTTCAAATATATACATTGTTCTTTACTGGACCATCCAACCCACATTCTTTCATCATTCACTCATTCCTAACCCTATCCATCCTTATTTTGCCACAATAACTTCTCAAGTACCCCATTCCCAATAAATTCAGCCCTCTCTTATGATTATCCTCACATACCCAGGTTTTGCTGCCATAAAATAACATTGGGAGGAAAATACTTTTGTACACTGTGATTTTTGCTTCCCTAGACAAACACTCATTCCTAGAATAAAATCTCTCAATGATAACTTGTTACTCATTCCTAGATATGCTCCACATACTACCTAAGACTTTCCTACCTGCATTCGCACTCTTTATTATCTCTTCATCTTTCCTTCCGTGTTTTGCAAGCAATCGGCCAAGACACACAAAATCGTGTACCTATAAAATTACCTATTTCATCATTTGCCCTCATTATACAATCATTCTTATCACTTTCCCTATAAAAACTACTACTTTGGTTTTTGACACATTTATCTTCAGATCCATTCTCCTTGTTGCTCCATAGAAGTTATCCAGGAGCCCCTGTAATTGCAATTGTCTCTTAGACAGCAATGCATCATCTGCATACAATAAAACTCGCACGTTTATACCTCCAACAATTACACTAATGCCCTTACATGCATCTCTCACATATTTAACCACATAAACATTTAATAGCCATGGCGGCATTACGCACACCTATTTTCCACTGTTTTATTTCAAACCAGTCACTCAGGACCCCATTAACTCTCTCACTTGCCTTACTACATATTATCATACCTCTCTTTCACAACGTTCAATAACTGCTCATTCACTCCAAAGTCCTTCAAAACTTTCCACAGCTTATCTCTATTTAACCTGTCATATGCCTTCCCTAAATCCACAAATGCTCAATATACCGACTTTTCTCAGATGTCCATACATTTCTCGAGCACTTGCTGAAGTGCAAACAGCTGATTGCTACATCCCCTCTTTGGCATAAACCCACACTGTACATGCCAGCAGTGGCGTACGCAGGATTGACTTCTGGGGGGGGGGGGGGTTTCATTAATATTTATGTGCATTATTATAAAATGATATTTAGATTATTATTCACTAAAACAATAATCAAATTAACATTCTATTTTCATGAAGACAATTCAACTTGTCGGCCTCGTTGGCGGTGAGATAACGCCCTCGCCTGCTAACCCAAAGGTCGCGGGTTCGAATCCCGCCTGGGGAGGATTTTTCACTTTCCAGGACATGGTTGTTTGTGCTTGTCCACTGTTGATTGTTACTACTACCCTGATGTAAAGGTCATAAGTGCTGTTTTTGGTGGTAATTAATAATAAATAATAAACTATATTTTTCAGTCCAATAAGCAAAATTCTAAATGCTAGTTCAGGTAAACGAACGAAAACGAATTCAGGTAAGCATGGTTTAAACCCCCCCCCCCCCCCCCCCCCCCCCCGTATGCCACTGCACGCCAGATTCCGTCGATAGCACTATTCCTCACCCTTATGAATATCATTTTATTGAACACTTTCCCCGGAATATGTACTTTGTAAACTAATTGCTCTATAATTTTTACATTTGGTCTTCCCACCCTTCTCTTTGTACAATGGAACTGTTATCGCATTATTCCAATCCATTGGAATAACAGAAGCTTTCAAACATAAATTATACAATTCATATAAGTGACAAATGAGCAATTTACACACACACTTCAGCATTTAACTGGATATACCATATATGCCTGCAGCCTTTCCAATTTTCAATATTCTCACTGTGGACAACATTATTCCAAGACAAAAAAAAACACTGAAAATTTCTACAGTAGATTTATTTAAACCGACCTGCTGTTGCCATTATCAGGGTAATGAAAGGTTCTGCTGGTGAGCTTTATATACATTTGGGGCAGGAGAGGGGGGGAAGGTATGGAAAAGAGGGGGAGGGTTTGTTGGATTGTTTGAATGGAGGTTAACATCGAGGATTAGAACTGTGGTTGCACATTCACAGATTTGGCTGCAATCTCTTTATTTTCACTCACTACAATTTTCACTTCTTCATTCTGCCGCCTTATATTTTCCCTACCACCCCTTTTTCACATACACTTTCTGCACATTCCTTTCAAACTCACCCATGCATCATTCACACTACCACGACTGATACATTCTTCCCATTCTCGCTGTTTTGAAGATAGCATATCCTCAAGCATCCATACCGTACTCTCATCTCATCGTCTAACAACCTCTCCACTTTTACTCTCATTTGCTTACCTGCACTTCTCTTCCTCAGAACCCACTTTCTACAAAATTCCACTCCAGAGACCACCAAATAGTTGTCTGTTCCACATTCTGCACTCCTCATCACCCTTGTATCTATAACTATTTCTGAAGAATAAAACGTAGTCTTCAGAAACTTTGTGCTATTCCATCACAACAATTTATTACAGCGAGGAAACTTTTACAAACCACATAAAAAACATTTACAAACCACATAAAAAATTTTTGTCTTTTATGTGGTTTGTAAAAGTTTCCTCGCTTTAATAAATTATAACTATTTCTCTTAATCTCTCATCATACACAATGAAATCAATCAGGCTCTTACAATCCCTTCTTTGCCATGTATACATATGGATTTTATTATGCTTAAACCATGTATTAAAAACAAACAATCCTTTTTCCAAGCACACAGTCATCAAGTTTTCACCGGTATCATTCACTCGGGGGTCACCAAAAGGCCCAATCACTCTCTCAGATGCATCCTGCTTAACACAAACCCATCCATCCATGTCGCCTAGGACATACAATTATTCTCTCACCAGGGTCACATTCATTCAGTACCTCTCTGTTTACCCTCTGATTCATCTTTCTCCATCAATTGGTGCGTAACATCCCATAATCACAACTCTTCGAATACCTACTTTCATGTGAAGACAGAGCGATCTAGGGTATACTAACTCTTGGCAGTGAAGGCTTTTCAGGCTTTCTTCCACGTGCTTCCATTGTTGTTGATTACAGTTTCGATAGTATTGCAGCTATCAAAAGTGTTGTCAATGACCATGGAAGCACGCGGAAAAAGCCCGAAAAGCCTTCACTACCATCTGAATGACTCCATGGAAGCCTACGAGTTCATATACTATCTTGTACTTCCTAACTAGCATCTTCACTCTCATTGAAGATTAAGTGTACACCTTCACTGCCATGCATACTCTCTTCAACTCCTAGCCACAAAGCTAACCCACCGTCATCAGTTGTAACAATGTCCTGCCCCTTGGGCTTGGTTTCATCAACACAAATCACCTACTCATCTCATTTTCATTTCATTCATCAAATCTCTTATCCATGCACACCTCTCACATTCCAAGTACCAATTGTACAGTTTGTTTTGCCATGTCCGTCTCATGATGGGTAAACCTTATACAGCTTCCGCCAAAAATGATTATTTCGTCAAATTAGGATCAGCTGAACATGGAAATGCAATTTGTATTAATGACAAGAATAACATTTTTCAACATCATCTCACTGATTCTCAATGATGTAGTACTTTGACACCATAAAGGGTGCATCATTTTTATTGAGAAATATTTTGGTAATACAACCCTGTTTGTCGACTAGCTTATTGACACATTTTTATGAATTTGAACTTAATCTACAGATTTGATTTTCTTGCTTTCGGTCACACTGGTTGTATTTTAATAAAGCATGAGCTTTCGCCAACCCTACTGCTGGCTTCGCCAGACTATCACAATCAGTGTAACCGAAAGCAAGAACGTAAAATCATGCAACACACTGAAAAGCAAACAATAAAAAAAATTTATCAACAGAAGTTTATTTTAAGTTTTACATGTTCCCCATTATCCTATTTATTTTCAATCCCATTGTAGTTTCAAGAAATATCTCATAAGGATGAGTTCTGCTGCTGTTTTCATTCGATATTAGTCCCTTTTACGTTGAAATTTCTATGCATAATAGGCCCACTCAAAATGGGAATCTGAACCACAGACCTTCCACTAATAGTAGTAAAACTTTCATTCTTGGATGGCTAAGGTCATTTGGTACTTAATGTCCACCACAGAAAATAGGGGCAACAGCACTCCTCACGAATAGGAGGATTGCCCCTCCAAATTTGAGCAGAGCCCAACTATGCTGAACTATGGAGATGGAGTGGGAACTTGTGTTACCATTGTGGTAGGTCATTGACCACCTTTGGCTTGATTGGCAATGAGCAAAACACTATGCTACCCAGTCTTCCTGATTCCCTAAGGAATTTATCCAGGATTTAACCCTTTCGCTGCGGTCAACCTTCGGAGAAACCTCAATACTTTCCGGCATTACTTGGTGGAAACACTGCATAATGAACAGTAACAATAACTTTTAAGCTGCACAAAATTTTTTTATTAGTAATTGTTATATCATAAATTGTTATATACCTGAAGATGCCGTAACTGCCTACACCAGTTATATCAATAAAAATGTTTTTGTGGAGCTTACAAAGTTATTGTTACTGTTCAACCTGCGGAGACTTCCCAGCCCGTGCGGCAAAAAAGTGAATGATGGGTAGGAATGACCTTGCCAACGGAACGTAGGAGCTACGATCACAGCAGTCCACCAGGCGAATGTAACTCCTACGGTCAGAGCAGCGAAAAGGTTAGAGGAACTTGGGGTTCAGCCTGTATGAATGATTATTAAATGTAAGAAAATATGGATCATAAGAAGCCATCACCCCTGAGGGTAAGTACTTTCAACTTCTGGTGGCTAATGTCATTACTGGGAGATTAACTACTAATGATACATCAAGGGTAGTAAGTGAGTCCTGTGGAGTGAAATGGATTAAAAAGTTTAATTCAATATTGATCATTTATTTGAATATCCTCCCAAACCACAGCAGTCATTAATAAAATTCTATTAGACTAGGACCTACTGAATGAGAAAAAGTTTGCATTAATGTCAGCAAGTAATATTTATATATTTTCACAAATTAGCAGAGTTGTTACGCGTCAACTGCATAATTTCTTAAAACAGTATCCAAATACACCTTATTTGAACGCTGTTGATTCCTCTTATACGTTTATCCATGAATATATTTTCATGGAGTTACATCCTAACTAATTCAATAGATTGATTAGAGCATGAAACACCATAGGGATGAATGGTGTAAGAGTGTATAACTGACAATTAGAATGTTTGAAATGAAATATAATAAATACACATCAAGATAGTTACCTGCCCCTCTTTCTTTTCATATTTTGACGTCTGTGGCTCGGGTTTCTTCCAACATCAGGAATTAAATGAGGCGAAAGTTTGCTCTCCTCCACATTAGCAAGAAATGGAAAGTTGATTTTGGGCCATTTTGCATACATATGATCAATGAGATGAAACCACCTAAAAGAAACGTGAACAGTACAAGTATGTTAACATCGCGACAGTGCTAACAACTACCAAGATATCACAAAACTTAATCACTGCTACTTACTCATTAGATTTTATTTCCTCAATTACTTCCATTATTTTATAAATTAACAAGATTATTAAAAATGACTAGCGAGGCAAAGACCTTTAGGAATGATTTAAAGATATTATAAATTTTTCCTTATTATTGCGACGATTGGCTGTTCATCAAGAACGTATTAAATTTGAAAGAACCCCCGCTCCATTCTGCTTTTCATGACATTGCAATAAGTTACAGATGTAGAGATTTATCTTTCGAAACAGTAAACAAACTATTTCAAGAACACCATCAACACAATTATTCGTTAGTGATTTGTTTCAAGCTTGAAAAAATTACCGCAGTAGATGGCGTTCAATGAGTCCCCAAAAAAATCATTTCTTAGTTGAAAATGTTTGTATCTCTTTATCATATTCCCGGCAGATATTCAATTACACAATTTGTTTAAATCGTGAGTATTGTTAGATTTCCTTTGCCCTTTCTGAATGTCGATTGAAAGATTCAAGGAATGTAGTTCTGCAGTCGAGAATGAATTTCGTCCAGGGAGATTGAACAAAAAACATAACTATCTTAGTACTTAGAATTTACGGATTGCAGTCGTGATGTTTATTCAAATTCTCTTGAAAACTCGCTTTTGTAGTTTTGCTGGTACCCAATCTTTATATCCAATAGGGTAACATATGATACAGGGTCAATCTTTAATTATACTGATGTGTGCATGACATGTTGATGAGTAAAAGGTGTTGCACTATGTGGGAACGAGCTGCATGTCTTCCTGTAATGGCATCATGATTACGAAATGTTATCTGCTACCTGATAAACGTAGCTATGAATTTCAAGGATATTTTTTTGATGTTTTTCGATCTGTTCAATTTCGTACACATAACAGACGAAAGAGGGAGTTAGTTCGCTCAGCGTTGCCAAATCATTTTTATTTTCATTGACGTCATTTGCATTTTGAAGGAGATTTTGTTGTAAATCTGAAATATTTCTTCATAAAAGTATGCTTTTGTATTTTTATCTCCGCCTAATGAATTGGAACATTTAATTTCTACAGATAATCATGCAACCATTTAACACCTATTAAACGAGCTGGCAACGCTAAAGGTGTGCTCACTAATGAAGCAAGAGGAGAGGGTAGATATGGAGGGCAGGTGATACAGTAAGTACGTTACATGTAGGTATTGAATTAGTTCTGCTGTTAGAGCTTATGCGATGTTGAAATAGCTAGCTTAATGATATGATAGACTTATGTTTATCTCCCTCATCATGTACAAAGCTCCGCTTTGCGTGTACAATCTATTGTGCCACATCGATCGTTGTAGTCAAGTTATTCGGTTATTAATTTCATCCTGCGTTAATGCCCTTGTGTCGAGATTATTGTTATAAGTTTATGAATCTTGTGGAATCTGTGCAATGAATGCATGTATTTGTTGGCTACTAAACCATATGGTACACGAAGGCTGGGTTGACCTTCATTCCATTGTCATATTCGTGTGCAAGTGAAGATCTGCTACGGCGTCTGCAGAAGTTGATATGTAGACCCAGTTAGTTATAGTCGCATTATAAACACGCGCTAGTGTTTACGAATAGCCCTAATGTTTTATTTCCGCATCTCGTAGCCGATGACAGCGCTCAGCTGACGTGTGAAGACCTACGTGTTAATGGTACTATTGCATGATCCTCAGCAATTGTGACTGTAAAGATAATGAACAAATTATTATTTTCAGGGGAGAGGGTCATTAGATGAACAATTACAGCAGTTCTAAATGCTTCAACACTATGTCTAGTGCAATCCCTCCATTGATTCCAACAGTTCCACCTCCTATGGGAAGTGACGATGAAAATAATGTTGATGATGATGAATTTGGTGATTTTACTACCGCAAGTTTTGCCTTTGATTGCTTAGGTGAGCACGTACTTGTCGGTCGCTTTTTTAAAATTTTGTTATGTACCTTGTTAGTTTGTTGACACATGGGAGAATTTTATCTTTTCAGGAGAATCAAAAGGGTCAACGCCTGAAAAACGGTCTCCCTGGATCGAGTGCGTTGATCAAGATGTCTTCACTGAAACAATTTCTTCTAATTCAGAAAAAGTCGATCACATAAATGAAATAAATGAGGACGAGGTGTATCACAACTGCTCGGACACCATTGATAGAGAGGAAGAAGTGAAAGACATGAAGCTAGAGGTGGATGATAAATGCCTTGGAAGATTGGAAGCAGAGAACAATGCTGATGATGATCCTGACGACGATGAAAGTGACTTCGGTAATTTCGAAAAGTGTGTAAATGAGGATGTTGAAGGGAAGAAGGTGGAATTTTTATCTGTGGACAGGGGAGTTTCATCAACTAACTCCGGCGTTCAGGACAATACAAGCCAGGATTCTGTCATTTCATCTGGTGCCACGGACTCGGGACTTTGCAGTGCCAGTCAAAAGAGTGAGGAGGAGGAAGCTGTTGATGTGTTAGATGTAGGGGTCAACGTGGACGCTGTATTGGACGATTCTAGTGGTAGCGATGAGACACTTGTTGTGGGAAAGAAAAGGACATCCAGGGAAAAGCCAGAGGGGTGGCCACATGATTGTGAAAGAACGGTGGACGAAAGCGTGTTTCCCCAATCTTCCATTGTTTCTGAGAATGCCAAGTGTGATGCTGTGGGAGATGATTGTAGGACGAGACTTAGTGATGATGATGACGACGATTTTGCTGACTTTTCTGCATTCCGTGCTGGTGACAAGTGTGCCGAAGCAAATGACAGGAGTAATTTCCCCAGCGCTGAGAGTAATGGTGTTGCCGACGATAGTAAGGATAATCTTGTAGTTTTTGGAAACGACAGTGGTGATTTAGAGGATGATTTTTGCGATTTTGCTTGTGCACCTGATCCTGCTCATGCGGAAGATCGTGTGACATTCCAGCCCAAAATCGAACCTAGTGTGGATGAAAGTAATATAGGTTCCGATGATGAGTTTTCGGACTTCGCCTTTGCTACGACTAACGCTGTAGAATTAGCACATTCTAAAGAAGTTCCTGAAGATCCAGAAGTGGTTAGCGATCAGAATCGACTCAAGGACCCACCAGATTCTGTAGAAGAACCCTCCAAGGAGAACTCTGCGGATCAGTTAAACCACATGGAAGATTTTAAGTTGTTTGAGCAACTACAGTCCGGAAAGGTAATTAACAGATTATTTAATTCTATGGAGTGAATAAAATCGTTTCAGTAAACTTTTTGGGTTAATGGGCGCTCTTGTCTCACCAGCCCAAATTAATTTTTAACCTACTTAGAGAAAGGCATTTTCAACCAATTTATGGTCACCTTTTGTGTACACTATGCACTCAGAACGAAGAGATTGACTCCCAGTCAGATTACGTGTTCGCTCATTTATTTATTTTTGTGTCTCCTTGAGAAATTTTACCCAGGATGTCACATAACGTGAAATCATTTAAAAGTTTCTAATAAGTATTAGGATTAATCTGACCACTTTTCTTTTAAAGGAATAAGATTAAGTTGCATTATGTTCTGTGATAACCCTTTCAGTAAGAAAGAACTTCAGGTTATCATAGTAGTAATTGATCTTCCAGAGACCGGACTACCCTGAAAGATTAATTGTTGAGTAATGTTGTAATTGATGGGCAGGCAGGGATAGGATTTGAGGGGAAAGAGGGGAGGGAGTTTAATGAAATACATAAATGCCTGGAGGGTGGAAGTCTTTATTCAACCAAATGTGAGATAATTCCACCAATTTCAGTTCACTTACAACCATTTCATTGTATTCAGAGTTGTATTCTTAACAGTAAGGAAAGAAAGTGAGTGATGAAATATTTAAGAGGTGAAAGGCTTTAGTGGGTACAGTAGGATTAAGGAGAAAGGAAAAAAACACCAGTAAGCACTTTCTTCCAATGCATGCCTTCATTCGTAGCTAGAGTATAGCTCGCACACTTGTTGTCTCCACTCTATAAGGGTATTGCCAAGAACTTCGCCCCACTTTTTCTTCTGTCGTCCTTCTCCTTCTTTACTTGCCCACTCCTTTCTCGGATCCCTCAGAGCTCTGAAGGGTGACTACCTCACCCATGCTTTTACCTCATTATCCCTGGGAAGGTTCTCTTACATGTTTCTATCTGGTTCTGGAAGTAGCCTCTCAAAACTTCTCCTACCCTTGGAAGTTAAATTGGCCTATACCACACCACCGTCTCTCGCACATCTTACATATATGTCACGCAGACAGTCAGTCACATTGTCAAACACTTTCATGTCTGAACTTGGCCTTGGAAACTATTTTTCTTATTTAAAATGAAACACTTAAAATTGGATTGGATCTTTTTATTCTACTTTCTTTACTCCTGTCCCATACATGCTCTCTTGCTCATGAAACTCCTAGTGTTTTCTTGTTTCAAGTCTTCCAATTCGTTTGCCTTTTTCTGCCTATTCCTAATGTTACATTGCTTTAGGTTTTATTATGTCCACCTAGTGACTTGACCCGCAGTCAGTATCTATACCATTTGGCCATTTTTCTAGGTAAAAGAGAAACTTTTCGCAGTCCACGGTATACTTGTAATTTAATTTCCCGACCAAGGTTTGGACTTACACAGTCATTATCAAGGCCATGTGTAAGTTGAAATCTTGGTTAGCATATTAAATAAAAAGTTTACCATGGACTTAACAAAGTTTCTCTTTTTCCTGGTAATGGAGTACCACAAAGTAACACTTGAGAAAATTAAGTCTGGGCCTTTTTCCATTAGTTTGTGTTTTTTTGCCAGGACCTATATGATATTCACATTCTTTCAATACCCACACTTTTCCTCTGCCTATTTCTCCTGTGTAATGGTCCATGATACAGAGGCTGGTGTCAGCCTATGCCCAGTTCTTTTGAGCAAACACACCTTATTCTCGGTATCAGTATAAAAAAACCTCTGACTGTGCCATGAATATTTATGGTCTTCTTCAAACCCCCATGCAAAATCCAATCTTTATACATATTAAGTTGGTTTATATCTAATTCTTACTTAGTAGCAAGAGCAAACAACAAACATAAAGTTTCTTTTCTTACGACTGGGACCTGCTTTTCAAGCCTGTAGGCTTACTATCTGGGTTATGTTTCAGCTTAAAAACTCTTTCTCATTGGTCTTATGTTTTTATCCAATCACCTGTCAACTAAATTTATTTTCTTTCAAAGATACCAACTTCTCTGCTACTGCTTTCTTCCACTTATCTTTATCATTTCCCAGTAAGGCATCCTTGAATAATGCAGGATCTGAAACATATAGTGAACCTTCATCGTGACTAGTCAAACACAAATCAAGTTACTCCGTAGGTTTCCTGAGTCTTTGGAATCTCCTAGGCTCTCCAGCTGGCTCTGTAACATCAAATATGCCAGGAGTGGCTGAAGTATCTATTGCTTCTGAATCACTTCAATCAACTGAGCACTGATCATATCTTACATGACCCTGATTCGAAAATAAATCAAAATTTGATTCATAATCATCTCCTTCATTATTCTTCTTGTAATCAGAACTCTGATTTTCATAATTTGGGATTTCAAGCAAAACTATAACCCTAGCTACACTAACTTTTCCAGAATTGGGATCATATAACCTGTAGCCCTTGCATACATCACTATAACCCACGATTAAATACAACTCTATGATTTCAGATCCCATTTCTTCCTATTTTCAATAGGAATGTGAGCACAAGATTTGCTACCAAATACACGTAAATATTTAAGATCTGTTTTCTTGCCTGGCCATATTTCCTCAGGTGTCTTCCCACTGAGAGCTGAATGGGGGGATCTATTCTTAAGGTGAGAAGAAGTATGACAGGCATCAGCCCTCAGTCTGGTTGAGCACTGAGGGTCTTTCATCATCGCACAAGCTATCTCACACAATGAATGATTGATCCTCTCAGCAACACCATTCTGCTGGGGAATATAGGGTATTGTCAACTGATGCTTGATACCATGTTCTTTGAAAAACTCCTCCATAGTGTGATTATTTTGTTCATCCCGGTTGTCTGACCTGAATACCTTCAATTTCTGACCTGTCTCAATTTCCATGGATGCCTTTAAGATTTTGTTTTGAAATAACCTCCTTTTTAGTTTTTATAAAAATAAAATATTTCTATTCTGTAATCTTCCAAAAAAGTATGATTATCCCCAATGTAGGATTCAAGGGGCCCTGCAATATCTGAGTGCTCTAATTCAAGTATTTCTCTTTCACGTAATTCTTGGAAATTCTTTAAGGTTTTCTGGAATGTTTGCCGTCAATACATGGAATACCAGCCTGATTAAGGTTTCGTGAATAAGTGGCATGAGTTGTCTCGTCTTCCCTGAGTAACTTTTTATCTTTTTCATTTAGATACCTTAAGCATCTATGCCACAAATTAGCTGATTTGGTAGTAAAACATACACTGATGCAATCAATGCCACTACCATTTTTCTCTAATGGAACATTACTACTATTTTCAACAGAAATTAAAGCATGAGAAGAATAAGCCATAAAAGGTGCAGAATCTAGATTTAAAAGCTCATTGATATGGGATGCAGTAAAATTCACATCTCCAGTACATTGAAAATCATATTTATGGCACACTTGACATTCCTTATGAGAGAAGACTACAGCGAAATATTTTTCTCCTGGTTTTGACACTAACACATACTAAATTGGAAGCTAATTGAGTCCCTTACCCTATCAACATGTTTGTCACTGTCAATGAGTTTCACTGGTACGTTACCAACTCCCTGAGCATTATCAGCCCGAGTCTCATTCAAACTCTGCTCATCCTTATAGCATTGTTTTTTTACTCATGTGGTGTGTCACATCTGAATAAGTATGCCAGTCACCATTCCACCATGCTTTACATCAATTAAGGTGAACAAAGTAACCACATTAACATCCAAGCCTACGAGCTAAAGTAACCACATGATTAGACTTCCTTTCACTAACACATTTTCTTTAAAAAATTTCTCATTTTCTGTTAGCTTTGTATTCCTTAGCATGTTCCATTCAGCTCATAAATTTTCTCCAAAATGTGTCCCTTTTTCCCAAATATCCACATTCAAACAGCAATTTTTGCAGCTGTCCTGATGGTTGATTGACAGCTGATACAGAGCTGGACTCCTTTCTTTCCTCTAACTCTCGTCAACCTTCTTCAACCATTGATATTGCCTTAGCAAAGTTGGTGGTGTGGTTTTGCACCGAGTGATCTAATACCATCACCATGGGCTGGTACAGGCAGTCCCCGAGTTATGTAATAGATGCGTTCCGACACTAGTGGCGTAAGTCGAAAAAATAGGAGTCAAAATTTACTCCGTAACTGAGTCTGTGCTCTCAAGATTACGGCCGATTCGGAGAAATGCGGGTAAGGCCAGCTCTTACTAACATTACAGCACATGCACTCCTAGAAAGTAGGCAACCATCCTTCCAAATCCGTAACTTTTGTAATTCTCGTCTTTTTTTGGGTAAGGTTGCCGCCTATGTAAGTGCGGATTTAGGTAAGTTGAGGCTTTCGTAACTCGGGGACTGCCTGTAGTTTGGATTTAGTCCAATAAGCATCATAGAACCCACCAATCCTTCCATCTTAGAATCATTCAACTTCTGAGCAGCAGTTATCACCTGATTGATATCGTCAGACATCTCTTAGCATTATGGCAGCTGTGTATTGATCAGCTGTGATTAAGCTCCAAGACACCCAACAGCTCCTTTTGGTTCTAGTGGGTCAGTTAAGTGAGTTCATGCATCTTGAGTGTAGGTTGCATCCATCACCAGCAGGTACAGCCATTTACACTACCAACAGATCATAGATAATAAAGACTTGTCATAATTTTTGACTTAAGTAATCATTAGTAGCGGGAGTAAGTTCAGCAGTTAGGTAATTGGACAATTTTTTGTGAAGCAGAAGCATACGAACTGGAAATTCCTACTGCTTATTTTCTTTTTCTGGCTAATTTCTGGCTGGCCACATAATTTTTATGGCAAAAATGGAACCACTTCAATCCGGAAGCCCAGAACTCAGTGTTTTTTGTCAAAAAATCTTAATTGTATATAGGAGAGAATATGAAATCCTGGGTCCATAACCTGTTTGGAAAAGGCACACAGGAGAGACACATAATGATCTTGATGGTCAAAATGTAATGAGTGTACTGAGACACACTTCATTTTAAGAACACATGGACAAGGAAAAAAACATTGCGAAACAAGGCACAGTAAAGAATGAAAAGTGTTGGCGATGTCACTAGTTAGCCTGAAGCATTATGGGACATCAGGACTTAATACCATGTGTTAGGACACCAGCCATGAAAAAGGTTGCAAGGAAAAGGAACTGTCAAGAAAAGGGATGACTAATAAGTAGGTAGGAGTCAATTCCACTTTTTTTAGATTCTGATTCTTTCAAATCGATTCTTGATCCTAATTCAGTCGATTATTATTCCTAATAATAGGTGGGATATTGATATAGGTACCATTAGTGTACGACTGTTATTTAAATTCCAGTACTGGCTGGAATAAAATAACTAAGATAATTAAGTCGCTCAAAAAGTTATTTAATGACAATTAGCAAATATATCCTCAGCTTTATAGTCTATGTTTAAAATATTTATCTATCGGGAATTGATGGAATCGGAATCGACTCTGGACGATTGATTCTCAATGCCGATTCTAAGCCTGAGAATTGGTGGAATCGAGAATCGACTCATCCTTACTAGTAAGCCTTATTTTCAAAGAATTATTTGATAATATTGTGGTGGTGAATGATGCACTGGAAGAAAGAATTTTTGAAACTATCTCTTGAATCCGAGACAGTGCTTGAAATAAGCTCATTGAATAAATTTAAAAGCATGGATGAATGTCTGTCAATAACGATATGATATTTATTCCTCTGAGTTTGCATACAAAACATTTATACAAATTTATACAATTAATTAGTTAGTGAACCATAGGCACCCATGAGGAAAAACCTGTTTTGAAGTAGCTATCATTTAGGTTTACCAAATAGCTGGCTGTTGATACCAAAACAATGCAAAATACAACAATTAATTTTATTGTGGAGTCAGAAAGCTATGTTCTACAAAATTGTAATTTAATGTCAAAAAAATTATATTTTAATGTCAAAACCCATGTCCCATTGAGGGTATATCGGGGAATTCCTCCCAAAAGCTGTTTCATCTGCAAAGATGTGCTTATGTGAGATCTAGTTCCATTAGATTTGACTTTGATTTGTATGAAGTCAGATATTAGTAATGCATCTTTGGGTTTGATCTGGAAACTAAGGTCGATTCAGTGAGTTTGATTGAATTATTTTGCTGCTTTTGGTGATGAATCTATTGACCTTTGGTGATTGTCCAATCAATCTTTCATCTTCCGATTCATCAAATTGCATTATATAAGTATGTACACATTAATTTGAAAATTTTCATTAATTTCAAAATTCTATCAAAATGCATTATTTTTAATTATTGAATTTTTAAATTTATGCCTAAAAATCATTGAAAAAATAAACATCAACTGATCCACTGGTGGAATAAATGAATATTAACATTTAAAATAATTAAAAACAAGGACTGAAAATGTCGAAAATGGCCTTGTCAGTCATAGCTCTCGACACATAGTCTACTGGCAGTGGAAAGGCCAAGATGACTGGATATTTCATATTTATAAGTTTCATGTATGCAGATTTTGGCTCTTGTTAGATGGTAATCAATTGATTTGTGGTTTTGTCTCCATTCAAATTTTAATGAAATGAAAACTAAGTACTGAGTCAACACCTAATCATTATCAGGCATGGACTATGACTAGTGGCAAAAAATCATAGCATTTACATACGAGTAGGGATCTACATGCTACCCTGCAAGCCGCTGCAGAGGCATGTAGCAGGGGGTGGTTGGATACCAGCCATGAAAGGGGAGGGAATAGGGAAAAGGAGGTGGGAGAGGACAAGTGAATTGTATGTTAATGATGTGCCTTACGTTAGTGTCATGCTGATTTTACTATGATCACTAATGGTGTGTGGAAAATAGGAATGTTTGTACCCTTCAGTTCGGTAATGTATCTCTTATTTTGTTGTTTTTATCAGTTATAGAGATATATTATTCAGGGTTAAAATAATATTCTCCATGTTGTACTGAAACTCACCTGATGAGAGTTAATAACCCTTTTGCTGCTGTGAATGTAGCAGCTATGTTCAACTAGTGGACTGCTGTGAAAGTAGCTCCAATTTTCTGTTGGCAAGGTCTTCCTACCCACCATACACTTTTTCGCCTCAAAGGGGCTGGCAAGTCTCCACAGGTCGACTGCAGTGAAAAGCTTAAAGCAATCTATGCCTAGCGTGAAGCCTCTAAGTCTATGACGGCCGCCAACCTAATCCCTCAATCAGCTGGGTGACACTTTTTTCGTTCATAATAGTTTTTAACAAAGCGTGTGATTTTCCTTTGCATTTGATTTACTTTGCGATTAATCTTTCAGTTTTGATGTGAAAGGATAGGGTGAGGAAGAGGAGGGAAGGTTCTAAAATAAAGTTTGTGTTTTGGTTATTGAGTTAGGAGGATGGGTTTGGTGAGAATGGAAGGTGAGAGGGAGAGTATGGGGAAATGTCCTAGAAAATACATTTTGTTCATGAAATTTTACCTCTTTTTTTTCCTTATCATAATCTCCTGATCAAGAGTGTCAATCATATTCAATGTGCTATCCCTTGTCCTTTGTGCCTTCTCTTTCCTCCCCCATCTCCCAAATGCTGTGATTTTTGCCACCTGACATTTTTGCACCTTATGATGACACCGGGGCATTGAACTTCATTGTTCAATAAATATTTAAGCATACAATATTAAGTTAAAATTTCATTTCAATTTGCTGTTCCACTGCATATTGCCTGACACAGTTGAATCCATTTTGCTCCATTTGTTCATTATGGTCCACTCTTTCAGGTTGACCCTCGTGTGGAATCCCTTGCCGAGCTTGCCTTTCAAAGTTTGCCAGACAGTGAAGACAAAGATGTTGTTGAAGGAGACCTGCAGGCAAATCTCAATACTGGGCAGGTGTGGAAGCAATTACATGATATGGAGAGCACGCATGCGCTGTCTTACCAGTGGGGAGGGTCCTCTTCGAACAAGGCTCTTCTTTCTGCACTGTCAATTGATTCACGGAATATTGTAAGTGTGGCTGTTGTCTTTTTAGCTCTGGCATAGGCTATAACCTCATTAAGAATGTTGTTCATGGAAATTAACGTGAAATAATTTTATTGCTTAGCAACTTATGAATAAGTATGTGTCAGGTTATTGCTAATTCTTTATGCTTTAATGGGGTAGAATTTCTTTCATCTATAATGTACATTATCAATATTTGGCTTTTTAACACATTGAATGTCATACAGTTTGTTTTGTGATTATTATTGTTTATGGTTGTTAAATTGCCGTGTACTAGAGAAGAAATTGTGGAGCTTGGTCTTGACACGCTGGCTGTTTGGTGTCTAGTTACCAATACTCTTTTTTGTAATGCATTCGTATATATTTGATTCTTTTAGCTCTTAATTGTAACTTGGTGGAGGTGATACTTAGTATCCTCTATCATAAATTCATAATAGTTCAGAATAAAGTAAAGAATATACTTTGGACATTGTAAATCTGTGGTGTTTGTGTTCTCGTCCTGCTTTCAATTTTTTACTACATCGTAGCTTATGAGGTAGTTTTCTATGACTGGATGTTTAAATGTATGTTGGGGTAGTCATTGTTTTAGATATCTTTGAGTTCTCATTTTGGCATTTGTTTTACTTGCAACTTGCAAAGGCTGTAGCTTAAAACTGGCCTTTAACTTCACCTCTCTTGTTTTAAAATTCCCATGTGTCTCCCATTTCTCAAAGCTGTTTTAACTTACATTCAATTTGATAGTACTTGTTGTATTCACTCCAATATGGATAATGGCCTTGTTACTTGTTTCTGTTGTTACTCTATTGTGTGTCCATTTTCTGTCATGGTGTGGGAATTATTTTCTACAATAGCTTTTTGGGCCTCGATGGAATTCTACTGCTGTACCACGGTTTGCTGCCAATTTAGGCTTTGATCCGTTGGAACCAGTGAGGGCTCCACCGGCCCCATCAGTAGGCAAGCCACCAAAGGAGAAATCAGGACCGCCACCTGGAAATCATCCTCCCTCAGCTGTTCAGCCTATTCGGACAAATGCCATACCAAATTCTGAGGTAAAGTAGTTTCTTTGTGAACTATTTATTTCAGGTAGCTACTGATTAATGAGAACTGGAGAAGATGAAATGCACTTGAGGAAATAGAAAAGCATTAAAGTAGGCAGAAAAGCTATGAGTTGCATAGAAACAGCCTTTATTATTCGAAAGATGAGGAGAGAAGGAATTTGTTATTCAATGCTTCCTTCTGTATATCACTTTTCTCAATTATGACCCTTTATATCTAGTTAGAATTTTATCTTTTGTAAATTTGGCTTAAAATCATTAAATATGTTACACAAAATACATTTTGCTGGAGTGAATGCGGTGGAAACTTATTGTAAATATGACACATCTGTTACATTAGAAATCTTTTTCTTGCCTTCAGGAAATTTTTTTCTTTATCATATGAACTGATAAAAATGTCTCTTTGGTGGCTACTCTGATGTAACAGTCCTCATTAGAGCATTACTTTGGTGAAGCTGAATCATGATAGTGTCAATACATTCTCCATAAAGAGACCTGTGGTTGACATCACAGGATTAAAGTGCAGCATTTCTGAGGGAGTCAAAAAATGCTCCCTCACTTTCATGCTCAAATTAATTGAAACTTTACCAACAATTGCTCTCTGCAGAGCAGATTGAAATTTACATGGTTTCTAAACGTGCACCTACCTTTGTGGAATGCGGGATGGATTCATTATTACTTGGTTTTCTCCATGGCCATTTTCACTGTTTTTTTCTGATAAAAATCAAATGCTGAAGTCTGTCCATTATCATAGTGCAGTTGGACATTCAGTAGGGTATTGGCTTGGGAAGGCCTTTCAGTGAGGCAGTTATGACATAATCACGATGCCATCATGGATGAGTAGCTGCCAAAGTGATTTTCAATGTTTTGTTATTTTATGATAAGCAGTGTTAAACATCAATTATTACATGATTAAACATTTAGAAACTCAACTGTATAATCCTGAATGATTTCTGTCTGACCCCTTCTGCTACAAAGAAATGATTCACCTTGATATCACGGCAAAGTGTATGAATAGATGTATACCCTTGTTCACAGTTGTAAAATTGATTCAAAGAACAAGGTTATCTGATCATGCGTTAATTGTACATCCAGTACGTAATCAATGTCCATCTTGCGAGCCATTCTGTTGATCATAATTTGTCTGCTAGTTTTACCAGCGTTCCTTGACATCTGTCTCCCGGATTGGAATTTAATTATTTTTCAGAAGATATCGTTCTGTGAGATGTTTCAAAATCATTCAGAAGTCAGAAATTCTCTTAACCACGCAAATACGACAATGTTTGGATACTCGTCATTTCTCTTAATTTTTAGTCTGTATTACATATTGAAGAAAGTGAAGAGCTCTCTTGGGGAAGGTAAATTCATGTATGTTTTAAAGTGTGGATGATTTTTCATGGATAGTCTTCTTGCGGAAAACATTGGCATCACCTGAATGAGGCAAACATATTTTATGTCCTCAGGTGTGATAATGATCTTATGACAAATGTGCTCATTTTGCTTCTAAAAAACTTTGTAATTGTATCGTGAGATACATAACAGAGGTAACTAAAAAGATGAATCCTTATTACTTTACCAGCTGTGCATGGCATGCGTTGCTATTTCTTTTTCTTTTTAGGTAGGCACACCTATACAAAGCAGACACATTTACATGTACAAAATAAATGAAAGACAATGCTTTTTTGCCCATTAAATTAAATTACTGCTAACGTAAGCCCCATGTTGAAGTCTGACTCCAAAGAAAGTCTTACTAACTGTCGTCCCATCTCTATTCTCCCCACTCTTTCTCTCTTACTGGAGCGTATTCTCCATGACTGTCTCTTATCTTTCACCCTTCCCTACATCTCACCGAATCAGCACGGCTTTCTTCCTGGGGGCTCTTGTTCAACCAATCTATCGATATTGCACCACCACATCTCCTCTGACTTGAAGTCTCTCACCAACTTGATTTGTGTTGCATTGACCTCTCCAAAACTTACGACACTGTGAATCATACACTTTGATGACATAAACTGGAAAATGCTTTCAATTTTCACGGTCTTATTTGGACATCCTTTCTCGCTTCCTTACTCGACGCTCGCTGAGAGTGGTGGTCGATGGTGTTTCCTGCCCTATTCTACCAGTTCCCTCTGGCATCCCTCAAGCTAGCATCCTCAGTCCTCTCCTTTTTGCCCTGTACATCGATGATGTTACATCCTGCACCCTCTCTTACGCCTGCGAGATTCTTCTTTTCGCAGACGACTGCAAAATTTTCTAAAGAACTGACACCACTGCCAGCTCTCAATCCCTCCAATCTGCCCTTCGCTCTGTTGAAGACTGGTGCAAAGTGTGGAAACTCAACATTAATCCTATATAGTCAGCCTCCATGTCATTTTTGTTAAAGTCGAAACCCTTACACAACCAATATCAACTATCCAGCAAAAGGATCCCTGTTACCACCTTGCATAAGGACTTCGGCGTTACCTTCAACAGTAAACTTACCTTCAACCGTGATCTCAGAGAGAATAAGTCGAAGGCTATGTCCGTTGTGAGAATCCTATACAGATTCACTGAAATATCAGACCCCCAAGCACGAAAAACGATCTTCGCTGGATGCATACTTCTCATTGTTGAGTACTGCTCATTAATTTGGTCAACTGCCTGTCCCACCAGCTTAAAATTTTTGGAATGTCCCCTTAAGTTTTTCACATCGACTGTTCGTCACCGTGTGCCCCACCAGCGTAGCTGATCCCATAGCGAAATAATGCCATCTCTTGGAATTTCCCCTTTGTCAACCCGCCAAAAAGTTCATGACCTAAATTTCCTCCAGTCTGGCATCAACGGCAATTTCCGATCCACCGACATCCTTCCTTTTTTCTCTCTTCATATTCCAAGCTGCGAAACGTGCAGTAGTAATCACCTTCACCTACCTAAATTCCATTTCACTCTCCCAGCGTTCTCTTTTCTATAAACTCCCGAAACTATTCAACATACCTTCTTTCAATAACTCCGTACTTGACCCCTCCACCTCCTGTCATTCATTTACCACTCGAATAAATTTTTGTGCTACCCCACTCGTGAGCATGCAGCATAAAAATTTGACCACGTGAAAAGCATGGATTTTCCAGATTTAATCCACACACTTGAAGTGATTGAACTTGTGCCTTGTTGATAGTTATTGAGAAGGCAAGGCGAATGGGGAACTCGAGTCATTTGACTACAACTATCAAATTAGTCACTGAACCTAGCCTTTAAAGCAGGTGTGATTAGAAAACCTATAGAAACCCAAAAGTAAGGTACAAAATATGCAGATTATTCCACCAGTGTATTTTAAATGAGCACTTTTTTCCAGCCATAGGAGCCGACTGCAGTGCCATTTCCTACAATTTACCGCATTTTGACTTCAATTACGGCATTAATTCTTCAATAACTAGAAAAATAAGGTGGAAAGATGCCTGTATTTTATTTTTATTCAATTTCTCTGGATTATTTCCTTCTAAAGGCCGTTTTACACGGTACATTTGTTTGTACAAACTCTTCCGTGAACTCTTGCATGAGGCAAAATGTATCGTGTAAAGCGGCAAATTGTATGAACTCTTGTGCGAATGTCTCAATGCCTGCACGGGAAATAGAACCTGTACTAATTTCGTTGAGACAAACATACATTCATTTGTACAAAATCTTTCATCGTGTAAAACGGCTTTTAGAAACAGTTTTCCACGAAAATGGCAGTTGTATTTTATGGAAAAATACTATTTTTCCCCATGTTTCTCTCATTCTCCCATTGAACATCATGTAATTTCAAGTTCAATTATAGAATAAAATAGCATGGAAAGGTATTATTTTGTTGTTCATATCATATGGAGGACAACTTTTTCTTCAAGTAGACAGAATATGAATAAATTTTGAGTATATGAGTCATTTTATGGTGGAACCACCATAAATTGATATTCAATGAATGATCACGCTTGGTTGCCAAGGAAATTTTGTATTGTTGGAATGGAAGAAGAAAAATAAGATAAAAATAACTTTGAGATAAAAATGCAATACTTGGACAAAAACAAAGCATGTATAGCAGGGTAGTATGTAGATGTATAAATTGCTTCCCAAAAGGTGTATTTTTTCTATCCAGGAGTGGACCCCATGTATGTATTTCCTGAAGGTTAATGATTCCTCCAACATAATTGCAGAATGCAACCCTCGAATTTGGAGAGCTTTCTCTTTACTACTTGTTGAACTGATTTCCAATCACTCCTCATTTGCTGTGATCCAAATCAGGTCCTTTGGGGTGGCAAGTCAGTAAAGCCACCACACCAGCCTAATCTCCCTACAAAGTTCAATCGGAAACATTACATTCTATTCTTTCGTTTTATTTGCAGGAGAATGTTCCAGCTGCTCAGTTTGACTGGAACAGCAGTGGTCTAGTTAACCCTCTTGAATGTGAGTATTGCACTGAGTCTTGTGTCGTTAATATGCCTTCATGCCCCTGATTTGTCAGTTACTACTATGTCATTATTTATCTGGTGGTGGTGGGTTGGACACAATCAGGCTTTCTTTGTTTGTACATAATTGTTTTGGGAGATGGATGTGACTATTTCTGTATGTTGCCTGGGATTTTTGTTAATAATTTATAAATAAAGCATTCTGGTGTGTCAGTACACCATATGTGCCTCCTACGGGTGGGTTGCTGGCAGCTGTATGCTGTCTCTGTAGTTAGTCTATTCAAAAAGGATCCTTGCTCAAGTAGAATAGAGAAAGCCGGCCTAGGGTATTACTATACATACTTTGGTTTCTCTCGTGGCATAGTGATGAAATAGTGCCAAAACTAACTCTTAGAGCTCCATACCCATTGAAATGGAAAGCTGCTCGCAAAGGCTGGTTACCTTAAATAATATATTCCACATTACTGCGGAATGTCACAGAAGCCTTGGACATCTGAAGCCAAGATGGGCTGCTGAAGCTCCATAAGGTTGGCCCAACAAGAAATTATTATAACAGAGTCAGTTTTACAGGAATATTGATTTCCCTAACCAGGGATGAAATTTAATTTAGCCATTCTATTTCTAGAAATGTAGAATCCCAATGGGTTTACAGTTAAAAAAAGAAAATCTTTTCTTTTCATACCCTACGTTCCTAATTTTGTGATACATAAAGTACTACTGTATCTTGTAGCTTACTTGAAATGTTTGTTTCTCTGTATGTACTGTAATTCGAATCTAAGACAAACGCGATCTCCTCTTTTATGGAAATCCACAATGGGATTGCCATGCCATGGATTTTGCTTCCGATTGTAAAACTACCCACTTTTCTTCGGAAGCCCAGAAAGGAAAAAACATAGTCTTCGATTCATGCAAATATGGTATCTTTCGATAAATACTGTGCATCCTATATGCTCCACGTCAATGTCAGATCAAGAGTAAAGATTTGTGGAAATGAGCTGTGAGGGACACAGTGCTGGTTAACTAAATTCCAGAAACTTATCATTGAAATTCGCTCTAATTTTATTTAATATTTATATGTTGAAATATTGTTGACAATCAGTAATGGCTCAAGGTCAACTAGTAATATTTTTCTTAGAAAATTTGATGAAATCTGTGTGATTAGAATCTCATTATGAATTAAACCACGTTGCCGTATTTGTAGATTGCCTACATTTTCACTGTAACAGCACTAAAACGTTATTTGATTTTTTCAAAATATTTGGCCAAAACAAGGATGTCTTGCCTGTGCATCTGTTTAGCTGGAAAATATGGAACTATGGTTCATGGTGAAATATTAAAAATAGCATAAATCTACCTCTTCTTTGGCAAAGACCCTTGAGAATGATGTGAGAGCATTGAAACCAGTCATGGCTTATACTAAAAAGTGAATTATATACAAGGCATATTTCTTTGCCAACCATTCCAGTTCGTCAGTGCATTTTGTTTAAGTACAAGCACTCCAGTTTTCTCTATAACAATTTCACTGGCTAGCCTTCATAGTAGATAATGCAATGCAAGAAATCTGATGTCCACAGTGATCAGCGAAAACTAATGCAAATGTGGAAAATGCAAGTAAAATGCGAGTAGATAGTCTGCTTTAACTGACTAATTTCCTTCAGTTAACGTAGTCAGTACATGAAACGTGCAATTTTTGGTGCTGTGCTATTAAAACTCTAATCATTGCTGTTATTTTGGGGTTTGGAATTTACAGGTAATTATAGCTAGTAGTGCAATTTACTTAAAGGAGATTCCATCATAATATTATGCAAATCCATTTTTTCTACACTAGTTTAATCCTCTGTGTGTCGTCCATCTGATAGTTTATTTTACTGTACAGTAGCCAAGGCATTTAACAATTGAAAATGTGGGACTTCTTTTTTACCCTGGTAGTGATGATGGAACCTCCTTAGGGGCTGTCCATAAATAATGTAACACTATTTTGGACCAAACTAGACCCCCCCCCCCCTGTCACTGTCACAAATCGTGTCACCCCCCCCCCCTTTTATGATGTCACAAAAATGCAAAAACCTTTACCCTCCCCTCCACAGTCTAAGTAAAAATAGGACACAATACACAGTGGAAGTGTGGATGTCACATGAAGCATATAGCCCCCCTTCCCCCGTCACACATTGTCACAAGGTGGTGACACCCCCCCCCCCCCCCCCCAAATCGTGTGGACGTCATTTATGGACAGCCCCTTGAGGCTAAATTGTGCTGAATTTCTTTTACTGAACAAAATCAGTATTAAATGCAATTGAGGAAGGCACGGCTGATGCTACACTGACTAAATGAATTGATGGCAATATTTAATAGGAGATTTATTTGTTATTTGCCATGTGCTATCTTTCCGACTCCCTCAGACTCAGGTTGCTACACTCATATGGATAGAAGTAGTCGAGTGCTTTTTGGAATGGGGCCATTTACACCCTCGGCCCCATGCTTTTAAATGCTCTCCTTCCCTCAGCCCAATAACTTATGTTGCTATTTTGTTCTGAGTAGAACAGAATTTGAGGGATGTGAGATTAAAACAGTCATCACTTGTGACTTGATTTCTCTTAAAATTGAAAATAGAAGAATTTTCCTGGTCTGGTCATGTGACCAAAAGTGGACAGCTTGATATTTTCTTTGGGTTTGATCTGAAGGTGATAATGCATTGCTTACCTGAATGCCTGTAAATCTATTTCTTGGTTTAACGATCTAGGCATCTCAAAGCAAAAGTGGTTTTGTGATTTTTGACTCAAGCCTCTTAAAATGTAAGGAGTGATGGCATAGCTTAAGAGCATTTACATTATTTGTAGGGTGTCTTTCTGAAAATATTAAATAATACGAAGTCTTTGGTGTGGTATAATATGTTTATCATTGTAGTTTCTTTTATTAATGTCCAATTATTTGCATCGAAGTGTAAATTAAATTTGAATGGCGTACTAACAAACATGTATTTTGTGGTTAAATCAGTAAATGAAGCTACGAGGGCGAGGTGAAAGTTCTTGGCCTTGCAGAGAGATGGCGTTAGTATATGAAATTTTGGTTTTTTTATGTTCCGACACGTTTCTCAACAATGTAAGTCAAGTTTCAACTTGAGCTACGATAGTGTTGTTTACACGGCTTTTTGAAGTAGACATGTTGTGTGTGTTTCGTTCAAAGGATCATCAAATGGTTCAAATGGATGAACACAATACTGTGCTGTCATTAAATTCTTCGGTTTGGACGGTTTATCGCCAATGGAAATTCATCCAATGTTGGTGAAGGTTTATAAGGAGTCTGCTGCTTCATTTTCAACTGTTAAGAAATGAGCGGAGGAATTTAAACGTGGCTGAACTTCTCTTGAAGATGATCCACATGAAGGACGTCTCAAAACTTAGCTGATGCCATAGGCATATCAGAAGAAAGAGTATGGTGCATTTTACATGAAGAATCAAATATGAAAAAGCTTTGTGCAAGATGGGTGCCGCATTTGTTGAATGCTGACCAAAAACAAGTGAGAAAACTAATTTCTCAGCAATTTTTGGACTGTTTTCAAGAGAATCAAACTTATTCCAGAAACTAAACAGCAATCAAAGCAGTGGGTGGAAACCGGTAGACCTGCCCCAAAAAAGGCAAAGTCTATTTCATCTGCCGGAAAGGTAATGGCCAGTGTTTTCTGGGATACAAAAGGGGTTCTTATAATTGATTACCATGCAAAGGGTAAAACAATAAATAGTGAATGCTATGTAAGTCTTCTGGACCAACTGGATGAGAAAATGCGTGAGAAGAAGCCTGGATTGCCATAGAAGAAAATCATCATTCACCATGACAATGCACTTACCCACAAAGGTGCTTTGGCAATGGGAAAACTGAGGGATTTGGAGTACGAGTTATTGGAACATCCACCCTATTCACCAAATTTGGCACCTCCACTTTTCCCTCATCTACAAAAATTGTGGCTGGACTACATTTGGAGTCCAATGTAGATGTTATGGCAACCGTAGATGGTTATTTTGCAGACCTTCATTAATTACACTTCCATCATGGAATCTACTCATTGAAAAAACGTTGGACAAAATTCATTGGCCTAATGGGGGACTATGTGGGAAAATAAGTGCATTTTTGACCTAAGCATAAGTCTTCCATTGTCAGGCCGAAAACTTTTTACCTTGCCCTTGTATCTAAAATGCAAACTAACTGTAAAAAGTGTTACATTTTATTGTGTTTAGAATAGGTTTTGGGATATCTCTGAGATATCACAAAGATAACCCAGGTATTTAGATGTTGCTATTAATGTTGGTGAAAAGCACTGCTAGCTTGTTTTTTTCTGTTCCTCTTGATTTCTGACCGTTTTTTGTCTTTTTCATTGGTGACTGGGTCATCATAATGTCAGTAAGAGTAAGAAAATCCCCCCTCCCCTTTGGGTATCTGTGGGTTTGCTTTGCCTCCCTTTCACTAACAAATTGTTCTCTCTTCTCTCCCCACCTTTTTTTATTAAATTTTGGGACACCCTTGCTTTTGATGATTGGTGCTTGGCACAAACACGTAGCAACTCATAGGTCAGCCCTCCTAGACCTGGACTTTTTCACGACATATGATAACTTTGCCTCCTCCTCCTCTTCCTCCACCGCTCCTCCTACCGATGCTGCTTGGAGACTTGCCAGTAAGTAAATATGCTGGCATTTACTCTCTTCTAAGAAAGCCTGAAAGGAAAGGAATGGATATTTATGTTTCTCTGTGTTAGTCGAGGCTGCTGAGCACAGTATTTGATTCACTGTCTTGAATAAGCTTGTTGGAGAGTTCATGGGCCATTGATTGTTTCCCACCAAAACAGTTTGAGTGCTGGGCGTTCAAATAGATTTCTATCTATAAAAACTGATGATGATTGTATACACCGAAGACAGTGACTGGTCAGGTATGTTAGCCAGTTACACTGTTAGTGTAAAACTACTTACTCTTTATTGAAAATATTTACTCTTACTGTGGCAAAAATTACTTTTCCAAAAAAATAATTCTTTTTATTTTGTCCTTTTGATACCTTTTTAAAAACTTAGTAGTAAATGCCAAGCAGACACATTTATTCTTGTGTAGTGCATAAATATATATTAATATTAGATTGACTAATTGTGAATATCTTCCTACCATTCAGATGTATTTTGTCACCTTATGACCCACGGTTTTGGTTTTTGTAAATGTTTGATCTTCTAACTATGAATTAACATTCTCTGAGTTGGGGCTAAAGTGGGTGTAATTTGGTGGTGCAATGACCCTATGCGATATAGATAGAAACAGTTTCTCAAGCTTAGAAACAAATGCTGTGTGAATCAGCTTTTTATGTATTAGTGGAGCTTTGTGGAATGATGTATTGTGAATTATTTATAACACATTTTATTGCTGTGGTGGATGTTTTTCTAGAGTCAACACTGATCTTTTTGCATGTGTACAACTAACCTCATAGAATGGTTTTTATTATCATATAGTCAATCACCCTGAATACACATTGCACAATGGCACTAATTTATAACTGCTTGGTTTAAGGTGTGAAGGTCAAGTGAGATCCTTAGATATTAGATTCACTTTGAGATGGCTTGTGTGTTTTGTTCTTCTAAGTTCCGTAATTAATGATAAGAAGCACTGGAAGTGTTACATAGTATAAGCATCTTGGGTGGTACTTCTTGCCAACTAAAAAATACCTGAAATTGTGTGGAAAGTCATTTCAGGTTTGTTAAAGTTAAAGTACCTTTTAAACCTGGCTGGCTTGTAGGACTGTCAGAAATAACTGACTAGTCTTACTGCTCTATATGGTTTCTGGGTATAGCATTTGTGGCATTGTGTTATGCTAAGCTTGATGCATTATATATTAGGATTTAAAAAAATAAAATTTAGTCATGTTGAAAATAAGAAAAATGAGTTTTGTCTCAATCTCAATGAGCCTGGAAGAAGAGTGTGAAACTTGTAGTGAAATTATTTAATTTATCTTGCATTAGAAGTTGGTACAGTTTAGTGCCATTTATCTGTGCTAATGAAGGAGGAAGCCCAATCCCAAAGCTCTAACTTGAACAAACAATAGAACTTTGAACACTTTGCATATATTCATCATAACAAATTTTTCCTTTCACTTTATAAAGTGCTCTCAATTTCTCAAATTCTGTATAATTTTCCTGCCTTTTATAAGTTTTATATATGTGCCCATTTCTTTTGCACCGCTAGCTTCTTCAGATTTTGATCTTGCCAAATGGGATATTTGTATGCTTTCAACTTCACTACAGGTATAAATTCCTTCATTACCCTATGTAATACATCGTAAAATTTATCAGTTGACCACTGAATATCGAAATCTCTTAGGATTGACTAATCAAAGGAATACAGATGCTCATTTATTCCCTCAAAGTTACCCCTTTCAAGTTTAAATACAAACTCTTGGTAAGAATTTGCAACATTCTTATAGTACTTTGTTGTGACAAATGTCATTGGAAGGTGGTGCAAATCCAAAGGAACTGAACTCATGTCAGTACCACTAATCGAAAATCCCATTTTATTTACGAGAACTCAATCTAAAATTTTCCCTTGACAATTTTTACCGGTGTTGATTTGTTCCAGACTTATAAAGTTCATTGCATTAATCACATGTTGAATGGATTCATTTGTGTCAACTTAAAAATGTTAATAATATTTACAAATGTGGGTAACTTATAGTCACCCACAAAAACTAGTCTAGCATCTGGATGTTGCATTGTAATTAGCTCCATTTCTTCACAATGACTATTACAGTAGGAGCCCTATGTAGCGAGAGCTCTCGGGATCTGACAAGTCACTCTCTTAATGGAACTCTCCTTAATACCAAAGATTATTAATAATCACTCCACAGCCAATTCCTACAACTGTAACGCTAATTTGGCCATTATTGTGGGAATTTTTGGTGAGTGGCGAAAAATTTCTATTTAGATAGTTATTAAAAATTTTATTTTCGAACACTTCAATTACTTATGATCGTATACACTTTCGATGACATCAAATTCCATGTTAGATGTCATACACTGTAATATTAAACGTTGAATTTTGACACTTCAGACACGTGTACTGTGCTGCACATTGCAGTATTATTATTCCCCCGATGTTTTGGGTGTGCCAAATATGTTGCGGCTGCAAGTAATAGCAATGCAACGGAATATAAATAGCAAACACTTCGGAAACGAGAAAAGATTTCTTGCCTCTTACCTCTATAAAAAGTGTATACAAACGGATATATGGTTCGGAGAAAGTTCTATTAATTGAAATTTGCAAAAATGCTGGATAACTTAATTACCAAGATGTAACCTATGGGGATTTTGTTCCACGCAAGCACCACGCTGCTATCTTTTCCAGTTAAATAGTGGAAATAAAGGAGAGGACTTCAACGTCTGTAAGATCGCCTCAGAAAACAGCTGATTTCTGATTTTCAGAATCATACAGCCCAATTTCACCAGCATTTACGATTAGCCCTTAACAGTATACTGTCGTTTATGTTATTATTACAATAATTATGCGTGGAATTTATGGAAACATAATTGTTACAAGCAAGTCTACATATTATAGTTGTAAGCATGGAGTGGGAACAAAACGTGGACTTTCAAGGATCGACTGAGGTTAGATAGGATGTGAAACTTTTTGCCGCTAGTGAATACGGTATCGGCTCCCGCAAAACCCATATTTTTGAAGCGACAGTGCAGGTTGCGGCCGCTAGGTGGCAGGGCACATCAATATTTTTATGGCTCACTATTATTTATATATTCCATGGTACACATACGTGATTTGCTGTGAGTTTCGAGTGCGAGGCAGAAAGTTCCGAAGTAAGTTCCGAAATGAATTCCATCACGATACACATAATATCTTCTGCCATAGTTACATCTACTGTCCATTAAAAAAGTCGAGTCCCTCGAGTTTTGGAAGCTGTATCTTCAAGTAGAGTTAACGGATTTTTACGAAATAAACACCATGCGATAGAATGATAATTCCTACGTTTATCAATGTGTGATATAAAATTTTCTTTTACTAATCTTCCCTTTAACGATATTTTATTTGAAAAAAGTCACTATTTTCGGCGCTCAAAATCCGATTTTCTAACTTTATGTTATCACTGTTCTCTTAAAGTCAGACATAGAAACGGGAAATTCCCATATAGGTTAGCTAAACATGTTATTAACGTAATAAAGGAAATAAATTGTTTATAATTTGAGTTTTACACGAGCTGGTGTAAAAGTTGTAAACCTCCTCATATTTCGAAACTAATGATGCGATTGAAATTTTAGGTATCCTGTTGTGACGCGCGATAACGCCAGAATTGAAAATATGTACATGACAAATAGTAAAAATTAATGGTATTCTCTACAACGATTTTTATTTACACCTACTTTCACGCGCCAAACAGCGGTTCTTTATCGGTAAAGGACGACTTCGCCGGAGGAGGAGAAGAGGGAAAGGGACAAGCGACGTTGCCATTTGCTACGCGTAGCTCTACTCTGCCGGCGAGGGTGAAGTTGAAAGCATAACAGATGTAGAATTTGGACTACAATTTAATGATAGGATGAATTCTCATGACTTCCTTTCATCAAAATTAGGAAGGCAGGAAAATGATAAAGTATACTTATTTCCCATCAGCATTTTTCATGTGGGTTTTGGACCACCATAGGCAGAGTTAAAAATGGTTTTAGTGGCTAATACCACCAGTTAATTATGAATCTATTCACAAGATGTACACACATTTACACAGCACACATTATTTACAAAATGTTTTTATTCGTTTGCAAACACTTAAGCCAATCCCGAAATATCCTCTCACATTCTTTCAATCGGAATCGCCATGCGACTGTGATTCATCGTCTCTTAAGTATGAATCGGAGTCAGAGTCTAAATTAACTATGACCCTCTGGTCATCACTTAATTCATCAAGGAAATGATATTTTTTCCAAAATCATCTTCTATCTTTTTGACGTGTTGTATACATGTATACATTTCCTCCATAAGTTTGACGTCACAGATTGTAGAGCCTCCAGGCACAATTGATGGGTTACGTTGTGACTGTTCCCTTTTTCAGCGGCAGTCGCAAGGTTCACCTTAGCTATTGTATTTTTTACGTAAGCCCAAATTAGTTCGATGGCATTCAGCTCGCAGTGAGCCACTGGTGTCCAAATTAAACATACGTCACTCTTGAGTTCTTTCACAATCTTTTCCAGCTTCCTCTCTGTCGGAACAAAATATTGCCTACCGTGATTAATGAAAGTCGCTTTTGTTAAACACTCAAAAGTAGGTGCATCCTCCGGTAAAAGGATTTTTTCCTTAAGCCCTGGTTACACGATACATTAACACGTACGAGTTCATGCACATTAATTCGCGTGAATGGTTTCATGTACATTTGCGTGAACGGATTCATGTACATTTGCGTGAACGAATGGATGAATCAGTGGTTACACGGTACATGAAACCGCACATGCATTCGCACAATTTTCAGGGTACGCATTTGCGATTGTTGTTGTTTTTCTCTTTACTAAGCGCATCATTCAAACCATTCAAGCGTTCATAAAGTCAACTTACCTATAGACTACCTACTATAAAGCATATTATAATTACATATACTTAATATTTCAAATTCAGATTCCGATTTTCAGCAGCAACTATCGCAAATTCCGCATTTGTTTTCCCGAGTGGTAGTTCCTCAGATGAAAGATACTCGAATGGACTTGCTAAGTCACTTTTTTACGCTTCGGGAATTGTATTGCAGTTATGGTGAGGTATATTTGTTACCTCGAAAATCAAATAATTGTAGTAGAACGAATACATTTGATCAAAATCTTATTTAAATGTTAGCTGTATAATACGTGAGGTATTTCCTGTTGAGAAAAAGTGCGATAGAAACCCTTTTTATACAGGATCGATAAGAACGCTTGTGTATATATATGTATTGAATGCAATTCATGAATAAACTCAAACTATCATGGGTAGTAACATAATGGATCGTAAAAACATAGATTAAGTTATTCTCGGCAAGTTTGGGAAAGGAAGTCGGCATTAGTATTGGAAACAAGAGTTGGATACATCTTCCTCAAATAAAAGTCATGGACCGTCCGTCTAATGACTCCGAGCGTGAAATCATCCACAAAAATTTTCTTTTCAAAATTATCTTTTCCTTGGAGAGGGATTGCCATCACCAGAGTTTTCTTTGTCGCTAACCTTGGATTTAGCAGTCGTTCTTTGCACTGATTTTTTGCTTATCCCGAGACTTTGGGACACAGTTTCATAAATAGGATAACGCTTTTCCGATATTTTTTCCGCCTCCATTTGGAAAAAGCGAATGGCATTGAGTATCATTCGCTCTTCCCCTTTTGAGAAGCGAGTTCTGCGGTACATGTTGCACTTTTGAAGCTCACAGACCTTATGACCTGCAAAAATAGTGAAGGGTTGTAGACAAGGGGCCATTCAAGTATTACGTAAGACGTTTTCGGGGCGAGGGAGGTTCAGATATCCTTACATTGTCTTACGTAGGGGAGCTCGGGGTGTAGAGCCAACTTACGTAAGATTTTGTCCGTCGTGAGACAACGTTGTAGCTCGCTCCGAGACTGATCTTGTCTGACTTATCAAAATGTTTTGTAGACGGACTGCCTTGAAAAGTGACTTGTAAGTCCTTGGACTAAAGTCGACACGCCATAGAACAAGATAATGTTGTTTGAATTTTTTATAGTCCATCATTGCTTTGTATCACAGGAGTAATTCAAGCGCGGTTTCGAATAAGAGATTTTTTTAAAATTTGCCGAATATCCTGTAATAGTTCACAACTCCATCATCTGTGGTGTTGTTTCAATCTTAATGCATGCCTATTTCAATCAAATTCATTACTCTGGAGTCTCTGTCCATTTGTGTGGTTGCAATATACATTATCGGTCCCTCTCCATTGGTAGCATGTCAGTGGAGTAGTTCATGCTTGTGAGGCTTCGCCTCGTGACATGCATTAGTGATTTATGAAGATGCATAATTAGCCGTAGTTGCACTAACTTTAGGGCATAGTGTAATAAATGTTGGTGATTACTCACCCCCTGCCACACACCCGTGAGGCGGCTTGCAGGGTATTCTGTAGAGGTAGATGTTAATGTTGAATAACGTGGTACTCCGACACCGTACAATTATCCTAAATCAAGTGCTCAAAGCTATAAGATGGTTTCTATCGAGAGCCGAAACCGTAAAAACGAGCATTTTACGAAGAGTAGATATGTACATATTTCTTTCTAACCATCCTCTTATGTAAGATTGAGAGAGGAGGGTATGGGGTTGCCGAAATCTTACATTGTCTTACATAGGGGGAGGGGTTCGAAAAATATGAAGAATCGTCGTACGTAATACTTGAATGACCCCCAAGAGATAAAAAGGAACAAATTTGTAAGTACGCGATATCTCACTACTGAGCGGCAACAGCGGATAGCTATGGACGATTTCCCCTACCTTCCCCTTACGATCCATCGGCGCTCCTTCCGTGGCAGGTCGTGCTTTCTTGGCGCTTGAAAGTAGATATAAATAAAAATCGTTGTTGAGAATACCATTAACTTTTACTATTTGTCATGTACATATTTGCAATGCTGGCGTTATCGTGCGTCACAACAGTATACCTAAAATTTCAATCGCATCATTAGTTTCGAAATATGAGGAGGTTTACAACTTTTACACCAGCTCTGGTAAAACTCACGTTATAAACAATTTATTTCCTTTATTACGTTAATAACATGTTTAGCTAACCTATATGGGAATTTCCCGTTTTTACGTCTGATGTTAAGAGAACAGTGATAACATAAAGTTAGGAAATCAGATTTTGAGCACCGAATATAGTGACGTTTTTCAAATAAAATATCGTTAAAGGGCAGATAGGTTAGGGAAAAATTTTTAACACACATCGATAAACGTAGGAATCATCATTCTATCGCATGGTGTTTATTTCGTAAAAATCCGTTAACTCTACTTGATGATACAGCTTCCTAAACTCGAGGGACTCGACTTTTTTAATGGACAGTAGCGGGAACTTGTTGAAAATGAATACCATGAATACTGACTACACTCCCTGCTGCGAAATAGATGTATGATTTATAGTACATATCTTTAGTGCATATCAAAATGAATCATCCTTGACCTGTTTTCAGTATTTATAATCTTTGAAACAATTAAACAAGACAATACAATACGTAGACAACTTAAAATATAGGGAATCCGAATTCATAACAATTTACATATTCAACATTGGAATATTTAAACTTGTCAATACCGAGCCTCTCAGTTAGATACTTTGCTTTTGCCTTCATCATTTGGCCATTTATCGGAAATCAGGCTGCTCTCTGGTGGCAAAACAATGAGAAAAGGGCAAATTTTAGCTGCGTCTGTTCTCCTGACTGAAAATGTTTCTGGCTGATTGGACGTCCTTCTTGAAGCACTGCGGCACGAAAGTTTGATAATGTTCGTATTTTAGTTTTCAGATACAACAACTTTCGTTTCCCAGCCATGATGTTGTATCTGTCGGACTCTACTTGATAAAAAAGCAGGAGGATGACAAAAGAACAATGAAATGTACAGACTTACGAGGAATTTATTTGTGTGAATACGGGCATGCCGTGAATGTCCAAAATGTGCATTTGAGCGTCAAATTGTGCAGAAAAAATACTGCTAGACAATTAATTTAAATGACAGGACATGAGCTCGTTTTATGCCCTACACATTATATGGGACTTCTACTGTATATTCGTCCATGTTGCATCTGGAGGGATGTAAATACAGCCAATAATCCATTTTATAGGTCCAGTTGATACCATAACAAAGATATGTTCAACATTTTTGTTTTCCACTTTTAAAACTTCTGATGACCATAGAATGTTCACTGCAATGAGAACTCCTCCTCCTTTACTTTTGGTTGACATATGAACATTTCTAGCAAGCCTATACACATTATAATTAACTATTCTCAACTCACTTTCACTTATATCAGATGTTAGCCAAGTTTCGGGCAATAAAAGATCATCGTAATGATTTAACCCAGTAAAATTCACCCAAATTTGGTTCAGTTTTGTCCGCAGCTCCCTAGTATTCTGATTGTATAATTATGAGTGTGATATTCCACAGAGGAAAAAATCATTCGCCTTGACCGGGATTCGAATCCGGATCCCTCGATTTTGCACCAAGTGCTTTAGCCAGTTAAGCTACCGAGGCGTCCTATCCCGGTCAAGGCAAATGACTTTTCCTCTGTGGAATATCGCACTTATGTGCACTTGCGAGTGAATCTGTAAAGGTAAATACTGTGGCTAGTTCCGGTATCCTCAAAATTGGTATAATTATACTCTACCTTCAGAATTCAATAATTTTTTGTGCTTGAAACCGTTGTAGGAACACCTTGGACATAATTCATATGTAGCTAAATAGGTCTCACCCACCTGAATATGCTCGTTCAGTTTCTTCTTCAATGGAGCAAAGTATTGCCTCTCCAATTAAGTTTTGTCATTCGTTACAGACACGTTCTGTAGTAATGCAGATTTTTCTATCACCTTTTTACTATTAAAAGACCGTAGCAATTTGCTAACATCACTCACCTTATTAAGAACAACTTTAATCGGTCGAGGCTTTTGTCCAAGTTGTTTTCCAGGTCTGTAGATATGAATATCAGATGTCTTTATCTCTGGAACCACCACAGATAATATTTCAGATACCTTTGGCTTGTCCATATCACTTGATCCATTGTTTTCACCAACACCAAATATAATAACATTTGATTGCCATCATTCTTGTTCTTTTACTTCACTTATAAACTTTCCCTTTGTCTACACACTATCCACTGAAGATATGGATGTTGTATTTAATTTATCAACTCCTTTTAGTTCTATGATAAGAGATTTCAACTGTGAGATCTCTTTTTCACAGTTTTCGCTGCAGTGGATTACAGTCAAAACAGAACAAATCAATGTCCTGTTGCTCAATCAAGATTTTAAAAGCATTCTCCTTAACTTTAGAGCACTTTTTATGAAAACTTCTATTGCAATTAGGGACCATTCTATTATTTCGTTTGACGTTTTGGGGAGGGAGGGGGTTTGGCTTTTCTTACGTTGTCTTATGTAGGGGGTTGAGGGGGTCTGAGACAGTCTTACTTAAGATATAGGTCACTTCTGAATTCATATTTTTATCACTTTTAACATTTTTTTTCGTAGAACAAATCTTACTTTTTAGGATCACCACCGCAGCAGTACACCTGAATGTATGCTGAAGTATAAATAAATGTTCCACCAATTCGTTGCGTTCATTAGTTTAGAGATGTCGCATTTTCAAAGATCACATGTTTTTGAGTTGTGCGTACAGAGATTTGCGAAATATCAAAAACTTATTGATATCCGTAATGTCAGTTTTTGCATGTTTTGGCATAGAATCCCCCTTAATTTACTATCTATGTCCATGGTTTCAAAAATTTCGGATAACTTATGTAAGATTGGGTGGGGAGGGAACATGAAATCTTACGTTATCTTACATGGGATGGGGGGGAGTTTAAAAAGTCGTAAAAATTGCCTTACAATCCACAGTGTCGGACATTTGTTTTTTGTATCCGTGTTGGATAATCAGCTCTCTACTGTAAACATGCTAAAATGCAATTAATGCTGTCACATTTTTTGAAGAAAGTTAAATTTTCGCCAAGTTTAATTGGAAATTTCAAACATTGTCATCAGATTTTTTAGGTTTCACATAATTCTTGGTATTAAATCTTACAAACTTAAGGCCTTGATGTGTATTGTCATTGTAAGATATGAGGACAGACATATTGTTTGTTCCAAAATATCTAGCATTCAATCTATTGTAAATCACCAATATTACATAAAATAAATTGGGAGAACCACACTTTGGGTTCTTTTGTCAGAGCAATCTGTTGAATTAATACTAATGCTGACTCATTGATAGATTTTTGTGCTGTTTTAATAAAGTAAGTAAATTTCTCACTCCTTGTGCACATACATTAGGTTATATCTGTCAAGAACTGAAATTTCAGTCATAGATTTTAAGTTAGTTGTGTCAGTTGCTTCTTATGGTTGGCTTTCCTCCATTCTTAGCTGAATATTTAACAGGAAAAATTTTCTGGTGAATTAATTTATTATTCAGTAGGTTAAATATGTATAACATGGAGCTCTGTAATAAAAAAATGTTTGACATAACTCAATAATGGCCATTGATTGCATCATCTGCTACTGATATCTTTATAGTAGCAGTATGTAAAACATCTTTATAATATTGCTGTTTGACATTCAAACATGACATGCATTGTAAAAATGTTATTTTACTGGTGGAAAAGTGCTTGTTGATGTCATTCAGTGATGGGCTACTCCCTCTAGATTGTGTCTGAGACTGTAAATAAAGCTGTGTATGTATTTCGTTTTGTACCATCCTCACACTATAAACACCCAGGATTTGTAAGCAAGGAATAGGAGTCTGGTTGGTGTGGTGGCTAAAGCACTGGCTTCCCACCCTGAGGGGCTGGGTGGGAAGCCAGTGGTGGTAGAGAGCTTTCAGAGGACTTGCAGTACTCAATCTGTGTGATGGGATGTTAAATGGTGGATACTTTGATGTCTATCATTAAGAGCAGGCTAATGCTAATGCTGGATTACTCTCCACCATTCCCCTTGACATTCCACCCTCACCCAGTTCCCCACCTGTCCTCCAAGGCACAAATTACTTCACATTCCCAAATAGCTAACCAACCAAATGTAAAAAGGTGTAAGGGTCTGTCACTAAAGTATGGGGTAGTAAGAAGGGGCTTGTCTTTGGTAGGAATTTGTTTTCATCTTGAATGATTAGGGTTAAGTCTACATGAATTTGCCCCCAAGTTAGGGCTACTACGTAGGTTTAAGTGGCTGACTCCACCATAGTCAATCCCTCATCTTTATATTTGTCTTTTATTTTGTTTGAGAATATTTGTAAGATTCCTTGAAGGGGAGTGAGAAGGGAATGTGGTCATTATTCTGGACTATAGGTTAAAGAAGAGAATACTAGATGAAACTGTTCAGATTGATAACAAAAGGGAATATTGAAATACAGGAAAACTCGCTTATAATGATTACGCAGGCCACAAAAATCCACATATAACGAGGTGATTTCTTATGCGATGAGATAGATATTGATGTTACATATAGGTGCACGATCTCAGTGGTAATCTTACTGGCAACTGATATGAGTTTCTGACACTGAGTAGTGAAAGAACAGCCCATCACAATCTACTTTTAAGCAAAGCCAAGCACTGTTTGTAATTAAAGACCATCTGACTCAATAACAAGAGTGGGAGTTTAAACCCCTCCGCCTGCAAGTCGTCGGTCTTGACTATTTTGCTGTGAGTTTAATTTCATATCTATTCATATGAACATTAAGCTACCCTGTCTTAGTTGCGAAATGTGTTCCTTCATTTCTTTGTTTCATTTTGTGTAGAAAATACTGATCTGGTGTGGTACAAAACAATTCTTCACTTATTGTTAGATTTCCGCACACATTTTCTTGAAGCAAGCAGAACTTGTAAACCTTGAATGTGGATTTCCAATGTCATATTCCACATGCGTGAAATGCTAATGACGTTACACTATAGAGATAGTGTGAGTCAACAGAGGAGTGTATTTAAATTTCTAATACTAAACGGATCATAGCAAGGTACTCTTACAACAGAGGACGTTGACGGTATATTCAATTTTTATTCATTGAGATTCACAACTCAGGAACAGATTAGTGTGATATTTATGAACTGAATAGAATTTTAGAGTTATTTAAAATAATATGAACTTAGTATCAGTAAATGCAATAACATATGTGTAAGCAATATAAGGATAAATAAAGAAAAGTTTATGCTGTGGGATGATGGTAAATTGCTAAATACAGATAATACAGCGTAAATACAGACAATTAACAACAAAAATCCTGCGACCCTATGATGTACACTGCCAAAAATACCGTAATTTGGATGTAATAAAATCCTGTTTTTTACAAAATGAAATGCTGGTCCCCTAAAATTTGTTTTACTGTAGGGCGATTCCACTCAAACTCAACCATGGCTGTGGCTCGGCGATCTTCGAATATTGAAAATTTTGGCACAAAGGAAGATTATAATAAGGAAATACAATTTGCAAAATATTAGCCTTTAATATTTATAAATGTCAAAGTTATGGTGCTTCGAATATCACAAGTTAGCACAAAATGGGGTGCAGCAGCTGCAAACTGTCACTCCAATAAATGTCGATCTAATGGTCAGATTTAAAATATAATGACATTTTCATCATAAAATGGCAACAACACACACTCATGCATATATTATTTATTGTGCCATAAAAGAAGCTGTGTTCTCCAATTCTATAAAAATGATTGGCCTTTGACATTATAATGAACTGACTTCCTTAACTTTTTGCAGAGCATGTTAATTTATGTTCACAGTTTTGTCTTTGTCACTTTTAGTATTGTCTATTTATGCATGTATCTGTATTCTCTTTTTGAAATAAGTAGGAAAAATCAGTTTAACAACATTTATTGTTACGACTCATTTCTAAAATTTCACTTCCATAGTATGAATTACCCTTGAGATGCATGATTAAAATGGGTATTATCATGTATAGTAATTTATTATTGTACTCAGTTATTGGAAAAATTTCAATCAATTACCCGCCAATCAATTATTTTCATGGTTGATTATTCAGGCCGATTATCTTCTGATTATCTCTTCCTCATAGGAAATTATAAATTTTATAATAACAATCAGGTTAGTGATGACCCTCAAATGGTGGTTACTCTACAGATTCTGAGGCTCTTAGGAGAAATATCTAGAGCTTAACTGTAGGTGTTCTCTGGGTGTGATACTAAGGTTTAGCTAACAGGGTCCCTCGTACGTCACTGACCCTGCTCCCAGACCTTCATGATGCAGCAGCATGCGTGGATAGGGAGAGCTAGCATGATGAGACAAGACTTAACTTTTGGCAATGGCATAGGAAACAATAGTTTGCGTACTTTGTTTTTTGCATCTCATTAAACTGCCCATACATTGTCTTTTTGGTGGTCGTCATGAGGAGGGGATAGCGAATTAAAAGACTTATTATTAAGTGAAGGAAATCTACCAAAACATGAACAAGAGTTCACTTTATATTTAAATAAATGAATTGGTCATTAATTCTAAAAATCAAATACTCCTCCTCAATTGATGTACAGATTAATCTCAGTCATCTGATTAACTGATAGTGGATTAATAAATTATTTTCCAACAATCATGCATCCCTAAATTACAGCGCTATTTTCACGTTTAGGACTGGTGTTCACAACCCAAAATGTTTCTTTACTGTGGGATGGAATGCGTGAACCTACATATTATTAGTGCACACAAACTGTTTAAGAGTGCAGTTACTTTCATCATTGTGAACATCAGTTCTCTAAAACATTTAGCAAGTTTATGTTGATGAAGATTTATTAAATTGTTTTTGGCAAAGCCACCAGTTGTTTTTCATTGCAATGGTTTTCCTTACACAAGGTATATGTCTGTGACTTTTCTTCAAGCCTTTTTTTTCTAGAGCAATGCCTCCTTGTTACTTAGAAAAAGTGTAGTAAGTAATGTTTGCTAATAAATTGACCTGAAATCAGCTGGCTACATCATGGATTTAGGCTCTCTCTAGCCACATTAAAATTCTTGAAATTTTGTCAAGTTCTTGCAAGTTTTTAATGCATGAAATTCATTGTTCATTGACTCAGCACTTGAAGGATTTGATGCTCTCCCGGCAAATGGCTGGTGTAAAGAGCTTGGTGTACTTTTTTACATATAGATGCATATAAATATTTTGGCAACATTAGGGTATAATCTTGAAAGAATAATGTTAGGTGCTTGTTAGCATTGTTAGAATTGAAATTAGCCTCTGCTCAAACTCCTCTATTCATCCTTATGAAACTTAAAAAATAAGTGCCTTTGGTGTTAGAAGTAGCTGCTCTGCATTACAAGTTCAGATTTAGTGGGATGATGGGTTGCTCAATGCTTTACTTTTTTTAAGGAAGTGCACTTTTTCAGTGTTAGGAGAATGCTATTCTGTGGCTCATGAATTCAAGCAGTAGTAATAAATTCTTATGGTGATGCTCTTCAACAGGTCTTGAGAAGGAGTTCTTATCAACACCAGAGGAGAAGGTGGGGACGGCGTGTTTAACTCCCACCCAGCAGCCCCTGCAGCCAACAAAGAAGGCGCAGCAGCAAGACTCGCATCAGAAACTTGTTGAGCAAATACTAGCCACGGACACCTTGAAGAAACCTGGGCAGAAATCAAAAAGTTCACTGAGCAGTAGAGCTAAGACTAAAAGGAGGCATGTGGAGGGCGTCACCCTTTGCCCCGAGTCATTAGCTGTGATTCACAATCTTCCCGACTTGTCATTCATCAATGCACGGATGCTCATGTTTCCCCTAAGGGAGTCATCCAATGTTGATTCTGGTCCTCAGAGTTGTCCGGTCTCCCTGGTGGGCACCACGAGCTCATCTTCTGCGTATCCTGAATAGCTGAGCAACTATCATCTTCAAATCATGATTGGAGTAATTAGTAGGTTACTTGGTGGTGGAAAATGAGCAGTTATCAGCAAGAATCATTATTACTGATGATATTATTGGCCAAAGAGAGCTTTTTCACTCTTGAAGGAAAGGAATAAAAATTTTGCTTCCCATGCCCCCAGGTATTTATAGTCTGTAGTGGATTCATTCATGTTTGAATACTTTTCCAAGGTAATTTACTCAACTAGCCTATATTTTTTCCTACATTTTATCGCCCCTCTGCAATCACTTGATGGGTGTGGTTACAAATCATAACATGTTTGACCTACAGTTTGTTTTAATGAGCTGATTGACAATTAGTCAGTAAAATTTAGGCTGCAAAGCTTTTGCCTGGTTGGTGGTTTGAATTGGGACATAATTTTATTGTATAGGCAGTGTTTTATTTATTTAAGTTTTAATGTGTACAATTTGAGATATTTTTATCAAGTAATAAGTTGCAATTTGATGGTTAGGAGATGTATATTTGTAATTAAATACAATTGGTGTTACATTTATGTAAATATTTTAATATACCAAATTTGTTTCATGAGAGCATTTCATGGTATAAATTAAAGTGATGAAAATTTTGCCAATCAAATTATTTTGTGGATATTTTGGTAAGTATATGTTTTTATGGCTGTTACAGCAATATGAATCTAATACAGTAAATGCCCATTTTTAACTGGCTCATGGCATACTAGCACATATTGAAGCTCATTGATTTAAATGGCTCGTGAATGTTTTATCCAAGGCATAGGGCTAGGTAAACAATCCTGTGCAAAGCAGCAGATGGTAAGTTATCCTGTCATTGGGTGAGTGCTTAAAATTTAAATAAATGAGAATTGGAGATGATCTCAAAGCAGGGAATTTGAACTTCTCTATGAATTTCTATCTTTCCAGTTTTTTTTATGTACAAGAAAGGATAATTCTAACTCTGGCACAAGGGTGAATAGTACCTACTGACATTGTGTTCCTATTTTAGCTTGGGATAGTAACAATTATATTTCTTGGTTATAAGATGAGAAAACTGGCTCTTATATACTTATTAGGGAGAATTCCATTGGTCCTTAGATTGAGCTGTACAGGCAGTCCTCTAGTAATGTATGCCTTGACTTATGTAAATCCGTACTTACTTAAGTGCCAACCTTACCAGAAAAGATAAGAATTACAGAAGTTACGGCTTGCGAAGGATGGTTACCTACATTCAATTTCGGAATGATGGTGGGAGTTGGCCAATCTGAGAGGGTGAAGACCGGTAAATTGGCCAAATCGGTAAGCAGTCATAAAGTAACATTAAGACACTGTGCCTTTGTACATCTGGGCAATTGTTTTTAATACGTAGTTATGATGTTACACATTTTGATAAGAAATTCATGAAGTGCAAGTTTCAGGTGATTTTAACATTTTGGTTCTTAAGTTAAGGAAACGCATGTAGAGTTCTTGAATTTTGCAGTGAACTGAATGAAATTTGGCTGAAAATTATTCCCCGCGTGTCTCTGCATTGACCATAATATCCAGAGTAATTTTTAACTTACACAGCAAGTGTTAGAATGCATCTATTACGTAACTCGGGGATTGCCTGTATTTTATTCTTTGATTGAATGGAAGTTGTGAGGCTTGTAGGATAACTGTTGAGGGTGGTTTTATGATGTCCATCCCTGTCTGATGCATGCATTGCTGATTTCCTTGTAAAATTTAGGCATTTTGCCTTTTCACTGCCAATTGGCTGATCCATTGGCCACTGTTTCCTGTGTGAAAACTGCCACTAGCTAAACTAAAATATTGAGTGGTATTTTTGTGTGTGACTAAAATTTTTTTTCTCATTACCTTCAAATTGCAATGTCATTTCATTATTTTCACCATTATTTTCCCAAATGTGTACCTAGTCTTTGATACATTAATATAGAATTAAAAAATTATGATTTTTTATATGAATACATAATACATACATTGTCTTACTCCCAGCCATGTCACACATACTCTCTGCTCTGCCTCAATCTTTAAATAGTTCTGTGTATAACAATGGAGCAGTGGTGCAAGATGTAAAACTGTCAAAACTTCAAGAATTTCTTGGCTTGGAAATGAGAAAACTACTAACAAATACATGAAAAATGCTGTGGCAGTCTTCGCACACCCTGCATGGAATTTGTTGGCAGTGGCAGGGTTAAGTGCTGAACTACCTAAAATACTGATCCATTGAGAAATTGAAATAACCTTTCCAGAAAACATCATCTCATATATATTTTTTCACCAGTCCTCAGAAATATCATTCCTTGTAATTTGTTTGATAAGGTAATAGAGGAACAAATAATTAACAATTTTCCATTAGCATATCTTTTTATTCCATCCTAGGTTTTGATGCACCGATGCTGAGAACCTCGTCCTCTTTTTCAACCTTTTCACTTGAAGGTGATGTAGTACATACGTAAAAAGCTAGATCTGAATGAAAACGTTTTTTTTTTTGTGAAAAGTTATTAATTATTTGGTTATTCTCTACGCCCCAATTCCACTTCATCATGTCCAATCCATCAATTTTTGTTTGGATGTCATTTTAATGTCTCCTTGTAAGCATTAATGGTCTGACTTTTGATGTGATATAATCCGTCCATTTCTTCTTAATCTATGCCTCACCACATTTACAGTGCTTCCAATCTTATCCTTTTTTCCTGAGCATGTGTGCTTCTGATGCTGTTTTTCTCACAATATTCGTAGCACAATGTTCATAGACTATTCCTTAGGTTCTTCATTATCTTTTATCTGAGAATCCTACTTGGCTGGAATGAATTAATAGTTTATCATATATTTTTTGTCTTAGCTGAATGATTTTCTTCCTAAAACCAGATTTGTTTATTTGGTTATTTTTTCTGAATATTTGTTCCATGGAACTTGCTACCTGTCAATATTGGATTTTTTATTTTTATAGGCTCTATGGATATATTTTCCCTGTCAATATTGCTGTGTCATCTGTCAAGAATAGCATACTGCTTCTGCTAGTGCATAATCACCTTTATTTTATTTAATAGATTAATGGTTTTTCAATATCAGTTTTTGAAAAAAATGGAAGAAAGTCTTGCCCCTTCATGTCACTGTGTTCACTCTATGTAGTTAGTTATATAACTGTCACCATCTCTGCCATCTGATGTTCTTGCACCCTTCTAATTGATTTTCTTTCATTGTGTCTTGCTTCTAAGTCTTTATCATATTCTAGTTGACATTTATGATGTGGTTTCTAAAGCAAAAACGGCAGTATATGAGGAAGGTCTTTTTGCATTCTCATGTGTATGAGAATTCTCAGAGCCACGATAGCTTCTCATTTGCTTTACCTTTTCCAAAGCCTAGTTTGTCTCATCTCTGGAGTTTTCTTAAGTGTCATCTGTTTTTAAATAAGTATGTATCATGAAAATTCAAATGTATTTGAAACAAGGTTCAGTTTCATATTTATTGCCTGTCCTTTTTTATTAGATTTGTGGTCAATCAATTTCTTCTGTATGTCGTAATATTTTTTCAGTTTGATATATTTGAATGATCATCTAACCAAATGTGCCCAGGGCTGGTGCCGGCCCAAGCTATTTTACAAGGGTGGGCAGAATTTTATTTTGCCTCCTAAAAAAACAATTTACTTACAGCTTGTGATTTCCTAATCAGTACTAAAATTTGAGGGATACTACTCTGAGGTTTAGGAATGATCCTCTTAATGTAGTTTCCTTTCCCACCAGGAACTCATTTGTAAATTATAAAGTCTCCATACTTAGAGTTTTACAAGATGTGGTTTTAGGGATTATTTACATCATTTCTTGTGGGTGGGTGTAATTTCACCCGTAAATTGTAGTTCAATTTCAACCACAGTTCTGACAGTGGGCAGGATAGAAGAATGCTTATGAAGGGAATTTGTTAGTCCTTAGGTTTTTGGGCCCTTTTTTTATGTTAGTTATAAGTAGGGACCGGAAAAAATACCATCTATTTTTTATGAAATTAGCATCTATTTTCCTGAAATTAACATATATTTTTTATCATCGAATAACCTAGAATTTAATTATTAATTCATAAGCAATTGTTTTCCGAATATACAAATATATCATTACTTCAATCAATAATTTCATTAAAACTCATGCAACCCCTTTTATGACACATTAATCTGACACTCATTTGTTTTCTATTATAAAAGAAATGTAAAAAAAAGAAATAAATAAAAAATGAAAAGTTCAAAAATTTGCCACCAAGTTTTTAGCTAATTTATTTGAGAAAAAAAATTATTATTTAAAAAACTTGTCGCATAGTTTACGGCTGATTTATTTTAGAAATGAATAATACTTCATGCTAATACTCACCGATCATGTCAAAGATTGTACCATATTCAAGTACATACATAGAAAGCAAGCCAGTCTTAGGAAAGGGGAACTTGTGCAAGTAAAAAGAAAGGAGACTTTTTAATACCTGTGTATTTACAGTTTTTGTGAGCTTGGAATTTAATCGATTGGATTTTTACTGCTTTTTTGTAATTGTATGTATAAATTCAATCTTGCTTGTAATTGAAAATGCTGTCAAGAGTTCCAATCTGCACAATCTAGAAAATCCCACAGTTTCAATTTTCTATGAAATGCCGGTGTTAAGACTTTTACACATTATTTTTTATAAGCTACATAGCATTGAATTTCTTGTTATCTTTCTTTTTTCATTTCCTTTTCTCATTTATTAGTTTAAGGTACATACAGTACGACTTTTGATATGTTTTCTTAGTAATGTGTCCTTATAAATGCAATGCAAAATTCAAATTATGATTTAAGTACTATGTTTACACTGATTTCAGAAGGAAGAATACGTCTTAAAATGTAAGTTTTGTTCAAAAACGATTAAAATAAACAGGTGTAATGCATTTTTGTTCAGTGCGAATGCTTAGAACTCAAGTGCTACTTATTTTATTATTTATAGCATATTTCACTCTTTATATTTCAATTTTTACGTAATTGTTTCCGCCCCTGGAAGTTAGACAACCTGCGTTTAGAATTTTCCCGTCATCCATTTACTCAAGATAAAAATGGCATATATTGGTACGTTTTCGTTGAAAAAAGGCTAATTTGTTGCGCTCATGTGACAATAATCATAATCTCAATGGATAAAATGGGATATTTCACAAATATAAGCAAGAAAATATATTTTTTTGCCATTTCCCACTAGTTTTTGGTATTCATAACCTCATTTCGTATATTTTCTAATTTTGCAGGTATTTCGCTTTTATCCCTATTTTTTGCTGAAAATTCGCATTTATCGCAACATGCGATGTTTTCCGGTCCCTAGTTATGAGTGTGTCACTTTTACAAAGTAGTGAACAAGGTCATTTTAGATTGAAATACATGCTGGAAGTTAAAAATTTACCATTTTTCATACTTTTTGTCCCCTTATCATATTCATTTAATTATAAGTCGTAGACTGGCTGACCCTGCTATCGGCTGCCTTGCGGCTTTTGCCCTTGTCTTGGTCCGGCACTGCTCAGTGCCTTTCCTTAAGCTGTTAAATAGCCATTATGCTTAATTAATAGACTATTAATATGTCACCGTAACATGAAGTAATATTTGGATCCCAAATCTGCGCATGCCTATAAGCAGGCTATCACTCCTTGAAAACCAGATAGCTGCTTGAAGTTGCTGAACTTGAATTTATGGGATTGTTACTTTGGCTGATATTTGATCACTTGTACTTATAACCTTTTTCCCAAAATAATCACCCGAAAATCATCCCCTGATTCTTAAATGTAAAGGTGAGTCCATATGCTGGCTAAAATCATCCTCTATGCTCTACACTGCTGGCAAGTGTTAGTGATGGTCAGTACTACCTCAAAATATTATTATTCACTAAACAATGTTGTGTTTGTTATTATTATAATGAATTATTATTCCAAATTATTATTATTAGTGTCAATAAATATTGTGTTGATTGCTTCTGCGATATAAAAGAGTTATATATCGAATCCCATGTAGTTGACTTATCGGACTTAGGATATAATGCCCCTAGCTAGTAAAACCTCAAAAAAACTATTAGAACAGTCTCAAAATGTATGGCATATTATTCATATATAGGTTATGATATACTTGAAATAACTTGGCTGAAAAAGCATAATATCTATTTTGGTAATGTTACAAAAATGTGTCTCCATAGAAAGTGGTTTTTTGAAATAGAGCCATCTAGTCAAAAAATCATCCACTGCTGTTTTTACAGTGTCACTTTTGCACAAACCATGTAAACTTTTATTTTGATTTTTTCCCAATAAATGGGTGTGCAACTTATACAGGTATACCTCAACTTACTATGTTTTAAGTTGTTGGTCCCATAGTTATGTCAGTTTTTCTGGCTAATTAATGGTTAAAATAGGTTGAAGATTTGTCGGTTTTAGAACAATTCAAAGTAAGTTGCATGAAAAATAACAAAGAAGTCAAAACAAGAAAGTAAGCACAGATTAGAACACATCAGTGAATGGCAAGAAATTGAGTGGTGTGTGCAGGAGAAACGTTCGGTAACCTGCCTGAAGGCAGTATTCACAAAAGTCACGGCTGAATTTCTTGTGTATAGTTATCGAATTTGTCAACAATGCATATTTAAAAGTGTAAGCTTTTTTCCACATGGTTGTTAAAAACTTTACATTATCTATGTAAACTTTACTGAAAATCACCAAAAAAACCACAGTGGACGCGATTGTCAAAGTTCTTTTATTGTCCAGTGCTCATCAATGCACTGTTTCTGCAGCAGCTGAACGGACCAAGGTAGTTATGCCTCTAGGCCCAAATCGCATATCTATACAGCTGGATCACATAGCTCCTTACACTATACCAACCCTGTATCAATTGACACTGGCATTGTGGGGGAGGAACTGGAAATATGAAGCTCTATACTCTGAAAGGATAATGACATGATATTACTGTGTTTGATAAACAGAAGAGTTACATTTGCTTTTGAAACCTTTCCAAATGTTGCTGAAGATATCATGGATGCAGGAGTTCTAATTTTGTTTGAAATTAACTGCTTGCATTTCACTTTTTTGTTGCAATTCCTGGAGAGGGCAGCACAAGAGTTATAGCTGTAATGCCAATGTAGTGAGAATAACTGTAGGGTTTTTACTTTGGTCTGTACGGCTGTTGTGGAAATGGGGCACAATGTCTACCACAGATGTGTTTTGAAGCACATGGTCTAGTGCCATCAGAGGCGTAAGTGATAACGCTGGGAGCTTTCCATTCTAGGTTTTGAAGTTAGCATGGATGAGAGCATGAACAGCGATGAATGAAGCAATGTGCACAGAAGTTTGTTCGGTCAACTTTCTGTGGAATTCCGTATGTTCAAAACAGTCAGCCTAATTTTTTGTGTGTATTAACCAAATTCATTACAAATACTAATTTTAAGAAGTGAGTAGAGTAAGTGAAATTTACCGTAGAGTAAGTAAAACTTTACATTATCTTTGTTTGATACCCAAATTGAAAATTAGCCCGAAAAAACATTAAGGATACAATTATTTTGATGCGAAGTTCTTTTATTGTCTAGCACTCATAAAGTCTATTCACAATCTGTTTTGAAGGTTGCTACTTAGTGCATAGTGTGTAAAAACGAATGAAGTGAAGGAAGTGTGCTGTTGTGTCATGAAGTCAGCAGTGCAATTGAGTGAATAGAAATGCATTACCAATGTCTTATATTGAATAGAACCACAATGACACTTAGTCATTTTTCTAGTTACTATTATTTACCTTTTGCATAAAAGTACGTTCATATTTTACTAGTTTTTAAAGAAAAAAAACTAAATATGTATATCAAATGCCTTACTGCACATTATTATGCATGTATTCATAATATTTGAAATAGTGTATATTATAGGGGTGCTAATTCAACTTGCGTTGAAATTTGACTTATGTTTTGCCTCACGGAACCAATTAACAATGTATGGCGAGGTATACCTGTATGCTGAGAAATATGGTACTTATTTTTTATGCCTGCTGATGTAATTTACTTTTGCTAAAGCTGACATCATAGTATCTTAGCAGCTTGTTACACAAAATTTCTTTGCGGAATTTTTCTGACTGGTCTCAATGAAATGCATAATTTCTAGGTCTATGGTATAGTTAAAACAGGTTTTAATTGTTTTAAATAAAGATTTACACTTTTTTTGCATTTTAAATATCTTAGAATCATATTCTGTGGAATTGAACACCATGACGTTGATGTTTGAGGGAGACATAAATAAGAAAATGGTTGTGATATACAACAGACCTCATGCTCTATGACAACCCCCTTTCCTTAGAATTTCCTCTTAGAAATCTTGGAATACTCCTATATTTTGGGAAAGGAAATCTAATGACCACTTTGTGAGTAAATTGTGCATTAGGAGTCCTTAGGCTGTAATGGTCAGCCATTGACCAAAATATTGTGCAAGGGATGTAGTTGAAGCTCCCATAGTTCCTAACCTTGAGCATGTGGAATGCAGTTATTCAGAGTAGATAGTATTTCTTATCCCAGTGTGTAGCCCCATTGTTTCAAATTTGGTATCTGTTCTATCTTATACCTATTGTTGCTGTAATTGTTCAGATTTTCAGATGCATCATCCAGACTGGGAGCCTCTGGTCAGCTGCTGAATGCTTGCTTATTACCCCCAAAGCTCTTGTTTAAAAGTTAGTGTACATTGCATGAATTTTAGTGAACAGTCGTCCCATATAATATAAAAAAGAACTTCAGAGAAAGTAGTCCATAAAAAAATTATTTTATGGCTGAAGTGGATCATGGCTCTAAAATATCCAAGAATATTTATTTCGATTTTGTTCCACTCTTGTTTTTTGCATCTGTATAACTACATAATTTATTTTTATGTATTTGAAATTAATTACTTAAAATAATAATAAATTGGAGAAATCGCTAGATTGACTAGGTTGTCAGAAAAATTAAAGTTTTGACTGTGATTAAAAACATTCTAAGTCAAGGTATTTTTAATAATTTTAGTCCTCTTGATATATGGTTAGTTTCTTGTTTAGCCCTCTTGACCGTTAATTATCTTATTTATTTGGATAGGCTCTGTACTCATAAAATATCTAAAGATATATAGGCTGAGTTGGGTGATCTAGGCTTGGAGGAAAATAAATGATGTACAGCTATTACATTCATGTGTAAATACCTGTATAAGAGAAAAATAGAAAAGCCAAGAAAAGTTTTTGAAGGTAAAACTGGACATATAATGGTGTAACTTTAATCTAGATAAAAAGGATATCTCAATAAAGAAGCCTTGGATGCTATTGAGGGAAAGAGCTGTGACTTGGGTCATAATTATTGCATTTCAGATATGTTTTTGTACTTTGTTTCTTCAGGATTGTAGTCGATTGACTAGTACTGTGTTCAATATTTTGCACAGTAGAGATATGCTAGTGGACAGCTCAGCCTGTGCCAGTTAATTGGGCTTTTAGTGTATTGAAGTACATTTTCCATTTATTTTTAACCATAGTTATATCCATGAAATTTTTAATTTCCCAAATTACCCTTTGCATTTTAAAATTTGTTCATTGTGTCCTTGAAATGTTTTAACTTATCCTTGATCTTTGTTAAATTGTCTCAAGTTTAGTATTAATGAAACATTAAAAAATGTGATGTTACTCTAAAGTATTTCTTGTTATATTTATAAAAAAATATTTTTCAATCAAGTATTATTTTTCTTTTCCTATCACCTTCTGACTGAGATTTTATTGATGAATGGTGAAAATGGAAAGAATTCCAAAATTCATATAATTAATATTATTTAATAAGTGGGTAATGTGGTATCCCAATCAAATACATATGTACAAATGTAAAATGAAGCTTGCTTTCATCAATTGTTACTGTAAATACAATAAACAAATCAACACAACAAAAGATTGTTTTGTTTCAAACTAGTCACCATAAATCAGAATTATTATCATTTAAACCATCAATTCCTATAGATAACTTTGGACTACTGCTGTCTTCTCCTGTAGACACTGAGACATGAGCTTTGAGTGCATTAGCTTCCCGAGACAGTACATTGCTTTGCACAGGGGGATCATCTGAATTGTCTTTTTTATTATTATTTTCTTTACTTAATTCATCAACTGCAGTTGACAGTGAATCCATCATAATAGAAGCACCTCTTTCTAATGTTTTCCACTGGGTTCTTTCCTCAGGTGTCCCATCTGCATTATGTTTATCAGTACCCAAACTCATAGCTGACAAATGATTTTTTTCTCTGATGTGCCCATTATTACCATTCCTCTTATCTGGTATCGTAGCAAAATGTACGCTGCGTTGATTATCTCTTGGGGGAAAATCATTCTGAGACTGAAAAAATTGCCTTTGGTCACTTTTGAGAACGAGATTCATTTCTTTATGCTCCAGCCCTAATGGACCCTCTGATAATGAAAGAGCAGATTTCACTGTATGCAATGCATTCCCTTCACTTTCCCTTAGGAATACATTAGTTCCTGAGGAAACCCTTGGAGTGTTGTTGTTAAAAACACCACTTGCAGACATTTCAGGATCATTGCCCATTTGGAATTCAGTCCCTGAAGATTTCTGTCCAAGAGTAGGATGCACAACAGTGGTATTTACATTTGTTATAGAAGAGATGGGAGCTTGATTTTTCATTGAACTATGAGGGACTAAAGTGTCTTGTTTTTGATGCTGTTGATAGTCTGAAGTTTCATCAGCAATCTTCACTGCAACACTGCCCTGCACCAGTTGGTAAGGTGGTGCCACAGGGACTGCAAAGTTTTGTGATGCAGGCACATAATTGTAGACAGAAAGAGTTTGATCTCTTTCTTGAAGAGTCCCTGGGAAAATGCCACTGGAACTACCACCAGCCTCAGCTAGGTGTTTCTGCCTCAGCTTAAAAAACTGCTCGTCCACTTTGTCAGACTCCTTTTCTAAGCGTTGCAACCTGCGTCTTGCCTCTCTGATGACTTCTTCAGTTGGGCTGGAAGCAGAACTTCTGTCACTATCACTGTCACGATGCCTGTGTTGTCTCAAGCTGCCTCTCAAATGCTTTCTCTGAGGGTTGTTGTCAAAGTATTTGTATCTACTGGGCCCACTTTCAGAGTACTCCTTCTGTTTCTGAAACCCTTCCCTTGCTCCTTTCCTGTCATCTTGCATCATTGAAAGGACTGTTAACCTCTCCTCTAAGCTGTTTTTTGTATCTGCATCAGATAGGTGGCTGTCACGTGAGGAGATGAGACGGAGTGCTGCCCTGGCTTCTTCCAGCTGTTTTGCCTGCTGAGTGGCTGTGGCAGTCAGGATTTTAATCTTGGATTGATGCTCTTCAGCAAGCATTTGTAGTTCTTCATTTTTACCCCTCAGTTGCTGGAAGGCTTGAATGGTCTCTTGCTGCATGGAGGATATTGAACGGGCTACATTCATGGTGTCTGAGTTTGAGATGTTGTCACCAGCTTGTTGCCAAAGACCCATTCTATCACCCTTCACTACTTTCTCCAATTTGTTGGACTGAAGAAAATTAGGAGATAGGCCAATATTTTCTCCCAAGACCTGATTGTGCCAAACCTTCATTTCTTTCTCCAAGACTTTTATGTTTTTCCACTTGGCTTCCAGCCTGAAAAGATGAAAATGTAGGTAACTGTCTCAAGTGTGACTATAAGAAAATCTTTCATATTAGGAATGAAAGGTGAATTTATTCCACCGTAATTTACACTGTTTTATTGTTCGCGTTCAGGTGGACCTGATGATGTTACTTTGCCACAAAATCAAGTTCATGAACAATAAAATACTCTTCAGAAGTTGTAGTGCTACATATTATTTCACCTTTCATTCCTAACATGAAAGTCGTAATCAATATTAACCAATATAACAGTTTCAGTAAATAAAACTAGAACTTATAAAAAATTAAAAGCAGTTGAACCCACTGAGAGAACATCTACTTAGTTATATAAATGTTGAACTTAGTTATATATGAACATCTGGTAACGATGAACAACTTGTTCGTCATCACCAGATGAACAAGTTGTTCATCGAAACGTTGGCAGATATGAAGCCTATTGCCTGGTGGAATACCCCTGAAGTATTTATACATCAGATTCACCAGGAAAATCTTAGACCATTTACCTACTTAGTTCCTTAAAGTCCCTTCTGAAATCCACAGCATAAAGGAGTTAATGTAATTGCTTAAGGCACTTGGCATGATTTCTGAAGATCTGGGATCAAATCCTAGCCTGGGAAAATGATTTTCTCAGTTGATTTTGCATACTACTGTCTCCCCCAAAGGATGACTCTTGCTCAATTTTAACAGCTTGGAATCGTTTAATATACCCCTTTCTGAAGTACTCATTGACTAAGATGACAACTGTGAATGGAAGTACTTGGTGACATTTTGGGCTAAGTACTCATGAGAATGCCTAGTTCCTTTCAAGTCTCACTGAAATTGAAAACATGGAAGAGGATGCATCAGTAGCTTAACTGGTGAAAGCATTCGGTGCAAATTTGGAGAGGTCTGAGTTTGAAACTAAGGCAAGGTGAATGATTCCCTCACAGTATATTTAACACATGAGCTTATCCACTTGCCCACAGTCCACCATGGCGTTGCAGTTGTGTGTAGGTCGTTTTACAAGGGGCACTTAGTACAGTCTGATCTAGGGATGAATGTGCAGTGAAACTTGCAGTGCGTAAATGTTAGGAGGGCTGAGCAAATGCATGACTGAGGTATATGAAAATAGTCTATTTTATTAAACTTTCAAATTGCGCATCAAAAGGCCTCATGCAATTTGGCCAGAATACTTCCAGGCATTCTGTGACCTGCTCCATTGCTGATTGTAGGGGAGGGGGGAGTAAAACCTCTTTGCTCAAAGCATTACAGGCATACATGGTTAATTAGTTCCGTGAAGAACAACTTAAGTCAAATTTCAATGTAAGTCGATCCAGCACCCCTATAAACCACTAAGATGTACATCATTTTACCTAATATGAATATATAATAACGTGCAGTAGTGTGTATATGACAGATTTACTTATAAAAAAGATTCGGAGTAAACTTGATGAAGCTAAACAATACGGAAAAGAACTTTGCATCAAAATTCTTGCACCTACAATGTTTTTTGTGCTCATTTTCAGTAAAGGCATCTAACATGGATAATGGAAAGTTTTAATTACTCTGTGGTAAAATTTTCACATTTTTAAATCAGTATTTTGAACAAATTTGATAACAAAAAAATTAGGCTGTTACAATTGTGAACAAAATGAATGCCACCTACTGGCAGATCACTGAACGTTTCTTGAGTGCACATTGGTCCATTCATTGCCATTCAATTGCGCTGATTTGTTCCAATCTGTGCTAACTTTAACTCCTAGAAATGGAAAGCTCCCAGTGTTACCGCTTCTGCCTCTGATGGCACTAGTCAGCGCACAGGTACATAACGTGCCGGCACTACACAGCGTGCTTCAAAAACATATCGGTAGTAGGTTTGTGCCCCGTTTCCACAATAGCCATACAGGCCTAAGTAAAAACCCTACATGTATTCCCATTATATTGGCGGCATTGGCATTAAAGCTATAACTATGCACTGCCTTCTCCAGGAATTGCAGCAAACAATTGAAACGCAAGCAATTCATTTCAAATGAAATTAGATTTCCCACATCCATGATAACTTCTGCAATATTCGGAATGGTTTCAAAAGGAAATGAAACTATTCTTTGTTTATCAAACACAGTATGTAATATGACGCGCCATTATCCATTTTGTGTTCCTTTTCTGAATACGGCGCTTCATATTTCCGGTTCCTGCCCCACTACGCCAGCACCAACCGATTTGAGGTTGGCAGCATTAGAAGTACGTACATGTTACAGCTAAACAGACATGCATTCCCACCGTGATTTGGGCTTAGAGGCATAACTAACTTGGTCCGTACCACTGTTGTAGAAACAGGGAATTGATGAGTGCTGGACAATAAAAGAACTTTGATAATAGCATCCGCGTTTTTTGTCTATTTTCAGTAATGGCATCATACATGGATAATATAGTTTTTAAATACTCTGCGGTAAAAAGCTAACGTTTTTAAATGTGCATTTCAGATGAATTCAATAAAATTACACAAAATATACCGGTATGACTATTGTGAATACTACTTGCTATCTACCAACAGTTTACCAAACGTTTCTTCCACGCATATCACTCCATTCAATGCCATTCATGTTCGCTGATGTGTTCTAAACTGTGCCTATTTTCTCATTTTAATTTCTTTGTAACGTAATTAACTTTGAATTATTTGTTTTCAAAATATTTTTTTACTTATTTCCAATGTGAATTCTTGTATTTTTATTATTTTAAGCATATTTTTAATTTCATAATTTTTTCCAGTTTCCGTAATGTTGTCAAATTTAGACTTATTTTACCCATTAATTAGCCAGAAAAACTGATGGTTCTGCAGGATCGCCATAACTCGAAATAATGTAAGTGGAAGTATATCTGTATCATGAACTGACAACTAAGTGAATCTCAACTTTGTTATAATGATTCACTATAGCAGAGAGCAAGAACAATTTTCATTTTAGCATTCATGCCTAACAAATGAAGTCTTCCATGGGAGCTGAATGTGTTCTCATGATATCTTTGCTCTTTTCAGCAGGTGGAATAGTGCTTATTCTGCTTAATTTTCAGTTGCAGAATGTGCTGTGCATAGCAATTAGCAAGTCACCATAATTTAACTCACAAGAGGTAAGACGTTACCTTCTGAAACCCTCAACCAATTGTTGATGAGATTTTACGATGTCACTATGTTTACTGTCCATAAAGTCAGTCTCTTGTCTTTGTACTTCTTCTAGTCTGGCCTCCTTGTCTCTTAATTCCTCTTCTTTACTCTGAAATGAGAGAACAAGTTAGGTCCTTCCCTCCAATTATTATGATATCTTTTACTCAGATTGTAAGATGGGACATTCTGACAATGAGACATGGCAGAAGACATGTATGGACGGAAACCAGAAGATAAGAACTTTGGTGTAGGACGTTCGATGAGATTCATTTAACAGGTCAGCTTGAAATTGACTAAATAAAGTAAACAAGGTTGTTTTGTAGAATAACATGAGATTGAGGGATGATTCGAATCAATTCATGAGCCAATTACTGATTTTGGTAATATTAAGCACTAAGCTAGGCCTCAATGAGGGTAAGAAGAGTAACTGAAAGGAGAAAAGGATGAAAAGTGAGATGTGTAATGGCAGAAAGGAAAGATGGAATATTTGAACCTGACAGTTCAGCAGTATACTCTCTCATTTGCCACTTCCAGTTCTAGATGTGAAGTGTGGGATTCAAATAAAATTCTCCCGTATCACCCTGAAATTCATATGATCAGATTTTTCCAAGTCATCTTAGCCTATCATGTAGCAAACTAGCCGCTCCCAACCTAGTCCTATCAAATGTGCTGTGCATCAGTACACTCTGTTAACTTGTAGTAGGTTTAAAGAAAGGGAGCAGCTTTCCCTTGTATTCTATTTTGTCCATTAAATATTGGTCCTGGGTCCAAAATGCTAGTAGGATACTTGTGACAGGAACTAATGAGTGTGAGATAACATATTTCTCTCACTATTTCCATGCATGTACGTGCAAGATCTCTAAACTACATTAATGTGCTTCGCACAGGTAGAGAAGGGAGGAGATTGTTAATACAATTTTTGCATTGGAATTACATGTCCACCCACCTGAATTTCTTTCAAACGCAGCTTGACTTGCTGATTCATTTTATCTGCACACTGCTGTTGTGTGGACAGGATGTCCTCCGTGAACTTCTTTTTGTAAGAGGCTGCCTCTTTCTCAAGGTTTTCCTTCACCTTCAAAACCTCTTCCTTTATTCTTCTCTCAAATTCCTTCTGGTTCCACTCGACCAGTTGCCTCTTGAAGTTCTCCCCATGCAAATGACTGGATTGAATACATTAAAATTGGTAGCGTACAATTTAGAAATGGAGAAGACTCACACATTTAGATAATGTTTAAAGTAGTTTTCCCATAGACCAACACAGGATCAGGCATCTCAATTGGGAACGAGCAATATTTAAAAAAACTGAGTGATTTTCATACTCTTTGCATACAGGACAAAAATTACATTGACTAATAACTTCATACTTAGAAAATATTTATTGTTAAAAAGTATGCATGCTCAGTGGCATCAAAACACTACATTATCATGAACTCAACAGATGACATAACAGAACAGTTATCCTGCCAGTCATATGACAAGTTTCCAATTGAAGTTCAGCTGGATCATCCTAATACATATGATGTAAAAAATCATTGTACATATTTCCTTCATAAAAGACAAACATGAGGGAAGAAAAGTGATAACGAGCAGTGATATCAAATTATTAGGATTTTGTTTTGAATCATGTGACTTTCACACTTTAATACATACCTTTTATAATGCAATTATCAATGTCAGCAGTTGACACATATACAGATGGATTAAATACATATTTGAGTTCATTAGAAAATTTTCTGTAATATTCACTATTCAACTGTGAGGAATAAATTATATTCATGTTCTCCCTTAAGATGTGTTGGAGAATAGGGAAGGTCAGTAAGAAAAATATTGTAGTGCATTTTGAGATGGTAATGTAGTGTAAGGATGAGATTTGTCGCTCATGATATTATGACACTTATGAAAAATGAACAGATTAAGTGTAGAACAGGAAGGGATAAAATTAAAAATAGGAGAACAAAAGTGTAGAGAAGCAATCAGCATGATATACTTTGCTGATGAACTCCATAAAATAAAACTGTGAATAAATAATACAATTCAAATAGGAATGAAAAGAGAATCAAATTAATGGTTTGAATAAGAAATCAAGATGACAAAGTGAACATCAGACTAGGACAGCAAAAACTGGAGCAAGGGGAAGAATTATGCTACATCTCAAAAGTAGGATCACCATTGACAGAAGCAGCATATAGTAAAGAGCAGAGCCCAAGCAAAGATGGCATTCTCTCAGAATAGGACTATGAACAAACAGAAACACAAGCTTGAAAGTAATCAAGTACTTCATTAAAAAATATATATGGAGCATGCTGTTCCATGGAAGTGAGGCTTGAACAAAAACAGCATTAGCACAAAAAAGATTGGAAGCAACAGAAATGTGGTAGCACAGGAGAGTGATGATGACCAAGTGAACAGAGAATCACTAATGAAGATGTCCAGTGAAGAGCTGGGAAAAGTTCTGAGTAAAAACTATGCTAAGTAAAGAACAAACTTATTGGATGCATCAGTTGATTAAATTGGTTGGATTCGTGGATGATCATGTGTTTGGATAAAATTGATTATTTAATCATCCCAAGGTTTAGAGGCATTGGAAAATGCTTTAGAAAATCAGTGCGATAAACATGGAATTAAGATTAATCGTGTGAAAAATAAATTAATGACATTTTCCCAGGTCAAAGAAAGCAAGGTTGGTTATATAAGTAGGAAGGCACAAACTGGAGCAGGTAAAGCATTTCAATTAATTTAATAGTATGTTGGGAGAAAATGGGTGTAACACTAGTAAAAATGTTAGAAATAGATTAGAATTACTAAAAGAGACATTCATTAGCTGGAAAGGATGAATAGTGGGCATAATGCATAATAAATCAAAGAAAAGACTGGCGAAGTGTTATATGATGCAGAAATATGGGCTCTGAGAAAAGAGAATGGAATGGGCTGCTGGCATTTGAGATGTGGGTGAGGAGAGGGATGGAGAATGTGAGGTGGATGGAAAGGAAGACAAGCAAGGAATTCCTCGGTTTGGTGGGTGAAGAGGAGGATGTTTGGAGGAGGTACTTGTGGAGGATATTTGGAGGAGGCAAGAGTACATACATAGTTGGAACAGGTAATGAGGGACGAGGGGATGCTGAAGGCCATTATAGAGGAGGATGCTGGGAAAGCAAGGAAGGAGAAGAAAGAGAATACACTTTGCGAATAGCGTGAAGAGAGGTAGAAAGTATACTAAGCTGAAGAAAGAAATGATGTAAGGAGATAGGGGCCAGTTGCTGGGAAAGTTGAGATTTTAACTCTTCCATCTAAAGGTGGGGTTTCACTGGTGCGTCTCGTGGCTGCGTCCAAACGCTGAGGCGAGTCGCTGCTGTGGGACGTGCGGCCGATTGCACTAACTCATGCGTCCCGCCGCACAGCCGCGGAAACGGCAGTTCCCTTTGGAGTGTATTGTAATCTAGTCGGTTCTTCAACTCATCATAAGTGTATTATACATCAAAAATAGACCGTGATCTGATGTTGCTGGTTTTATTGGAAGACGAAGCTTAATGTGAAGAAATTAAGAAAATTAGGCGCCGCAAAGCCAGAAAGGATACACTTTACAGGAGACGCCACGAAGAAGGTTTTCATCAAATTTTAATCAGGGGGCACTTGAAGGCTAATGAAGAGAAATTTTGCCATTTCTTTTGGCTCAATTCAAACCAGTTTGAGTTTGTTTTGAGCCTTGTACCAGATGATTTGAGGAAAAAAGGATCAAACTTCATGAAAAAACCAATCTCATCAAATGAAAAGTTGGCTTTGACACTGAGATAAGATTTATTTTCATCAAATTGGAGTAACTTACAATACATTTTCATAATATGTGTCTATTGGTATTAGGCTATTGATGTCTTGATGAATGGATAACTGAAGGTGCATGGAGTGTGTCTTGTGGATAAATTACGCTTTGGGAAATATCGGAAATGTCTTGTGATGGAAGTGAAGAGTAAGAACTAGGATACTAACCATTGGATGGTTTTTCTAGCAGCTGAGTTGGGTGATTGAAGTGTGAAATGTTTGATATTAATTGCAGCTGAAGTTCGGTAACAACTGATAAAACATTCATTTTTGCTTGGGCGATTAAATTTAGGGGAAAGTTCTTCACTGTTAAGGCTTTTAAATTACGCTTTGGGAAATATCGGAAATGTCTTGTGATGGAAGTGAAGAGTAAGAACTAGGATACTAACCATTGGATGGTTTTTCTAGCAGCTGAGTTGGGTGATTGAAGTGTGAAATGTTTGATATTAATTGCAGCTGAAGTTCGGTAACAACCGATAAAACATTCATTTTTGCTTGGGCGATTAAATTTAGGGGAAAGTTCTTCACTGTTAAGGCAATGCTTCTAAAAAAGCAGTCAACGTCGTCTTCTACTCTTCTTTGACGCTCATTAATTTCCTCTAGTATTTGCATCCTTTTTTTTGCTCTTACTTCGTAGTCCTCGGCAGAGCATCTTTTTGTTGCCCCTGAATTTGGGGTACGGGATAAAGTAGGTGATAGGGATCGTGAAGTAGTTGCTTCGAGAACTTCGTCATCTATAATGTCATCGTCTTTTTCCGTGTGTTCCTACGGAAGGGTATCATTACTTACTTCTTCGGGGTCACATTTTTCTTCTGGTAAATTTGTTTGGGATCTGTAAAAATTAGCGCGGAAAGTACTTCATTCATTACGTTGGACGTTCAATAGTAAATCGCTGAGTAGTACAGTAATAATAATTTCATGTCACTTTCATTTGAAAGAGAAATACAAAAACAATGTAAAGAGATGAGTCTGAAAGACTCATCTTGGCCGGACAAAGGTTAAAAATATATGTACCTCCTTTCCTGTTTGACTGATCCAAGGAAAGCTAGCTGTTTAAATAAAGGTCATTTCGTTGGCCGTCCCGCAGCGGACAAAACTGTTCCCTGTTTTTGGCATCTAATTTATTTAAGGAAATTATCCTTAATGTTTCTCCATCTTTTTTGCATTGTTCCCCTAGAAAGACAGGGCACTCTTCATTACTTTTAAACTATTCTTTAGAAATTATTCGAATACCCGTCAATAACTGAACAGTAAAATTCGTGACATTTTTCAGAAAATATAACATAATTAATAACGATTATTTACAGTTGGTTGAAGTCCAATTGTATTAGGAGCCATAGGCTTGAAGTTTAACCTAGCTACGTGGAAAATGAATATCGCGTCATCATTGAGATCTAGGTACGTTGAAACATACTTGGTCTAATTAAATTTCATTTCTTCTAAGTTTCCTTGCAACTGGGGAGACATTTCGATCGCTTGCATTTGCCTTCCGCATTTCAAGTAGTTACAACAGTACCATCGTCAGAGATACGCTTGAAGCCATTTGCAAATATTTGGTGCCTTTATTTTTACCTCCACCCACAAAACATGGTTTGCAGAAGGAAGCCAAGGACTTTTGGGTGAAATGGAACTTTCCTAATAGTGTTAGTGCCATTGACGGAAAACATGTCCGTATCTTCTGTCCTAAGAAAAGTGGTTCTTTGTTTTTCAACTATAAAGGATATTTCTCTATTGTATTATTTGCGACGGTTGACGCGGATTGTAAGTTTCTGGTCATACGGTAAAGAGAGTGACAGCGTAATTTTTTCCAAAAGCTTAATTGGTAAACAAATTTTATCTGGCAATTTTTTCCCATCAGATGAATCGCTTCCAGGTTCTAACAAATATTTTCCATACGTCATTGTGAGAGATGAAGCATTTAGACTACACAAACATATAATGAAACCTTATAAAAACAGCAGCTAGGAAAAACAAAGAAAAGACAGTTTTCAACTACAGATTGAGTCGTGCAAGAAGGGTAAGCGAAAATGCATTTGGACTAATGTTTCAAGTTTTCAGAATATTTTACACATCAATTACAGTAAAACCAGAAACATGTGACAATCTTGTAATTTCTACTTGTTGCCTGCATAACTTACTCTGAGAAGGTTATTTAGAAAATAATAATTGCCCATTTTACATTCGTCCATTTACGAGCATGATGGTCATTTGAATCCTCCATCTAATGTTTCTTCACTAACCAGAGCTGGAGGATACGCTAGAGGTGTGATGGTTTTGAGTGAGAGAAATCTTCACTGATTTCTTCAGCCATGAGTGGGCATTGGAATGGCAGAATAACCGTATTTTTATAGAATGACTATGGGTATGAGGTTATCTGTTTTAAAATTGTAACTTGTTTGTACATTCCTTATTCTGAGTTATATCATATATTATACATTATTATGAGTATTAACTATATTATTGTATGAGTATACTATGAGTATTATATGGGTACTAAATTAAAATAATGAGTACACATTATTATGAGAACCTATGTATCATAACTCATAACAATGAATATTCTTTAAAAACACATGTAATAATCCCTTAATCTCAATTAAATCATTGGTTACTACGAAGAAATGAATTTAAATACCTTCTTTTCATACTACGCCGGCTATTGAGGACCAAATATTGCCTTTTATGGTCGTATCCTTATAATCCCTGTGTTCTGCATTATACACGGCCTCGTGCTTCCTCACTTCTTCAATCAGAACATCGTCCTCTTCCGGGGAAAATCGGCAAGCCATGCTGCGACATAGACACGCAGAAATATACGAGAGGACACCGTCCTGCTAGCTCTGCGTCTCGACTGCTCACGAAGCAGTCGAGCCGCAGACGCAAACAGTCGTCTGGTAGACGCAGCGTCTGGGACGCACCAGAGAAGCCACTCCAATTAGAAAACATAGTAGCAGTACAATGCGTCCAGTCTCAGCGTCTGGACGCAGCCGCGAGACGCACCAGTGAAACCCCACCTTAAGCCTACCTTAACCAGTAGCTCACTCAAATAATAATTGGATGCATTCTTTGACACAAGAGCCCACTGAAAATGGTACATATTGGGAAAAAATGAATGGAATGAATCACCTAGGAAGAGCAAGGATGGAAGATATTAAGCAATTTATGACAAGTACTAATGAGGGACCTACATTTTTTGCCTTCGCAATAACATGAATTTTTAAGAAATTTTCAGATTTTTAATTGCAAGTTATGATACTTATTAAAAATAACACGATTTTGAAACATTTTTCTCATTTTGCACCATATTATAGCCTTGATGGGTATATGCATAAACTACAAAGAAAGATCGTCAAATGGCAGTACGTATGTATGCACCTGGATTCAGTTTTTTCCTTATTTCCTGGCATTGCAGCCTTTGCAGAGGTACCAAGATTGGTCGGCTTGATGGATGGCTCTTCATATACACCTGAGCTCAGGAATTGATCTTCATTCTTAGAATAAGAAAAAAATAGAATTTGATACAATTGGAATTATTACAAAAATCAACTTTGTGGTTTAGTGGACAAAAAGAAAGCATTCAGCCAAGCAAGCACTTGCTCACTACGGCAATTTTTATGCAATTCCCCCCTCTTTCCCACATTTCCTCTCTTTGGACATGTTTCCACTCAGGGGACAGTTAACCATGCAGACTTAGCCGAAGGACTTGCCCAATGTATGTCCAACATGCACGCTAACTACATTGCACCAACAATGCCTACAACTATGTATAAATTGCAGGCTACTTCTTGGCAGCAACTTCTGCGTGCATTCGTCCACCCCTTCACATTGCCAGTGCATCTGCTATCGTTTATATAGCAGTCAGTGCAATGAATATACTAGCACCATGACAAGGCTGACTATGGCACAAAGGCTATGACCCTGTATTCTGTGGAAGGAAACAGAAACCAGTTCTTGATGTTCCAATTGAAGGCATCCAACCCATTAGGTACCCATCCCACTTATACTTCCCCTCGAAGGCCAATAAAACCCTCATGCAGGTGATTCCTGCCTGCAGCACTCTCTGTTCGGGACTAGATAGCTAAGGGTTTACTTCATTTCCAGCACTTAGTCATTTTTTACAAAGTCACTTTTTGTTTAGCTAACAAACTTAGACAACTTTTGTCACTGATTTTGGAGAGGAAGTTTGGAGACAGTTGGCTGGCCCTTGAATCATTGGTTTAAAATCTGGTTGGTTTTGTGAAATATCCCTGTTTCTATTAGGTAGTTGTTGATTGAGAATACCTACTTACCAGTGCAGTGGGGGGGGGGGGGGGGTTTCATTAATATTTATGTGTATCATCATAAAATTATATTTAGATTATTATTCACTTTAACAATAATTAAATTAACATTCTCTTTTTGTGAAGACAATTCAAATATATTTTTCAGCCCAATAAGCAAAATTCTCAATGCTAGTTCACGTAAACGAATTCAGGTAAACATGTTTTAGGGGAGGTATAAACCCTAAACCGCACCGTGGCCGTACACCACTGCTACTTACTTGTTTCACACCCATTTCCTCATCCGAGCTTGGAAAGAGTTCAGATGGGCATTATCGGAAAGAAAATAATTTCCCTCTCCCATTGCACTACATCACAGAGCAGGAAGCACAGATGATTTTATGCTTGTGAAAGTTCCAAACAGAGCTTGCTGCTATAGCAAAGCACTTGCTTGGCTAAATGCACCCAATACATGATATCTAAAGAAATAATTCCAGAGGCTAAAACATTGTATTTGTCTTAACTAAGAATGAAACTAGCCACAGAGGAAAAACAATTAAACTCTAGAATTTTGAGCAAGAGACCAACCCAAATATTGGTTGAGTTGATATGGAGTGATACATACAGTGCTGGAGGTCATATGAGGAGGCAAAAGATGTAAAATATTGTGATTTTTTGGAAGAGACTGAAAAACCAGCGTGACAAGTCTAACGTCTAATATGTTTGCAGGGCATTGCAAGGATTTTGGCATGGATGCACTATTTTGAGAGAAATATCAATTCAGCATCTTGATTTGGTCTATATGCAGAAATACCAATCCAGCCTAAGGCAATCCTTTCTCATTATAACACTATCCAATTATGTATATAAAAGTGTTGTTCTCCATCACTAATTTTTCTTAAAATTTACATTTAGCCCTGAGGATGTCTGTAAAGATGGATTAAATGTCGGCAAAGGTGTAAAAAGTTTTACTTCAATAACCATCATATCATAGACTTAAGAATAACATTGATTCAATTGTGGGAGAGAACATCCACTTTCCATCGTTAACTTTGATCACCATCACAATGCAATCCAAAAGTATTGTTTTTCACATTCGATTCCAAAATCTTTATGCACCTTATCTTTGAAAAATGAACAATGTACCCAGCTAAAAATATCTGGTCTGTAGCTGATCTGGAACTTGTTTGTAACTGGTATGAAAAGGCAATTTCTGGTCTGTAAGTGGTCTGTATAACTGGACTGGAATTTGAATGGGTAAAACAAACTGGTCTGTAACTGCTCTGTAATATTCCATGGTCTGTAACTGGCCTGGGAACTGGTCTGTAATATTCGATGGTCTGTAACTGATCTGGAAATTGTCTGTAATATTCGATGGTCTGTAACTGATCTGGAAATGCTCTGTAATATTCGAGAGTCTGTAACTGATCTGGAAATGCTCTGTAATACTCCATGGTCTGTAACTGATCTGGAAACTGTGCTGGACCTGCTCTGTTATACTCGATGGTCTATAACTGCCCTGCAATATTTGTTGGTCTATATTCCGATCGTAAGAGAGCTGCAATATTTGATTCCACAATCTGCGACTACTCTGAAATTTGACTTGTAACTAATCTGTGGTTAGAATAAATTTCAGGCATTAGCACCACATGAAACTAGGTAACCCAAACTTTAAAGCCACTACTTAATAATGATCCACACTAATTTTTTTAACTGATTCCTTCCCTGCTAGCACACTCAAATCGGTTGACGTAAATGCCCAGGTCAATAGTGGAGCAACAGTTAATGCTCGGCCGTTGCACCGAGTTTGACGGCAAAATGACGACAACCGTGAAAATGAAATGATGAAGAAAATAAAAGGTACTGACGTACGCATATGTAGCATGGCAAAATATGTGAAGTAGGTGTTGTTAGTGCAGGGGTGTTAGATATTATATTAGTGTTATCAGTGCAAATTACTGTCAGTCATTGGGTGCACTAACTCTGATTTTCGGAAGAAATAGCCTCATATGCATATATCTTTAAACACCATGATTTATTTCTGCAGGCTTATGGCTTTTGTTTGTATGTATGGTCAAAAAATAGCAAGCACTCTTTGTCCACCTTTATGAAATTACTGTCAGTCATTGCGTGCATTAACTCTGATTTTCGGAAGAAATAGCCTTATTCCCATTTAAATATGTAAGATGAGCTGTTGGCCTAAGGGTCAAGTGTTGGGTTGTAAACCTGAGATGTACATGCGATACAGGTACAAATCCCACTGAAGCCTTATTTTTTATTTATTTTTTTCTATTTCCCCTAAGTGTCTTTAGATGTCACTCAAGTTGGTTATAGAGACCATTGTCCAGACCAGCTGCAGACCACTCGGTTCAGACCAGTTACAGATTAGTTACAGACCATATATTTTTACCTGGGTAGATTAAACAAATTTATGTTTTAAAATTATAAACTACGCCAAATGACTGAAGGAGACTTAGCACACAATATCAGGAATTTAATGGCATTGAAAGGGTTAGACAACAGAATTTATTGCCTACAGTCACTCTGCCAGTTCTACATTAAGTATGTAAAATTTATTCAAAGAAGGATGGCCTGTCCTTCGATAGTGATGTCAAGTTTTCCAGTGCAGTTATGGCAAACACAATTTCAAATAATGCACAATCTGAGAACAGCTGGGGGTAGAGCCAGAGACATCATGCAATTAATGCATAGGACCCTCAAATTAGCAGCCTGATATTTCAACTACTACACTACCATACCATTTTTGACTAAATGTAAAAAAATGGCATGGTTGTCTAATGGGTAGAGCATTGAGCTGTGCCTTATTCTCACCATCTTGTTCCCTCGGCTGGTGGCATCACCAGCAGGAAAGTTAGGACCAGCGTCCCACAAGGTTTCAGTCTCTCCAAGCGCCTTGAAGATAGATCTCAGAAGCGAAGTAGATATACCCTTTTTCTTTTCACTTAAGTATATATCGACTACTTTCCTCCCTAACTTTGCGTCGGTCCTCAAATTCAAACTCCCCAATATGTCTTCAACATCCTTCATTTGTAAATAACAGGCACTGTTCACTAATCCCTCGGATGGCTCGCCTTGTGAAGAGAAGCGGCCTAGTCGTGGTTCCTCACTATGGAACATTGAAACAGTGAAATGATAGCTTTGTTCCAGCAAATGTTCGGCTACTAAAATGTTAATAGCATGAACTTTAGGAGATAAATGATTGCTCTTGGGATTTAGCAATGACGAGCGGGGATGTGTTTGCTTTATAGTAGATATCAGCTCATGTCTCAGGTAAGTTCTTAAGGAGCGAAGAATCCCTCTTTCTTCCAACCTGAAAATAAGGCAAGCAAAATACAAATCGTGAAAATATTTTATCAGGCTGAGACGACGTTAGGAATTGTGTGCGAATAGCGTCTTACTCACCAGTGATAGAGCTTCAGCTGGAACCCTTCAGTTGATAAGTCACCAAGTAATTCGAAAGTAGGATCATTGATGATCGCATCCATTTTCCTTTTTAATTCCACAACAAAGAGCCTTTCTCAAAAAATCAGGATATTACATTGACTATACGGAGGATTTCGTTGATGAGCCATTCCCAAGATGACAAATATCAGCTGACAAGATTGACCATTTCAAAACTCCGCTGGGTGGAAGTAATCACACTCAACATCTCGCTGTACTCGCTTTGCAGCAGTCGACTTAAGCAAAAGATAGCTATACGTACGCAGTATTGGAGTCAATATGGCAATGGAATATTTGATTTCAAATAAATATCAACTTCATTCAATTGGGAATGTTCCGAGAAGTCCATCGCAGACGCTTGATTTCATGTTTTGGTACACTGACACTCGTTATCGCAAATCGAAATTATCATTTCGATTCGATAGCATGTTTCGCGGGTTCTGTTAAAAATGGGTAACTGTAAGAGTCCTTGACAGAGGGACGTATACGTAAAAATCCCCAGCTGATTACCTTGTGCAGTGATTTGAGAAGAAGATTTTTCTTTATGAAAATTTGGTTAAATGGACTCAAGTGACATAACCTCAGGAACTCTCGAAGCAAATAAAACTTTATAGGATATATGGACGGTTGGCAAATTATATTCTTCAAACCATTAAATTTATTCATTAATTATGTTTAATTTCGGCGTACCATACGTTGCAATGTCATATTCTCCAAATTAATTTGATATGACACACTATTTTCCTGCATTCCGTACGATTCATGATGCTTGAAATCGATTTCATCGACTTAATACCTTAAGTGATTATACTCTCTTTTTTACTGAAAAGTAATCTAAAGTAAAAATAAGTTGATAGCCGTAATTGTAGTGTCTATTAAGAACATGTTTAATGGCGTCACTCTATTTAATTAAAACATACTTGTTATGGGCAACAACTTCTCGTGATGCCGAACATGGCCATATACAGATGCCGAAATAACTAAATCTAGGTATCTTTTATCAACTACCCTCCAGGTAATTAGAACATCAATTGTAAACTCCCACATTGTTCAAAGCGACAGGGCTGCCTTTACGCTGCTGTGTACGACACCAGTTCTGTAGGGCTTCGAGCCCTGTTATTGCCAGGATTCATTTTCGTAGGTAATTGATTGAGGCAACATGATTGATCTATCACATGGGATTTCTATGGATGGATCCATCACATGGGATGTGGTTCCCTGGTGCCTTCCTTAGCACTGTTTTTTACATGCCTCCACGTATTAGAGGTGGCCTACTGACGACAGATGCTGTTTGTTGCCACCTAACTTAGAATCACATGCTGTAAATTATTCTTTCTTTTACCTATCCTACCCTATATAGGGTCGTCCTATCAGGTAGGGGTGGCCTTACCAGATCATTGCTCCCATGAGCTAAGCTCGAGAAATTATTGGGACTCACTAGCCCATCCATCCTGTTAACCCATGTAGCATGCAAGGTTGCTGTAATATTTCTTAATTCTTGCTTAGAGCTAGCCAAGATTGTCAATCTAGCAGCAAGCTTGCTGTAACCATGCCAACGTTTACAATCTCTGTGCATGCTCTGTTATATTACTTAACTTTCGGGTTATTAATGAAATAAAGTTAATAAGACAGAGTTTCCTTTGGATAGATATGGATAGAGATGGTATGGGTGGACGAGGGCCTTCTGGAGCCCTCCCACTGCAATGGACCTCTTTAGGTCTGTTGTGCCATATCACACATTTAACCTGCCTGCTACTTGCAGACAAGGAACAAAAACACCTCGGTAGAGGCATGGAAGAGGGTCAGCCATCCAACCCCTGTCTGGGCCCAACAGTGCTTTACTTTGGTGATCTGATGGGAACCAGTGTTTTAACATGGCTAGGCCCTTGCCCTTCCTTTGGATACTTATAATGCTTGAATTCACTGACATCCACGCATGGTACATGTTTTTACAACCTGCTGCCGCAAGTGCATACACTTCAGGGGGAACTCATGTAGGGAGCACAGGAGTACCAAGCGCATGAGAGTACACCACAACATGCTCAGTGCAACACTGCTCTCATCTAGTGTGTGGTGTCATAATATTTTCAGTCTTGCTGCTATAGGTTCACTCAAAGTTCAATCTTGTTGTGATAAAGTGTTGTAAGATTTCAGCAACTTGAAGTGGAACCTTGCAGGAATCTTGATGATGGTGCCATAGCAATATTTCAGCAATCTTGCAGCAAAATTTAACCTTGCAATGGCAAGCTTGCTGGGAGCTTTCTTCCCCATAGAAAATGTGTTACTGTGTGGTGCTTCTATTCCTATGCCTATTTATAAATGTACACCGAAGTACGGAGGTTTTACACCTGGAAAAATGAAAATTTTGGCCTTGGAAACACTTGGAATTTCATAATCTCCGATCTGTAGCATCTATGATAAAGTTTTATGAAGTTCTGAAAAAAAGGAAACTTTGCAGTCTTTTAAACCATTAACATCCTAGGTATTAGTGCCTAGGGTAGTGCAATAGGTGCCACTGCACAGGTGCCTGTGCCTATTGGGGCCTCACCCAGGCTTATCTTCTTTGGATGGCTCGGGGGAACCCACCTATTTCCCGAAAGTACCTACTGCTTAGTACATATGTAAATTTCTTAAAATCGTTAGCCAGTTTGTCGGTTAATTTCCCTTTTTCCATGAAATATGCTTATAAGATGGTATTACATCAATAAGGGAATACAAATTTAGGGTCCCCCAACTTTCATTTGCACAGGGCCCCTCAATCCCTCGGACAGCCCTGCTTCCTATAACAATGCATAAACCTCTAATTATTTCATGTTAAGAGGTAGAGTGAAAGCTTTAAATTAATTATGTATCTTATTTTTAAGAGAATTTCATTGGGTGAAAACAGCAGCCATATACTGAAGAATCCTCATATTTGATTCTTCTTTCATTCGTAGGATTTTTGCTGGACTTTCCAGGAAGAATATCAATGAAGGAGAACCAATCCATTCACAGGGACTTGAATAACAATTGGGATCAAGTACACTGACTTTGATTACTGGTCAAGACCATTCCTGGACATTGTGAGTTAACCATTTCTGATTATTTATAATCTTGTAGCAATTCAAATAGGTATCATATTTGTGCTTTTCAGTGGCTTAGTGAGGATGTAAAGACTGAGGGAGAGTGAATGATATGTAGTGATGTGGAGCCTGCAAAACCTACTATACTTATTTATGAACCATAAGCTAGAGCAAAAGGAGGATTTTATATTATTTAAATATTTCATCTCTAGAAATGATACAAGCATCAGAATAAGAAAAATACTCTTGTCAGATAGAAAAAATATTAAAAAATTTCCTTCTTTTTACTGGCATTATCTGTGAGAAAATAAATTCCCTCTCCCGTTATGCTTCATACATTAGATTGGATTAGACCTTTGGTGAAGTTCTCCGGCTGGGGTCCTAAGGTACTTCGACCGATTGGTCCATTGCACCATCCACCTAATTAAGTTTTTACCCCTGATGACCAATTGCCTTGCACTACGTATATGTATGCCTACTCTATGCCTGCATGTCTCCATAGTGTCCTTAAGTTCTGCAAAAGCACTGGAGTCAGATTTGCCCTCAGTTGAGGGCGAACCTCCTCCTGATGTCTCCTTTATGGTGGACTTCAAGGAGTCTGTTGTATCACCATCCTTTCTTCTCAAGGGATTCAAAGCATGGCATGGTATGTACATTAGATGCCCTTGCATGGGAGACTGGGTGCTGGTATTGGGTGGATATCCCCTCCTTGGAAACCTTAGGGTGCTCTCCAGGAAGAACCTTTCCCCTATGGAAGATGTCTGACTGGAGCAATCCAGCAAAAGAACACCTTTCGGTGCCTTTCATATGACAGTAGACCCTCGGTAATCCAGACCGGGAGCATTCGAACCCCCGCATAATCCGGAAGCGAAGTGCGGGTGGTATATCAAGAGGAACATGTTTCATATTTTTACTTCATAAAAATAGCAAAGGATCAGCAGTGTTAAGTTTTCATTACTTCATAATATTTAGTTAACATTACTCTGTGTCATTACCTACTTAGCTTGAGTCACAGGATGTTGTAAGCTCAACATGGAGTGAACTCAAAAGTGATTTGCTACCGCACCACATTTTGCCAAGCTTGATTTGCTTTGCCTCATGCACCATGGTTTTGCATCATTCAATTTCGTCCTGCCCTAATTTATTTCCTGCGTGCAAGCTGAAATAAAAAAAGCTGGCCAAAAATGCTTGTTCTCAGAGCAAAAGTTGAAGCCTCACAAGGTCGCTTTAAGTGATTGCTACATTTGATGTTGCATCAGTGGTTGACTGATTGATTTTAAGGGTGGTTAAGGGCCTTCTGGAGCCCTCCAGGCACTCAGACCTCTTGGTCCATTGTGCAATCCCACATTTAACCTACCTGCCACTTGCAGATAGGGGACAATAGCACCACGGTAGAGGTATGAAGGAGGGGTCACAACCCCAACCTCCCGGGTACAGGTATGGAAGGAACCACCTCCCTCCAACCTTCCGAGTCTGGCTATACCTCCCTCAGGCCTCCCGTTATAGGTCTAGTGGGAACGTTACCTCTCCATCCACCCTGGTAGAGGAATGGAGGAGGACCACCCATCCAACCCCTGTCTGGGCCCAATGTTACTTAACTTCGGTGATCAGACGGTAACCAGTGTTTGGTTGTAAGATCAGTTTATTGTGAGATCAGTCATATACACAAGGTTTCATTAATTTAAATACATTGTTTTTTTCTTTCTACTTTGATAAGAAAAACATTTTTCCACTTTAGAAAGGAGAGACATGTTTACAGCAAGCAGTAACATCAAACATTTATCCACCCTTTTTTTGTGGAATTTCCTTAGGTCTTTTGAAACTGAACAAATAAAAAAATACAAATTTTTTAAAAGTTACTAATTAGCCATGCATTTACTTGTCCAAGAGAGGGTTTTTTCAAGTTTTCTATTTTATTTCTTATACCTAGGCTTATGTTTTCCGTCTTTATTCTTTTAAAAATTATAGTTGTGATCAGTTCAGATAAAAATTTGTTTTTGAAATTCAGTTGCATTAATTTTTTGTTAGTTTTATTCTGTCCATGGAGTACCGAATACATCCCACTCTTTGAGGATTCGATATATTGCATCCCATTCCTTCACTCTCCCATCACACCCCAGAATAGAGTGATTGATGCCATCGGAGTTGTTACATCCAGCACATATATGTCTATCTACCCCTAGAGGGGGGAGTCTATTAACCTGATTTTTGTCAGTTCCTCCTTTGCGGGGAAGAACCTGTGGCATATTGAAAAAATTAAACTTTTTTCTTCTGTGAAGTTAAGTTTTTTGAAGTTCCTCCAGGCATTGCTTCCTGTAGGTGGTGGGGTCAGGTCTATTTTCTTCCCCAGCTCTTTTAAATATACCTCTTGCATAGTTATTGTTTTTCTGCCCCCGTCGTGTACATTTTTATGAGGTTCATGACCTCCTTGATATTACGACTGAAAATTTTCATTTTCCTCACTTTGGTTAGAGCATTTAACAGGAGTGTCTTCCTTGCCCTATGGCCCCGATTTATAATTTCTATCGCCTTCTTCGCATGTATGATTTTGGCCTTCAGTTCTGCGTGTATTAGGTCAAGTCTGACTAAGTGTTGGGGATTGTACAGTTTTTTTTTCGTTCAATCTTTTTGGGGTATCCATTTCATATAATACTATGTATATGTAATTTTAATTATGGTGACATTGGCTTTGGCTTGAAGGGGCCAGAGGTGCGCAGGATACCATAAAATTAGCCTTACCGGGTAAGCCGCCTGTGGGTGTCCTCTGCTCCCACTGGAGAGCCTGAGGAGAGGATAGTCAATTTTTATCCCTCCCTTGGCCCTTCCCCCCTTCACCTACTGCCCCATCCGAATTCTCAGCCCCTTCTACATTAGCTGCCCCTTCTGAGCCAGCCACCACTTATCCAGGATCTGTCCCTTTTCCAGCAGCTGCCCCTTCTCCTATTGCTGGCTACCATAGCTTTGACACCTCCCCCCTTGCCAATTTTTCCCCGGTACTTTTCTTTTCTGCTTCCATGTTGTCCTTTGTTGGTTTCCCAATCCTTCCCTCCTGTTCCTCCCCCCCCCTTCTTCCTCAACCGTATTTGGATTAAAGTATCGATTTTTTGTTTCCTCGTTGTTTTGCTCCCCACCCCAATCTGGCTGGCTCTCTTCCTTGTTTTCAGGCGTGACCTTCCCACTCCCTCCCTTCTGCTCCTCCCCCCCCCCCTCACGGCCTTGTTTTCTGTAAGGGATGCAACATCAACTTCCATACTATTTGGCTCCCCACCCCCTTTCAGCTGTCTTACACTTGTTGTACACGATTCCGGGAGAAATCGCTGACCTCATTTCCTGTTTCCTTCGCTTCTTTTTCTCCCCTCCCCCTCTGCCCCATCCCACTCGTCAGGAACTCCACTGAGCCTCCAGGCAGCTCGTTTTTGCTTAGTGCTTCGTTTTTCTTCTTCTTGGACTTTTGCGTTTCTTCTTCCAATTCTTCGTCACATTCCCTTCTTTAGAGTGTTTGCGCATTCTTTTCTTCTCTTTTTCGATTTCTTCCTCCCCTTGGTCCTTGCTTCCGTTTGTTGTCTCATCTATCAGGATGTCCTCACCTGAAGGCAAGTTTTCTTTGTTTCTTCTTCAACCCTTATGCTTGATTCTTCCTCTGCTATTTCCTTAGCCTCAACCCCATCTGTCTCCGCCTTTGTGGCCCTGCTCATGGCTTCTGCATAGGATGGGCACCTGGATTTGATCTTAGGGCACTGAATCCTTAATTGCTGTCTTGAACCACATTTCGAGCACATTTGGATTTGGTTTTGGTTGTAGATCATTGTTCTATGCCCTGCGATTTATATGTAAGAGGGTATCTACTTCTCTATGAACAATTTGACAAACCTATTTCCCGTTGGAACCAGAATAAGCTTCTGGTCTCCCTACTGGTTCTTGACCACATCAGCGACTTCACCATAGTTGCCTAGAGCACTTCGCACTTCCTGGTTAGGAACTTCTTGCGGTAGCATCATCACTCGCACAAAAGTTGGTCTTCTCGTTGCACTTTCCAACACCACACTACCACGAGGCTCCCTACTTGAGGGAAATGGAGTGACTTTTCCGGTCTGCCTGAGCACTTCATGCACAATTTCCTCCGTCTTCACTTTGACAAAAAACTGCTTCCTGCTGTAACCAAACGGATTGCACAGTATATCTTTGATCTTCAATCTGAGGTCTCCATGTATGTAGTCGTGAACCTTGAGGATTGAGGGCTGCTTTCTCATCTCCTGCACGTTAGCCACGATTGTGGCTTTCCTTGGGTAGACACTCTGGATTTTGCAGCATAAAATAATATTATTTAAACAAAATAACTTCTGCGGTATCGCCAAGCAAAAAAGTCAAAGAAAAAACTCCGGGGAATGTTAAAGACCGACCCTGGCGATCGGAGGGTAGTGAGAACTACCTCGCACAGAGTAAAACCACTCTAGCTCAAGGTGAACATGTCCGACCTATATGAGCTTTCAGCGTGGTATTTTTACTAACACGAATTTCGCCGTCTTTAGAATATGTAACTTTATTTTTTTAATGCAGCTTGTTGACATTAAATTTATGTTATTTATGCTCTTTTTGAGTACCTATTTAATATTTATATTTATTACATTTCTAAAACAGAGCCCTGCACGCATGAGTATCTAAATGTTGTAAGAGAAAGTGTGTTGCGGATTTCCATCCTAATTTATTAAGCATCAGCATTCACATCAGTATATTGTGCCATTATCATGGTGAAGAATACCATAGCAATCCTACTAATTTATAAATAAATTAGGAGGATGGGGGGATGATTTCTGGAATTAAGAAGAGGTCAGAAGGTAGATTCCAGGTGACTGTTGAAAGGGAGGAAGGATCATAGGTGAGTGGATAGTAATAATAACATTTATTTGCCTAGTAGATCAAGTTACAAAGTTTGCACACAATATAAGACACGTCAGGAATTAATGAAAGTAGTAAACTATACTGTGAGTGAAAGTAATAAACTATACTGGATGCGAGGTGTCATTATCTTTAGGGTTGCAGAATGGGTGGTAGACGATGTCAAAGAGTATGGCCAAAACATTCACAACAGTATTCTCCATCTTTATAATGGCATTATTTGCTGAAAACTTTGTCACTACTACAATAAATGAGCATGGATATGTGTACCACTGGTAATTTGGGAATGTGACCGACAACTGAGGTCATTTACGCCAATGAGGACAAGTGGGCTGGTTGGTAAGGGAAGGATTACTTGTGGGTTGCAGGAAGGGTGGAGAGAAAACAATTGTTGGAATCTATATGTAAGTTGCCAAGGGGACCTCAGTTTAATGTCCAATCAAATAAATGAAATAATGTACCTGAAGTGCTCTCCACGTGACACCCTAGTAGGGATCAGAATTCCAATGAAAATCTCTGCCACTGCCAGAATTTAAACCTGTCTAAGGTTAGGAAACTAGCCATCTCACTATCCTGATCCCAAAATTTTCTTGTCTTCTTTTTCAACATGAATTTGCTTCTGACCAATATCCATACTTTACGAGATAAAATTTTTAGATTATGCCATGAGCATTCCCATCTTAGCCTAATTTAGGGGAGAATCTGGTTGGTGTGGTGACCAGAGTACTGGCCTTCCATCCTGATGGCCCAGGGTTCAATTCAGTGGTGCGGTAAAGATTTTACTTGCACGTCATCTGGTGAGTACTACAAGTGTAGAACTCAGTTTAATTGGGTGTTAAACTCAAGACCACTTGATGCCTCTTGTTAAGAGTCAGCTAATGCCAACTCTGTTTCTCTTCATCCTATCCCATGTAATCCTCTCTTTCATAACCTGGTCATCTAATGTCAATGATGCAAATGGCCTCAACTGTCAGTTGCTTCCGCAAATAATCAACCAAACAATGATTTTGTGTGTACCAGAACCTTCTGAAAAGCCATCAGCTGTACTCACAAAGTTACAGGCCCCCATCTACCCTGGCTTGTGTCCTTCACATTTCATTAGGCGTGGAGTGTACTTAGGTGAGCACTATCACGATTGATCCGACTGCCTTTATCAGTTGAATGCTGTGACTATTGATTGGAGGTGAAGCTTCTCTTGACCAAGTTTGCTAGTTATATATCATGATAGTGGTAGGATATTCTGCCAAAGTATGGAGAATTGAACACAAATTGGGTATTATAGTTCTGATATTTAATATCTGTGATAGCATACATTTTTATTTTATATCTTTGGCTTTCACTTTTGTACTGTCTTTTTCATAATTTTCATGCTTGCAGGCTTCCAAATGATCTCTTAAACATAAAACGTCTTACTGTTGCCTTATTTCACTATTTCATGACCCTCTATCTTTCTTCCTCCACCATTGGCAGAATGCATAGCTGCTTATAGCTGAAATAATAATTGCTGCCAGGAAGACTCCAATTCCGATTGCCACATAATCTGTGCTGTCTGATGATTTGCAGCTGACCCCTATAAATAAACCATTTTATTGAAATGATACACTATGAGCAAAGTAAATACATCATCATACGGAGAGAAGTCACTCAAATTTGCTCTTAATATAACTTTAGGAGAAGCAATCATGTACATATTACTGATATCAAAGGAATTATTGTCATAGTGATTGGATTTATAAAAGTTGAGGTATTTATAGGAATATCAGAATGATAATTTTTGTTTTTGTTTGATAAATAAGTTGGAAAGTATAGTTTAAAAAATAGAGTTTAGGTTCATTTGCATACCTTCACTAAACGTTGATTTGGCTGTGTATGCTTGAAACTGCATGTCCTGGAAGGTAATTGTAATGGGCCCAACTGGGTCATTTGTCTGTAGGTTCAGAAGAATCTCCTTGCACTTGAAAGATTTATTAACTGGTGTCTCAAAAAGTTGCTGGTTATCTACTGAAGCATACAGAGTATCACCTGTGAATGATATTAAGGAACACATTACTGTGAGTTACCAATTGAGTGGTCAAGCTCTCACCTTCAATGCTCATTGAAGACAAAATGTGCTCTCAACCCTCTGCTTACTGAGGAATTAAAGATTCCATCACTGATTGAAAAGGCATCAATAAATAAGACTGACTCAAAACACCTACAACAACCAATTCCAGTCATGGAACCTGAAACTGAAACATTAAACAACGAGTCTTCCGATTATTCGCCTTAAATTAGTCTGTCATTAATCAGGAAATGCTTGGTTGAAAAAAACAAACTTTTTGTGACCTTTTCTCACCTGGTAGTGTAGTAAATGGCTTAGTTAGCACCATAGGAATTGCCTGGAATTGCTTTGATTATCAAAACTAGCAGTTAAAAATGATATTAAAGAAATGTGGAACATGTTTGCAAATATTAATAATAAAAGTTGAACAAGCAACATTCATTCATTCAAGTATTCTACCAGCTGATTGGTAGGGTCTTGGACAGTCCCCATTCTGCATTCCAATTTCATACACATTGTCTCGCTTTCCCTCCTAAGTATGTCCCGCCATTAGATTCCTCTTCAATTCTTCATATCTTCTACCTCCTCTTATTTCGTCCAGAATTCCTATCTTCTTCCTTCATCTTCCACGCTTCCCCAGCATTCTCCCCTCTATCACTCTCTTCAACATGCCCTCTCCTCTCAATACCTCCTCCATCCATCTCTTCTGCCTTCTCTGCACCTCAGCCAAAAGCTTCCTCTCCTCTCCAACCATATCCAATACCTCCTCGTTCATCTTCCTCTTCACCCAGCTCACCTTCTCCATCCTTCTCCAAACCCACATCACAAACGCCTCAAGTCTACACACATCCTCCCTTCGCAATGATCAAGTTTCCGACCCATATATGTAGCACCACGCTTCATATTTAAGTTTTCTCCAGCCTTTTCCAGTGGTGTAGCCAGGTTTTGGGTCTAGGGGGGGCCGAAAATTTTCATACGGAGTAGAAAATCTTTAGGGGACTCATATATTAACCTGTTTACTAAATTTTACAAATTTTTGTGATCAATAGGCGGATGAGTTTGAACAAAATATGACAATTGATAGCGTATCATACACATTTATTCATACGTATTTGGGACTTAAGAGTGGAAAAATATAGACTTAGGGGCGCCAGAACACGGGGCAGGGGGCATGTGCCCCCCTGGCTACACTACTGGCCTTTTCTTTACGTATCTTCTCAGACCCCCCCTCATCAATTCCCTTCTTCGAAGATGCTTCTTTAGCCATGGCAATTCTGCATCTGATGTCCTTACCACTAAACCCATTCTCCTCCAAAATACTACCCAGATACGTAAACTGCTCGGCCTGCTCTATCTTCTGCCCTCCCACCCTTATATTAAGCCCCGCCGTCTGACTTCTAGAAAATCTCATCACTTTCGTTTTCTTGTGGCCTATCTTCATCCCATACCTTTCGACTGCACCTCTAATGCATTCACCATTGACTGTAACCCCTTGGCAGACTGACTAACCAATCCTTGATCATCTGCAAATTTCACTGATTTTATCAGCTCCCCTCCTACCTTTATTCCTACCTCCTCCTCCCCCCATGCCTCCCTCATAATTTCTTCTGAATACACGTTAAAAAGCAATGGCGATAGTGGGCACCCCTGCCGCACTCCCCATCCAATCGTGGCCCATCCCGATTCTCCATTGGCACAAATTCCAAATCAGACGCCTGTCCCTCCAATCGACCCCTAATTTCTTCAGCACTCCCATTAATTTCATCCAGTCCACCCTATCAAATGCCCTCTCAAAATCTACGAAGCATGCCTGCCCATACTCTAGGTTTCTTTCTACTAGCGTCCTCATCACCGCTATAGCGTCTCGCGTTCCCGTCCCTCTCCTAAACCCGAACTGGTCGTCACCCAGGTATTCATTAGCCTTCTTCTAGCCTTCTGCTTATAATTCTCAGGACTACTTTGGCCACGTGGGATATTAAGCTAATTGTCCTATGGTCTTTGCATGTTTTTACCTAGCTCTTCTTTGGTATAGGAATTAGTACAGTCTTCGTGAAGTCTTCCGGCCACACTCCATCCTCATACATTCTACGAATAAGAGCAAAAAAGTTTTCCTCTTCCGTTCTTCCTCATGTTCTTTAAAAACTCTGCAGGTATGTCACCTATTCCCACCGCCTTATTCCTTTTCATGTCTTGTAGAGCTCTTTCGATTTCACTATCTAGGATACCTGGTCTGATGCCATCTCTGTTGATGTTGTCTTCCCGTTCTATATCTAACATAATGGGCCTTATTTCTTTACCATACAGCTCTTCAACATACTCCATCCACCTCTCCTGGATCTATTTTGGTTCTACGATCACCTCTCCCATCTTGTCTGTTATCATTGTAATTCCCCTTCCCTTATTACCACCCATCAGTTCCTTTACTTTCCTATATAATGCTTCTTCTCTTCTCTCTTTTTGGTATTTCTCTAATGAGTCAATCTGTTCTCTCCACCTCGCCTCTCTTGCTTTATTTGTTTCTCTTTTAAGCCTGTTTTTAATTCTCGGTATTTTCCCTTATGTACCTAGCTCTGAGTTTACGCATTTCCATTTCCTTCTCTCTTGCATCTCCATTATCATCTCCTTTGTGATCCATGGTTTTCTAATTTTAGTTGCACTGACTACTCCTACCATTACTTTTTCCACTTCTACAATTTCATTTTTCAAACTTCCCCATTCATCTTCAACTGATCTAACTCCATGATCCTCATCCATTATCTCATCAACCTTCTCTCGATACTTCTTCAATGCCCCAGTTAATGCCTCCGTATTCCACTTTCGTACCCTCCTTCCCATTCTTATCTTTTTCATTTTTACCTGACATTGCATGACTAATAAGTTGTGATCTGTGTCTGCATCAGCTCCTGGATAAGTATGCGAGTTTTTAAATCTGTTCCTGTATCTGTGACGAACCATTTTATGATCTATCTGGAACCTATCTGTGTCTCCTGGCTTCTTCCAAGTGTACCTACGTCGAGGATGATGTCTGAACCATGTATTCATGTGTAGAATCAATCCTGAAATCAAACTGGAATAGAGCTAGAAGCTTGTAAAAAGACCTGGAATCCTGCTGTAATCATGTATAAAATCCTACTGGATTACAGGTTTCACTTTGTAGTCACCCAACTAGATTTCAGCTTCCACACTGGATTCATCCAGTATCTGAATCCAGCTTGACTTGCTATTTGGGAGATTTTACTATAAATTTATCCCAAAGGGATGCTGTCATTGACAGTATATATTACATACCTCCATGCAGTGTTCCTGGGAAAGTCTCTTCATCAATGTCTAGTCTCAATAAGATTTGTTCAACTGAGTATTTCTGAATATCATCCTCTTCGAATGATGATGCATTTGACTTGGCCTTGATTGTCAAAGTTCTTGAACTACCACTGCGCCCCTTCCATGTAAGTGCCATCCATTGTGGGCTGCTACACGATCCAGTGACAACAGCATTTGGTGGAATGTTGATGAACGTTGTTAAGTCCTAGGAAAACATTTGGAAAGTATGTCCTTAGAAAACTGTCTCTTATGTTTATCATGACATATTTTATCAGCCTTTCTCTGTTTAAACTATCACATGAAATTCATGTTGAATTGTTCTGGTAATCTGATTTGAAATTTGCTTGAATATGTTTGTACATACAATATGTATACATATAATGATTTCAAAATAGCACATTGTCACATAGGAAAGAATGTTCATTCATTATTCCATTTTCACTAGGTGTCACCCAATAAGAGCATAAATAAGGAAGGTATGTTAGGTCAGTAAGTTGTGCTTATAGTCAGTAGTGTGGTGGTGCTGGAAAATTACGATTACCTATTTATACGAGGAGTCATACATAATTTATTGTTAAATCTATTTAAGGAACTAGTGTTTTTGTATTTTGAAACAGAGTGTTCTGTAGTTTAGAATTGGTGGTTAAAAAGGACTTCAGTATTAGGTATGCAATAGGTGAAGGAGTGATGTGAGATGAAGAACTAAGTCATAGGTAAAAGTGGTCAAAGTGAAGGATGAGTGGGAGTCTTTAGAATGGTTAGTAGGTGGTTTTGAATTAAGTGAGATGAGGGATACTGTATTTGCCCAAATATAAATATATACGTAGTTATTTGTAAATAAATATGAGCTCTTAAATTGCGATGTTATTGGAGTTATAAGTTCCAGCTCTCCTCCGTGCAGTATTTTAATAATGGTTACTCAATTTTTCACAATTTTATAGCTTTGTCAACAATTTTACTTTCTAAGATACACTGCTAAGTTAGCCTAGTTGCCTACCTCATCGTTCTTGTTTACATAATCGATCTTGGCCTGAATGCTCATTTTTGTCATGATGCAAGGCTTGTCGGTCCCTGGGAAAGTAAAAGTCTTAACTGCTGGGGAATCAACTTGGCCACTTGGTCGATCCCGGTGACACTTGGCTTCTTGTGTCTTTAGGGTTCTGGCATATTCCACTGGATCTGATCCTGCACCTTGAGACAGAAGATAAGAATGGGTGAAAGGCTGATTAGCATGGTCAGTTCTCCATAATTGAGCAGCGGTACTGCTTTAATATGCCACAATTGAAAAGACTTGGACAAAATGGACAAAAGACTTTCATGGTTGAAACATGACTTTCTTGGGGATAGCCTCAAAGCTGCAGAGTTTTTTAAATTTTATCTGGATATTTATTTTTATTTGGATTTTGCTTGTGCTTACAGTTGAGGATAGATGTGAAAGTAGTCATGGAAGCCTAGTAGATTGAAAGTTGGGCTAACGATCAGAGGGTCTCTGGACTCAAAATGGGATGAGGCCACATTTGACTTTCATTTTCTTGAGGATTTTTACAGAATTCAAATTTTCATCTTTTCCAAAACTGAGGTTATTATACCTAATTCACATTTGAGGGGTTTTTACATTTTTAACTGTTGAGTATAGAAGGACAGCTAACAGTGGCGAATATAGGTTATACCTTCGTGGGGGGGGGGGCAAGACCGGATAGCTAGTGGCGACTGGCTGTAGTTTAGGTATCCGCGTAGGCACCTCTTGCCCCAGCCTTATATTTCGGGAGGGGGGGCCCTTGCCCCCCTCCATATATTCGCCACTGACACCTAAAATTAAGTGTTATACTAATGTACTCCCAACTTATTTGCACCGGTGGTGAGAACTAGGTACTATTCTCAATCTCATTGTCAGACTTGGACATGGGAAAAAATTGGCTGATTTCGCATGATAGACTAACCTGCGATACACTCATCGTGCTCTGAAAATTCGCTCCTAGGGAGTGCTCTAACAACGAAATCGGGTTTGTGTGGTGGTTAGAGTTCTGGCTACCCACCCCAAGGGCTCGGGTTCGAGTCCCGAAAGAGATTTCTGAGTGGAGCCCGATCCTTCCGTGGTGTGGGGGCCTCGTAGGTGCATTTCCGGTGCAATACATACTCCATTCATCGAATGGGGCGTTAAACTCTCTGCCCATAGACGCCTCTAGGTCAATGCCGATTCCGGGTTTCTCTCCACTCTTTCTACTTTCTCACTAGTAACCCTAGTAATTACCTATTCCCTTACCAAATTTCCTACTTGTCCTATATATTGTAGATGATAGCCTAAGTATTGGTGAAAGGTTCCGCGGAGTGGTTTCTTCACATGCAGGCTTTCGGGATAACTTCCGCGATGTGTAATTTTTCGCGAAACTGTCGTCAGAAAAATGGCACTACGCGGAACCTACGTAGCACACGAACGTTCGCGGAAAGTTCCACGAACGTTAGGTCTAAACCCAAGGAACGTTGCGAAAACTAACCGCCGGAACGTTCCCTGAGAGTTCGATTGTCGCCCGGCCCGAACGTTCGCCAGCGGTTCCCGCGGTTCGCTGCGTACAGCCATAGAGTAAGAAGTAATATACTTACTCTATGGTACAGCGGACCAGAATCATAACTGTGCATGCGCGGGATCTCTGCCGGGGGTGGTTTTCTAACACATTTAAATCATTCACTCTCACAAGCGAGGAAAAATACTTAAGTTATCCCGAAAGTCACCATGTGAAGATAGCCTAAGTAGTGGGTATACCTATAGACTATAGTCTCTCTAAATCAACCAACCCACAAAATAGTCTCTGCGATGATAATTGTCTACCCGAAGGATATATAAATTATCCTGATCCATCGCTAAGTCGAAAGGAGGTGGCGCCACAAAGAAGGCAAATGTGCATATGCCGTTAAGTACCTACTGAAGTACAGCGCATACAGGACGTGGTCGTCTTAACCCGCGTATCCACAGAGTAACCCGCTTATCCTTTCATTAAGCTAGAATCAAGCTTGTTGCACCTAGTCAACTAACTAGCTTGAATCTGGCTCGACTCATCTAGTCTGTAGGTTTGAAACAAGGTTGATTCAGGCTTCATTTTAAGGATTCGGCGGGCAAGGTTTTCGCGAAAAGCATTATACAAACTTGAATCAAACTTGCAACATTATCATGACAAGGCAAAATCAAGCCGACGCTTAGGCTTGTCGTAATCTTACACGCTATGTGGGAGGCTGCCTCGTGTGGTGCATTCCTTCCCACGCAACGGTATGCGTCAGCCTCACGTTAATACGCGGCTGCCTCGCCGATCAGCAGTGCTGATTTGGTTCTCAAAGGCGCCTAGCTGTGATTAGCTCGCCTCGCTCACAGTCCCCTCCCAATCTTATGCAAGTTGTCATACATTTTTGGAACCATGCTCATTGATAAAAATGTATGGGCGAATCCATATCCGGACGCGCAAAAACTGACCTCACCGCCTCTGGTTTTTATAATTTTTTACATAATCAGAGGCCCAGAAACCTATTGAAATATACATTTTTAGCCGGATATCGAATACGGTTTTTGAGACTTCGCGATTCGCAAAACACGTAATCTTAAAAAATGCGATATTTCCAAACTAGTGAACGCAAAGAATTGATCATACGTTTTTTATTGTTTAGCAGAAATTCAGGGGAACCGCCGCGGCGGTAATCCTACAGAGTGAGATGTTTTGTCCGACAATAATAAAATGTGATGAAAATACGATCTCTGAAGTGAATTAAATCTTTCGCAATGTTGTCTCAGACCCCCACCCCTCCTTCGTAAGAAAACTTTAGAAAAAACTCAACCCCCCCCCCCCCCCCCCCGACCCCCCCCCCCCCCCGACCCCCCCCCACCGAAACGTCTTACGCGATACTTGAATGACCCCTTACCTCAAGCCTTTTCCCGCCACGCACTACCCATCTATTCTAATGGAAATCCACCGCAATGGAAATCGTAAGAGTCTGCAGTATGTCCTATTGTGGTATATTTATAAAATAATTTTTTCACTCGGCAAACATTTTCGTTTAGTAGATAATCTATCTGCTTCTTCGAGGAATCCCCGAATCGTTTTGTCCGAAATTTTTTTCCGACAATTCTTTGGTATTTCCAATTGTGACGAAAATCCGAACGTCAAGTCGTTTTTATGCCAAATTTTCCGTATGTATCCAGCACTGAGTTTACGGTTTCGTATCCAAGGACGGTTAAGTAGAAAATGAAGATACGTCGCACTTCGATGTTGCTTATTGTCCTTGCCTCGATACCCAATAAAAGAATAGACGAGGCAAACATCTGGTGAGGCTACTTCATGAGGCAGCCAGGCGTTGCTTGCTTCTCCAAGTGGCCTCCTTCCTTGCGCGCAGCAGCCTCCTTGCTCGCGGGGGTGCGCGTCTGACTCACCGGTGAGCCAAGGCCCGTAAAGGACCTTGGGGCGAGCCAACACGAGTCAGTTATTTTTGGCGCGATCTAAGTTGTCTCACGGTGATTAGCGTGCTCCAACGTCAAAAATTCACTAATTGTAAGAGGCCATTCAAGTATGTATTACGTATATGAAACGTTTTGATGGGGAGTCAGAATTTGGGGTTTTCTTACATTGTCTTACGTTGGGGAGTTTGGGGTTTCAAGATCATATTATAAAAGATATTAGTGTTACTCCTTTTGGGATAATCGTGGGACAAAAAGACGTAGTTTGCAAATCTGCATGGTTTGCATATCTGCAAAAAAATAGTGTGCTTTCCCTCTTTGACAGTAGTCCCATGATCCTTCGCGATCGCAAAGCCTCTTCGACGCGTACGATTAGGGACCACAATAACTGTGATCGAAGCCGCTATTAATATAAATGTTGGAGATAAAAAAGTGCATTAGAGCATGTAGGTTAATTTTTGTATTTTTCAATTTCTGCTTGGGATGCTCAATGTATTACATGCAGTATGTGTCTGTAATTTTGTAATAGTTTTTACACGCTTTGCATTTCAGCTTGACTGAAAATTAGTAAATGATCAATATGATGTATGAGTGCAGTAGTGATCCCACATGAGCAGAATGATGGTTTGAAACCGTGATGCATATGAAGTCTCCTTTCACATACGTTATATCATTTAAATTAGCAAGAGGTACCTATATTTAGTAATAATAATTGCGGCATTGTTCAGGGAGAAATTAGGGCTGTGCGCTTGTGCAGCCCTCTCTTCCATTTAACCCTCACACGTTAACACCCATGCCCTGAGTGGAAGAAAACCCACCTAGGCAGGACTCGAACCAGCGACCTTAAGATTGGCAGGTGAGGACTTGACTCCGCCGCCACAGAGGCCGGCGTAGTAGTACATGCATACACATATACCCACCACTCCAGTCCCTTACGTAGTAGGCAAAATCAAAGAACTTAGTTATTGCTGTTAGGCCAAGAAAACTGGCTCTCTTTTAATGATTTCTCCAAAATGCTGTCTTGACATATCCATTCGCTTCTATTACATTCATGCATTGCTTCATACACGCTGCCTCTCGTTCTTGAAACTTCTAGTATTGCTCATCTTACAAGTCTCTTCACCACGCTTTCCCATGACTTTTTGGTGTAGGTACCCCTTACTCTCACACCATTCACTCTACTATCATAAATCTGCTTCCCTATTCGACTCTATTCCATTCTCTAACAGGGTGTCGAACGGTCCTTGAAAACCTTGAATTATCCTTGATTTTTTTGTATCCTTAAACTCCTTGAAAAAATGCAATTTTCTGAATTTTCCTTGAAAATCAATAAGAATCCTTGAAATTATATATTCCGATCACCGAAAAATGATAAATCAATTTTATATGCATGAGATAAATATTTAGGCGCAAAATCTAGAGAGTGGCATACAATTATACAAATAATTATACGATATCAAAATCTCAAACTTATTACCTTAAGACTGTAGATCACTCACACACACAGTGCCACTCACGGAAACGTATACAGGCGCCGATACCACGAAATAAATGTATGATGTCTATATAGTATATAGTGAGTATTATACATTTGTGCCATAGGTCATTATTTCAGATTAGGTATTGGCTCCGCGCGGCTATATTTCGCCCGTGTATTTGTATGCCTATGCAGTGGTCCTGCAGTTGAACTTCGCCTTTCGTCCGCATTCAGACCTCCATAAGCATACGTACGTGTTAAGTCGACGGGCGCTGAGATCGAACAGTGAATCCCCACTAAGCATCTGTAAGGTTTGCTTGGTAGCTCCCCACACATCCGCTCATAGCGAAGCGTTAGGTATTGAAAATCATTTATACATCAAGTATACCTTAATAAGCATAGCGGAAATAAGCATCGGCAGAAGATATGAATTAAGTCATCCGAAGAATCGCCAAATTATTAAGTCAGAAAATTATGAAAAAATAAAAAAAAAATCGTAATGATAGATTTTTAAAAGTAAAGGTTAATTTTATAATTTCAGTGATTGTAGATATAGAGCCATTTTTAGGTAGGTATCAAGCAGACCGCCCTTCATGTTACCATTCATGAGAAATGACTTATTCAATTTACATAAGAGTTTGATGAATAGAGTGATTAAGTCGAAAGTAATGGAAAATGTTAAGTCCGTACCTGATATTTTAAAAATTGATTTAGCAGATAAAGAAATGTTATGTCCTGCAGATTCCGTGGATATAGGATTTGGAGCTTCTACGATTATACATAAGTTAAAAGATGTTAAAGCTGTAGAGAAATTGCTATGCAAAATTGAATCTCAAAAGTTTATTTTACGTATACTTCAAAAACTGAAAGAAAAGTCTCCTCTTTCATCCAAACTATTGCGTGGTGCAAGTTGTTTTTCACCCTACGTGATGGAATTAGAAAATATTGCAAAACAACGAGTAGATGCAGTACTCAGGTATTTGGTTGATAAAAATCGTATGAACGCAATTAATGGTGATCGTGTTAGAAGAGAATAGAACCTCTTTTATTTCTTCAGGTTCTGTGAAAAAAATTAAGAGAATTTTATATAAAAAAGGACAGACTAGACACATTTTTAATTCATTTGCTTTCAGAAGAAAAAGCATCAGATGCTTTAAAAATTTTTAAATTCGATTTTTCTTTCATTTCGTACCAAGGCGGCAGTTGAGAGAAGTTATTCTTTTAATAAAGGATTTTTGGTGGAAAATTTACACCAAGATAGCTTGATTGCTCAACGCTGTATCTATGATGCTATAAATGCAGCAGGGGGCATTCGTAATGTTTAAATATGTAAAGAAATAATAAAATCTTTCAAAAGTGCTTCCAAAAATAAAAAAGCAGCATTTGCAGAAAAAAAGAATCAAAATAATAAAAAGAATTAAAAAAACGTACTTTAGATCAAGTAGAAGAATTAGAATTACGAAAAAGGAAGATTTTAGAAATTGCGAAGGAAGAAGTAGATATTCTTGAAAAAGAGGCTGATAAATTAAAGCAAATTTCAAAAATAATATAAATAATTTTTCAATGTTTTAAAAGCACTGTGTTTTTTAATTACGTGTAGAAAATTTATAAGTTGTGTTCGAATATAGTTCATATATATTTTGAAACATTCTTGAAAAGTGGTATTTTTTATCCTTGAAAACCTTTAAATATCCTTGAATTTTGTACTAGATTTTCGTTCGACACCCTGTCTTAACATTGTCAAACCAACAAAGTGCACTCCTTTCATACCAGTCCATTACCGGAGCATCGAACCCACATAATGTCGATACACTCATTCTTACCCTATCCATCTTACTTTTGCAGCAAACACATCATAGGTACCCCATTTCTGATGCAATTAGCCCACTCCTGCTTTTCTTGATTCCCAGGTTTATCTGTCTTTCCAAACTTTCGGCCAGAATTGACAAAATCGATTACTTGTTCAATTATTTCATCATTTACCTTCATCATAGTCATTCTTCCCACTCTTCCTTAAAAAAACTACTACTTTGGTCTTAGACGTATTTACCCTCAAATCCAATCTCCTTGTTACTTCACAAAAGTTATGCTGTTATTCCTGTGGACTTTAAGACAGCAACATAGCATCATCTGCAAACAATAGAACTCAAGCATTTTCATTCCCAATCATTACGCCGACGTTGTCCTTTCGTGCATCTCTCAGACATTTTCCATGAAACCAATGAACAGCCACGGGCACATTAAAATGTTGACAGTTGGTGCATCCCTGGGATGGAGTCACCCCTGCCACACTCCCTTGCGGTGGCTTGCGCGGTAGCACGTAGACGTAAACACACATAAATATAAGCTCAAATAAAAATATTGAATACCTTGTGCTCTTTATTATCATAGGTAGCTAAAAATGCTCAGAATAAACGTCACATTGAACTAGGCAGGAGGTGGAATAAGGAATCAAACAATAAAATTCGGCGAGTAGTCCATCGGACGAAGGAAAACTGATGGAAAGCACATCGTGAAAAAATGGAAAATCTGCAAAGGGGGACGTGGGTCCGCTATACGCTACATTGAAAACTTTATCGCGTGGCATGAGAGCATACGAAAGGTTAAGGACAAAATAGGCAAGATATTAATCGAACAGGAAGATATCCAAGGTGGGTGGAGAGAATATGTGGAAGAGCTATATGGCAGTGGTAATATACCTGTGAACTTAGACAAAGAGAATAAGAATTAGTGGGATAACCTTGGCCCGGAGATACTCGACAGCATAATAGAAAAGGCATAACGGGATATGAAGGCAAGAAAAACTGTGGGAGTAGGTAACACCCCGTCGGAGTAACTGAAGAAATTAGGCAGCAAGGGAAGAAGACCTTATTTCGAACTTATTCGTAGGACCTATGAGTAATGATTATGGCCAGAGGATTTCGTAAAAACAGTTCGCACGGGTCAAAGTTTTTAATTAAAATAATTAATAAAAGGTTGGAGAGTGGAGAAAATTACTAATTGGGCGATGACTAGTTTGGGTTGAGGAAGGGGAAGGTAACTCGGGATGCGATTGCAGTAATGAGGGCACTTTAGGATAGAAACAGAGTATAATAAAGATGTTTTGCTTGCTTTGTTGATTTCGAAAAATTGCTTGACCGAATAATTTGGGAAAAACTAATGCAGATACTCGGGAAATAGGAATAGATTGCTAGATCGGAGACTCATTCGAAACTTATACATGGCCCAGATGGCACAGGTGAGGGTGGCTGACAGAAAATAAGGGTGGGCAGTTATAGGTCAAGAAGTAAGGCAAGGGTGCCCGTTGTCGTCCATACAATGCAACATATATGATGAGGAAAAGGAGAGGCATGGGAATAACTAGATGTGGGAATGAAAGCAGGAGGCCAGCTGATAAAGTCAGTTAGATTCGCGAGCGACCAGGCGTTGATATCCAAGAGATCGAAGAGATTGCAAGCTGAGCGTTTATAGCAGAATTTCAGTGCGGGAAATACAGAATGAAGATGAGTCATAAGAAAACAAAAGTACTGAGATTTTTTTGGACGAAGAAAGCGAGGCTGGTCTATAAAGTAGGAGGGCACAAACTGGGGCTGGTAGAGCAATTTAATGACTTTAGGAAAGTACGCTAGAAGAAAAAGGGCATAGTATCAAAGACCTTAGGAGGAGAATAGCGTTAGCGAAGGTTGCGTTTAGTAATAGAAAAGATCTGGTGACGAGGACCATGGGTAGGGAAAAAGAAGAGGCTGGTGAAGAGCTTGATATGGAGTGTAGCGTTGTATGGTGTAGAAACATGGACTCGGAGAAAGGAGGGCGAGAATAGGCTGCAGGCTTTCGAGATTTTGGTGTGGACCAGTATGGAGAAGGTGCGGTGGACGGAAAAGTAGACTTACGAATGAAATTCTCAGTCAATAACCACTAAATGTTTAAAAAAAATATTTGAGGCTTAAACATTACTCATATGTTTCACGCCTAACGCTCAGATCGCATTCTCAACCTAAAAGTTGTTTTTTGCGATTTCATAAAAGCTATTACGATGAGTGATAATTTTTTAATAATTCAGAAAACACGTTTTCTACACCGTTACATTCGTGGCAGAATCTGTGCATTTTAACTCCCTCATTTTTTTTTACTATGTATCTCCGGACCGCTCAGCCGTACAATCGGTATCCCATGAAAATAATTTTAAAAATAAAGATATGTCGAAAAGTAGTGCAGTAAGTGGTTGATATTGTAGTATAATTAGAAATAATCGATGATTTTCATTTAATTAAGGCAAATTCATTGGATGCTGTGCATAGTGATATCTTGCTCAAATAGCCTAAATGGAAAGTTTAACATAAATAATAAAATGCTATGCATAGTGATATCTTGCTCAAATAGCGTAAATGTAACGTTTAACTTAAAAAATAAACAAATTCATTATTGGGAAACACATTTTATATCAGGTTCTGTTTCGTTGTTTTTAGTCATTATTCAATTCATCTTGTTAATACGTCTTCAAACTAGAAAAAATGTTATTGGTATTTCTGGAAACCATGATTAATTTCCATCCATCTTTCCTCTCTCACATCACCGTATCTCAAGCACCTTTTTGTTGGTCTTCTTCCCGACCTTACTATTTTCTATAGTCCACTCCTCAAATGCCTCCGGTCTAACCTTAGCCATTTTCCTCAGGGACGGGACTGAACTACTCAACGCCACTTTCAATGGTATCGAAGTTTCATATTTTCCTTTAGAACCTTTGAAGCATCTTTTCCTTTCGTGTTTGCTCTCTGAATTTCACCATTTTTACTTATTTGTAAAATCCACTATTCTCCATATTTCGTGATTGATTGATGCAATTCCACGCGCGGACTATTCCTTCTATTCTTATGTTGGCATGCACTTTTCTACTTCAATGCCTTCCCTTTTTCATTATTAATGCTAAACCTTTCAATATGATATTACTACAAGCTCACTACTTCTTACAATCTCTCGGCTAGCTGGCTGCTAAATCGTTAAAATTCTTTGTAAGTCTGGTCATAATCTACTTAAACTTCTGCCGCAAATCACTTGGCCCCATAACGAGATCATCCACATATTTTTATCTCTTCTTTCCTGTGACGCTCCTGTAATGGAGATCTCAAGGTTATGAGGATTGGGATAGGACTTTTGATTTTTAAATGTTGGATCCCTACCTAATTTTATTACGAAAAACATAAAAATCCTGTGATGTAATGATTGCCTTATTGATTAACAGGTTGGCGCAAGATCGAGCTCAGAAGATAAGATTAGGAGTTCCTTCGTAGACTCACATGGAATTACGAAAAATTTCTCGCCCATGAAGTGTTGACCGAGAAATGGGAAACGAGGTGAGGAAGAATAGATACTTGGCATACTTCGAGTTAATGGAACCGTTTCAGACGTTTCTACTCATAAACGATTCACTCGAAGTCGACTTCGATCTTCGAAGATCTTTCCTCTCTTGAGTTATGCTGTGCGAAGGTCAATGGACTAGTGACTAGTATAATAGATGGAATCAGGTTCCATACTCAGGAAGACTTCTGGATATTCGAGCCTTGAAAATGACGTAATTTTCATGTAAAATTAACCCTCGGAAATTGCAAATAATACCATTTAAAATTATTATAGATTAGTCGAGGCTGTGACGATACGCCCATGACATTGTCGAAGTCGAGTCATTCCTGAATGAGGCCTCAGGCCTGACTTGGCGGAAACGATGAATATCCATAATATTTATCTATTACTCAACCAAATATCCTTTTCCTTCCCTCTCCCAAATCCCCCCTACTCGCCTCGAATCCAGTCTATACATATATTACCAACCAACTAACCTTTCGAATGCCCATGACTATGCCACAGCGATGTGAAACGCGCGTCGTGTGAGTAAAATAAAATATTGTGGAAACTACCAAGTTTTTTACTCAATATATACATCGAAGTGGATGAAATCCTCTGCCAAACAATTGAATTGATCGGGATACAAACTCGGATCTCCCAATTGCCGATCAAGTGAGTTAGCCAGTTGTGCAACCGTAATGATTGAAAATTCATTCAATATAGTTACTAGTGTTCCGCCATCAAAACTGGAGTTGCGTCGACAATAGACTACAGTCACTACAGTACTCCCTTTCACTTCTTTCAGCGATTGCCAACGGTAGAAGCATCAACCATTAGTGTGGTCTTCAAGGTCTTGGGTACCGGTGGTGTACACCGACTAATGCAAGTTACATTTTGAGACTTAAAGCCTTGCCGTCACTATTAAAGAAAAAATCAAGTCTTGTTGGCATCATCGAGGAGCCTGCATCATGTGATCCACGAAATTATGAATATCATATTTAATATATTTTTTAGATCAATGTGGACAGTATGGCGGAGCAAATGTGGTTCGAACAATTGAAATTGAACGAAATTGAAATACCTTCGGCACAGAAAACAACTTTCTGTTGAAGAAATTTCGGGTCACATAAAAGTTACGTACAATTCAAAGAACAATAATGATTTATTTTCGAATTATAGAAAATTCGACGGACAGTAGTTCGAGTTATAGAAGTTCAGTTATGTACAAAAAAGCTTGTGCACTACGAATTCTGCCTTGCCGTTGTCAAATCGTTCATCATAGACGGGTAATTGAGCCGTACGGCCGGTATATCGTTTCATACCCCTAGAAAGTAACCACTATTAGCGGCGAGGGAAGGAGGAAGTTGTCGTTTTTATAATCACAATGCGATGGACAATGAAAATAATATAATGCGCATTTGGGAAATCTTTGGATTATTTCGCTTATCGTGGAGACTCTGAATTTATTACGATAAGGAAATGGGTTGTAATTTTGTGCCAGCATTTTCTCCCATTCATTCCTGGAGATTGAGAAGTAAGCATTCTTATAGGTGTTCTAATAACAACATTCGAAAAAGTTCCTACTTTGCTACCTAACCCTATAATTGTTGGTCTATTCTAATCAAATCCTATCACTACTCACAACTCTTCATACCTCCTACATCTCCCATCGTCATCAGCAGTCGTGAATCCATAGATTGGTTTGCTACGGCTCGTCAATCATTTCCTCTGTTCGCAACTATTATATTCCTTCCGTAGTGTTTCCGCGAGACTGAGACGAGACTTGGGTCAGTCTCGTCTCAGTCTCGTTTTTGCGAACTCGGGTCTCGTGTCGAGTCTCTTGAACCTCGGTCTCGTCTCGGTCTCGTACGAGGCTCGAAACCGAGGGATTAGTCCCAGAGGGAACTGGCGAGGGTTCTGACAGTGAAACGGAGGGGGGGGGGGGCTAACGGTGAAACAGTTATAGGTCACAAAGAAAGGCAAGGGTGCCCGTTTTCGTCCATACAATGCAACATATATGATGAGGAAAAGGAGAGGCATGGGAATAACTAGATGTGGGAATGAAAGCAGGAGGCCAGCTGATAAAGTCGGTTAGATTCGCGAGCGACCAGGCGTTGATTAGTCCATCATCGAAGAGATTGCAAGCTGAGTGCGTACAGCAGAATTTCAGTGCGGGAAATACAGAATGAAGATGAGTCATAAGAAAACAAAAGTACTGAGATATTTTAGGACGAAGAAAGCGAGGCTGGTCTATAAAGTAGGAGGGCACAAACTGGGGCTGGTAGAGCAATTTAATGACTTTAGGAAAGTACGCTAGAAGAAAAAGGGCATAGTATCAAAGACCTTAGGAGGAGAATAGCGTTAGCGAAGGTTGCGTTTAGTAATAGAAAAGATCTGGTGACGAGGACCATGGGTAGGGAAAAAAGAAGAGGCTGGTGAAGAGCTTGATATGGAGTGTAGCGTTGTATGGTGTAGAAACATGAACTCGGAGAAAGGAGGGCGAGAATAGGCTGCAGGCTTTGGAGAAGGACGGAAAGGAAGACAAACGAGATGGTTGGTGAGGAGAGGAACCTTCTGGATGAGATTAGGGGGAGGCAGGGTAGGTGGCAGGAAGAGGTAATAAGGGTATTAATGCTAAGGGATGTATGTTGGGCAAGCGGGGAAGGGAAGAAAGAGAATAGGTTTTATGGAAGCATGGAGAAGGGCAGGACGTACGCTGGGATGAAGAAAGTAATACTAGAGGTAGGTGGGGCCCTGCACGTGTCATATATATGGAGGTTTTTTTCTAGCTTCCATTTAAGTCTACCTTTAACCGTTAGATTAATGAATGAATGAATTAAGAACTTAACATTGATCATTTTTTACGCCTTACCTGAGCATCAACACACTAGAACAGCAATCGTAGATGCGATTATCGAAGCTCTTTTATTGTCTAGAGAACATCAACTGTGTGCCCGATCTGCTTTGAAGTGCTCTGCCTAAAGCGTAGGGTCTGAAATAAAAAGTATGCAGGTGCAATGTTGTGTTGCGAAAAGAGCAGCAGTGAAGAGATCATGTTACAATTAGTGTGTCATGCCATCGATCCCTTTCCTTAGAATCGCCGATGAAGGGTCTTCCTACCGCACCACCTATCTCGCATCTTCAGTGTTTCTCCATCCAGCCGGAGTGCAAGGATGAGCGGGCAACCTCGGGATTTCACGGTGAAATGGATCTGCTATTACCGATCCGATTTCGCTCAAAATCACTGGTAGGCTTGTGAGCGCATTAGACTTCCTAGCTTTTTATTTTTTCGAATTTCCCCTACCTGTACAAGATGTCAACATATCCCCGAAAACAAATCTAAAGCTTTGTGAGAGAATTTTCGGGAAATCATTAGATGTGCAGAGGGCTATACATGGAAAGGGTTTCTATCCCCTTCCTTCCTATTGTGCGATTGCTAGACGTTTTATCCCCTTCTTCACCCTAAAGGATTTTATTCAATAAGAAGCTTCTTAACATATTATTTGCCTCGAAGGAAATATATGTGGAAGCGTTATGCATTTGACAAATTACGCCATGGCAAACATTTTGCGAATTCCCCTATGCATCCACGTTGTATTAACTTGGCCATGAAATCCACTCAGGTTCTGAAGCTCAAGTTTCACAGACTTGAAAGCTTTGACATAATTACGCGTTTTCAATCAAAGAGAAGCCATAGGGATGAAACTCGCTTTGAAAAAATCATTTGAATTGATCAGGATTCGAACCCGGATCTCCGAATTTACGGTCAGGTGTGTTAGCCAGTTACACCAAAATCAGTATCCTTTGGCGTATCTCTACACCCGTGCGCGTGATTACGTTTCAGGTCATTAAGTGTATTCGCACTGATCTGGAAATCGCCAAGAAGCATTTGGCATCCCGCATATCCCCACTTTTCCCGGTAAATTCGATGTGAAATCTTGGGACACGGACAGTCTGAGTGCCTCAGGCATATCGTTGACAAGCACAGACCCGCGTAGCGTTGTGAATCCACCGGGGTTGCGTCACTAGTCTACTTCCATGCATCATCCACTTAGAACTGAATCGAGTACACATTCACGGAATTAATGAAACGCTAATAGAACTCACCGAGGAACGCTGGAAGGAGCGAGGCGACAGTCAGCACGTAAACGATGAAGAAGGCACATCGACCGTTGTCCCCTGACATTCTCCACCACCTAAGGCTTAACACTGGGGAGAAACAAACGAACGGTAGCGCACGTGTTGAAAAAAGAAGAATGGCGTCACTTGGAGGCGATTGTCAACTTGTTTGGCAGCAGCCTCTTCTCCTTTCCTACCTACTCGCGGCGTCTCGCGTCATCTGACCGTCCAGCTTTCCCGGCCTTGGTAATTCGTCCCCGATAGTCTACTCTTTTCTTTCCGCATTCGACCGCTCCTCCTTTGCATAGAGAGCGCTACGAAGCAGGGCGAATTGCTGCGATTGCGGAGTGAAAGATAGTAAACACATTTGTCTGTTTTTTTCTACTTCCAACGCACCTTTCGACCCTATTTTACTTTCTCTCGCTTATCGTGTCGACACCTCCTACGCTGCCCTTATCTCGGTTTTATCTCTTCGGAAGTCGGAGACGAAGGGGCGGGGGAGGGGGGGAAGTAAAAGTGCGTGATTTACAAAGAATGCGAGCAGATAATCGGGCTTTCGTGTTTTTGTCTGCATCGTCGTACTCATTTGCTACCTACCTCGGTCCAGAATGCGGGACTTTCATTCAATCCTGCTTCTCAATCGGAGACTCTCGATTTTATGTATTAGCTCGCGCATGTTCTTTACCACAGTTTTCAATTTGGACTTTTCCGATGGTTACCAGTTTTCCCTAATCAGATATTATAATCATTGATACCTATTCTAATACCTGCTGCCGATATAACACTGATGATGAGCAAAGCTAGATTTTAGTCCAACAGTAAGTAAGCATTGTAACTTACTTTACTATTTTTTTCTCAAAAAAGAAATTCGTTTATTTATTACTATGGGAAGCATTTAATTTTGCTTTTGTTTTTCTCTGAAAATGTATATGTACTTACTAAGATAGATTTTATTTATACTTTTATATTGTTTTCATCAATATATCTTGCGAAAAACTTCATTTTCTCAAATCATACCTATTTTAGGCCTAACCAACAAAATCCCTGATTAAACTGGTGTTCCCTTGACTTCTTCCCGAAAATTCGGAATGCCGAAATATCGTCAGCTATTTCCTAAAATACTGTATCGGCAGATGCCATAAATTATCGGTATCGGCGTATGTGTATCGGGTCAGATCTTATGCTTTCTACTCTTTATATCGGGTATTTCATGAATAATATTGCTATTTGTCCTTAAGTGATGGGACCAACTAAAATGTATTGCCTTCTGTCCAATCACTCCCTTTGTTAGATTAAAGTCTACCAGTCGCCTTAGGTCCTACAGTTCCAAAGAGCGATTAGACCGTGCTGGCTATTTTTCGTGCTTAGTCATTGATGCATAATCGTTTAATGTCTGTGTTTATCATTGTCGCCCGGCCACGACACTTTAAGCTTCCCACAAGTGTTGGGGAAATCAGAAAACAACATAAATTTCCATAAAATTGGAATGGTCAAGAAGGACTGGAAACTCGTTTAAAAGTCAATTTATAATCTTTCCCTCTTCAGAATGACTGGTGGAAATTGAGTTGGCTATGCTGTCGTTTCTGCTCGAAGTGAGAGAGTAGTGTATAATTAGATACATTTTATGTGTATAATTTACTTCTTGCTTCGAGTTAAAGAGCTTTCGGGTAACCATGTGAGCTATTTTAGTGGACTAATTAATCTATGCTATTACGCGAACGCGGTGCAGACTCGAATGGAATTCACTTGGCGACAATGTAGTTTAATAATTTGTATGGTTCCCACTGTAGAAAACACTGATAAAAGAGAAAATAGTATTTTTCGTAAATAAGAGTCCATACGCTTACTAATTAAACTGTTTTCAGAACTGGGAATCTTATTTCTACGTTGACTATATCGCAGTATAGAAAAGTTTTCTCCCCCCTGCTTCATTGTATGGTGGTGAAACTTGGGTATCCTAATTATTGTTGAGGCTTCCGTGACGTCTGACTCATGACTCCATTATGCTTCCGGGAATCCCCATCGTGTAGGCTGTTTTTAAGACAACAGTTTCACCCCACGTTTCTTTAGGTTGAAATGATTGCGTTGCATTTTTGCCGTAATTTATAGAGGTGCTGCCTGCCTTTGAGCGAGGATGTTTGACTGATGATTGACATGCTGATTGGCTGTTCGTTGTTATTGTTCTGAGAACAGGGCTGCTACAGACCCGAAATATCTGGAAAAGGTATGGAAATTGAAAAGGGGCCTGGAAAACCTGGAAAATGAGAAATTTGCTTTTCCAATTCAAAATCTGGCTATTTTCAATAAGTGAAGAGTACCATTTTAGGCGCTGTCTATAGGTGTGTGGGCATGAAGTTTTTATTACCTTGCCTGTGTGAGGCTGTGGAGGTCTTATTTGGTATATCTTCAATGGTTCGCGAGTAGTTAGTATGTCTCAACTTGTATGATTCCCACGGCAGAAAACGCAGATGAAAAAGACACTATAGCATTTTTCGTAAGTAATAGTCCATTTGCTTACTATTTAAGCTGTTGTCACAACTGGGAATCTTAGACGAAAGTCTGGGAATCTTAGAACGAATCGACAAGACAGGTCGCTAACCAATTAACTGTGCGGAAGTTACAGTTTATTTTATTTCATTCTCTAAAGTGAGCTCTTATTTGGCGTTTAGCAATTAATTATGCCCCTAAGTACGACAAGAACGAGAGGTAAATATAGCTTTTCACGTGCATGCAAGGTTATCTAATGTGTCTCCGTTTGGTGGTCAGAGTGAATAGCACTGGGGGGAGGCAAGCGGGTCACCCACCGACTTGGACAACGAGTCCACCACCTTCTTGTGTTTAAATTTCCTGCGTCATGGACGAGACCTAATAATGATTTGCCGTCAGAAATGAAGCCGATCTTCCCCTAAAGCCATAGTGGTGGCGCTCCTTATTTAGGGAAACTTTATTCTCACATACATACGTGCATTAGTGTGCTTTGCTTCTATTTTTACGCATTCTTTAAAATACAATTTATTAAAGAACGGATATTTTCACCTGGAAAAATGAAAATGTAGACATGGAAAAGGCCTAGAATTCCATAATCTTCAGATCAATGGTAGACGAGTTCACTTTGTGGAAGTAAATCTTAATAAAATTAAACACTCTGAGCTCAGCTCTAGAAAATGACGTGATCAGTACGTTGAAACCGGTTGAGTGATCAATAAAAATAGTGTGGAGAATCACTAAGTTCTCTTTATTTTTATTCCATTATATTCGGTTTATAGCAACCCTGAATAACTATTTTCCTCGTTGAAGTGAGAAGTTATCAACCTACAAAATTCGCGAGAAAACAACCTCCGTGATGGAGAATCCCGGAAGCAAAATGGAGACATTGGGTACCCTTGAATAAGCATTAGAGTAGGCTAAATGAAGTGCGTATGGCGTAGATATCTGTGATACTTGTTTGTGATATAAGGTGTTAGAGTAGAGCTAGGAATGAGTTAGTCATGAAAGAATGGAGAATGGATGCTCTTATAAGGACGTACGTAAAACGAGCGTTCTTCTTTGGCCTGGATATGTTGAGGGAATGAATGAGAATCAAATAAGAAAAGAGGTTTGTGACAGATAAGTGCCTGGTGTGATAGGAAATGGTAGACCGAGGAAGTCATGGTTGAATGTCGCAGAATATACTCCTAAGAGAAGTAGCAGTAGGAGTCTGAAGAACAGGAGAAGGAATTGCGTGTATGAAGCAATATATAATGGTAACTGAAACAAAATAGGTATACGAGGATAGGGCAGTACGGATGAAAGTATTAAAGTAGAGTCTGCTTTACAGGTCAATAACCGAGAATTAAACCTTTTTTGACTGCCTACCCCGAACACGAGATTTTTCCTTAGCAGTGACAGAGACCATGTTCTGATTTTGTTTTCAAATTTAAGCACTTGTTAGAGCGATGAAGTAAATATACCGATATTAATGAGAAAAACCTTGCATTTATAGTTGAACTTCTTAGTAATTAATTAAATATACATATTTGAGATTTTAACTTAACTTAATTATTTCAAGTCGTATGCTGGAAACACATACTTAGCCAAAAGGTTTTTTTTCCGATTTTATAAAAAGCAATTCAGAGAGTAATAAACTTATTCCTAAAAATGATTGAGAGTGTGTATGTACTACACACAGTTAAATTTCTGACGTGATCTGCGATTCATAACTCATTGAATAATATAACTTGGGCTTACTTCAAAGACCCGTTAAGTGCAGTTTATCAAGTTTTGAGAAAAACGCATTTTAAGGGTTTTTTTACCTGAAAAATCGGAGTACTGGAGTAGAAATTTTATGATGCAGTGATCAATAGCTAATGCAATGGGAATAACACGTAAAGGGTTCTTGCAGACAATAGAGCTTCATTTTCTGATTATAACTGGGTTCATAAGTCAAAAAAGACCAAAGTGTACTTAACTGGTTTTTGCAGTAATCTCACGATAATATTTCTCTGGAACACCCAGCCATACCATAGCATTCCATGGATAGCAGCTCTTATTCTGTGACAAATATCTAGAAAAGGAATCGTAATAAGTGGCTGGTATAGTGGTATTATTTGAAATATGAGGTTTATTCCTTTATAATGAGGCCAAATTCATTGAATATTGTTTTGTGATATCTCAAAAAACCTTAAAAATACTTGTTGGAGTGGAGCGCAATGATGTGTAATTTTTGGCGATGAAAATGTAAATGCCATGGAATGGAAAATGGAAATGGCGATGAAAATGGAAATGCCACGGAAAAGGCGATGCAACGTTTGCAGGGTGATCCATTCGGACACTAGAAATCAATTCTTAAATGCGACCGGGAGAAGGGTCTATTATTTAGAAAATTTTGGACATTAAATTTAATTCCAGGGAATGAGAGGGGCAGTGATCTGAGAAACCGTCATCAGTATCAACTTCACAGTCCGTTTCAGGTATCTACTTCCACCGCCAGGAGGAAGAAGCAAGGAGGAGACGATGTTGCTACGTAACTTGAGAACTAACAATTAATTCATAACTAGAGGTTCAACGCGAGCTGCGCGCGTTGAACCTCTACCCCCGCTGTAGCGGTGCCCTCGGAATGGTCTGGGAGGTTTTAGTACAGTCGATCGAATGGTTTGGGTGTAGGTAGGTTGGTATTGTATTTTTCTGGGATATTATGGGTGGTTTAAAAAGAGAATTGGTCCTTTGAGCTTTTGGAAATATTTTAGGTGGGGATATAAGTGAATGTCTTAATTGAAATTGATGAAAACCAGAATGGATTGGGTATAAGATAGCTATTGTGAATTTTATAATGGTGGGTGTGGATAGGTTGGTATAATATATTTTCAAAATTTTGTGCTGATATAGCAACAAACATTAATACATTATCGAGAATAAATTAATATATAAATATGAACCTCGAATGATAGGCATAAACTGCCTTGTATACATTTGATAACAACGGAAACAAAAAATTATCACTTATCAAAAGTGTATAATAAAAACAAAAAAAAATTAGTTGTCAAAATTAGTCAATTTTGAATATCAAATTAGACTGTCTTCCATCCGCCTGCTCATCAACTCGTTCGGTGCGAGCGGTCTCGCTTTCCTGTGATCGGTGCTCTGGTCGTCGAATTCTATCACGATTCCAGCGTTCTTCACGTTCCATAGGTGGTATCACTGTCAGGCAATGATTGAACACGCTGTGACTATTGCTGAGCCGTTCGGCACCGTCAATGTCAGTTTTATTGACCTGTTCTTCCTGATCCCTATGAGACATCATACTGAGACGCTACTGTCGCTCAACCTCAGACTCTTCGGCTCAGACGGCGCGGCGTTCTCTAACGTATTCCTAAGATGTTCTTTTCTATCTCATTCAAATTCAAATAAATGACAATTTCTAGAACGTTCGGCCACTTTATCTAAACGTTATCGTTTTTGCTCGGGGGTTTTGGTCCTAGAAAAATTATTAGATATTCGTAGGTTTACATGTGCAAACAAAAATATCTTTGGACGTTCCATGGGCGATTAAAACATTCACGCACTGATGTTTTAACACTGTCACCCGGCTTATCAACGTTGCTCGAACTAAGAATATTTTGTGAAAACTCCTGCTCTGGATTTTATCGTTCCATTTTCGTTCCTTTTCGTGGAGTTTTACCTGACACGATATTTCATCTTCCCGACGTACGTTCATCAGCCAAACATTATTAAAATGTATGTATTTCACCTGTTATCAATTATTTATCTAGAGCTTTTGAATGTTATATTTACGTAACAACAACAAATCAACCAGTAATACTGATTGGAAACCGCAATCAAAATTTCTGTAGCATAAAAACAATGTTAATATATTTTCAGTACACGATCAGTAGCGTCTATACAGGAATGATTTGTTTCGTTATTTCAAGCCATAAAAAAAACTAATTCCACTATCTTCAACCTCTTTCACATCGTCCAAATGCATCTTTTGTTACTTTACCAAAAACGTTAACACATTTATTTACTTGGCAACGTGAATAAATTTGCTTAGCAACTCGTTCCCCACGTTAAAAGATAGGCTATACATTGTTACAGACGAATACCACGAATTAATATGAGGGTTAGACCTCAGGGATGGTGATTGTTACATCATCTGACGGAAAGCTTTGAAAAGAAGCAACTCGCGTACTAATTGTAAGTGTAATTACAAAAGAACACTTATGACCGTAAAAATGAACTTGGTGCGAACCATTCCTCTCCTCCTTAAATTTTCTTCGCGCCCACGTCTCCGTAGTGGTGCTAATTGCTTAGGGTGTCGAACGTCTGGCAAGGTGGCCCTTGAAAACACGAAGGATGCGCAAACAGTACCCACGAGCATTTGGTCTCCGTGCACAATGCGATTCATTCAATCCGAGACGCATATTGCAGCAAGCCATCAACTAACTTAAGATTCATCGGCATAATGGAACATAATGGTGTATGAAATCAGAAATATCACTAAAATAGGGCCCCATGCTAACGCGGAGACTCAAAGCTATTAAAATCATTGCAAATGTATAGAAAAACGCGTAACTTTATTTGCGAAATCGAGGTTGTCTCTCAACAGATACCATGCTCATAAAGACCTGTTTATACGAGGCATGCTCCAGCATGTGCACATGCGTAAAGAATCTCCGTTCTTCTTTGTTGTAGTGACTATTGGTACTTGTAAATTATGAACTTTTGTACCTCTTGGCACGGCAATTTTGGAGGTGGAGCGGTACACGGATACTGCGGAGTAGGGTGGTCACAGGAAATCAATGTTCAATTTTTTTCCGGGGGTCCCCCCTAAAAGTTGCCAATTGGCTAAAAAATGAGATTGGCAAAGTTTCAGCTCAACTTGACAACGTTAACCCGTGCCTCATTGAGGCAGAAGTTTGGAAAAAAATGGGAATTTTAGGAACATATCGCAGTTTTTCCTCAAAAAAATGAAAACCATTTGTCATAGAAACCTGAATCTTGTGTCATTTTATAAAAAATTTGCTGTCTTGAAGTTTTGTAAATTGTTTTTTTTTGCTAAAACTGATAGATTTAGCGGTATTTAGCATTTTTCAGGTCAGGCCGTGGTCCAAATCCTCCCTAGCGTCCATTTTGGAAAATGGCAAGACATCGAATTTAATTACTTTTTGACATTTTTTCCTGAATATTAAAGCAATAAAAATATAAATGATTGAAACAATACAAGTATTAAATCATTAATAAGTTTTGGAAAGTAATTAAAAGACTAATTTGCATTAAAATGAATAATTTTTTGTGCCAAAAATACTTTCACGAATGATAGTTGATAGGAATCTAGTTTTAATCCTAAAAAGCATTAATCCTCAATTTTTATTGCGGTTGAAGTTTATTCAAAATGGGAATCTGAAGGTCCACTATTCTTACTAAGTCTGCTGAGTCTCCTCATGCTAAACTTAAGTTTAGCTTTGACAGACGACGAACAGGCAATGAGCAAACAATGTAGAAGTTAGCTTCAGGCTTTAAATTATTGAACTGCGGCGCAAGAAATACTATTTCACTTTGTACGGGCTCTTTTTTATTGATGTCGATCATGGCTTCGACATACAGTGTCACTGTCACCTCTATCATGACTTAATATGTCGAAACCATGGTCGGCAACAGTGAAAAGTCTGGAAGGTACAAAGCAAGAAATTATTTTAAACAAACAATGCAGTAGGTATATGTGCAACAAAAAACTTATCTGTACCGTTTTGTTCCATCCAGTCCTCCCAACTATGCTGGAGTTCTCCTTCTCTTGAAAGGGCCACGAAGGAATCTTTAGTTGACGCTTGGTTTTCAAGGAGTGAACGTTCATGTAGTGAATTTTTTTCTTTTGAGGTTTGAGGAACAATGGCTCTACCTTCGACTTTTACAGCAACAGTGAGTATGAGTTCACGACAAAAAGAGAAGATATTTTTAATTAGCCACACGTCTCATCAAATTAATGGCTATAAGTTGCCATCTAACTGTCAAGTTTTAGGTAGTTTATTATATAATATGCGGCAAGTGAAATTAAACACCAGAGAAGCTGCCAGACATACAATACAGGAGGTGCTACTTTTTTTTAGGAGAAAGATACCAACCAGACATGAAAAATTGTGGCAAAGATGGAAAAAATGTACGAAGAGTGGAAAAAACTGCAAAAAAATGCTACCATCTCTTCAAGCGCCGCTCAAAATCGTAAGGTAGAAGCTTTCAAGTCAACCCTTGACGACCAATTTGACGTTGTTTATCAGGATGCACTTGAAAACACCACCGTAGAAGACAAGCAATTTTTGTTACTCCAGAAAGGAAAAGAACGTCCTGGCTGTATGGGAGGCGTTGACATGAAATTTGTGAAAGCAGAAATACGCAGAGAAAAGAGAGGAGTAGTTGATATGGCGAGATTGGAAAAATCAAGAGGAAATATTGGCGAGTTGATTTTATCTCACGTTTTTCTTGTTAATTCATATTCCTTAGGCAGATAGTTTGGCAGCACCTCAAAATTAATAAGAATTCAGAGTTTTTAAATACTGATCCCAAGGAATGGTGTGAAAATCAGCATTGTTTAAAAGGTAAACAAATTGTGAATGGTTTAAAGGTTGTTAATGACAATGCTGAAAGGGGGGTAAAATTAAAACAAGACTTCAATTCCTGTATGACGAAAGATGAAGAACAACGTCAGTTTCTGTTACAAATTGTATCTGAATGCAGACAAATATTTCCGGACTCCTCAAAAGCCACCATATCTAACAATAAGCCATTATCTGTTCCACTTCTATACAATAATTGAAAATAATTATATTCGAATAAAATGCATTTCAATAAAATTGTTCTCACTTTTATATCCTACTTGCTCTTCTTTGCCCATAATGCGTTCATTTCCAATTTGTTTTTTGCAATATATATTTTTGAAAACACCCATAACAAAACCCTTTATAACGTATAAAATAATAAAAAAGAAAGCAAATCATGGAAAGCAGTTGTTATTAAATGTTGAAGAGTTTTTAGGCCTTAGCATGTGAAGTCACCTTTGAAGATATGAACCACGGCCTGACCTGAAAAATGCTAAATACCGCTAAATCTACCAGTTTTAGCAAATAAAAACGTTTACAAAACTTCAAGACAACAAAATGTTCTACAAAATGACACAAGATTCAGGTTTCTATGACGAATGGTTTTCATTTTATATAGAAAAAAACTGCAATATGTTCCTAAAATTCGCATTTTTCCAAACTTTTGCCTCAATGAGGCAAGGGTTAACGTTATCATGTTGAGTTGAAACTTTGTCAATCTCATTTTTTAGCCAATTGGCAACTTTTAGGGGGGATGAGTGAAATGAATTAAAAGAGGATTACAGGTTTACTGATTCACGCGTTTTAGGATCTATTAGGGATATTATGAGGAGTATAAATAACAGATGGGAAATATCATATATTGTTATAATGTAGTTTTGCATTGTTATATTTGAAATATGTACTTAAACTTACCATACTTCATACAGGTACTCTAATACTACCAAATATGTCACTGACATGCAGAGATCCGTGAATATAGAAAGACTTAGTCCGGGAACTTAATAAAATACAAAGGAAAGCTGCGCGATTCGTCAAAAACTGCTACGGGCGTACAGACAGCGTTACACAGATGCTAAACGAATTAGGCTGGGAGCCGCTAGAGACTCGGAGGCTGCGCGCTAGGCTTAGATTGCTTGAACAATTGAGAATAGATATTTTTCAGAGCGACGCGGAGAACATCATATTAGCACCCCACTTTATTTCCAGGTCCGACAGAAACGATAAATTAAGAGCGATATTTTGTCGAACGGATAGGTATGGGAATTCGTTTTTCCCCCGAACAATAAGGGACTATAATAAATGCTAGGCGTAATTTCATTAGAGCGTGTCCTTTTTATGTGCAACGGCTGGTGTCCTAACACCCCCCGCCACACGCCTATAGAGGAGGCTTGCGGGGTAGTATGTAGATGTAGATGTATAGTAGGCTGTGACAGTTGTGAAGAGATTTATCATATCCAGCATATTAAATCACTACGCCCAGCCCCTTAATCGTATTGGTAAGTGGAATAGTTACTCTGGTAAACTCCAGTAAAACGAAAAAACCACTTTTTCGACGAAACGAAAATATTTCATCTGTTCGCACTGTAAATAAGAAGACACGTTTAAGGTGGCTGGAGTGATTTTTATTTATGTACAGATTTGCGTGAAACTTTGGATAGGTGTCCGTATTAGTAATATCTATCGATAATAGTGAAAAAAACTGCATGCTACCGATTTGGTTTCCTGGCAATTCAGTGATATTTTGACAAGTATTCTTATGGCACACGGCATATATTTTGAAACATTTCTATTACTTATGTACAGATTTCCCCCAAATGCGAAATAACAAGTGTCATGTTATTATAATAGCTGCTAACAAATATCAAGGTATCATACCGAGTAAGACAAGCGTATTTAGATATGATTTTCTCGTAAATTTCGAATTTCGCGCCGAAAATCCAAGTCAAAACAATGCTTTAATTAAGGCGAAAATTTGAAATATAACTCTAGCATGATATACATTACTGCATGTGTGATGATTTCCAACAGGTGTAATTGAGTGAATATTTCCAAGAATATTATTTTCGACTTACTTGAAAAGTTATTAGAATGTGCCTTCAACGACTCACGATTACCGCTCCAGCCACCTCAAGTTGACGCCCTAGGCGAGAAGCCGAAGGAAACGTCAACGGGACAAAACAAATTGACAAATTCAAGGAACACGATTGTATCTACTCGCGGTAAAGAGCGAATGACACCGCGTTTGCTCCCAAACGCTCACAGCTAGTCAGAATCCAGCAAACGTAAAAAATGCCGTGTGTTAACTCACGCCAACTACAAGGGAAATGAGACCTTGATTTTTCAGGGGTCTGAGAAGCTGTTAGCAAAAAAGTGACCGAAACACGCCAGAGATCCCTTGCTTTTTAGAGGATGGGAGATGCAGCTTTACGAGAGGCGTTGGTGAGACAAAAGTGGAATGGACGAACCCTCAGCTGTGACTCATCTCTCCATCTGATGCTGGTTATCCGCTGCCCAACTTGTAATGCCCGAAAAAACTCGTTACCGAAAAACAGTTTCTGCTCGTTGGGGAGAAATTTGTTTTTTCTTCTAGCTTATCAAAGCTATAAAGTTATTGGTATAAAGAAGTTTACTATCAAATCCTATACTTTTTCTTTGGTTCGCCTGATCTCTTGGGGTGGGGTTTCCCCCCTCCCCCCCCGTGGAAATGCCACTGGCTCCAGGTAGACATTATTAAAATATGAGAAAGTTATGATGAATAGTTTCCGTCAGAAATGTTTCGGTGTGTAGTTCGTATGCATTCTCAATTATTAAAAAATATAAATGTATGGTTGGAAGGGGTAATGATGGGCAAAGGGTTATTGAAGATCAGGATGTTAGATAAGCGAGGAAGGGGAAGAAAAAGCATAGCTTTTATGGACGGGATGAGGAGAGGGAAGGCGTATCCTGAGACGAAGAAAGAAATGTTCTAGGAAAATTGAGTCTGCACTTTTAATAATCTAGAGGATTTTTAAATATCTTCCATTTAAACCTACCTTAACCTGTAACTTAAAGTTTTTAAAAATAGCCCTATCCACATTGATTACCTTGATTATTATAATAATATCTAATCATAATACCTTTTTTTTACAAAACTTTCGGTTGTGAACACGTATTCAGCGTACGCAGCAAAACAATCAAGTCAAATTAAAGCATATAATATGCTGTAATTTGACTTGTTTGTTTTACTGCGTACGCTGAATACGTGTTCACAACCGAACTTTTGTGCACTTTTTCTCTAGCTGAAGTCTAGCAAAAAACTGCTGAAGAATCTTTTTCTCTAGCTGAAGAATCTAGCAAAAAGTGCACAAGCGTGGCAAGTAAAAACATAGTACACAAACAAAGGAAACACGAACGGTTGAATTTTGGACGACGTTGTCGTCTTCTTCTGAACTGGAGAGAGTGCTGGATGAAGAGGTGGGTTAGGGGAGAAGAAAGGACAGGAGGGGCAGGCAGGAAAGGGCAGGCTGGGCCAGATATATAATATGTAAGACTGATAAGTTCAGTCATGAGAACAAATTTTTTGCGTCATTATTATCATAACTATATTTAATTAAGCCTTCTTACAAAGGCTTAAATTTTAAAATAAAATCCTATGTAGAAATTTTCTATGTTTTTATGTTGACTTGGGAAAAATCTCGCTCTATCTCTAAATAACTACTAATTAACTACCTTATTTTTTTATCGAGCACTCTTGGTGGGCGCTAGTATTTGTCTCTCTTATTCCAGGCCCCAATGGACTTGGAACCACGCGCCAGACAATTTAGCTGTGGATTTTCCGAAAGTTAAATTGCTCAATCCAGCTATCTGAGGTTTTAGTGAAGAAAGAACATCCTCCCGATAACGCTTATTGAGCTGAAAGATAAGGCTGGTGAATGGAGCTATTTTGAAAAATATTTATCATTCCAAAACAATGGAAATTTTATTAAAAATCTTCAGGAACAAGTTCTTGAAACTTTTTCTCTCATATACATGCAGTATCCTTATGAGAGCTACTTTGAGAATAGACACTGAAGAGTATACTTGTTGTAAATATGAATTGAATATATTACCTCCCGAAGCAATCTATCATGGGGCCCTTGGGACTCAGGGCCCTTCTTATACAGATTATCTTTGCACGTGTTATCATGGACCTGCAGGAAAACGTGATATTTAATTGCTATAGACGTGAATATCCTTTAAAAATGAAATATCTGTTTTTCAAGGAAATATGCTATTGTCAATTTAAGAGTCCCGGGTTCAAATCCGGGTGAAGGCTTTGGACGCCCCCGAACACACAAAAAAATCCTCGGAGTGCGAGGTGGCCCAGGGAAAGGAACTGGCCCCCTACCCTGAATGTGTGAAATTCACACGCCTGTGGCTTAGTCCGGGGTGAGCTCTACCCTCAACTGTCCAAACCAACCTTCGGGTTGAATCACTGAGTGAGTGAATTTAAGAGAAAAATGTGATGTTTTTATGCAAAAAACATGGTTTTCAGACTATTACGAAGCGTAAAAGAAAATCTATTGAAAGAAGTAGAAACTTAATTTATTCAGCCATCCGATAAAAAAATCCCAGCCCTCTATCTTTAGTAAAAGTAATTTAAAAAAAACAAAAAATGAAACCCCTACACCGAACCCAATGCATAGCATGGACCACCAGGGATCACCAGGGGGGGCCTTTGGGAGCTCTGAGGGCTTTTTAATATAGCCTATGTTACACCCAGATACAATTTCCCACTACATGACAAATTCCAGCTCAATCGGTTCAGTAGTTTTTGCGTGATTGAGCAACAGACAAACAGAGAGACAGGCACCGTTACATTTTTATATGTATGATTATGTGGTTGCAACTACCTATATGTTGTTCGTAAAGAAACGCCATATTGAAGATCGCTACTAGTGATGGGTCGGTCATGAACGATCGAATCAGGTGACCCAGGCCATCTCGGTGATTGATCGGTGAACAGTATCATTCAGATGACCGAGAGGGTCATTTTAGGACGCAGGTCGTTCGCGACCCTGGTCGTTCTCCATCAATCAATCGCGAACCGTTCGTCATTTGTGATTATTTGTTTACCTAGAGGTTCACTCACGGACCTAGGTCGTTCGCGACCAAAATTACATCTGTAAGGGAAGCAGTCGATCGATGTGGATGGAACTGGTTGCAGACTGGTGGTGGAACACAGAGGTGCTGCTGTCTCCGGAATGCTTTGTATTGCAGCCCCCGGCCTGTCGGAATTGCAAGGGAGAAAGTAGCAATAAGCAACATAACTTACGACTAATTCTGTTGCAGTTTAGTTGAAATTGAACTCAGATATTTAACTAAAAAGAAGTGACTGGCAAAGTAGGTCCGTGGTTTTCCTCGACAATTCTTGCCATTTCCTTACAATTTCAAAAATAAGTGTAAACATTATAAACCAGTGCATCCTCAAGAACCGCGGGATTGCTTCGAAAGTATATTTTGGTGCTACAGACGCATTCAACGACCACGAAAACCTGAGAAAAGTCACCCAGCATGACCATGTTGACCGCCGGGGATTTTTTGACCGACGTTGAAGTGCCATTTAAGAGAGTGTCGCGATCTACGATCATTCGCGAAGGTCGTGATTGGGAACAGGGTCGTAATCGCCATCCACTTTTTACAATCACCACCCGTTCATTCATGACCTGGCGTTAAAGACAGAATCTCTCAAGTGAATGGTGATCGTGTCTGAGATCACGGGAATGACCGACTTAGCTCATCACTAAATTCGCTACGACTTCCTCTCGAGTTCCTCGCATCTTGGAAACGCTTGGTAAGAGTTATTACGCGAGAAATTTTGTGAGGTATATTCTTTAAAAGAACCTTTAAGGGAAAATTTTTCCGTAGAACATGGCTTAAGAGAATAAATTGTTGTGTAAGAAGCGAGAGAAGGAAAAAGTCGATGAATCGCTTACTATACTGAAAATGTTTACGATATTTTACGGATCTCGGATTTTTTTTACATCGTAGATAATTTCCCGATGTACCGCTGTCATAAACTAGATGGTTTTCGTGGCTGCACTTGTGATAGTTTCGTAAATTCTTCCGTGGCACGCGTGATGAATGTTCCCAATTTTTCGAATCTGGTTTTCTGTCTCAACGGCCTTTTGCACGATGCTTACTCCTGTGTTGAAATTGAACTGAATCAAGTCTGATTAAAATCGTACTGTGCAAAGGGTATTATCGTATCCGATGAAATAATCGATTCCGATCACTATCACTGAAAAGAGGAATAAGTATGGCTCTTATTTTTCATCCGATTCTTGGATCCAACGGTCAATCACAGGCTAGCAGACAAATTGAGTTTCCCAGGAGAATGCGGGTGGTGGGGCTGGAATCTACCAAAATAATCTCCGAAGGAATTGCGGGAACTATAATCGAGAAAATATGCTCTTGGACTAGTGTTAGTTGTTCGATGGAGATGGTTTAGAATGTTTTGTAAACTATGTAGTACATATGCCAAAACAATATGGCACAGTTTATTTTGGTTGCGTAGTCCAGCAAATGCCCGGATAATGCCACTGCGCGCTGAATTCATCATCGTGTAAACACAGGCTCCTTTTATAATTATGTTGCCCACATTAAGTCGGGGTTTGCGGAATCTTTTTCACGTCCTCCGAAAACAGATGGAAATGGAGCCTAATTAAATAATTTACTCTAAATGTTTACCTATGGTCTGACTGTGATTCCCATCCAAATCGTTGTAATAGGTTTACAATACCGAGTCTCGGTTAAATTATGCCTAGAGCAGTGGTTCCCAAACTGGGGGTCGCGACCCCCAGGGGGGTCGCGGGCCGTTCGGAAAGGGGTCGCGAGATGAGGATTGTAATTACTTTAAAAACAATATCATTTGAATGTACACATTGTTTGTTATTTTTAGGGGGTCGCGGCTAAAACGTATGGGCTAAAATGGGTCGCGGAAAGAAAAAGTTTGGGAACCGCTGGCCTAGAGTAACATTTTCTCCGCATAATATACAATGTGGATACGCTCTCCCATTAATATCGCTCGCGTCAAATAACCGTCAGTCTTAAGTAATTTGCCAAACCTTAACGCTTAGTTAACATGAAATGTACGCAATGGTTTCATCATCTTACGGTTAACATTAACCAGGAATTATAAACGGGCCTGGTACAAGTATCGTAACGTGAAGCCTGTTTTTTTTCGTGAAAAATGATACACTTAACATATTACTATGGCGCATTTTTTCATTAAATTATTTGAATTTTTATGAATTTTATAAAAAAAGCAGCGCTTTTTTAGAAATATCTTTTAATATTCCATTTTTCTTGATAAGCCATTACAGTACCGCGACAGTTCTGCTACTAATACCTGTGTTTTCGGCGTGTTGAATGCACAAATGATCCGTTCAAAATGGCCGATTGCGTATTTAAATGGCTCTGCAATTGTGCCTTGTGATTCTATATCTTCTCTTCTTTGATCCATGGGTTTCAAAAACTGTGGCACTCAAAGCTCTTCAATCGCGAGTGAAGCTCTACACTATTGTTTCCTGCGATCGTAAGTGCATGTAAGAAATTTCTCTGAACCTAAGTATCTACGTCACCATCGAATTCGAATGAATGAGATAGCTTCCATGCTTTTTTATCATGCCACTAATCGGTTGGAATTCGCAATTATCAGTAGTGTGTGCTTGCAGTTGCATTGCTGATGAGTGTGATCTCACTTTGAATTCGCTGACTCAGATGAACTGGACGAAATCGGTGTGATGAACTGACCATGGGATGGGAGATAGTTCTGGGGAATGACGGAAGAGGGCAGATAAACTGAAAATTGTGCGTAATAATTGTGCGCAAGGAGATTGAAAATTTGTCCGTGGCGGCGGGGTAACGTCTTCTCCTGCTAACTCGAAGGTAGCGGGTTCGAGGGTTCGGGAGTGGGTTCAGCTCCCAGGGAATGATTGTGTGTGCTCGTCCGTTGTTAATTGTTAATACCCCGATATAAAGGCCCTATATGAGCTATTTTCGGTGGTTGTTTAATAAAAAAATGAATTGAGGCGCTACCTTGGAGTTTGTGTATGTGGTCTTAAGTCCGACGACTTGGCGTGCCAACTATTGTTCACTTGTGGAACAGTGGACTTCCTTTCTTAAAATGTTAATATTCACTGGAGTGAAATAATAGTGTATGTACGGTTTAGAAAAATCTCGGCAAGAATGCTAAAAATTGATATCCATATTTTAACTATCTCCCTTAGTCACGCCGAACAACTCTTTGAAGCAGCCTCCATATAAGAAATTATAATAGAATTAATTAGTGATTATAATATTGCTGTAGTAACTGCAACAGTTTCCATAATCACAATACGAATTAATATAAACTATATATCCGTAGCCCCGTCGCTACAGTATGTCTCACAATCACATTTGGAATTGCTATAATCACCACGGCCTGTTATTTGTTGCACTTTGATGCTCCATTAGGCGGAATTTCAGAGATCTGGAAGTCTTCCCAATGTAGCTACTCCAACAGCTGCATTTTACTTCGTAGATTCCGCTCTTCGACTGAATTGGTACTCGATCTTTTACTCTGACTCTTTTTTTATTTCCACAATCCCGAAAACAGCGCTACTGGTCTTTTACATCGGGTGTTTCAACAAGTCACAATGGAAGAATACAAACACCCGTGTCCTGAATGGTGAAAGCAACTCAGGGGGGTCTCAAAGCCGCGACCGTCGGATTAACAGGCGAGGACTTTACCCCATCGCCACCGGAGCAGACAAATCTTTTAATCACTGTACATATTGTACGAATTTGTGGTCCGGAGACGTAGCTATAGTTCAAAATGAAGTTCTAACAAACAGATCTGTCGGAAACGTAACTGTGGATAGTTCGTATGTTTTCTCCATTATTTTGAAGCATAATGGGAGGTATTTATGTTCTCACCGATAACGTCTGTTTAGAGTAAAATTCTTTCCAAGTTCGGGTGAGAAAACTGAGGAAATCAGCTTGAAGCGAGTGTCGATTCTCAATCAATCACTTAAGACACCAAGGCTATTTCACAAATCTACCAAGTTATAAACCAACAATTCAAGGGTCATCCAACCGTGTTCGAACTTCCACTCCAGAATCAATGGCAAATGTTGTGCAAGTGTAATCAGATCTTTTTGGTAGCCACTTACTTTGCATTTATGCATGCTTCTGAGTTCAAAGGGCATTTCATGGTTTTCTGCATCTATTGCTGAATAGGTTGAAATTTCCTTTGAGCGAGTGAGTCCCTTTAATCCTATTTTGTTGGTTTATTTTTACAAGAGTTGGGGTAATATAAGTTTGGTAATTATATTTTATTAGTTCTTCATTACAGGGTTTTCTGCGTCTATAACGGAATTTTATGAGCTTTCCCTTAGGTATAGGAAACTGGGATAGTTTATGGGGTGCAATTTTCAGCTTTCGTTATAGGTTAAAATTAATAATAGGTCTATTTTTACCAATATGACCCTTTTGGAATGCAAATTTTTTTAACCTTTAACTGCGTATCATCTTTGAGGTATAATTTGTCAGCTACTACATTTTTTTCCTAATGAATATTCCGTCCATTCATCACTATTTAGAATGTTAACTAAAAACACTAATTTTTCCAGGAAGTGCAGATTCAGCAACATAACTCCAACGATGAAGAACTCAATGTCCGCTGCTAACTTATTTTCTGAAGCGCACAATGTTTTACCCACTTTTGTTCACAATGAAAGCATAGAATTGTCAACCGATGTGTAGCTAACGTATGCAACTATTTTTAATTTAAAATGTATTTCATAATGAAAATTTAAACATTGGAGGTACGCCGTAAATACTGTAAAACTCTACGCATTCTATAGTTCAACATAATTGTTTTGTCATTTTATAGATAAAATGCACATGCACGATACTTAGTTAACTTTTTCTTACATCAAATACTCAATTTACCAATTCGCACATTATATGATCTCTTGGCCTTACGGTTAATACAATTTTTACCTCAATGTAATGGAATAGAAAATAGTTCAGCCGGTTTTTTCACAAATGCAAAATTAAGATTTTTATTAATGCTAGACTTTCTTGATGATTATAGCCATTGTGATTCAGTAATTAAATTTATAACCCTAGATATATATCCATATGATAAATAATGGAAATAATTATTTTAAACAAGAGATTTAAAAAAAATCTAAATGCACCAAATATAAAATATGATGCCAATTTTTTTCTGCCTTATTTTGAAGGCTTTGATTATCTTATTTTGTGTTTACGTTCCTTTGTTCTCCAATGTAATTGGAAGCAAATATTCGGTATACATAGGTAGAATATTCATTTCTATCACCCGTGGCTGGGGCGGTAATCGTGAGTCATTGAGTGCACATTTTAATAATCAATCAATAAAAAAAACATTAATTTAATAAAACATCAAGTAAGTAAAATAAAAGGTCTTGGACCACATTTGACATAAATATATCTGTTTTTACGGTGGAAATCGCCATACATGCATCAATGTAGATGATGCATGATAAAATTTAAACATTGCACCTTAATTAAGCAATGTTATGACTTGGATTAGAAATTTAAGCGAAAATTATATCAAAATAAGTTTTTTTTTACTCCGAATGATACCTTGTTATTTCTGAGAAACCATTAAAATAATATGAAACGTATTTCTGTAAATATTTTATCGAATTTGTACATAATTTATCTGTGGAAAAGCTGTACATATTTTATCGAATTACTTAAAAATATGTGTCAATTTAATTGCCATCAAACCAAATCGGTAGCTTGCAATTTTTTCACTTTTATCTATAGATGTTAGTAATAAGTACAGGTATGCCAATTTTCATGCAAATTTATGCATAAAAATAGCTCCAACCACCTTAAGACAAGGGGCTGGCACGATGTGTACTCCTCCGCTTCTAATGTCGAACAGGGACAGTTGATGGCAGGAATCAGCCGAGGGGATTTTTCGGAAAGGTCGAGGTAGAGTGAGTGAGCTTAGGATATAGGCGATCGGTAGCCTTGGAGGAGAGGGAATGGTGGGATGGGTACATACGCTCGTAGATGGGGTGGAAGCTTTCAATTGGAACTTAAGGAACTGGATTTTGTCTCCGGCCGCATAATACAGGGTCATCGTATTTTTGCCATAGTCCGAGTAACCGTGGTGCTGGAATTCTCATTGCGCTGACTGCTACATAAACGAGTTGACCTGGTGAGGGTATGGTGCGACCAATGTTGTGGCCAACTAAGCGGCAGAAGATGCTGGCAAGAAGTGGCGAGGCAAGAGGGTGGCGTATGCAATTTTGAGTCGCAGGCGTCGTTGGCGTCGTTGGTGCGATACGTTACTGCGCTGGTTGGACGTGCCTCGGGCAAGACCTCGGGCAAGCAATGGGAACTTGGTCGATGGGGAAAGGGAATGAGAATAGGGTGGAGGCTAGGAAAATGTGGGTACCGAGTAGGATAGCGAGGGCAAGCGAGGTGAGGGTGGTGACAAATGAGGAGCTGTGTAAGTAGTGGTAGCTAAGGACGGAAAGTAAGATGGGAGAAATTCAAAGGAGGCAGAAAAAAATGAAGGAGGACATATCGAGAGGAAACTGTATGTTAAAGAGAGTTACAGAGGTAGGGATGTAGGTTGAGCCCGTGAGAAGAAGCAGAAGAACAGAGATTTTTACTTTATTGAGTGAGGCAAAAGATATAAAGAGTTTAAAAGGGTTTTTGTGATGGGAAATAGATTGTTTCACGTAGGAAGTACAAGGAAAGACCCCCACGGTAGAGGAATTATGGGTGGGACTTTCCAATGATCTTCTATTCACTTAGCTGAATATTTATTATCTTTACTTATGACGGAGCAAATGAAGACTGGATAGCACAAATCTTAAACATGTTGCGATTAGTTTACGGATGTTCCCAAACGTGCGGGAGTGGAGTAGGTGATCCAGGGGAGGTAATCTGGCCATTTAAATAGACAATTGAATGATTTATTCAAATTTTAAGTACATCAGTTTAGATAATTAACAGTTTTCGGTGAGATATTGTGGGAATAATTGATCATTATGAGATAAACAAAATAGTTTTTTAGTCCACAAATTACTGAGGTTTAACACTACGTATTTCGTTACACCTGGTTGTACTTAAGTTCTTGAAAGAGGCGAAACGCGTGGTGCTAAACCAAGTAAGTTCGTGGACATTACGGTTGTATGGCTCATTCCATTATTATTTGAGTTATCTACCAGTCAAGGTAGGGTTTAATGGAAGGGGGTAAAAATCATTTAGATTTTTACAGGCTCAGATTCTTATGTCCTCACACAGTTTCTTTATTCTACTCAGCATACGTCATATCTTTTTTCATCCCGGTCATAAAGCCTTCCTTTTCTTTATTTTTCTTCCTTTTCCCCACTTACCCAACATCTTCCCCTCTATCACGGCCTTCGGAAAAGCCCTTCGCCCCTCATTACCTCTTCCAACCACCTACTCTGCCTCCGCCTTATCTTCTCCAGAAATTTCCTCTCCTGTCCCATCATACCAAGCCCTTCCTCGTTTGGTGTCCTTTCCATCCACTTTTTGTGCACTTTCTTCATTATTCTCCGCACCCACATCTCAAACGCCTGCATCCTATTCTCATCCTCTTTTCCTCTGAGTCCACGTTTCTGCACCACAAAACGCTACACTCTTTTCCTCTTCGCCTGCCTTTTATTTACATTCTTACACAAGGTCCCCGTCATCAGTTCCCTCCCATTGCTGAATATTTATGTCACTAGCCCTATTCCCCTTCTAATGTCTTTCTACAATGATTATTTTCTTCTAACCTACTAGCCAAGTAATTAAACTGCTCTAATTGCGCCAGTGTGTGCCCTCCTACTTTTATCGCCAGCCTCGCTTTATTTGTCCTATAAAATCTCATAACTTATGTTTTCATATATTTTTTCTTTCTATGTCTTTCTTATAATTTTCCGTATTTCTCGTACTGATTTTCGATTCGAGTATTTTGTACATTCCGTAATATATCGATTATAATCTAAACAGCATGAAAAGTCTATCCCTTGACTCGGGGCCGAGGCCACACGTTCACCAGGGATTTTATGCCATTTCCCAACCTTTATATTCTTGGTGTATATTCAGGTATATAAAATAATGATACTTTTGGACTGTATAGTGCATAGTTTACATAACCCTTAGTGCTCATATGTAACATATCACTATACAGCTAGATGCTGCCTGTCCAATCTTCTAACTTCTTCTCTAGGCCTCTTTCCTAGGCTGTTACTTCCTCTAGATCTCTGCTTTCCATATCTATTATTCTACGTTCTATCTATGACCGTCGACTATGTAAGTATGTTTCGTCCAGGTGGAATTCACTGAAATATTCGTTTGAGCCATCGATATTCTGGTATTCTTAGCAAATTCCCAGACCATCGCAATTTCTTCTTATCAATTCTTTTCATTACTGTGTATGTCGTTCCCATACGATTACGGATCGTTGTGACTAATATTTATTGTTTTATTCCCCTAGTATAATTGCTATTGGTACACTACCTATAAAACGTAGGAAGATAATCGCGCACGAAATGATTGCTCTTGTTCCTTCTCCCCTCCCTATAATGTCACATTCTGATAACAATGATCCCTTTTTAGTATCTTCACATAAATTCACCCCTTGGCTCTGACATATCTTTCTGTAAAAAGTAGGTACCCTATCTCGCTTTCTTGCTAGTGTTTTTTTTGTTTGTACGCTATACGTATCTTATTTTATATTGGTTTTGAATGCTTTTAGAATAGGTGATACCTCTGAGTGTGGACTTTTTCAACAAATAAAAATATTTATAAGTTAATTTACCCCTTAGGTGCAATTTTATACGTATATCGGCTAGCCAAATTTATTGTGGTCTCTATCTCGGTGGGTAGCTATGCTGAAATCAAAAGGGCGGATTAGAGGGCCTTGGGTTCATCAGAGGCGGTGAGATCCTCCGTCAATCGCCGGGCAGGACTTGGAGGCACCGATGTCCTTGCGGACTTGATAGGAAATTAACAGTGGTCAACTGGGACTTCAGTTCAGCGGCCTGCGTTTTTCGAAATGAAATCTGGAATTAAAAAATTTTTTTAACTTGATAGCAAATTTGAAGTTATTTTCTCGTAGTTATTGCGACTAGTATGCCAGATTGACGTTAATTTTGGTTATCTTTTGAAGAGATTAGATATATAGCTATCATTTGCCATCGATGACTTGGCACCTTGAATAATCTTACGCGCGTTGTCTCTTCTGCGTGGCGGCAGTAAACGGCTCAAATCTTCTTGAGGTTAACGTTTATTACTGCGATTGTGGTAAGAAAAATGAGAAATAGTTCCGTATCAGTGCATGTGATATCGTATGTTGTGGCGGAACTTAGGAAAAAGTTTTAAACTAATCACTAAGCCTAAAAATGATTTAAATGATGTTCATGAAGTTAAACGAGTTATCATAAAATTTAGTCTCGAGCAGTAAGCTATTCTACCGAAATGCTAGATTATTTTAGAAGGATGATATTTCATTTTTGAGGAAACCGGGACTAGCCACGGTAGTAACCTTTTACGGAGTCACCCGCAAGTGCACATAAGTGCGATATTCCACAGGAGAAAATGCCACGTGACCACCATGCTCCTATAAAGCCACCAATAATCCACAGGGGAGAAGGACGCCTCGGTAGCTTAACTGGTTAAAGCACTCGGCGCGAAATCGAGGGATCCGGGTTCGAATTCCGGTCAAGGCGAATGATTTTTCTCCTGTGGAATATCGCACTTATGATATTTAATGTTATCGGTTACTCTTTTGATGGTCGTATTTTCTCCTCAAGTTAATAAATTCTATGATATTATCTTTTTCTCAAACCCTTCGTCGAGCTCTGTTGCATAAGGCGGTGATTACACACAGGAGTTGACTCCTATAAGAGTCCACTTGGAAGGTGAACTTGGACGTTTATCATACCTACTCCTATAGGAGTTCGCCTGGCGGAATTCGATACTTGGACGGAGTAGCCGCCATCCTAGTTTTGGTTCCAAGTGGAGTCGACTCGATATAAATCGATCAGATAGGAGTCAATTCCTGTATGTAATCGCCGCTTAACGTCTAGGCTTTTATATCAATTGATATTGTATCTTTTCCAATCTTATCAGCAATCAGCTTAAGTTGAATGTAAGTGCATTCTTCAATTTTAATCGTTTTTAGCTTCTAACATGTTTAGATTTACTTCATTGTTCATTCTTTCCAGATTTAGCCATCTTAATCGACGAACTGGTATCACTTAGTCAATCAGTTGAGTCTTGTTTTAAAAACAGTGGTTTATTGAAATGGCAATGTGACCTTTTGTTCTTTGGCGTAAGTGGCAGTGAGTGATCAAATTCGTTTAGATTTGCAGTAATTTTATGGAAAAACATATTTTTTCTCCCGAATAACGACAGCCTTATTTGAGAGATAAGAGGAGGTACATGTAGTATAAGCGGGGGTGCACCCTTGGACGAAAATCCATATAATAAAAACAAACGTAAGCGTCAAAACAAATTTTATTTCAAAATTTGATTCCGTCTACATAACAGACAGCAATTGCGTCGATTGTTAGTTTCATTACAGAATAAGTATGTAATATATGATCTGCAGACTACTGATGAAAAAAATAAATTCTAAGAGAAAATTGATCGATTCAATGTGGTAATTTTCCGCAAAATATTTTTTAATTTATATCGCGTTTCAACGCTTCACCGTCATTATGGACCGGTAGGTAGAATCTCTACTTGAGGATAAAGTATAAGCCCTGTGAAGTTTTGTATATTAAACGAGACATTCTAGGATAAGGATTCATACTAAAAAACATTTACAGCAATTAGGAGGACACATGCTGAAGCAGGTGGAACAGTTGACGTATTTAGACATTACTTAGGACAACAGTACTTCAGGCACAAGAAGGATAAAAAATTACCATTTGCCGTATTTCTCGGCCCTTAAGACGCCCTTTTTTCTCGAAAATACGTGATAAAATCAGCCTACGTCTTTATTGGCTGAAGATAAATCTACGTTTTCATGCATCTGATTTTGAGTTGCCGTAGTAGGTGCCCGTCTCTCCACTTTCAACGCAGAATGCGTTGCGGCAGCCAGCTATAGGTGCGTTCTCCACCATTCTTTAGTGTGTGATATTCTACGACGAATAACTTCATATCAGTTGCTCTATTTGGAAGTTAAAGATCTCATTTCCTTACTGTCCATTTTTGGCATTAATGGATGTTGATTATTTTTTTTTCTAAAATATAACCTGAAATCCAAATAAGAGCGCGTCCTATAGGCCGAAAATACGATAATATAAGGAGAAGCCCTGACTATTACTCTTTGCAGAGGGGTGAAGAGAACTTTAGGAAGGCATTGATGTGCACCATAGCTATGCGTATCTCAAAAAACGTTTTTTTACTTTCCCTACCCAGTCAAAAAAGTTGTTTGAGGAGTTAAACAACATTACTAATGTCCCGTTCACTCTACTAACGTAACGACCGTGGTACGTACCTTGGTAGGCGCTAACCAACGTGAACGCGCGTTGGTTACCGATGGAGTAGTAGTTCATAACGCTGCCACTTAACAGTGATCAGGCACTGGAGTCGCGAGTGGAGACTGGAAATGATGAAGGACGATAATCAAAATAGTGAAGCAGATGGTGCTATTTCGATGAATAATCAAATAGTAGTGTCTTTTGCTTTGTAAACCATTTCGAAAGCCGGAAAATACCTCAGTTACGTGGGAATTCCTTATTTTGTTCGCTTGCTCTGTACTTGTTCGTCATAATTCCTGATGATGGCAGCACTGAGTTACCATAGTAGTGTGAATGCACGAAGAGTTGCTACGTTGGTGCTTACGATAGTAGTGAGGATTATGTGCGGCTTATGGAGAAACCATTATTTTAGGCATGCCCGGAAACCTGCCCTGATTTTGACATATCTTATAGTCCATGATTTCTCCTATCGATTGGTGTGGAAATATTACTATGTCATCGCCCATTTAATAAAGATATATGGATTTGAAAATGATGGAATGCATCGTCGTAATAGCAGAACGATGACCTCCATTTACATAATTTTTTAAAATCTCAAGTTTGGCCCGAGCAGTATCGTTAAAAATAAACTAGTGTAACGTGCATGATATATCAAGGCTCACAATATATATTTTCAGCTTAGGTCATCGGAAATTTAACGCCAGTATTAAAGTTTAAAAAACATTTACGATTTTCCTCCGAGCAAGGAGCCCAAGGAGCCGACATTCTGTGACGAATGTGGTAACGTTGGCAACTAATGGGAGGTAAAATATGAAATACGGCGTGGTTATCAATTTGACTGCATGTATCCTCATGGTGTTTCCAGAAATTGAATTCCGAATTTTCAAAGTATTGTGCTCGGCAGCACTGCATGAAAATATACATTTTTCAATGTCAATATCATCTAGAGCATATATATAAGGCGGTTCTCAGTAATTACCATTGCCTACGGCTTTGGTGACATTGATGCCTGTGCTTACCACAGCGTTGGATACTTTATTGACGGCTTTGAAGCTTAATTTGAGAATATTCAAACCTATAGATACATTCAGAATATTTGAACTTTTCTTCGTTGTTGGGCAATTTTGTGAACAAACTATGCATGATCGCAATCAATGGCTCCACAGCTTTTCTCGATCACATTTGCGGTAGATGTATTTACTTCGTGATACAAACATACACTGAAGCATGTATATAACATTTCGACTAGATTACGATGATCAGAATAGGCATTAGTATCATAAAACCGGAGAATGAGTTTGATCGACGACAGAGGAGTTACAGAAAACCGGGTCCCAGACAGTGGTAAAAACTAGGTAGCAGAAATTGCCTGAATGAGAGCTACGAAACATCTATACTCTAGATTTACCTTGAAATTATTGAAAAAAGGAAATCGGCTTTTATATTTATCTACATTTTAAATTAAGTATGCAGAATTGGCCCGTGAAGTTACTATTAGTGTAATGGTGTCATGGTTATACCAAGGGTTATATACTGGTTATACTATCGGGTAAGCGTAAGGTTCCGCAATCTATCACTCATTTGTTTATACAGTCTCAATCGATCTCGGTATTGCCATGTGTTAATTCTTGATTTTCTCATACATTAAAATGAGAATAAAACTGAGAAATTAGATAATATTTATAGACTTTTTGAGGCTTTATGCTATAAAATAAATAATTCTTCTTCAAAACCACAAATTAAATCTAAAAATTGTGTTACGCCGTAATAACAGTGACGGCTGGATGCAACACAACCACTAACTTACATGAGGCTCTTCAAATTCATATATAACTATATTCTCTGAGCAATCTAACCCAATACAGTATTTGGATTGCTTCAAAATATTTTGAAAGGCTATATTAATCCTGAATTCCCTCATCAGGTGAAATAAATTTCTTCGTATGAATTCAGAACTTCAGGGCACAGGTTCCTCCTTATGTATGACCAAATTTCCCGACTTTAAAAGCCATATTTTGAAAGTTCTCGTAATTGAGCAATGGTTATTGCTAATATATATTTACGCTATCCTGTAATGTCTTTTCTCTTGACATTTAATCATACTTTTCCAGCATCATGTTTCCTCGTTACGTCACGTTACGTAATCAAAGTACTTACCTATCTAATTGATTTACAGTCTTCGAATTTCCTCCTCCCGTTTTCTGCCCCCTCCTCCATCATTAACGTTTGAAATGTCTAGAAACAACCGCCGTAATTTCGGCCCAGATTGCGATCAGTTGTTCTCGCGCAAAGGTGTACACTTTTCTTGCCCTCTTCTGTGGATTGAGTTCGAGACCGTTGCATTGATCAGGGTCCTTTAATGACTGGTCGTGATGCGCTCTTGTCTAATGAAATCCGCCATCTGAGTCACCATAATTGCGGGAATCCTAATTTTGTATGGAAATACACGGATGAAATAGGTTCAATGAACCGCGATTATTTCTCCATCGTAGCGAGGTAGAGCGATTAAATTTTCAGTTCAAAGAACTGCGGAACTGGCCGCGCAGTAACTTTAACGGAGTAACCCGCTGATGGTCACAAAATTGTGTGAAATTCACAGTGAAAATATCATTCGCCTGGACTGGGATTCGAACCCAGACCCCTCGATTTCGCGCCGACTGCTCTACCAGTTAAGTCATGAACAGAAAGATAAGTTACCATGAAATTCGCAGTGAGAGATGACACCTGGGTAGCTTAACTGGTAGAGCACTCGGCGCGAAATCGAGGGGTCTTGGTTCGAATCCCAGTCCAGGCGAATGATTTTTTCACTGTGAATTTCACACAAATTTTCAGTATTTATAGGCAATGCATTGGTACTTGAAAAACGTCCTTCACGGTCCAGTGCGCGATCTTAAAATACTTTCAGTATTCTAAAATAATTTCAGTATTTTAAGATCATAGTTCAGACCAAGTTCCGTCAAGGACCTTGAACTAGGTCTTGTGTTGCCCACAACCCACTCTGCGAGTATGCATTGAGGGTAGCCGACCCCACGCTGTATCCGGGGCTATAATATTTAAGAACCCATTTTTAGATCTCTAACTCTGAGTGTGTTTCCTCCCCTGATCCCCCGTAACTTTTGCCCAAATTAAACTAATGCGTTTGGAAAGGACTCACTTTAAGTGTGGATGACTTCCTGTTATTATGCAGTGAATTTTTATCAAATATAAGAGCAGGATTTTAAGCTAAGCCAGTTCCGTGTCACCAACAATACAACCTTTTTCCCAGACTCTCATTTATTTTATTTATAAGAAAGCAAAAAAACATCGCTGATGGGGTTGGCAGTCATGCAAAAACTATGGTATTCTTGCAATAGGTTTGCCATTGGTACCATGAACTACTTATGTAACGAGTTTAGCCTTTTACAACCGTAAATTAGCGGTTGTGTGATAAAAACTGTCCGAATTTAATGTAACAAAATTTCGGACTAGCTTATTTTAAAAATGCAGGTAATTTGCCGATTTTTGTAAATTCAACCAGAACTCATTTTATACGTTAAAATTCAGGATTATCCCGCCTTTTTCAAAACGTTTGGTAACCCTATGTTTTACCTTAACAATGATTCAACGGGTGCTGTTGTTAAAACAGCTTCAGTACGACTCCAGGAACGGCCCACCGAGAATGCCGTCCACCGGTTACGTGATGGCTCGAGTTGTAAATGATATGTGCATACGCTGCTTGGGATACGGCAATATTTCAATAAACGCTTCGGCAATAATACGTCCAATGTTCACATTCGCTTGATTTTCCCCTATCTGACCAGATAAGCTAAATTCTTTGCTAGGCGACAAATGTGAATTCGGAGTAGTAAGCCGACGATAAAGAGGATCGTGGGAAATTTATGACTAATGCAGTTAAAATTGCAGTCTCGACGCTAGCGCTCATAGTCCCCATAAATTTTATCGCCTGTCATTACTTTCCGGAACGCCAAGAATGCTTCACGGTTCTCGCTTTCTTTCTGATTAGCCTAATTGAATCGCTAAAAGGAAAAAAAAACCTAGTTCACAAGGCTTTTTCCGCCTTTGTTTTGCGGAAATTCTTGCAGTGCACTTTGGGATAGAATGCCTCTTTCGTTGGACAGCACTAAATTGTTTATTCATACTTAAATTAGCCTCGATAGTACTGTCGACCTTTGCGACCGATGTATTTGGGAAATCATTGAGAAAATTCAATTCTGAAATGGCTCTTGATTTATTTGTGCGGAAAAATGAGAAAAATGTCTTTGTACAAAGTATGAAATTGATAAAAATTAAGTCCGTTGATCGGTAAGTATTTCGCACTCGTGTGTACTCTCGCTCTTCAAACTTGTATGATCAAGTTAAGCCGACGTATCTTCATTAATGTTCAATTCCTAGGGTCTTCCAAGTTTACCAATACTTAAACTACTAGATAAACAATAGGGTATGATCGAGGAAAAGGCCTTCTTGGCCTTTGATGAAATACTCAGAAATGATCTGGATATAAATTAAAGGACTAATGCTAGAGCACGCTCAAACAAATTAGGAGCATAACTGAAATCATGACTACCTCCCTTTTTTTGGAGTGAAACGCGTGTTTCAGACGGTCAAAATCATCGCCAGTATCTTACAGAACAGTGCATGAGTTTATGCATTAGAGTGTCATAGTGTATGTACCTGATATTATTCTTCGAAAAATTTAATTACAGTAAATTTTGGGTGCCTAAACTAATCTGTATCCTACTATGAAAAAGTTACAACCTTAAGAGTTAAACTTATATGTGAGAATTAAAAAAATATATATATATATAAATATGTATTACAAAAGAGCAGATTTCATTAAAAAAAGACAGAGCTGGGAAATACTGAAGATTTCAGTCCACTTTTAGACACTCGGAGGAAGACTGAAATAATATTTCAGTCTTTTATTCATTCACTCAAGTTTCAGTCTTCCTAATATTCTCGAGCGTTCTCTTTTTGGACCTTTCGGCTTTAAATCACTGTCCTCGATTTGAATCGCCATACCACAACGGCTACAATGGATATTGGATCCCCTCCTTTCCTTTTCACGGTTGAATTGAAGGAAACATATTTCTTTGCACACAGCCAGATTGGGCGGAAGTCAAATGCCTCGGGATCGCACTCCCTCTACCAGGTCCTCTCCTGAGCTCCAGTTGCGGATGTGACCCGATTCTGTTTATCGAAGTATCCACTGTTGGTTCATTCACACGCCACCAGTGGATCACGCGAAGCTCTCAGCAATGTCAAATCCTCCGACACGTCGGCGTCTGATCACGTAGAAGACGGAGCCAGCGACCACTATCGCGACGACCACGGCTGCAGCGGTTGTTCCCGCTATCAGTGCGACGTTGCTTGTAGTGCTTGGTATATCCTGGGGGCACGTGTACGCTGAAAGGAAGGCAGATGAAAAATGAGTGTACCGTATTCATCATTTACGAATTTTGAGGATATTGGGACTGTCCACGATATTACTCTGTGATATTACCTTTACATGTGCCGCAAGTGCTCTTTAGTGCACCTTGTGGACAGTGGCGCTGAGCGCTCACTTAAAGCCATTCCGTTTGATTTTTCTCAAAATTCATCAAAAGAGCGAGCACCCCATTGTGATCCATGTTTGGCTTTACCCTTGTAGACATAGGCGCTAAGCGCATGCATTGGACTGCTTCTGTAACATTACATGCTCTTCAGTCTTAAAAACATCTTGTTCCTCTAAAGCCCTCAAAAATCGAGTGGGGAAGGTTACCTCAGTAGCTTAACTGACTAAATCACTAGGTGCGTTAAAAAAGGAACTGAGTGTGAGTCCCGGTCAAGGCGAATAATATTTTCTCTGTGGTATTGCGTACTCATATCTTCATCATGTAATTAAGTTTTGTTTGAAAAAGTAACACTTGGTAATATTAAAAAAAATACAGACTGAGCATGGGAAAACACATACGATGCATTTGCGGCGCTGCATTAAAAGATGTAGGATTTATCAAGGGAATAGCAGGAAGGGTATTCCGGTGAATAAGCTATTGAGAGATGCTACTTTGCTCTGGTAAGACCACATCTCAAATAAGCCGCGAGCCTTTTGGACCCTGCACGGAAATATTCAATTCGCGAAATAAATAAAATACAGCTGTCTGTACAGTGAGAATTATGATACATGAAACTCGTGTTTTCAACTTTGCAATGAAAAAACTACTCGATGTTCGATTACAATAGAAATTGCATTGCTTATTAGCTTATTCGTGATTACTTAAGCTACTACTCACCAATACTATAGTAATGACCTGCAGATAAATTAGGGAAACTTGAGAAAAGTCTCCGAAATAATCCATTTGCATTAGCACTATTTTTTGCTGCAGAAATTGGAGGTCTTGAATGAATGAATATGGCTTCTTTAACCGTTGGCGTATCGTTACATGGACGTAACTATCTTTAGATCATAGTAATTGAATTACTAAAATTGCGTGAAGACGGGAAAATAGTTACTCATAGAAGGCTTCATCGAGGAATTATCAGAGAACATCACGCTGCAAAGGATTCATTGATAGTTAAATTCATAATTATTTAATAGTGGAGAATATCATCTGGGCGATACATCTTCCTAAGCTTTGAACATGCTTTGAAGTCATATCCATCGTATATTTGGCCTCAATTTACTTTTTAGCTAGTAAGTGTCTACCCACATTATGGTTCAAAATGGAGGTTGAATTGTAATGTTCTTTTATTAACGTTATATTTTGAAGCATTACAAATTTTTATAAAGATTTTCGGGTGTAATTAGCATTGCCATCTAATTGTTGATCACATTTTATAATTTATCTTTAGATTATTCTTTGAAAAATTCCAACATTTTCCCTGCGAATATTCACAGGAACTGTCGGTAATGCAAGGCTATCCAATATTAGGACTTCTTGGTTAAATTAATAATAATCTCACCTTCGCCAAGCGTACTAGTGTGAGACTGGAACTTTACTTGGGAGAAAGACAATGATACTGTGGAGAATGATGCTGCTGATGTCGCCATGTTGACCTCCTCCGGAGTGTTGCAGACGAAGGATCGATTGGCTGGAGCTTTGAACAGCGACAGTCCATCATTCTGAGCGGTCAGATTACTCCCTTCATAGTAACGAAAAAAATATATGCTGACTTATAATTCATGAACAATACATGAATAGCAAGCATTCATATTTGTATTGTCACTCTGATGGTGATTACGTAGGATAATGGATAGATCTGCGTTAATTTTCGTAATTATGAAAGCCTCTGGGGAAATATTTGCATTGGGTGCTGCAGAAAATTTTTGAAATGTTGCTGAAAATTCCGTGTATATCAATGAAAGTGCTAACCTGATAAAATGCAATGTAATGCCGAGTAGGGCCAGAAATAAGGGGAAAAATGCGAAACCTTTCCTAATAGGCATGTAATAGCATCAAAGGCTAATAACAACACGATCGAGATGATCGTCACCAAACTCTTGCTTCCTCATGACGTCTAGACTGCTGTATACGGACCATGATTGCGAACTTTCCCAGTCGTAATAGCGTGGTTTTCATGAGTGAAGATCAAGCTGATTAAAAGTGCTTAGCTGTCTTTAGGCCCCTTTTCGCCTCGGAGATTTAAGATCATCCGTAGGTATCTGCCTGCAGAGAGAATCGACATCCGTTATTCCTGATTTATGATTGCTTCCGCCGTAAATCATCAACTTGCTTTTCACTGTATATGCTCAAACACGACCGCTTCGGTTGTGGCAGGGACAGTCTTAAAGCCTCAAATTTGGTCGTCGACGAAAAGTTGATTATGTCGATGCAAGCCGATGACCTCGTTGGGCGCTTGAAGTTTTGCCAGAAAAAATACTGCCTCCGTTTATATTGACGCTAGAACTACACTGGTAAGTCACAAGAACTAACTTTTTGTGTTCCTTTTAATTAAACGCGAAATTTAATTAATTGTTCAAAATACTAATTGAAAATTAAGTCGTAAAATTTCACTTTGATATCTAAGTTCCCTGGTGGTATATATAAATTAGATATGGATGTCGTCCATAAGCTATTAAGCGAGGGATTTCATTTTCTAACTCAAGTTTGGTTGTTGGTTCCCAATGAAACCTTCACCTTCTCCCTGAGTCCAGCTTGTTAGTGAAACTATTATTGTATGGCCATGTCGTAGGCGTAGGAAAGATCAAAAAACTGTGAACTGGTCTGGACTACCGTAAGTGGCTACGCGAATTACTATTTTTAACCCCATTACGCGCATTAAGGTTAAAAACCACCGATTGTCGCTTGAGATGGCGACCAGTTGTGGGCGAGGAATCTGCGCCCCTCTTGCTAGCATTTCAGGGAATGCTAGCATTCCCTGAAATCCCTGCGAATGATCGTCATGGAAGGAGAAAGTGTCCGTTAAAATGAATGGAAAGAAGAAAAAATTAAAAATTCTTGCATAGGATTAGAAGAATCCTTACAGTGTGACCTGCAAAATACGTATACCATGCAGCAGTCATTAAACATTCATGAGAGGTAGAGGTGGAAAATAAAAACTAAAATATCTCTGTTGTATTCATTTTACATGAGCGATAAAGTGAAGTATTGGTTCCTATTTAATGCCTATAAAGCAGTTCACAAGGACATTAAAATTCATATAATTAATTTAGTGAAAAAATAGACTATTTCGGATCCAAAAACGGAATTTCTAGGCAAAACATTCGTTAGAAAAATTGTACGTGAGAATAAAAAACTTCATTCTTTCAGCTGTCCAATGGTAAATATTTTAAAGTTATATTTTGAGTCCAAGTAATTAAAAAAATAAATATCTGATGCGAATCCAGTGCTTTTTCATGGAAGTAAAAGCTATCGAACATGAGGTAAAAACAAAAACCCTTTAAATTTTGGTTGACGGTTTTTACTATTTATATAGTCGGTTGTGGGTCACGAACTATATGCTCACAAAATTTCAATATCCTAAATCACCTGTAAGTGCCTATCACAGGCGTAACTGGCAGACAGGCAGAAGGAAGGACAGACACTTGTGAATTAGTAATATGTATAGAATTTTTACCGCTTTTCTTATGAGGTTGTCGTTCAGGATGAATTCCTGGGTGTGGACTGTAGGATGGAATGCTGAACGATAAGAGCAAGAGAACAAAGTGGGTAATAAGCAATGGAAATCTTATTATAGTAGAATGATAAAGATCAAAAGGAGATAATCGGCAATGAAGTAGTCCTACGAAGAGTTGGGAAGAAAAGATATTTAATGAAATACCTACGAAGAATTGGAGATAAACCTTTTTTTTGTAAACACTTTGAGACGTAAAAATGTCATGAAGACAATGCTGGAAAGAAGAGTTACCGAGCAACACCAAGGTTGGAATGCATGAAGAAAATAATGGAGGATGTGAAAATGGAGAACAATGAAGTAATAAAGCAGTTTACTGAGAGGAGACTAGAGTGGAGAGCCGCCGCAAATTAATCTACCGATTGATGACTGCTGATGGTGAGGATGGAATGGAGAAATTTCGGTAAGGATTTATAAGCAATCACGAGTATGTGCTAGTGTGACATTGGAGTAGTTTTTACATGTGGTTTCAGATTAGGCTAGATCAATAGAAAATACATCTTTTGTATAAATGCTTTGCTAGAGTGAACTGATACTCACGGACGTCGGGGCAGTAAGGGAAGGTGTACGGATCAATGACTGTATCGAGTTGGACGCTCTTGATGTAGTGTTGACTCTGGTCGTCACCGGTCGCTCTACGACGCCTTTTGCTTCTGCTGGGCGTGCCCGTTCGCACGGTCAGCGTCCTCTCGTCCCCGTGGTCCCCTGACCACGTGATGACCATGTACTGCGGCTCCTCGCAGGACCCGGTCGTGGTGGCGTTCTCTGGGACGTTGATATACGTCGTCAGTATTTGCTTCATGGAAACAAAATGCTTGACTTGAGGAAAGAAAGCTGAGGGGATTAAATAAACGAAGTGAGACTGGCTGAGATTATAGTGAATACTTTGAAATTCATTGATGCCAGGAATTTCCATGCATTTTTGTCCTTCTGTTTGCGTAAAAACAGCACTCTCTCCATATGTGTTATATATACTTGCTCCTACATACCACTCTCGCTAAGTTTTATGGCACTCTAATGCAAAGAACATAGAGAAATGAAGAGGCTGAGCATTGTGGAAGATTTTAAGGAAAGGGATTAACGGAACGAAGGAGGAAAGGATTTCAGGTGAAGTACGGTGATTGGCGTGGAGGTATCCATGGTTTTCAAACCTCTGCACCGTAAAATGTCTCCATGTTTCATGAGACATTTCGGAGTTGTAAATTGAGGCTCTTGTTTGGGATCATGGAAAACGGAAGCAAAAAGCTACTCCGTGGAACAAAATTAAAAGTGATCGACCCCTTCAATTCCAGAATCTTTTATTGCTCAAGTTCCATAAGATTTTGCGAGATCTGAACAATTTTTACACTCAGATACTTGAGATTAAGTAATCCTTAAAATTTATCGATCCAGTTTCCAAATGTTGAGTGAAAATTATCCGTTTGGACACATTATCGTGAACAAATTTCATCTCTATCCATTAGATATTATATCGAAATTTTAATGCCGGCATGATAAAATACCCTCCTGCATGAATTGTCTTCATGAAGAGGAAACGCCTACCGCTATTATACCAGCTCATAAAATCTCGGGTGTGAATCTTCATACAAATAATAAAAAAATAACGATAAAAATCAAAGTTAAGGACATCACTACTTAATTTGTTCTCTTCCATACCACCCATTCGTCTACCAAAGAGTTGAAGCTTTTTTAGAAACTCTGGATGCATAAATACGCAAGGATATTATGTATTTTTTCAAAATGATAAATTTAATAATTAAGTATAAATTCAGTTTTACAAACAGACAATTTATAAAAGTTTTACCGCCTCAATATGTTTTACATGCTTTGATTTTATGGTTATTTAACCATTATTTGATAAAAGGCCTATTTTCACTTTCCTAAGAATTGATTTTTTTTATTTTCCCGCTGAGACTACTTCGCGTATAAAGACTTCTAATGGTGCTTGAATCATATTTTATGATTGTAAGTATAATACGCAATAAGCGTCTACTTTTACAATCACAAGGGGAGGAGAGTTCGAAAAACATGTCCTTTTTTCCTTCCTCTCGCAACATGACGACTCCAGATTGATATCAGGAAAATAACTTGCGCGGTGTACGGAGGATGTAAATCTCGCAAAGATTCTTGGCGCAGTGCTGCGTGGCAAGGAGGGGAGGTAGACGTAGATGGCGAAAAGGTAAATAACGGAGGGAAGAGAAGTAAAGTCCCTCACTTCGTATTTATGAATAACTAAGGGTGATATAGGGTTACGGGTATTTTGGCGTACATTGATGATTTAGAAATTCCAGTAAATCATTGATACCTTGCTTGATATTTATCTAACGTCAATTGTTCGCATAATAAGAACTTAATGTACAACTTTCCCTCACAAATTTCCCCTAGGCGAAGAGGGCACTGAAAGACGTTTTAAGTATTTATCATAATTTACGACTTCTGTGCTAGTTTCCTCCCAAAATATGAAGCCTCTCCTAATATATGTAAATAATGATAGTTTCTGCGTATAAATTCTCGGGAACATTATGAAAAATACTGCGTGCCAAAAATAACTCAAATCGGAGGCAAAAATTTAATGCTATGCCGAGGCCACGCTTTAAGTAGGATGTATAAAACCTTATTTCATTGTTGGCAACAGATGTTGTCGCAGATTAGAGGTTAGTGTTCTCGATTTTGGGTATTAAGTGAGCCGGCTCGAATTTCCTATAGATGGATTTTCTTTTATCTTTTTTTTAAGTCTCAACATTTTTTAAAACTTGGAATTAAAAATATTTTCAGTAATTGTGTCGAAGAGTCTGACCAAAACATTATTTATATCACAAATCATTATTTATGTCAAGGACATGGCTTCGCTTTCTTATTTGCCTCTTTCGTTTTGATGAACCTACGAAACCTATTCCCACGGCTAAAATTGCCTCTAAACGCAGCTACTTCACAATAAATTCAAAGGCAGCGAGGGCATCATCACAATCATTCCCTTTATGTACCTTATGCCTTATACCTCAAGTCCCTAATATCTTAGAAATAAGGGTGAATATCCCGAATTTTATCTGTTAATTTCTCCTCTTTTGCGAATGATTGAGAGACCACGCTCCCACCTAAGTTTAACTATTTGAAGATGGCCCACAGTTCCTCGCGAAATAATCACGTGGTCAACAAATGACTAGCAGAAAGCGTGGGTCTTCCCTCCATGACGCAGCTCTGGCAACGCACGCTGTCATTATTGTGATCGGTAATGATAATTACGTATTGAGCAACATGAGATTCGATTTAGCTCATCGTGATGCATGGCAAAATAAACTTTCTGAGGTTTCTGGAAATCGGCGAAGAGCATGAAAAGACAGTTCTGCCACCTAGCTATCCCTCTAATGCAAACAATAGCCGGTAACAGTAAAGTTTTCATAATTTTCAACTTGACAGATTAAGTGGTCGGTTCCTCCTTCGGGTCCTAACATTTGACGGGGCAAAACAGTTTTTCCCCAAATAACCCTCTCGTTCAAGATAATAAAGTTTATCGCCGCTTATTCCTGAGCATGAAGAAATTCATCCCCGCGGGACTCATTCTGCGAGAAAGAGATGGGTGTAGCTTGAGAAGATCACTCCTTTAATTTATCTTTGTTTATCTACACTCAAATCCTGGTTGCTTCCATTAGTGGGGAGGGGGTGGGTATCCTTTCGGGGGCCTCCGAAGCCACGTTGTTTGGATGCGACCGATGCACGAACAAAGGAGAGTAGCCGTTATTTTGGTCGATTCAAATGGTAGCCTATCCCCGTGACCTATTATGCTACCCTGGTGTCCTCTGACTTAGTGAATTTCGTGGAGGCTTAAAAGGATGTGGACGTTCTCACGAGTACCGATCGTACATTGGGACGATATACTCGCATTCGTTTACAGTCCGCGAAGTCAAAAGCCACTTTGAATGACATTTGGTGTTTAACTTTTAAGTAATTCACGTCAATTTAACGGGTCTCACCCACTGAGGAGATACGTAAATGTGCGAAATTACAATGAAAAAACCTTGCAATTTGTGCCTTTGTATGCTGTTTTTCTGGAGCGCATATAGTTCCTCTATGAGCCTCAGAGTGGAAGAGGACGCCTGGACGTTAACTGGTGGTGAATTCGGTGGATCTGGCTTCAAATACCATTCCAGGAGTTTGAATATTTTGTTTTGAATTTCTCGCATTTATAACTAATCTGCGAGTCATATCTGTTAAACTCATTGCGCTTTGTGTAAATAGAATCGGGAATAAATACTATGATGCATGGTCTGTTTGCATTTCTATAAATTCAATTAGGAAACACGTTTCTTGTGCAAAATTGTGTTTTTATTAATAAATGTGTTTCATTGTTTTGCCTTTTTCCTCATGCATACGCACGCAAAAGCTTTTGCAAGAAGTGTAATAAGAAACGAAAAACATAAAATGAATAAGCTAGATATATATTGGCGGCAGATATTTTCAAACGAGTCATCGTATCTAACTGGAAAGTGGGCAAAGGAATTGCTAAAATTTCAGCTAAGTACTTTTTTACTATCTAATTATAATAAAAAAGGTTGCATATTCTAAAGAAAACTTGAAAGTTTGTTTAAATTGAACCAAAACATCACTACTAAAGGTAAGAAAGAATAATTTTGATAAAAATGAGACATTATTTTCAATGGAATTATATCATAGAAAATAATTTATTTTATTAGGAAAGACGTATTTCAGTACTTACCGATGAATTGAAAGCAGTGTATTGTAGTGACACTTGAATGGCCATGGTTGCAAATAGGCAGGGATTTCCATCCTTGGAGTTGACATTGAAGGTGCCGGCGGAAGGTGGAGGCAGGGTTGGTGGAGGCTGTATAGTCCCAGGAGGAAAGGTGTAGTTAGGTGTCGTGTGCGTTACTGTTGATGTTGACAATGATTCGGTAGATGTTGGCACTGCTCCTGATGATTCAGTGGTGCTGAATGAAGTAGAAACGGTGCCCTGAGAGGACAATGTTGATGTGCTCACCATTGTATTTGTGGTAGACGTTGATTTCGTTTCCTGGGTAGTGGTTGATTCTGTACCCGTTGGTGTGTCGGTGGTTTCCGCTGCAGTACTCATTGTCTCTAGAGTAGAGGAATATTCTGTTGTTACGGTTAATGCTGTAAATGTTGTTTCCGTCGTAGATGGGTGTTCTGTTTGTGTCACATTTGTGGTGCTGGATGAAGCTGACTCGGTACCTTCAGTCGACGAGGGTGTTTTGCTCGGAGTTGTCTCGGTGTTAGAGGTAGTCGTTAATGTCACTTCCTGGGTGGTAGATGGTTCTTTCGTGGATAATACGTCGGTGGTACTCCCCGTCTCGTGAGTCGTGGAATATGCATTAGTCGAGGTTAATGCTGTGAATGTGGTTTCAGTCGTTGATGGAATGGAAGAGGTGGTAGATGAGGGCTCCGTATGTGTCACCTCTGTGGTGCTGGATAAAGTTGACTCGGTGCCTTCAGTCGACAAGGGTGTTTTGCTCGGAGTTGTGTCGGTGTTAGAGGTAGTTGTTGATGTCATTTCCTGGGTAGTAGTTGGTTGTTTGGTAGATGATATGTCGGGGGTACTCTCATTCTTGTGAGTCGTGGAATATTCATTAGTCGAGGTTAATGCTGTGAATGTGGTTTCAGATGTTGATGGAATGGAAGAGGTGGTAGATAAAGGCTCCGTATGTGGCTCCTCTGTGATGCTGGATAAAGTTGACTCGGTTCCTTCAGTAGACGAGTGTGTTTTGCTCGGAGTTGTGTCGGGGCTAGAGGTAGTCGTTGATGTCACTTCCTGTGTAGTAGTTGGTTCTTTAGTAGTTGATATGTCGGTGGTACTCTCCGTCTCGTGAGCCGTGGAATATTCTGTAGTTGAGGATAATGCTGTGAATGTGGTTTCAGAGGTTGATGGAATGGAAGAGGTGGTAGATGAAGGCTCCGTATATGTCTCCTCTGTGATGCTGGATAAAGTTGACTCGGTGCCTTCAGTCGACGAGGGTGTTATGCTCGGAGCTGTGTCGGTGTTAGAGGTAGTTGTTGATGTCATTTCCTGGGTAGTAGTTGGTTGTTTGGTAGATGATATGTCGGGGGTACTCTCATTCTTGTGAGTCGTGGAATATTCATTAGTCGAGGTTAATGCTGTGAATGTGGTTTCATAGGTTGATGGAATGGAAGAGGTGGTAGATAAAGGCTCCGTATGTGGCTCCTCTGTGATGCTGGATAAAGTTGACTCGGTTCCTTCAGTAGACGAGTGTGTTTTGCTCGGAGTTGTGTCGGGGCTAGAGGTAGTCGTTGATGTCACTTCCTGTGTAGTAGTTGATTCTTTAGTAGTTGATATGTCGGTGGTACTCTCCGTCTCGTGAGCCGTGGAATATTCTGTAGTTGAGGATAATGCTGTGAATGTGGTTTCAGAGGTTGATGGAATGGAAGAGGTGGTAGATGAAGGCTCCGTATGTGTCTCCTCTGTGATGCTGGATAAAGTTGACTCGGTGCCTTCAGTCGACGAGGGTGTTATGCTCGGAGCTGTGTCGGTGTTAGATGTAGTCATTGATGTCACTTCCTGGGTAGTAGTTGGTGGTTTGGTAGATGATATGTCGGTGGTACTCTCCGTCTCGTGAGTCGTGGAATATTCTGTAGTTGAGGATAATGCTGTGAATGTGGTTTCATAGGTTGATGGAATGGAAGAGGTGGTAGAAAAAGGCTCCGTATGTGGCTCCTCTGTTATGCTGGATAAAGTTGACTCGGTGCCTTCAGTCGACGAGGGTGTTATGCTCGGAGTTGTGTCGGTGTTAGATGTAGTCATTGATGTCACTTCCTGGGTAGTAGTTGGTGGTTTGGTAGATGATATGTCGGTGGTACTCTCCGTCTCGTGAGTCGTGGAATATTCTGTAGTTGAGGATAATGCTGTGAATGTGGTTTCAGAAGTTGATGGAATGGAAGAGGTGGTAGATGAAGGCTCCGTATGTGGCTCCTCTGTTATGCTGGATAAAGTGGAGTCGGTGCCTTCAGTCGACGAGGGTGTTATGTTCGGAGTTGTGCCGGTGTTAGAGGTAGTCATTGATGTCACTTCCTGGGTAGTAGTTGGTGGTTTGGTAGATGATATGTCGGTGGTACTCTCCGTCTCGTGAATCGTGGAATATTCTATAGTTGAGGATAATGCTGTGAATGTGGTTTCAGAGGTTGATGGAATGGAAGAGGTGGTAGATGAGTGCTCCGTATGTGTCACCTCTGTGATGCTGGATAAAGTTGACTCGGTGCCTTCAGTCGACGAGGGTGTTATGCTCGGAGTTGTGTCGGTGTTAGATGTAGTCATTGATGTCACTTCCTGGGTAGTAGTTGGTGGTTTGGTAGATGATATGTCGGTGGTACTCTCCGTCTCGTGAGTCGTGGAATATTCTGTAGTTGAGGATAATGCTGTGAATGTGGTTTCAGAGGTTGATGGAATGGAAGAGGTGGTAGATGAAGGCTCCGTATGTGGCTCCTCTGTGATGCTGGATAAAGTGGAGTCGGTGCCTTCAGTCGACGAGGGTGTTATGTTCGGAGTTGTGCCGGTGTTAGAGGTAGTCGTTGATGTCACTTCCTGGGTAGTAGTTGGTGGTTTGGTAGATGATATGTCGGTGGTACTCTCCGTCTCGTGAGTCGTGGAATATTCTGTAGTTGAGTATAATGCTGTGAATGTGGTTTCAGAGGTTGATGGAATGGAAGAGGTGGTAGATGAGGGCTCTGAATGTGTCTCCTCTGTGATGCTGGATAAAGTTGACTCGGTTCCTTCAGTCGACGAGGATGTTTTTCTCGGAGTTGTGTCGGTGTTAGAGGTAGTCGTTGATGTAAATTCCTCGTTAGTTGTGGCTTTTGATTTTCTTAGAGATTCATTGTTTGACTTAGAAAAGTCTTCTTTTTCCTGAGTGGTTGAATGTTTAATAGATTCCTTTGAGTTTGTTGAAATTTCGTTCCTTGGGTTGCGGTCGAGTTTTTCTTTTATTATCGAACTCTTTACCAACTGCATAGGGGTTTCTATGTTTGGAGTCTCATGATCAAGGAAGCCTGAAAGAGTAAAGAGTAAAATATATTATTTGAATGCCTATCCGTCACAGATATCACCCGATTATTTTAATATTGAAGTAACATATGAGAAGCGTGTTCTTAGAATGGTACTCTGGCTTAGCTGGCTTAACTACGTTCTGCCTTGTCTTTTTTCATGTGTGATATAATAGGTGAAATCGTTTACTTACGTTTATTGGGAGTATTTGCTGTCAAGTCTCTGTTTTGTAATCGCTAATTTTTCAGTGTTATCTTTCTCCCTTTGAGTGAGCATTCAAGTTTCTTCCAATATGCAATTCAGATACTTGGTTCGTTCCATCTACTCTAGGTAATGCCGTAATTGAGCACATTGACTAGCTATCTTATTATCCATGTATTAAAGTTATGAAATGAAATATCCTACCCCGAGGTACCCATAGATTCCCATTGGTTTCATTAATAATACCAAACGTAGTTTATGGGTTAAAAATCGTACCACGTTGCTGATTTTTGATGTTCTGCACTTCTGGAAAGTAACCACACTACTGTCTATATTTTAAGCCTGAAGGCCACCTTAATAAGGCGATTGTAACGATATTTGTAGGTATAGAAAGGCTGAACTGAGCTTTAGATTTGAAGAGTTTGAAATAGAGGTAGTGGAAGGAACTTTTCTTATATATTTGCCCCATTACGTATGCGTGGAGTATGGATGGCTTTAGTAGTCAGGACAGAAAATGTAGAATTGAATTTGATGCATTTATCAGGAAACGTTATGATTAAAGAGGACTCAGATTTAAAAAATGAGGAAAGTAAGGTTAAGTATTTCATATGGAGTGTAGCGCATCACGGACAGAAGATGTGCGTAACGGGATACTATTGAGATGTGGGTCTGAATGAGAATGGCGAGCGTAAGGCTAGTTAGCGTGCTAGACAAATGAAAAGGCGTTAGACATGATCGGAAAGGAAAGGAAATTGGAGGTGGGTCATTGGAAATCACGGACGAGTTGCCCTTACCATCAACTTCATTAGCTCAGTTGCTTTTTTAGTGTGTGCCCCGCTGATTATCTTTCTCTACTGTCAGTCGACAACATCGATCTTTACTTAGGAACCCACCATCTTGAGTTCGGGACTTACTGAGCTGAGTGGGAGCCTCAAGTTTTGAAATCATTTAACAGACACCTCGCAATTAACTTTTGTGTCGATTATCGTGCACTGAGCAGTTTGATAAAGGAGTATTTCATTAGAATCCTGCCAAACCTTGCTGCGTATTATTATCTGAACTCACCGATAAGGGAATGATAAAGCCGATCTCTCCGAGCTGACAGTCATCACGCTGGGCAAAAATCAATGCCTAAATGCGTGTAAACGCTCTTGGGTGGCCAGAGCAAAATAATAATTTGCCGATGTGGTGTTACATACATTCTTTCTGTCACGAAACCGATGTATCAGTGTTAGCGAACCAAATGTTAAGAGATATTTGTAATGTTTGTAGCTTAACGCTTTCATATAAGTTTCCAAGTTTGACGTCATATTTGACAAAACGTATTTTAGCTTTAATCTTTTGGAAATTAATAAAACTCAGGTACGCTAAGCCATTTTTTATCCTATAAATTTTGCAGTCACCACAACTGGTTGGAAAATTTAACTTAGGTGATTTCGGTTTACTCCGATTTCTAGTCGCAGTGGACCCAAATGAGTTATCTGGAAATGGAAAAAGTCGTGTAGTGGCCCGAGCTAATTTAGTGCTTCCTTATAAATGTTGGATACATTTTCGATTTCTGGAGTGATATAGATGGATTATCGGCGTCACGAACGGAATTACTTCGTGATTCGATAGTAAAAGTGTATTTTTGTTTGCGATGAGACTCTTAAATTGATTCTAACGTTTTCATCGTAAATCTAATAACTTTAGACATTTTTATTAATACCTTACAAGGTAATTCTGTGAGAAACAATACGGTAAGATTTGTATTTTTCATAACTTAAATATTTAACTCAGCCACTTTAACCTTGGAGATGCATCCGGTATTGTTGGAGTAACGCTTACCTGCGTTAATATGTGACGTGGACACAATCAAAAAAATTCGTTTTTTTGTACCATAGTGAAATAGTCCTCGAAAGATGTATTTAATTATATTCGACTCAAGTAAGTCAATGAAACAGGCTTTTCAAAAACTTTTTTAAGAAAACTGTCTGACATAAGTAATTCTGGTATAAATTTAAAGTTTTACTCAAATTGGTTGGTGAAAAAACATCTAGGTCCGATTTCTGCTTAAATTGTCTCGATCAAATGGAGACCAGTGCAGCGTGGTTGTCTGGGCATTGACACGGCTAGCCGAAGGACTGTGGTTCAATTCCACAGCAATTTCTACGTAAAAATGGTTTGTTCGGTAAACCTCAAAGCACTCGCACTCATACAGTATTATACACGAAGCTCAAGGTTGAAAGCTGCTATTACTTGACGAAACTGGTCTCGATATTAATATTTTGGATTTAGAATGCAGAGCTATTATCCTTGTCCTCATCAAGAAGAAGCTCAGCAAACTCTAGCCAAACACGGAAGTGTTTATTTATGTTTTTCATCCTCCATAGTCTAAGGCTCCCTAATCCTTTCTGTGATTCATATTTCAGTTTTGGACAGCATACCAATTAAGAAACGGCGGGAATGCAAAGGATTTAATTATCGAGAACTAGGTCGTTTGTCGAAGGAAGCGTCAGAGGAGATTCCCCTTAGTCGGAAAAAACCATTCGCAGGACTGTCTTTGGAAATGTCATTCATTTGGTAGAATATATATGCCAACACAATAACACTTATGTTTATACCTTTATAATATAATATCTATGGTGAATATCTCTTTATTTTCCCACAAATCCTTTATTTACGATTTTCCTATCTATTTTTATCTGTACTGATTCCGTATCCCAAGCCAACATTTTACCGATTGAATACCAGTAGTTCTTCTTATCTGTTCCTAACAGTCTCGAAAATACGCTATGGTGCCCTCTTTCTCCATGAAACCCTCTTGAATATCGCGTTAAATTTTACTTACACCACATCTTAGTTGGAATTTATTAAGTTTTAATGTTGCTGTTCCTAAATGTTTGCATAACCATAATAGAATCTTTGTGATATCTTCCTGTTTTCCTGGAAATTTTCAGGTGTTACTCCGCTCATATTGGTGTTTGCCGTGATTATGTAGTAATTCCTCCAGAAATTGTATTCTCTCCATGTGTATTTGCTGTTCAAACGAATACTTTTTTCTTTCCTACTACCTTCTATTTTCTTCTATCAGTTCACCGAACTCTTCATTCGTTTCACGATCAATGTTCACTTTCTGGGAAGCTCCATTATATTTCTTCGAGATGGTCGTAAGCATGAGCACGGGGGTGTTGCGGTGGGTACTTTCTATCCCAAAGCCCCTGGTTTGAATTCCGGACACGGTCGAGATTTTTATTTGAACCTCGATCCCTTCATGTTGCTGAGAGGACTTCAAGTGCATTAGTCTGTCGGATCGGACGTTGTGAATCCCCTTCCATTAAGATTTGCCTTATGCCGACGCCTGGTTTCTCTCCAGTCATCCTCCAATCTTTTATTAATCCCCTCAGAAGCTACCCACTTGGGCCTGAAATAGCGCAGATGAAGGCTCAGTTGTCGGTTGTCTCCACGAATAACTTACGAGCCTTACCAACCTTAAGCATTGTAAAATTTATATTATTTTGGTGTGGATAATAATTTTGGGATTCGGAAATTAACTATTCTTTGCCTCCGTCATCTGACTTAAACCTCCGAAATTTTAATTAATGATCTTTAAATTACTAAAATACCATAATGCAATTTTTTCCGCAAGTGAAAGTACTATAATGCCTCAAAAAAGCAGTACATTGCATATTACGGGTGACAGTACTGTATTTCAATAGTTTTACATGGCAGATAATTTGAATGCCGCTTTTAAGAGTTGATTTAGAGAGACAATGACTTCAGTTTTTCGATTGCTTCTGTTGTTTTCAATTTCACCTGCATTCCAGCTGCCGTCGTCAGGTGAAAGGGAATGCCAATGAGACAGTTGTCTGCGAAACGGACGTGGTGGAAACTCTGAAACCACGTAGGCATGTATTGTTCGCTGAGGGTGCGATCATCTTCGATAAATTACCACAAAAGTGGACTTAAGAGGATCTTTAAATGGGTATTTATAATTTAAATTCGCTGTGTATTGAGTGGGGAATTGAACAAAATCTTAAACTGCAGTTCACTTCGGAATGCACATCGGCGCTATATCTTTTGAGTGGGGGAGTGAATATGAATACAGAAGATGACGTCAACTACCTGGTAATCACCATTACTTCCCTTCCATCTTTGGGAGAACACATTCTGAAGAATAGTGGGGCTACATTTAAGATACTAGGTTTTATAAAGCGATAACTACCATCCAGAAGAAACCATCGGGTGAAACATTCAAAGGGAAATGCTACTTTGCTCTAGTTAAACCACATCTCGAATGTGCCGCAAGAATGTGGGACTTAGAAAGATTAAATCCACAAGCTTTTGAGCGAGGTCGTACTTTAAATTAATTTGTGAAAACATGCCTAATTTTAGTAGTAAGTGGTAAGTATATTGCTGTGGGGTATGTATAAAAATGTATGGGGTATGTATATTTGTGAGGTGGGGTATGTATATTTGTGAGGTGGGGTATGTATATTTGTGAGGTGGGGTATGTATGTAGATTTTTTACAAAGGATGTGGAAACATTTTCAAGCAGACTTCCTGGTGAGACCGCTCACCATGGGTGTGTGTAGATGAATGTTCGACCCACTAAAAAAACCACACCATTTCTGTCGGGATGAACTAGCACTGAATCTGTTTACATATTACATCATGCTGGACCCCTTTTTTTCTCCTAATAGGATTACCTACATTCTTCAAGAGGTGGTCATCTAGTCCTCTCTTCGTCTTCTTTCTTTCTCCGCTGGATTTTCTCTGCATACTTTGTCACCGCTGTCCAGTTCATTTCGTCCTCCAGCATCTTATGTACGAGATTGTCAGGAGTTACCTCGCCCAGAGTTTCCTCTAGTAATTTTTTGTCTTCTTTCCAATGAGATGTACGGTACGTTTCGGCGGTCATGCCTTATTTATGAGCAAGCTTGCCACCTGTTACTGTTTACTGATGTCAATTTTTTTCTGACGATGGAACGAAGGATCAGTTTTACGCCTTAATCATTTCCCCAAGAACATTAAAATAATCTCAATGTTCAACTGATGAACGCATTTATCATTTCTGTTTTGCGACTATCAATTAATAGTTCTTGATCTAGTCATGTATTTCTCCAACTCGATCGAAAAATAAGGAAACTAAACGCGTAAAAATTACCATGAGAAATACTTAACGTGGACCGTGAATTGAAAAACTGTCTCATGAATTGCTGGGCCATTTTGTGACCGTTATGCTACCCTTGAGCATCCACATAAGTCGGACAAGCCAAAGTAATCTGTTGTTCAATTCCGATCCAGGTGAAATTTTTATTTTTGCATTTGACGTTCCGTTGTTATACCGTAAAATGACTTACACCTATTTTATGCAAATTCTGGCTACCTTCAGAAGATGCTGCCCACTGTTTGACATGAACCGCAAAATCCTACCTTTCCACTTGAGCTTTCGCAAATTGAACTTGAAATTACAAGGTGTTGAACGCGAGAATGGGCGAAACATGGGGAAAATAGTATTTTTCTGATTTAATACAAATGTCATGTTTTCGATAAACTGTTTCTTTAAAGCTAAATGTCCCAGGAAATTAAATGCTGACAAAATTATGGCACCAACCTATCTTTTGTTTTGTTATTAGCAACTAAACTACAGGAACGTTAGCCATAAAGCGTTAGTTCAATAGAGATGGCGCTGTAGTTGGTGCATATGGATGTAAATAAGTGTTCATACGATATATTTACATTGAATAATATGCATATTTTGTATATTATTCTCTTTTCCCTGGCCTGTGAGTAGCATCATGTGCAAGGCTTTTTTCGAAGTAATTTTTTCGTTGCCCATTGGGGATCGTTTTGATGTAGTTAAGGAGGCTGGAGCGGTAATTGGTCATGGGTCATTGAGTGCACATTTTATTGTGCCGAAGTATTGATAAGGCCCTAGGCCTTTGGGTACCATGTTGAAAGGCAGTGGGGCGTGGAATTTGCTTTAAAAAATATTGACTTTTACTACGAAGAAACGATTTTAAGTGATTCGATCGAGGTCCATACTCAGATAAGATTGTAGTCGCTTGCAGACTCTACGGGGTAAAAATAATATCTTCGGTGTAACCATAAAACTTTCGTGATCTAAACGATGAAAGTATTCTTAGGTAATGTGTAGCCTCAGAGTCTAACGGCTCATAACCTGGTCGCATCCATCTGCAAGTTGTGTTACACCTTCCGTTAGTTCGAAGTAGTTTTTGACTATGCGTTCGGCTTTACATTATATGTTTTTTTATTTTGCAAATTAAATCTTTTTTTCTGGGTCCCATATACTTGAAGCGTACTCTGCAAGTGTGACGTAACGAGTGTGTATAAGTGCATTCAGGAATTACAGCGGCAATTAATAACCGGTAATAAAAAAAACGGCAATTAGACGAAGATAGCCTCCCTCATGCATTTTCCTTTCACTAAGAGGCCAAAGTGTGGCCTCTGTGCTGGTTGGTTCAACTGTCTTATTTTTCTCTCATTTCAACTCATCATAGCGGTCTTGCCTATCATTTTAGTGTGGGTTTATAATTATCGTCTCCGTGTCTGCATTAAACTCACGTGAACCTTGTTTTTATGCAGATTAAAATTTGCATGTACATAATCGTCATGCACTGTGAGGCCATCATCAATCAATCACCTTTCGACATCCTCTCCGATCATTTTCTAAATTTCAATTGGCCGTACCTTCTAATCGCGCACCAAATATTTCTGCAAGGCTTCATTTTCTGCAGTGGATCGGATTGGTGTAATTACTAGAGTACGGGCTTCATATCCGAAAGGACCGTGTTCGAATCCCGGCTTGCGGTGGAGTTTTTTTCGGTGGAATCCTTACTTAGTGTGTTGTGGCTCGTATAGTGGTACCGAGGCATGGTGGCAGTTGTCAGTGCGAAGTGTCACGCAAAGGAGTGGAGGGAAGAGTACAGCACGTGGTTGGCAACTCCGCTAAAGTAATTGCATTTGAATTCAGAGGTCGTTAAAGTGTCAGCAGTGCATTTCCCGACTATTTCCGATTTTAAAAAGTTGAATCAAAACACGCTGGATTTTAAAAAGTTGAATCAAAATATGCTGACAGCTTAGCTTGGCAATTCATCAAAGAAACCCATCAAAGGCGTTGGAACAAGAGCGTAAGAGACCACTTTATTCTATGTTAATTTTTTCAGGTTGACTCCGAGAACATTATTTTACTCCCCAGCTACATCTTTAGGACATAAAAAAGCGACAAAATAAGAGACGTACGCTACCAAGAAGATTTTTGTGAGGATTATTTCTCCCCCCCCCCCCCCACCCGCTTTATTCTCGACTAAAATGGAAATATGTTGAGGTAGACGGATCTTCTATATCTTTTGAAGCACTTCTATTTCCGTCTCTTCCTTCTCCTAATTCCCTTTTGCCATCATTCCACTTATTCATACACTCTTGCACAAGCCCTTGCGCCGACTCCTTGGGTAGTATGCAGGTGTAAGCTCTCTCAATCACGGTGTCGATCTGTCATCCACCTTCCATATCTCTTTTACTACCTGATCACTGTTTCTCTATCCTTCCATTCTATGTGGTTTGGAACGATCCACTGCCTGCAGTACCTTACGACAGCTCTCAGGGTAACTCGTGGTTGTGGTTCAGTCGTGGGCAACATATGGCCCGCGGGCGGGATCTGGTCCGCATGATACTTTCAAGGGACAATTTCCAATCTGTCACTATCAGAACACAATCACTTAAGTCATTACACTATCTAGCCCTCTGAGCTTTGCTAAAGCTTTGCCTATTCCGGCCCCCTTGCCAAAGACGTTTGCCCATGCCTGATGTGGACGAATCATATTTTTCTATGACAAGTACTCACCGCAGGAGACGCTTTGGAGTCCGTGCGCTGCGAGTAGCAACAACAGGGGCAGGAACGGATGGTGCAGACCTCGTCCGGTTTTGGCCATATTCCTTGGGCGACGATGTATAAATCAGCTTCTTTTTCTCAAAAGCGAGTTTCGGAAAGAGTCCTGGTTTAGGCAGCCGTCGCACCTTTACACATTGTCGACAATGGGACTAATAACCAGTGGAGAGTGAGACGAGAAGTATTCCAAAGATCAAGGAGAGTATTGCAGGGTGGTTCGAGCTGTATCCACTATTATTCATCTGAATGCGTTCGTCTTTCGATCGGTAGCGGCTTCGATTGAGATCCGCGTCATTCTGTCCCCTTATCCCCAATGGTTCTGCCTGCTGATTACTCTTCCCCTTCCCATAATCCCTCCGTCCGTGGCCGTCCCCCTTCCACCACTTCATCCCTCGCTTCTTTGATGGTAATCCTTTTCCCGCCAGCAATTACCTTATCTGCCTGTCAACTTACCCAGATACTATCTCGGTCGCCATCTTCCCTCTCAAGAGACCCACTCGCCTCTTCATCTTTTAAGGCATCCAATGGTGTTGGTGGGGGCTTTGGGCTTGGGTAGGGTTGACATTCGACCTGAAAAAACGTCCGAAATCCTGTTTACTTAATTCTAACATCTGATGTTACATATCCGCTTATTTCCGGTTTCACAATGCTGAACTCATTACATCGATGGCACATTATGCCACTGGCATAACTGTTAAATGAATACCAAAGTTATTGTTCGTCTAGTCTTCGATGCTTTTGTTTCACTTCCTCTGGAATGATTTAGAGTTGTATCCACTACAAATGGAAAGGGATGTCATGCCGGCTCAAGTTGATATATTTCAGTATACTGTTTTTTTTGCATATTTTTCAGTACACTGTTCGTCACAGAACATTGTTTTATGAAGAACATGTTTGCTTGGTCTATTTTGTTTTATATTTTAATGTGAAAATTATATATATTTAGAAGGTTCATCTCTGTCATTTGGGTGCGAGAGAAGTATGAGCTGAAGAAACACTATTAAACGATTATAATGTGATTTTTACAATGGAAAATGGATGGAGTAAACATTCAAGTAGACAATTTAACTAATAGGTTTAGGCTGAATTGTCACGTACTCGGGTAGTATTATGAACAAAAATTGACATAATTTTTAGATCGTCAGGAGGATGGTTTGCATAACTAAAAGTAATTAGTAAACGGAAGGAAACCGATGTCTAGAACATGTACGAGCATGAAGATATGCTTGAAAACACTTTAATTTTAAGCATGGTGATGACTTTCAATGTTTCATTTGTATGAATCCGACGCTTTGTTGTTAGGAAACGTGGGTTTGAAGGTGAACGGTATACGAGAGTTTTATGGGAAGGAAAACTGATAAGAGAATTCTGGGAATGGCACTAGGAAAGCAGTGCAGGGGATTTTTGGAGGATGAGAAAATTTTGGATGGAGAGGAAATAACAAAGTGATTTCATAACTTATTTTTCGGGGATAGTTCCTCGTTAGTGTTTAAAAATCTTATAATTCTCCCCCCGTGCCAGTGACTTCAAGTGAGTTCAAACTATGAGAGCTTGTTAAGTAAGAGTAGTAGATAATTAAGTGCAAGTTCATCAGTCACCTCTTGGACTTGCCAAGAGGTGATGTTTGGTTTCGTATATACGAGAAGTCGGGGGAGTAATATAGAATAATTATTGCATGAATGAATGATCGCCTTGGCACGTTGGAGATGTGGGTGTGGCGGTGAATGGAGAAAGTCCGATGGACGGACAGAGTAGGTGGTTGGAACAGGTAAGAAGATAAATAGGATGCCGTGATAGAGGGGAGGATGTTGGAAGGATGGGCTCCACGGATGGAATGAAGAGAGGTAAGTCGTACGCTCAGCTAAAGAATAAATTAGTTTATGGAGACAAGGATATTCCACTGTGAAAGTATTATGTAGGTATCGTTACTTTCATCCAAAACTACCTTCACCTGTACATCGTCTCTAATAATCGCATGTATTTTTGCAGGAACAATGCGGAGTTAATAATAAAATGGTTTGACTACAAGGTGTTAACGTTTTGCTATTTGCTTTATTAGTCGGCGATGTGGTGTATCAATATTCAAGGGGGTGTCCTTAACTTGTTTTTGTTCGTGACACAAACTACGAAGTTAAGACGGTCATTAATTTACTTCTTTTGCTTTTAAAGTTTTGCCATACCGGTTCAGGTCTTTCCCTTGGTAAAATTTCTATGCAATTATCTAAGAGCTGTTACTCCTGACGTAGTTTATGAGCTAACTTTTTTTATTACGAAGATAGCTAGTGATAATATTCTCACTGGAGTTTCTTGAGTAGGTACTGATTTAGGTATTTTCATCTCCAACACCACTTAGTGGATTTTCTTTAAGCTTGATGAGTATTATCTGAAATGATTCATTCAGCACCATATAACTCTACTGAATAAACCCCAACTCATGTGAAGTAGCGTTGTAAATTCACGATGTTATTCCTTGTCTTTGAATGAGTAATTCTATCCTCTTACAAAATAAGACGTATGATTAATCTGAAGATTCCGCGTCTAGAAACGTCTTCTTTCTTTAAATTCTAGTCTAAAGTACGAACATTATGATAAATTCTAGAGCTGTTTAAAATTTTGTGCTATGAATTGCGAAAGAAACTCATTGGAGAGTTATCTTTTTGATTTTTTTTCCGAATATCACGAGTCCAATCTTTTTACTTGAAGGGATCCATTATGGTTATATGCGATTAAAATTATCTATATCCAAACATAATCAAAGGCTTATCACAGGTTTGTCTTTGGTTTGAGATTTATTTTGTCACAACTGTAGATGTTCGTCTTAAAATAAATCTAATGCGTGATGCTTCTCATTAAATTGAAGATTAAGGGATATATAAAGAGTATGGACTTCGAAATGCTTTGAGGACAGGCCAATTGGAACGTCTAAGTTCCGTTTTTCTTTTTACTTTTTTGTGAAATCATATATAATAATTTGTTTCGTATTTTTGCCCGGACAATATTACCAACAACTTGCCCTCATAATTTCTTAATAAAAACCTAACAGGAATTATCAACACGTTAAAGTAATCAGTGTTTGAATATTATTAGCAATTGTCACGCCATGTGATATGATTTATCGAATTTCATTTATAGGAAGTAAGAATTTTTAAAAACACTTTCACGGGATAAATCATACAAATTAATGACAAACCTGCAGAGCAGGTAAATTAGGGTTACTGAATCTATTGAATATTGAAGTTAATACTTTGAGCTAATTATAATTGCGAAGAGCAGATACCTAGAAATGCCTATGTATTATTTATATGTTGAAAATGAACAATTTTAGTCGTAAATGTGTCGTGTGGAACCGAAAAATCACATTAACTTTGTATTAATCTACTCTTTGGTCGTAAAAAACCAGTTCACTTTTAGTATAATTTCCGCTGAATGAGCTGGTTACTTTGCTTTTATCAATTTGTGAATATCTAGTTAATGTAGATATGGTGCGCGAAATTGAAGATTCTTGGCGCATATCCTTCAATGTATGCACGTGAGCATTTTCAATGCCTCTCCCCAATCTCAGAACTTCTCTGATGGGCGCAACACCCGTGGAATACGTATGAAAGTATGTTGATGTCCTCGTCAAATTTCTTCTTTTTCCTTGTAAAATTAAGTATATTTCCAAAATGTCGCCACGGTCCGACGGACGGAGTACTAGAAGTGCTCTTCACATGACACCCAGGTGCTGGAAAATCCACTCACAACCACACTGTAAACTCGTCACCGCCGGTCCTATGTAGAGTCGGAGATAGAAGAAGTGTGATGATAACTCTGAGAAGAAGATAAAAACCTATTGGACACATTTTGCGGCGCAATAGTCTATTGAAAACAATAATGGAAGTAGAAATAAATGGGAAAAATTATGATAGAACGCAAAGTGAAAAATTATCTAGAAGTGAAGTGGTTGGGTATTAGGAGAGAGAAATGGAGAGCTACAGTAAACCAATCTTCACTATTGGTAATTGCTGATGATGTTGAGTGTAAACACAGAAGCACATTTAAAAAAAGCAAAAAAATGAATCTATGCAGCGTGTCCAATGCTTTTTAATGGGAGTAAAAAGCCCACGAATACGAGGTACAAATAACCTCGTTAAACTGTTGTTTTCACATTCATTTTTTAATATTGTTGTGGTACGTTGTGGATCTCAAAGTCTATTCCCACTATATTTTCATATTATATGTCTCCTGGAAGTCCCTACACAGGCTTTACTGACGGACGGATGCTCGGCTATTCGTCCGGCTCGGTCCGGACAAACAGGAAGAGCAATTTCCAGCAGAGTGAGGGAACACCAGAAAGCGACCGAATAGAAGCAGTTTCGCCTCTCAGCAATAGCCGAGAATGCCTGGTCGGAGCCTGGTCACTCCATATGTTTCGAGGAGACCAAAGTGCTGAGCGGGGAGAGCCGATACTTCCCACGGATAATACGGGAGGCGATCGAAATTGCCAAATGCACCAAAAAAAGTTTCAACAGAGATGATGGTTACAACCTAGCTACCACTTGGAGGAGGGTATTGGCGCGTAACGAAATGAGAAATGGCGCAAAAAGTGGTTTTTCCGCCATAATTGACAGCCAATCAGATGCGACCAGCTCCAGTGTAAAGTCGGACCAAAATGCAGCGCAGATATCTTCGACCTGAAGACGCCTCCAGGACGGGAGGAGAAACGTTGTCAGAAAAACACAACGACGCGACAGATACCCGGAAGAAGAATGGAGCATTCATCTGATCGCCGCGGAAAACTCCGATAGAACTTAAAAACTGTATATTAAGATGCACATAAAGGTTCGAATGAAAAATGCAATAGTCTGCAGTTTACAATTTCAACGTTTTATGCTGAAAAATAATCATGTGTGTGGTCACATTTTTTGTTGTTAGTTTTTCCAATTATATTCATTTTTTTGCTGAAGTCACGGTACAGACTCCACTAGAGTTACTTTCGCGGACCTCTTTACTAAGTTTAAAAAAATTTACTTATTGAAGTCGTACGCAACGATGAGGCTTCCAACGACTTTTGATTTTAACTCATTTCAGCGGACTTGGAAAATACTGTCACCAAAGACAGGGAATTTGCAGTGCAAACATCATTTGACTTAAACGTAATTCGAACCTAGTTCTCCCGATTGAACACTATGCGTGATAGTCAGTTACACCACCAAGACCAAGAGCATGTTGTTTATTTATCTATCTACATCTATGAAGCTGAAATTATGTTTGTTCGAACACAATAGACTTCCAAACCCCATGACGGATTCGAATATAATTTGATTTGCATGTTCCTTACAACCTATAAGGGTTAATAGGCTATATAAGAAAGGCCCCAGGACCCATAGGGCTCAAAAAATGACCCTTCGGTTGTTATATATTACTCCCATAAGAAAAGCATTGGATTTTGTTTTGAGGTTTAATTTTTTGCTTTTTTTAAATTACTAGAACTCACGATATAGGCTAAGAATGTTTAGTAACGAATGACTAAAATAATAATTTTTTAAATTCTTGAATTCGATTTTCGTATTCGCTTTGTTTTCGCCTAAAATTTGAGCTAGGTAGATTTGGAAGAAAGACTACCTATTGTAGTCGTTGCCACAGTGCGACTTCCGGAAAATTTCTACACTGTTTACATAAAATATTATGGTATAAAATATCGGTCAAGTTCGTTACTGGGCAGAATCGGACCAAGGGGGTGGAAATGGGGAAGGTTTTTTGAAAAACTGAAAATCACTATAACTGCCTTAGTATGAAATATATTGCATTTGTTTGATTTATTTTATTCTTCCTAAGGCTAGTACCAAAAACCTTTGATCAAAGATTTTTTGATAACACCAACCATTAGCTCAAGGGGTGGAGAAAATAGGGGCTTTCGGACAAAAAGTCAGATACAATATAAGATTCGTTCAAAGTTATTGAAGATCTTCTAAATATTATCTAAAACGTTTGTCTGAAACAGTTTTTGATACGACTAACCCTAACTGCAATAATTGAGCAAGTTGGGTTGTCAAAAAAAAGTTTGAAATATGCATAAGCCTAAAGGTATTTTTTCATTCCAAGAGTCGGCTCCGATGGCGACGGGTCCTCGCTTGCTAATTAGAGGGTCGCGGGTTCGAGTTTCGCCTGGGTGTTTTTTTCTACAATCAGTACATGGGTGTTTGTGCTCGGCCGATTTTGTTGTTAATACGTCCTATGAAGAAGCCCAACGGTGCTGTTTTCGGGATTGTGGAAATAAAATAATAAAATTAATACAATCGTCAATGTTTGCACTATTTCAACAGTATATATTTCTTTTTACTTGGCAACCACAGCTTAAACTTTAAATGGGAACACATTCCCGAGGAACTTATGGCTTAGGCTAAATGATAAATAGTTCTCTGCATTTTTTCCGGGTTTTCTTCCGCGTCAGTTGGCTACCAAAACTTGTTGGCTAGTAAAGCAAACAAGTTGGCTACCTGGTTGGTTAGCCAACTGACGCGGAAGAAAAACCCGTAAGAAAACCCGGAAATATGCAAAATCAAACCATCACCGCGGAAACCTTCGCTCTAACATAAATGATAAATATTTAAGAACTACAGCGAGATTTTAGTCAGGATATTTTTCATCCCAACCTCTCCATGCGTGGTTTACGACAGCAAAAGTACATGTATTTTGCACTTAATTTTGGGAGGATTCTTTTAATTCTACTCTGTAATTTTATTTTTATCTTCCCGTTAAAATTCAACGGGCACCATCTTGTATTTGTTGATAGAAAATTCTTGGCGTTTCGGCTGAGTTCGAAAACCGGTCAAGTCTAATGAATATTTTATATGTAATTTCATCACTTACCAGCACCGGTACTGCACAATATGACAGCGTACCACGTAAGCTGTGTTATTTTCGCAGAGAAATTGCTTTATGAGAATCAAGCTTGTTTTATTAAATTAATTTTTTTCAGGTGAGGGTGGAGTAACTTTCCTATGGGCTTTGAAGCATCGTTAATGTGAAGGGGACCCAAGCCAGCATGTCCTTCCCCAGGTCTGAAAGATTCATAGTGGGGGTTCTTAACGTGTACTGGATGAACAGGAGACTAAGTCGTGAGTACCAGTACTGCTTTCATTTCTGTAAATCTTAATTGGGTAATGGAGGGTTCCGCAAACTGGCCAACGCTCTAAAGTAGATTACGTACTGCATGTGGCTCTGAAGTAAAATTGAAAATAACTGAGAATAAAACTGTCATAGTTACATTTGCAAAATTTTAAAATTATTTTTATTCAATAATGGTTATTTTTATGTATTAATAAATACATTACTTCATATTATTTTTCTTTATATTTTTCTTATTTAAAACATATATTTATGGCTCTCTAATTATTTTGAAATCGTTGTGAGGGATTTTTTTTGTCTCTTTCGCGTCAAAACTTGGCCGATTCTTGGGCTTATGTACCGGTGGACGTATGCTGTTCAATATGACAACGATTGCGGATGTTATTCCATTGGGTTCTCTCTTCTGTGGTTCTGTTACACCCCTCTATTCCTATGTTATTCGATCACATTTTGTTTTTCGTTGTTCGCCAAAACCAGGTTTCGGAAGCTTCTGATCTTATCTGTTCCGCTTTACCAATGTTCCCCCTTCTGACCAGTGAGTTCCATGGCTTTAGTGATTCTTTTCAAATACGTTGTTCGCCGTCTGTAGTCGTATTTTTTTGAGCATTATAGTGGAGCACTTCATCATCATGAACGCCTTCTTTGTTTGACCTATTCTTTGCTTTATATAAGTGAAGTGTTTTGGTTTTCTTCCTGTTGGTTTTCATATTATAATCTTGGAACTCTTCTTCTATTTCATTGAAGGGGGACTGCAGTTCTTGTCGGCTTTCCGCGTGGACTACTATGCCTATCATGGCATGAGATTCTAGTTACGCTGATAGACTCAGGTGTTCATTTGGGGAATTTTCAGATGTTTGAGTGAGAAATCACTATACATAAATTTCTTTGTAGAGACCAACATATGAGCCTTATAATGAATTATATTTAGAGATACTTGCCATAAAAATAGAAACCGTTTTCCGTGAAATATGGTTCGGATATATGCTCCAGACAGACTATTTTAAAAATGAGCAGTTTCTGACGCACAGATCGCATCATAAATGTAACTGTGTGTAGTTTTTCTCAATTATTTGAAAAAGATATTTATTATTAACCGTGATATTTTTTCCTAATACTCCAAAAACATTTCTGTTGTGAAGGCATTTTCATCGTGCGGCATCAAACAAATAAGTTAAACCTTCAAATATGTACGATATATTTACGGAGGAAATGAAAAATAAGTTGGTGGACTCAACTTTATGAATTTTATTGAAATGACCTGGGTTTTAACTCTTAACGTCATCTTTAGGTATCGTGTTGCTTGTGTATTTAGTTAAATACTGAGTATTTAAGTCACATAAACTAACGTTTTACTTCATTAACGTTATTAACTTACCTGCGCGTTTATCAAAGTGTAGGAAACGTGGAGATTATCAGGTGAGTTGTGGAGATTACTTAAAAAAAGAACATCGTCACGTCAGTCACTGCTCGCGTTAGAATTGCACTAAGCAGATAATTCCTAAAGTATGTAAAGATGGATGGCAGCGGCAGATAAGTAGCCTGCGTAATTCATGACGTAGGCGTTGGTGTGGTCGTTATTGCGCCTCTAGCTAAATTCTTGGAACTTCGTACGTCGGAGTATCCAGTGGTGGGTGATAGGGCTTTGGGTTACCAACCGTTCTCATTTTTCCGGACGTGTCCTCATTTTTTAACGCAGCGTTAACTGTTAGGGGGGATTTTATGCAATATACTAATAAATGATGATGGTGTTGCACTGAAACCGGTCGTTTTTTAAATATATTCTTGTGGAAAATTGCCAGTCATTTTCATTTATGATGTTATTCCATAAAATTAAGCCTGAAACTACAACTTTTATTAGCAATATACTAAATTTCGGCATTCAAGTGGAAACATGCGATTTAAAGGACTGCCATCCATAAAAGATCTTACCGCTGTTATTTCAACGTACTTACATTAATTAAAACTAAAAAAATTATTTCTAAGACACATTTCGTATATTTAATCTATATTTGAACATTATATCATCTTCATATTCTTTGGCTAGAAATTTTTATTAAAACATTTTCGGTAGAGAATACTAATATTATTATTCAGTAAGCGAAGGAATATAATGGAATCAATTGTACCTACTGTTAATTTCTGATAATATTCAATGAATACTACTTTTTAACTTAAAGTTTTTATTTTTTACATTTTAATGTAATGAATAAATAAACGAGAATACTTAGTTATACTTGGCAACAATGATTTGTTTCATGTGAATTCTTCTCTGGTAATATGTTTGTTTATATAGGTCTTAAAGACGCGATCCCAATTTTTCTATCCCATATCTGCTTCATTATAGTCAGTAAATAACGATGGGTTGGAAAGTATTTACGTGTGATTTGGTCCGAATAAAGTTACAATAGAGTATATAAAATTTATGAGCGTTTGTTACCATGAAGGTGGTTGCTGATTGATCACTGAGCGTTGAAATATCTCTTGTGATTATGTCACGATGTTCTTGTGTGTGATCGAGTCTCGTAAAGAACCCGAACTTCATTGTTAAAGCCTAATTAACTATGTTAACTCAATGTTAAGGCTTTTTAGCATTATTTTAACCTAATATTATTTTATGTTTTCCTTGTATCGTGTTAGTTTTTAGCGTCAACCGTCTGGCATATGTTTCATAAATTAATGAGTTAATTAAAAAGGAGGGGATATATATCTTCTTAACATGCCCGGAAACATTATCAAACATTTACGTATCAGATGGAGGATAGTTTAAGCCACGAGATTAGTTTGAAAAATATTTAATTGTCCGGGGATAAATAAAATCGAGACTCCCCCTGGAAATTGAAACCTCCTTAGCCTTACCAGTGGATAAATTGTAAAGCCGCAGTAATTAAGTTGGCGACGATTTCCCGGATGCTAATGCGCTGGCCGGATAACTCGAAGGCCGCGATTTCAAGTCCCTCCTCAGGAATGACTGCGTTTGTCTTAGGGCCAAGGTCTAATAAGATAAGACGATCCAATAGAACTTTTGCCGGGTAAAATCGGAAATCTACCATAAACCTCTACACCCATGAAGTATAAGTCATGAGGCGGTATAAAGAAGATTCGTAGTATGTTAGGGATAGGCTCCACAATAAGTTCTTTCTTTTTTAGCCGTCCATCCTCATTTCTAGAGAAAGAGATAAAACAGCCCCTAATCGGGGGAAAACTTCTAGTACACGCTGTAAGAGGCGTCATTCGTGTTATTTCTAGCTGAGGGATGGTTCACGTTATTACGAAGTTTAGTGTACTCATTTTATTGGCTCTATGAAATTGGCGGTGATTAAATGCGGCCGCATTGAGGAAGACGCCAAAGTAGTACATGGGGCACAACAAAGAATATGCTTTGTCACCCGTGATCTTTAATACATTCAATTGAAAAAGTAGCTTGTGAAATAAAAGATAAAATTGAAAACAGGAATTCATGCTCGTGGAGAACCAATCAACGAGCTACGCGTTGCCGGAGACATAGCTGCCTTGGCATTGAAGGAAGATCTAAGGAGAAATCTGAATTGCATGGTAATATTGTGGAGAAATTCTACGTAAAGAGTTATTTTAAAAGTGTAAAAATTATAATGTGTGAGAGAAATCTAGGATACACGGTTTCCATGAGAGCTGGACAGCAAATTCTGGAATAAGTGGAAGAATTTTGCTTTGTGGGAAGTTGTATCGCCAGTGGTGTAAGAAGTAAGGAAGATACCTTTTACTGCATTAAGTATTACAAAACAATAGAAAATCAGAAATCAGTTCAGTGGAGAACAAAATAATTCGCACATAATGGGGTCCTGCCAAACCTTATAACGTCTACAAATAATTTCAAAGTAATATGCTCATCACTGCATGAAGATAAAATTCTGTGCTAGGCAACAAGGTAGTATGCTATTATGGCATAATGCGAGACTCGCGCAGCATACTATTCGCATAAAAACATAGCTTTTCATACAGCGAACAATTTTTTTCTAAGTTACATTATCTCGGAGGCTACGCTGGAGTCGTGATAGAATTCGACATGCGGATCAACGTTCACAGAAATGCGAGACCGCTCGCACCGAACGAGTTGATGAGCGGGCGGCTGGAAAAGAGTCTAATTTGACATTGACAGTTGACTAATTTTGACAACTAATTTTTTTTTGTTTCTATTACTATACACTTTTGATAAGTGTTAATTTTTTGTTTCCGTTGATATTAGCTGAATATAAGGTAGTTGATGCCTATCATTCGAGGTTCATATTTAGATACTAATTTATTTCCTGTAATTGAGTAATGTTTGTTGCAATATCAGAACATTATTTTGGAAATATATTGTACCAACCTATCCACACCCACCATTTTCAAATTAACAATTGCTATCCTACACCCAATCCATTCCGTTTTTCATCAATTTCAATCAAGACATTCACTTATATCCCCACCTAAAATATTTCCAAAAGCTCAAAGGACCAATTCTATTTTTAAACCACCCAGACGATTCCAGAAAAATATTACACCAACCTACCTACACCCAAACCATTCGATCGACTATACTAAAACCTCCGAGGCCATTCCGGGGGCACCGCTACTGCTGGGGTAGAGGTTCAACGCGCGCAGCGCGTGTTGAACCTCTAGGTTATCTAATTACCGGTATACACTTACTACATGAATGAAATGCCTCCCATTCCATTGATATGCGTAGTTTTGGTTCGAGCATCTTTAATGTTGTCGGTAATCTGTCGTTTCGCATTGTGTATCAACCAATCTAAGGCGTATTTTTGAGATTGCATCACAGGGAATTTAAATACCCATCTCTTGACGCAGAGATTCCGCGAAAAGTTACGTCCATCGTAAGCTGCTGATAACTGAGATTTTTACGAAACAACTATTCTTAACCATCATTCAGTTTGAAGATGGGAGAGGTATTTGATAAAAAACTCAAAACATACCTATAATAATTTTTTTTGTCGTTGGGAAAATTGATGGACGAGCTACTCTTCAGAAATGTTGCATTTGCTGTTGAAACAATTTATGACCTCACAGTCAGAGAGGTTTAACCGGAAAACGTGTAAAATTGTAACCCTCTCCCCCAGGAACTGTATACATATTCTGGTGTGGCGTGTACATATATTCATCTTTGTGTATGAAGTGGTTTTTATTAATGAGTCCATTATCAACCTCTCAGATGGATATTTTTCACATCCTGTGCTCTGAAAATACTTATCTTATTCATAGCAGCGGAGAAACATTATTGGTGGAGTTTTTAAGCCTCTCCTTTTTCAGAGCTCCACAAACTGACTATACCGGTTGAAATACTTGAGTGTTTTTTTGCTACAGTTCTTCCCCAGTAAGATGTATCCAAATCATAGAGAAGGAATAAAAATTACGCTGAACTTGAATTGCGCTAATTTTCAATTGAAAGCGGCTGTTGTAACCAATTCCAATTACAACCTACTGCTGAAAAGTAAGCATTTAATATTCAATAATGGCAGTCAGTATCAGTGGGATCAGCCCTATTTCTCGTCCATTATCTTTTTTATGACGTAATTTCTTTCAGCTACTTAATTTTCCCTTAAAGTTTCACTAACTTAAGAAATTACAGTATTCTTTGAGCGAGTTTAAAATTAGTGCACAACGATTTTAAGTTCCGCAAGATAGTTATTTCGTGTTTATATTATTTCAGCTGTTGATTATTTGTGTGCATCAAGTGTGAAAGACGACAGATTGTTGAGTAAAATGAAGATTGAGCCCCGTTTTCTGGTTTAGAGAGTCGACGGCGTTACCTCGCGTTAATTTGTGTCATAAACACTCACTCGGGCGTAATTTTATCTGGCCTTAGGTTTGAAGTTAAGGATTATTATAGGCTGTAATACGAGTGCATACTAACCATCATTATTTCATCAGAACCTCAAGCTGAACAAATATCAAACTTAGCTCATTATTTACAGTCGCCACTCCGTACTTTTTCACACCTCAAGTCTCAGGTTCGAATGCAGATCATTCACAGCAACTTCCATTAGAAATACGTGTTAAGTTCATTTTTATCGCTTGCCGGATTTATTATCTTGCAAAATTAAATAAGAATAATGGTTTTAGGAACTTGTGAGATACGTCATAATGAAGGGAAGTAAATGCACTCTCTTATTTTTATCGTCGAATTTTGTTTTCCATTTTAAATTGTGAAAATTTTTACAGAATATTACAAAATTTACTTAAACTTACCGCTTTTTGAACAACGTCCCCTTAATAATCCGTGTCATTTTTAAAGAAGATATGGTGACAAATGCTCAAAATAAATCAATGGAGAAAACAATTTTATCACCTATAGACATATTAGTGTTGGTATATATACCGATAGACCATTGTTTAGTCATGGACAGTTGTAAGTTGCAATATTAAGATGTCGTAGATCAAAGACTGGCGTAAAAATACAAAATTCTGATAATATTAATAATATTATTGCCAAGTATTGCGCCAAGTCAGCGTATTTAGCTCAGCACAACGCGCCTCTGCGGGTGTTATACGTTCACCCCTGTCACCATTATGGCGTTGACAAAGCCCTCGTGATGCCTGAATATATCGAGTCCTACGTGGAGAACGATAAATGCACAATCTGGTGGAATACTGCTTTTTCCACCACCAGGCAGTAGGTGGCGATCAAGCCTGATATCGTTCTCCACGATCATCTCACACGCTCCATGTTCGTGGTCGGGTTTTCGGCTCCTGCTGAAACAAACATGGACGCGAAAGAGGTGGAAAAGCGGACTAAATATCAAGACGTTCTATTTGACCTTCGGCAAATGTACCCAGGACACTCTGTTAAGCTAGTCTTCATCGTAGGTGTGCTCGGTGGGGTTAGAGGCTCACTACTAAATATTATCAAATGAATTCTGGTCTCCGTGGCACAGGTGGAATCACTTTCAGCACGAATGGCCGTCGTCCTGGGGTCACTCCGTCTACTGGGTCCGCATAACCCGAATGCAGCGTAGCCACCTATCCGGTGGGTGCCGAACGTGGCTATGAAAACTACTACACATCTCCTCAGTCTCCGGCCATTGTGACGGCAATGAAACCTGATGCTTACCGGGACTCAGAGGGGAATGTTGCAAAAATAACCTCACCTCACCTATGTGGTCACTCAAACCTCAGCAGGTTTTTGGCCTCACCAACAGCATGCCGCCATCTTTCTCTTTCTTCCATCCATGCCGTCTCTGCTCTCAACTTTTCTGTGTCCCTCCGCACTTGGTCCTGCCATCTTAGCCGAGGTCGTCCCAGCGGTCGCTTTCCTCGAGGTAGACTTTCTGACACCATTCTTAGCATTGAGTCCCCTTCTCTCCTCTTTACATGGCCAGCCTCAGCCTGCTACTTCTTATTTGGGCTATTATATCTGGGTCTTTATACAGTTCCCTAAGGTCTTTGTTTGTCCTGATCCTCCACACACCATTTTCATTAATGGGACCATAGATGGTTCTTAATATTTTGTTTTCAAAGACTTATTTTCTTCTCTTGATTCTTTGCTAATGTCCAAGTTTCAGATCCGTAGAGTACTACCGGTTGTATTATAGTCTTGTATAGTTTTGATTTCGTTTTCCTTGACAGCATCCTACTTTTCAGCAAAGATTTAAGGGCCCAATAACAATTATTCCCAAGTAATAATCTGGCATTTATCTCTACTTCCTCTCTATTTTCCTGTTCTATGGTCACTCCTAAGTATTTAAACTCGGTAGCCCTCTCAAATGTGTAATCTCTAACAGAGTCAAAATCTATCAAAATCAATATCAAAATCAATAATATCAAAAATAACAGAATATAATAATTACTAGCTAAAGATACCCGTTGAAACTCAACTGGTGTGAAAAACAATGAATTTATTATATACAAAAGCCACAAAACCTGAAGAATACTGAGCGGTCTTCTTTGAGTCCTCTTCTGAGTGAATGAGCTTAATCGCTTCCCTTGTGTACATACATATATTTACATTCAATGTCTTATTTCAGCCTGCAAGCAAAAAATGAAACCACTGCACCGAACCCAATGATTAGCATTGACCAACAGGGGGGCCTTCGGGGGCTCTGAGGGCTTTTTAATATAGCCTATATATTACCCACAGATATATTTTCTATCTACATGCCAAATTTCAGCTCAATCGGTCAAGTAGTTTTTGCGTGATGGCTAAAGGGAAAACAACAAAAGAAAATTAAATAAAAAGTTGCTAACGTACACAAAGAAATCACAAAACAAACAGCAAAGTCCGAATTTCAAATTTTGGTAAAGAGAAAAAATGAAATCTAACAACAATTCCAAATCGCAAAGCAAACATCAAAATCCGATTACTTAACAAAGCAAATAAAAAATAGCAACAGAAAGAGACCGTGAATAATTTTTCCTGTAGTATTTGATCGGCGAAATAAAATCTAATACGTATGTTTATTTTAAAAAATCTTAACACCGCGTTTTAGAAACTGCATTAACCGATACAGCATTGTAAGTATGCATGAGATAAGCATGTAAATATGCATTGAATTTATCGACAGCCCACCTAAGCAAGCCATCATGGGGCCTTTGGGACTCTGGGCTCTTCTGATACACATATACTTTCAACGTGATACCATGGGTCTGCAGGAAAACATGTTTTTTTCATGCTAGGGGCGTAAATATCTTGTAAAGATCAAATATTTGGCTGTCAAGGAAATATGATATTGTTGATTTCAGAGAAAATGTGAGATTTTCTAGCTAAAAACATGACTTTCACACGAATACGAAACGTAATAGAAAATCGATTGGAAGAATTAGAATTTTCATTTATTCAGCCATCCGACAAAAAAATTCCAGCCCTCTATCTTGAGTGAAAGTACTATTTAAAAAAAATCAACCCACTGCGCCGAACCCAATCATTAGCATGGACCACCAGAGGGGCCTTTGGGGGGCCTCAGGGGACCCTTAGGGCTTTTTGATATAGCCTATATTACCCACAGATTTATTTTCTATACACGTAATCGAATAGATCTTTATAGTCGGTGAACTAAGAGCTGTAGTTTACTTCTAATCCTATTACCCTATCGTTCTTGGTAAATTTAAGTCGTTGGGGTCAAGTTATGATAGCGGGTTATTGCCTACCCAACATCCGTAACATTTATGAATCTTTGGCCGTTTTAGACAAGTTTTGGCGAACTAAGAAACCATTTTGCCTCATTCAAACACACTCAATCGCTAATATTAAGCAAAATACAAGCAATATATTAATTACGTGCCATAAAATCATTCCGGGAACATGTAGAAACATTTTCAAATTTTTGATATTTTTCATAAAAAATTAAAATTTTGACTAAAAAGCGCAGCATGAAGATATAATCCGATCAAGTTGGAATTTTTTATGGGTTATAAGGGCCACCAACCACAAACTTTTAAGTACTAGCCGCAGACCGATTTCGAAAAAAACTGTTTTTCGATCCACCCTACTCTGCAAACTTAATTCCTGTTCTTATTAGTGAAATCTATGGATAAAAGTGAAAACATTGCATTTTATCGATCCGAATTTTTGGCAATTCAGTGCTACTTCAACACGTAGTCTTATGGCAGATGGGGAATGTTTCACAACAATTCGATTACATATGTACAGATTATCTTCTAAACGCGAAATAATGCATTTCATGTTGTTATAATGGCTGATAAAAAATACCAAGGTGTTTTGCCGAGTCAAAGATTCGAAAAAAGCATTTGAATATAATTTTCGCCTAAATTTCGAATACCACGCCGAAAACTATCAATCGCTTAAGTGGCGGTTAAGTCATAACATGTTCTTTTTATTATCATTGGGGAATCTACCGGTTAATACAGGTTGAAATCCTCTTGATTTTTACATGTGCAGGGTCCCATTTAACGATAATATTTCTTTCTTCGTCTCGGCATACCTCCTACCCATCTTCATCCTGCCCATAAAACCTACTCTCTTTCTGTACTTACCCCGCTTACCCAACATGCTCCCATCTATCACAGCCTGAAGCAAACCGTCGCCTCCCATTTCCTCGTCCAACCACCTGCCTTGCACCCTCCTAATCTCCTCTAGTAGTTTCTTCTCCGGACCCACTATTCCAAGCACGCACTTGATTAATTCCTTTCCGTCCACCGTACCTTCTCCATCCTCCTCCACAACCACATCTCAAACGTCTGCAGCCTATCCTCGTCCTTCTCAGAGTCCACTTTTCTGCCCTATTAAACGCTACAGCCAAATTGTAAAATATAATTCTTGTATCATTTCCATTACTGCATGTTTTGTGATCTCCATCGCATAAACATATTTAATTCATTGAAATGTGATTACAGTATTTTTTCGATGAAAAATTATAAAAATGTGTACTCATTGATCCACGATTACCACTTCTGCCACTTGAATAAAGAAAAATGCTAAATGACCAAACATTACATATCAGAAGGATTCGATTCATGGGGGCAACGGCCCACCACGATACAAACACCATTTCCCGATCAGTCACCGAAGTTAAACATCGTTGGGCTCGGCTCGAATTTGGAGGGGTGATCCTCTGATTCGTCCGAGTGCTATTGCCTCAGTCTGCGCGTGGCAGACGGTATGTGCGAATTGACCTTAGCCGTCGAAGCACAAGATTGTTATATTGTTGATGACTTGTTGTATGCTTTCCGCTCCCCCCTCCTCAACCTCTCTTCCTTTAACCCCCTACCTTCGTACCCTCTCTGTTTTTCCCTATCTTCCAACTCTTCAACCGATTCACCCTCCCCCACCCACAGCCACCACATTTAGCCCAGGTACGTTTTCATGTGGCCGTTTTTGCGTTGACGCACACTGCGCGGCCAATCAGAAGCGAGATACTCAACGCAGATTGCGTTGACGCAGAAGTTGCCCATCTTTTGACGCAGCCTGCGTTGACGCAGTTGCGTCGGGGAGGGAGGACTGGGGAGGACCCACGCTTGCTGCCTGTCATTTGTTGATCACTTGATTTTTTCCCGAGGATTGTGGGTCATCTTCAGTTGAACTTTGGCAGGACCGTGGTCTGTCACTACGTTTACCAATCGATCTCAGATCGATCTGACTGGCTCAGATCGGTATGGTAAACGGAGCGCGCTGGCCAGATCGATCTGAGAAGCGAGCCGAGTCAGCCCGCTTTCCCTAACCGGTCTGAGATCTCAGATCGATCCGAAGAGGCCGGAGCGTGGCGCTCATCGTTCTTCTTTTGGTTGCTGATGGTAAACAAAATATAATCGATATCATTTACGGCGTGACTTGTTGCAAGAAGGGAAAGGAGAGAAGTGTGCGGCTGAAATATGCAAGAAATCTCAAAATAATTCAAACTACTGAAATCGATAGTTCAATATCGATATTTTCAGACCGTGTTGGTAAACCAGGCGATCAGAGTCAGCTCCGTGCTGAACTTTCAGATCGGTCTGAACTCAGACCGATCTGACATCGATTGGTAAACGTAGTGTTGTGATGTTCCCTCGCTGCCTTTGAATTGATTGTGAAGTGGCTGCGTTTAATGACAATTTGAGACGTAGGAATAGAGTATGTAGATTCACTAAAACGAAAGAGGTAAATAAGAATGCGAAGACTTGTCCTTGTCATTCTTGGTTTGAATAAAAAAAGGTATTGATGAAGCGCACATAATTATAGTTGCATTTTCATTGTAACTGAAGCGGTGGAATTGCATTCAAAATTTAAAACTTTTTTTTAAAACTTTGGTAATTTTTTCTAACTTTTACTTTTTTGGTAGATATTCTAATGAATTACTGAATGACAATTCCCCTCTTTACTATTCACCCAAAATGATCCGAATTCCGCCAGGTCATTACTCGATAGTTGATGCAACAACCATAGTTTATAGTTGGATCAAGCCTCGATTATACCTGTTAACTTTACAAACGAAATGATTCCCTATTTTGAATCAGTAAAGTCGGAAAAATTCGTATATTTCCACTTCATACATCCTCAACACGCTATAACACAGTCTCACCCGTCTGCTGCAAGGGGGATTACGTCACTACGCAACGAGCCAATGGCTGGGCGTAAATATATCGTTGCGAAAACAATGCTCAATAAATCGTGATTATTAAACAAACTAGGCAAGATTTAGAGCTGGTAATTTAAATATATTATTATGGAAACACAATTTACGATATAGAATGGATTTCATAGCAATCCCCCATTTATGCAAACACTCCATTGAAGCGGTGGAATTGCATTCAAAAGCTTCCAAAGAAATCTTATCAGGATTTGAAACGGGAAATGGCAATGACGAAGGCGTGCATCAGGAACATAAATTTCATTTCTCAAACTGCATACGAGGGATCCAGTATCATTCGCTTAGAATCGCCGTGACAATTTTCACCTTAAAAACATTCGAAGCAACAGATATAATTAATTTTGGCCAGACTCTCCGACACTGTTTTTGAAAATATTTCAAATCCAGAGCGTAAAAAAAATGTCTTGAAAAAAAAAAGAAAAAATATTAGTCCTGTGGTGCGTGAACTGGCATACTTCGTACCCGGAGTCGAGAACGCTAACCACTAGCCCACGACACCACATATGAACAATAGAGAAATATGGCATTTTATATCCTCAAGAATGCGTCACAACGGCATGGCATTACATGTTTGCCTCCGATTTGAGTTATTTTAGGAGCATATGGATCTTCATAATGTTCCCAAGGGTCTTATTTACACACAAAAACTATCACTGTTTACATATATCTAGTCGCACTTCATAATTTGGGGGGAAATTGGCACAAAAATCGTAAATTATGATACATACTTGGAACTTGATTCAGTGTCCTCTTCGCCTGGGACGTTTGTGAAGGAAATTTGTATATACGTTCTTATTACTCGAATAAATGACATTAGATTAATATCAAGCATGGAATCAATGATTTAATGGAATGCTTATATTTACAATGTACGCTATAATACACTATTGAAAGTTATTCATAAAGTACGAAGTGAGGGATTTCCCTTGTTTACCTTTCGTCGATAGAAATATTTTATCGTTAATTTCGACCATAATATACCTCGTACAACCTACAAACGCATTTCTCAATTTAAAGCAAAATGGTACTAATACCCTGAGAGGTGAAATTGCAACAATAAACAATTCTATATTTATTAAATAATATCATACCTTACGAGGTGCTGCTGCACGAATGCTGACGCTGACATGAAAACGGGGTAATTGTTTACCGCACAACGCACCGTCGCAACGACGCAAAAACGGCCACATGAAAACGTAGCTTAAAACAGTCGGAGCTTACTTCCAACTACTTCACCGAAATCTTTGACATACAAAATGAACAGAAGTTGGCCTATGAAAATCCCCTGTGAGACACCCGATGTGACTTTTACTTTATTAGAGATAGCGCCGTCACGACCCTTTGTGCGCGATTTCTAAAGAGTTCTCTAATCCAGGAAATTACATCGTCACCCGTAAGATTTTAATTTTATAAGCAACTTTGGGTGGGAAAATTTATCTAATTTATTTTAAAGTCAAGGAAAATAGTGTCGACTAAAATCTCGTGGGCAAAAGTGCTAATTGAGTGTCGTAAGATCTTCCCTTTAAGAACCAGTGTTGCGTTTTTATTAGCAAGTTCTGCATATCGAGGTGTCTCATAACTGAACTTATGAAAATGAAGAGGGTTACTACTTATATTGTACTCAATACACGATCATATTGTCGAGCGCCACAATTTTCATATAAAATTGGAATACATTTTTTCAAGGTTAGAGACGATAACCTTAGAACTTCCGACCTGCTAGGCGATGAATTTGCCGCTGAAAATATACCCCATTATAAAAGTTAATACTGGCCTACGAGGAAATTTATAACTGCTACAAAAGCGATCGGCATTGGATATTTGGTGATTGAATTGAATAATTATGAGTAACAATAATTTTATGTAGTTTGCAGTTTAAGATAACCTGCATGGAGTACAAATTCGCATGTCAAAATAATAAACATCAAACGGTTTCCCTTACCCTGGCACAAGATGTACACATGCCGTCTATCAAATTAAGAATAACATAAGAGACAATATACTTTTACAGTTACGCATTTTAAAACTTTGGTAATTTTTTCTAACTTTTACTTTTTTGGTAGATATTCTAATGAATTACTGAATGAAAATTCCCCTCTTTACTATTCACCCAAAATTATCCGAATTCCGCCAAGTCATTACTCGATAGTTGATGCAACAACCATAGTTTATAGTTGGATCAAGACTCGATTATACCTGTTAACTTTACAAACGAAATGATTCCCTATTTTGAATCAGTAAAGTCAGAATAATTCGTATATTTCCACTTCATACATCCTCAACACGCTATAACACAGTCTCACCCGTCTGCTGCAAGGGGGATTACGTCACTACGCAACGAGCCAATGGCTGGGCGTAAATATATCGTTGCGAAAACAATGCTCAATAAATCGTGATTATTAAACAAACTAGGCAAGATTTAGAGCTGGTAATTTAAATATATTATTATGGAAACACAATTTACGATATAGAATGGATTTCATAGCAATCCCCCATTTATGCAAACACTCCATTGAGGGCCTGAGAGTCAAAGTAATACAAGTGACATCAATGCGAAAAACGATATAATTGAATATTTTCTAAATTGGTACCGCCAGGTAGCTACAGGAAAAGGAATGCAAGTGGTCGAAGGTATGGTGCTACGATATAGCTACCGAACACTTAAGATACTTTGCTTTTTGTCATGTCTTACCGGGGTAAAATGATACAGGTGACCATGAATATAGAATACTGGATGGGAATCAATGGCCCGGATCTGTTGTCGAAAATTCCTCAGGCTAGGCTACCGCGACTGAGGCGATGGCAGAGCTGTAAATAACCGGGCATTGGTAGAACTATTAGCGGCGGTTTAAACTGGCCACAGAGCGAGTACTAAGGGTTATGTTCATGATTAATCGGGTAAATGAATTAGTATCGCTTCAGGAAGTAAATACTGATTAAATTTAAATTGGATTAAATGCCGATCTCTGGAACTAATAACGTTTATTCATTAAAAATGCCTTAAATTCATAAATTCATTTTTTATAAAAAACCGCTGTAGAAATCCGGGAATTCCATTATGGTCAGGGTTGTTTCCTTTTCAAAAATTGCAATTACAAATTACCCACCTATTTTCCTACTGATCCAACAAAAAGAAGGTAAGGGTATTGAACTGCCGGCTGGACAAGTGGAAACCTATGTTCTTTATGCCTATGTTTGCCGTGTTACCTATCAATAATCGGAGTCTGAGGTAATTTCACACTTTTTATGGAGTCGAACGGAAGACTTAAGCCCGGTTGTCTAAACATATTCCCAAGTAGCATGTCATTGCCTATTGTCCTCGCAAATATTATTGTTTCATATTACGTGTTACGTGAGATATCCGTGGTTCTTTTAACCTATGTCAGCCATTCATTTACATGGAAAATTTGAATTCCCACTGCGATCTGGATTCAAGATGGCGAATTACATTAGTTAAGTGCGTGTCATCACCTGGGGTATAGCCAAGGTGATAGATTACTCTAACACTTTTTCTAACACCTTGGGGTATAGCGACCTTGCACAACCTTAGCGACGCTAACGCTACCTACCAACTACCCATAGTTATAAAATGGAACTTCTATAGGGTGCGGAATTTACCGACAACAACGCTTACGGGGGATTTACACGGGACAAGATTGCGGATTTCCATCCAGTATCTATATTCATGCAGGTGACACTGGACGATGTTTGTCGCTTGCACTACTTTGACTCTCAGGCCCTCAATTATATGATCAGGGACTTAGCTTGAGACAGATGTGAGGGAAATCGGTCGGTAATTCGATGGCTGTTCCTTATCACCTCTTTTAAATTTGGGAGCGACATTTCCAATTTCCCAGTCCTTGGATACTATGGGTTCGTTGATGAGTAATTATAGTTTTGATGTCGTTGATGAGTATATTTATTGTTATATTTTTCAATATCAAATTGCGAACATCTGTGGACAAAGCTGTACAGAGTCTTTTCATCTTGGCGTGGTATACTCTCTGTCGTCTTAATGATTTTCTCACTTTCCGCATTGTACCATCGTGGTGCATTGCTCTTTTTTTACTTCACTTGGGATATATTTTCTGATCCCCGAATGCACGATGGAAACAAAAGCTTTCATATTACCCTCCGTGTCTAACTTTACGCTTGATTCTTGGAAGTCGGGAAGAGAATGTTTTACATGACTCTTGGAATTGTGGAAGAATGGGTGGATCTCGTATCAGGTAATTTCGTTTGCCCACAAGGTGTTATCAGTCAAGCAATTTTTGGGCAAATTAAAAAAATCACAGTTATTGAATATCCTCTATATTCCCCTTGTTTAGTATCGTGTGATTTTTTCCTATTCCCCCAAAATCAGGTCAGGGCTAAAAGGGGCACATTTTTCAACGGTCGAAGAAGTACAGGCGAAAACGGTGGCGTTACTGCAAAACCTGACGGATAGCGATGTACAGAAATGTTTTGAGCAGTTAAAGGAACGTTTGCAGAAGTGTGTGACTCAATAGGGTCCTCATTTGAAGGTAAATACCAGTAATTGTACATTTCAGGTAAATAAACTAAGTTATAGCATCAGTCTCGTTATTTTTCTGCTAGACCTCGTACTAAGCCCTCTTGTAACAGTAAACACCCCGTACGTTTCCTTTTTTGAAGAAATTTGTAACGAAAGAGTATTCACACCATCTATTTGTATCTTTATCCCGGAATGTGGAATTTGAAAAACTAGAAAATTTCTTTAAGAGGAAGACGCCAAAGTATTAGTTTAAGTGCTCCACTTGTAGTTTGCAAGAGGTTTGACATTCCCTCAGTGTGAGCGGTTTTTTTTCAACCAGCGTTTATAACAAGCTGGAGTCTATCATTTTTGTATATCTTTATCAATTTCCATTATTATTTGTCTTCAAGGCTTCTAATTAATGTTCACTTACCTGAATCCGGTGGTGTAGTGTTGAAGATTAGACTCTATGAATGGGAAAATAGATTATTCCTCTTCAATTAATTTAAATAATATTTTTAATAATTATCCAAAAATTATGAAACAGTAAAAATATACAATTTACACAAAGTTTATGGACATAGTTTGAGAAATAAATGAGCAAAATCTCGCTCCATAGTTCACAATTTCCCTTAAATCTTTCATTTTATATTAATCTTTAGCATATGAACAAATGAAGGTATCGTAAAAATTGAAAATTTAGCGTGCTATTTATTATCATGTAGTAAAAAATATCATCTCTTTCAGTTATAAAAAGACACAAATTAAGTTACATTCAATAAATATTTATAATAAATTATTTACAGCTTAAGGAGAGTTTTATTGTCCTTCTCTTCAGTCCTTTTCATTATAAGCGTAAAGAAATAAAAGTACTAATATCTAGGAGCCTAGGTCCCCGTTTTATTTTTTCGTTCATTTGAATTGAATGGATCTAAAATTGCATTTTATTGTCTTAGTAGACGCATTATTACGGCACGCATACCGGATGCTCTTCATAATTGAACTCCTCTCTCCCATGTTAAGCTTTGCTGGACATTTTCGCCGTTCCTGATACACAGTGTAGTGTACCTACTGTAGGAATAAATGCATTGGCATTCCGTAAGTATTTATTCCTGCAGTACAATGGACAGTGGAACAGTAGTGACTGTAGGGATCAGGATATAAATCTGCGCGCCATTTTCAGTACTCGCACATATACTCCCTTGCAGTATTTTACGCGTTAGTTAGGTAAGCAGTGAACCAAAAACTAAAAATTATGGGGAAAAGAGAAAAATTAAAACTGTTCATCCTTTCAATCGAAATTGTCCTGCATGTTTGACGGGTCAAGACTAAATAAATCCCGTCTTTACCTAAAGGAGTGATAAAAATGGATGGAATCCATATTTTATCCTTTCTACGGTCCTGGAAATTTTTCACAAAAACTTTGTCGCGTTGTTACATCAGTTAATCTTAACGTTGGCTTCTGTCTGAATGTATCGCGTAACTTGGTGGCTCCCACCTACGCACGGAGAGAAAAGTAGTTGTGGCGTCAGGGAGAGAAAGGTTTTGAAGGGATGTGCGACAGACGGACCGAGAGTCCCTCCAGAGGTCTCCTTGGAAGACCTTCAGTTCTTCTGCTTACGCTTGCTTCCTCCTCCCCGAACTCCAAATCTCTGATGGCGATTTTCCTGTGATGTAGTTCTGCGAGACAGACGGTTTTTATAGCATCCATTTTGGTGGACTGGTTCTGAAGTGGGATTTTATGCATGAAGTCTTCCACTGTAAGGCCCGGTTTTATAATATCTAGTTAGCCTTAGCTATTAGTAGATATAGCCTTCGCTTTGATGGGATTTTAACAGAAGATTTTTATTTTGTCTTTCACAGAAGACTCAGTTGGTTGACATTTTAGTTCCATGGGAAAGCATATCCAAATTATCTATCATGGTGGGTTAATGGTTAACCAGGCATTATAAAACTGAGCCTAAGTGTTATACATTTGGAGAATTCATAGTTTGGAGAAGAGGAATTAAGGCCACCCATGTAATACCTCAAAGTCATGCGTTAATTTTGTCCACGACTGCATAACTTATAAAGTGCGGAAGACAGTCTTCCGTCTAAGGAATAAAAGATGGTAGAAGTGGTAGTCATACACGATGGAATGCATGGTAATTCAGTGTCTAGGTTGGGAAATATTATGCATGACGTTTAATGGAGTAATTATTACAGCAGATTAATAAACGTGCCCTAGTGATTTTTAAAATGAGAACGGCAACAAAAAGAATTCCCTTATAGGAGCCAGTGGGTGATTTAATTAAAAATTAACCCCCTGGCGACAGTACTGACACTCCTATGCGCGATAGGAATTTGGTACTTACTTACTTTGGTACTTGTTAGACCCGGATTTTATGTGAGTTACAGTTGAGTCCATTTTATCGGGCCACAACAGGACCGAATCCTTTGTCGGACTATCGAATACATGCTTAATCCGAAAACATCTATAAAATGCCATCAGAGCTGAAAATCAATTACTCTTTGTTAATTTTTGTAAGTGCATCAGATAGTGTTTGTTTATCAATAAAAAATCAAAACTAAAAGGGCTATTCACAGTTTTTGGTCATCCTATCATTATTTTTTAATTTGATCCTCAGGTTACTTTTTAGGAGCGTCCTCAGACCAAACACAGCGACGGAAGCTTCAGGAGATAAGGTGGATTCTGATTGTGTTTTATCGGTACGAATTTAATCTTCGAAATCATGGCAGCAATGAACGAATGCAGAAATATTTGGGAAAGTCCCGCTAGGAAGACCGAGGGATAAATGTTTGCTAAATAAAACGTAATATGAAACAGAGGGTCTATCAGGGCAGGGAGAAATCAGCAGCGGACATTAATAATGAAGAGCTTCAGTCAATCATTATAATTATTCGGTGACTAATTATGGCGTGACCTTATAGGTCCATTAGATAGTTTTTTTACGCTCTCTTCGACAGTCGAAGATATCATCATATTTTTTATTGCTTTTGGCAAATTTTTCTTTAATTTTGTGAATTGAACGCTTTGGTTCAAATGACGGAATTCCTCCATATAAGTCGTGTCATAAGGTGCAAATTTTCGTGATTTCTTTTTCTTCTAGAGCTTTTCTCGTTTTTGGTCCATGAGTCAGTCCACTTGTGCTAGTACCAACATTGAGTTCGCGAACCGAGATGGTTGCTATTGTCGCGGATCGCAACTATAGTTATTTTTTGTGATGAACGTATGTACATTAGTGGTGCATCTAGCACTCATCACCACGGTGATGTGCCAGAGCTATAGTTGCCACCTTTCCTGGTATTCCGAGGTTCTATCGGAATTTGGCCGAGTGATCTCGTCTCCCAATGGCTTGTGATGACAGTGGTTGAATTTTCCCAAAATGTAAGAATCTACTGATCTGTGGCTAGCCTATTTAATTCTGTAAAATTAGTCAGGCGTAAAGATTTATTGAGTGTATTTATATCAAAGAAATTATGACTTATGGCAAGATGTTTAAGTTCTTTTCGACACTGTAATATTTATTTTTAATTTACTTCTGCTGTGTAGATTCTGGAGAATTGAGTGAAAAAAACAATTCGATTTCTAATGGCTTGTTTATGATCAGCCCAAGTCACAAGTCTTTCAGAGATTTTTCAAAACACTACGGCCGTTTGTAAATACTGGATCGTGTGACATGGAAATCGCACGATTTTCTTACGTAATTATCAGTGAGTCTAATTTTCAGGTAGGCTCTTTTTCCATTAGAGTTGTCATACGATTACCTATCACAAATGAGGCAGTAGACCCAGCGCTTTGGGAAGGGATGGCGCAATTCATATAGTGCAATCACAATCCGCCATCTTCGTCCATTTCACAGAAATCTCGCGACTCTGGTTTGTTTTGCCAAGTCCTCTGCATACGCGTTCGGCATATTTTTTTTAAGTGTAGCTGCTGCAGCCAGAATAATGGCGTCATCGAACTTCATTTTGGAGATAGAAGCGATTTTCACACATGAGTTCCTCGTACCGTGCGGGATATTGAATGCGATAGGGAGAAACTCAGAAAAACATGAGCACTAGGACATGGCCTCTAGTGATACAAGGGACGTTTGGTGTAAAATTGATGGCTCATTAATGAAAAACAAATGAAATACGTACGCTTACGTTACATACTTTGCCGACCGCAAGGCAATGTCTCGGAATTTCCGGCAACTAAGTTACGAATCTCACGGTTTGAACGACTCGCACTAGGCGGTAACCCTAGATTGCATTATTGTGACCTTCCGACAGAGTCTCCTTTGTGCCGCTGATCACGTGAACGAAGTTGTAGCGTCCCCTCAAACCGTTACGGAGGTGAGGTCGTAAACTCTCTTTTTCCCTCTCTGGAACTTGTAGAAAAAGACGGCAAAGAAGGCAGCGAAGAGGACAACCGCTCCCACGATTGTTCCGACCAAGATGGCTGTTACGTTCACCTCATTATTTGGACACGTGACCGCTGTAACAAAATGGAAGGAAAATTAGTGAGAATTCGTTTTTTGCATTCCTTGCAATCGAAATTTGAGCTGGAATCACTCGCTCGGTGACACACGAATTGCTATATTTACAGCAAGAAAATCAATCGCCTAGACTGTGATCTCCTCTAGGGATTCCGCACTTTCAGGATTATTGAATACTGGCATCTTCAAGTTTTCCCTACTTGGTATTATACTCTTGTATCATTAACGTATTTGGTGCGACATATCATTTCTCATAAAATTCAATTAATATGGGCTCATTATAAAGAAATATATATCATTTTTCTAATGATGCAAAAATATCAGGTACTCACGACACTACTTTTCGAATATTTGCCAACATATATAGAAACCGTTTTCCGTGGGATGTGGTACCGCTATGCATTCCGGGCACAGCGGTATACATTAATAAAATAATGAGCAGTTCCGACGCAGAGATTGCGTTATTAATGTAACGGTATATAGTTTGAGCGTTTTCTCAATTATTAAAAAAAAATAAATTCATAAATAACCGTGTTGCTTTATCTAAACTTTGCAAAACATTTTCGGTTACAAAGACATTTTTAGCGTACGGCGTGAAAAACTAGTTAACTGAAAGACTCAAACATGTATATTGAGCTAATTAATGAGAAATTCAATCGTATGAAGCTAAGTTTTGCATAATTAATAGAACCATATATACTTCATGCTTATTGCAACAGCCTAAAGTTTTAAATAAAATTCGAACATGGTTTCTTTTATGATTACGGAAAAATCTCACTCAAAACTAGGAGGGCATCGAATCTTTCATGAGAGGAAAGTAATTGAAGGCTAAAAGATAGCCTTGGTGGGGGCGTTTTGACATGTCCCTTAATTGGTAAGTTCATAGAGACTGTCCATTTAACCATTCCTTCATTGGATCACTAATCAAGATTAGGTATGCATAATTCTACTAACCAATTGGTTGAAATTTAAATGATGATGATCGGATATGGGGTCCATTTTTTTTAAAGGAACCTCATTATGGAAGATTTCTTTTGAACAATTTTTCGATAAACCTCATCAAACCTCGTAAACTCAGGGCATTCATTCGAAGGAATGGTCGCATGCAAATAGTAACTTCTTTTCGCTTGAAAACAATACAGGGCTTTGTCATTCAGCGTGAATACCCACCTTCCTGGAATTCTGAGGTATAGGCCTGGAAATGGACCTTGGAGAAGGTCAGCGTAACGGGCCCGACGTACTTGGACGATGTGGGCATCTTCACTGGTGGGACGTAAGAGCAGCTGAAAGAAGTGTTCTGCTTCGTCTTGAAGAGGCTTAAGTTGTCTGCAGCTGCATCCACCTTCTCACCTGTCGGAGAGCATAAGGAAAATGCCCGTAAAGCATCTATATGCACCACGTGTCACCTTGAAAGCCGACGGTAGGGTGTGCCACAGGGAGTGTGAGGTGGGCCATTGAAATGGGGAGATGAGAGGAAATGAGATGAAATCAAAAGTGGGATACGTTCCGGTGTATTATGCCTGAATTCATGGATTTATTAGACCAATAATACATAAGTTTGTCCGGCGATTGTGTTAATCCACTTAGTACCACAAGCTGATTGATATATGGACTTCAATTTTTCAGGCAAAAAGTGTCGAAGAACGATATTAATCGGCTCTTGCATGTTACCATAACATCTGTATGGATATGTATGCCTCGTTACTGTTTTTCCTTTGCAGGAATATAATCTATAGTGCAATTTACCATCCCTTAAATATAAGGCAGCGAAAGTTAAGTGCAAGGTGATACTTTAAATGAAACTGATTGAGCGGGTAAACTGAGCGAGCGTTGGGATAAAAATAGAGGAAATGTATCATTAGCCCGGGGTGTACAATTTTACTTTTTTTGACACAAATGTCCACTATCTCTTCGGAAAACCACTTACACCGCTCTTGTACAGTCCATGTTGAATTATGGTTTCATTTTCTGGGGTGGGTGCGTATGAGAATACTATGAATCATGCCGTGATTTTCCAAAATATAAAATCGGAGTCATTGCTGTACTAAGTTGTTATGAGCACTTAAATACCTTATTTGCATCTTTTAGGCTGTTATCCATAAGGCATCTTTAAATATATAAGGCTTTATGGTTGGTACGGAGGCTTCCGCGGTGATTAATTGGAAAAGTATTTTCCGGGTTAAGGCCGCGTTTTTAAGGTTAAGGTTATTTTTATTTTATGGTTATTCAATGTTAGACGTGGCAAAGTGTCCGATGTAAATGATAAATATATGTACCTTTTACTAAATAAGCAAAAACATTCAGTTCCCAAGCCAAGATTAACATAATAAAAAAGATCATATTTGTATATGGAAACTAGTGTGTACGATATTTTACCACAACAAATCATAAGGATAATAACAGTGTGGGATTCTCAAAAATGGCCACAGTAAGGCTGCTTCCTCAGCATAATATTTAAATGCTGTTTTGAAATTTGTATTTTGAATTAATACATTTTTTTACCTGTTAATTTACTTTGTGTTATGCTATTTTTTACGTCAATGCTTCTTTTCTACCCTATGGTGGTGGCTCAACTCAGGTAACAGGTACCCTTGAGTCTCCTAAAACTTTCAAATATATTATACAGTGCGTATTACAAATATTTATTTACATATATATTTTATATACATTTATTTGGAAATAATAATCATTTATTATTATGTCTGAATTTACGAAGGAGCTGGCTATCTGCCGATGGGGTTTTAGTACACTTCCCTGACCCATAAGTTGAGCGAAGACCAAAAAGCTCTTAGCAAAACAATGCAGGGGGAGACCATAAACTAGGAATACCAAATACTGCAGACAGATTACTTCCCAATGTTGTTATTCTCCGAAGGGTAAATTTTTTAAAATGTTTTTTTTAACTTAAAAACTTAATATAAGAAGGGTAATGTCATTTATCAAAGTTACTTTCAGCATTTTACAGTAGTACTACTGAAAATAGATTCCAATGACAGGGTAAAACCGGTATTTGAAGTTTTATTTCTGCGCTGCCTGGCGTTGTCCAGCCTTCCCTAGTCTGTAGAAAAGAAAATCTGTGGTTTTCTGGTTCAACGGCAAGTTTAAACTGGCGGTGAAGTCGAGTTTATCAGCTTTTATTTCCAGCAAAAGATGCCGCCTATCAATATTTTCACTCAAGGAATAGAAAACTTGCTAAAATCTTTAAGTTCAAATAAATCCCCAGGTCCTGAAGAAATTCCTGCCCGCGTGTATAGAGAATTAGCTTGTGAAATAGCACCCTACTTGCAGAATATATTTAGTAAATCCATCAACGAACACAAAGTACCCATGGACTGGAAAATTGCAAATGTCACTCCCATATTCAAAAGCGGTGATAAGGAACAGCCATCGAACTAATGACCGATATCTCTCACATCTATCTCTTGCAAATTCCTTGAACATATAATTGTAAGTTCAGTTATGAGACACCTCGATATAGAAAACTTGTTAACAAAAACACAACACGGATTCAGAAAGGGAAGATCTTGCGAAACTCAATTAGCACTTTTTGCTCACGATATTTTAGTCTCGGGTGAACATAGCGCTCCAGTTGATGCAATTTTTCTTGACTTTAAAAAGGCATTTGATAAAGTTTCCCACAGTAGCTACTCATGAAATTAAAATCCTACGGTTTAGACGACGACGTAGTTTCCTGGATTAGAGAATTCTTAAGTAATCGCGTGCAAAGGGTTGTATTAGATGGCGCTATCTCTAATGAAGTAAAAGTCACATCGGGTGTCCCACAGGGAAGTGTCATAGGCCCGCTTCTGTTCCTTTTGTACATAAACGACATCGGTGACAAAGTTGACAGTAAGCTTAGATTATTTGCTGACGACGCAGTGATGTATAGAGAAATTCGTAGCTTTAATGACAAGGAAGCGCTAACTAAGGACCTCGAGGCAATACAAGAGTGGTGCGATGGGTGGCAGCTAGAATTAAACCTGAAAAAATGCGTTGTTGTGAATTTTTGGAAACGGAAAAACGCTCCTTGTGACAGCTATTGCATAAACAACATAAAATTAGAGACCGTAGAATCCGTTAAGTACCTCGGAGTTAAACTACCTAATGATCTATCGTGGAGTAAACATATTCGAGAAATTACCGGTCAAGCTAATCGTAAATTGGGATTTGTTAAAAGAGTACTTGGCAAGTGCGACGATAAAGTTAGGGAAATCAGCTACTTCTCCCTCGTTAGACCCCACTTAGAATATGCCGCCAGTATTTGGGATCCTTATGAGATAGGCTTGAAAACTGAGTTAGAACGCGTGCAGCAAAGATCGGCAAGATATGTTAAAGGCCGTTATGATAATCTCGTTAGTGTTACTGACCTTTTGCAGCAACTGGGATGGGAAAAGCTTTCAGACCGTCGATTAAAATTTAGACTAAATCTATTATGTAAGTTCCAAACCGGTCTATTCTCTGACGACGTTGATAATATTTTACGAAATCCGACATACTACGGTAGATCAGATCATGAGAGTAAAATTAGGGAACTAGACTGCAGAACGGATAGATTTAAGATGTAATTTTTCCCACGAACGATATGGGACCATAATAGCTGCCATGAGACTTTTATCTAGGTTTGTCGTTAGGTAGTGTAGCTCTTAGTAGTGGTAGTACTCCTAATACTTGAATCCTTATCTGTTACCTAGTACATACTAACAGCACGCCTAGCATGTTTTCTACATGGGTCTTGAGTCCCTGTCCATCTGTGTAGTTGTAGAATGCATGTATATTGAGGTCACTCTCCATTTTGATGACATCTGTAGTGTAGTGTTGCATGCTTGTGAGGCTTCGCCTCATGACAAGCATTAGCGATTTATGCTAATGCATAATTAGTCGTAGTTACACTAACTTTAGGATATAGTGTAATTTATGTTGGTGATTACTCACCCCACACACCCCTGAGGTGGCTTGCAGGGTATTTTGTAGATGTAGATGTAAACGCGTTATAGCCGCATTGCCATCCTCGTGTATGTCCGTTGTGGGCATGTTGAAACCCTATTTCTGTGCTCAAAGAATCACGTTGTAAATGCGTTATAGCCGCGTTGCCATCCTCATGCCCGTTGTGGGCACGTTGTAATCCTATTTCTGGGCCCTCTCAAAAAAATAACATTTATATTTTGAAGTAGTAATGAGCGATATATCGCTAATTGTGATTGAATCATTGATACTGAAAAGTAGCATTCACAACCTGTGACTTAATATCCGAAATCACTGTGATTGTGAACACACTGCTACCAACTCCAATACTGCTACAATGCTACCCTACCACTGCGAATTATCTGTGATTGAACGTGATCGACGAAGCCACGGTAGCAGTTGGTAGCATAAGCGTGCGCTTCTCTTACTCCTCTGAGTGATCCGTGCGATTTGGCGGTGAGGTCTATTCCAAATGGAGAAAAGAAGAAAATTTAGGGAAATTTGGAACTTTTTCTCAGTGGTAAATGGAAAAATTGTGTCTTGTAACTTATGTAAACTTTCGAACAAGACGTCGACAACGAACTTGAATAAAAATATTATTTCAAAACATCCTACTGTGACCCTGCCGTATTCGTCAAGGCACATCCTGCCATGTTCGAATATTTATAACAATAAAAGCTTACAAGTGAGAATATTTGTGATAGCATTTTTTAAAACTATAGTCAAACGTTAATGCCGTCTGAAATTTGTACTGGCTTAGCTGACTTCTTTTAGTTTTTACATATGTACAAAAATGGTTAATATTTGCACAATTTGTAATTTAACTGAGGTACTTTTTTATAATTTCCGCATTAATGCTAGATCCAAGGTATTGAACGATTATCCCGCGTAGCACACGCGCTTAGGTGACGATAAGCTGAACGCAAATTTTTCTTAAATTAAAATTTGAAGTACATACCTATAGATGGAATAAATTAAAGCCTGAAAAGAAAACATGAATCAAAGAGAGGATTTTGCTTATTGTACATGTATATATAACGCCATCGCTATAGTGATATAGCATATCTATCCTAATCGTATTTATCGATTTTGCCAAAGGGAAAATGTTATTTTTGTAAATGTTATTTTTTAAGCCTATGTTATTAAATGCTATTCTTTAAGCAAGTATTTTATATTTTATTTAGTACAATTCTTTAAGCAAGTTTTTATGTTATTTAGTGAAATTCTTCAAGCAAGTTTATGCTATTTAATGCAATTATTTAAGAAAGCCTTTATGTTATTATTTAGTCCAATTATTGAAGAGTCTTTGTTTTTAGGAAAAAATAGTGTTTGTCGAGAAATATTCAAAAATATTTTCAAGATATAAATCCCTGTTAAATTCCAGTGCAATATCAAAAGTTAGACAAACGCATAAATACGTAATTTCTTTGGAAGATAAATTGACATCGAATGAAAAATATGACCAGGCAAATATTTTACGCGCATATTCTTTCGTTGGTTTTATGGACATTAATCTCAGAGGTTTATTTGTCAAAAAATCATCGTATGTACAAAAGCAAAAGTTCGCAATTGGACATTTTGAGCCTGTAATCGGGATCCGCAGCGCCACTATTATCAAACGGCGGCGTATTTTGATCTGTGATTCTTACCTGCGATCGCAATCACAGTTAAGATACTGACGAGTAGCAGTCACAGGTAAGGAATTGATTGGAATATCGCAGTTCCGCTCACCTCTATTTTGAAGAATATGAATGTTACTATTACGACGCCATGCATTAGTATCATCCTACCTTATATCTACCTAACGACATTGCACCTGTTTCGCAATTTTAGCTGCCCCAAAGTTTTACGCACATATACTCGCACCCATTCGTCAGGAACCTCATGTATGTGGCCACTTCCGTGGCTTAATGTGACTTCGAGAACTAATTTTTTAAAACTGCATTTCCATGATAGTCTGAGGAAATACCATTACATTATGATAACAGTTAGCAGGCATTAATTAATTTAAACCTATATTGCTACATAATATGCATATAAATCCAATATTACTGAGAATAAACAAGATTTTTTCCGTTTTCTACGTTAAGAACGTTTTCACTACAGACCTACAATACACATAGCCCCATTGACTTCACGTTGTAACAGCGTTGTTGAGAGTGGACGTATGCCCGTTGCAATGACAATCTCACAACATCTCTACAACGCGCTTTGCCGTGTTACGAATGCATATCCGGCTGCGCGAGAACGTGCGCTGCAACAACGTTTTCACTACAGACTTACAAAACGCATAGCCGCATTTGAATTGTGCTTTAACAGCGTTGTTGAATGCGGACGCAGGCCCGTTGCAAGATTGTACTTACAACATCTTTACAATGCGCATTGCCACGTTATGAATGCGATGCAAATACGTTGGAAATAAGTTATATAGAAAGTGTGTTGTGACAACGTTGTAAACTTGTTGGAGGTCTGTTACAGCACATTTACAACTTACAATGGAATTACAACGCGATATCTTGTGCGGCTGCTTCGTCAGGGATGGCGTCAGTTCAACAGAAATGGCGCTTGAGTCGGCTCGTATAGCTGTGAAAAGTGTTCATTCAAAATATATTCGTCAAATAATCTGTATGTTTTATAACTTAATATTGTTCTTTAATAGCTGAGGTTTTTCATTAGGAAAAGCATTATTTTTATTATAACGATGAAGTTCTAACGCATAGATCGCGTCAAAAATTAACGGCGAGTAGTTTGTGTGCTTTCTAAACTATTTAAAGTAAGTAGGTACTAAGCTATTTTATTTAAATTTATTTCTTAAAGTAATATAAGGAAGTAAGTATATAACGTTAAAATATTCAAGGATAATATTTACTGAACGTTGTATAGATGATTCAATGTGACCAACTTGAACCATTATGTATTGTTGTTTGAACGCTGAAAGACGACATTCCGTGAACGTTAAATGAATAGCCCATGGATATTTAACCAGTGAATGTTTATAAATAATACACTATCCCGCGCAACAATTTTAGTCCTTTTTGAGTCCCAAGGGACTAGTTTATTATCAGTCCCATTGCCAAGTTGCCATTGCCATTGCTGCTCTGAATGATCTACATGCGGGGACTAGCCGATTTTGAGGGTCAATATGTGTAATTTTAGACCCTACTGAGTACTAGTCCCACAGAACTCTGAATTAGTGATGGGCCATTTCGAAACGATTCGTTCGTTCCTTTGAAACGAATCCACTGATGGAACGAGAAGGAACGAATCCGGTTGTAGAAATATTCTCGTTCCAAAGGACCGAAAGGAACGAATGGACCGAAAGGATTCGAAGGACCGAAAGGAATCAAATAAAGGAAAGGATTCATAGGAACGAAGGGCCGAAAGGATTCGAAGGACTTAAAGGAATCAAATCAAGGAAAGGACTCATAGGAACGAAGGACCGAAAGGATTCGAAGGACCGAAAGGAATCAAATAAAGGAAAGGATTCATAGGAGCGTAGGGAATCAATTGAATGAAGGGAATGCAATGAGAACAAAAGTAATCAAAGGAAAGAGAGGACTCAACCAATTCGCAGAGATGGCAGGCGTACTTTGAAGACGAGGATGGAATGACGTATGTTAATATGCTATACATAGAACGGCAAAACATTATAAAATAAACGTTGGCTTACAGAATAAATATATCTGAGGTCCTCAAACACATTTAGTGAAGAATTTCCATTTTTTGCGGTTGTTTTACTATACCTCCTAAACTAGGATTCTGATCTGGAAACTATTTTCCCCAGACATTAAGATCTCATCGTTACCTACAGCTTGGTGCTTTTTGTTTTTTCTATCTCTTATAGTACTCTGGTAGCATGGTGCCAAAGTCGAATTTTGGTAAAACTGTCAAATGTTTCTTTCCTTCACGCCTTTACTGGTGGGGATACGATCTTTAAACAAGAAAGGCGCATGCACCTTGACATGTGTTTCACCAATAATAAGTAAAAACTATGATTATGTATCGTTAAACCGATTATAAAATTAAAAATGGCGGCTTTTTGGCATTTTTTATAACAAGATTTTCTTTTCTTGCTTCATATCTTTTGAACGGTAAGTCGGATCTGGAGTCTGACGACATATTATATTGGAATATTAACTATTCTACAAGATTTAACCAACCCTGTTATTTTGTTTTGCTTAATTTTCTCACCAGAGGTCCTCAAACACGAAATTTAGAAAACCTTTTCCCAGTTTTCCATTGTACCTTCCAAACTTGAAGTCGGATCTCAAATTTGTTGACGGTTTTTTTAGATGTCATCGAGGTTTACAACTGTATGCCAATTACTTTTTCTCTAACACTAATAGTTGGCTGGTAACATGGCGCAAAATTTGGAATTTTTGTGAAACTTGCTGTTTTTCGACTGTAGCTTCTAAACTAAAAGTCGGATCTTGAATCTGTTGGGCGGTTTTTTAGATTTCATTCAGGCCTACAACTTAATTCTATTAGTTGTTTTCCACTCCTTTTAGTTCTTTGGTATAAGCTCGTTTGAAAGCTTGTGGCCCCCAAAATGCGAGGAACGTTGACGAGTGGAGGGGAGGGTACGCTCGGGGGTGGAAACTTGGAGGGGAAGGCAAGCCTCTCCCTGCGGTCGGTTCCCTGGGGAGGGAGGGAAAAGGAAGGAAGGTCGGCAGGGTGTCCAACACCATTATAATTACACTTCAGTGTGACTCACGGAAGTAAAGGAATTTCACGAAACTTACTATCTGTTTACTTACAAATAGGCCAGGTCATTCTCGGTGGCCATAGTCCTCGTGTTGCATGACGAGCTGTAGCATGGTGTCTAAGTCGGCTTTTCGTGAAACTCGTTGTTTTTGACTGTAGCTTCTAAACTAGAAGTCGGATCTCAAATCTGTTGGGCGGTTTTTTTTAGATCTCATGCATGCCTACAATAGGGAACTTGCATATATATCAGATATAATCATGAGCCCCAAAACTCAATAGAAATATATGTTTGCGTTTCACGGTGAAGTTTTTTTTATTATTTTTTGACGTTGTTAGCGATATTTAATTCATTAAAGTTCAAGAAAATTTTCAAACACAAGTGAGAATCGAAAACGCCCGATGATTGGCTGGTGGCAAAGTGACGTAATTATTCAGTACGCGGAAGCAGCATGCCGCTGCAGGGCTAGTATTTGATCTTTATTTTCCTCCATTGAAAGCCATATATTGCGTAAAGATGACGGAATAAGTTTATTGTAAGGAACCTTTGATTATTCCACAAAAATTTTCATTTCGCTTGCCGACTGTAAAGGTTTCGACTTGTTAGTTAAGTCATTTTCAAGGGCTTGGTATTCAGTTACACAACATTTCTCAAATTTCATATTATTATCGATCATGTATAGATACTTGATTAAAGGGTCCACGTCCCAAATATTAAAATGTCCCCCCTTTGAGAAATGAAAGCGATGTCTAACCATTGACGATAGGTCGTAGTTATATATATGTAAGTTATAAATGTTGAATGCTGAGTGAAATATATATGGATACCTAATGGTGATCCCCCAACGCTTATCATTTTCAAGGCATTGACTTCATAAGTTGAAACATTGGTTGACTAGCGAAGTAAGAAATAATAATTAAAAATACAAATTAAGGCCTTGATAATGTCTTCGTAGGCCTACGGCATAATGGACAGGCAATGAAACGAAGTAGTATTGTAGACAAGACAAAATTTCCTTAATTTCATATTATTATCGATATACTGGAATAGTGTAACCTGCCCTTAATAAAATCTATCCTCTCTTTAACTGCGCGCATGGCAACGTCTAATCACTTTTAACCATATCGGTAGTATATAAATATTTATTCTTTTAAAATTGTGTGCAGACGGTGAAACCGTGATCCCTCCACGCTTTCCGTGATTCAACTGTTTTCCCATGATTCTTACCAGGATTTTTTACTTTCGTTCCCAGTTCAAAAAAACACGACGGTAACCACTATTCCCTGATCTTACGAGGGTAACTCAATGCTATCTGACTATCTACCATGGTAGGCGTTTCCATTACTAGCATTCGCGGGTAGGGAGTTACCGTCGTAGAAATGTCAGTAGTAGAAACGGGGCTGATTCTAGCAACCTTCCTGTCACTGATTCCCTCATGATTGCAAGGTATTTCAGTAAAACTGAAGACTTCGTCGGCGCCGAAAGTCGATGCCGAAAAATGGAAAGGTAATACATGAGTAACTGATGTGCTTCTGAAATGTTTTCTAGCTCATAATAATGTTTAATTTGCATATAATCAGCTCGTATTGACGAAAGCGTATATTTATGTGAGATGTGTATTATTTTGGCAGGTCCGGTAGAGAATCTTATGGTGACTCGGCAGTGGGTTATGTGCAGGTGACAAAGTGTGGAAATATTGCTTACATTTAAGTGATCTTTGCACACATAGCACACGGATTTATGGCTTATTTTTCCGTGACGCTCATCTCGACGAAGGGCATGCATAAGCTTCTCTACTTTTTTCCTCCTTCGGAACGCTGACGAAAATTTTGTCTGGGGTACAAATAAACGTGTTTTTGCACATCGGAACAATGCACCGCTTGTAATTTTTCCTTTTTTCAGTCATTTTCTCCTTTAAAACGCAACGTGGTTCTTCCAAACTTGGAGCTAGGAGGTTGTGGGGCTAGGATCTACGACTTCTACTGAATTGTGACGTCACGGCGTAAGATTAGTGGGGGCGGTATTTTTTAGCCCGCGAAACTCGGAAGATTTTTGGGAGTCATTTTCTAGTGTATAAACTGAATTTTGAGCGGAAAAAAATATATTGCGGTAACATGTATTTGCTGCAGAATATCACCATACTGTCTATTAAAAGTATGCAATTTCCCTATTCTATGCTATCCGTTTTTTTCATCCCTCGTAGTTCTCTGGGAACATGGTGCCAAAGTGGGCTAATACATGAAACTCTCTAATGTTTTTTCCCTCACGCCCTCACTAGTGTAGGTATGACCTTGAAAGTCGGCAGGGGTATGCGCCTTGACATGATCTTTACGGATAATTAGCAAAAACCCGAATTCTCTTGTAGTTCTATGGCAACATGGAGCCAAAGTGATATTTTCGAATGTTTCTTTCCCTCACGTCTCGTAGCTGCTAATCTATGAGTCTGATCTCGAATCTGTTGGGCGGCTTTTTTAGATCTCATCAAGTCCTAATATTTATGCCAATCCTTCCTCTCTTACACTATAGTTCGCTGGAAACATGGCGCCAAAGTCGTATTTTCCGGATTTTCGACTGTTGTTTCTAAACTAGAATTTGGATCACGAATCTGTTGGGCGGTTTTTTCTAGATCTCATTCAGGCCTGCAACTTTCTGCTATTCGTTTTCTTCATTTCTCGTAGTTCTCTGGCAACATGATGCCAACGTCGTCTTTTCATGAATCTTTCGAATGTATCTTTCCCTCACGCCTTCACTAGTGTAGATATTACCTCGAAACTCGACAGGCGCATGCGCCATTATATGAACTTTACGGATAAGTAGCAAAAACCCGTACTCCAACGTAGTTCTCTGGCAACATGGTACCAAAGTGAAAATCTCGCATGTTTCTTTCTCTCACGCCTCCACTGACTACTACGTTAGGGGCGCAACCCCCTAGCGAGCAAAGCTAGTCTCTCTATAACTATCCAACTCACGGGTATGTTTCTTACAATTCTGAAATGCGCATTCCTTGCACTTTTACTGGGTTACATTGTCATTTTCACCACTAACGGGAGTTTTTCACAAAAAAGATATTAGCTGGAGTGGCGGAAAGCCAGATTTACCTTCATGATCTTCGGTAGGTAGCGTGATTTTAGCCCATAATGGGATACTTTGTGGGCCGTAGTCGCCGTGGTTAAGTAAGTACCCAGCCGGCACAAGGGATATACTATCTGATCTAGGGTGGCTCTAAAGTGGCTCTAGGATATCTTAGAGCCAACCTAGAGCCAGCCTATCTCAACGCGAGCGATGTAAGAATACAAAACAACGTCTTTTATGTGAAATTGGAATGGTAAAAAAAAATTATTAACATGTATTTCCTATCTAAACCAATATTATAAATTATTCGCGGGGTTAATTGAAGAGATACGTGGAAAATAACAACGAACGATAACCGTTATTAACTTAGTCAAATTATGCGTAACGTGGTAAAAGGATGATCCACCTCTATCAGCTGTATAGCCTAGATCTGGAAACAACACAAATCCGTAAGCGGAATAATACTAATCAAAAAGTAAACTACAAAGTAATTTCGCATAGTAAAAATATTAATTAAAATTTAAAGGGCTTCATAGATGTACGAAGAAGCATGATCTAAAATGTAGTAAATGCCTCGTCGTGAACTGACTCTGCCGATTCTCGCGCTTCACGTCTTTCTTTTGTCAACTTTGTGAGCGCATGTGAGGAACATGGTGGATGTGTTTAGCTTCAATGCTGAACGTGCAATCTTTTATGAAGAATTTACCATATAATATTTGCTCAAGAACGTACCGTGATATAATCTTTTGTACCGTGTGTACGTATTTTGTGCTGCAGAACGAACCGTGTGCAAGTAATCTTTGCTGCAGAGCCTTGGTACCGTGTGTATACATCGTTGCAGCGGAATGCGTCGGAAAGGCAATAGAAACGTGTAACTGGTGACTTGACGGGTTCTGTATATCTGCCGTTTGAGATCAGGTAAGTAAATTGTTTTTAGAAGTAGGTAATTAGGTATATTAATTACTAAAATAACTTCTGATACTTCACATTAGTGAAAAGGGCTAGTCTTTATATTTGAAAATGTGCAGTTTGGAGGCCCGGGCGATTCCCGGGGCGCCGTGATTGCGAAAAAATATTTTTACTACGTTTAACTGGTGACTAGCCCGCTCTCTCGCCCGCGTGAAAATTTTGTCTTAAGCCGGCCCTACTCTTTCAACCTCTTTGCCATGTATTGATCAGCGAAATTGTTGATATTTCACTCGTTCCATGTTAAATTAACTGACCTGCTACCGTACCAACATAATCTTCAACACAATAAGCAGAGAAAAAGATGGGTAAATGTTCTCGAAGAGGCTTCCCCGACGAAATTTTTTTTTTCACCCCTTAGATTTTGCTAGTGTTGCACGAAATTTAACAAACTCAAATTGTTGAAATTGCAAAAATAGCCAGTGAAAGGATTTTTAGTGTACTTAAAGAAGTTATGCTTCTAGAAAATGTGCATCTTCGGAGGTGATGTGCGGCTGGTCGGCCATCTTGAATGTTGTTAAATAAATGTTCGCGAAGTGGCCTCGCCGACAGAAATATTTTTTTCATCCCTTAGATTTTGCTAGTGTTGCACGAAATTTAACAAACTCAAAGTGTTAAAATTGCAAAAATAGCCAGTGAAAGGATTTTTAGTGTACTTAAAGAAGTTATGCTTCTAGAAAATGTGCAACTTCGGAGGTGAAGTGCAGCTGGTCGGCCATCTTGAATGTTAACGTAGGTTTTGTGAAAAGGCAACAGAGGGCAATGACGCCGGAGTAGTTCGCTTATGGCATAGGAGTTCCGTGAGTTCACAACCGCGGCAGTTTTAAATATTAGGTGCCAGTAGGTGCGTCGCAATGATGAGCTAGCATAGCCTTCAACCTCCTTGTATATAGACTTGGGTGTTAACTGTAAATAGTTTGTGCAAACCAATATATTTCAGTAATGCCTGGTTGGCATTGTATAATAATATATTGTATAAAATGTATACGTATAGTAATCCTGTCTTATTCCACAGAAACAACAGAACATCAGCCTCCGCTCAACAGAACCACCAGTCTCAACAGGCAATCGACGGATGACTACAGGAGCAAAAAGCACCCAGCGAAAACGACACACCTCAAATCAGTGAAGTCCAGCACTCCTGCCAGCAACAAATATACCTGCATCCACACGGCGACTTGCGTGAGGTTTTGCCTGTTTTCATCAAGCCTCGGTTGATTGCGTCATTAAGCCATCCCGGATGAAAAGAGTTCCCGCAACATTATATTACTCTCAATATTCAATGTGCTACACGCCTATGTACAAAGTTAAAATATGTATGTATGTTAAATGACAAACCTTGATGAAGATTTTGTCCCATAACGGGCTATTGCTGTAAATATGTTGATATATAGTGAGAATAATTATGTTATTACTTGCATATGTGTAAATATGTGTCATGGCAGTAAACACCTTTTGACTTGACTTAGATGCAATTGCTCCTGCCTTTTCCTTCATCTATTGTTAATGCTATTTGTTGAGTGGTGAATTATTTTGCAGGAGTTTCAGCATCTGCAGACTGAATCTGGAACTCTGGTAGCCAAATCTGCTCGCGGTAAGATCGGTTCTCTGCGCGCTGTGTTTGGTATGGAGGTTATATTATCAGTTACTTATTTAAAAGGTGCCAGTGGTCCCGCCATTCGTCTACTAGTAGTTAGCAGAATTGCCGCTAGGTGGCGCTACTTGCCACGTAGTTCCCGTTAAGCTCGAGTGTGGCGCTGGAAGCGGTTAAATATGGCGGTTTACGTGGTTACTACCAAAGACCTTGAATATAGCTATATTCAAGGTCTATGGTTACTACCTTAGAGTATATAGTTCAACAGAGGTGGCGTGACGAATTTCAGGTGAAGCCACGGTGAAAGTTGTCCGCCATATTGAGTGACCGTAAGAACACTGATTTCCGTAAGAGATCGTGAGACGGGAAGACTATTCTGAAGACGAGTTCTCTACTCTTAGGGGTTCCATTGTCCTTTCCTTCTGTTGTTTTATATTTAGCAATAAAATTATCCCTCCCTCAAATACTGGCAGGTATAATTATTGACTCAAATGACAGTTGTGAATAATGCCAGCAGCAGGCCTACAAGAACTACGGTTATTGATTGGGGAATAAACTCAATACTAATTATTTGTTTTTCATCAGCATTGTCAATGAAACATTAGGGTCTAATGTTTTCACAAATTAGCTACTCCTATAAATCACCGAGAACTCAGAAATGAGACACATTCGAGGCTATTCAAGCCACCAACAATTTTGCTCTTAATTGTGAGGTCTTAAAGGGGTATAGTCTTTAATGGTGAATAATTTTGAATTTCAGTAATAGTTCAGTTTCAATTTGAGTAATCCACAGAGTTCCACGATCCATTTACATTCAGGTTCTCTCATTAAGAAGCCAATAAAATAATTAATTGCCTTAGCTAATGTTAATATAGATGAGGCTATTAAATGAAATATCTACATAGCTTTGAAACATAAATTTGACCTGCTTTGTAACAGGTATTCGAAGTGGATTTCAATCTCATATGTAAATCAATGTAGAACAGTTAATATTAAATCAATTATAGATGCATTTTATGGTGGGAAATATCGCAAAATTAAATTTCAATATAGATTACCATGATATTAATGATTCATCAAGTCATTGCAACTCATGCTTCCCATCTTTCATCAAGGCCGTTTTACACGATGAAAGATTTTGCACAAACGTATGTACGTGAGATTTTACGTTTAAGTCTCAACGAAATTAGAATAGGTTCTATTTCCCGTGCAGGCAGTGAGACATTCGCACAAGCGTTCATGCAATTTGCCGCTTTACACGATACATTTTGCCTCATGCAAGAGTTCACGGAAGAGTTTGTACAAACAAATGTACCGTGTAAAACGGCCTTCAGACTTTGAAAGCAAACTTTTAGCATACTTCCATGCACTCTGGGAGCTGATTGATAATAAAGGGATACTTTGTGACTTCCAAAATATTATAAAGGCACGACAAGTTTCGAATATACAGCCATTTTCAATGTATTTTTACCAAGCTAAAAGTCCATTGTATACTGAACCTTTGTTTTCAAATACAGAGCTCTTCAACGACAAACGGAATAGCCATTGGAATGGGAATTTATGCGTATAACGAGGCGTCAGTGACCCTATTATGATTTATAAATCATCACTCATTATCGTTTATTGCTTTTGTTTACTTTTTAGCTTTCCAAAACGACGAAAGTCTTATGTAAGTCTGCCTCTTTTGCCAATTAATAGCTAACTAATAAGCCGTACTTTACGCATTTTTCCCTAACGGCCAGTAAATTTTATATTCAAAACCATTTGCATTAATTATTATTTTATATATATTTCCTTAACTCTTCAGGTGTCTCATTATTTTTTATTTGGGAGACACTAAACACATACCATCAAGAGCAGACGACATGCTTTTTATTGCTCCTACCTGCCGGTTTCTTCATAAGATCCACTGGAGGAGTTGACAATATATTCTGTATTATCTGCCTAACCGATACTATCCCTAGTTCTCATAATTCAACATTTTATAAACAAAAAAGGTGTAAATATCTAAGTTTACGCCTATTTCGCTAATAGTATATCACGGTCACTCAATATGGCGGACGGTTACGCCCACCCGGCTTCACCTTCGCTTACGGCCGAGTATAGGCAGCGCCACCTCTGGTACCTTAATAACTCTATGGTTACTACATATATAGATTCCTTGGCGGTAGAGATAGGTTCCTCGCAAAATAGAGGAAATCTATCTAGATGATCCACGGATAGCCCACGTCGGCCATATGTATTGCATCGCTATGCCGAGAGATAGCCTATCCTTAACAGAGATAGCCTATCCTTGGATTCCAAGGATGCTATTCGTTTATTTGGGGATATGCCTTGACTTGTGCTGGCTGGGTATCATCTCTGCATTTCTTTTGAAAGTGTCATATTCGTATATTATTTAAATTATTTGAAGCAAGGAGTAATTGACGAGAGCAAATAGCACGAATCATATTGAATCATATCGTTGGCATGTTCCCTAATGCCCGAATTCCCTGGCGCAACTTGAAAAAGAGGGAATCTTTAAACTCGTTCCTTTTAGTGAGCGAGAACGAAAGGAACGAAACTGCCCATCACTCTTCTGAATGGTCCCGCAGCAGTCCAAAAAATAATAGCGGTACCAATCCCGTACAGGCCCAGTATTAATTTTGGGACTGGACTTTTGGGGGTTATCCGGGAATGTCGTCGTTCATTCATTGAGGCATTCAATGAACGGTAAAAAGACCCAATCGAACGACATTTTGAACGAATCTTAGAGCTGATGTCAGAGCCGTTGGCTCAGTTTTGTGTTCCGTTTCTTCTGCGTTTTGCGCACCGCTACGAGTTTCGCATTTGTTTTTATTGCAATTTGGCGGCAAAGTAAATGAACGAAAATGTAACACACAGAAGGCTGTGAGTTTTTACCTAGGATTATGAATTTTGTGTAATTTAGCATTCATTGTTGTGTGTTACATAGAAGATTTAAACAATATTTTATGTCATGAATGCATGGATTTAATTAATTAACGGCGGTTGAGGTTGTTAATTACGTTATCATTACTATCCAGTTCCGTAAAATATTTATTTTTGCACGTCCGTTTTACTAGTTTGAGGCAGAAAAATTCAGTTCTAATTAATCGTAGGCAACCGTTACGTGACATTGCGCGAAATCCTGTTGGACTATATGGAGAGGCATAGGTCGCTTGCTGTCGGCCTGTGTAAAGGCCCCGAAGGGGCCACCTCGAAAAGACAGATGTGGGAGCGCCTCTCTGCGTCCGTCAATGCCGTCGAAGGGGGCGAAGTGAAGACGGCGGACAAGTGGGAGAGAGTAAGTTGAAATAACAATTGCTATGAAGTGTCATTATATTCGTGATCATTAATTGTCAACTCCTTAACTATCAAAAAATTGCCTTTTCTATGTCTGCAAATCGATTTTTCCAATTATGAGATGTGTATACGTACGGATCTTTCTCATTTGTAAAGGCAGACTTCCTATGTATTTGTTTGACAAGTACAAGTAATTGATACACAACTGGTTTTTCAGTCATGGCGGGACTGGCGGTGTGACGCCAAAAAGCGGGCACCATCTCTTAATTGTCTCAACTTATTTCTCCTCATGGCATTTTCTCAATCTTTCATCCTCCTCATTCCTGCGCCGCCTCGCTATTCCCGATTCTAAAGCCCAGTGATCCATGTTTCTAAAATATTAACGGATGGAAGGTTATCCATGAAAAATGATTCGTACGAAACTCTTTTAATATATGCGTCCAACATGTGTGCAAGTCGAAAGTAACTTCGAATCACATGAGCGTCAACGGCATGCTGAGATATCTTTGAAACTCAACAGGGAAAGGAATTCCTTTTCAAGTAACTCAAACCCAAAGCATCCAAATAGTATTTACAAATGAAATCTCTGTTAGATGAGTGATATTCCGATTGCGTAGATCATACCCATTAGCATGGCAATAATAACCATTTCTACGAAGAAGACTGATTTTCCACTAGGTATACAACTACGAAAACATTAAAAAGATTAAATACGAGGATTTCTATAAGTATACACGCCGGGAATGTCATTAATCAACCTCGAGTTATGAAAATATGTTGGAAGTAAACAAACTTGACTCGTATATACCGCCAAAACACTCAACAAAACACTAACGGAAAGCGCTTGAAATGCTTGGCTGCGGAGGCGGGGCGTGGGGATTTCCCATGATGCTCTTTGATTTCCGACGCGACGCTAGCGCTGTCCACCGAAAAATTACGGTCGACACGGAAGCTTCGGTTTTGAGTCGGTCCGTGAACGAATAACTGCCAAATGAGCCGTGGGCGCCATCTTTGACGGAAATTGATGACGTATTTCAGAAAATACGGAAATTGATGACGAAATGTCACCGTTAACAACATTCCCGGATAACCCCCCAGGACCAGTACCTAACAACTACCTAACCGACCGTATAGTTTACTCTATGCTTTATGCCTACCTATGTCATGTCTAAATCGCAACTGAAAGCGACACCTCAAGAAAGTCGCATATAAATGGTAATTCCCGTGCGTAGAAGTGACTGCAAGAACTAATTTTTAAATGTCAATGCCGTGACATTTTGAAGAAATACCAACTAATCTCGATAACACATATCAGGTATTAATTCATTGAAACCTATGTTGCCACATAGGACAAATATAAGGTCAATATATTAATGAGAATAAACAAGTTTTTTTCCAATTACAACACGTTTGTTTACATTTCAATGAAGACGTAACTTACTTAAAAATTTCCACTCTGGCCATTATCGCATTTTTTAGGTTACCAGAAGTTATTTTATATAATTATTTCGAATAAACTAATCAGAATTATTAATCAAATGTCCCTTTTATTTTCCAATCTTTACATTTGAATGGATATTGCGATGGAATAAAAAATAAACAGAAATATCAAAAATGGGAAAACGCACGGTGACAAAGCTATAGGAGACAGGAAAGACATGAGATAGAAATGGTTCCATTAAAAATATCTATTTAACGTTAATTGGACGTTCAAAAACTAACTATAACCAAATCTGAACATTCTGAGCCTTTTATGAATATTCAAACAGTATTATATGCTGTGAGGGACGTTGGCACAGTCGAAGCGATGCTTGTGTTAAAATCTTTAGAAGAATTGACAACTGGACATGTCAGTCACAGGAAGACTAGTCTCGGCCAGCAAAATACGTGTTTTACGAGCTGACTGCGACATTGTGTAATATTTCTTTGTAAAAAGAATTTAACGCCAAAGTAAGGGATGACGCTTCAGGACTTCTTCGTAAACTTTTCATTTTTGAAACAATAGTTACGGCTATGACGTTTGTACAAATTTTTAAGGTCACAACACCATCTTCAAACTAAGAACCTGGACTACGCTCAGGCTTGTATGTTAGTAGACACTGCTGTCTCAAGACTGCTGCTGCTGTCCGAAAGAGATTTGACGAAACATTGGCTGCAGCCAAATAATTTGTTTTAATATTTGCAGAAAAGATTGAATCATCTTCAGAAAGAGATACACTTGAAGATATGGCATTTGAAACTGATTTCCACGCAAAACGTTTAAGGAAAGTCAAGAAGATGGCAGGAGAAGAGTGTGATGATGAAAAAATTCGATTTTCCCCTGAATATTCCTTTAGAGTAAATGTATTTAACTGCATAGTAGATACAGTCACTCAAACAATGGAAACCCGATTTGTGAAACAAAAAAATCTGTACATGGACGTGGCTTTGCTCGACCCCAAAAGAGAAACTGACATCAAAGAGAAACTTCCAGCAAATGCATTGGACAAAATTTGTAAGTTGAGTGATTCACTTGACAAATACAAACTAAGGGAAGAAAGAATGTTCTTCATAAATTTTTGGCCCAGTATAAGTAGGAAGACATTAAAGCAAGACTGAACCACTGATTCGTTTGAAAGTTCTGAAACCTATGGATACGAAAAGGATTTTTCTTGCCAACATTTTTCCTTATTAGCATTCTAGATTTTTAAGTCGTTAGTGAGCCATCAAATGCCTTCAAAACGTATTTTGATGAACCTAAATTTGAAAAAGTTTCCCGGGCCAAAGGTATTCCTTATCCCCTTGTGGTATCCCTCCCAAAATCATTTTCCTGGGCACGCCCCTGGCTGGCGCCCTCATCACTCACTGTCCCCCGCCCTCTCAGGGTACCCAGCACGGGCCTGTGCACAGCGTTATTTATAGATGTATGAAAGGGTCCTCTCAGGGTAATTAGTGTTTTGACAATTAAAATAGTTATCTACCTACCAGACTGAATTATTATTAATTTCTGAATCTATAGGGTAATCTTGTTTATTAGGCTAAATTTCACGATACTAGTGCATTAGGAGTTCATAATGAAGCGAATCAGTGATTCATGGGGAATTTTGAATTTAATTAATTTATTTCATTGTTGAAATAGCGACAAAGCAGTATAAATAGACGGATAGCCGTTCAGTCCGTTTTTGAGCCAGCACAGTGTGAGCGTAGGTTTTTATATGCATTATGACCGTACTTCATGTACTGGCTGAGTGAAAGTCAGATCAATCCAGGCTAATAATATTTCTAGAATCCTTAAAAGTGAGTATAAATATGGGTATTTCCTCAAGTATTATGAGTCATTATTTCAGGTTCATTCTTCACCAACGGGAAAGGTTATCGAAATCTTCTTGCAGTGAATCACACAGAACATTTTCACAAAACCAACAAAGTTAAGGTAATTTGAATGAGAGAGCATGGTTTTAACCTAAATTATAATTAGTTAAAACATTAATAGCTAACCAAATGTATGTCTTCCATTAAAAAAAACTTGAGTGCCAATGGCCAGATAGAATACAGTGCCTCCCCGATTTCCTCTCCCTCATTATAAAAATATCAGCCATCATCTCCGTCATTGCCCTCAAAATTGCGAGCAACGCAACCTGATCCTTGGCATGAAAAACATTTATGTTTGGAAACGAGAATTCTTCATAAAACACAATCTAATGTAAATACATGACGATATTTTCTTTGTGAATAACATAAACGGCGGCCGTGACACTCCACCTCCAACGCTCCAAAACATGAAACCTCCCGTAGTAGTCGTAGCGTAAGTGGACTGCTCTTTCGAAGCGTTTGTAGCGTCCCGTAGCGTCAAATGGACTGCGCACTGAATCTCTCTATGGGCCACGTTTAGCCCGGGCAGTTCAAATGCACTCGACTTCTAAATGTGTGCCATATCCCGAGTTCTCACCTCGATGATGCCATCGGATTCGGGGAGGTCGTCTATTACGGTGAGTGCAAAACGATAGTCTGTAAGAGGGAGGATGTTTGGGGATGAGATCAAGTAAGGGTAGATTTCGTGGAGTGGCGGTGGTTGTTTGTAGGGATAGGAGTAGTGCGTACTCCCCTATGTAGTAGGGAAAGAATTTACACGAAAGACGGTAAACGATGTGTGTGGGGGTGCAGATGGCCGTTGAGAAGGATCTGTTGGGATAGGAAGTGGCTCATGGGCGGAGGAAGAAGCAGCATTTGCTCCATGAGCGGTGGCGGTTTGAGGAGAATGGCGGTAGGGGAGTGGCAGGTTGAAAGGAGGGTCTCGCGGTTATTCGGATATCACGCAAGATTGAGACTCGCGAAAGAAACTGTGGGACATAATGGTGAGGTGGGAGGTGCATGTATTGTTTTTTATGATGGGGTATATAACGCGAAAGAATATTTTTGGTTTTATGGGTGCGTATTTTATTTTTTATTGTCGCCTTATCAAATAATACCTTTTGGTATTTCACTGTTAGTGCGATATCTGTTGAATATGCCATTTAAGGTATTCTGAAAATAAATACTCAGGTATCACACAACTTATCAACATTATTTGGATAAGATTGGGATGTTTAAGGCTTGTTCATCTCCCTATAATTAGCAACAAATAATGCGAATCTTTCGTATCGAAGTAGAATACACACGTGTGTATAAATATATACTGGCCGTAAGAAACCCGCTAAATGATTATTACAGCTGATGCGTCACTTACCAGCCGCTACAGTGCCTGGGAATGTAGCGTAGTCTATGGTCATGTTGACAGTCACCTGTCGGACAGACACCTCCCCAGTTGTCGCCGGGGTGTCTCCGTTAGCCGCCCTCCTGGTTCTGCTGTGCTCCCCTTTCGGACTCATCTGCATCTTAAGCTCTCTAAAGTTGCGATTGTTATCGTACCACGTGAGGGCCATCCACTGCGGTTCCTCGCAGGAACCTGTGAGGTTTGCGCCCGGTGGCACATTCAGGTATGCAGTCAGAGTCTGTAACGGAATAAAGGTAGTTATCACAGATGTGACCTATCGAACAGTAGGCTGCTAGAATTCTATCGTCCCATGTACCATTCATGACTACATAGCGATAGCATAGTGACATAGCGAAACCCAAAACCATGAAAAATCTCTTTGTTTTATGTCACTCTCCTAATTCCTTTTCAACATTTCCTCACTTACACATGGCTGGAGTTCTAATTCCTTCTGCTACACTGCCTGTGATGGTGTAGCTATTGAGTTACGGTCCGTCGTGAGTAATTTGCCGACCCGACCTTTGACTTCGCGGTGCAGGTCTACAGGAGCGAATGGATATTTGAAGATGTATGCATTCCCTACTCTTCTGTACAGTGGTGGATAAAACGAACGGAAAATGTTTTGACGTCCGTATGCGTCGTCTGCGAGAACTAAGAGAAGCACCTCGTTGAAGTACGCAGTAAGCTGCGACAACTTGGCAAGATTGAGAAAACCTGATACTTCGGGGCATATTCAAGAATCTTGTCAGTAGAAACAGGTTATGACAATCGCTAAAACAAGATCATATATTAGGGTCCAGACAGACAGTACTTCAGCTTTCTTCACCCCGCAGCCAAACAGGATTCTGTAAGAAAAGGAAGTCAGAACGCGTGCAGAGAAGATCGGCAAGATACCCGTTATGACAATCTATAAAGATAAATAAGAAGGCCGTTATGATAATCTGGCTAGTGTTCTGACCTTTTGCAGCAACTGGGATGGGAATCGCTTTCAGACCGTCAATTAAAATTTAGACTATCTGTTATGTAAGTTCCATACCAATTTATTTTCTGACGACGTTAATAACATTTTACGACATCCGACATACTGTGGTAGATCATATCATGAGAATAAAATTAGAGAACTAGACTGCAGAACGGACAGATTTAAAATGTCATTTTTCCCGCGATTGATAATTGACCATAACAGCTGCTAATGAGACTTTTAACTAGGTTGGCCAATAGGTAGTGTAGCTAGTTATTTGATTTACTCCCTAATACTTGTATGCTTGTGTTCTACCTAATACTAACAACACGCGCCGTGCATGTTTTCAGTACAACTCTTGTATCTCTGTCTATTTATGTAGTTGCAAAATACATTAATACTAATGGTTCCTCTAACATTGGTAGCATACCTATAGTGTAGTGCCTGCTTGTGAGACTTCACCTCCTGAAAAGATATAGCGATTTATACAAATCCATCAATAGTCGTGGTTACACTAACTTTAATAGTGTATATTGTAGTGCTTGTTGGTGACTACTCACCCCCTGTCACAAACCCTTAAGGTGCCTTACAGGGTATTTTGTAGATGTAGATGAATTATTTATATTCATGATGTGCATGAGTGATTTGACTCGTTTAAAATATTTTCCCAGAAAAAAATCACTGAAATTACGAGAATAGGATTTATACTCGGACAAAAATTCGTAGCTCCCAAGCGACTGATCTACTTCACATTTAGAGAAGTGAATTCCCAGTGCGAAGAACGTATTGTGGGATGGATCCCATTTGAAGTACACCCGTAATTAATATCGCGAAAATTAGCGACAAATGTATTGGTCTGATTCGTTACGGAAGATTAATAATGAAGATAAATCTATCTTGCGACTTGGGACGAGTCAAAACATTGGAAACTTGCGTCATATTATTCTCGCCCAGATAGTCGCTTAGTGCTCATTCCTTGCAAACTGTAAAGCAAATGAAAATATAACGATAGGTCTACGTCGGGAACACGAGCGTGGGTTCAACTCGAAAAAGTCTGCTTTAGCGATATGAACTATGAGGATGATGAACGACTCGTTCATCGAAACATCGGCAGAAATGGAGAGTTTGACCCGGTCGGAAACCCGAAGAACCACCAATATTTAGCAGTGCGTTTGCGGGCGCGTCGAATATACAAATTTCCCGCAACTGTCTCAACTGTTTAGCTGAACTGAGATTTTTTACCATGTCATTTATGTCATGGTAAGTGAGTATGTCATAAATATGTCATAGTAAGGCTTTTCGAAGAGTGCTGGTTGGCATCTGAAATGTTACTTGGATTATCATTGTTTGTTATACCATATAAGTTTTTGGACTTAAGAAGATAGTTCTAGGAGAGATAGCCTCGCGCGAGTACAGTGACAATCCTAGGCCATCTTCTCATCGTAATTACATCGAACGCGGTGATATTGATCTTAGTCGTATAAACAGTCATGAAGTCATAACCTCATTGGCATTATAATGAGACCCAAATCAACACGCGATGTAATGGAATATGTGCTGCAAATTAAATAAAGTATAAGCGGTACAATCGATCCAATAAATGAAATGCATTGAATTTTCGTGCGGATTGTAATATGCTTGAATGTCATATAAAAATTTAAGCTCTTTAGTTACTTTCAACATTTCATCAACCTAGAATGGAAATAATAGCAGATATTCTCAAGGGAATAATAACAATAGTTATACCCTTCTCATAACATTGAAATAAACTAACTCTTTAAAAAGCATGTTTACGAAATAGCCTTAGAAAGCGCGGAAATGATAAAAAAAGGTTCAAGATCACCCATAATGGTAAAATTAATCAAATCATAGCGAAGATTTGCATCAGATTAAACAATTATGCAAATAAATTAGATATATTGAGGGAACGAAAATAGAAAACCAATAATTAAATTCGGAGACCAGCTAATAATATTATTAATAAACTCATATAAAAATTAAAAGATGAAAATCATCAGGCAAATGTTAAAATAAAAATTTTGAGCTCTTTAGAAAAAACTATTTCCGTCAAACATAAAACTAATGTATCGAAATAAAATACTTATAAATATCATCCTTAAAATATCAGGATATAATATATCAAAAAAGAAAAAAAATTCAAATCAACAAAAAAGACATTTATGTACGTATAAATAAAAAAACATATATGATGAATGTAACTTACCACGCCTTTAGATCCAACATAATCTACTGCAAATTGAGCGGTAAACCTAACTAAAATGCATTTGGTCCCGTTTGACGACAAGTCATAATTTAGTTCTGGGGGAGGCGGTGGGATGGTAGGAGGGGCAAAAGTCCCCGTTGGGATAGGATAAGGAGTTGTTTGCATGGTTGATAGCTCTGAGCTGGTTTTGATAGGTGATGTGGTTGATTGTAATGTGGAAGGGGTGGTAACTGCGTGCGTTGATTCTGTTAATGGAAGTGTTTCCTCTGTGGCTTCTGTGGAGGAATGCTGCTTTGAAGTTGTCGATGACTCCGTGGAACTCTCTTCGGGTGAAGTGGTAAACTCTACTGTAGATGTCATAGTTTCGGGTGTAGTAAATTGCGTATTTTGAGTAGATGGCGAAGATTTTTCTGTGGTGGTTTCAAGTGTTCGGGTGGTCGGTGACTCCGTGGTGGTCTCCTCGGATGATGTGGTTGGCTCTGATGTAGAGCTCATAGTCTGGGATGTATTTTCGTCCGTATTTTCGGTCGATGGAGAAGATTCCTTGGTGGCGGTGGTTTCCAATATTGCAGTGGTAGGAGACTCCGTGGTGGTTTCCTCGGGTGATGTGCTTGACTCAAATGTAGATGGCGTAGTCTCGGATGTAGTTTCCTCCGTATTTTCACTTGATGGAGAAGATTCTGTTTTGGTGGTGGTTTCAAGTGTTTTAGTGGTAGGTGAATCCGTGGTAGTCCCCTCGTGTGATGTGGTTGTCTCTAAGGTAGAGGGTGTAGTCTGGAGTGTAGTTTCGTCCGTATTTTCAGTTGATGGAGAAGATTCTGTTGAAGTGGTGGTTTCCAGTGTTGTAGTGGTAGGTGACTGCGTGGTGGTCTCCTCGGGTGATGTGGTTGACTCTAATGTAGATGGCGTAGTCTCGGGTGTAGTTTCGTCCGTCTTTTCAGTTGATGGAGAAGATTCTGTTGTGGTGGTGGTTTCCAGTGTTGTAGTGGTGGGGGACCCCGTGGTGGTCTCTTTGGGTGATGTGGTTGACTCTAATGAAGAGGGCGTAGTCTGGAGTGTAGTTACATCCGTATTTTCAGTTGATGGAGAAGATTCTGTTGTGGTGGTTTCCAGTGTTGTAGTGGTAGGTGACTCTGTGGTGGTCTCCTCGGATGATGTGGTTGACTCTAATGTAGAGGGTGTAGTCTGGGGTGTAGTTTTGTCCGTATTTTCAGTCGATTGAGAAGATTCTGTTGTGGTGGTTACCACTGTTGTAGTGGTACTTGACTCCGTGGTCGTCTCCTCGGGTGATGTGGTTGACTCTAATGTAGATGGCGTAGTCTCGGGTGTAGTTTTCTCCGTATTTTCAGTCGATTGAGAAGATTCTGTTGTGGTGGTTTCCACTGTTGTAGTGGAACGTGACTCCGTGGTGGTCTCCTCTGGTGATGTGGTTGACTCTAATGTAGAGGGTGTAGTCAGGGGTGTAGTTTCGTCCATATTTTCAGTCGATGGAGAAGATTCTGGTGTGGTGGTTTCCAGTGTTGTAGTGGTAGGTGACTCCGTGGTGGTCTCCTCGGGTGTAGCGGTTGACTCTAATGTTGAGGGGGTAGTCTGGGGTGTAGTTTCGTCCGTATTTTCAGTTGATGGAGAAGAATCTGTTGTGGTGGTGGTTTCCAGTATTGTAATGGTAGGTGAATCCGTGGTAGTCCCCTCGTGTGATGTGGTTGTCTCTAAGGTAGAGGGTGTAGTCTGGAGTGTAGTTTCGTCCGTATTTTCAGTTGATGGAGAAGATTCTGTTGAAGTAGTGGTTTCCAGTGTTGTAGTGGTAGGTGACTCCGTGGTGGTCTCCTCGTCTGATGTGGTTGACTCTAATGTCGAGGGCGTAGTCTGGGGTGTAGTTTCGTCCGTAATATCAGGTGATGGAGAAGATTCTGTTGTGGTGGAGGTTTCTAGTGTTGTAGTGGTAGGTGACTCCGTGGTGGTCTCTTCGGGTGATGTGGTTGACTCTAATGTAGATGGCGTAGTCTCGGGTGTAGTTTCGTCCGTCTTTTCAGTTGATGGAGAAGATTCTTTTGTGGTGGTGGTTTCCAGTGTTGTAGTGGTAGGTGACTCCGTGGTGGTCTCCTCGGGTGATGTGGTTGACTCTAATGAAGACGGCGTAGTCTGGAGTGTAGTTTCGTCCGAATTTTCAGTAGATGGATAAGATTCTGTTGTGGTGGTTTCCAGTGTTGTAATGGTAGGTGACTCCGTGGTGGTCTCCTCGGATGATGTGTTTGACTCTAATGTAGAGGGTGTACTCTGGGGTGTAGTTTTGTCCGTATTTTCAGTCGATTGAGAAGATTCTGTTGTGGTGGTTTCCACTGTTGTAGTGAAACGTGACTCCGTGGTGGTCTCCTCGGGTGATGTGGTTGACTCTAATGTAGATGGCGTAGTCTCGGGTGTAGTTTCCTCCGTATTTTCACTTGATGGAGAAGATTCTGTTGTGGTGGTTTCCAGTGTTGTAGTGGTAGGTGACTCCGTGGTGGTCTCCTCGGATGATGTGGTTGACTCTAATGTTGAGGGCGTAGTCTGGGGTGTAGTTTCGTCCGTAATATCAATTGATGGAGAAGATTCTGTTGTGGTGGTGGTTTCCAGTGTTGTAGTGGTAGGTGACTCCGTGGTGGTCTCCTCGGGTGATGTGGTTGACTCTAATGTAGATGGCGTAGTCTCGGGTGTAGTTTCGTCCGTCTTTTCAGTTGATGGAGAAGATTCTGTTGTGGTGGTGGTTTCCAGTGTTGTAGTGGTGGGGGACCTCGTGGTGGTCTCTTTGGGTGACGTGGTTGACTCTAATGAAGAGGGCGTAGTCTGGAGTGTAGTTTCGTCCGTATTTTCAGTTGATGGAGAAGATTCTGTTGTGGTGGTTTCCAGTCGTGTAGTGGTAGGTGACTCTGTGGTGGTCTCCTCGGATGATGTGGTTGACTCTAATGTAGAGGGTGTAGTCTGGGGTGTAATTTTGTCCGTATTTTCAGTCGATTGAGAAGATTCTGTTGTGGTGGTTTCCACTGTTGTAGTGGTACTTGACTCCGTGGTCGTGTCCTCGGGTGATGTGGTTGACTCTAATGTAGATGGCGTAGTCTCGGGTGTAGTTTCCTCCGTATTTTCAGTCGATTGAGAAGATTCTGTTGTGGTGGTTTCCAGTGTTGTAGTGGTAGGTGACTCCGTGGTGGTCTCCTCGGGTGTAGCGGTTGACTCTAATGTTGAGGGCTTAGTCTGGGGTGTAGTTTCGTCCGTATTTTCAGTTGATGGAGAAGAATCTGTTGTGGTGGTGGTTTCCAGTGTTGTAATGGTAGGTGAATCCGTGGTAGTCCCCTCGTGTGATGTGGTTGTCTCTAAGGTAGAGGGTGTAGTCTGGAGTGTAGTTTCGTCCGTATTTTCAGTTGATGGAGAAGATTCTGTTGAAGTAGTGGTTTCCAGTGTTGTAGTGGTAGGTGACTCCGTGGTGGTCTCCTCGTCTGATGCGGTTGACTCTAATGTTGAGGGCGTAGTCTGGGGTGTAGTTTCGTCCGTAATATCAGTTGATGGAGAAGATTCTGTTGTGGTGGAGGTTTCTAGTGTTTTAGTGGTAGGTGACTCCGTGGTGGTCTCTTCGGGTGATGTGGTTGACTCTAATGTAGATGGCGTAGTCTCGGGTGTAGTTTCGTCCGTCTTTTCAGTTGATGGAGAAGATTCTTTTGTGGTGGTGGTTTCCAGTGTTGTAGTGGTAGGTGACTCCGTGGTGGTCTCCTCGGGTGATGTGGTTGACTCTAATGAAGAGGGCGTAGTCTGGAGTGTAGTTTCGTCCGAATTTTCAGTAGATGGATAAGATTCTGTTGTGGTGGTTTCCAGTGTTGTAATGGTAGGTGACTCCGTGGTGGTCTCCTCGGATGATGTGGTTGACTCTAATGTAGAGGGTGTACTCTGGGGTGTAGTTTTGTCCGTATTTTCAGTCGATTGAGAAGATTCTGTTGTGGTGGTTTCCACTGTTGTAGTGAAACTTGACTCCGTGGTGGTCTCCTCGGGTGATGTGGTTGACTCTAATGTAGATGGCGTAGTCTCGGGTGTAGTTTCGTCCGTCTTTTCAGTTGATGGAGAAGATTCTGTTGTGGTGGTGGTTTCATGTGTTGTAGTGGTGGGGGACCCCGTGGTGGTCTCTTTGGGTGATGTGGTTGACTCTAATGAAGAGGGCGTAGTCTGGAGTGTAGTTTCGTCCGTATTTTCAGTTGATGGAGAAGATTCTGTTGTGGTGGTTTCCAGTGTTGTAGTGGTAGGTGACTCTGTGGTGGTCTCCTCGGATGATGTGGTTGACTCTAATGTAGAGGGTGTAGTCTGGGGTGTAGTTTTGTCCGTATTTTCAGTCGATTGAGAAGATTCTGTTGTGGTGGTTTCCACTGTTGTAGTGGTACTTGACTCCGTGGTCGTCTCCTCCGGTGATGTGGTTGACTCTAATGTAGATGGCGTAGTCTCGGGTGTAGTTTCCTCCGTATTTTCAGTCGATTGAGAAGATTCTGTTGTGGTGGTTTCCACTGTTGTAGTGGAACGTGACTCCGTGGTGGTCTCCTCGGGTGATGTGGTTGACTCTAATGTAGAGGGCGTAGCCTGGGGTGTAGTTTCGTCCGTATTTTCGGTCGATGGAGAAGATTCTGTTGTAGTGGTGGTTTCCAGTGTTGTAGTGGTAGGTGACTCCGTGTTGGTCTCCTGGGGTGATGTGGTTAACTCAACTGTAGATGTCATAATTTCGGTTGTAGTAAATTGCGTATTTTGAGTAGATGGCGAAGATTCTGTTGTGGTGGTTTCCACTGTTGTAGTGGTACTTGACTCCGTGGTCGTCTCCTCGGGTGATGTGGTTGACTCTAATGTAGATGGCGTAGTCTCGGGTGTAGTTTCCTCCGTATTTTCAGTCGATTGAGAAGATTCTGTTGTGGTGGTTTCCACTGTTGTACTGGAACGTGACTCCGTGGTGGTCTCCTCGGGTGATGTGGTTGACTCTAATGTAGAGGGCGTAGCCTGGGGTGTAGTTTCGTCCGTATTTTCGGTCGATGGAGAAGATTCTGTTGTAGTGGTGGTTTCAAGTGTTGTGGTGGTCGGTGACTCCGTGGTGGTCTCCTCGGATGATGTTGTTGACTCTGATGTAGAGCTCGTAGTCTGGGATGTATTTTCGTCCGTATTTTCGGTCGATGGAGAAGATTCCTTGGTGGCGGTGGTTTCCAATATTGTAGTGGTAGGTGACTCCGAGGAGGTTTCCTCGGGTGATGTAGTTGACTCTAATGTAGATGGCGTAGTCTCGGATGTAGTTTCCTCCGTATTTTCACTTGATGGAGAAGATTCTGTTGTGGTGGTGGTTTCCAGTGTTGTAGTGGTAGGTGATTTCGTTGTGGTCTCCTCAGGTAATTTGGTTGAGTCTAATGTAGAGGGCGTAGTTTGGGGTGTAGTTTCGACCGTATTTTCGGTCGATGGAGAAGATTCTGTTGTAGTGGTGGTTTCCAGTGTTGTAGTGGTAGGTGACTCCGTGGTGGTCTCCTCGGGTGATGTGTTTGACTCTAATGTAGATGGCGTAGTCTCGGGTGTTGTTTCTTCGGTATTTTCAGTTGATGAAGAAGATTCTTTTGTGGTGGTGGTATCCAGTGTTGTAGTGGTAGGTAACTCCGTGGTGGTCTTCTCGGGTGATGCGGTTGACTCTGAGGTAGAGGGTGTAGTCAGGGGTGTAGTTTCGTCCGTATTATCAGTCGATGGAGAAGATTCTGGTGTTGTGGTTTCCAGTGTTGTAGTGGTAGGTGACTCCGTGGTGGTCTCTTCGGGTGATGTGGTTGACTCTAATGTAGATGGCGTAGTCTCGGGTGTAGTTTTCTCCGTATTTTCAGTTGATGGAGAAGAATCTGTTGTGGTAGTGGTTTCCAGTGTTGTAATGGTAGGTGAATCCGTGGTAGTCCCCTCGTGTGATGTGGTTGTCTCTAAGGTAGAGGGTGTAGTCTGGAGTGTAGTTTCGTCCGTATTTTCAGTTGATGAAAAAGATTCTGTTGAAGTAGTGGTTTCCAGTCTAGTAGTGGTAGGTGACTCCGTAGTGGTCTCCTCGTCTGATGTGGTTGACTCTAATGTTGAGAGCGTAGTCTGGGGTGTAGTTACGTCCGTATTATCAGTTGATGGAGAAGATTCTGTTGTGGTGGAGGTTTCTAGTGTTGTAGTGGTAGGTGACTCCGTGGTGGTCTCCTCGGGTGATGTGGTTGACTCTAATGTAGATGGCGTAGTCTCGGGTGTAGTTTCGTCCGTCTTTTCAGTTGATGGAGAAGATTCTTTTGTTGTGGTGGTTTCCACTGTTGTAGTGGTACTTGACTCCGTGGTGGTCTCCACGGGTGATGAGGTTGACTCTAATGTAGAGGGCGTAGTCTGGGGTGTATTTTCGTCCGTATTTTCGGTCGATGGAGAAAATTCGGTTGTAGTGGATTCCAGTGTTGTAGTGGTAGGTGACTCCGTGGTGGTCTCCTCGGATGATGTGGTTGACTCTAATTTTGAGGGCGTAGTCTGGGGTGTAGTTTCGTCCGTAATATCAGTTGATGGAGAAGATTCTGTTGTGGTGGTGGTTTCCAGTGTTGTAGTGGTAGGTGACTCCGTGGTGGTCTCCTCGGGTGATGTGGTTGACTCTAATGTAGATGGCGTAGTCTCGGGTGTAGTTTTGTCCGTCTTTTCAGTTGATGGAGAAGATTCTTTTGTTGTGGTGGTTTCCACTGTTGTAGTGGTACTTGACTCCGTGGTGGTCTCCACGGGTGATGAGGTTGACTCTAATGTAGAGGGCGTAGTCTGGGGTGTAGTTTCGTCCGTATTTTCGGTCGATGAAGAAGATTCTGTTGCAGTGGTTTCCAGTGTTGTAGTGGTAGGTGACTCCGTGGTGGTCTCCTCGGATGATGTGGTTGACTCTAAAGTTGAGGGCGTAGTCTGGGGTGTAGTTTCGTCCGTAATATCAGTTGATGGAGAAGATTCTGTTGTGGTGGTGGTTTCCAGTGTTGTAGTGGTAGGTGACTCCGTGGTGGTCTCCTCGGGTGATGTGGTTGTCTCTAAGGTAGAGGGTGTAGTCTGGAGTGTAGTTTCGTACGTATTTTCAGTTGATGGAGAAGATTCTGTTGAAGTGGTGGTTTCCAGTGTTGTAGTGGTAGGTGACTCCGTGGTGGTCTCCTCGTCTGATGTGGTTGACTCTAATGTTAAGGGCGTAGTCTGGGGTGTAGTTTCGTCCGTAATATAAGTTGATGGAGAAGATTCTGTTGTGGTGGTGGTTTCCAGTGTTGTAGTGGTGGGGGACCCCGTGGTGGTCTCTTTGGGTGATGTGGTTGACTCTAATGAAGAGGGCGTAGTCTGGAGTGTAGTTACGTCCGTATTTTCAGTTGATGGAGAAGATTCTGTTGTGGTGGTTTCCAGTGTTGTAGTGGTAGGTGACTCTGTGGTGGTCTCCTCGGATGATGTGGTTGACTCTAATGTAGAGGGTGTAGTCTGGGGTGTAGTTTTGTCCGTATTTTCAGTCGATTGAGAAGATTCTGTTGTGGTGGTTACCACTGTTGTAGTGGTACTTGACTCCGTGGTCGTCTCCTCGGGTGATGTGGTTGACTCTAATGTAGATGGCGTAGTCTCGGGTGTAGTTTTCTCCGTATTTTCAGTCGATTGAGAAGATTCTGTTGTGGTGGTTTCCACTGTTGTAGTGGAACGTGACTCCGTGGTGGTCTCCTCTGGTGATGTGGTTGACTCTAATGTAGATGGTGTAGTCAGGGGTGTAGTTTCGTCCGTATTTTCAGTCGATGGAGAAGATTCTGGTGTGGTGGTTTCCAGTGTTGTAGTGGTAGGTGACTCCGTGGTGGTCTCCTCGGGTGTAGCGGTTGACTCTAATGTTGAGGGGGTAGTCTGGGGTGTAGTTTCGTCCGTATTTTCAGTTGATGGAGAAGAATCTGTTGTGGTGGTGGTTTCCAGTATTGTAATGGTAGGTGAATCCGTGGTAGTCCCCTCGTGTGATGTGGTTGTCTCTAAGGTAGAGGGTGTAGTCTGGAGTGTAGTTTCGTCCGTATTTTCAGTTGATGGAGAAGATTCTGTTGAAGTAGTGGTTTCCAGTGTTGTAGTGGTAGGTGACTCCGTGGTGGTCTCCTCGTCTGATGTGGTTGACTCTAATGTCGAGGGCGTAGTCTGGGGTGTAGTTTCGTCCGTAATATCAGGTGATGGAGAAGATTCTGTTGTGGTGGAGGTTTCTAGTGTTGTAGTGGTAGGTGACTCCGTGGTGGTCTCTTCGGGTGATGTGGTTGACTCTAATGTAGATGGCGTAGTCTCGGGTGTAGTTTCGTCCGTCTTTTCAGTTGATGGAGAAGATTCTTTTGTGGTGGTGGTTTCCAGTGTTGTAGTGGTAGGTGACTCCGTGGTGGTCTCCTCGGGTGATGTGGTTGACTCTAATGAAGAGGGCGTAGTCTGGAGTGTAGTTTCGTCCGAATTTTCAGTAGATGGATAAGATTCTGTTGTGGTGGTTTCCAGTGTTGTAATGGTAGGTGACTCCGTGGTGGTCTCCTCGGATGATGTGGTTGACTCTAATGTAGAGGGTGTACTCTGGGGTGTAGTTTTGTCCGTATTTTCAGTCGATTGAGAAGATTCTGTTGTGGTGGTTTCCACTGTTGTAGTGAAACGTGACTCCGTGGTGGTCTCCTCGGGTGATGTGGTTGACTCTAATGTAGATGGCGTAGTCTCGGGTGTAGTTTCCTCCGTATTTTCACTTGATGGAGAAGATTCTGTTGTGGTGGTTTCCAGTGTTGTAGTGGTAGGTGACTCCGTGGTGGTCTCCTCGGATGATGTGGTTGACTCTAATGTTGAGGGCGTAGTCTGGGGTGTAGTTTCGTCCGTAATATAGGTTGATGGAGAAGATTCTGTTGTGGTGGTGGTTTCCAGTGTTGTAGTGGTAGGTGACTCCGTGGTGGTCTCCTCGGGTGATGTGGTTGACTCTAATGTAGATGGCGTAGTCTCGGGTGTAGTTTCGTCCGTCTTTTCAGTTGATGGAGAAGATTCTGTTGTGGTGGTGGTTTCCAGTGTTGTTGTGGTGGGGGACCCCGTGGTGGTCTCTTTGGGTGACGTGGTTGACTCTAATGAAGAGGGCGTAGTCTGGAGTGTAGTTTCGTCCGTATTTTCAGTTGATGGAGAAGATTCTGTTGTGGTGGTTTCCAGTCGTGTAGTGGTAGGTGACTCTGTGGTGGTCTCCTCGGATGATGTGGTTGACTCTAATGTAGAGGGTGTAGTCTGGGGTGTAATTTTGTCCGTATTTTCAGTCGATTGAGAAGATTCTGTTGTGGTGGTTTCCACTGTTGTAGTGGTACTTGACTCCTTGGTCGTCTCCTCGGGTGATGTGGTTGACTCTAATGTAGATGGCGTAGTCTCGGGTGTAGTTTCCTCCGTATTTTCAGTCGATTGAAAAGATTCTGTTGTGGTGGTTTCCAGTGTTGTAGTGGTAGGTGACTCCGTGGTGGTCTCCTCGGGTGTAGCGGTTGACTCTAATGTTGAGGGCGTAGTCTGGGGTGTAGTTTCGTCCGTATTTTCAGTTGATGGAGAAGAATCTGTTGTGGTGGTGGTTTCCAGTGTTGTAATGGTAGGTGAATCCGTGGTAGTCCCCTCGTGTGATGTGGTTGTCTCTAAGGTAGAGGGTGTAGTCTGGAGTGTAGTTTCGTCCGTATTTTCAGTTGATGAAGAAGATTCTGTTGAAGTAGTGGTTTCCAGTGTTGTAGTGGTAGGTGACTCCGTGGTGGTCTCCTCGTCTGATGTGGTTGACTCTAATGTTGAGGGCGTAGTCTGGGGTGTAGTTTCGTCCGTAATATCAGTTGATGGAGAAGATTCTGTTCTGGTGGAGGTTTCTAGTTTTGTAGTGGTAGGTGACTCCGTGGTGGTCTCTTCGGGTGATGTGGTTGACTCTAATGTAGAGTGCGTAGTCTCGGGTGTAGTTTCGTCCGTCTTTTCAGTTGATGGAGAAGATTCTTTTGTGGTGGTGGTTTCCAGTGTTGTAGTGGTAGGTGACTCCGTGGTGGTCTCCTCGGGTGATGTGGTTGACTCTAATGAAGAGGGCGTACTCTGGAGTGTAGTTTCGTCCGAATTTTCAGTAGATGGATAAGATTCTGTTGTGGTGGTTTCCAGTGTTGTAATGGTAGGTGACTCCGTGGTGGTCTCCTCGGATGATGTGGTTGACTCTAATGTAGATGGCGTAGTCTCGGGTGTAGTTTCGTCCGTCTTTTCAGTTGATGGAGAAGATTCTGTTGTGGTGGTGGTTTCATGTGTTGTAGTGGTGGGGGACCCCGTGGTGGTCTCTTTGGGTGATGTGGTTGACTCTAATGAAGAGGGCGTAGTCTGGAGTGTAGTTTCGTCCGTATTTTCAGTTGATGGAGAAGATTCTGTTGTGGTGGTTTCCAGTGTTGTAGTGGTAGGTGACTCTGTGGTGGTCTCCTCGGATGATGTGGTTGACTCTAATATAGAGGGTGTAGTCTGGGGTGTAGTTTTGTCCGTATTTTCAGTCGATTGAGAAGATTCTGTTGTGGTGGTTTCCACTGTTGTAGTGGTACTTGACTCCGTGGTCGTCTCCTCGGGTGATGTGGTTGACTCTAATGTAGATGGCGTAGTCTGGTGTGTAGTTTCGCCCGTATATTCAGTCGATGGAGAATATTCTGTTGTGGTGGTGTTTTCCACTGTCGTAGTTGTAGGTGACTCCGTGGTCATCTCCTCGGTGGATGTGGTTAAAAATAATGTAGTGGGTGTAGACTGGGGTGTAGTTCCGTCCGTATTTTCAGTTGATGGGGAAGATTCTGTTGTGGTGCTGGTTTCCAGTGTTGTAGTAGTAGGTGGCTCAGTGGTGGTCTCCTCGGATGATGTGGTTGACTCTGATGTAGAGCTCGTAGTCTGAGGTGTATTTTCGTACGTATTTTTGGTCGATGGAGAAGATTCCTTGTAGGTGGTGGTTTCCAGTGTTGTAGTGGTAGATGACTCCATGGTGTTCTTCTCGGTTGATGTGGTTGACTCTAATGTAGAGGTTGTAGTCTGGGGTTTAATTCCGTCCGTATTTTCAGTTGATGGAGAAGATTCTGTTGTGGTGGTGGTTTCAAGTGTTGATGTTGTAGGTGGCTCAGTGGTGGTCTCTTCGAATGATGTGGTTGACTCTGATGTAGAGCGCGTAGTGTCGGGTGTATTTTCGTCTGTATTTTCGGTCGATGGAGAATATTCCTTGGTGGTGGTGGTTTCCAGTGTTGTAGTGGTAGGTGACTCCGTGGTGGTCTCCTCGTCTGATGTGGTTGACTCTAATGTCGAGGGCGTAGTCTGGGGTGTAGTTTCGTCCGTAATATCAGGTGATGGAGAAGATTCTGTTGTGGTGGAGGTTTCTAGTGTTGTAGTGGTAGGTGACTCCGTGGTGGTCTCTTCGGGTGATGTGGTTGACTCTAATGTAGATGGCGTAGTCTCGGGTGTAGTTTCGTCCGTCTTTTCAGTTGATGGAGAAGATTCTTTTGTGGTGGTGGTTTCCAGATTTGTAGTGGTAGGTGACTCTGTGGTGGTCTCCTCGGGTAATGTGGTTGTTTCTAATGTAGATGGCGTATACTTGGGTGTACTTTCTTCGTTCTTTTCAGTTGAGGGTGAAGATTCTATCGTAGTGGTGGTTTCCAGTGTTGTAGTGGTAGGTGATTCCGTGGTCGTCTCCTCGGATGATGTGGTTGACTCTAATGTAGAGGGCGTAGTCTGGGGTGTAGTTTCGTCGGTCTTTTCAGTTGGTGGTGAAGATTCTATTGTAGTGGTGGTTTCCAGTGTTGTAGTGGTAGGTGACTCCTTGGTGGTCTCCTCGGGTGATGTGGTTGACTCTAATGTAGAGGGCGTAGTCTGGGGTGTAGTTTCGTCCGTACTTTCAGTTGATGGAAAAGATTCTGTTGTGGTGTTGGTTTCCAGTTTTGTAGTGGTAGGTGACTCCGTGGTGGATTCGATAGGTGATGTGGTTAATTGTATAGTGGAAGGCGTGGTTTTGGCGTGCATAGTTACACTTAATGGAGATGTTTCCTTTTGCGTTTTTGTGGTCGTTTGCTGCGTTGAGGTGGTCAATGTTTTTTTTTTCTTCTTTTCTTGTGATGTGGGTAATGGTGATGTTGCTGGCGTAGTCTCTTCGGATGTGTGAGACGTAATTTTTGTAGAAGAGGAATATTTCGCATTTTTTTTTGTGGTTGATTGCTCTGTTGATACGGTCAGTGGCTCCGTGTTGGTCTTGGCGTGTGATGCGGCTTCTCCGATTTCGTTGTATGTTAAAGCATTTCTTTTAAGTCTTTTTCTATTCCATTGATGTTGGTTTATATTCTGTGGGCTATTTTTTTCCTTTGGGGTGTATTCTTTGTGAATATTCAAATTCCTAATGGCAAAATATTTTGACCACGTAGTTTTTTCTTTATTTTTCTCGAGATCTTCTGGTGGTGTAGCATTTGTAGAAGTATGTACAGAATCTTCGGCACGGTTTTTTTTGATTGGTTTTCCTATGGAGATTATAGATTCTTTATTAATTATAATGTATTTGGCGGTCTACGTCACTGCGTATTAACCAATTGGGTTATAGTTTTTTTTTATATATTTAAATATGAATGGATATTTTTTGTATGATAAATGGGTACTTATTAACACAATTTTTTAAAAACTTGTTTTATTTACACTTTTTTACGTATTCGTTGGATTTTTTTGATTTCTTTCTGTTTTATTTTATTTTACTTTAATTTTGATTATTTTTTACCTTGTAAATTTATGTATGCTATACTAGCTCTTAGTAGATGCACTGGAAAAGCAGTGTGAGAAATACGGAATGAAGATAAATAATAGGAAAACAAAAGTAATGAGATTCTCTAGGACAAAGAAAGCGAAGCTGGTGATAAGAGTAGGAAGTCACAAACTGGAGCAAGTAGAACAATTTAATTACTTGGGTAGTACGCTAGAAGAAAGAGGACATAGTAGCAAAGACATTAGTAGGAGAATAGTGCTAGCTAAGGAAGCGTTCAATAATAGAAGGGAGCTGATGACGGGGACCTTAAGTAAGGTTGTAAAAAAGAGGCTAGTGAAGAGCTTGATATGGAGTGTGGCGTTGTATGGGGCAGAAACGTGGACCTTGAGAAAGGAAGACGAACATAGGCTGAAGGCTTTTGAGATGTGGGTGTGGAGGAGGATGGAGAAGGTGCGTTGGACGGAAAGTAAGACAAATGAGGAAGTGCTTGACATAGTGGGCGAGGAGAGGAAACTTATAGATGAGATTAGGGGAAGACAGGGTAGGTGGCTGGAAGGGGTAATGAGGGACGGTGGTTTGCTGAAGGCCGTGATAGAGGGTAGGATGTTGGGCAAGCGGGGAAGGGGAAGGAAGAGAATCGGTTTTATGGACGGAATGATGAAAGGTAGGACTTACGCTGAGATGAAGAAAGAAATACTAGAGGTAGAAAGGGCACGGCACGTGTAAGAGTTCGTTGGATATTCTCTGACTTTCATCACAACCTACCTCTAACCAGTAGATCACTATAATGAATGAATGATACTAGCAGTTACTGATGTTAATCCCATGTGTTTTTTTATATCTACGTTCTCGAGTCTTTGTCCTACTTTTCTTCGAATTTAAATCAATTTAAATAAAAGAGTTTGTCATCAATTAATTTGTATTCACAATGGGTTGCACATTACGGCTGTCTTAATGTCTGCCTGTTTACTCCTCCAGTTCCTTGAAAATCACCATTTTCCCTTCGGCGATGGAGAAGGCCCTGACGGACCTCTCTCTTAATTTTTATTTTTAATAACTCGATAGGAGTGTAAATTTGAAAAGTTGTGATTTTCTTCCGGAAAATACGATTTGCTGAAAAAAGTTAAAATATGTTGCTATTTGTTAAAAATGATTGCAACTCGATTTTTAATATCCTTTGTTTATGGTATGATACAGTTGAACTTAGGCATGGTGATGAAGGAGCATCTAATACTTATAAATTGAAAATTTGGGCACGCTACAAATCATAGTTTCCGATTAATTGTTGTTATTATATCATCGCCAATGGTAGGTAATTTACACTTGCGATGCATGGTCTATGGTATCTTTTATATGCAAAATTAACCCCGCTTTCTCATCGCGCCATTGGTTTTTCGTTTAGTTTTTTAATAACGCAGATAATTGCTATTGTTTACATAATATGACGTTGTATTTAGGAATTCCTTTCTATCAGGCTGGGGAAGAAACTTATAAGGACTTTTTTTACGTAAAATTAACTCCCCTTCCAGATGGTGGTAATTGTTTATCGCTGGGGTAATTATTAAGCGAGATAATTGCTATTGCATTACGTCTGTAATGATAAAAAGGCAACATTTTATAGGATCTCCATATAATTTGCATCATTTAATGATCTAGGAAGTGGTGAGATGGGTGTTGAGATTGGGTGAGTCGACTTTCATTCATGTTGTGTTATATTTAAGGCTAGAATTGGTTAATTTGATCAATTTTCGAGGCTGGACTGCTTGGATGGGGTTGGGCGTGTCGATTTCAATTAGCATTGTGTTGTGATTTGGTCAATTACTCAGTTTTAAATGATTTTGTGATGTTGTTTACTATATTTAGACTGTGCCCGCTGTTCCATTTTGAACCTACTTCACCATTCATCTCTTTCCTCGAAAATACTATCCAGGCTTTTGACCAAAATTTTGAATCTCACTAGGACATACTAACACCTTTTCAGGGTTTGATACAAACCAGAATAGAAGAGAGTAGTTTTCAAGACACGTATATCATCAGTCAACTCGCGGAGTTTTATGAACTTCAAACTTCAGGGCTCCATGTTGAGATTATTCTGTGGAAGGAGATTTTGAAAGAAAAAGAGCCAAAAATGCACAAGAAGCTTTGCAGCATTGCAACATTGACCTCTTGCTTGTGGTTTTTTCCTTACTTTCAATTTTGGCAACAATTCCAGTACCAACTTGTTCACCTGAAATGTCATTTTCATCATTAAATTTGCTGAGGAACTATTTTAGGAACAGAACTTCCGAAGAGCGCCTAAATGGACTAGTTCTGGCTTATATTCATGAGAAAATCGCTGTTACTGAGGAAGAAATCCTTGACGAACTTTCTAAAATTCACGTAGACTTAACATTTCTTTTTAACTGTAGATAAACAGACTTTCCGTTTGAATAACTTATCTTTTTGTGCCTACCTAGAATCTGAGTATTTAAATGACGCCTAGTCTTTGGGCATGGTAAATTATACATGCATCATATAAGTTTTCTCAGTGTGATAGAATTTTATTCCTTGAAGGTATGTTTGAAGCTCGTTTGTCACGATTATTATGAATATTCTTAAAATTTAAAATAAAACACTTTTTTAAGAACTATACTTTGAGTTTTCTTAAATTTTTAAATAAATTACCACTTAAAAATAATAATTTATTTCGAAATGTCAAAAAATCAATATTTAAGGTATAAGAAGATTGATAATATTAACGTGATATAATGTCCGCTAAATACAAAATATATGTGCAAGGCACATATTAACCCTAGGTAGAGGTAGACCGCTTGTGCCTACCATCCAATCCAGGAGAACCCCCCCCAAAAGATATTCCTGGCTGCGCCCCTGAGTTACACTAATTTTAGGGTATAGTGTAATGCATGTTGGTGAATACTTTCCCCCTGCCACACACCCTTGAGGTGGCTTGCAGGATATTTTGTAGATGTAAAAGAAAATATATTCATAACAGTGAACACAAAAGTCTCTTATTGTAAATTCACGAACTTAAACACTTATTGGTGAACACGAAAGATTAAGTTTCCGTGAAGGCTTCCGCGGAGTCTTTGGCTTGGAGAGACATGGTTTTCGGGTCTTCCTCCGCGTCTATCCATTTTCTCCTGAACAGTATTTCGCCGGCGTTCCAGCTGGCTTCTTCAGGGGACCTGAAGAAGCCAGCTGGAACGCCGGCGAAATACTGTTCAGGAGAAAATGGATAGACGCGGAGGAAGACCCGAAAACCATGTCTCTCCACGAAAGATAAAATTGACATACCCAATGAGTCCGATATATATAAAATATTTCGAGTCTTTTGCGATATATCTTACATCGGGCAAACACGTAGGAATATTACAACTAGATTCAATGAACACATGGCTCATGATTGATATAACAGACCCGAAAAATCCGGCATCACACAACAGTCAATCAACGCAGGTCACCATATCTTAAAGGACAACCTTCAACTCCTTAAAGAAATACGTACATAATCATTTACATGGTGCTTATGATAGCCTCTACATACACAAAAATATAACGAACATTGTTGACAGTGATAAATGACCCATTCCTTACTCTCCGTTATTCTTTATCTTACTTAGAGCAAGGTGCCTTCAATTCGCTCCACAATTTCAAATCGTCAATGTTAAAAAAAGAACGGTTCCCTTTCACTCCCCCTCCCCTTTCCTGGCATCAATGGTCACGTCAACGGTCGTCATTTCATTTTACTTCCCCTCCCCCCCCATCCGACCAATACCTTCGAAACACCCGCCCTTTTCGCTCCCACACCCAGTCCTCTTTGGTTCTCCTCTTTCCCCTCTCTTCTCCATTACCGTATCCATACAAAGTTTATCCTCTTGATTCACTTACAACCTCGTGTTGCAAGTGCTCGTTTACCTTCAGTTCACTGAAGAGGGCCACCATGAGGCCGAATTACGCGTATCCGACACGCATCCTCGTCTTTCCCAACTTATTATTTGTTTCGTCCCGCTTTTAACTTTAGTTTTGTCTGTACTTGTTGACTTCGCTCTGTTGACTGAGTTTCTCACCCGAAGTTGTGCCTGAGTGTTTGAGTGAGTGCTTTGCTGAGTCTTTGTGAAGTGTGTTTGCTCTGTGATTATCCCTGGCGCGGAATCCCATTCCTGTAAACCATACATCTACAAAATACCCTGCAAGCCATCCCAAGGGTGTGTGGCAGGGGGTTAGTATTCACCAACATACATTACACTCTACCCTATTTAAGTTAGGGTAACTACGGTTATTGGTGCATTAGCATAAAACGCTAATGCTTGTCAGGAGGCGAAGCCTCACAACCATACCGTACACTATAGGTATGCTACCAATGTTTTAAGGATCGTTAGTATTCTGTAGCTACATAAATGGACAGATATACAAGAAGTATACTGAAAGCATGTACGGCGTGTTGTGATTACTAGGTTGCAGATAAGCGAACAAGCATTAGGGAGTAAACCAACTAACTAGCTGAAATACCTAATGACAAACCTGGTTAAAAGTCTCATTGGCAGTTGTTATGGTCTCTTATCGTTCGCGGGAAAAATTACATTTTAAATCTGTCCGTTCTGCAGTGTAGTTCCCTAATTTTATTCTCAAAATCTTATCTACCGTAGTATGTCGGATTTCGTAAAATGTTATTAACGTCGTCAGTAAACAAATTGGTTTGGAACTTACGTAATAGGTTCTAAATTTGTATTGAAGTTAAAAACATTGTCTAAATTTTAATGGACGTTCTGAAAGCGATTCCCAGCCCAGTTGCTGCAAAAGGTCAGTAACACAAACGAGATTACCATTACGGCCTTCTAAGTACCTTGCCGATCTTTGCTGCACGCGTTATAACTCGGTTTTTAAGCCTACCTCATACAGATCCCAAATGCTGGCAGCGAGCGTATTCCAAGTGGGGTCTAACATGGGAGAAGTAGCTGATTTCTCTAATTTTATCGCCGCACTTGCCAAGTACTCTTTTAACGAATCCCAATTTACGATTAGCTTGGCCGGTAATTTCCCGTATATATTTATTGTGTGTGCAATAGCTGTTATGAGGAGAGTTTTTCCATTACCAAAAATTCATTAGAGCACATTTTTTTCCAATTTAATTCTAGCTGCCGCGTATCGTACCACTCCTGTATTGCCTCGAGGTCCTTCGTTAGCACTTGCTTATAATTAATGCTAAGGATTTCCCTATACACTACTACGCCGTCTGCAAATAATCGGAGCTTACTGTCAACTACTTTACCGATATCGATAATATGCAAAAGGAACAGAAGCGGGCCTATGACACTCCCGTGTGGGATACCTGATGTGGCATATGCTTCAAAAGAGATGGAGCCGTCAAATAGAACCTTGGACGCGATTGCTTAAGAATTCTCTAATTCAGGAAATGACGTCGTCGTCCATCCCGTAGGATTGTAATTTCATGAGTAACTTTATATGGGAAACTTTATCAAATGCCTTTTTTAAGTCAAGAAATATTGCATCAACTGGAACCTTATGTTCACCCGAGACTAAAATATCGTGGGCAAAAAGCGCTGTTTGGGTTTCGCAAGATCTTCCATTTCTGAATCCGTGTTGCGTTTTTTTTAACAAATTCTGCTTATCGAGGTGTCTCATAACTGAACAAATTATATGTTCAAAGACTTTGTGAGAGAGAGATGTGAGAGATATCGGTCGGTAGTTCGATGGCTGTTTCTTATCACCGCTTTTGAATATGGGAGTGACAATTGCGATTTTCCAGTCCAAAGGGAATTTGTGTTCGTTGATGGATTTTCTAAACATATTCTGGAAGTAGGGTGCTATTTCACAAGCTAATTCTCGATACACGCGGGCAGGAATTTCTTCAGGACCAGGGGAATTATTTGGACTAAGAATTTTAACAAGTTTTCTATTCCGTGAGTGCAAATATCGATAGGCGGCATCTTTTGCTGGAAGTGATCATTTACCTTTACGGATGTAATCTGTGATGACTTGGTGAACACACTTTGAAAGTAGGAGTTAAATAAATTGGTTTTGTTGGAACTGCTTGTTAATAATTCGCCCTTTTCGTTTCGTAGTGGATTAACTGTTGATCAATTGCCTTGAACTTACCAAAAGTGGCCAAAATGCTTTTTGGTTATACTGTAACTGTTCTACTAATGTTTTTCTAATATAATACATGAATGCATTTCGAATCGCTTCCTTTGTCGTGGCTTTAGACAATTTGTATTTTTCAATTAATAAATTGGAATCATCAGTGGACAAATCTCTACGGAGGTTTTTCATCTTGGCGTGGCATACTCTCTGTCGTCTTAAAGATTTTATCACTGCATTGTATCATCTTGGTTCGCTGCCATCTTTCTTTTCCAAATTCTTTTTCGGTCGAGGCGCGTTCAGAAACTTGTAGTATTGCAAAAATTCCCACGATCCCAAATGGGATGCCGCGACTGTGTCTAATACAGAGTGATTCCAATCCAGGGGGGTTATTAGAGAAATCATAAGGACGGCGTTATGGGGTGAAAGTCTTTATCATAAGGACCCCAGTGAGCATACTGACTTGAGCGATTACGGAACTCATAAGGCCGTCTTTATGGAGTGAAAAGTCTTTATCGTAAGCACCCAAAATAAAGCCAGCTCAAGAGGGGCCCTTATAAAGATAAAGACCAAGATGGCGTGTTTGTGCAGGGGTTAATTCTGCGAACTTGCGAGGTATATGATAATTATCAAAGCCTATGTGAAGAGTAACATTAAAAGAAACAAGTTTTCACACTTAGGAAAGTTACGAAATGTTTTAATAATATTTCCGAGTTTCAAATCAAATGCATTTGCTAGACGCAGGAGTACATCTGATGACGGTTCAATTCTGAGTATTCGCGAAGTATATTAATGTTAATAATCAAAGGCTATGAGAAGAATAATATGACAAGAATTACGATTTTACAATTAGGTGAGTTGCGAAATGTTTTTAAAATATTTCCGAGTTTCAAATCTATTGAATTGCTGAGACCGGGATCATTTCTGACAGATCAGCATACGGCTGAGCTTTGCCATACAAGTTAGTGTAGATTTGATTGATACTACTCGTATTTCATGCAAAAGAAGGTTATACGAAGAGGCAAATATAGATATGTCATCGTATTCTATAGTGTAATTATCCCTGCCGCTCATTTAACCCCTGAAAGATCTGAGTTTATATAGTTTCTCATTTCAAAAATACACGTCGCTGTCACTTCCAAACCCACATTCCTCAAATATAAACTCTCAGGGGAGATAATTACAAGATCATGAAATATAAAAACTTCCTAAACGCTTGATATGCTCTTTTCCCTATTTTCTGTACGATGACAATCAAAAGGCACTTTTGCAGGCAGCACCTAATAAACTTTTAGACACTCTTCGATCGTTTTCGCGTACGATTCTCACAGAAATGCACATTAATTTATCAGTCTCATACACACTTTGTACGGTTTTAAAAACAAACCAAATGTTTTCGAGTTACAAATACTTATATTTAACTGCTGAGACCGAGAGCATTTCCGACGGGGCAGCATACAGCTGAGCTTTGGCATACAAGTTAGTGTAGATTTGATTGATACTACTCGTATTTAATGCAATAGAAGTTTATACGAAGAGGCAAATGCAGACATGCCATCGTATTCTTTAGTGTAATTATCCCTGCCGCTCATGTCACCCCGGAAAGATGTGCATTTATAGTTTCTCAATTCAAATACGCGTCACTTTTTCAGACCCACACTCCTCAAATGTAAACTCTCTGGGGAAATAATTACACGTTCAAGAAATATAAAAACTGTTGGTGCTTACTTCGTGAACACTTGATATGCTCTTTCCATTATTTTCTGAACGGTGACAATCAAAAGACACTTTTGCAGGCCAATAAACTTTTAGATACTCTTCGATCGTTTTCGCGCACTATTGTCACAGAAATAAACATTAATTTATCAGTCTCATACACATTTTGTACCGTTTTAAAAACAAACCCTCTGCACATTGTGCAAACTCATTTTTTCTGCACATTATTCGAAAGAATTCTCTTTATTTTTCGACTGCACGAAGCATTCACCCGGAACGGTTTTCCCATTCTTTATTTCCACCATTGTAACTCACTAAAGTAGCAATTACGGAATAATAAAGATAATTCAAAACTTCTTTCAGGAAATAATGACTGAAAAACATACTCAACCTGTATCATTAAAATCAAGAATGTTTATTTACATTCCTGGCGAGGACCGTCGCTGAACAATACTCATTTTTTTCATGTTTGCTTTTCGTTGGAGATGACACGAACATGTTCATGGGAGATGACGTCCTATGCATTTGGTCCACTGTTCCACACAGGAACGTCAAGAATTTCATTGGTCGATAAATATTCGTAGAGAGTTGCACAGACTTGAACGAAGAATTTGTCATAACACTGTCTTTATGGGATAACGACCCTGTTCAACACTTCTACCTTGAGTTCCGTAATCACTATGGTAGATATATTCAGGTCAGGACAGTCGGTATTTAACGCAGTCCTTATTTAACGCCCAGAGTTCCGTAATAACCCCCCAGGCATCCAATGCTAATACCAGTTCAAGGTCAGACTCCGCACTCGCTGTTTTTCAGCAAGCGAAGAGTAAAATAGCAGTCAATATTGTGCTATATTTTAGATTGATTTAAAATTTGATTTGGATTTTATTTAGATTAGTGTGTAGTCACATTTTTGGATATATTGTTGTATAGTGCAAATTGTTTGGCGAAAGTATTGCTAATATGCACTGGACACCTTTAATATGCCATTTAGGCTTTACTATTTGTTTCTAGTCAGTCAGGTTACTGGGGATTTGAATATCATAAAAGTTATGAGATATCTTAGCAGTAGATTTTTAATGAATAAAATTGGATATTTTTTCTTTTGTACCTATTTTTACAGTTGAAAATGTACATCAGCATACTAACCTGCGAGCCGCCCAAGAGGCGTGTGGTGTCAGGACACCAGCCCAGGAAGGGTAGGTAATAGCATAGAGTAAATATATTACATATGCTTACTCTATGGTAATAGGGAAAAAGAGGGAAGATGATGGAGGTGAATTGTATGTTAATGATGTGTCTCATGTTGATGTCATGCTGTTTTTGTTGTAATCTCTAATGGCACGTGGAAAGAAGGAATTTTTGTGCATATCAGTTCGGCAGTGTTATTTTATTTCGTTGCTCTATCAGTTCTAGAGATAAATCGCGATGTCAAAATAATATCCTCAGTGTCGTACTGAAAGTCGCATGATCTGAATTTTTCAATTCATCTAAGCCTAGCGTGTATCCTCTTGAGTCTCTAACAGCTCCCAACCTAGACCATCAATCAGTTGTGTAACACTTTCTGTTCTCTCCATCCAGCATTTAACGAAGCGTGCAGCTATCCTTTGTGCTTTATTTACTTCGCGAATTCAGTCTTTCTGAGTAGGGTCCCAAATACTCGCGGCGTATTCTAGATGTGGCCTGACCAGAGATATACAGCATTTCGCTTCCACTTTTTTAACGGAGAACCGTCGTACTTTTTGCTGTATAAATCCTAGTTTTTTTAATGCAGCGCAACAAATGTTTCGTATGTGTATTCCTCACGTTAGGTCTGAAGTCAAGGTGATTCCCAGGTATTTGACTTCATCTGACTCCTTTATATTTACCCCTTTCACTTTGTAGATAGGGCGTTGGTGTGATTTATTTCGTAAGAAGTGTACTGCATGGCATTCACTAAGACTTAAGGGCCGCATTCTCAGTCGCCCCTACATTATGGCAGCTGTAGGGACGGAGGAGCCCTGCAATGATATTCTCAGTCGGTCCTACAACGACTTCTCGGGAGTGGTGGGGGTGGTTACGTTGTCTGACGTCCTGTGATGCCGTAAACGATGAGGTTTGCGTACGTAGCGCCATTTTTGCTCACTGATGGAGGGATCGGGCCGAAATAAAAAAAGTAAATTTACGTGAGAGTAGAATAGGTGCCGTCAGCGGGCTCGTTGACAGCACTAATTTCCCTATAAACATTCATTTATCGGGCACATAGTGGTATCATTTCTAATAGGGTTTTCTATATTAAGCAAAAGATACCTTGTTGGTGGATACTGCTATACGCAATATTAAAGTAAATTTGTGAGAGAGGAATTGATGCCGTAAACAGGTTCGTTCATAGTATTTACTTTTCTTTCATTGTTCAATTATTGGGCATATAACGCTATGAGAAAGTTTTTCCATGTTTTAATAAATAAAGTTATGATTTTCAAGAGCGTACCTAATGTCACACACGGAATAACAGAAAATATATAAGGAAGGCGACAAGGTGCAAGTACTCAGTATTGTTGACAGCATTTCATTTTCCTACAAAATTAACTTATTGGTACAAAGCAGTATCAAATGCATTTTAGCTACGTTCTAATAAAGTACGTATTGCTTTTTATGAGCTTAGTTCACATCATAGGTATTCTAAAAACGATTATTTCATCGAGGTGTTCAGCAGACGGAATCTGGCAGCCATATTTATGTAGGGTGTAGCCTTGTCCGGGGTACCCTACAGGCTTCCCTACACGAGTAGGGACCGTTCCTTTTAAAAATGGCCTCTCTGATGACGTATATAGGGTAGTTTACACCCGCCGATTACGTCAGTAGGGTAGGATGACGTATACAGGGTTGGCGAGCCCTGCAGGGACGACTGAGAATACGGCCCTAAGTTCAAGCCCCCACTCAAAACACCATGGTGTCATCCCAAGTAAAAATATATGGTCTGTAACTAATCTGGAGCTGCTCTGTAACTGGGAAGAAATTGAAACACCAGTCTGGTCTGGAACTGGTCTGGACAATGTGTCTGTAACTGACTTGAGTGACATCTACAGGCACTTAGGAGAAAATAAAAAAATTAAAAAAAACGGCTTCAGTGGGGTTTGAACCTGTGTCACACTTACTTTTCATGTTCACAACCCAAAACTTTATCCCTAGGCCAACAGCTCTCCTTTATGTTATAATTGGGAATGAGGCTATTTTTTCCGAAAATCAGAGTTAATACACCATGACTGACAATAATTTCGTAAAGGTGGACAAATTTGTGAGAGACAAAGTGGACAAAGTCCATACATACAAACAAAAGCCATTAGCCAGCAGAAATAAAAATTTGTGCTTTTAGAGATAGGTGCTTAAAGATATATACGCATATGAGGCTATTTATAGAAATGGTGGTCAACTCCTTGAGCTCGCGTTCAAGTATCTCTTCTGGACCTGGGGACTTGTTACCTTTAATGGAGCGTAATTGTTTTATTATCCCATCGCTCTGTATAATTATGCAGCTCAACTGTTCACTAATGGCAGTGATGTCTGCGTCATGCATGGATGCTCCCCACTAAATGGTTCGGTTTACTATTTGATGTCTATACGGTGTAACAAGCTATCTTTTCTTTAAATTTTTATAAGATATTTTTAAACTGTGGCAGTCAGCCATCCCTGAATCTCCTGACCATCAGAATACCAGACTTCAGAACTGTCTTGACGCTCAAAAATAAGAAAAGCGTGAAACGCAGCAGTTTATGGTGAATTATACTGGGTGCTATTTCAGTAGTTGATTGGCCGCAAATACATCGCAGGCTGACGTCCTTTAAAGGCGTACTAAAAGCGATATAATAACGTGTTTCAGTTCTAATGACGACGATAAGCTGTCTTTGCCCTATGGGAGCGATATTTAAGTTACATAATATAAATAATAGCACCCGTTGCAATGCCGATATGTTATTTACCTAGCATTAGGAAGGTGCCTTAATTGTAATTTTTACAATATTTTCAAAATTAGAATAAAATCGATAAATAAGTCATTGTGAGATACATACTGATCCAGAACACAATCGTTATGAATATTGTGCAAAAGAATGGCTCCAACTCTCAATTTAATAAAATATGCCGTTACTTAAACGTTTTCTTCAGTCGTGTTAAAAATGTTTGCTCGGAGTAACATGTTCTTCTGAGAAAATGTGATACCAATATTTTAATTCATGGATAAATCTAAGTTTAAAGCAAAGTTTATATCTTACCTTGGCTTACTTTATTTGTTCGGATTTTTATTATAGTCAGGCCTGATAACTCTTTGTTAACTAGTGTTAGTATTGATTTGTTTAAAACTCCTATTTAGGCATTTTCAGTCTCATGCTTTTATTACGATAACCTTTTGGGATTTTTACCTTAGGAATGTTGAAGGGCCAATATGTCGTGTTTTCTATTGCACCCATTATTTTATTAGGGATTTCATAGAAGAGACAGTTAAGCAAAATTAGGTTATTTTGTAGTTAGTTGATTAGTAGTTTAGTTAGTTAAGTTAGCAGAAAACAATGAACATTTAAAAGTTATAGTTTAAAATAGTAAAACCGGAGTTCATTGTACAATCTTCAGTCGAAAGCATATCATTTTTTATTTGTAGTCACTACTCTTCAAAGAATGGATCACTTTAAAGTTCCTAAGAATACAGCTGACGTTCCATGATGAGTTATTGGTGTAATATCAGCAGAAATCTGCCAAAAAAGAGAAGACAATTTATGGTCCACGTCAAAGAAATCAATTAGCAACGTTTAGATACAAGCAGCGCGCGCGGAATGTGACGCTAGCTTGTGTAGTGGCATAGTAGATTGTGAGATAACATAAGTATCTACTATAAAAAAAATACTACTATCATAAAATGTTGCCCATATTTTTAATAAATATTAGTTTGCAATAAAGTTTATATCTAGCCTTTGCTTGTTTTATTTGTTTACTTTTTTAATAATATTTAGACCTGATAACTCTTAATTAACTCATGTAATTATTGAATAGATTGAAATTCCTCATTGGGCATTTGAAGTCTTTGGATTTTGCTATGATAGCTTTTCGAAATCGACGATTTTAGTGATGGAATGTTGAAGGACTAATATGTCGATATTCTCCGATTATTTTATTTTCCGACATTGTCGAGGTCGACTTCTTCCTGAATTAGGCCCCTTAGGAGTTCATGATACGGTGATCATGTTAACGTACTTGAGATAATTGCTGGGTTAGCCTTCGGAACATGTTAACTAAATCATTCATTGAGTGGAAAACCAGAGAAAACTCTATCCAAATCATTCACCAATGCTAGATCTTTTCTATTAGTCCGGTTCTTGAAATCGTACTGCGTTACTTTTCATGTCGATTCCATCTTTTTCCTTTTGTTTGCGTCTGAAATCAGTGCGCCTACCACCTCACCTCGTTAATTTCGTCAGAATGTAATGCGTTCAATTATTTTACGCGTTAATGTTCCACAATCCCATGCCTATTTTCATTCAAAATACTACATTCATGTTATTCCTGATCAAAATACCGTTTAAGTAAAAAAGATTGCGTAGTCGATTGGTTTCTTAGCATTATTCCTAATTGAACGGAAATTGGATGTATGAAAGGAAATAGTCCAAAAGAGCTGCAGAAAGTGCAGAACTCCTGTAATCAGATCCCTGGGCATTTGAAAATCCGGGCCAGTGCAGATTCGTGGAAAACCAGGTGCTGTGAGTGAAAATCTAAAGACAAAATGTGAAACAAAGAAGTACATACGAGACATTTTCGAACTAACCAATGGTTTCCCTATACCAAATTCCCATTCCCTGTACTCCTACTTCCATAACATTTCCCGCATGTCCCTCCCTAATTGTGTAGCTGAAGATTAGAAGCGGGAGCTTAATGTTTTCACATGCTCACTGGGACAGGTGCCAACCTGGTGGCTTATTTGGATATGCACCGTTGACAGCAAAGCGGTATGACTAAAAAAGTTATATGAAGATTAAATTAACGTTTAAACTTAAAAATGTCACACTCAAGGTGAAATAAACTCCTTGGTGCTGCTATCTTGTGGAAAAACATATAATCTCGAATGCAACTTGAAACGAATTGTTGGTAGTGTATAATATTTTGAAGGGGGTTAACTTCAATTTCATAGGCTTTGTAAAAATTCTGCAATTCATATTATTCAAAATGAGACCAAGCACTCAAAATTTAGTTCATTTCGCATGCGTACAAGAGAAACAAATGCGAAATACGCTGTCCATCTGACAACACCGTAACGTTCGATTGGCTGCTGACGATCGCCCTTATACTGTCGCCCTTTTGGTAAACGCTCGAAGACGGTGAGCTCGATCAAGAGTGAACGGGTCTCTACCGATGGAACGTAAGCCAAGTTACACAATAGGCCCCCTGTACACACGGAAACATTTATTGAGCCAGAATCGGTCTGAAATCCTGCAGCTCGGCCAATTCAGATGGCACGACGGCAACCGATGGCGAGCAGTATTTAACCCATGTGCACACACGAAGCCACTGACAGTGACCAAGTTGTGGAAACAATTAGCGCGGGTGACTGCTTTGCGAATGCAATAGAATATGCGTCCAGACTGGTGACAATTAGCGATAATGGTGAAACAATTGATATTTGACTAGAGTTAATTTTATCATCATTGTTATTAACATGCTTTCTAACGGGAAACACTCTTATATAATTTATCTGTGCATAATTACTCAGAAGAATAAATAACACGCATGAAAATGAATAAAAAATATTTAAATACTCGCTGATTATTTGGATCAATATTTAGCTCCTCTTTTTCAAAACTTTTCTCTTCGAACAATAATATTTCTATATTCACAAACCAATAGAGGCTGAAATGCGCATTACTTTGCTGCCAGGTCGTTAGAAAAATTGAACGATATATATTCCGTACCATAGCATGGCAATTGAAAAAGATTCTATCACATGCCAGCGGATGGCATGCGATTTGTATGTTCACACGGAGAAATTTACCTCTAGCCACTTCACGCGCCAGCTCAGGCACCTGTAATGTCGGGGTGTGTACATCAGGGCTCTTATCACCTCTATAGCTGAAGAGGCAGGAGCATTGACAATAGCTTCAGTCAGGGTCACCTATGTAAGATTGGTCGACGGCTTAGAGACAGTCGAAACGTATGTTTCGCCTGCACCAAAGTGACCTCCAATCGCAAACTCGGGGCGCCTACAATGCTCTCATCATAGTCGTATCTCCGATTGGGCAAGACCACATTTATTTCAGTCTCGTTATTAGCCCCGGTGTCATAGATTCGGAGTGGATAATCCGGAAAGTGTCACATCGCCGTTTGCCAATCTGGTTCCCCATTCCCAGACTGATTTTGAAGACGTGATCACTGGAGGAAAAAATCACTGTGGGCTGGGACTTAGATTCGAACCCAGGTCTCCTGAATCCGTCCGGAGTACACCATCGCATTGGCTCCAGGCTGTCTCGTGGCATGCGTACACAGCAGGGCGGTGCTTATTTTTTCGGAGTTCGAGAGGCAATTGGTTTCGTACGCTAAAAATGATCGATTTGGTGAGAAAACACATATTTTCAGTCTAATAGTTATGCGACCCGCCAAAGACGTGCGCCAGTGGTCAAAGGACAGTTGGATCTAGATGGCCGTTTTTCCTGTTCGAACGACCATTTCGAAAGTTATAACGATATTTTAGTGTTCCAATGGGGCAAAATTTATAACCATTTTGGCATGTTATTACGGCTTTAAAAATATACTGGTACGCTCCTGACTGCGGGTGACATGTAGCGACGAGATAGTTGCGTCCCAGACCCTATTCACCTGCCTCATCTCCCGAACCCTGGGTACTGCAAAGCAATGTCACTAGACGCCGCAAGTGTACACGTGTAGGCACTGGTTTCCCAGGAGTTATATCACAGTTATATACTTAAAATATTTTTTGTGAGTAGAAGTAGAGTTAAATTTGGAGGTAGCGTCGTCAGCTGAGGCTATTTTCCTTCACACAGCATTCGCTTTCTAAAGAAGCGCTGGATATGAACCCGAAACAAAATGTATGATGCCACAATTGAAAATATTTTATAAAATTAAAATATTTTCAAAAGGCCAGGAAATTTTCCTAAAAAAACTCACCAAACCGGGGACTACCTGAGATTATTGTTTGTGTTTTCTCACCAAATACATAATTTTTAACGTACGAATTCCATCGCCTTTCGAGTGTAAAAAAATAAGCGCCGCCTATTGCACATTAAATTAATGCACATTACCTCTCGTTCGAAAGGAGGAATTGCGAAAAAGAGCACTTACTTTTCGAGCCCTACGTCACGTCGTGTCACTTCGCTTGTGAAATGTACTTGCTGAAGGTGGCTCTACACTAACTATGTGAGTTAAAACAAATGCTAAATTACAAATTTTTATTTATTTGGTTAAAAAATCTTGCTTTCACTGATGAAATGGGTTACCTATTGAAAACCAAAATTGAGATACAAAATATGCAGATTATTCCACGAATATATTTTTAATGACCACATTTGTCCAGCCATATGAGCCTACTGTAGCGCCATTTGTATGCAACTAACGCATTTTGACTTCAATTACGGCAAAAATTCCCTAAGAAATAGGTGGTAAGATTCCTGTATTTTATTTTTGTTAAGTGACTTTTCGCTTCGTATAAACAGCTTAATTTAAAAGCTTATGTATGCTTTCTCGTTCAAATTGACGTTTGTCTGCTGCAATCTGAGCAATCTCCTTAAGAGCTTATGTTAAAACTTCCAAGGCTTAATCGCTGAAAAACTAGCCTGGAAAACCCATTTTATTTCATCTTAGTGTATAAAACGCACTTCGAAGAGGCTATAATTAGGTTTTCAGAATTTCTGGAATAAGTGACTCTGAGACCAGACACACCGCAATCGCTCCGAAAAGCAACAGTTGGGCGTTGATCCAACGGAAAGAAGAGAACGATGGTATGGAGAAAAGTCCTCGCCTGCTAATCAGAAGGTCGCTGGTTCCATTCCCGCCTAGGTGGATTGAATGCCATCCAGGATGAGGGTGATTATGTTCGAGGACTCTTTGTGAAATTGATGGAAATAACAAGTGTGATTTTATTTGAAAACTACATAAAGAGGTTGTTATAAGCTAAATTTCTTCCCGCGGGTGAAAATGTTTTTCATCCTTAGTTTATGATTGGTAGTTCCATAGAAGTTAAGAAGAAAAAATAGGGCCAATCCTGAAATTTGACTCGGAAACGATTGCGTACCAGAAAACGTGAAATTCCCTCTTCACGCGATGCAATATTCATGGAAGGCCGTCACAAATCTGGGCTCTACGGCCCAGATTTGTAATTTCTGGTTGACGTTAACCATCAGATGGCGTTGCCTTTACATTTGAGTGATGTTAATTGAGAAAGCATGTGTATCATCTGACTGTCAGTTCGTTGGCATGTAACTAAGCAATGGGAGAGCATTTCTACGTCGGTTATCATTCCAAGAAAATGTTTGACCAGAGATTATAATACCAAGCCTCGGAGAAACTCGTACTGTGGGCCCTGGGGTTGAATGTTTAGTGTGAAACGGGCTGTATAGAGTGCATACATTCTTCAGTGCTTTTCTCTTCTTTGCGATATGATTTCGTTGACTGAGTTTAATTTCTAGTTAGATATTTATACTGACAATATAACTGATATGTATATTGTGACGCCGAAGTCATTCAGTTATAGGAGTGGTTGCCAAATAAAATTGGGTGCTACTGCCCCCTGGGGGTGGTGCTTTAATCTAGTGGGGCGAATAGAAAAAGGGGTGGCGATGGAGGCATGGTCCTGACCGATCGGTGACTATAGGCGATGGTCCTTGACAACTTTCCTTCATCTCCGTTAAAATGGGTTAGTAAAAAAATTGCATTTATGGTTTTTTGATGTGGTGAACAATTTAAATTTAGCCTTGTTCTTAGCACTTTTTACTTTACGTTGTAAAGCAAGGACATAAGTGTTTTAAGTACTTTATTTCTTAAAGTAATTTTTTTCATAAGTTTTTTTCGGGATCTCTTCCGTTTTTGTCTACTCTGACTTATCCTACACATGTACAGTGTACATGCATGTCCTGGGATGAATGAACTATCTATCTATTGTATTTGAAATAAACATTAGGTTAATCGAAATTTGTTTTCAATTTTATTCTTTTTATCTTCTTGATTTAGTTATGTTATCTATGATTTTAAAAGTAGCGGTTTTCGGGGGGGTGGGGGCCTTGGAAATTGGTTTAAGGGACCAAGGGGGATCGAAAATGTTTGCGAGACACTGAATTATAGAGTAATGCGTCCCCACACTAGCTCACCTTGTGCTGCGGTTATCCAATTGAAACATGCCAGGCAAAAAAGAATGGCAACGACGATGAATGAAACGTTCATTCTCAGCCGGCCCCTTGTCAGGTCCTTCCTTCGGGTCACCATAACAGGCGGTGTTCGAAACGTGTTCACTGGGCGGTACGCCGTACCGGATTAAAATGATATTCTTCGCGGCATTTTTATCTCCCGCCGTTATCCTCCGGGAAATGGCAATAATCGCAGGTAAGTGATTTCCGCCCCCACTCCGTATCACCGCCCAATGTCGCGATACAATATCACGGTCGCGGTCCAGTGATTGGAGGGGTGGACGTTGCTCCTCCCTCGTATGAACGATGTGACGTCCCCGTCGCCCACGCTGAGAAAGATCTCAGCATTACGGCCACACCCGGGAATCAATCTAAATACAGTTAAACTCCTTGTACTCAAACTTTTTTGTCGAATTTCCGATCGTTCGAAAGAAATTCCATTGCTGCCTTTCTCGTTAGGTATACCTATGTAACTTTAATGTAGCTCAAAATTTCTTCAAATCGAAGCAATTTTTCAGTTCCAGAGGTACTTTTGATTCATAAAAGTTGAACTGTACTTAGTTTTTATATATATCTGAACCCTTCGTTCTTTGGCACGATGTTATAGCCGAAATAGTCGCCGGAAAACCGTATCTCAACAGTGTTCGTAGTGAAAAGACTTTGCGATAATGCTATTCATCGACACCTTAGCGCATTATTCGTGAGATATTGCATATGAAACTGGCGATTTCTCGATTACATTTCACAGTTTATTGCCAAGACAACGTATGTCGCCTGAAAACGGTGCTTTTCATTCAATAAATTATATTATTATCATTCAAACCCTATTTTAATAAAAACCTGAGGTTTTATTATAAATTAACTAATAAGCTTTAAGAAGCATATGTTTTGAAAGCATAAGATAAAGATAATCTTTATTAGTTTATACTAATTTTTGTACGTTACAATAACAAGATTATAATTAATAACTTTGGGGCTTAATAAATAAATTCTGGGGGCATTCCATTCAAGGTGTTGAAGTTAGTGCACATCGGAACACATCAGCGCACTTTAACGCACACGAACGACGTTGAATGGAACGGTGTACGCTGGCGAAATGTTTTGTAACCTACCGATGGGTAGAATAGTGTGGTTGAGCAGCAGTCATGGCCGAATATTTTGTGTACATTTGTTGAACTCGTTAAAAATAAGTATTTTAAAACGTTAGCTATTTATCACAGAGAAATTTAAAACCTCACAATATCCGTGTTTTCCGCTTTTACTGAATATCAACAAACTTGACAGCAATCACGGATGCCATTATCGACGTTATTTAGTTACATATTTAGTGCACATCAACTTTGCTCCCGATCTGTTTTGAAGTGCGCTACCTATTACGCTGGGTCTGTAATGAATGGAAGGTAAGTGCACTGTTGTGTTACGAAGTGATTAGCGCACTAGAGGAAATGGAAGGAACCCTTAGATTTCATAACTCTATTGGAAACAAAATGTACTGTTTCTGCAACCAGCTAGTAATCCATTTGTTTGAATGGACTTCTCCGATAACTAGGTAGCACTATCAGTACTCATGATTAAAGACAAACTTAGTACTTTTCTAAAACATTTTATAGAAAAGTACTAAGTTTGTGTTTAATCATGAGTACTAATATATTAAACGTCTACGAAGTGAAGCCTGTCACTGTCAAGTTTAGCACTATCAGCTTGTTTTTATGCTGTTTCGTTTGAATTAAAATCATTGTCGTGTGATTCGCTGTTGACACCTTTCGGTTCTTTCAGGCTAAGAGCAATTATGTTGGCAGCGTTGCCTGCGTACTGTCCGCTCTCCTCTGCTCCTTTGCTTACCCATTCCTCGCGCGCCTTCCCCTCATTGAAGTCATGCTTCGTACAGGCGACTGCCACCAAGTTTTGCTACCACTGTGCTGCTACAACATGAATGTATAGGAAAATAGACGGAAGCCAAATTTCCCGATAGAATCATTTAAGTGACCAATGTAAAAATCAGTACTGTACAAAATGTTGATAGAGTTTCCACAATATTAATGAGCCAAGAAAGTATTGCGAAAGGCAAATGTTGGCTTATCGTTCACTCCCTTTCCTTCAAGTCAGCCTACGTTACGTATATTTCCATGAAACCTACCACCAGTCCTTCCCAATATTACGTAAGATGTTAGATGTTTTCGTAGCATTCATGAATATTTACATATCGATATCGTTTTTCACAATCCTGGTATCCATTGTAGACATTGGGAAACATTGGGCGATAGATATCGAAGATTTTTGTCGGAGATCTTCTGCAATAGAACGAACGTTTTCCATTCGCCGGAGTGAAACTGAAATGACTCCCGCGATGTTTGACGTGGCTGGTTATGCGATGTCGTTTAAGACTACTGACTTGTCTCTTCAATAGGATATATTCACGAAGAATCGAATTTTTTTAATGCTCAACAATTGTAAATTGTACTAATTTTTACTTTTTTTCTGATATTAGACATTCTCGACCTATTTATTTCGATAAATATGTTTCTTCTGGAGAAGGTAGATAGGTTTCGGGAAATAATAGATGGTGATAAGGCCAACGCGGACGTTTCGCAATGGTTTAATTGCTTCTTTAGGGCTGGTAATTTACATTTGATACTATATCTTATCAAAATTAATTAAAAAACATTTACCTCTGAGTTTTTTCTCTTCGGAAAAATGAGGGTTGTTAGTTGGAAAGATCCGGTTTTTCGGGTTCTCTACCGAACTAACGCATGATACATTTTTGACATAGCCTTCCCTGAAAAACAATCGGAAATCCCAAAGCAGAGTTGCAGGAAGTTGTGGGTTACAAATGAAACACAACAGATGTCTTGTCTCCTTAAAGATTTGGAATATTATAAATTTCAACAATGCAAGTGAATAGGTCCTCTGCACAAGATCCGGTCTTTTGAGCTCGGTGGAGAACCCGAAAGACCGGATCTTTCCAAAGAAATACTCCGCGGAAGCCATAACAAGGGTGGTTAGTTTTTTGAAATTTTTCTTATTACTAGTTGGAGTATTGCACTTGTTATTTTGTTTACCAAGATATATGAATGAGTTCTTATGAAATGTCAAAATTTTCGGCAGTTCAAGTAGAGTATCAAATGTTAATTACCAAGTTTTTAAATTCTGTAAATTCATTGAGTCCCTGAAGAAGAAAACATACCATTTCCAAACGTAGACGATGAGCTAATAACGCTCTATTATTTCCCAAGACCCATCTTCTCCCTTTACTTTTGTAAATTTGTGACAAATTAATTTTGTAATTTTCAAATGAAAGCTCTTGCCGAAAAATAAATGCAGATGGCAATCAGCGGTAATATTTATATCGTGAAGATAGTTCTAAAACGCTTCAGGAGGACATATTTGGACCCCATGCTGAAATTGACACCTGGCCAGATTGGCTTTAGTTTTGAAATCTCAGTCTATTCAAATGATTTTTATGGCAAATTCGATACCTTTGAAGTATATTGCTTTGATTTTGACGTCAATTTGAAGTAAACATCATAGAACAAGACTTTTGACCAAGGAGGCAGGAATACATGGCGGTACTACGTAGTAGATATTCGCGTGGTCAAAGTTCGCCATCTTGGTTTGTCAACTTATGTAACATGGAAGTGTTTTTTTCCTTTCTGCAAACAAAATTATATTTCTGTAATATTTTCCTACAACAAGAGTTTTACCACCTTCCGTGGTGAAATCTGAAATAAATGTCTTTATGTATGTACATACGTAACCACGCTGAATACGTCTTCAAAACACCGTGATAGCGGTTTCCGTAATCGTTTTGCAACAGAACGAAACATCTGGTAGGGTTTCCTGAATTATCACGCAACAGTAGAATGCATATTTAATTTTTTAAATGCAAATATAAATTCTGGCTAATTTTCCAAGTGATTATGGATAGGTGCAACTGCGGGTAGAAATAATCAACGTTTTGTCTAATGTACACCAAGGGGATGAAATTCGCCATAAAATCATTTGACTTGGCCGGAAATCGAATCAGGACCTCATAATTGCCGGTCAGGTGTGTTAGCTAGTTCTATCATTAAATTCAGCGGAGTTTTATGTGAAATAAACCCCTTTTTATTTAATTAAGCATATATATCATTGCGAAAAGATGTCTTGGCGGTGTAAGTAGCTAACACACTTGGCCGGCAATTGGAAGATCCGGATACGAATCTCGGTAAAGTCAAGTGATGTTTTCATGGCGAATTTCATCCCCTTGGTGCACATCTTTGCTCGCGTACCACATCATTGGTGCATTTCTGTAGTTTTGTGTACTAATGCCAAGAAGCTAGTGGGGTGAACGGAATGTTACAATGGACTCGTAATGGATGTTAAAAATACATCACCACCGTTTATTTAATAAAAATTAACTCATTTTAAGATTGAGAATCTCTAAAAAAATACGTAAATTAGTTACTGCCAAAATCTTATAAATAAAAAATTAATGATATTCTTCACAATATTTACAAATTTACTGCTGAAAAAGTTTCAATTAAAGTCCTCTCTTTTTATACGGATTTTTCTGTGTTTAGGTCAAAGTTTCTGTGGTTTCTCTAGAGTATTTCTCCAGAGAAACTCCAGAGCATTTCAACCTCTGGTTCTGAGTATTCCTACTTTATTATTCTCTACCTTGCTTCCGTGCGAAAATATCAACGAAAAGAGTATTTTTGCTGCGCATAGTCTTGAAAACCTGAGCTTTCGATGTGAATCGACAGCTACAATTGGGAACTTGCATTGTTTTTCAAAAATAATTTGTATCTGAAGTAGGTAAGTATTCTTAAGTGTACATTACATGAATTTTATCGAAACAAAATTTTTAATGAAAATATTACCTACTTCTTAAACATTTCGCGCGCTTGGCGGTGTGGAAACGCTAAGTCATTGGAACCGGGGGATGAAGTCAGGGAACGCCTTCATATCGCCGTCAGGTATACGACATATTTCCTTGTGAAGTTCGTTTTATTCGTAACTAAACGATAAACCGAAACATTTTGTTTTAATTTCTTTTGAGCCAGTATGCTTTGATCCTTCACGTTGATATTCATGTAAGGTGGAGGAGTGATTCCGTGAGGTGACGTCAAGCCAACGAGATTCTGTTGTGCATCATGTGACCTTTTCAAAGTTTTATGCTCTCTTGAAAGAAAACTATTAATGCCCACGGTTGGAGCACACGCATATGGATTATATGTTTGAGTTATTAAGAAAATTGGTTTTTGTGTACCCTACTTGAATATGAGAAATTAATTTTATTCATGTTCCTCATTGGTGAATTTTGTCATTTGGACATTATCTCCAAAGTGTTACTTTGGAGTCTGTAATCACTCCTCTAATTTCTGCGACCTTCACTCTTCTGCCTTTTTTCAGGCACTCCGTCACCTTGAATCCAATTTTGGAATATTATCGAAGTTGGCCTTTTTTCCGTCATAGTTCTTATTCGCACGAATCACCGCGGAAATTCGTCTTGTATCAACATTGTTTTGTGATGGTATAGTGGTGAGTTGCGAGCGGTAGGTAATATAAGAAATCATTGAATGATGAAAAATACGGGCGATACCTCTCGGCTTACCGGTCTACGATTCTCAATTTATCTTCGTACATAGTTTAATAGTTTTTGTATGATTGCTGACCCCAGGTTCTCTGCGCTTGCTCCCGCTGCGTTCTTAATGACCCGAGAGACCTTTGAATCGCTCAATATCGGATTTTTCACTGATGAATTGCGTATCAAAGATATAGTGCGCATTTCAATCAATTTACATTGGTATGCCAAAAGTTATTGTTCGTTTTTCTGCTTTCTTCAAAGGCCCGTGACTGTATATGTTTCGTAACCAACTACATGAAAAAAAATTTGCTCCTCGCATTTCTTGTTGCTACAGTTATATTTAAAGCACTCACTTAGAAACTATGTTAAATACCAGGAAAACACAGGCCATAAAGTTTACGAGGCCAGATATAGAGAAACCGAGGTTTTCGAGCATCAGAATTAAACAGCAACCGATTGACTGGCAAAATACCTACTGCAAAATATTTAGGAATAACGCTTGACAATAAATTAAGCCTAAAATACCAAGTAGAAAAAGTAATTGGACAGGCTATAGGAGCAAGATCTTCCTTATCGCCAATAATTAAAAACAACGCTTCTCCCCAAAAAAATTAATAAAACGATATACGAGGCATATATTAAGCTTAAATTATTATATGCCATACCGGCCTGGGCAGCAGTGCTTAGCAAGGGATTATTGAAAAAGCAACAAGTAACTGAGAGGAAAATCATAAGATCTATTTTCCACATCCCATACCTCACAAGCAATGACATGTTGTATTCCAAAACAGGAATCATAAATCTAGGAATTAACATCCAACAGCAGGCAAAAAGCTACTACAACTAATTGCGAGAAAGCAGTCTTCAAAAATTAAAAATCCTAGGTGAAAATAAAATTATGGAGACAGACAAATACAAAAGGCCTGAAAGGGTTATCGTTAAATAGAGGCAAGGGTAGCATCAAAAGAATTGGTAAAACAATGAAGCCGGACACAGAGGACACGCTTTAAGCATATGTGTACATAAAAAGCAATATCTGATAATCGCTGCATGCTAGCAAAGGACCACGTAATTATGCTTACACTGGACATTCGTATCGACATAATTGCGCTAATAGATATGGAGCGCCGCAACATAAGACCAAAGTAGACGCGTTTGGTACTGCTACCATCGGTAATCGTCGAGAGAACTGAAGACCCGTATTTTAATTTTTGGCGTCACCATCAGTCACTCTCGCTTTGATAGCGCAACACTGATTTAACTAGAACCCCTGAGAGCCACCATTTGAGAAATCATTGTCCGAACCCCGGTCTAGTCAAATGATTTTTTCATGCTATTATCCTCATTTTTGGTCCTCCAAAATCCCCCTCGCTGCGCCTCTATACACGGATATTTAAGGCATATGAGTCAGTAATCGTGGGTCATTGAGGGCAAATTTTAATAATTTTTAAATTAAGTCGAAAACAAATTCTTTGACCACATTTCATTTAAGTGTGTCTTTGTGTTGGAATTCACCACACAGGCAGTAATGGAAATTATGCAAGAATTGTATTTAAAAATATTTTCCGTAATCAAAGCATGTTATGACTCAAGTTTTCAGTGCGGTATTAGAAATTTAGACGAAATTATATTGAAATATGTTGATTTAGAATATAGGACTCGGCATGACATCTTGATATTTGTTAGCAACAATTATACTAACAAGAAATGTGCTACTTTGCGTTTAGAAGAAAATCTGTACATATGTAATAGAATTATTACGAAATGTATTTCATGCACGTTTCATGTAAGACTACGTATTAATATAGCATTGAGTTGCCAAAAAACCAAATCGGTATGATGCAATTTTTTCGCTTTCATCAATAGATATCACTAATGAGAACACGTATGCAAAGTTACATGCAAATCTGTACGGAAGTTCATATCGAAAAAGAAATACCAACGATAGTCAGCGGGAGTAACAACTAGTTCATCGTTCTAGAAGGACGTATTTTGACGCTGTGCTGAAAAATGAATGCGGCCGCATTGTATTTCATTGTGACGCCACCTTGCAGTAATCATCGTTAAGAAGTTAACGAACACACAAAGGCGAAACTGCCTAGTGATGTAAAACCCGTTTGTTTTGGGCGGGATTTTTTTTCAGTTTTATTTTTTCTTGTGCAAAACATGCTAAACTAACATGCATTTTAAAATACGAATAATTTAGTAACTCAATTTTTGAAGAAAAAAAGGTTTGTATATCCACTACTCCACTAATATTGAGAATATATATGCATTAAAAATGAAGAAATTCCATGTATTTATGCCTAAAATTTTTGAATACATTGGTAATCCATAGCTAAATTCCAATTTTCAGCCTTAAATATTAAGGCAAATTAATCACAGGTTCACAACCGTATTGCATTATGGACTGGCGCCTGTACGGCAGGCTACCAATAAACCACCCCTTGAGTGTTTGCCAAGAGGCACGAGCCTGAAGGCCGTATTACACGGTACATTTTTTTGTACAATCTATCGTGCGAACGCATGTTTCAGGAAATTGTACCGTGTACAACGGCAAATTTTGCGAATGCTTGTGCGAATGTTTGAATAACTGAACGGAAAATAGAACCTGTTCTAATTCCATTCAGACAATCATACAAGTTCGATCAGGTTTTATTCAACAGATGGCGCAGATATGGCGAAAACTGTGGTGCCTGTGTTACGATTGAAAATAAAGTTGTTTATAAAAAGGATTAACACTTTCCCGTCGAATAATATGAGTAACTATTATCCTGTGTATATAATTTTTAATGAGTAAACTCTTCTCGGGCTCTCCCCAGGTTTAAACTATTCATAATTGCCGACGTTTCGAGAGACGACTCGTCACTTATTTTCAAGGCAAGAATTAATTATGTCGGGAATTATGAATAGTTTGAACCAGTAACCCGAAAAGAGTTAACTCAAAGTTGCTCAAATGTTTACATCGTCATTTCGTCGTATTATTTGGAGTTCTGATTTTTCAGTGTAATCACGATCTTTGGGTTTGTGTCCTTTTCCCCAAAATTATGACTGGTCGTGTCTTCAAGTAGAGTTCTTGATACCCCGCGTGATATAATAATAATTATTTTATTTGTTCATTAGCAAGTAACATATAAATCGCCAAAAAATACATTAAAACACTGGTACAAATACAAGGGAGGTAAATTTGGAGGGACTAAAGAAACGTCCCGTGTTCCGCTATACCACTTGATAATAACACTTTGTCACACACACAAAATAAACCTACGAAATGAGTCTATCAAGAGTGGAGATCCGGCGAGAAACGTCAATGACTTGTCGCACTAAAATCCAGAAGAGAAAAAACGAAACGGTGCAAAATTCGATTATAAAGCCAGAGAAAAGAGTCCTCGAGAGCTTTGTCTAAACCGGGAGATTAATCATTAGGCAGATAGTGTAGTCAAGGTTCCGAATTCCTGGTGATCAGCTTTTCGAGGTGTCAAATACGTGAGTGAAACATAAACATTATAAACAAAATACTCGCGAAGTCCGATCGATTTCTACCTCTAAATTGCATGGAAAATTGTGCGTTTGCACTCGTCGTGTAAAGCGACATTCAGTCTGATTCAGCCGTTCGTACAATATTTTCTTGTACACTTGATTGTACATTTGTTTGTAAAAAAAATGTACCGTGTAAAACGGCCTTAACTCATAGCGTAGCGGTAGCACGGTAGCAGTTATAAGAGGTGGCGATCGAATTTAAGGCTATTGAAAGAAACCTGGCGTAGGTAAGTAATTCTCTCTGGAGTAGGTAAGTCCCGTTCTCTTCGAAGTTAAGAATAACATCTTATCTCGAGCTGTAATCGCCCATATCTTTCATCATGCATTTCCATTGTTATCCAATATGTTCTGTTCTTGTACCACTTACAACTAGTCTCGGTTTTATTATCTCTGGTTAAATATTTTCTCGGCATAAAAAACTAGCTTCGTTGTCTTCTGGTTAACGTTAACCAGTCTTATAGAGCCGGGCCTTTGTGTTTTAAATAGCCATGGCCCTCTAAGTTACTATAGTAACATGCCATACTAATTATGTCACCATTGAAATATAGTCTCCTAGCAAGTTATTCTTCATTATTTAAATAACCTGCTTCTTTAAACTCAGTTGTCTCAGGTGTAACTTGGTAGAATTCGCTTAACATTGTAAATAAAAAGAGTGACTTCGTTATCATCATCAGCTGGTGATGACGTACCACGTCGAAATCTAGTTCGTCTTGTGATAAATTTATGTGGAATAGCGAAGTCACTCTTTCCATTTACAACCTGCTTCTTTACCGAAATTTATTGATTTTATATCCCTCACCATATGCCTTAACGCTTTTTACTGTTATGAAATTTTCGCCAGGACGATTTGCGTGTCCTGTTATTTTTCCCAGCAGTGTTAGGCTTGAGTTTTTGGTGCTGCGACTATGTAAGTTATAACGCATCGGCTAACCCGACACCTTCGTCCTATGATAAACACAGCATTGACCTCCGTGGCGGAATTCACACACACGGCCTATGAGCTGATAGATCAGTACGTCACAAACCACAGTTGGTGCTTAATTTCCTCCTAAGGAGTTCACAAACTCACATAAATAATGATATAATTTCCTTATGTAACCACGATATTTTCCTTGGCAAATGTTAGTGCTGGATTAATATACCTATTTAAGTGGGACAGCTGGAGTTTAAACCTGGCTTGGAGGAAATGAATTTAATGAAGTTATTTTAGCTGTGCTTATAATATTATTAGTTGAAATTCTTGATTCAACATGTTCTGCAGTATGATTTGAACATCGGTCACTAATGAATTCTTTGTTCTGGTAACAAATTTTCCTTATCTGGTGACGTTTAACGTTTGCAAACAATCTAATTTTACTGCTTACTCTAGAGTTAATGCCGTTTATATAACTAAGGAAAAACAGGGGCTGATCACGCTTACTTGTACGATGCCGGATATCACCCTAACGATGTCAGAATCAATACCGCCGATTACTACTTTAAGGTGGTTTGAGCGAGAGTTCGTTAGTCATAATTAAGCTGAGGACATTGCCTAAAATGCCTATTTTGTCTTTTACTCAGGAAATCATTTTTATGAAGTTATAAGTTCATTTAGGATCATTTATGGCGAAATTAAAGCGATTTGTTACTGCCTAAAAATGCCTATTTTACCTGTTTATGCCTTTTTCTGCTGATATCGCCTAATTAAGGGCCTAAAAAAGCAATATTATTTTCAACGTCACCAAACTAATCTTTAGTGCAGAGCTTGTCTGTTATTTCAGTTCCTTTTTTAATCTATCAAGGTTGAAATAATAACATCAAACATACATAAAGAAAAATCATCCAAAGTATTATTATATAAAGAGTAGAAAAACAACTATGGTAATCTTACGTGATGCATACATGCGATGGTTTCAATTGCCAAAAACTTGTTTTTGAAGGTACCACTCAGTATTGCTGAGTTTAAAGGCAGATCAACTTCAGGCAGTATAACTGAAGTTGATCTGCCTTCACAGCCAGTATTGATACCATGGGGAGCATGGCTAAATACTGCATTATATCTGCAGATAAAATTATTGAAATACGTGAGGTATGTGACAGGAATAATGTGCGCCTCCGATACATCAGTTCGAACTTCTTTTTCACCCACTTAAAGGTACACTATTGGGTCATTCCATGTCAAGTGGTCTGGTGGTCCCCGCTCGACCATCACTGATTTCAATGAAATTTTGTATGGACATTCACTCATATCCCCAACAAATATTTGTAAAGTTTTATGTTCGCCTATGGTATACTTGCTGATATATAGTAATTTGTTAGGCCCCGTGCCGCAACCTTCTTCAGTATGATTATGAGATTTCGGTAACTTTGAGGCATAGTATCTCAGGATATATTTTGATAAGAGAAACAAAAATTGGCTATCTTGTACAAAGTTTTGAGCTCTATTAAACAACATAATAAAAATAACTGTAAAAGCGACCTTCTTGTAGAATATTCAGGGCGAAACTGGCCCGAAAATTGCAGATCGGAAAAAATGAAAATTTGGCTTTTTATATTTCAGGAAGTAAAGGTATAATTAACGTGAAACTTTGAGCATGCTAACATATCAATACATGGTTTATGAATATAATATTTCATCTGAGTGATTTCCATTATTTTAAAAGTCGAGTCAAAATGTGACACTTTTTGCAAAAACGCCAAAAATAGGGTATTTTCTCCCCGCTTTTACAAGAAAAGACCCTCTGGATTTTTTTTGGATCATTTTCACTATAAAGAGAATGATTTCAAACATCTAAAAAAGTATATCTGGTTTTTCATGGCGGGCATATAAGGCCCTAAAGATAGGGACAACGTTGAGGATGACATTTGTAAAACGACAAAAATAGGTTTTCTGCCCGCTCTTACAAAAGAAAGACCTTCTGGATACTCAATTGAATCATTTTCATTTGAAAGAGCATGTTTCAAACCTCTTAAAAAGTAGACATAGTTTTTCATCGCGAGCACATACGGCCCTAAAAATATGAACAACGTTGAGAACGTTGCTATGGTGCCGCCAAATGCAGTCTGTTGTTTGTCGTCCTGTTTGTTTTATGTAGACATTTTTAGTATATTGCGTTGGTCCATTGTCACTACCAGTTCAGTCATTTGAACCAGTAACCCCATCGCCGTAGGGATTGCGCCCAATTGCCGTGCAATACCAGCCACGGGTGGGTTTCTTGGCTGAGGATCCCTAGCCTGCAATTTGGTTTCTTCGTCAAGGTTTCAAATCCTTGTGCGGGTATCTGTCTGGTTCCAAAGCCAAAGGTTAGGCAGCTTATCCTAGGTTCCCAAGCCTAAAGTTTCCAAGCCGAAGCTCATATGGCTTTGTTTAGACTTGGGCAAGGAGGCTATAATAGAGACTTGGGTTAAGTCGTGGCCGTGTGGCCGTTCTGTACTGAGTGACTTCGAGTTTTTTAACTTGTGAGTGATGCCATGTATTTATTTTTTGGATCCTTCAGATTTCATGTTAATGAATCCATTATTCCACTAGAGGTGCTTCTAGAATAGTGACAGCTGTTACTGGTATCGACCAACTCGTTGGGGCCAAAGTGAATAATTGAACTTTCGTCGATTTATCGGTTTCTTTAATGTTTGTTTTCATATCTTTGATTAAAAAATATATTTCAAGCGCCTATTTTAAGTGCCTAATTTGAAATTTTTAGTGCCTATTTAGGCTGCCTATTTCTTCATTTTTAGTGCCTAAATGTCCTCACCTTAGTCATAATGGAGACCATATTAAAATTTATTTTTTATTTCAGCGTCTCTAAGAAGTATGAAATAAATATTATAATATTAATGGCGCAAATATATAGTTATATATGATCACAATTCTCAGTAAATAAATTATTAAAGCTACATAAGTCTCTAACTTGACTCATTTTTTCCCGCCATACGGCTGAAAACCCTTCAAAACAGCATGTTTTTTTGTGATTCTGTTAAAAAATTACTGTGGTGAGTAATAGATTATTTTTATAAATAGATGACAAAACATGCAATCTACAAACCGTTAGTTTTTTGACGAAATATAGGAGCTAGAAGTTCCTAATTTTTTAAATATTCTCCCTCTGGAGCGCACAGCCGTAATCTATTCCATGTAAAACAGCTTATATTTTTAGGCAAATTGCTCGAAAAGTAGTTCGGCAAGGGGTTGATATTTTGATAACATTGGAAATATGAGAGGTTTTTCTATAAAATGAGGCCAAATTCATCAAATTCTAGGTGAAATGATATTTCGTTCAAACTACCTTAAGTTGGCGATCTTTTAAAAAGCCACGTATCACATTCACTACTATTTCGTTTAACCCATATGATTGTAATTTTAAAATTAGTTTTTTTAGTGAGGAACCTTATCGGATGCTTTCTTGAAATCCAGGAATATTGCATCAATTTTTATCTTCGTTTCACCTGAATTTAGGATATGAAGGATAAGTCAAGCTGAGTTGCACAAGACCTACTTTTGCGGAAGCTGTGTTGTGGAAGAAGTACCGATTATCCTGAAAGTTCATGATATTACGAACAATTTTGTGCTCAAGAATCTAGCAAGATAGCGATATCAATGAAATGAAATGTAATTTTTTGGGTCTTGTGCCTTTCCTAATTTAAAGATATTGTGGAGAAATAGGGTGGTATTCAGTCTTGTGGTACTTTGCCTTCGGATATTGACTTGTTGAATATGATTACCAGAAATATTGAGATGTGTGGGAGTCGTATCACCCTCATTATGATTTCATCCACTTATCACTTATCCACTTTGTGGCCACAACGCTAAATTACATTTGGAGTATTCATCAGATTCGAAAGATAGCGATATTCAATTGAATTTGATTGGGAAGCAATATTTTTTGTGCATTTGAAATAGGTTTCGTTGGATTAAACTTTTCCAACTTTTTTCGAGTTTCCAACGAACAGCACGTTTCAAACGTTAGCCTATGTATGACCCAGATTGAAGTCTGGTCTCAGTAAATATCCATCTAAGTACTATTGAGCAAGCCGTTGCAGAGGCGTGTGGCAGGGGGTGCTATGACACCAGCCATGAAAGAGGAGGGATTAGGGAAAAGGAAGGGGGAGAGTACAGATGAAATGAATTCTACATCTACGAAGTACCGTACAATCCACCACTAGGGTGTGTGGCACTGGTTGATTCCACATAAGGTATGCAGCACTCGTCCAAGCACAAATCAGGACCTCGTACTTTCCCCTGGCCGCTAGGCGCAGACCAAAAAGCAGTCAGGAGAATAGTGCGCAGTCAAACTAGAAACTGGGAGAGTGCTCCGTAAATGAACATGCAAACATGCAGTACACTGGTAAAGAGACAGATAGTGGTTAATATTACTAATACTATTAATGTATGGATGCTACAAGATACTACTTCATGCAGAGAACAAAATGATGCCGAACATATGAACCGGTGTGAAGTGTTAGTAATGATGCTATGTTATTAAACACAAGTGAAAATTCTTCTCTACCTATTGAGGGTGGGAGTTTCATGTGATTGATCTATGCCAACTATTATGATCCCTTATTGCACGTGGGAAAAATGGCATTTTAAATCTATCGGTTCTGCTGTCAATGTCCTTTATCTTATGCCTGTGATCGCTTCTACCGTAGTACGTTGGCTCTAGCAATATATGTTGAACGTCCGGCAAGAAAAGTCTGCTTCGAACTTGCGCAAAAGATTAAACCTGTATTTCTCCCTTCGATCTGTTAGAGATTCCCACCCTAATTCCTTCAACAATTCGGTTACTCTGCTAAGTTTATCGTTCCAACTTGTAACGAATTGTGTGTAAACGATGTGTATTAAGATAATGGGAGCTTTCCATTCAAGGTGTTGAAGTTAGTGCACATCGGAACACTTGAGCGCACTTGAGCGCACACGAACGACGTTGAATGAAACGATATGCGCTGGCTAAGTGTTTTGTAACCTGCCGGTAGGTAACGTTCTGTGGGTTAAAACAGTCACGGCCGAATGTATTTTTTTAAAGTTATTGATTTTTTTCAAAATTACTATTTAAAAACGTAAGCATATTATCACAGAGTAGTTAAAAACCTTATAATATGCATGTTTGCCGCCTTTTATGAATATCAGAAAACTTGACAGCAGTCAAGGATGCGGTTAATGACGTTCTTTTGTTTTTTAGCGCACATCAACTTTGCCCCCCAGGTGTTTTGAAGTGCTCTACCTAGTGCGCAGGGTCTGTAGCGAATGGAAGGCAAGTCTGCTGTAGTGTTACGAAATGATTAGCGCACTAGATCGAATGGAAGGCAGCCATAGTTCCTTCTATCAGTTCTAGAGATATAGTGTGGGGTCAAAATAATATCCTCCTGGTCGTATTGAAATTCGCCTGATCTGAATTTTCCATTCAATCTAATCCTGGGTTGCTCAGCTGTTCTCCGAGTCTACGCTCCCGAGCGGAGCGAGGAGAACTTTTGCTCTTGTTTACAACAACATTGAGCAATTCTATTGAATGCCAGCAGATGGGCATACTATTTGGTAGTTCACTCGGATAAAGTTACCGCTAACCTCTTACCGCGTCAGCTCTGGCGTCAGAGACGCCGTGTGTCAAAGGACTTTAAAGCTCTATATTCCTCCCCTGCAATCTTTGATATCTACGAGGCTAAGGGGGCAAATGTACATTAGTAAAATACTGCCTGCGCCGCTGCGCCGATCCAACCTCACTCTGAGCGAATTCCCAACTCAGGTACGGCTGTGGCGCATTAGACGAGGGCGTGCTATTGCTCCAACGAAAGCCATCAGGACTTAATGCCCAGGGAATGCAGCGGATACGAGGGGCTAGCGAGGGGAAGGAAATGCGAAAGAAGGTAAGGCTTCAGCGCCACTTCGAAGAGGTCGTGCTGCTGGACTAAAGCCGAAAGCGTCGCCCATTGAGCATGCCAACATGCGAGTCTGTTTCTACATCTTGCTCTTGATGTGAACGCTTGAGTCGACCGCAAGCCGACGACGCCAGTATGCGCATTTGTGACGGCAACGACGGGCCGCGATGTGAACGCCGGTTCCCGGTCGATCAGCCAAAATGAGCATCGTTTGGTTCAGCTCGAATTCCGATGTGTGGTCATTTAATTCATTCATTGGCTGTTGCCCCTGTCCCCAAGTGGCTTTTATTAAACTGCGAAATGACCTCAGTAATGGAAGGACGCTAAAGTCAAATACTATCGCGAGTACGTATATTCGTTCCGATGGAGTCTCCACCGAATCTGATGGGCTTATTTCAGGACTTCTCTCAGCCACCTATCTCGTTTTTGCTGTCGGATGATACTCAATCGTTATAGTACTCATGGAGAGGTGGCGTAGCTGATAATTTTGCTTCGTGGGGCCCATTTTCCCAGAGCTGTTTCCTGTATTCTTCTGACAAGGTAAGTCTGAGTGACATTTGAACTAAGACAAACCATCTAGAAGGTTGAATCTCACCGGCATGTGCTCTTTCATCCTCTATTTCTTTCTACTATTCCTAGTCTCTTCAACCTTTCTTCATGCAGTTAAGGTTTTCAGAATTCTAGGCGAATTGTGCAAGGAATTCCTCGTGCTTCCAACCATGGAGTCAATTCTCAGAATGTCATGATAGTAACGCATGCGCAAATAACAAAGGGTTGCTTGGATTCGGTGAAGTATCGCATGCTGAAACACCGTTCGATATTTTGCTTGCAATCGTTATAACATGCGGACAAGATGTGACAACTCTACAGTACTTAATCGAAACACGATACGATAGTTGTTATTTTCTCAAATGATAACTATCACGGTGTCAGGGGATCGACACCAGGGTTTAAGGATTGATTATCACCTACTCTTCGTAGGCTAAGATGGCCATCGTATTCAGAGTAGGTGTTGGATGTGAGGATGTAGTACATCTAAAAATAGTTGTTTCAGACTTGATCTCGTGGCCAATATTAATGCTAATATTATTTTATTATGCTCTATACCGCGATAAAAATTGCTAGAGACATCTTTTGTTTCTTTATCTTTTCAAACAACTTGCTCTTAAAACTGTAAAAAATAGTCAACGATTTTTATAATCGGCATAACTGTAAGTAGGAAGCGACTTCATAAGGCATTTGAGAAAGACCTAAGCATTAAATTTCAAGGAGAATGATAATTCAATGATTGTAGTTGATAGACGGCAGGGCATGTCTTAAGGTGGATGGAGCGATTTTTATTTGTGTACAGATTTGCGTGAAACTTTGCATGCGTGTCCTTATTAGTAATACCTATAGAGAAAAGTGAAAAAATATATGTTACCGATTTGGTTTCATGGCAATTTAATGCTATTTTAACACGTAGCCTTATGACACATGACATATGTAAAAATGTTCTCCTAAACGTGAAATAGTACGTTTCATAATATTGCAATGGTTTGTAACAAATATCAAGGTATCATGACTCAAGATTACCACTCCAGCCACCTTAACTTGTTACAGGATAGCAGTACAGGGGGCCAAGTCTCTAACTTTTATCGCCCGTCGAAAAACGTTGATTGTCTCCCTTTCGGGCTTTTTCGACATTGGCGAGCCTATATAGGTACCTCATTTGCTGACGATGCGGTCATCTGTCGCGAAATAGGCGAAGATGCGGACTTAGAAGTTCTATGATCGGACCTAAACAACGTTAGCTCGTGGTGCCAGGAGTAAATGCACTGCAGTACACTTATTGCGAAAATCATCACACCATGGCCATGCCTACACTGTGGGTGGAGTAAACATAAAGTCGTCAGACGAAATAAAATATCTAGCAATTACCTTAACTTCAAACCAGTTTAGAAGTTTATAGACTCAGATCGAGCGCTCAGTAGTTGACATCACCACCACTGTCGACTGCAGTGATGTGTTGGTAAGTGATTAATGTTGAATGAGACAGTTGAAATGCGCAAGCAGTGTCTTTGTGTAAGGTTGTCTGGCATGTGTGTTGCTGTGATATAACCTTGCCACTGTTGTTTCTTTGGTTATTCTGCATTGAGAAAGGTGAAGTTTATGGACAATGTAGATAAAGACCGCAGCGCAGGAGAGACAGCGTTTTTCGACGATCGACAAAAGTTACAGACTCTCCCCCAGGTCATGATACCTCGCATGCCCTTACTAAGACGGTGGCGGGCTAAGAATTCGTAACGTCTGTGATAATCAATCCTGACACCCTCTTAGAATCCCCAGAAATCCTCCTACAAATTTCTTCATCCCACCCAAAATAGTTATTCTTTTCTTCCCCCATGCTCTGTACCTAGCATTTTCCCCTCAACTTTAGACTCTAGATGACGTTTCCTATTGTCATATAACCTCCATCCACTTACTCATTAAATTCTTGATACATAAAAAAAACCACCTATCTCCCATCCCTGCCCGTCATTTCGTCGTTTCCTTTCGGGGACTGGTTTGGTGTGGGTCCAGAGGACTGGACTCCCATCCCGAGGGCGTGGGTTCAAACTCCGGTGGCGGTTGAAATTTATTTGATTGGGATCCCGATCACTACTCATGTTCTCTTCACCGCAGTGATATCCTCAACTGCCCTCCCGTTTCTAAACCCAAACTAATCTCTGCCTGCCATTGGAATGCTACATTTTCTTGCTGCGCGATTATATGGTGTCATTTAAGTCTGATCGGATATGTGGGTTATTTACCGGAAACAATTTAATCTTTATGTTTATTCCACAGAAACGCAGGTTTTAAATATCAGAAGAGAACTTTTGGAGTCTACGGTGAGATGACCGGGTTGGCCCCTGAGTTTGCAGAGGCAGGTACTGAACTTTGGTGAGTGTGCTAATTACACCATTTGCATGCATCGTTGCTTCATAAAAAATTATTTCCGGTGGTCAGGCAGAATTTAAAACATCAATGAATGGATGGTCATGGGAATGAAAGAGGTGTATGGTGAACACATATTGTCTACAATTAAGATAGAGATTTAGAGACGTACCGTTGAATTTGAGTTTTTCAGGCGATCGATTTCAGTGGAAATTCGATTTTTCTCGAAGGCAACCCGTGGGCTAAAAAGCCTTTTTACCCGGTATTTTTTCAGTAGTTACTGAAAATCAAACCGCATGCAGCGTATTCTAATTCGTATCGCATAAAAGGCTCCATCGTATTCGATGAATACATCGAATTCGTTTTTCAGTCCCGAAAGCAAAAGAAGTGCGACACTATTTTTCATCCGAGTCTCACATCCAACTACCGATTAAAGGCGAGTAGAGCGTTAGAAGGAAATACTGGTTGTTTTAAACGCGAAGCAGCGTGATATCGTGTGTGGAGAGTTTTCCAGTGCTTGTAAAATGTCCTCCTGGACCAGAGAAGCTATATAAAAAATAATTGAAGCTTTTAAAAGTAGGGCATTCATTCATTACAGTACTCTACCGGTTAGAGGTAGGTTGTGATGAAATCAGAGAATATCCAACGAACTCTTACACGTGCCGTGTCCTTTCTACCTCTAGTATTTCTTTCTTCATCTCAGCATAAGTCCTACCTTTCTTCATCCCGTCCATAAAACCGATTCTCTTCCTTCCCCTTCCCCTCTTACCCAACATCCTACCCTCTATCACGGCCTTCAGCAAACCACCGTCCCTCATTACCCCTTCCAGCCACCTACCCTGTCTTCCCCTAATCTCATCTATAAGTTTCCTCTCCTCGCTCACCATGTCAAGCACTTCCTCATTTGTCTTCCTTTCCGTCCAACGCACCTAATCCATCCTCCTCCACACCCACATCTCAAAAGCCTTCAGCCTATTTTCGTCTTCCTTTCTCAAGGTCCACGTTTCTGCCCCATACAACGCCACACTCCATATCAAGCTCTTCACTAGCCTCTTTTTTACATCCTTACTTAAGGTCCCCGTAATCAGCTCCCTTCCATTATTGAACGCTTCCTTCGCTAGCACTATTCTCCTCCTAATGTCTTTGCTACTATGTCCTCTTTCTTCTAGCGTACTACCCAAGTAATTAAATTGTTCTACTTGCTCCAGTTTGTGACTTCCTACTCTTATCACCAGCTTCGGTTTCTTTGTCCTACAGAATCTCATTACTTTTGTTTTCCTATTATTTATCTTCATTCCGTATTTCTCACACTGCTTTTCCAGTGCATCTACTAAAGTTTTCAATCCTTTCAATGACCGACTGACCAACGCCTGGTCGTCTGCGAATCTAACCGACTTTATCCACTGGCCTCCTACTTTCATTCCCACATCTAGCTCATCCCATGCCTCTCTTACCATTTCCTCAGCAAAGATGTTCAAAAGTAAAGGCGACAACGGGCACCCTTGCCGTACCCCGCGACCTATAACTGCCCACCCTGATTCACCGTCACCTACCCTTACCTGAGCCCTCTGCCCCATATATAAGTTTCGGATGAGTCTCCTATCACGCCAATCTATTCCTATTTTCCCCAATATCTGCATTAGTTTCTCCCAGTTTACTCTGTCAAACGCCTTTTCGAAATCTACAAAACAAGCGAAAACATCCTGATTTTGCTCTATGTTTCTATCTATAAGTGTCCTCATTACCGCAATCGCATCTCTGGTTCCCCTCCCCTTCCTAAACCCAAATTGGTCATCGCCTAAATAGCACTTTGCTCTGCTCTCCAACCTTCTATTTAGTATTCTAAGCAACACTTTTGCTGCGTGCGAAATTAAACTGGTTGTTCTATACTCCTTGCATTCTGACGCTTTCTTCTTCTTCGGGATAGGTATTAATACTGTTTTCACGAAATCCTCTGGCCATACTCCTTCCTCGTAGATCCTGCGAATAAGTTCGAAAAACGATTTTCTCCCCTTACTACCTAAATTCTTCAGTAGCTCCGAAGGTAGGTTATCGGTTCCCACGGCTTTTCTACCCTTCATCTCCCTTAATGCCCTCTCTATTTCGATGTCAAGTAACTCTGGTCCGAGGTTATCCTTATCTATTGTTCCTTCATCCTCTAGATCTAGGCTAAGGGGTCTATTCTCGCTGTCATATAGCTCCTCTACGTATTCTCTCCATCTTTCTTGGATATCTTCCTGTTCGATTAATATCTTCCCTCTTTTGTCCTTAACCTTTGGTATCGTTTGACCTCTCTTACCACCCGATAACATTTTCACCTTGGCGTACAAAGCGCCCACTTCCCCCTCCTCCTGCATCTTTTCAATTTCCTCACATTGTCCCTTCCACCAGTTTTCTTTTGCCCGATTGGTCACTCGCCTGAATTTATTATTCAATTCCTTGTACTTCCTCTTGCCGACGTCGGTGTTCACGTTTTTCCATATCCTTCTCTCCTCCATTTGAATCAAGCCTTTTGAATCTAACTTCACACTTCATCATCACCAAGTTATGATCTGAGTCCGCATCCGCCCCTGGATAGCTACGAGAATTTTTACACTGTTTCTAAATCTCTGCATTACCATTATATAATCAATTGGTATCTACCAGTATCACCCGGCATTTTCCATGTGTACCTACGCCTGCGGTGATGTTTAAACCAAGTGTTTGTCACTACTAATTTATTTCTTCTACAAAATTCAACTGCCTTTTCACCGCGATCATTTCTTCTTCCTAGCCCAAACCCTCCTACTTCTAATCCGTCCCTCCCTTCTCCCACTACTGCATTCCAGTCACCCATCACTATCAGGTTTTTATTCCCCGGAACTTCTATAATTATTTCTTCTACTTGCTCGTACACCTCTTCCACCTCTTCCTCCCTATGGTTGCTCGTAGGCATGTATACCTGGATCAGTACGAAATTCGTCGGGCGTGCTTTTATTTCTACCACTAGTATCCTGTCGCTCATCTGTTCAATGTTTACCACCCTCAGTCCCAACTTTGTGTTCAGCACCTACCATGCCTACTTGACTCTCATCTCCCCCACTATAGATCACCCTGTAGTTATCACTCCAATAGTCCCCGCTATCCTTCCATCTCACCTCGCACAATCCCAAAGCATCTATTTTTCCTTTTTCCATTTCCTGCTTAATATTTTCAAGCTTCCCGGCCCTCATCATGGTCCGTACGTTCCAAGTTCCTATTTTTACCACTGTTTTCCTCCTCCTCTTCCTCTTTTTCTTCTTCTTCTCCCTCCTTTCCCTTGTATCTTCTGATGATGATGCTGTACAAGGATTTCGTGTGATGACGACCGCGGAGGCCTTGCCTCCCCCGCTGCCGGGCACGACACCCGCCCTAGTGGGCGGCGTCCCGTAGTTGCCAGGAATCAATTCTCTTTGAATGACTTTCATGTTCTGGGAAGTGATAGTTGAGAGGTATTCCCACGCGACTCAACGGTATTTGTAATGTGACACCATCACGGAACTACATTTCGTCTGGCTCCTACCCTTCGACCTATCTGGCATGGGTGGCCCTACCAGGAGCAATGTACTTAATCCTGACAGTCCTGCTCTAGGGGTTATTAGAACGCACAAGCCCTTCCACCACGTCAAGGTCGTAGTTCAAGGAAGAGAGTAGGGCATTAAACATGGTAAATGAAACAAACTTTGTTCATTCCACACATCCTGATATATTCCCCTAATATATATTTACAGGGGAATATATAAAGCTGTGTGGAATGTACAAAGTTTGTTTCATTTACCATGTTTAATGTCTGTAATATTCACAAAGTATTGTCTTCATCCATTAATTTAAAGGTAGTGAGTTATTGTATAATACAAAAACTTTGATTATGTATACATTAACGGCAATGACATAGCCACGATTTCTTTTCGGGGGGGGGTCCATGTTTAGTATGAGCAGGGAGGTAGGTGGTGAAATTTTTTAAAATCAGGAGGAAAATTATGCGTTTAGGCAATCAAGAGTTCAGTTGCGACTGCAGTGTAGCAGCCGATGTTTTAAAATATTTTTGCTGTTAAAATTACCGAGAGATATTTTGGTACCATACCCAAGGTATTTACCTGAAATTGATAAACATATTGAATAAAAAAGTTGTTCATAATAAAGAATAATTCTATCTACATTTTTTTAAATATAACTTTTTCAATTAGGGCCATTTATTTACATTAAATTAAATTTTGGGAGGGGGGAGGTTCCGGAACTCATGGACCTCCTCTGGCTACGTCACTGCTAAACCGAATCAACGATTGAAACAAACGCAATTGCTTTTGCAGATGCTCCGGCCAGAAGTCGAAACAGAGAATTGGTTCGTATGAAGTGCCAATTTAATAATAAAAATTTCCTCTTTTTCCACTCCTTATTTACAACTGCGATCGGTTTCACCTTGATAAGTCATCTTCTGGCACATTCTTGAGCTTCAACCATTCTATATATACGGAGAGAAATTTGTTCAAAAAGTGGATAAATTTTGAACTTATTTCTTTCTGTATAGGTATAAAGAATGTTTGGAGATTCAGAATGTACCAGAAGATGCCTTTTCAAGGTGAAATCGGTCGCAGTATTAAATTAAGGGTGGAAAAGTACTAATTTTTATTGCTAAAATGGATATCACTTCCGCGAAGTCAAGCCTGAAAAAATCAAATTTTTTCGTATGGAATGGTACCTACATACCTCTGCGCCCAATGAGGAAACAATGGATCACGTTGAATGGAGGAAAACTATGCAGCTTAAGGAACTGGGTAGGCGGCTATATTATAGGATCGGAAGAGATTATCCAGAATGCAAGATACGAAATCGGTGAGTCGATGGATGATGAATTTAATCGGTAAGTGCCTAGCAATGCCGACTAGGAAAAGTTGAAGTAGCTAATTGATAGTGGGGAACATTCTCAAGCAGGAAATTGCTAGGTACAGCAGAATACCGTCGCTTTATCCGGGCAAGGTCTTGAACTTCGAAGTCGTTTTATTCTTTAAAGAGTTGCTACGGCTTCCGAGCTTCCATTTTTCCGGACGTGTTCCAATTTTTTACTCAATATTTTACGCTTTCCGGGAGTAATGCATATATGTCCGGCATTGTGACACATCATTTGAGACCTTCTTGTAATTGCTGGTTAATAATAAACCTGTATAGTCCGCTAGTAGACATAATAATCGTTATGACATGAATGAAAGTTCGGTTTTATATGGATGGGTAATACCGTAGAATCATCTCTCTGGTAATATTGACAAATGTTGTCATTAATTGTTGTTGTAAAAATTATATTTATCAAAGTGAATTTAATTTTGTATGAAACTGACATCTTATGTATTAACAGTGCTTTGTAAAAAAAGTGTAAATGGAGAATCATGTGACAATAAATTTGAATAATGATCGATCAAATTCATGTATTGCAAATAGTGTAATGGAATTTAATTTTTTTTTCATTTAAATTTGAAGTCAGTGTAAAATTAGCGTAGTATTTTCAAATAACAGGACACCATATGCTATTTTTGACAATTTTTAGATTAATTTTGGTCACAATTACCGATGTATTTCACGGTTATTAAATACCTAAGTCTACTAATTTTATTTTCCATTTTCGTATTCATGTGTCTTTATTTACAGATTTATTTCACCACTTTCAATGATTTTAAATACTGAAATTCGTTAATTTTATTTACCAGTATTCAGTGTCCTTACCGGGCTATATGTATGCGCACTGGGGCTTAGCACGCACAAGCACATACAAGCAGGCTCTCTTGTCTCCTCAATTGCTCTCTTCGTTTTCTCTATCCAGTTTGGAGTCGGGTGTCGCTAGGCTTTTGCGAGATTGCTCCCATCCATAAGGAGTGGATTTATTCATATTTTTCAAGCGGAAAGGGCTATTAATATTTATATATAATAATACATAAAGTATCATAATACGTTGTAAATCATGAAAAGAGGAGGTATTACGTTGTTAAAAGCCATAAAATACGTGTCGTAAAAGTTAAATTCCCTTTAATGTAGTTTGTATGCATAGCATATGGAAAGCCTCAGTAGCAATTTAAAAGTTCCTCGGCAACGAAAGTGAAAAAGCCGTAAATTTGCATAAATATTTAGGATGAAGTTCAAATCGATAGATAGAATACAATTGGAAAAATAAAATGCTTAAAATATGTCAATTGTAAATGATGCTTTGGCCTCATTTTGAACCAAGTGCCAAACTTCTAGCTTAAATATTTCATTTTTAAATAAATGAAAGAAATATGTTCTAAACGAAAATTCCGTTCGGGAGTCAGGTACCGCGTGACTATTGGCTTTTGCGAGATAACCCCCCATCCACAAAAAGTCTCCCACTTCAATGACAAAACTTGTAAAAATATCAGGTCTAAAAAAAAATGGGTTGCCATATTTGGTGACGAAAATGGTCAGTTTCGCGTCTAGTGCTTGTTTATATTATTGAAAACGGAGTTGCCGGGTCTTGCACACAGGCGCAAAGTAAATAGTTTTGTATCACGAAGTAGATTTTAAAATATTTAATCCAATATCCATTAACTACACGGAGTTTGCAATGGTGAGAAATATTGTTGTCCGCACTCCTTTTTAGCAGTTATCACTCCTTCCTTATTTGTGAAGGCTTGAGAGCAAGCAGTATGTGTTTTTCTTTGGAGTGCGTTGCATTTTCTTGGAATTTTTCTCTATATTTTATGCATGAGGTATAACGTTAACTCAATACGAGGTCACTTTAATTAAATTGATCAATTGGAACTCAGTCTAAGGAAATTATTCGTGGGCGCGATATCTTTAAGATTAAAGTTTACTGTGGAAAATAAATAATTTTTTATCGTCAATTCATTCGTTATCTTGAGTATATTGACTATCTGTGGTCGCATTATCAGTGTGTACGATGACAACAGCCTCTTTATTGCGTTGTTATAGGACTAATTTTATTTGGTAAAACTAGCAATAAATTAATAGTGGTTGCCAAAGTGAACGATAACGGCAACACCGGAAGCTACCCGAAAGAAAGCTGATAGTAGATTCGAGGGAATTAGTTGTTAATCCTTGTACTGACGATGGACGATGACGGTGGTTGAAGATTATCAAGGTTGAGAAATATTCCGATAATATAGATTATAAATCGACCAACATTTTTTTCTATAGTCCTTCAAATTAGTGGCCACAGGGAAACTTATCATAATTTATTCTTCTCTGTGCTGTATAAACCTTTTCCTCGGTGTATTTACTCTGAAAATACGGAAATTCCTAAAACGGGCCTTGTAATCGCAGACAAAGGTAAAATCCTTTGTTATTTTAGCTGGGTCTATCCTCCAGCCTGCATAGATTCTATAAGCTACTCATGACACCTATCAACATTAAAAAGAAACCGTTTACTGGCATATGAAACCAGACCCCTTACATGCTTTGGGTAGTTGGCATTATTATAAACATATGTAGCTAATGACAAAACCTCTGAGTCCTCTTTAATAGATAACTGTGAATTAGAAAGTGATGCATGCCAAAGCCGTCTCCTGCTGCACATAATTTTTCCGAGAGATAAATGGAATAAAATTTGATAGATTCTTTGTTTCTTTTGATTATTGTGGATCTCTGAAAACAAAAATTAATTTTTAAAGAAAATATTTTACAAATTTCAGTTACCTCTTGAAAATTGGAAGCAACAAGCATAAACTATAACAGGAAAATAAATCCACAAATCTTAAGTAAAACTTAGACAAGTTTTATTTCAATACTTTAAGTACACGTTTCTGCTCTCCACTCTCCTCTAGTCCATCCGCTTCATTCCTACATAATCATTTACTTGGACGTCCTTCATCATTTGCTTAATCCATTCCATTCTTGGCCTTCCTCCATAATTCTTCCCATTTATTTATACTTCTTATATTGTTTTTATTTGACTTTTATTTTGCAAAGCATGTCCAATAAGCCTGTCTATTCTTCTTTGCAGAGTGTCCATTATGCTTCTTTTCTCTTCAGCTCTTGGTAGTACTTCTTCGTTAGTGATTCTTTCCGTCCATTTAATTTACATTATTCTGCGGTGACACCACATCTCCATTAACTCCAATCTCCTTCGCGAAGCTGCTGTTATTGTCCAGGCTTCACTGTCATAATATCATGCTCCAAGTGAATGTTTTAATAAAGTGCTTCCTTAATTCCAGGCCTGTATTACCAGCAATCAGTAGACTCCTCTGGTAGAATGCCTACTTTGCTTGGGATATTCTGCTCAAAATGTCTTTCTTGATTCTTCCATTGCTGGTGATCCTGCTTCCCAGTTAACAAAATTCTTCCACTTGCACGAGATTTCGCTGCCCATGTTTAACGGTGATTCCGTCTGCTTGATTTCTTCTACATACCTTAACATTGGTTTTCTCAACATTTATCAAAAGATTCTCTAAAGTGATGGGTTGACAAAATACTGAACTTTCGAAAACTTATATAATTGATTCCTGTTTATTGGAAAAGAACCTCTACACTATACAAAATTCACGGAGTATCACAAATCACGATGAGTAATAGGTGGAGCCAATATGTATGGCACGATGGATCGAAAAACACAAAAAAGGAGCACTCACAGCAACAAGAAATTTTCAAATTTCAGGCCAATAATGATCTGGCCTTCTTCAAGAGTTGAGAGGATCCGCGAGGAAGAAGAAGGTTAGACAGGGTGTAGAAAATATGGTGAGGGAGAGGGAGGGGAGGGAAGAAGGAGAATAGTAGGAGAAAAAACGGAGGGAGAAAGGGGAAAGAATGAGTTAGTGAGCTCGATTGATTCCAGGAAAAGAGAAAGTTTGGTACAAATAAATACATGACTGCTCAAAGGTCTTCAGATCAAGAGGAGAGGCCGATGGAAGGAGAGAAGCAAGGACGCCTACGTTGAAACAACAAGAAGAAAGCGACTACTACGCGTGGTACAACCACGGGCGTCACCTACCCAAGTTTAATCCGTGGATCCCGTGGAGGCTGGAAGGGAAGGGTAAAAGGAAAGGAAAGGGTATGGGATAAAAGGTCATCCAATGTTTGACATCTGAATCTCATTTAGGAGAAGCAGACATCCTTGCAAAACCTTTGAATTTATTCTCTCAAGGAGTCGTAAGGCAAACGCAATTGGTGCGAGTGCCGTTTTAGACCCCTTGAGCCCGAAGCCAGGGCCACTCTCGGTCAGCAAAAGGCGGCGAATCGATCCAGACGCACCCTTGGGTGCGGCGATTCGCCGTTCCTCCCTTTGCGCTCAAGCTCCGCGTCTTCAAGACGGTGGTTGGCGGTTGCGAGGCGCTTAGTTCATCAGACTCCAACCGTGTACCCGCCTCCCATCGGGAAGACCGTGCACAACAATCTTTTCCGAAAAACCAGTGAACCTCACTTTGGCGGAATCCCCTACGTCAGTGCCCATTCAGCTACCGAAAACGGCACCCAGCTTACGCCACGAGAAGGCAGGGTTGACTTCCCAGACATGGTGAGGGGCCGAACCTGCTGCCTGAGACCCAGCGGTCTGAGCTTGTAAGCTACGTTGAAACAACAGTCGAACGTAAGGTTGTGGGTGGAGGCATGGCTGGGGACGGAGAGAGAGGCATTTTGGGAGGAAGGATTGCATGATGCTCTATGACCGTTGATACGGAGTCTGAGAGGACCAGTGGTGAGCCCAATATAGAACGCCTCACGTATATTACAAAGGAGAATGTAAACATTGCTGGTAAAGCGCGAAATTTTCGGGGGAGGGGATTAGTTATGTGGATGGGACACGTCTTGGATCTAGGGCGATGGCATAGGTTGGGTGGAGTTTTTGTCTTAACAATGGATTTGGAGAGTGGGTTGGTGGTTTTAAGGATACTAGAGAGGTTTAGGGGGCGTCTGAGAGTGAGGGAGGGACATTTTTGGAAGATTTTGGTGGTAGTGAGGTTGTTGTAGAGGATAGGAAAAAGGCTTTTAAGGGTTCGTTTGAGGGAATGGACGCCAGGGAATTAGGCAGTGCATAAGGAAAGGTTATAGTGGTTATTACTAGGAGGTTATTTCGGGAAATAGGAAATTATTATATATTCACACGTGGTGAAAATATATATTCAATAAGACGTCTCAGGCGTGACTAGCTAAAACATAAGTACAATGAAAAAGGAAAAATTTCCGTTTTTTAATTTTCGGCGGCACAACCGCCATCTTCTGAACAAGAGTGAGTTCTTTATTTTTTAGAGAAATTTTAAGAAATTTTGAATTAATATGAAGTATCTTTTCTCATCTTCATCCACAGTGTCTTCATTCTGCAGTATCATGGAATTCAGTGCTTTTCATCAGTATAGTTTCTCCAGGTACTCTTTCCATCTCTTCGATTTGTCCTCACTTTCAATAGGAATTTTATTTCCATGGTCACTGTCGATACCCGCACCAGGGTAGCTCTTGCAGTCCTTCTCCTGGTTTTTAAATAACTGTTTCACTAATATATAGTCTATTTGAAATATTTTTCTGTCTTTTGGAATTTCCCAAGTGTATCTTTTTCGCGAGTGGTTTCCAAATACATAGTATGCTTGTGACTACCAGGTCATTTTGTATCCAGAACTCGATCAATCTCTCTCCCCTATCATTACGTTTTCCTAACCCATACTTCCCCGCTGTCTTTCCTTCTTGGCCTTCCCCGAAAATAAAATTCCAGTTTCCAAGAATAATTAAGTTATCATCCCTTTTTGCATTCCTTATCACTTCTTCTATTCCGTCGTACATATCTTCTATATCGTCATCTTCGTAATCTCACGTGGGTATGTGTACTTGTACCATCACCGTGTCCTTAATTTTTTTCTAACCTAGCCATAACCTAGCCATTTCACTGTATTTAAGATAGCTTTTCACTCTCATTCCGCTACTTTTCCTGAGTATTATAACTATACCTGCGTTTCCATTCGTAGATCCAGAGTGGATAATCTGGTAGCTGCCGCTCCAGAAGTCCCTTTCTTCGGACTATTTCATTTCGCGGATTCCTTAAGCATCCAGACCCATTCTTCTCATTTCCCTGTTCACGTTTTCCAGTAGTATACAGCCTTGAAGTGATCTCACATTCCAAGTACCAATCCTAAAAAGCTGCTTAACGTTCTTGACTTATGTACCCTATAGAGTAGTCCCCGCCCGGAGATCCGAATGGGGGACTATTTTACCTACGGAATATTTTACTCAAGACAATTCCATCACTTCTTTTATTATACTAAATTAACATAGAAATAACAGAATAGATGCTTCTCCTAGGGATAATAATATGGTGGTTTCCCGTTGCCTTCCACCTCGTAGTACAACAGCCGTTTAGACCTAGAGCGTAATGAGTGTCGCTGTACCGACCCACACGGTCTCCACCTCCACTAATGTGAAGGAGGGCTGCTGCCCCCTCTTCCGGATTACTGGCTGCCTATTATTAGTCGACGGCAGCCATCTACATCTCCATACTACCCCGCGAGCCGCCGCATGGGCCTGTGTCAGGGGGTGTTAGGACACCTGCTGTGTAAAGGAGAATGTTACATGGAGGTGAAAAGGTGAAGTGTATTTCGGGAGTGTTTTGAGTGGATCTCAGTTTTTATTATAGCCACTTATTGTTTGTGGAAAGAACGAATTTTTGTTCCTATCTGCTCGGCAATGTTTCTATCTTATTTTGTCTATCCTGTCGGACCTAGAGATGTAATGGGGCGTCAAAATTATATTCTCTGTGTCACACTGAAACACACCTGTTCTGAATTTCTCAAGCAATCTTAGCCTAGCGTGTAACCTCCGAGTCTCTTGCGGTTCCCAACATAATTCCTCTAAAAATTGTGAAACGCCCTTTTTTCGCTTATAACGAAGCGACAGTTTTCCTTTGTATTTTATTTATTTTTCGAATTAAATCTTTCTGTTCAGGGTCCCAAATGCTCGCGGATAATTCGAGGTGTTGCTTAACCAGAGCGAAGTAGCACCTCTTTTTCACTTTTTTCATCCGAGGACCTTCCTACTCGACGCTTGATCCATATACACTTAAGCCATTCGTCAAGTCACAGCATCCTCACGGTTTTTCGTAGAATTTTTTAGCCGTCTTACTCTAGGATGGCCCCATACACCCTCTAGATACTGCTGCTTATAGTTCGGTAATTGAGGAGTTACAGCCATTGTATTTTAGGACAAAAATGCTAAAAATCGTCTCCACTACCACTTCCTGAAGTATTGCACGGTCTTTTTTAATCACCCTGTATATATTAGTTACGTGCGAGAAATTCCCCTCCTCGTCTACTGAGCCATTCACAAATTCTCTTGGACTTAATAAACATGGTCCTAATATTTTAGTTTTTATAATTTTTTTCAAGATTGTTTTAACCTCGATTTTGAGCTTAAAAACACGACTTTTCCTCTTGCTCCTTCTGCATTCCGGGGGTAAATTTGTCTTTTATTTCTTCTTGTCATTACTCGCATAAAATCATTGCCATTAGGTATTTGCGATCTCTGCGAGGATAAGATGGATTGACTGATTCACCGTCAATGTATTTTAAGTCTGTACCGCATCAATTGGCACTTCAGCATGGCAGGAAAGGTATAAGGAATGGAGTGGAAGATAAGGAGGGTGGAGAGAAATCCAATACCGACCGAAATTAGCCTGCATCTACATAAAGATGGCAAGGCTATCAGGAAATGCAATCAAGCAGGAACCAATGAACAATATCATGTAAATCAAAATCCTTAAGTGCAGGCGTAACGGACTAATGGTCTTATCCTACGCAAAGTATTCACTGAACAAACCAAAAGTGATGCTATCTGTCAGCAATGTAAGTGAACTCATTGCCTACACTGCCTTCACTGTCGGCGAGCTGAAACAAAAAGCATTTCAAGTTGATGGAGTAGGTGTGGGATGATGGATTTTTAGTTTAAACTGAACGATTCACAATTTGGACTAGCGAAAACGATAGTTTACTAAGTTAATAGTTCCTTCGAATTGTTCATTCGCGAACTACCCATCTTTACTGCTTACGCAGCAAACCGTGATAGCCACCTGTAAATCATCATCGAATCACTGCGAAATCCTTTAATCTACGATAAAATCAGAGAAGTAGTGAGGTACGGGAAGACTTTAATGTCTTTTTCCGCGTTAGATAAGAGATCACAATAGTCCGCCAGATGGATAATTTATTATGCAAAATGGTCAAGATGACAGAGACACTTGAAATGCCTTGAAGAGTTCAGCTTAACACTTTATTTGTAGACAAACTTTTACAATTACATTATTATTATTAATTATTCTGTATTATTTGAAAATCATAAATATGTCAAGGTTCTTTGTCATTACAATTTCAGTCACTCAACCTCTCAAGTTGTAGTTATATAATTGTACTGTGGAACTATGTAGACTAGGGCTTGTAAAATGGTGGTGTGATTAATTTGGTAATCGATTTTCGTGTTTTATTTTTCAATGTCTCTTGAAACGAGTTCTCTGTGCTGGTTAAAATTTCTCACCCTACGCTGTATATAACGAAGGATTTCCAAATTCCCGATATTTGGAATCTTGGGGAATTAAGACCAGGAAATCGTACTTCCTGAGAATTCTTGAAATCCATCTTTCCTATTTAATTTTCATAGACCATCGGGCGATTTCCATTAGCTGTAGTTCACTGCTTAATTCGCAGAACAATAGCGCACTTGCTTTCCATTCGTTTCACACCCTGCGAAAGAGGCAGCTTACTTCAAAACAGGTCGGGAGCAGAATTGATGTAGGTGCGCTGAACAATAAAATAACTTAGATAATCGCATCCGCGATCGTTTCTTAGAAAAATCAAGAAGAGATGGATGGAAAAGTAAATTTAAAGATATATCCAAATATTCAATGAAAGCAATGTGAAATTTGACTCCTCTGCGTGCATTTCGGTCATTCGGGTGAACATCGAAAGGGTGAGTTAAAATCTCTTGAACTTGTGCGAGTCGTTCTAGGTTCAAAGTCCTAAGGGCGTGTTGCCCTAGTTCGAACTCCACTCGGACTTTGACCCTTGGACAACACGCACAAGTTTACGAGATTTTAACTCTACCTATCTATGGTCACCTGGATGACCGAAATGCATGCAGAGAAGTCAAGTTTTATATTATTTTCATTGAATTTTTGGATAATCTTTAATTTAAACGTTGCTTACGAGTTAATTTTCTGTAAAGACCTAAAACATGGAGAATTAAGAGTTTTTAAAGACTATTTTTTTAATCTTACGTTTTTAAATGCATTTTTTGAACGAATTCAATAGCTATACAGAAAATATCCAGCCGTGAATATTGTGAATCTACGTGAACATTGTGAATCTACACAATGCTACCTACCGTCAGGTTACCGAACAAAACTCTGTAACCATGTATCTAATTTTGAGTTATTATTAGTTTCTTTTCCCTGTCGTATGCCACATTTCATGAAAGTTCTCGGTAAATTATGTCTATTAACGTGTGTGTAAATCCCGGCTACTCCGTTAAAATAGTGAAAACAAACACATTAACGCGATACTGCCGATTGGCATCATCAAGCATGTTAACGCGTTTTTTGTACTTTTTTTTTTTAAGTGCTATTTTTTCTGGCTCGCGAAATATTTTACTTATTTGAAATACACATACGCTAATCTGATTAATTAGGCGCTACATTTCAATTGGCGGCCTTAATTTTAAGTGAATTTATTACTGATTCACAACCCTCTATCCCCTGGAAGATAGCCCTAACGTATTTGCATGCCTGGTTAAAAATCAGTCACTGTTACACCCTTGCGGTGGTTTTTAACGCAATAAGGAGATCTAGATAGCATAAAACATATCACCCTCCAACTATTACCTCATTTATTATGACAAACCGGCGATAACTCAAAAATGCCATGAGTTCTACGGTCGCGATCTCTTGATTTCCGAAAATTAACCGCAAGCTCTTATTCATTTCCAATTGGTCAAAGGTCTTATTGAAGTGTCTCAATGAGACTATCTCTTCCAGTAAACTGATAAAAAATACATTCCACGTATAAGATAACCTTTTGGATTGAAAAGAGAATTTTACTGAAAAATACCTCTCACTAGTGTTAGATAACGCTGGTAAATGAAGCGCCTGATCTGTCTCACTATATGTATCTGGCAGACTGCGAATTGAAGTGTAGATTTGTAGTTTTGTAAAATATTTAGACAGCTTGTTAAGTAAGTTTTACATCAGTAAGATTCTCTTTGCCTTATGGATTACGCGAATTAAGAGATGGACCTGCGAAACTTAAAAGTCATAGCATTTTTGGACTTTTATATTTACTTTACCATGGCGAACACAAAATTATCATGAAGAAATACAATTTGATGATACGGATCCGAATGTTGGGCTAGCGAATAAACATACGTCCGAACCATGAATGTAATCGAAATGAAAATTCTCAGATGGATGTCTGTTGCGAGAAGAGATTTAATTAGAAATTAATATACTAAAGGCAGCTTGAAAATTGCACCAATATGGTAGACTATTAGAGAGAGTATATGGAATTGGTTTGGACTCATGGAACGGCATACCGTAGGTACTATGGAGACACTTGAATGAGAAAGTAATGAGGATGATGATATCATGTCAAGGAAATCAAGGTAGACCGATGATAAGTTGCGAGGATAGTGTGTTGAGGAAAATGGAAACCCGAGTGTTAAGAGAAGATGCACATCATGCTCATAATCAGGAAAGATGGAGAGAGCAGACGAGAAAAACCGACCCCAAATAGGGAAAGGAGGCTTGGCAGAAGAAGAAGATATGCTTAAAAATTTGAAGAAAAGAAACTTCTTATTTGTAATCTGCAGGTTTAAATGTATTTGAAACAACTTAAGGTTAATATAGCGCGTATAAAATACGCATAAATTCGACTGTATCTGGCATTACGTGGTGGAACAGCATTTTAGTAAATACCTCCTGCACTTTCATTTAATTAATAAAATACGCAGTTAAATTAGTAGCAAAAACGCTTCTTTCGCAGAAAATTGAAAGCGCTTTTCTCCCAAGTAAATTCAAATTTTCAAGCATCAAGACCTTCAGATCTAACTATCATATCTAAAATTTTCTGAATGTCAGTATCTTCGCCCTCTCAACAACGATGCCGAATTTCGTCAGTATGAAATGATCGGGTGTCATTTCATTGTTCTATCAAATGATTTGCGGTAATGTAGCCATGTTACCGGTAAAAAAAATCCCTAGTGACTTCACACAGAGCAGAGAGCGAACAGATTTCGCCAATGGTTTCAGATGAATTGAAAACATAAAATTATATATTTCCCTTCGAAAATAGTCAATCCAACACGGCAGTCAATTGATCAAACATCACAGCTGTTTTCGGCGCATTAACTAAATAAATGACCAATTCAATATGGCTGATTGCATTGCGCTATTTAACAGCTTCAGTATCCTTCCTTGCTATAGTGCTGCGTGAGTCCAATATACGGTTTCCTCGTAATCCTCGCAAAGTTGGGAACTTGAGGTTTTCATGAGCCACGGTTGAAGGGAAACACTGGGAACTTTTTATAGCTTGCATCTGAATCAAGGTGGACGTAATTTGGAGGGAGCATAAAACGAACGCCATATGAGTTAGGAATCCTTCCGGAATCTGGTACATGGCATTGTCGTCGCTTGAGCTTTTACAGCCGTTGAAGGGCCATCTTCGGGAAAGTTAGTTTTTAAATTAATTTTCTTGTCTATGAAATATATTTTTCTGATAAATTAACCAACGGCATTATTATATAAACGTATTTATTGGATGCACTTTGAGGGCTCTGAGTTAAAAGTGGGCCACGTCCATTTAATTGTATTTCTTTACTAGCTACTATATAGGATGGCTAGAGCCGTATCATTTAGTGCAAGAGAGAACCATGTCCAAAGTTTGAATATTTGCCCCTACATGGTAGCAGTTCTTGAGGGCACTGGGCACAGTTTTTTATACGGGAGGAATATACGGAACTAGAAATGCGTTTCCCTCAAAACTCACTTCGATGGACCAGGCCCACTTATACCTTTTAAGTTGTATGAACGAACATTTACGTCCTCGTGCTTGCCGGCCTTCCGGAGTGCGATCTTATGTGTAGTACGTCTTTAAAATTTGAGCTGGAACAGTAAAGGCGTGCGTTCACGCCTCCCTATCGAAAGAATTGTATCATGTGCTGCCATATCTAGTGACTGGGAAAAAAACTCACTACTCGAAGGGCAAACTCAGAACCTTCCATCAATTTCTCCTGAAGATGTTAATTATAACGTCCACCAAAGCTAGAACGGCTTCAATACTGACCACGATCCAGATATCGGAAGATTTCCTATCTAAAATTGATGAACTCTGAAAGCAGTAACCAAAAAAATGCACGTTACTAGCCTGCCATTGCCATGAGATTTGTATCAATAAAGAGATCGTATGGTCCTATCAGAAAAAAGTCTCACGTGTACTCGCTATTCATTTCGCTCGTGGTTGAGAATAATGACTAAGAACTGCTGCACAAATATGCTTTTCATCCAATGAAGGTTCGAGGAATACCTCGACGCCACTATTTTCGCAATAACATAAACTAAAACGGGGTGAAAAGAAGAGCAGACAGCGAGAGGTCCAGGAAATTCGATAACAGAGAGTGATGGTGACGTCCCTCTCGTTAGATAGGTTTAAGAGTGGGTTTTCGTCATCGAAATCCATCTGCCGTCATCGCAAGTGATACGCAATGTTTACTCTTAATGCGAAATATGTATCTACCTACTATTTCACCTAAAACAGTTTTCCTCCCTGTATGCTGAGGGATTTAGTTCGCCGAGTGCTCAGCAAGTTTTTTGTAAAACCTTTGTGTCGATTGTGTGTGACGAAAACCATATTATCTTGTAACGTAGATAAGAGAAGTGAATAGATGACGCCTTTTCGCGCAAAATTGAAGCCTGTGTTCGCCATTAAGTCGGTCGTGGCCTTGCCGAGGATACGGCCGTGGTTTTTTCACAAACACGTCTGGGTTAGGGGCTAATATTTAGTGGCTAATGTGGTATAGAACGTTCTTTAATTAGTTGACAGTATAGTTTCTTATGGGGATAATCCAAAGCAGTACTCTAGCACAACAGAGCCGCGAGGTGCACGGAAATTTTCGTCCACGCCCAAAATGGCGCCACGGGCCTATATGGGCATTCTCGCGCATGCGCGGCGCCAACTAATGGACATGCTCACATCGCAGATGAGTGTGCGATTGAATAAGACCCCATAAAATCATGGAGGTAATTGTCGGAATAGATCAACCTGCATTCTTTATATAGTCGAATCCGTCATAACTCACTGTCTGATTTTGCTGACTTTCCACTTCAAAACGCTGACTGTGCGAAATATTTTTTCCATTTATCAAACTTGGTGAAATACTTATTATGCCGGGAGCCCCGAGCTCCGCTCGATGATTTTTGAAAACTTTTTTTTATGAATTAAAAGCTGAATCCTATCGTTACTACGTCACTCGAACGTTATAGCTTTCGTGGAAACTCAATTTTTCCTCTTAATGGCCGGCTAAATATCTTCAACTAAATAATGTCTGACTTAAGCGCTGTGTGTGTGGGAAATTTCGTTGAAAATAAGCGATTTTATTCACTATTTACACGTCCCTTTCTCTTTCCTTTGTTGTGATCTCTTCTGCTCATGCGCAACTGTGTTAGCTGGCGGCAGTGGCTGATACAAAAAAAAACTCAAGGGGGGTCGCAAGTTATCGTGACGATTGTAGCTTTCAAACTGACTGCCTGGCAGCGACTCTGCTTCCCTTATATATGTAGCTCGGTTGTTTCGAGAACATTCGGTGCCAGAATGTTCGCTTCCAGACTTTTAAGAAGTGTGAGCAAATACAAACAGTAGAATATTCGCGACTTTTCTCGAACAAATGCCAGACAGAATAACGTATCGAGATCACTAGAATGACCGCGACTTTTCTCGTAGGTTAGCTATCTATGTGCCAGACAAAAACGTATAAAATACGATGACGCGGACGCGCGCGCGTGCTACATAAGAAAGTACAACTCCTCGATAACTCGACTCAAGAGTCGACTGACGAAAGACACGAACGAATAGCGTACGGGCCGACTGGCGGGGGCGGCAATGCGGGCGGCCCCGCAAGGGGGGGGCGCGCGCCCCCCATATGTATCCGCCACTGGCTGGGGGGGGGGGAGAGGGGGGGTGTGAAGGCGACTGGAAAGGAATAGCCAGGCCAGGGTAGTACGAATGTATTCGTACTTTTTGCTGTCTGTATTAAGTGTTTTTTTTTACTTTGTAGAGATGTTCGATAGAGAAGACAGGAGGAAGTAAATGAAAGTATCACTGCACATAGGAGTAGATTAGCGGGATAGGAGAATAAGAAACCAGTATATGTCTACATCTACATATTACCCCGCAAGCCGCCTCAATAGGCGTGTGGCGGGGGGTGTTAGGACACCAGCCGCTTAAAGATAAAAAGGAAACGCTCTAATGAAATTACGCCTAGCATTTATTGAAGTCCCTTATTGTTCGGGGGAAAAACGAATTCCCATACCTATCCGTTCGGCAAAATATCTCTCTTAATTTATCGTTTCTGTCGGACCTGGAAATATAGTGGGGTTCTAATATGATGTTCTCCGTGTCGCTCTGAAAGATATCTATTCTCAATTGTTCAAGCAATCTAAGCCTAGCGCGCAGCCTCCGAGTCTCTAGCGGTTCCCAGCCTAATTCGTTTAACATCTGTGTAACGCTGTCAGTACGCCCGTAGCTGTTTTTGACGAATCGCGCAGCTTTCCTTTGTATTTTATTAAGTTCCCGGACTAAGTCTTTCTGCACCGGATCCCATATGCTCGCTGCATATTCAAGGTGTGGCCGGACGAGTGCGAAATAGCACCTCTCTTTTACTTTTTCATCCGAAAATCTTCCCACAATACGCTTGACGAATCCTAGCTTCTTCAGAGCTCTGCCACAAATATTTCTTATATGTGCTCCCCACGATAGGTCCGAAGTTATCGTAACTCCTAGATACTTCACTTCATCTGTCGCCTTTATGTTAACACCATCCACAGCATATACATGGGAATAGTTGGACGACTTCCGCAAGAAATGCACCGCCGTGCATTTGCTCAGATTAAGTTCGAGTCCCCACTCTTGGCTCCACACATGAACGTTGTTTAAATCCGATGATAGAGTTTCAAAGTCAGAGTGATCACTAATTTCACGATAGATGACAGCGTCGTCGGCGAATAGACGTATTTTACTGCTAATTCGAGAGCATAGATCATTTATGTATATAATGAACAAAAGGGGTCCGATCACGCTTCCTTGCGGGACACCTGATGTCACTTTAACGACATCAGAGCTAATTCCGTCAAGAACTACCTTTTGCTTACGATCACTCAGAAAGTCGCGTATCCAGTTTACTACTGTTTCGTTTAGGCCGCATGACTGTAATTTGTATAAAAGTTTGTTATGAGGTACCGTGTCGAAAGCTTTCTTAAAATCTAGAAATAATGCGTCAACTTGTCTTTTCGATTCGCCAGATTTGAGAACGTCATGAAGAAAGAGCGCGAGTTGTGTTTCACATGATCTACCTTTCCGGAAGCCGTGCTGAGAGCCATGGAGGACGTTACGACTGTCCAGGAACGTCATGATATTGCTAACGATGATATGTTCGAGTATCTTGCCTATAATCGACGTTAATGAAATTGGTCGATAGTTCCCTGGGTCGTGTCTGTTTCCCTTTTTGAATATCGGTGTAACGTTTGCAATTTTCCAGTCTAATGGTATCTTTCCTTCAGACAATGACTTCTTGAATATTATGTCTAAGAACGGTGCGATCTGTGGCGCTAACTCCTTGAGGACACGCGCGGGTATTCCCTCCGGACCCGGAGATTTACTATTTTTTATCGACTGTAGCTGTTTAGTTATCCCATCACGTTGAATAGTGATTTCTTTCATCGGTTCCTCAGTGAATTGTATTTCAAAATTACATGCAGTATCGTCTGTGGTGAATACACTTTTGAAGTGGGAATTTAACGTGTTAGCTTTGTCAATATTTTCGGTGACAAGTTTGCCATCATTATCAAATAACGAATCTACGGTTGAACTGACATGAACGAATCTAAGGTTATGTCCCTGACAACTCAGGCAGGGATAGCAAATGGAGAATCCCAGCAAGCAGTATTAGGGATGATAGTGAGACATGGTGACCCCTCATCACCCAAATTCTTCAACATACATGCAAAGAGAAAATAAGAGAGAAATACGAGGCAAGAGCAAAAGTAGGAGATCTACTTATAAGGTGGTTCGGTTTATTGTAGTTATAATACTTGCTTTGATGAATGCCCACCAGTCAGAATGACATAAGGAATGAGGATAAACCGTAAGGAGACATGAGTAATGAGAATCTCCTTGAAAAACACAGAAAAATTGAATGTACGATAAGAATAGCATGAGTCAGAGCAGGTGGAACTTTTGTTTCATCAGGGAAATTTCTTTTCAGGGAAATATGATATCATGAAAACTGCATTAGCCAAAGGGATGTTCCCTAATATTAGAGAAAGCTAATATTAGGAACCATTAGAAAATACAATGAGGAAATGTTGCTTATGTAGTCACAAAATCTGAAGTTAAGCATTTTTTCAGACTATAAAGATTATAAATAATATGTTGCCTTAAAACATTGTTGAACTTTACATAGCCTGCAGTAGCTTCCAGTTACATGAGCCTAATTTCTCCAAAAAGAGAAAAAAAGTGGATTTAAAAAAATAAATAGATTGATTGATTATGAATTGGCATTTGCTATCTTCAGCAAGGTCGTGGTTCCTCATTTCCTTCTTTTAAGATGGAAAATCACTGGTTGCCTAAAACATTGTTTTAAATTTGAACTGTCCATCCCTAGTAGCAGGGGTGGCTCCAGACCAGAGGTTAGGGGTGGGCACCAGTGGCTCTTGGGGTATAGAATAGCCCCCAGGAAAAGGGGGGGGTTCATGGGTCTCTTATTGGAAATTCGTAATAAACTATGTGCAAAATTGTTTTTGGGGGGCAATTGCCCTACCCCCCCCTCCTTGGAGCCGCCAATGCCTAGTAGTAGCTTCCAGTTACCAGAGCCCGATTGCTTCTATAAGGCAAAAAATGGATTTTGTAAAACCAATAGACTTGATTGATTAGGAATTAGCAAATTTGCTACCCTGTGCAGGACCAGCCTCATTAGAAATCGTGATTCCATATTTCTTTCTGGTTCATAGCTTGGAGGTTACAATAATATGCATCCAGAAATTAATAAACAATGATGTATATTATAGAACAAAGAATGTTTATTACTCAGAACATAATGATGCTATATGCCAAATGAAACATTTTTCAAAATATCTCACCCCCAAAAAACACTATGAAGAAAATCACAGCTATTTGATAAGTGAATTATTTTGTATATATGTATGTTGTATTAAGTCTCACCTTTGTACTTAACAGCACAACAGTATTATATTTTGTAAGATTAACAGCACACAAACAACACACTATGCAGAAGCTCAAACATTCTTGCTGCAAAATTTTACATACTGTACAATGAATGTCAATGTGTCTACAATATATGGACTTTTTTAAAAATAATAACCATACAAACAGAGCACTAAATGCATCTCTCCAATACATTCACTCTATGACTAGTGGTCAATCCATGAAAAATGTAAAATAAAATATTTAAAAAAATAATACAAGTCAAAGTCAAATGTATTAAAACACTTTGATTAAAACAACTGTACAGTAAGTATAAAGGAGTATATGTAATCCTTTAATATCTTCATATTGACTATATATGCTTTAAAAATAACATGGCAATCCAAGGGTTACACATTATACAACTACTTTAATTGTACTGAATTTCAATATGAAAGTCAACGGTTTATAAAGCTGTCAATCACTAAGATCTCACCTTCTCATCACTAGCAACAGATAGACATAAAATATTTTTTTCCAAGTTACCACAGCGAGAGATTACATTGGACCTATATCATTGAATCCAGCCACTTTCCTAGCCATGGAACATAATAAGTTGCCAAAGTTGATGATTCATATGCCCACTGGCCAAAATACAAAAAATTTGAAAGAAAAAAATTATAAAACAGTTAACTCTTTCCTGTAATAGGAGTATGTATTGCTGTAGCAGTTAAAGAAAAGGATGGGATTTCATGCACTGACAAGTTACACACAAATTGACAGCAATAATGCTATAATTATTTCAACTGATAGACACACTCCTACACACTTCCATGCATACTGAGTGAGTAGGTTAACTACTATACATATATTCAAGGCAACATTTTTTCATGCTTTTTAATGACATCTATTCAATATTTTCACTTAAGAAAAACACCCACGAGTTTTTTTCATTATTGTTTATCACCAAAATCTGCCATTGAATTGACAAGGGAATTATGTATGTGTGTTCAGATTCTTGCTTTAAAGCAATATGCATCAGCTATGATTCTTGGGGCAATGCACTTCAAAAGTACTCCAAAGCAGCCTTGACATGAGCTTATTTTACACCATCAACTGGACCTTGCACTCAATTTTAAATTGCTTAAAGCAGAACACAGACACCAAATGCTACAAAAGAGTAAGCATGAAGAAACAGAACTAGAAATTGATGGGCTGTGCTTCAATGAACTTTCTTTAAGATACCTTCCTAAGTGCCACTGTGATTCATGAAAATGGTCACACTTGAGAATAAACTACATGAAGAAAACTAAATATCACACAATTACTTCCTGACCTTGAGGAATATACCTTCCTGACCTTGACAAACTTCTCAATACTCAACCTTGAGTCAAGGAGAGGAAAGGAAGGAAGAGGAGGAATATCTTGACTCAAGTTTCCGTATCTTCCCTTCAAACCTTAGAAAATGTAACATTTACTCATGCACTGAAACAAAATTTATAGCACACGCAACAACACTAACAAATAAGCATTAACAAATTAAATTTCAAGCAATTTTTCAACACTTGAAAATCAAGCTACACTCAACATTAAATGGCTTGGGAAATGAATTACAACAATAATTGGCAAAAAAATGCAGAAAATGGCAGTTACTCAGGAAAATACTATAAATAATCAATTGTAAGCTAGCTTAGTTGAGAGAAATGGAGTTTGCAACTCATCACTCTGCTTAGATGCCTCGAGAATATTTGAGAGGTTATGTAGATGATGCATAAGAACCAATGAGCAACCAAAAGTGCCCAGAAAAAAACCAAACCAGTGTCAAGAGATTCAAACACTTGAGTTTACTCAGGATATTTAACTACTTTATCAGGGTATTTTTAGAAATTATTCACCAAAAATTATAAAATTTTCCAAATCTAAGGCACAAGGGTACATGTTTTTGCAAAAAAATGCATGACTTTATGGTGCAAATTTACTATAGCTGAAGTAGTTTTTCATTTACTACACACCCCAAAGTTTGGTCCAGATTTGATCCAAAAATTATTAATTAAAATGATATTTACCAGCTATCCCTACCTTCAGTTGAACCAGGTACGAGCTAATTGATTATCCCGTTTTCCCCTTATTACCATCCACCAAACTTAACCACTTTTTTGATGCTGAGATGGACCTTGAGATCATTAGGCACCTGCTAGAAAATCACCTCCTGTTTACAATTGATTATTTACAGTAGGCAAGTATGGCAAATGCATTAAAAAAAGAAGTAACATATTCCTTGCACCACTAAATTCAACAGACTTAAACAAAGATAGCAGCTGAAAATCAACCTGAGATAAATATGACTTTTAACCGTCATATTCCATGAATAGTTTAAGGGCACTTGTCAGCCTTGCGCCTGTGCACACTAAATGGAGTGGAGGCACAGTGAACAGTGCAAAAATTAACAGTTTTAACTGCCATGGTCGAAAGGAAAGTGATGAAAAACCTTGGAGAACTACTCATGGTCAACAAAACAATCACTAGGGAAAAAATTCCATCCAAGCAACAAATTTCAAATGATAAACCGTTTGGTTACTATGCTCAATCCACCAAGCCTCCAGCTAGATACTTTAAGCTTACAGAGCCTCCTATTGTAAATTGACTAGGTGATCGCTACACCAGTGTATAACCTCTGGTTTAGCTTTATGGATGGCTCGCAGCTGAAACATTATTATCACTTAGGTGCGTACAGGGCAATTTGCAAGCAGTTGAGGCACAACCTCCTCATTTTAACTGCTCATGTAATATGGCCTTTTTAATACAGTTTTAAGTGGCTTTTGCACCAACTCTCTAATGAAAATGACTAATGATGAAATCAACTCTGAACACAAGAAAAAATGACTATATATAACTGAATTTGCATCACTTGGAGATAAATGAGAAATATTTGGACCCAAATGAACAATGTAAATTAACCGAATATGCACACACAAGAAGCATTTCAAAATAAAATCACAAGTAGGCCATTGCAATGCATATCTAATTTCCACCATGAATCAAAAGCAAAACTGTGAGTGCAATCAACTGGGGGTGGATCAAAATAGAATTGTGGTCAGAAATGTGCGCATATTGAACTCTTATACGTGTTTTATGTCAATGTTCCCATAATCCATATTATTTGAGTAAAATACTCATTTATCCACTGCATCACAACTCACAGCCATTGCTCATTGAATGATGTCTGTCAACAATGGAGACAGTTATTTATAGCCCTCACTTTGAAGGATACCATGTAGATGCTTAAGAGGCTATCCTACAAAATGTCTGCAGAAATATTTTTTTCACACTCAGAACACAGACTAGCTGCAAAACATAATAGTCTTCTCCACTATGGGAAGAAAAATAATCTCTGCAATTCGATGATTCTAAGTATTGCACCATTGCTCCCTCCATAATTCTATTACTATATTTATTATCATAAATAATTTAACTCTAATTAGGAATGACTGGAATGGGTAACCAGCTTTCTCCCTCCTACAAGCTGATTTACTTCGATGGCTTTACATTAGGCTCCGGAAAAACCGTAAACTTCGAGAACTCGGATCTCAAAATCTCCCGACTCACAGAGAGGAGGATTGTCAAAGGTTTGGCACCTTTCTGTCTTGCCAAAACGAATGTTTTCATCCATCCAGATGGCTTGGCCTTCCCTAAAAATGACAAGATACAAAAGAATTATGGCATAATGTGACAAGCCATTGGTATACTTTGATTTGCTCAACTGCAACAAATTATTACAATAAAATGGAATGGAATGGATGGAATAGTAATTTACCAGTCAAGAAGAGCATTGTAATGAATTTGAGCAATTGCTTGCCACAATAGAGAAACCAGTCCCTGATTGATCAGCAAGACTAAGGCATAGTTAAAAATTTTAAATAAGGTGGGTTGATCGTCCCATCCATTCCCAGTGCTGTTATTGCTGTCAGCCAATGGCAGACAGTACAACTGAAGGTGCAAAATGACCTTATTGTTGATGCATGTTAAACTAATGCATTACATAATACAATGTACTATTAGAATTTCACAAGCATACAGAAGAAAGAATGGAAATTTTGAATTGAACAACGGAAAGAATTATGCATTATAATATCTCCGGGTTAGAAAGATGTGAGATGAAAACTCTGAAAAGAAGAGAAACTATTTTGACACATTTTGCAATAAAACAGCCTCTTGAATGGAGGGTATCAAAGTGAAGACTTAAGTACAGATGAAACTGCTATAGTGGTAGCAAATCTTGCTGGCAGTCATCTGAGGGAAGTGGGAAGTTAAGGAGGAGAGGGCTCATGTAGAAAGGGTTGGCTGAGGAGTGGAGATATGAGGACAGCACATGGTAGGCAACAATGCTGACACAACTTCATTAAATTTGTGAGGCCAGGAAAGTGTCAGCAGTGTTGATGAATTCTTCTTGGGCTTCCCACCAGGTTAAGTTCTCCATGCTGGCCGATGTTTCGTCAGGAGACTTTCCTGACATCTTCAAGGCTCATCCACAGATCCAAGGCACATCAAAGATGGCAGTAAGTCTTCTGTCGAAACATTGACCAACATGGAGAACCTAACCCAGTGGGAAGCCCAAGAAGAATTCATAAGTACCATTTGCTGGGAAGGCCTGAAATCTTATGTCAGCACTGTGTTTCTTGAAATGGTTACAATCAAAACTAAGATGGATAAAAATACACTGATACTGTTCACAATATATCATAGAAGCCCATCTAAACAATTGGATTGAGACCCATACGGAGCTGGAAAGTTGATGTGAATAACAGGATGAGAATTTGAAGTTAGCAATGAAGATTTGCATCCTTCGTAACCCTGGTAGTCAAACACGGAGACTGCCATGTCCACCATCCTAGTTAGTAGACAATGGACTAATCCACAAAAAAACATCATCAGCACAACTGCCATCATGTTTTGCTACCACTGATTGGAGATTGGTGTGGACAACTGAAGCAAACCAATACTTGTATCGATGACTGCTGATGGCAATGTGACAGAGAAAACCTCAGATAAACTGCTGAGCAGCTAAGAGAGCCACAAGCACATATAATGGCCAACTCACCCTCCTCCAACAGTGAGCATCTTGGAATCAGCTGCCATGAATAGCTCCGCAGCATGGTCAAAGTGGTCACCTCCTCGCTCACCAGATGTGGTCCGGTCCAAGCCAACCCAAGGGTAGCGATGCCTCTCAGGCAGCAGCGAGAAGACAAATGTCTCCCCAGTGCCAAAATATGCTTGTCTGTTCCCCCGATCATCTTTAAGGTTCCGCTCCACCCACCTCGTGGAACAGTAGGCCCCGAATATCTGAAAACGTAATGGCATTTAATGATCAGTTGAGGAGACAAAAATATGACTCTTGCACAAACTGGTACCATCAATTTATAAACATATCAAGTGGATCTTTACATACATTTACATACACAGTCATCAGGGGTCATTAACAGGGTGTACAGTGGACAGGACAAAGTAAATCCTTTACAACTTCAAAGCATTGCAACTTTAACTGAGTTACCTGCTGAACAGATACACAATAGAAGAGATAAAATTTAAAAAGAAAAAAATCATGTTCATACAATTATCGTCCGTTTCCCCATCCTAAAATGTTTCTCCTAAGTTGACAAAGCACACCGAAAATATGCACTCTGTAAAGAATTCATTTTCCACTAGGCTAAAAATATAAAAAGCAAATTCTTACATGGTACATTCAAAATACTTAGGGACTTATGTGTGACATTCTAAGAGAAAAAATCATTCTCATGGACTACGATTCAAACCCAGATCCTCAGAATCCACACTAAGTGCTTAAACCAATTAAGTTACCCCACTGCTAGCTTCAGAGAGGCCTATGGAAACTAGATGTTTCCATGAGTACCAAGCATTCATTACCACAATGTTCTAGAATTTTTAGCTCATGGCACCATAGTCAATGCAATGCAATGAGTTATAGGCAGCAATTTAACATGTGGGTTTTTAAAAGTATATTCCCAAATGTGCAGCGTGACAGATCTACATTAATTATTTTGACCACTGCTTTCAAAATGGCTCTCCATGCTGACATGTTTTTGAATCATTGGTGGGGTAAAGGATAGTGAGGCATCAACTACATCTTTCCAACATCAGTTCATTGGCTGTAACTACTCAATTCCATGAAATTATTACTTACACACTTTTTTAAACTATGATTTCACTGACAAAGAATAAATTAACTAAACATATAAACAAAATAAGTATGATCAAGTAGGTTTCCTTGCCACTTTGATCAGTTTGACCACTTCTTTAATCAAGACAAATGAGAAATTCAAGGTTTTCATTCATGCCATATAATAAAGCACTGTTTTCCCAAATAACTCGCCTAAGCTATTGAAAAGTGGAAGTCAGTCACAAAAAGTGCTGATAATTCAATGAATTTATAGATCAGTGATTACTTAACCCAGCCTGATGAGGTGTCTGCAGTGCCACGGTAACTGAACTAATGCATTTTGCCTTTCATAACAGCATTAATTCACTTAAAAATAAGATGGATTGCTGCATGTTTATTTTTCAGTAACTAGTAGCAGAAATGCCCGTTGGTTCTCAATGGGAGAGATAAAAGTAATAAATAATATAGTAGTTCCATTCATACAGAAGAGAATCTGACTTCTCATTTTCCACATACATAGTTTGTTTTATGAAGTGAAAATTTCCCGTCTAGTTGCTTAATGATGCATAGTATGTATTAAGCTATTTTACTGAAATTGCTTATTTTTAAATCAGTAAAACTAATAACGTATTCAAGTTCCACAAGGGGGAGTTGGGAAGATCATCACAAACTTTGAGCATATTTTACCTCAAGTGAATTTGAGCGAGATTTTTATCCAGCACCAATAGGTACCATATTCGAATTTTTATTTGAAATAACTATCATGTACCTGCGTTCAAAGTTTCCACATAAATGGCTCATTACTTCATTCATTCTGAGGCTAAATATGTATGTACATAGAGAGCTGTGATTTGGGGACTTAAAAGAGCTGATTGGAACCCCAACCATCCTTCTTGAGCTCTAGGACTGGATTAAGGTTTGATAGGTGTAGTACGCAGGTCTCTAGCAGTGTGCAAAATTCTACATAGCAAGCGATACGCTATGCATACCGATGGATGGGCCCTAATTATAAGAATAAATGTGAAGTGCTATATGCAGATACTATGTAAATTCAGTTAAGCACACACACGGAGAGGTTGAGATACAAAAAGCCCCAACTGTAATCTCACTGAAATTTGCTAACATTGATCAGCCATTACTCAGGTTGCCAACAAAATATACTATTGTTAAAATTTGATAAATTTGATAATTTTGGAATTGAAAATTTAATTTTTAAGCAAAAATGACGTGTATAACAAAATAAATTGCAAGAATTAAATATTTCATTCTCTCTGCCATCTGATTTTGAAAATTTCAAATATAAAACCCCTCCAACTGCCTCCTCCAAAAACAAATTCTAATCACAGCATCTCCCTCACCACTACCTACTTCCCTGGTGTGGATTCTATTAGGCGGATTATTAGAAATCTCTACCTAATCCTCCCCGAAAACCCTACCACTTCCAAAATTTTCCCTCACTGCCCCTCTCTTATCTTTAGACGCCCCCCTAATCTATCTGCCATTTTCAAAACCACCTGACCCCTGTCAAAATCTTTTTAACCTACAAAATCTCATATATATATATATATGTGAGAGGGGAAGGACGGTGGCGGGGAGGGAACGGATGAAGAGGGGAGTGAGTGTGGACTTGAGGGGAAAGAGGGGGACGGAGAGGGGATTTGAGGGGAGGACAGTGTGAGACGGCATGTGGTGGAAAAAGGTTATAGCAAGTGTTGGTGAATAAAAGATAGAAGATATAGTGTTATTTTTGTGTTTCGTTACATATATATACACACGGAAAGTTTCGCCAACAGGCCACAACAATAAACAATACACTGGACAGGTGGTGGGGAAAGAAAAGTAAAAAGAGAAGACTTACTGGGTCATATCACCAGTAAGTCTTCTCTTTTTACTTTTCTTTCCCCACCCCCTGTCGATTTTATTATATATATATATGCATAAAAAAAAACAGTGATACACTAAACAAACACAGAAACACGCAAAAAGGACACTCACAAAAGAAAACTTGCACGTTTCGACGTCAGGACGCCATCGTCAGCGGTAGAAGATTCTTCTATTCTTCTACCGCTGACGATGGCGTCCTGACGTTGAAACGTACAAGTTTTCTTTTGTGAGTGACAGAGACACTTGAAATGCCTTGAAGAGTTCAGCTTAACACTTTATTTGTAGACAAACTTTTACAATTACATTATTATTATTAATTATTCTGTATTATTTGAAAATCATAAATATGTCAAGGTTCTTTGTCATTACAATTTCAGTCACTCAACCTCTCAAGTTGTAGTTATATAATTGTACTGTGGAACTATGTAGACTAGGGCTTGTAAAATGGTGGTGTGATTAATTTGGTAATCGATTTTCGTGTTTTATTTTTCAATGTCTCTTGAAACGAGTTCTCTGTGCTGGTTAAAATTTCTCACCCTACGCTGTATATAACGAAGGATTTCCAAATTCCCGATATTTGGAATCTTGGGGAATTAAGACCAGGAAATCGTACTTCCTGAGAATTCTTGAAATCCATCTTTCCTATTTAATTTTCATAGACCATCGGGCGATTTCCATTAGCTGTAGTTCACTGCTTAATTCGCAGAACAATAGCGCACTTGCTTTCCATTCGTTTCACACCCTGCGAAAGAGGCAGCTTACTTCAAAACAGGTCGGGAGCAGAATTGATGTAGGTGCGCTGAACAATAAAATAACTTAGATAATCGCATCCGCGATCGTTTCTTAGAAAAATCAAGAAGAGATGGATGGAAAAGTAAATTTAAAGATATATCCAAATATTCAATGAAAGCAATGTGAAATTTGACTCCTCTGCGTGCATTTCGGTCATTCGGGTGAACATCGAAAGGGTGAGTTAAAATCTCTTGAACTTGTGCGAGTCGTTCTAGGTTCAAAGTCCTAAGGGCGTGTTGCCCTAGTTCGAACTCCACTCGGACTTTGACCCTTGGACAACACGCACAAGTTTACGAGATTTTAACTCTACCTATCTATGGTCACCTGGATGACCGAAATGCATGCAGAGAAGTCAAGTTTTATATTATTTTCATTGAATTTTTGGATAATCTTTAATTTAAACGTTGCTTACGAGTTAATTTTCTGTAAAGACCTAAAACATGGAGAATTAAGAGTTTTTAAAGACTATTTTTTTAATCTTACGTTTTTAAATGCATTTTTTGAACGAATTCAATAGCTATACAGAAAATATCCAGCCGTGAATATTGTGAATCTACGTGAACATTGTGAATCTACACAATGCTACCTACCGTCAGGTTACCGAACAAAACTCTGTAACCATGTATCTAATTTTGAGTTATTATTAGTTTCTTTTCCCTGTCGTATGCCACATTTCATGAAAGTTCTCGGTAAATTATGTCTATTAACGTGTGTGTAAATCCCGGCTACTCCGTTAAAATAGTGAAAACAAACACATTAACGCGATACTGCCGATTGGCATCATCAAGCATGTTAACGCGTTTTTTGTACTTTTTTTTTTTAAGTGCTATTTTTTCTGGCTCGCGAAATATTTTACTTATTTGAAATACACATACGCTAATCTGATTAATTAGGCGCTACATTTCAATTGGCGGCCTTAATTTTAAGTGAATTTATTACTGATTCACAACCCTCTATCCCCTGGAAGATAGCCCTAACGTATTTGCATGCCTGGTTAAAAATCAGTCACTGTTACACCCTTGCGGTGGTTTTTAACGCAATAAGGAGATCTAGATAGCATAAAACATATCACCCTCCAACTATTACCTCATTTATTATGACAAACCGGCGATAACTCAAAAATGCCATGAGTTCTACGGTCGCGATCTCTTGATTTCCGAAAATTAACCGCAAGCTCTTATTCATTTCCAATTGGTCAAAGGTCTTATTGAAGTGTCTCAATGAGACTATCTCTTCCAGTAAACTGATAAAAAATACATTCCACGTATAAGATAACCTTTTGGATTGAAAAGAGAATTTTACTGAAAAATACCTCTCACTAGTGTTAGATAACGCTGGTAAATGAAGCGCCTGATCTGTCTCACTATATGTATCTGGCAGACTGCGAATTGAAGTGTAGATTTGTAGTTTTGTAAAATATTTAGACAGCTTGTTAAGTAAGTTTTACATCAGTAAGATTCTCTTTGCCTTATGGATTACGCGAATTAAGAGATGGACCTGCGAAACTTAAAAGTCATAGCATTTTTGGACTTTTATATTTACTTTACCATGGCGAACACAAAATTATCATGAAGAAATACAATTTGATGATACGGATCCGAATGTTGGGCTAGCGAATAAACATACGTCCGAACCATGAATGTAATCGAAATGAAAATTCTCAGATGGATGTCTGTTGCGAGAAGAGATTTAATTAGAAATTAATATACTAAAGGCAGCTTGAAAATTGCACCAATATGGTAGACTATTAGAGAGAGTATATGGAATTGGTTTGGACTCATGGAACGGCATACCGTAGGTACTATGGAGACACTTGAATGAGAAAGTAATGAGGATGATGATATCATGTCAAGGAAATCAAGGTAGACCGATGATAAGTTGCGAGGATAGTGTGTTGAGGAAAATGGAAACCCGAGTGTTAAGAGAAGATGCACATCATGCTCATAATCAGGAAAGATGGAGAGAGCAGACGAGAAAAACCGACCCCAAATAGGGAAAGGAGGCTTGGCAGAAGAAGAAGATATGCTTAAAAATTTGAAGAAAAGAAACTTCTTATTTGTAATCTGCAGGTTTAAATGTATTTGAAACAACTTAAGGTTAATATAGCGCGTATAAAATACGCATAAATTCGACTGTATCTGGCATTACGTGGTGGAACAGCATTTTAGTAAATACCTCCTGCACTTTCATTTAATTAATAAAATACGCAGTTAAATTAGTAGCAAAAACGCTTCTTTCGCAGAAAATTGAAAGCGCTTTTCTCCCAAGTAAATTCAAATTTTCAAGCATCAAGACCTTCAGATCTAACTATCATATCTAAAATTTTCTGAATGTCAGTATCTTCGCCCTCTCAACAACGATGCCGAATTTCGTCAGTATGAAATGATCGGGTGTCATTTCATTGTTCTATCAAATGATTTGCGGTAATGTAGCCATGTTACCGGTAAAAAAAATCCCTAGTGACTTCACACAGAGCAGAGAGCGAACAGATTTCGCCAATGGTTTCAGATGAATTGAAAACATAAAATTATATATTTCCCTTCGAAAATAGTCAATCCAACACGGCAGTCAATTGATCAAACATCACAGCTGTTTTCGGCGCATTAACTAAATAAATGACCAATTCAATATGGCTGATTGCATTGCGCTATTTAACAGCTTCAGTATCCTTCCTTGCTATAGTGCTGCGTGAGTCCAATATACGGTTTCCTCGTAATCCTCGCAAAGTTGGGAACTTGAGGTTTTCATGAGCCACGGTTGAAGGGAAACACTGGGAACTTTTTATAGCTTGCATCTGAATCAAGGTGGACGTAATTTGGAGGGAGCATAAAACGAACGCCATATGAGTTAGGAATCCTTCCGGAATCTGGTACATGGCATTGTCGTCGCTTGAGCTTTTACAGCCGTTGAAGGGCCATCTTCGGGAAAGTTAGTTTTTAAATTAATTTTCTTGTCTATGAAATATATTTTTCTGATAAATTAACCAACGGCATTATTATATAAACGTATTTATTGGATGCACTTTGAGGGCTCTGAGTTAAAAGTGGGCCACGTCCATTTAATTGTATTTCTTTACTAGCTACTATATAGGATGGCTAGAGCCGTATCATTTAGTGCAAGAGAGAACCATGTCCAAAGTTTGAATATTTGCCCCTACATGGTAGCAGTTCTTGAGGGCACTGGGCACAGTTTTTTATACGGGAGGAATATACGGAACTAGAAATGCGTTTCCCTCAAAACTCACTTCGATGGACCAGGCCCACTTATACCTTTTAAGTTGTATGAACGAACATTTACGTCCTCGTGCTTGCCGGCCTTCCGGAGTGCGATCTTATGTGTAGTACGTCTTTAAAATTTGAGCTGGAACAGTAAAGGCGTGCGTTCACGCCTCCCTATCGAAAGAATTGTATCATGTGCTGCCATATCTAGTGACTGGGAAAAAAACTCACTACTCGAAGGGCAAACTCAGAACCTTCCATCAATTTCTCCTGAAGATGTTAATTATAACGTCCACCAAAGCTAGAACGGCTTCAATACTGACCACGATCCAGATATCGGAAGATTTCCTATCTAAAATTGATGAACTCTGAAAGCAGTAACCAAAAAAATGCACGTTACTAGCCTGCCATTGCCATGAGATTTGTATCAATAAAGAGATCGTATGGTCCTATCAGAAAAAAGTCTCACGTGTACTCGCTATTCATTTCGCTCGTGGTTGAGAATAATGACTAAGAACTGCTGCACAAATATGCTTTTCATCCAATGAAGGTTCGAGGAATACCTCGACGCCACTATTTTCGCAATAACATAAACTAAAACGGGGTGAAAAGAAGAGCAGACAGCGAGAGGTCCAGGAAATTCGATAACAGAGAGTGATGGTGACGTCCCTCTCGTTAGATAGGTTTAAGAGTGGGTTTTCGTCATCGAAATCCATCTGCCGTCATCGCAAGTGATACGCAATGTTTACTCTTAATGCGAAATATGTATCTACCTACTATTTCACCTAAAACAGTTTTCCTCCCTGTATGCTGAGGGATTTAGTTCGCCGAGTGCTCAGCAAGTTTTTTGTAAAACCTTTGTGTCGATTGTGTGTGACGAAAACCATATTATCTTGTAACGTAGATAAGAGAAGTGAATAGATGACGCCTTTTCGCGCAAAATTGAAGCCTGTGTTCGCCATTAAGTCGGTCGTGGCCTTGCCGAGGATACGGCCGTGGTTTTTTCACAAACACGTCTGGGTTAGGGGCTAATATTTAGTGGCTAATGTGGTATAGAACGTTCTTTAATTAGTTGACAGTATAGTTTCTTATGGGGATAATCCAAAGCAGTACTCTAGCACAACAGAGCCGCGAGGTGCACGGAAATTTTCGTCCACGCCCAAAATGGCGCCACGGGCCTATATGGGCATTCTCGCGCATGCGCGGCGCCAACTAATGGACATGCTCACATCGCAGATGAGTGTGCGATTGAATAAGACCCCATAAAATCATGGAGGTAATTGTCGGAATAGATCAACCTGCATTCTTTATATAGTCGAATCCGTCATAACTCACTGTCTGATTTTGCTGACTTTCCACTTCAAAACGCTGACTGTGCGAAATATTTTTTCCATTTATCAAACTTGGTGAAATACTTATTATGCCGGGAGCCCCGAGCTCCGCTCGATGATTTTTGAAAACTTTTTTTTATGAATTAAAAGCTGAATCCTATCGTTACTACGTCACTCGAACGTTATAGCTTTCGTGGAAACTCAATTTTTCCTCTTAATGGCCGGCTAAATATCTTCAACTAAATAATGTCTGACTTAAGCGCTGTGTGTGTGGGAAATTTCGTTGAAAATAAGCGATTTTATTCACTATTTACACGTCCCTTTCTCTTTCCTTTGTTGTGATCTCTTCTGCTCATGCGCAACTGTGTTAGCTGGCGGCAGTGGCTGATACAAAAAAAAACTCAAGGGGGGTCGCAAGTTATCGTGACGATTGTAGCTTTCAAACTGACTGCCTGGCAGCGACTCTGCTTCCCTTATATATGTAGCTCGGTTGTTTCGAGAACATTCGGTGCCAGAATGTTCGCTTCCAGACTTTTAAGAAGTGTGAGCAAATACAAACAGTAGAATATTCGCGACTTTTCTCGAACAAATGCCAGACAGAATAACGTATCGAGATCACTAGAATGACCGCGACTTTTCTCGTAGGTTAGCTATCTATGTGCCAGACAAAAACGTATAAAATACGATGACGCGGACGCGCGCGCGTGCTACATAAGAAAGTACAACTCCTCGATAACTCGACTCAAGAGTCGACTGACGAAAGACACGAACGAATAGCGTACGGGCCGACTGGCGGGGGCGGCAATGCGGGCGGCCCCGCAAGGGGGGGGCGCGCGCCCCCCATATGTATCCGCCACTGGCTGGGGGGGGGGGAGAGGGGGGGTGTGAAGGCGACTGGAAAGGAATAGCCAGGCCAGGGTAGTACGAATGTATTCGTACTTTTTGCTGTCTGTATTAAGTGTTTTTTTTTACTTTGTAGAGATGTTCGATAGAGAAGACAGGAGGAAGTAAATGAAAGTATCACTGCACATAGGAGTAGATTAGCGGGATAGGAGAATAAGAAACCAGTATATGTCTACATCTACATATTACCCCGCAAGCCGCCTCAATAGGCGTGTGGCGGGGGGTGTTAGGACACCAGCCGCTTAAAGATAAAAAGGAAACGCTCTAATGAAATTACGCCTAGCATTTATTGAAGTCCCTTATTGTTCGGGGGAAAAACGAATTCCCATACCTATCCGTTCGGCAAAATATCTCTCTTAATTTATCGTTTCTGTCGGACCTGGAAATATAGTGGGGTTCTAATATGATGTTCTCCGTGTCGCTCTGAAAGATATCTATTCTCAATTGTTCAAGCAATCTAAGCCTAGCGCGCAGCCTCCGAGTCTCTAGCGGTTCCCAGCCTAATTCGTTTAACATCTGTGTAACGCTGTCAGTACGCCCGTAGCTGTTTTTGACGAATCGCGCAGCTTTCCTTTGTATTTTATTAAGTTCCCGGACTAAGTCTTTCTGCACCGGATCCCATATGCTCGCTGCATATTCAAGGTGTGGCCGGACGAGTGCGAAATAGCACCTCTCTTTTACTTTTTCATCCGAAAATCTTCCCACAATACGCTTGACGAATCCTAGCTTCTTCAGAGCTCTGCCACAAATATTTCTTATATGTGCTCCCCACGATAGGTCCGAAGTTATCGTAACTCCTAGATACTTCACTTCATCTGTCGCCTTTATGTTAACACCATCCACAGCATATACATGGGAATAGTTGGACGACTTCCGCAAGAAATGCACCGCCGTGCATTTGCTCAGATTAAGTTCGAGTCCCCACTCTTGGCTCCACACATGAACGTTGTTTAAATCCGATGATAGAGTTTCAAAGTCAGAGTGATCACTAATTTCACGATAGATGACAGCGTCGTCGGCGAATAGACGTATTTTACTGCTAATTCGAGAGCATAGATCATTTATGTATATAATGAACAAAAGGGGTCCGATCACGCTTCCTTGCGGGACACCTGATGTCACTTTAACGACATCAGAGCTAATTCCGTCAAGAACTACCTTTTGCTTACGATCACTCAGAAAGTCGCGTATCCAGTTTACTACTGTTTCGTTTAGGCCGCATGACTGTAATTTGTATAAAAGTTTGTTATGAGGTACCGTGTCGAAAGCTTTCTTAAAATCTAGAAATAATGCGTCAACTTGTCTTTTCGATTCGCCAGATTTGAGAACGTCATGAAGAAAGAGCGCGAGTTGTGTTTCACATGATCTACCTTTCCGGAAGCCGTGCTGAGAGCCATGGAGGACGTTACGACTGTCCAGGAACGTCATGATATTGCTAACGATGATATGTTCGAGTATCTTGCCTATAATCGACGTTAATGAAATTGGTCGATAGTTCCCTGGGTCGTGTCTGTTTCCCTTTTTGAATATCGGTGTAACGTTTGCAATTTTCCAGTCTAATGGTATCTTTCCTTCAGACAATGACTTCTTGAATATTATGTCTAAGAACGGTGCGATCTGTGGCGCTAACTCCTTGAGGACACGCGCGGGTATTCCCTCCGGACCCGGAGATTTACTATTTTTTATCGACTGTAGCTGTTTAGTTATCCCATCACGTTGAATAGTGATTTCTTTCATCGGTTCCTCAGTGAATTGTATTTCAAAATTACATGCAGTATCGTCTGTGGTGAATACACTTTTGAAGTGGGAATTTAACGTGTTAGCTTTGTCAATATTTTCGGTGACAAGTTTGCCATCATTATCAAATAACGAATCTACGGTTGAACTGACATGAACGAATCTAAGGTTATGTCCCTGACAACTCAGGCAGGGATAGCAAATGGAGAATCCCAGCAAGCAGTATTAGGGATGATAGTGAGACATGGTGACCCCTCATCACCCAAATTCTTCAACATACATGCAAAGAGAAAATAAGAGAGAAATACGAGGCAAGAGCAAAAGTAGGAGATCTACTTATAAGGTGGTTCGGTTTATTGTAGTTATAATACTTGCTTTGATGAATGCCCACCAGTCAGAATGACATAAGGAATGAGGATAAACCGTAAGGAGACATGAGTAATGAGAATCTCCTTGAAAAACACAGAAAAATTGAATGTACGATAAGAATAGCATGAGTCAGAGCAGGTGGAACTTTTGTTTCATCAGGGAAATTTCTTTTCAGGGAAATATGATATCATGAAAACTGCATTAGCCAAAGGGATGTTCCCTAATATTAGAGAAAGCTAATATTAGGAACCATTAGAAAATACAATGAGGAAATGTTGCTTATGTAGTCACAAAATCTGAAGTTAAGCATTTTTTCAGACTATAAAGATTATAAATAATATGTTGCCTTAAAACATTGTTGAACTTTACATAGCCTGCAGTAGCTTCCAGTTACATGAGCCTAATTTCTCCAAAAAGAGAAAAAAAGTGGATTTAAAAAAATAAATAGATTGATTGATTATGAATTGGCATTTGCTATCTTCAGCAAGGTCGTGGTTCCTCATTTCCTTCTTTTAAGATGGAAAATCACTGGTTGCCTAAAACATTGTTTTAAATTTGAACTGTCCATCCCTAGTAGCAGGGGTGGCTCCAGACCAGAGGTTAGGGGTGGGCACCAGTGGCTCTTGGGGTATAGAATAGCCCCCAGGAAAAGGGGGGGGTTCATGGGTCTCTTATTGGAAATTCGTAATAAACTATGTGCAAAATTGTTTTTGGGGGGCAATTGCCCTACCCCCCCCTCCTTGGAGCCGCCAATGCCTAGTAGTAGCTTCCAGTTACCAGAGCCCGATTGCTTCTATAAGGCAAAAAATGGATTTTGTAAAACCAATAGACTTGATTGATTAGGAATTAGCAAATTTGCTACCCTGTGCAGGACCAGCCTCATTAGAAATCGTGATTCCATATTTCTTTCTGGTTCATAGCTTGGAGGTTACAATAATATGCATCCAGAAATTAATAAACAATGATGTATATTATAGAACAAAGAATGTTTATTACTCAGAACATAATGATGCTATATGCCAAATGAAACATTTTTCAAAATATCTCACCCCCAAAAAACACTATGAAGAAAATCACAGCTATTTGATAAGTGAATTATTTTGTATATATGTATGTTGTATTAAGTCTCACCTTTGTACTTAACAGCACAACAGTATTATATTTTGTAAGATTAACAGCACACAAACAACACACTATGCAGAAGCTCAAACATTCTTGCTGCAAAATTTTACATACTGTACAATGAATGTCAATGTGTCTACAATATATGGACTTTTTTAAAAATAATAACCATACAAACAGAGCACTAAATGCATCTCTCCAATACATTCACTCTATGACTAGTGGTCAATCCATGAAAAATGTAAAATAAAATATTTAAAAAAATAATACAAGTCAAAGTCAAATGTATTAAAACACTTTGATTAAAACAACTGTACAGTAAGTATAAAGGAGTATATGTAATCCTTTAATATCTTCATATTGACTATATATGCTTTAAAAATAACATGGCAATCCAAGGGTTACACATTATACAACTACTTTAATTGTACTGAATTTCAATATGAAAGTCAACGGTTTATAAAGCTGTCAATCACTAAGATCTCACCTTCTCATCACTAGCAACAGATAGACATAAAATATTTTTTTCCAAGTTACCACAGCGAGAGATTACATTGGACCTATATCATTGAATCCAGCCACTTTCCTAGCCATGGAACATAATAAGTTGCCAAAGTTGATGATTCATATGCCCACTGGCCAAAATACAAAAAATTTGAAAGAAAAAAATTATAAAACAGTTAACTCTTTCCTGTAATAGGAGTATGTATTGCTGTAGCAGTTAAAGAAAAGGATGGGATTTCATGCACTGACAAGTTACACACAAATTGACAGCAATAATGCTATAATTATTTCAACTGATAGACACACTCCTACACACTTCCATGCATACTGAGTGAGTAGGTTAACTACTATACATATATTCAAGGCAACATTTTTTCATGCTTTTTAATGACATCTATTCAATATTTTCACTTAAGAAAAACACCCACGAGTTTTTTTCATTATTGTTTATCACCAAAATCTGCCATTGAATTGACAAGGGAATTATGTATGTGTGTTCAGATTCTTGCTTTAAAGCAATATGCATCAGCTATGATTCTTGGGGCAATGCACTTCAAAAGTACTCCAAAGCAGCCTTGACATGAGCTTATTTTACACCATCAACTGGACCTTGCACTCAATTTTAAATTGCTTAAAGCAGAACACAGACACCAAATGCTACAAAAGAGTAAGCATGAAGAAACAGAACTAGAAATTGATGGGCTGTGCTTCAATGAACTTTCTTTAAGATACCTTCCTAAGTGCCACTGTGATTCATGAAAATGGTCACACTTGAGAATAAACTACATGAAGAAAACTAAATATCACACAATTACTTCCTGACCTTGAGGAATATACCTTCCTGACCTTGACAAACTTCTCAATACTCAACCTTGAGTCAAGGAGAGGAAAGGAAGGAAGAGGAGGAATATCTTGACTCAAGTTTCCGTATCTTCCCTTCAAACCTTAGAAAATGTAACATTTACTCATGCACTGAAACAAAATTTATAGCACACGCAACAACACTAACAAATAAGCATTAACAAATTAAATTTCAAGCAATTTTTCAACACTTGAAAATCAAGCTACACTCAACATTAAATGGCTTGGGAAATGAATTACAACAATAATTGGCAAAAAAATGCAGAAAATGGCAGTTACTCAGGAAAATACTATAAATAATCAATTGTAAGCTAGCTTAGTTGAGAGAAATGGAGTTTGCAACTCATCACTCTGCTTAGATGCCTCGAGAATATTTGAGAGGTTATGTAGATGATGCATAAGAACCAATGAGCAACCAAAAGTGCCCAGAAAAAAACCAAACCAGTGTCAAGAGATTCAAACACTTGAGTTTACTCAGGATATTTAACTACTTTATCAGGGTATTTTTAGAAATTATTCACCAAAAATTATAAAATTTTCCAAATCTAAGGCACAAGGGTACATGTTTTTGCAAAAAAATGCATGACTTTATGGTGCAAATTTACTATAGCTGAAGTAGTTTTTCATTTACTACACACCCCAAAGTTTGGTCCAGATTTGATCCAAAAATTATTAATTAAAATGATATTTACCAGCTATCCCTACCTTCAGTTGAACCAGGTACGAGCTAATTGATTATCCCGTTTTCCCCTTATTACCATCCACCAAACTTAACCACTTTTTTGATGCTGAGATGGACCTTGAGATCATTAGGCACCTGCTAGAAAATCACCTCCTGTTTACAATTGATTATTTACAGTAGGCAAGTATGGCAAATGCATTAAAAAAAGAAGTAACATATTCCTTGCACCACTAAATTCAACAGACTTAAACAAAGATAGCAGCTGAAAATCAACCTGAGATAAATATGACTTTTAACCGTCATATTCCATGAATAGTTTAAGGGCACTTGTCAGCCTTGCGCCTGTGCACACTAAATGGAGTGGAGGCACAGTGAACAGTGCAAAAATTAACAGTTTTAACTGCCATGGTCGAAAGGAAAGTGATGAAAAACCTTGGAGAACTACTCATGGTCAACAAAACAATCACTAGGGAAAAAATTCCATCCAAGCAACAAATTTCAAATGATAAACCGTTTGGTTACTATGCTCAATCCACCAAGCCTCCAGCTAGATACTTTAAGCTTACAGAGCCTCCTATTGTAAATTGACTAGGTGATCGCTACACCAGTGTATAACCTCTGGTTTAGCTTTATGGATGGCTCGCAGCTGAAACATTATTATCACTTAGGTGCGTACAGGGCAATTTGCAAGCAGTTGAGGCACAACCTCCTCATTTTAACTGCTCATGTAATATGGCCTTTTTAATACAGTTTTAAGTGGCTTTTGCACCAACTCTCTAATGAAAATGACTAATGATGAAATCAACTCTGAACACAAGAAAAAATGACTATATATAACTGAATTTGCATCACTTGGAGATAAATGAGAAATATTTGGACCCAAATGAACAATGTAAATTAACCGAATATGCACACACAAGAAGCATTTCAAAATAAAATCACAAGTAGGCCATTGCAATGCATATCTAATTTCCACCATGAATCAAAAGCAAAACTGTGAGTGCAATCAACTGGGGGTGGATCAAAATAGAATTGTGGTCAGAAATGTGCGCATATTGAACTCTTATACGTGTTTTATGTCAATGTTCCCATAATCCATATTATTTGAGTAAAATACTCATTTATCCACTGCATCACAACTCACAGCCATTGCTCATTGAATGATGTCTGTCAACAATGGAGACAGTTATTTATAGCCCTCACTTTGAAGGATACCATGTAGATGCTTAAGAGGCTATCCTACAAAATGTCTGCAGAAATATTTTTTTCACACTCAGAACACAGACTAGCTGCAAAACATAATAGTCTTCTCCACTATGGGAAGAAAAATAATCTCTGCAATTCGATGATTCTAAGTATTGCACCATTGCTCCCTCCATAATTCTATTACTATATTTATTATCATAAATAATTTAACTCTAATTAGGAATGACTGGAATGGGTAACCAGCTTTCTCCCTCCTACAAGCTGATTTACTTCGATGGCTTTACATTAGGCTCCGGAAAAACCGTAAACTTCGAGAACTCGGATCTCAAAATCTCCCGACTCACAGAGAGGAGGATTGTCAAAGGTTTGGCACCTTTCTGTCTTGCCAAAACGAATGTTTTCATCCATCCAGATGGCTTGGCCTTCCCTAAAAATGACAAGATACAAAAGAATTATGGCATAATGTGACAAGCCATTGGTATACTTTGATTTGCTCAACTGCAACAAATTATTACAATAAAATGGAATGGAATGGATGGAATAGTAATTTACCAGTCAAGAAGAGCATTGTAATGAATTTGAGCAATTGCTTGCCACAATAGAGAAACCAGTCCCTGATTGATCAGCAAGACTAAGGCATAGTTAAAAATTTTAAATAAGGTGGGTTGATCGTCCCATCCATTCCCAGTGCTGTTATTGCTGTCAGCCAATGGCAGACAGTACAACTGAAGGTGCAAAATGACCTTATTGTTGATGCATGTTAAACTAATGCATTACATAATACAATGTACTATTAGAATTTCACAAGCATACAGAAGAAAGAATGGAAATTTTGAATTGAACAACGGAAAGAATTATGCATTATAATATCTCCGGGTTAGAAAGATGTGAGATGAAAACTCTGAAAAGAAGAGAAACTATTTTGACACATTTTGCAATAAAACAGCCTCTTGAATGGAGGGTATCAAAGTGAAGACTTAAGTACAGATGAAACTGCTATAGTGGTAGCAAATCTTGCTGGCATTCATCTGAGGGAAGTGGGAAGTTAAGGAGGAGAGGGCTCATGTAGAAAGGGTTGGCTGAGGAGTGGAGATATGAGGACAGCACATGGTAGGCAACAATGCTGACACAACTTCATTAAATTTGTGAGGCCAGGAAAGTGTCAGCAGTGTTGATGAATTCTTCTTGGGCTTCCCACCAGGTTAAGTTCTCCATGCTGGCCGATGTTTCGTCAGGAGACTTTCCTGACATCTTCAAGGCTCATCCACAGATCCAAGGCACATCAAAGATGGCAGTAAGTCTTCTGTCGAAACATTGACCAACATGGAGAACCTAACCCAGTGGGAAGCCCAAGAAGAATTCATAAGTACCATTTGCTGGGAAGGCCTGAAATCTTATGTCAGCACTGTGTTTCTTGAAATGGTTACAATCAAAACTAAGATGGATAAAAATACACTGATACTGTTCACAATATATCATAGAAGCCCATCTAAACAATTGGATTGAGACCCATACGGAGCTGGAAAGTTGATGTGAATAACAGGATGAGAATTTGAAGTTAGCAATGAAGATTTGCATCCTTCGTAACCCTGGTAGTCAAACACGGAGACTGCCATGTCCACCATCCTAGTTAGTAGACAATGGACTAATCCACAAAAAAACATCATCAGCACAACTGCCATCATGTTTTGCTACCACTGATTGGAGATTGGTGTGGACAACTGAAGCAAACCAATACTTGTATCGATGACTGCTGATGGCAATGTGACAGAGAAAACCTCAGATAAACTGCTGAGCAGCTAAGAGAGCCACAAGCACATATAATGGCCAACTCACCCTCCTCCAACAGTGAGCATCTTGGAATCAGCTGCCATGAATAGCTCCGCAGCATGGTCAAAGTGGTCACCTCCTCGCTCACCAGATGTGGTCCGGTCCAAGCCAACCCAAGGGTAGCGATGCCTCTCAGGCAGCAGCGAGAAGACAAATGTCTCCCCAGTGCCAAAATATGCTTGTCTGTTCCCCCGATCATCTTTAAGGTTCCGCTCCACCCACCTCGTGGAACAGTAGGCCCCGAATATCTGAAAACGTAATGGCATTTAATGATCAGTTGAGGAGACAAAAATATGACTCTTGCACAAACTGGTACCATCAATTTATAAACATATCAAGTGGATCTTTACATACATTTACATACACAGTCATCAGGGGTCATTAACAGGGTGTACAGTGGACAGGACAAAGTAAATCCTTTACAACTTCAAAGCATTGCAACTTTAACTGAGTTACCTGCTGAACAGATACACAATAGAAGAGATAAAATTTAAAAAGAAAAAAATCATGTTCATACAATTATCGTCCGTTTCCCCATCCTAAAATGTTTCTCCTAAGTTGACAAAGCACACCGAAAATATGCACTCTGTAAAGAATTCATTTTCCACTAGGCTAAAAATATAAAAAGCAAATTCTTACATGGTACATTCAAAATACTTAGGGACTTATGTGTGACATTCTAAGAGAAAAAATCATTCTCATGGACTACGATTCAAACCCAGATCCTCAGAATCCACACTAAGTGCTTAAACCAATTAAGTTACCCCACTGCTAGCTTCAGAGAGGCCTATGGAAACTAGATGTTTCCATGAGTACCAAGCATTCATTACCACAATGTTCTAGAATTTTTAGCTCATGGCACCATAGTCAATGCAATGCAATGAGTTATAGGCAGCAATTTAACATGTGGGTTTTTAAAAGTATATTCCCAAATGTGCAGCGTGACAGATCTACATTAATTATTTTGACCACTGCTTTCAAAATGGCTCTCCATGCTGACATGTTTTTGAATCATTGGTGGGGTAAAGGATAGTGAGGCATCAACTACATCTTTCCAACATCAGTTCATTGGCTGTAACTACTCAATTCCATGAAATTATTACTTACACACTTTTTTAAACTATGATTTCACTGACAAAGAATAAATTAACTAAACATATAAACAAAATAAGTATGATCAAGTAGGTTTCCTTGCCACTTTGATCAGTTTGACCACTTCTTTAATCAAGACAAATGAGAAATTCAAGGTTTTCATTCATGCCATATAATAAAGCACTGTTTTCCCAAATAACTCGCCTAAGCTATTGAAAAGTGGAAGTCAGTCACAAAAAGTGCTGATAATTCAATGAATTTATAGATCAGTGATTACTTAACCCAGCCTGATGAGGTGTCTGCAGTGCCACGGTAACTGAACTAATGCATTTTGCCTTTCATAACAGCATTAATTCACTTAAAAATAAGATGGATTGCTGCATGTTTATTTTTCAGTAACTAGTAGCAGAAATGCCCGTTGGTTCTCAATGGGAGAGATAAAAGTAATAAATAATATAGTAGTTCCATTCATACAGAAGAGAATCTGACTTCTCATTTTCCACATACATAGTTTGTTTTATGAAGTGAAAATTTCCCGTCTAGTTGCTTAATGATGCATAGTATGTATTAAGCTATTTTACTGAAATTGCTTATTTTTAAATCAGTAAAACTAATAACGTATTCAAGTTCCACAAGGGGGAGTTGGGAAGATCATCACAAACTTTGAGCATATTTTACCTCAAGTGAATTTGAGCGAGATTTTTATCCAGCACCAATAGGTACCATATTCGAATTTTTATTTGAAATAACTATCATGTACCTGCGTTCAAAGTTTCCACATAAATGGCTCATTACTTCATTCATTCTGAGGCTAAATATGTATGTACATAGAGAGCTGTGATTTGGGGACTTAAAAGAGCTGATTGGAACCCCAACCATCCTTCTTGAGCTCTAGGACTGGATTAAGGTTTGATAGGTGTAGTACGCAGGTCTCTAGCAGTGTGCAAAATTCTACATAGCAAGCGATACGCTATGCATACCGATGGATGGGCCCTAATTATAAGAATAAATGTGAAGTGCTATATGCAGATACTATGTAAATTCAGTTAAGCACACACACGGAGAGGTTGAGATACAAAAAGCCCCAACTGTAATCTCACTGAAATTTGCTAACATTGATCAGCCATTACTCAGGTTGCCAACAAAATATACTATTGTTAAAATTTGATAAATTTGATAATTTTGGAATTGAAAATTTAATTTTTAAGCAAAAATGACGTGTATAACAAAATAAATTGCAAGAATTAAATATTTCATTCTCTCTGCCATCTGATTTTGAAAATTTCAAATATAAAACCCCTCCAACTGCCTCCTCCAAAAACAAATTCTAATCACAGCATCTCCCTCACCACTACCTACTTCCCTGGTGTGGATTCTATTAGGCGGATTATTAGAAATCTCTACCTAATCCTCCCCGAAAACCCTACCACTTCCAAAATTTTCCCTCACTGCCCCTCTCTTATCTTTAGACGCCCCCCTAATCTATCTGCCATTTTCAAAACCACCTGACCCCTGTCAAAATCTTTTTAACCTACAAAATCTCATATATATATATATATGTGAGAGGGGAAGGACGGTGGCGGGGAGGGAACGGATGAAGAGGGGAGTGAGTGTGGACTTGAGGGGAAAGAGGGGGACGGAGAGGGGATTTGAGGGGAGGACAGTGTGAGACGGCATGTGGTGGAAAAAGGTTATAGCAAGTGTTGGTGAATAAAAGATAGAAGATATAGTGTTATTTTTGTGTTTCGTTACATATATATACACACGGAAAGTTTCGCCAACAGGCCACAACAATAAACAATACACTGGACAGGTGGTGGGGAAAGAAAAGTAAAAAGAGAAGACTTACTGGGTCATATCACCAGTAAGTCTTCTCTTTTTACTTTTCTTTCCCCACCCCCTGTCGATTTTATTATATATATATATGCATAAAAAAAAACAGTGATACACTAAACAAACACAGAAACACGCAAAAAGGACACTCACAAAAGAAAACTTGCACGTTTCGACGTCAGGACGCCATCGTCAGCGGTAGAAGATTCTTCTATTCTTCTACCGCTGACGATGGCGTCCTGACGTTGAAACGTACAAGTTTTCTTTTGTGAGTGTCCTTTTTGCGTGTTTCTGTGTTTGTTTAGTGTATCACTGTTTTTTTTTATGCATGTGCATCGTCGCCGAGAGCGATTTTCTACCAAGACATTATATATATATATATAAACACTTGACAGGGGGTGGGGAAAGAAAAGTAAAAAGAAAGTTTACTTTTCTTTCCCCACCCCCTGTCAAGAGTTTTTATTGTTGTGGCCTATTGGCGAAATTTTCGTTTTGTGTATATATATATATACCGTTTGACATGTATCCACTTTCACTTGAACTGTCCCTGGGGGGTATTCCATACCCCAAGAGCCGCTGGTCTGGAGCTGCCCCTGGTTGAGAGAATGGATGAGAGTTGAACAATGGAACAGATGTATGATAGTAGAGTGAAAGTGTGAGAGGAAGGGGGCAGACTGAGAATGTCATGGGTGGAAGAGACTCTTAAGCAGAGAAGCAAAGGAGGTTTACCCAGATAGGACAATATACAAAAGGAAATGTACAGTGTGATGTGTATATAAGTAAAAATAAAAAAAATGACAAACTTCATTCTACAGTGGAACACCCTAATATTCACAGAATAGAATTCAGTCCCACGGGAGTCAATGCAAAACCTACCTCCCCATTGCTTGTCTTCACGATGAGAATCGTCGGTTCATGCTGTTCCACCCTCACAAAAAATGTTGTTAGAGAGCATCCATGCTCCTCAGTCGTGTACAACAGGATTGGCTGATACATAGTTATTCTTACAGGTAGCCAAGACCAGAGAGTGATCAACTGTAAGATAAAACATTGGATGATTATTTAAAATTACCATGATTAATTAATTAACATTGTTTAATTAGTGCAAATGAATTCTCTTACTGTTCGCTACCATAAATACTAACTTTTAAATTCAAGAAAGGTTGGAGAAGCACATCTATTTCAAGGATACAAGAATATATACATCAAAATTTTATAAAGGATTATCACGTTTGCCGTAAAAAAATACACTCAAGATCAAGAACTGATATCAGATATTTATTAACATTTGGCTTCATTGCATTTCTACATTACGCAGTGGATAAATTCAAGATATCATCTACATTAGTTGATAACTATAATAATGAAATTTGAAAAAAAAACTTGCAGGATAACCTAACTAAAGAAAGCTCAGATCAGATGCTTTAGAACTATAAAATAAAATAGAACTCTTACTCATCATGAAATCATGTAATTCTTGAGAGGGCTCTTGGTAGAAAAACCTAAGCAACTACTAGCTGAAATAAAATAATACATGTGTAACATCCATAACTATTGAGTGCTCAGGCGTAAAAAGATCAAAGTAAAAAAATAAAATGCAGATGAAAAAGAAAACTTTCCTCATCCATCAATGTACACAAGCTTCAATAATTATAATTACTAAGCAAAGGTGAACAAATAAGAACTAACTATGAATTTATTGCAAATCATCTACATGATCAAGCAGTGAGATATATAAATATTTACCTTTAGGAAACTTATTTCCACTTTTACTTATGAGAATACAGGAAAAAAATTACTGTATGTTTCACCATCACCTTCTTCCCTCTTCTAACCCCTCTAAAATTTTATAGCCCAACCTTTCTAATACGGGTTAGAATGAGCACTATTTCTCATTATTCCAGAATAGGGTCCTCAATTCCAGGCACGCATGTTCTTAGGAAGAGGTTAATGACCACATTTCTTACTTACTTCTAAACTGTGTCTCAAAATCAAAGAATATTTATACTGTTCATCATCAAATCAAGCAGAAACTAGCAAGGAAAACAATTAGGAGAACGCACACAATTAAATATTTTAAATAAATCACTTATCATTTATCTCATCTTCTATAATGCTTGACAATTACCATGCCCTCCAACCCAGAGAAAATGTTTACGCCATGAATTAACTTCCATTTTTCCCTTGTGTGGTTGAAAACTCAAATCTGAGTTATTGGAGTTGTAATTTAAAACTATTAAAAAAAATGATAAACCAAATCCAAAGGAAGCAATGTGACAAAAGGGGGGTAACGGTGTATAAACCATCCATTATGCCTCCATTCCCAAAGAACCTTATACGTAATGGGAAATAATTTTTTTTAATTTCAAACTTTTGATGTCAATAGTTGAAAAGCCTGCTGAAAAAAGCTAAAATATCGACGAAATAGCCGAAAAGTAATGAATAAATTAAATAATTAAATATAAATTAATGTGGTTTAATTTTTTCTACTTAACAATTAAAATAACTTAAAAATCTCCTTGACAGTTTTTCAAAATTATTCAAAATTTATTTATTTTGTTGGAAATTGATGTGTATTTTGAAAAATACACATCCATTGTCATCCAGACATGTGCATTAGTGGAGAACGTATATGGGAGCATGCTTGCCATCTACTGGCACACATCTGAATCACTACGCCTAGCAACTGAATCACATGCATACTGAATCGTACGCATAGCCTTTTAAATAGGAGATATTATTTCTCCCAATAATTATCAAAGAGTCCTGCAACTCTTTTATTAGCCTCAGTAAAATGAGGTTTATGTTGCAGTTATTTCACTCTAGATCCATGGAGACATGAAGATGCAAGAAAACGAGAACATTAAGGGCTGTATACTTTCAGAAAAACCTTCCCTGTTAAAATATCACATCAGTTATTTTAAAGAATATGGCAAATGAAAGTCGAGGAGCAAATTACATGCTGGAAATATTATAAATCAACTAGTCAAAACCTCCTAGGGCATCTAAAAATTATATGACACTGCATAGCAAAATAATGATGCACTATCTGGTTCTACAAAGGAGTAATCCTAAAAGGGTGTCTTTGTCATTCCAAAACACTCACAAACAGAGAATTTACTCACAGCCTCCTGTTCCAAGATTTGCGAGTTGATGCCTTGTATTGGATAAGTACCCATAGAAGGGGCACGGGGCCCAGGTGAATGTGATCCCTTTATACATTCATTCAATTTGAATGGTGAACAATTGAGTTTTCCAGTCCACGCAGCATTAAAAAGTAACACAACAAATATATAAGAAGGCCAACAAGATAGTTACATAATCACACCATACAAATGGCACCCTAAGAAGAGAAAGAAGTTGAAGCTAAACTTGGCTAGTTGAATCGTAGAGTAACCATCTCCATGCAATTATCAATTCAACGCAATTGATGGAGTGCAACTCATAACTTTAAATAAACAATGCATGTATCTGCAATTAAAAATTGCCTGAGGAAACAGGGTTTTCTGGATCAGAAATCAAACCACAGACCTTTGGCTTTCCAGACCAATGCTCTGACCACTACTACCCATGAGCATTGATCTACCCAAGTAGATCAATGATCTATTAAATGTGGATAGGGAATATTGAGGAGTGTAGAGGTCTGTGCATTGGCCTAGAAAGCTGAGGGTCAGTGGTTCGATTCCTGGCTTAGGATACCTTTATTTGTCTCTGACAATTATCAATGCATTTATTGTGGTTATTAAGAAAATCCTAAACTAAAATATGTATCTCTCCAACATTTTTTATTTCTTTATGTTACTTCGCTATGAACAGATTATTGTATAGGCATAATAAAAGCACTTGAGAAATTCGGCATCCTCTTTGCCATAAAGCCAGCTACATTTTAAATCTATCATATCTTCTTGGGAAAAATACTCACACTTCAAAGAGTTGTATTTATTGGTAGTGCAGTAATAACAAGAATATGAATGTCCCACAATTTGAACGAAAGCCAACATTGACGATAGCACTGCTTACATTGCAGTTTCATTATTTTCATAAAACAAAGAAAAATCACAATTTGTGAATAAAATCCCTTAACATTTTACTTATTAAACTGTGATAGTTATATTTTAATTTTACTTCAAAGCCACAAATAAATAGCCAAAGAACTGCACGTGGCTTGTGATCTGCAGTTTGCCAACCTCTGATGTAGCCCACAATCCCAGCCTAATCCAATGATTTCTTTTTTTTTACATAAAACTCACCATTTCCGGTAAGAACACACAGAAAGTTTTCACAGATATATCAATTTGGCATGTACATATGCAAAGAACATTGAAACATACCTCTCGGATGGTCATTGTATGTGACATCATCTGCACGTTGACTTGAGACTGGCTAGTTGGCAAGTTATCAGAGGAACGAGAACGCACCAGCTGCCGATTTCCACTCAGCACATTGCGGCTCCGCAAACCCATTTCAGTTTTTACAAAAACCCTAGAGATATATACAGATCTGAGGGCACGAATTCCAAACGCAGTTCTCAGCAGTTTTGACGGAGTAACCTGAAACAATTGCATGCTGCAATTAATGTGACAAATCATTCCTTGGTATCAGCAATCAATGACTATAAAATGGGATGCCAAAAAGAAATATAGATATAGTAAATTTTAGAGCTCTACCAAAATTATATTATTCATGATCTACCAAAAGTACTATTCTATTACAATTTCAACAATTTGAAATGATGAATTACAATAATAGTAATGGCAATTTTAAAAGGGAAGAGATAAAAAGCAAAGTGAAAGCTACAAATTATATAACAATTATTAATGAAAGCATAATTATCAAATTTCACCCCTCGATCAATACTTATTTTCAATATTACATACAAAAACCATTGCCTTACAACATTAAAATTTGGAAATGATAAGGAGCCAATGCAAAAAAGTACATGTTCCGAAGTTAAATACACCCAATTTTGTTAATGGTTACATAAAAAACTCTTCAGATTATGAAAGTAATTGGTGATGTAACATTTCTGTGATTTATGAGAAGATGACAATGGCTAAGTTAATCTTTAGAAAAGTGAAATTGATGATGAGGCAGGTTTTCCATTATTAATGGGAAGTTACCAATATCAATTTGTAATACAAAGGGAATCTTTCGAAAGTTTAAGTACATTAATTTTGTTGTAGCTTCTCAATCAACCTTGAGAAGATATTGCATGTTAAGAGATGAAGTGGGCCATACACATCACCACATGTCTGGGAAACTTTAAAGTACATGCAATGGATCACTGTGGCAAAACAAATGACTTACAAATGCAGTCTGGGATTCATTTTTATAACAAAATACACCAACACCGAGTAGCAGATGAATGTTTAAGAAACATTTTCAGCAGTAGGGTCCATGCACATATTCGAATTTTATAGTTTTTTTATATTTTCATAGAGAAAATCTTCCTATTCCCCTAGTTAACATATGGTTCCAAATTACTTAATTGATGACTGGTGTCTCGGGAAATCTTTTGCACGGTATACCACCAAACAAATGACTTCAGTATCACATTAGAATAGAATGAATGTGCCTGACAACTAGTGAAGAAATTCTGAAATAGTACATTTCAAGAAAACCTAGAGACATTTATTCACGAAGGATGAGAGAGGAATTTAGGGAGAATATCATACTTGTAATTCAGCATTTATTTTCAATGGCTAAATATCCATGTGAAATACTTAAAAATACAGTTTTAGGGAACTGGGTTTGATTGGTGGCTAGCGTCCCATCCCAAAGGTCTGGATTCAAATCCTGGCAGTGGTGGATATTTTTCAGTTGAATCCCAATCCCTACTTGAGTGATTTATTGAGAGCACTGCAAGTGTAGTACACCATCTGTCAGTTGGGGTGTTAAAATGTTGACCCCTAGGCACCTTTCATGAAAATAATGTCATCTAAAGCCAACACTGGGTTTCTCTCCCTACTGTTCCATTCCTCATATATTCCTTCCCTTACCTTCCTACCCATCTATTCTTGATGGTGAAAAGGACATCGTTTTTTGGGTGCCTCCCCAAATAACCACCAACCAACCAAATGCAGGATTTTTGAAATTCCTGATTTTTGCTGGCCAACTGGTTGAATTAAAAAACATTATACATACTCCTGAATCATCACATTTATATTGTGCTGGTTTAAACCAGCACGATATAAATGTGACAAGAATTTGTACCCAGTCAAGGAATGTATTTTAATTATAATTTTCATTTCCCTATTTTACACCTCGATTTTGCACTATTTTTAGGTGAACCTTTAAAAAGTGGAAAATAAATATTTCTAAGTACATATGTATTCATAACAAGAATGCTTGGATGATTATGGAATCTGGTTTTATGACATCACTTAAATGTGTTGTAATTCCAAGGGAAATATCAAAGTACAAATAAAAGCTTAAATGTGCACTTCAACCTCAGAGTTGAAAATGAATTAACGGTAAATTTAGAAACAGGGTGTATGAATGAAAAAGTGAAATCTAGCAACGAAATGATAAAAGAATGAAATCACCCTCAGTCTACCTGACAAGATGTAAAACTTATGAATCTTATTCTTCTCATCTAAATTAACCAGACTATGTGGAAAAAAAGAATTATTACCAGCATTTAGAAAAATTAAATTGAGAAAATTAATGAGAAAATATTGTAAGTATGTAAAATTTAATAGAAAGCTTGAATATTAAAAAAAATCATTTTTGGAAGCAGAAATTGCAGCTGGACAATACCATGCCATGTCAAGATAAAAATACACCATTCAAGTACAGTAACTAAAAAATTCTATTTATATCTTGTTAACCTTTAAAGGACTAGCGTAAATTTAAATGTACACTGGGATGTGGGGTCCTATGGCCATATGTACAATATATTGTATACTGGATGTAGTATTTAAACCCATTGAGTTTCTTAACAGTCTCAATAACTTATTAAGCTCAACAAAAAATATTTATTGGTACAACCGGTTTTGCCAGTTACGGCATCTTCAGGTGAAGGCATACCTGAAGATGGCATAGCAGGCGAAACCAATTGTAACAATAAATATTTTTTGTGGAGCTTACAAAGTTATTGTTACTTTTCATGATGCAGTGGTTCCACCGAGTAATGCCATAAAGTATAGAGTCCATAGAGTTTCTACTGAGTGTTCAAAATTAAATCCGGCCAGCAGCGCCCGAAGTGGGAATTTTAATCCGTATGATAAAGGTTAATATGTATTTAAATTTTCACAATATCTTGTATCTAAAACTCCAATAGTCTTTTACAACCTAGACAATATGGGTCCCCTGTGCGCATAAATGCATCAAAAATTAATACACCCAATAATTATATATGTATTTATAAAATTCAAAACTCATTTTTAAAAAGCTATTTGCTTAAGGAGTCTTCAATTCACTAAAACTAAGATCGCTGACCTACAGGAATATTTTCTTTTGATTGACTATGTGTAGAATTATCCAGCTGGTAAACCAATAAGCTTTGTTGCCACATTGCTACTAAATTAATGTAGTTTATAATCAAAATGCCTAACTCCAAGATATAAGCCTACCAAGAGAAAAGCAGGATGGATGAAAAATGGATGATGGATTAACATTTTGCAGGTGTCTTCATTTTATTTAAAATCAAGCCATGAGTCATGTTAATTTGTTTTGATGAGTGAATTTGATTTGAATTACCGTATTTGACGGCATATAAGACACTTATCCCCACAATTATTGCTTTAAAACCACCCCTGGGTGTATATGCAAAGGTAACTCCATACACAGGCTTAAGTCATCCCCAACGCTCTCTACTGAAGACAAATTCTACCTCAGATGGTCTTTAATACCCAGCCCTTCCTTAAGTATTATTATTCATTACTGGTATTATAATTACAAACATTACTAGGGTTGATGTATACCATATTTGTCCGAATATAAGCCTCCCCCCTCTATTATAATTAATCTCTATTTTTGGAAATGGGTACGCAATTTCTGCCCATATTTACTCTCGTACCGAATACCGAAGATGGCAATAGCATATAAGCCCCTGGGTAGAAGAAGTGTAGGAAGACCAAAGGGTACGTTAGGGAGACCAGAACAGGCAGTTGTGCCAAATCCTGCAAAGATAGAGGAATAAAATTTACTCTCGTACCTACCACGCATTTCCTTCGCACGAATCTTTTTCAAATAAAAAATAACGGTTGTAATTTATTTTTAGGGTATCCATAGATCTAATGCAAGGAAAAATATTCAAGATGCAATTGTATCACAGGCTGCATTTATGAACTTTTCCACGGCGTTCTAGGTCTATAGAAAAATCGTCATGATGGAAAATTAATGAGATGATAAAAATAGTCTGTAAATTCTTAGAATTATCGTTGAATATAAGAGCAAAGTTGCAGGTCTATTTCCAATGGATACCACACATTGACCGGAAAAATATTTACTACTTCGATGCATTGCGGGTTGTATTAGATCTATACTGAGTTGCCATACGGCTGCAACGTCATAACAACATTGGCATGAAGAAAGATTAAGTACATAATAAAAAAAACTTTTTTCTATTTATTCTAAATATACATAGTTCGTTTATTACTGATATAAGTTATACGAACGTATCACCGCCTAGTTAGCTCCGTTATTTTGGACCATGAGCCATGGAATTTCTGAGTTGTTTTCTCTTTTCATGCTCGAAAATAGCTTCCCTTCCCCGTTTTGACTATACCGATATTTGGCCAAAAAATAGGGGCATAGTTGGACATATACGGTACATATGTATATCATTTGGATTGCTTGTACGATGTTGAAGAGCACGAACATCAATTTCGCCATATAAGACTTTGTATTACCATATGCCCCTAACTATGATAAAACCATATAAAACTATTAAAAGTCTCCAAATGTAAGTCATATTCTTCCGACATGGATTATGACATACTTTTTTTCTGCCGAAATAATCTTTTGTATTTCGGAAGGCTGAGCTTTGATTCTGTATTTACTGTGCATGTTGCAGGAAAATGGAGTACATAGTTAGATATGCTTGTTAACACATATTCATTGCCTTTCGAATTCATTAGCTTTGTTTAAAATTAGTAAAACGTATTACAAAACTATGGAAATAGAGGAAATTTGCCGTAGGAGCCAAAGGATAACTGTGCAAAATCTAGAAACTACGTATAATCGAGAGTTTACCATAGAAATACCCTATGCTTCCCAGCCGGACCTTATAGTGGCTACTCAAAATCGAGAGTTAAGTAAAATCAAGGTCACTTTTTAAAGTAAATCTGCTAAATCATGTAATTACATTTGTTCCTGCAAGCTGCCAAACCTTTCCTTCATTAATCAAGGAAGGGCAACCCCTTAATAAGAAATTTTCTCCCAGGGAGTCTAGTTTGACTTTTTTCCTCTATGTATTCAACAGAGTGAAGTAAATGTAATTTTTAATATTATCTATATTTAGGTCCCAATGAAATAAATTCTGTTAACTACTAAGTTTGTTCGATGTAGCACTTTTTAAAGCCTCATTCACAAATGAATCAATTGCATTCCTAGATTTTTTCACACACTTCAGGGCTTGCTTATGCCCACCCAAAGCTGCTCAAGAAAGTGGCCCAGAATAAAGCACCTCTATTACCCCATTATACTAAATCTTCAACAGGCAGTTATAACTGACGTGTATCATCTACTAATGGCACATCACCCCAGAATCTGTGAGATTTTCAAATGATAAATTCTTACACTCTAAACTCTGGATTGCACTTTGACTGAGAATCATAACTTTCAACACTTTTTCAGTGACTACTCCACTGTCATGATTAGCAATCTGTTTTATGAAACATAATAACAAGCAAGCAAAACTACCTTTATCAAAAACTGAAATGGAAATGGCAGAACTAAGAAGCATTGACAATACCTACTAACTACAGCAATGGGCTACTATATCTCAAGACAAATCATAGAAATTATAAAGGCTAAAGGGGTATTTATGGTCCCCTACCTTCAAGTTGCGGTGACAGACAACTCCAACAATGCACAAGAAATAAAAATAAAAATTACAAACACATGGAGCATAAGGAGGAATCAATTTGTGACTACATCTCCTAGTCAGGGAATTGGGGTACAGAGTTTGCATGCAACCAGCCCAAGAAATATTTTCTCATTTTGTTTAAAGATAAACAGGTCGCTACATTTTCAAATTTAAATGTGCACATTGTCATAGAAAAAGATAGTGTTAGAAAAGGAGACTTCAATAGTGTTTGATAGAATCTTTTATTTTTTTAATTGGTTAAATGAGTCCATTTCATTAAGAGCATCAATGGATTTTTTAAAATAATGATGGTATAGTTATGTGTACAGAAGAATTTCACAACCACCATAAAAACTGATAAAGCTTTAATGAAAGACATATTAAAGTGCTGAATTATGAATTTATGAGCAAGTAAACTGACCCACACTTCAAAATTTAGATGACTTGAGCATTATTGCATCCAAATGCCTTGTTTTCTGGAGGCATAACATGTTAACAGAAATTTATCAGACACATTAAGTCATCAATAATGTACGTTGCATTTCCCCTGGTGATGGCCAATGTACCATATATTAGATATTTACTAGAAATATATTGCTATTAAGAATCGATAATGATTTATAGGATCCTTTGTCAGTACATAAGACTACTTAGCAAAGGAAACAACTTTTATCAATTTATTTATCATGAGAGATGCAAAACATTACATCCAATTTCATTCAACCAAAGGCATTTCTTTAATAACACATACACTAAACTCTATAGTATAACAGTCTCAGAAATATGTTTTACAGCAACAACAAAAAGTTTAACCAAAAATCCACAACTGCAGTATTTATTACAGATGGGAAATAATTAAAGCAGTATCACTGTACATGAGGAATAATTACCACAAGAAGCACTACTTGCTATGACATCACATTAGTTCAAAAGGCACACACAAAAACCAACAATCTAATAGGAAAGAAAGTGAACCATAATGTTGAAAAGTTCCAGTCTGCTACTGTAGGAAATGAGATGCATTACTAAATAAAACAGTGGTAGAGTGATGGTCCCTAACATGTGAGACCAAACAAAAAATCAACACAGACATCCAACTAAGGCGCCAAATTGCCTTTCAAAAGAATAATTGTGGGAATAACGTACCGGCATTTGGCGACAGAACTTGTTGAGTGCTGCTTCCATTCCATTCACAGCAATTTCCTCAAGCCATGATGAAGAACATGTGTTAGACGAGGATGGAATTGTGGGGTGGGCGGACGTATTGGAGCCCAGCCCATGGACAGGGCTGGAGCTGTACGGCGATGAGCCGGAGTTCTTGTGAAAGAGCACAAGGATGGCCATGGCGACACGATAAAATACCTTAATTCCCTCACTGAGAAAGCAGTCAATTACCCTAACCTGTGATAAGTGGGAAAGAAAAAAAAGCACTCAGAAAATATATTTATTACATGAAGTATATATATCATGCCAATAACGACAATTTGTGATTTAGGAATGACCTAAACTGGTGGGAAACTTGGTCTTTAAGGAAAGATTATGCAGCTTGGCTTTTGGGATTCCTCTACCTTGCGTTGTCTTTTGCTGATGACCATTTCTCCAGCGATCCTGCTGGCATTGTCAGGCCAGAAGTGCGGAAACTGTTGATATGAAGATGCCAGCAGAAAGGCTGGAGAAACTGTCATCAACAAAAGATAATGCAACGCAAAGGAAGTCACAAAAGCCAAGCTGCATAACTTGAGATACCACAGAAACATGAGAACCAACCATTCAGTAAAGAGGATATGGGTAGACTAGAGGATTTTGTGACATAAGCATGTAGAAGAATCGAAAGAATGAGCTGGGTAGTGAAGAAGACAAATGAGAAAGTGCTAGATATGGAGAAGAAGGGAAAATAAATCGGCAGTTATTCCAAAATGCTACAGTACCACTAACTTTTCTGAACAATGCCTTTTGTTGGACAAACCAGAAAAATTATTTACCAAGTGATGAAAAGGAAGGCCTTGGAATATCCACCACATCCAATCTTGAAACATATGCTCCACTTTGGTATTGCTTGGGCACTGGCGTAACAAAAAACTTGTTGCTGATTTCTGTAGATAAGGAGCAATCATGTGTATTAGTCTCACAGGAATTGGAGAAATATGTACCAAATTACTGACATAGGGATCACCTTATACAGAACCAATGTCCTTTGTGATTATTATGGTTTATTAAACGAGAACAATTTTCTTACCACATGCTTTTTGCTAACTTGCATTGCTGTCCTCCATGTAACTTCATACAGCAACTTTGTCTGTGTGATGAATGTCTCCTTGGCTTTTGGGTCAGATTTGACCAAACTAGTCATACAATTGTAACAGTCTTCCTCTGAAAAAAAGGAGGAAAAATCAGAAATACAACATTTTATAATTGACTCATTTCCAAAATGCATCACACTACATTTCTTTATTGGAAAACAGACTAGGATTAAGTTATATTAACCCGGGAGTGGTAGCTAGGCTACCTCTTATGCGAGCGGTCATGTGTGTAACTTTTTCTCAAACTCAGATTTAACCTCAATTATTCGTCATATATGTAGCACTTATCGGCATTATATCTCACTTAATATTCATTCAAAACAAATTCATTCACGATGAGTTATCCATGTTTGAGTAAGATCTTCCCACGTGGTTTAAGAACAACAATAGAAGTCAGCCATGTTTGAAACTCCTTCACTTAGAATTCCCGAGGGATGGGATCAACAATTGCCGATATAACCATTGCTGTCGCTGTGAAACAAGAAAGCCAATAGGGAGACGACGTAAAATGACATGACAAAGAGGGGAGAAAAAGGACGCCGACTAACAATTAAAATAGGGTAACAAGAGGGGAGTGCTGACACAGACACCAAGGAGTAAGGACGTGGGGAGTGCTCGCCCAGATTACGTAGCCGGTATCAATACCACTAAAGCAAATTGTAGAAGCATCTACAAGTGAATGCGGATAGAAACCAGGCATCTGTGTAGCAGATCCGACACTACCTGGCGGCCCCAAATACCAATTGACGTAAATAGCAGAGGACAACGTCCATTGGAATCGAGAGTCTAGGGGATAATGGCTTTCCTGTACGAACCTGATCCGACCTGTGGCGTCCTGTTTTTGGTGTATCGTAAATATGTATGTCATTTTGGGAATTATTCTTTTTATGTGGTGGTGTGGTGAATTAAAATATTTATCTGTGGAAAATTGCTACTTCTAAGTTCTTATTATGGTGATATAAGGTTTAAGTGAGTAAGAATTAGACCTCACGGCCATCATTCATATATTGGATATTGTACCTGTGGCTAAGTTAATTATAAAGAACCAGGCCAAAGTGTGGACTTAGAATTGCATCAACTTTTGATAAAAGGAAGAAGAAAATATTAAATGCTGAATATATGTGCCAACTTTGTGTAAAGGCAAACAAGTTAAAGAAACTGATTTTCATGGCCACATTAAGTGAAAGCAAGATATTAAAACTGTTATCATTTGAAAAGTAAATACTTTGGGTTGATGTGTATGGTTGATTTTAAAGGTTTTTCTGTACTATTAAATTTAAATCCATGCTTTAAATGGTCTCATGTTCTGATTTGCTGAGATAGCCGTGCAGAATTAGAACGACGATAAAGGTAAGGAATGCAAGTGAAGTGAGGGGGATATGTTACACATGGCTAACCAAATAGAGGCAATAATTAAATAGATAATTCTCCAGTTATCGAGATGTTACAACACGTAGGTACTAATGCATATACATAATCATCACTATTTATATCATTTCTAATATCATTAGGGAAAGATGAGAAAAATCACCATTCTCATGTAGAAATATTTATTTCTACGGACATGCATTATTATGATTCATACATTTTTATTAGATAATTTTTCTCAGCATAAATCGGAGAAATTACTCCTATGGTTGAATTTTCTAATAAAATTACATATTTTCTGGACACTAATATGTATGTACTTTGTATGCTCTAGGCGAATTGGTTTGTCACAGGTGCTGCAAACTTTCTCTGTCTTCCTTTTGTTCCTTCGAGGACAGAATGAGCAAAAACCAGAAACGACACTCTCATTCTTCTCAATATGTTTAGCTTCAATTCCTGCAACTCTCGCAATAGAATGCCGTAAATTGGTTGGTAGGTGTGGTATTGAAGAACGATAAATTAGATGTGGTTTCATAAGATTTAACACCAATCTTCAAAAAATACTTATCTTTCTACTTTCTCTTGGTTGTTTTCCCTGTAAATTATCTGACGGTTTATACCCTAAATGCTCATAATAGAAAAAGTATTGTCAATGGCTATCTGTTACTGACTTAAGCCACAGAGTGTAGTAGAGCTTTCATCTACACTTCCTTTTGTCAGGTTATAAAATTTTATCTCTGGTCTTTAAAATTTTTCTGAGCTTTCATCTATTTTGCCATCGGAATGGAGTGAAGGCAGAGGTAACACACTATTGTTTTTTCGAGGATCACACGCCATGGGATGAAAATGCAAACATGCTATTTTCTGCCCTTCCTTTTGAATTATTAAAGTTTGGAGGAATCTATTTCTTATTTTACTGCATTGTACATAACTACAATGATCATTCTCCAGAAAGTATTTTGCCAATGGTATTGATTTGAAGTAATTGTCCATAATGACATTCCTTCCGCATTGATAATTTGACTGATGACATGCTTTACAACACTGAAGGCACTATTACCAACTTGATTGGGCCGACAGGGTTACCTGCCAGCACATTTTTCTAAATTACTGGTGCAGAATGTGTGGGAATCTGCAAGAGCATACACTTTTATCCCTTTACAGATTTGTTTGTGGTGTATTGCCAGAAGTTGCATCTGCCTCTAGTATTTCATCAACTGTGATATATTCCCCGATAGATTAATTATCTATACATTGTGCAACAAATTTTTCAAATAATGTTCTTATTGGTGCCAAATTATCTATCAGCTTTTGTTTCTCCCCGCTATATTATCAAATTTTAGCACACGCAACAGTAAGTAAAACCTCCTCATTGGCATGGTAGCCCAAAAACATTCTGGTGCTGTTCTGTCATCAGTCCACAGTCTGATGTGTATGCAGAGCTTTTTTTACACCAGCCATATAAAGCAGACCTAGTAATACACTTAGCTCACAAACGTTTGAATCATAACAATCCCTTTTGCGATCGAAGTTCTGGTGAATGTTTGCTAAATACATATACATACACAACTGTGCTGGATGCACACCATAATTTTTACGATGAATACATTTTTAAAAAATTTTCCCGAACATTTTGACTATCTAGTAAGCTAAAGAGGTAGTACAGTAGATTCCGGTTAATTGGGACATATCGGGACCGGTGTACTTTGTCCCAATTAAGCGGCTGTCCCGTTTATCCGAAATATCCCGTAAATATGTTTAAATAAGCGTTGAAATGAAAGTCAGAAAGCTAAATGACAATTGAAACGCAAAATGTTTAATTCCATAGTATTTAAACAATAAATTAATAAGAAAACATGCATTATAAACATTTTTGGAAACCTTGTGTCATTAAAAAATCTCTTGGCATCGATATACTTCGGATAAATTCCCTTTACGAAATAATGCAAAAGAAGGATTTGTGATTAGATATAGAATTAACGATGGAATATTAGAAAAGAATAATTGATGATCTAAAGCTTCATTTGCATAGAAACCAGGGAGTATTTATTTAATGTGTAGCTCCTAGTTGATGGAATTAGTCCAGGGTGTTCTTCTTCATTCTCTTCACTCTCGTCGCGCTTACAAGGTTGGCACAGGCATCTGAGGACGATATCTGACTTCCTTCGTTGCCCTCTTGCATGAAGTAGCGTCACAACCCATCAATAAATTTCCTGGCATCTGCATAAGTCACTCGGCTACACTGAGATACATCTTCATCTCCATCAGTCTCCTCGTCTTCAACCAAACCTTGCTATCTCGCTAGTATAGTTTCCACTATATCATTTTTGCTGCTATCATTGTTGTCATAACAGTCCATATTGAAGTCGATCCTTTCAAACTCCTTAAAGGTCTTCACTTGACGCAACTCGGAAGCAGATTCATTTTTACTTTCACATTCAAGTTCTTCCGATATTTCTGCACTTGAGTGCTTAAAACCTCAATGAATGAAACAATTTCTAATCGTTTTACTGGTGACTTCTCGCCTGCTATCTGCCAAAAACGTTACTGCATGTAGGATGTTCACCTTTGAGCTCACTTACTTGGCAGTTGAAGACAATGTCAGAAGATTATCTTCCATTGATGCTAGAATTGATTGATCAATGAATTTTGCGCGGTATATTGTTTTCAAATTTTTGATGATCCCATGTCTATTGGTTGGATAAGAGATGTTGTGTTGGCTGGTAAAAATTCCAGACAGAAAAATTCCATGTTTTTTAAGACCTTGCAGCAATTAGGGTGTGCCGTACAATTATCCAGAATAAGAATCACTTTCCTCGTTTTCTGCGCTAGTTCCTTATCCCAACTGCTTAACTAATGACTGAAGAGGCCTGCAATCATCCACGCATTTTTATTGGCGTAATATTCCACTGGTAAGCTGTTCATTCAAAACCTCTTAAAGCAGCGAGGGTTAGTACTTTTTCCAATCACCAAAAGTTTCCTTTTATCACTTCCCGACATGTTTGAGCAGCACCAAACAGTAATCCGTTCCATCGCTTCTTTAGACCCACTTAGGGTAAAGGTGAGATTTTGGTTCCGATATGTCTGTTAAAAGTGGGTGAAAATCGTGTTAACGCTGGCGAGACGAAAGCTCACCTTTACCCCACTCAGTTCCACATAACTGTAGCAAACAAAGCCATTAGGTGGCTCGGTAATACAGGCCGGTTTCATCGGCATTGTACACATCATCTGCACAAAATTCCTGAAGTAGGGTGTGTAGCCTCTTACATCTCCATTCCTCTGCACTTGCAAAATCAGCAGTATGTTTTTCTCCATGAGCATTTTTTAATTTTATTTCGTTTCTACTCTTCCGTCTAGATAGCCAACCATCTCTTGACTTGAAATCAGTATGGCCAAGCTTCAAAGCTAATTCCTTCAACTTATTTTTACATAGGTCCACTGAAGCTAACTCCTCGTCCACTAACAATGGAAAACCATTGATTAAAAGCGTCCTCGACATCAGGATCCTTACCTAGGCGTTGGCGTTTTTGGGTAGCACCTTGTTTCCTTTTACTGCTCCAATCTTCTCTAAGTTTATCCTGCTTCTGTATTAATCGGACTATCGTTGATTTTGGCACTCTTGTTACCTCCGCCAAACAACGAAGACTGGTTTGAGGTAGATGGTCCTTAATTCGGTCCAGTATTGTAATTTTTGCAGCCAGTGAAAAATCCTTACGCTGCGTGTTAACCTGAATAAGGAACTTTTTCGGGAGAAATTTCGGGAAATTAGGAGGAATCACCTCCACCCTTCTTTTCTCAAAACATTTTATCTTATGACAGATCGCCTATAGCCTAACCTTCACCTTAATGGTATAATACGCTAATGAAGCCAAGTTGTCTACCTACACAGTATGCACCTCCGTGACCACAAAATCTAAATCCACTTCTAGCTGTACTACCTGAGAACGAAGGTGAGTGTACAAACAGTGAAGCATTAATTGAAAGCGCTTTCATGACTGACTTCGTTTAGCGACGGTAAATGAGACAGTAAAGGTTGCAATAGATTCCCTCATTGGAGATTGGTTCAAATGCATAGGGAAAATGTACCAAATGATTTACAAGAGCTTAAAAATTCGTATTTCTTCAAGGGAGTAGGAGGCAAATAAAGCCGATGCATGGCCCGATTAAGCGGCTTCCTGTCCCAATTAACCAGAGAAAACTCAGGGACTTTCTTCAATTGGGTTCTGTTCTTGATGATTTGTCCCGAATAAGCGGCTGTCCCAAATAACCGGTGTCCCGATTAACCGGAATCTACTGTATTAAGACATTGACGTGAATAGTTACAGCCTGCCTTTCCGCAAATTGTTCAGCATATTTTATACATAACACAGTATTGTGGCCCAGAGGTGAATAGTTATGGATTTTTACACATCCTCATATGATTCACACCTAATTTTTATGTTGACTTTCAGGAAAACATTATTTCGGAAAAACTTGTGTGAGATATATACGTACTCAAGATCATTCTTAAAATCCCCAATTTTAGACTGCACTTCATGAAAGAAGAAACATCATTCTTTCACCACATATTGCAAGTAGATAACCCTTGATATGATATTAGTGTAAGGATGTTATAAAACAAGGAAAGTAACAATACCACTCATGAAATGCAGGAGTATGGCAGCGATTGGAAAGAGAGTGGGGCTGTATGTGATGTCAGGGCAGGAATATCCAATCACAGCCACCACCCTCTCCGCTATTGTCTTCCCCTTTCGTGATAAGTGGTACACCAGGCATCGTGAACCCTCCACAAATGGTGGCAGCATGACTGATTTCTCTGGTAGGTCTGCCATTAAAAAGAAGAGCAAACATAACATCAGCTACTATTTCTTCAGCCATACATATTAGATATTATCTGCACTAAAGCATCTTAAATGAACACAGACTAGACTAGCAACATAGACTAGGAAAAAGATGGGCCACCTAAATTTGAATGGAAGCCTCATTTACTTTACCTCATCTGATATTTGTACTATGCAACAAAAAGAGCTTTGCGGGGGCTCGGCAAAAAGGGAATGCAAGGTGGTGCGACCACTTCAATGGGAATGACAAAGCCTTTGTGAAACACCATTAATAAGAACATGAATTTTTAAAAATGTTGCGAGTATTCATGTGAAAATTTCATACTGCCTTGCTTTCCTTCTTTACCATTCCTTATTACTTGAGTCGAAGGAACCTAAAATATGTGCTTACACTACGTGGCATATGAAGTCACCATTTTCTCCAAAGAAGACTATACAAATGACAATTTTTTATCAATACCATAGTACACCCTCAAATAAACAGTCGGTGAAATGGGGTTCATAATATAATGACTATTGGATAAGATAGTGATGACACTGATATATTTGTTGATGTAGATTTATTGCTCCCTGGAAATCTTCAAATGTCAACATGAAATTTGTATAATTTTGTGCAACAAGTACTTCTCAAATAATGATAAAAAGATAGCGATTACAAGCACGATTTAGAAAAAAATAAGATAAATTGAAATTGTAAAATTGTAAAAAATAAACTAGTTCCTAATTCTTTTCCAAATACGTTTTCCAAAAATGAGAATTGAAGGGAAAACGCCATCTCCAAATATTCAGTAATGAAATGGCATATGTGGACAATGATCTGGTCAACACATTTTCCAAAAAAGAAATCCAGAAAAAAATAGTTTGGACAAAATGTAAGAGCAAAATTTTGGACATGTTAAAAAAATAGTTTCATTATTTTTTTTAGACAAAATACATTTTTATATCCAAACATTAGTGTTTAGGAATATAAAAATGTCGTTCTTTAAAAAATCCTCTCACCCACATCTCCCTTAATGCCCTGCTACACCGTTTCGCGGTAGACGCTTAACCACAACTGCCAAGAGCGAGCATAAATCACCCAAGAGGCAGCGCGGACTTTGCGCCATGCGGATCATAAATCGGAGGCTATTGACGCCAATTAACGAAGGAGTCATTCGACCGCCTTTTTTCCTTCCAACGGCCCCCACGATGATCGTTTGAGTCGCCGGGAACATGAGGCAAGTCAGTCCGTGAGGATGGTCACGATGCCACGGAGCTTTGCCATGCATACATATATCAAACACAAATGCGCATTTCACCTCATTGAGATCTCGAACCAGTGGAAACCTGAAGCTCTCCTTCTAAAGACCGTCTTACACGAGGCGCTTTATTATGGACTTAAGAACTTATACCACACTTATACTCCAACGTTCTGTAAAGGTATTAAAATTGGAGGGAAAGAGCTGTGAGACAGAATGTCGGCGCGGGAAACATTCGCGATACAATCAGATCTTCGCATCTACCTTTTTTATCACGAGAAAATTTAATTAATTCACCAAAAATAAGTATCGGTCCATCAAAATTTCACACAAATCATACATGGGCCTAATTTTTTAACGGAAGAGAACAGGCAATCAATTTTAACCCGATACAAATCTTAATTTCCATTTCCAAAATATGGTTAAATGGGTAGAACAACGTTGGAACAATGTACTAAAAATGGAAGTGCACTGACGTAGAGAGTAATGCGCAATGAATTTTCTATATTACTGATGAGCTTAAGTTAAGATTAGTTTCGTTGACAACAGCATTAATAAGATAAAATCGGAAAAGCCACTTAACCGCGGAAATTCTTGAATTTATTTTTAAATATAATATTTGATAGCAAAATACAAGCGAAAGTCCCAAGAAGAAAAGCGAGGGATTAAGACGTAAGCCAGATAAAACATGGCATTAAGTAGAAGAGATATCCCAACATTCTCCCCTTAATCACGCCCATCAGGAATTGCAAAATTTTTATTTCCCAATTGTTTTTTGCAACATCACACCATCTTCCTGGCAAGGTCGGTCCCAGCCTTAACTTTTGGGGGAGGGGGGTCATCATCATGGGTTCCAAGTTTTAAAATTTACTGTCGAGGCCAATACCAAGGAGGGGACGTGATCGTTTTAGCAAAAAATGGCAATTTCTTCTAGATTTCAAGTAAAAATACTTAGATAAAATTGAAGTACTTGGTATATTTTAAGTCTTTGCTCATTATAGGCCATACGTATTCAAGATTTGGGGGGGGGGGTCATGACCCCCCCCCCCCCTCCCCCCCGGGACCGCCCTTGATTCCTGGAGGTAGTTTTAGCGAGATATCACTGCATATAAAATTCAATAAGTTTTACCTCATAATATAGCATCTCATTTACATAATGGTAACAAAACATCAACTTATCGCACCAACTTCCGAGATATATGTCGAAAAATTGAAAGTTTCTCATGGGATTTTGAATGGCTGTGCGCCCCAAGGAAGCATAAAAAAGAGGGAGTTTTGACCAACAGATGGCGTCAGAAACGTAACTGTGTATGCTTCGAATGTTTTCTTCAATATTGTTAAAAATAAATTTACTAAACGCGACACTTTTTACTTCACTCTGACTGATGTTCTCCTTCCAGTATTCCCCACCCGGAGATCCGAATGGTGGACTACCTATTTCACCTCCCGAATATTTTACCGCGATATACATATGCCATCATGTCATATATTAGTGAATGCGGCATCTCCTAGGGAGACTAATGTGGTTTCTTCCACAACTTCGGCAGTGAATGCGATTTCAGCGTACTTAGTGAAACGAATTAAACAGGTGAGTGACTCAAATACTTATAATTAGTTAAATACTGAGAATTTGCACCATAAAAGCATAGTTCTTGGTTTTTACAACAATGCTTGCGTTACGAAAGTATTCTTTGCACATTTCCACTGAGAAAGTTGTTTATGTTACATCCTAGAATACCTGGATGTAACCCCAACATGTGGCTTGATAATGATGTAAAACATCGAAACCGGTCGAAGTAAATATTTCTCCGAGGAAAACTCCACAGAGTTCTTATTTTGGTAGCATATCTGTAGTATTTAACTCTGATTTAATAACATATGTTATTAAATCAGAGTTAATGACTTATATAATGAATCCATATGCTTATTACGGGTGAGGGGACGTCCATTAATTATCTCAACAATTTTAGGCAATTTTTACCTCCCCCTTGTCAACAATTGTCAAACTTTCAGTGACCCCTCTAATAAAATTATGTCAAACAATCCCCCTCCCCCGCAGACAAATAATATTTTATACGGCTGGCTTTAGATGCTATTTAATAGAAGTCCATGGATAGCTTAGGATATTATATGACAATGGCTTAGTTCAGTCTTTGAATTTACTAACTGCTTCCCTTAAAAATCTGTCGAATGAATGATATTAACATTCAGATTAATACCATTTGTGTCTACAGTCTACTATCTAGTACATTGAATAAAAACAAAATATGATGATGCAGGACTATGACTTTCTTGGCAAGAACTCAACCGGTTTCAGATTTTAAAAACTTACTGTAAAAAGTAAAAAAAGTAAAATTGTTGACGGCGATTATCTTGAGCTCCCCCCCTCCCCCATTTCAACAATTGTCAAACTTCTTCAAACCCCCCCCCCCTATTTTGTTGACATAATTAATGGACGTCCCCTGATTGCATTTTAAAATTTAACTCTACAATAAAATCAATGATGGCCTGAGAAAAATATCTCACTCTAACTACCTTAAGGAGATAAACACGCAACATGAAACTCCGTAAGTGCATGCTCCATCGTCTACGCCCCATTACTCCTTTTCCCATCCATTCTACGGCCCACACCACACACACGTGCTCGGTTTCACCCGGTCTTGCACGTATATGAGTAAACTCGCTCGCCTCACTCGAGATCAAGGTTATGGCGTCTCCCAGACTGGGTAGGTGCTCACAGATTCAATGGCGCGTGAAAGTATACTACTCGCGCGCGCGTCGTATATGAATCCCGCCGGCAACGGGAGTCGACTCGTGACGCACTTCCGTCTACTGAAAGAGCGCGCGTCACGAACCTTATAGAGAAGGACGAGAACGGTGACGCAGACACCACGTGGTGCGCTGAGGTTACACTCAAGACGTCAATAATTAATTCTGTATTTTTATCCCAGGGGAGAGAAAAAAAGAGGGCTTACCCGATACCCACACAACCGGTTAGAGGCCTTCGTAGTGAGCGGGAATCTGAATTTCGCAATAAAGCTTATGAATATTTGTAAGTTTGTTCCGCAGAAACTACTTAATTTGGAATAAAGTAAGCAGGAAAGAAGAAGTCATATCAGCCGTAGTATATTGATGTTAAACATTGTAGGTAATAACCCTTTCCAGTATATCATGCTGATCCTCAATACGTTTATCCATCACACTGAATTTATAATTTCAGCAGTTAACTACCGTAAAATCAATTGACTGACAAAGGCTATTGAAATTTTCCAAATTCAGAGGTAATGAGGAGAACCAAAGGGGAAAAACAACCCTCATTAATGCACTCTTCGTCTTCCTCAAATCTGAGATTAAAAATGGTGGTTTGTTCCGCTCATATAGACATCGGGTTTTACTGCCGGTAATTCATGGTATCGGCCAAGCCGATTTTTCTGGAAAGATCGGAATTTCTAATTTTCAGGATTCAATGAATGTTTCCAAAACCATAGGCAATAAGGAAAACTTTAAGGAAAAATAACCCTTGATAATTCACTTCATGCCTTTCTCACGTCTTCATTCATGGTATCGACCAATCTGATTTTTCAGGAAATATCGGAATTCAGAATCTTTAAGAGAAAATGAAGAATTTCACGATCTTTCCGGGCCAACGCGCAGACCTCAATACCATTTCTGATTACAAAGGCAGTTTTTTGGACAAATCGGATTTCGTGTTCCATTTCCTTCCATCAAGGATGGCTCTAGCACAGCTCTAGTAAGGTCAAAAATTAGTCTTTGGTTAAGTTAGTATTCCTTTAAGGTATATTTTAAATTGAGATTAGTACTTGAGAATGGGATGATTATTAGAAGACGATGTTAAGATGTATTGAAAATATTATAAGTATAAATATAATACGTCGTAGTATACATCATTAAAATACCTCGGCGAAAAATTAAATTCTAATGATTTATGTAAAACCTATACTTTTCCATCTTGTACGATGCATAAACCCGCACAGGTTAATTCGCGAAACCTTTCGCGAACACATACACCGAATTGGGACAGGGGCTTATCTGCACGTGTATTGAACACTTTGCTACGATTTATGGATATATCCGAATGAATATTTTCATTCATCGAATGCGGAGTTCGTCTTTACCCCATAAATGTCACATTGTGGTAAATTCACTACCATGCAATAACGGTTACATTAATTATTTAATTTCTCCATAAAGAATTGCAATTGTTTTTAAACAATAAATAGTGGATCCATGAGAGATTTAACGCACAACAGGAGTTTCTGCAGTGAAAGGATTAATGCTTTCGCGCAAGTAGTTGTTAACTCAAACCATTTTTAAAGGTACGTGAACTCGTGCAGATATTCAGAATCGGATTATCGGCAGGTAAAATATCGGCACTAAATCTGAAAAGCTGGTATCGGGACAGCCTTGAATAATTTCGTATTTTTATCGAGGTGGGAAGATAAAAGAGTATTAAAGCAAGGGTAGTCTTCTTCGCAGGAGGTAAGGACGGTCCCCGAAAGATGTATAGCATAACGTGCTTTTCATAAGAGTTGTATCATCATCATCTTCTTCCCGGCGTTAGCGCGGGATCCGACTTCAACATCATCATCATTATGGTTAAAATCGTAAATCCATTGTATTGTCTGGCAAAGATCCAAATTCAACTCTCTCCACTGCCGATCATGTCATGTTCTCACTTCTTTATTTTCATTACTAGATTTAGACTTATGGGTGCTGAGGGTTTGCGCGCTATATGTTATACGCTCAGATTATCAGCTTTTAAGGATCAGTATTACATTAAAAGAATCAAAATCATTGAGTTTCTGGGTGTACAACTTTCATTGAATGACATCACGACATATAGGTGTAACTGATGCTGACTAGTGTGCATGTGGTGTTCACGTGAAATACTGTACTGCCCTCTCCGGGCATTAGAATGTTAGCGTTGATCCTTGCGTTCAGTGAGAAACTACACGGGCCCTTGCCAACGACGGTATTAGTTCGTGAGGTAACAATCATGTTTTACAATATCGGTAGTCTCCTATCTCAAGAAGACGACGCGCGACAGAGCGGTAATCGCGGGTCATTGAGTTCACATTTTACTAATTTTTCAGGTCGACAAAACATTCTTGGACCACATTTCATTTTAGGACCCCTGTTTCTGCGGAGACTCACCATTAATGCAGTAACGAAAAGAATGATATTTTACATTTTTGTCTTTATTTAATGCATGTTATGATAAATTTTCGGCACGGTATTCGAAATTTAGGCGAAAATTACATTTAAGTATGTTTTTTCGAATATTTGACTCGGCGTGAAACCTTGTATTTTTGTTTGAAACTATTATAATAATATTTTATATTTTATTTCGCGTTTAGAAGAAAATCTGTACACATGCAATTGAATTATTACCTATGAAATTTACCTCATGTGCCACAAGACTGCGTGTAAAAATAGCATTTAATTATCAGAAAACCAGTCGGTAAAATACATTTTTCCATCTTTACCTGTAGATATCACTGAAAAGAACACGTACTCCCAAGTTTCACTTAAATCTGTACATAGACAAAAATCACCCCACCCACCACCTTAAGAAAAGTAACCGCAAAATGTCGCATGAATTGGAGGAAAAAATCTCCCAGATGATCTCCAGCAGAAGAGCCCCATTATCCTCTCAGAATTCAAACTTTTAATTGGGTTGCGTGAACTCCTGTGCCTTTTCGCACGCTCTTTTTTTACAGCCTCGCAAATACCACCACATCGTATCTCATCCAACCCTCAACAAAGCTCTCTCTCCCACACTCTTCGCGAGTTCATATTCTCACAGGACGGCGTTTCATCGTTGGGGAGAGGTCATAATCCACCCAGGGGATGAGACTCCGAAGACAACTACGAGACCCTCCCTCAGTTCATGATAGCCTTATAGCCCCCCAAAAAGGTTCCTGTTATTGAATTCATAAAAGACCAGCGCTCCAGGGGGAGAGGGGCTGTAATCGAGTTTAGTATATTGGATGTGAAGGGAGACAGGTCCTATTTCGCCGTCCATTCTCGCCAGAATACTTCGGATAAGGTTAGCGGCCACCCCACTGTTTATACACCTATCTTTACGATTCCCAAGTAGAGACAGGTATGTAAAAACTGTGAAGAAAAAAACTTTGAAGTTGGATGTAAATACAGGTTGGCTACTCGTTCAATATAGTCAAATTCGCGGTCATTCGCGCTGCTTTAAGATCGAAAATCTCCACGTTCACGGTTTTGTTTACTACAAATACAGTAACACCTCCTACTTTCGGACAGCAGTGGTTTTATAAGATAATCTCCTTATGTCAGAAGAGTCCTTAAGTTAGAGGTTGATTAAGTACATTGATACAAACATTCTTTCTCGTGGTCGAAGGTGAAGAATCCAAATCTGAAAGAAATGGACGACAACCCAAAATGTTTTTTGGTGAATTATAATTGAAAACAGGTATAGTAATTAAAAATTGCCACGACACTTGAATGTTATTGTGAGAGACTCCACATGTTTAAAGAGTAATGTAGATATGTAAAGAAATCCACCAAAATATGCCCGAAAAAACTGCTTCCAAAAGGTGTCCGTGGCCTAAGTCGGATTGTTCATACGTGGGAGGGTCCGGCCAAGAAAAACTCTCAGTTGGGGTGAAATGCAGTGCCATTCAAAATCATATTCGTTCGCAAAGCATGATTATTTATTTTATGTACAATGAAAATGTGCGGTAGATTAAGTATTTAATTCCCAACAAGGATTTAACAAAAAGATAGAATTAACATTTTTAAGTAGACTGTCATTACTAATATACCGATAACGTTAAGTGATTGAGTGAATTAAATGCATTGGACACTCGCTGAAAAATTGTCGATATATAGGTGTCTTTTTATTTTTCCGAACTTATCAGCATAGATCCTAATTTACGGAAGATTTTCAATTATCCACTAAGGAAATACGAAAAAAGTCAATATAGGCAGATTTAAATTGTTAGAAACAGTACATAGCATAACATTCACCTACCCAGGCCACCCAGACTAACTCCCAGGACGAAATGAAACTGACTCATGTATGTACTATCTTAAAATCTAATAGACCGATTTCGAGCCCACAGGTACCGAAATTAAAGGTTTGCATTTGAAGTTTAAGGTTAATTCACCGTTATCAAAATTCAAGGCTGATTCACAATTTCCACGGTTAAGTGGCCACCATGAAACAAGACCAAAATAATACTTGTGGAAGACAGCCAGGAGATAAATTCACCATGTTTGTCAGACAATTATCACCTTTATCCATCAGCGTTTACAAAGAAAAAAGGAATTGAAGGAACTACTGTAACAAAGAGAAAATAAACTATGAAATGATGAAGAAGTTCCACACCGTAGGCGGAATAGACTTACTGCTAGTTTTACGACACCGTCTCGGGCTCTACTTGGAATTTTTCACTACGTAATAATGAAAAAAAATACTTAGCAATTCCACAGTTTTATTATTTTATTAGAAAAGACCGGTTCCGTAACAGGGTTAAGTTACATCTTCAGATGATTTATAGAGGGTTGAAAAAGTGCCAGTCGTTTTTTTTATAATAAAACTGGTGAGTTTCAAATTATTTTTTTATTATACACCAAATACGGTGAAATTTGCCATGAAAAAATCATTTGGCTTGACCGCGATTCGAACCCAGATCTCCCGATGGTCAAATGGGTAAGCCAGTTACACCACAAAGCCATTCTTTATCAAACTACAACGTAAGCGGGGGTTTTTACGAACAAGACGTTCTCGTCCCCAGTCTACATTGCAGCATATGAGACGTGATCGTGCATTATACGCCGCAGTCGCGCTTTTTCGTCCTCTTTGGTGTATATCTTTGAACCTGAGATGGTGACTTCGTAGCACATAATTTGTGCATTCTCAATTGTTGGAAACTTTATTTTTTCATAGTTGTATAGACGTAGTAGACGAAATCAGACCCGGTCATATATTTGCATTTGTACTTTGGCGACTTCGTTTGGTAAAATGAGTGAACATTGTCCATCGCCGCAAAGTCCTAGCGCGTTCACCGAGGGGTCTCTTCATTAGTGTGTCTCACGATCGATGTGTACCATGTGAAATGGCGACTATTCCTTTTCCACCGCCTGTAGTAACCTGCTCCTCCTCCAGCTATGAAGGCAATATCGCTTATTCAATCAAAACGTAAGTTCCGTAATAGATAACCCTGGTTCCGCAAGTAACATAAGTCCTAACATTGAGCTTGCACAGGGTAACTCCTCTAATGTGACAATAAATACTAGGGTAAATTTAGAATTACGTCATTTTGTTTATTTTAATGGCACGTTAATAGTATTTTTAAAGGGATTCCAAGAGAATTTTAGTAAGAAAATCGGGATCACCAAGAAAAATTTGCACATGCTACACTATGATCGGAAAATTTCGTTAGCGCTCGCGACTTTGGCATATCATACACGACCACGTCTCCAGTGCTCCAATGTAGCGCCTAATACATAGTGTTATGTATTAAGGAAAGACGGAAGAATAAGGTTATTTACTTACTGAAAAGCATACAATGAAGGATGATAATAGACTACAACGTTGTTTATTTGATGCAGCAAAAAAGTGCTTCGAAAGAGCTGGATGATAATAGCAGGCCCCTAAATAAAACAGCTCTCATCCGTGCCAATGACATCTACTTGAATTGTTTAGAACTTGTGGAAGTCTCTAAGTATCTTGCATTCCATTCGAAATGTCTCGAATGGGCTTGAAAATCGCTCATTTACTGGCACCATATGCTATATTACAGACATGTAGGTACATTTTCCCGATAAAAGGGCCTTATGTTTTTCAAATGTGCGACATCCTCCGGATGGCTTTGCTAATGTTACTATCACGGCTAGTCCCGCAGTGCTTTGAACACGCGTGTTGCTTCATGGGCTGGAGACTTCAAAGGATAAAAGTCAAGAGCAGGACCCATAATATTCAAATGTGGCCACGCCTCTGAGACACGAAAGCCACTGTAACAGGTATATAACGATCGTGATGGTACGATATGAGGAAGAATGAACAATGGTTACGTGCACGAAGCCGGGCATGGCGCCAGAATGCGGTAGCAGGTGATATACCTGATTCCCAGCCTTCCGACCTTTCGAATGAGAGAAAGAAAGAATCAATCAATGCGGCAGACGTATATATTTGGCCGTGTTTGAAGTTCTCCATTTTAATTCTAGGAAAAAATAGCTAAATACAAGATACCAATAATAATAAGTGCAGTTTAAAAACCTGCCTTAGGGTCTACTTTGCGGAATTCCTTCGTAAAATTGGATTTTTTATCCTTAATTGGGGAAATGAGAAGTTTATTACTCTTTGTAGAATCAAGTGTTGCTTAACTTCGATATTTCGAAGTGCCTTTCTGGCCGGAAAATTCTTTGAGTAGTAAAATGTTCCCCTGCAAAAGATGTACTGACAATTCCTGTATTATGTTATGCAAGTAGCGCAAATTAAATTTATTTCGAGTTATCTAAAATTCGACTTAAAGAAGTTTGAGCTGTATCAACTCAACAGTAATCTTCTCTTGCCGGGAGTAGCACCATCGATTGCATAAGAGCTTTTACGAAGACTTAAACGTCCCACGGAATAATTTATTTGAACCCGAGCTCTAGTTTATGCATTAAATACAGACCCTGCCTCTCGTTTCAGAACCGCTGCATGGCTATCTAAGGCCCAGCGCAAAGAGAAAATATTTTATGGTTTGTTTAAAACATGACCAGTCTCACAAAGCAGAAGAAAATTAGAATCCCGAAAAATAAAAACTGAAGTAATAATTGAACAAAATACGGAAAGAAAAATTAAATAATGAGGAAGAAAAGAAGTGAAACATATTTGGATCTTGCTATAACATGCAAGAGCAGCTTTGAAAATAGCAGAATGAATGAGATTTGAAGCATTGGAAGTGTGGCGCAACAGAAGAATGACGAAGAACAAATGAACAACGAGAGCTGCAAATGAAGTCCTATGAAGGGTGAAGAGAAGTTTAACGAGATCCCAGTGAAGAAGAAGATAAAAACTCGTGCACATCCTGAGGGAGCCAGCTGAAAGCAATATTGGAAGGAAAAATAACCGAGGAAGACCACAGATGGAGTACGCCAGACAAATTACGAGGGATGTTAAAATGAAGACTCGTGAACGAATTAAGCGGCTAGCTGAACAGTGATTGGAGTGGATAGCTTCTGCAAACCAATCTTCGAATTAATGACTAATGATAATACTTATTTAGTTTATACTTCATTGATTATTTGAAGAAAAAAATATTCTACACGGCATACAATCCGTTAAAAAAAACTTTCTTGAGGAGCCAATTAATCTTTAATTTCCCAAGCACATGCCGTCATTGTTTTTATCCAGGGCCGGGCTTACTAGGTGAGCTTCGATCTTTCAAATTTGGTAAAATACCAATGGCCAAATCTGGCGTCGTTGGCCCATCACCACATATGATTAAAATAAACCACCATATTAAAATAAACCACCGCTGTTGTAAATCACTTCATAATCCTCGAGCAAGATAGCATCAAACTATCTAGACGAAAATCATACCTCAATACTCCTCATCATATACGTTTTTCTTATGAGAATTTGATCTTAGTATAGGAGTAGGGAAGTAGTGGATCGGTACTTCGAAGTTCAACACTTTCAAAACCAACAATAAGTCTATATATCTAAGTAATCCAAAATATTGAGTTAGAGTTTTTTACGCAGAGGTATACGAATATTCTATAGTAACGTAAGATAGAGAAAAGAACTCTGTAAGCCAACACTTAACAGCAAGTGTTGGATTATTGTCGAAGACTTCACACCAATACTTTCAGCCAATATTTTTAGACTTATTTTAGAGTTGGCATAATTAATACTTTTCTAACTACTGTTCCGATATTATAGGGAGAGAAATTTAAAAAAAGTTGTTTCTCATATCAACTCGCAATTCAGACGATAAAGGATATCTTAGTCAGTCATTTTTTTGGCGATCATGCCCAGTTATCTTCACTCACGTACATAATACGTACGAGGGAACATCGAGCATTATCCGTAAGACGCGTTCAAGAGATTTAAAAAGGTTCATATTCACTCAAAATCCCAATTGATATTGTCCACAATTCCAACAGGGTGAAGGAGGTATACCTCCTCCACAGCTGACATGAGGATCTTAAAAATTATCATAATTTTCCATTTTTATTTAAATCCCTTGACGGGTTAGTATGCCAAATACTTTAATTCAATGAAAATTTCACATTGAGCGAGAAAAGAGAGCTAATTTTTGGGAGCTGCGTGATCTGAGAAGCCAAAATGAAGGCGAGAAAGTCGTCTTTTGGATACAAATGGAGGCGCCCAACTATGGCCCAACAAAGACCCTTTTCTTGCCTTCACCCTTTTAAGGGGCGGACAAGATGCGCAAGGCAATTAGCCGTCGGCACGTTCCGGTGGGAAAGCACCGCTCGATTGCCCTCGGCTTCCTTCCTCCCATATCGCTCCTCCTTTTCCTTTCCTTTCCAAACTAAGGACGATGGGCCCCCTTCCTTCCGCCGAAAACGAATTATCTTAGCCAGGCGAATCGAGATCCCGAGGGATATCCTGTTCGGCGATGACTCAGCAGGCGTATACCGTTGAGAAAATGGACATTACTGATTAATCGGTTTCTTTCGAGAGGAAGTTTGGCAAAATACAATCGTTACTGTAGAAAACTGCTACGGGCAAACAAAAAATGTGACAGCCATTGGAAGGACTGAGTTGGGACCCCTAGAGTCTCGAAGGTAACACACAAGATTAAGTCGGGTGGTAATTTGGGGAGACGACCGACATTTGAGTTAATAGGTATAATAATAATAATTTTTATTCCACCTTTACAATTTGAGCAAACATATAAATGAAAATAATACATATGGGTACATATCAGAGGAATACATATGCCCCAGAAGAAAAACCTGTTTGGGGATTTTAAACATGTTATATGAGGCAGACGACTGGCGTATTTACATGTTATTATAAATGGGCCGTTATAGCAAACATAAAACACATATCACTTGGGGCGTTCAAAGCGAAAGGGAGTTTCTTTTTCTAAGCAGATATTTAAGGATAACACCTAATCATGCAGTAATTTAGTAAATATGCGCCGTTAAAAGATGTTGGTAGGATAGTAAGGGAAGGACTATGAAGGGTCATTGAGCGATGGGGGTGGAGAGAAATCTGTCATCGGCACAAGCTCTTTCCTAACGAAAGGCGCGAAGGGGACTACAGTATAATGACCCATCCGACGGTCAGAGAACTGCACTCCACAAAGCACCCAAGTATGGTTCGGTGTTCCGCTGAAAAATTTCGACCACAGCCAGGGCCCTAACCAACACAGCAACCTGATCCGGGATCAGTGATCCACAACCCGCTTCCCAGGGGCTCGTTATCCTAATCCAGAGTTTCCATCAACAATTTCCCTGTAATACTACAGGAAGTTACTTTAATTCTCTTTAGACACGTACACTTACGAATGAAATACTTTCCCCATGGTTTCGGGAAATTTTTGGGACTGAGAAACTTATCGGGTGCTTCCATGTGCTTAAACACGCTCCGTTTCACCGAAACTCCTGTTTTCGCTATGAACAAAGCAGATAGTAGTCGCGATCCGAAGATAAACATTTTTAATCTCCTTCCTGTACATCCAAGGGCTGTGTGTGCTTTTGTTTTCCTCAGTTGAGCAATCAAAACTCTCTCTTATAAACGAATAGAATTTCTTTATTTATAAGGATTATTGAGAGAAAGGTAAATTAAATAAAATGAATGAGTATCATACAAAAGGTAATATGAATAAAACATTTAAAAAATTAAAGAAGTATTCGTTCCTAGTTATTATACTAAATATTTAAAATATTTGATGACAAATCATAACACAAAATAACTAAATTTTTAATAATATAATTACACTTCGACTTTGATTAAAATTTTAAACACCATCTTCCGATTCGCGGTTATTCTTTAAGGCTAGCGTAAATATTCTAGAACTTATAACAGGATTATTTCGGTGGAGGCATTAGCAAAAATATTTAGTTTTATTTTCTCATGTACTTTTTCTTGATTTAGAATTTAAATTTTTTTTCATAAAAAGATTTAAAATTTTTTAAATTGAAACGGTTTTACAAAAGACTTTAAGGAGACTGAGAACGACGATATCATGTTCATTAGGAAAGAGCTTAAAATCAATTGTTCCCAGGATGCATTTAATCTTCATAAAAATCGAGCACGAGGCAGGACTCGAACTCATGACTTACGGATTACCAGGCCTGCACATCTCTCGTCAGGTTTGCCAACCCGGAACGCAGTTACTACCATTACGAGAAATGAACAATTGAGGACAGGTTTGCTCTTGTGGCTCCACGTGCGGTAAAAATTAGAATTGAAAATCTCCTTCTCTTTGATTAGAAACTATTTGTGCGGACTTCGGAGAGTTTGTATTTTTCAGTGACAAAAGATAAAAACGACTGTAAAAAATATCAGTCAACTGCGGGAGCCTAAAACATATTATCTACACGTATCATACTTGCTTCTCCTAGCACTCGTGAAGCGCCCTGCAACAGTTAACAACGTTGCCGTGTAAGTTACAGGACGACGCATTTCTTGACGAGAATGGCATCACTATCATACTGTGGCGCAACGTTTATGTCCACTTAAATTGATTGAGGAAAAACGCAAGGTTATTCTTCGCTACGGCAGGAGTCATTCCAGGAAGGTTTAGCGTTTAACAGAGCGCAGTAACTTCACGTTTGTCAGCTATTGCCTTAAATGGATGCAGGACCGAAAATGAACTTTTCGCTGGAGCAAGATACCCAATGTAATGGAGATCACAACCATCGTCTGAAAATGCCATCCAAGAATTTTTCCGACTATGTACCTCTATCAGAAATTGAAAGCTGAAAAGATGCTTTAAGATTTTTCTGTTTCACTCTTTTCAAATACGATATTGTGATCGACAGAAGTAGACCGTCGCGAAAATGACAATAAACTACTAATTAGAGTTCGGGCAGAATGATGGAATAAGGATTTGTAATTTTCCATAAATCTTTAATTTCCTCCAAGGTTTAAGTTCTACCTGATTCATCATCTTCAAGCTGAGGATGATGTAATAATATCGAAATCTAGCTATTTATAAATTTTTTAAAATTTATTTGTTTAGAATAGCAAATATTTATTTAATCATAATACTGAAATTCCACACACTATCGTCCGAATCTTATGAGTTAATGTTTGGGCATTTGTCAAGGAAATAAAAATTTCTTAATCAAAATGTGTTGACAATTTAAACCACCATGATGGATGTTACTTCCTTTAACTAACTAAGTCTTCTAGCGATTCTATTTCCTCCCAGGAGATACTGAATATCCGGGTACAGGAAACAATGCAAGAACCTAAGTAAAACATTTCAGTGAAACTCAATGTCCTTCTCAAATAATGAGTCAAAATACCAACTGCTAGGTTGAAAAACGGATGGAAAAACATGACGATATACCGAATGATCCTTCGGTATGAGGAAGAGAGAGATACTATATTAGGCTCATGGCTACCTTTAGTAACTCTGCTTTATTATACCTCTCTCAAAATACGGTATTTCTCCTAATTAAATTTCAGAGTAGTGCGTTCGCGAACGATTTTCTTTGCTCAGGTTTAATCTCACTTTTTAAGAACATATACAATCGATGTCATCAAGGATTGCCTATTACGACTCCTCAAACCATCCCCACTATAACTCCGTGGGTACTAAAATACTATCGGTTTTCCGTCTTTCAACTCGCCGAGTTAACTTTTTTCTTGATGAAATTATCTCCCTGCTCGAACTCTTAATTCTCAATTTATTATAATGGAAGGAGATTTTACCTTAAATTTCAAGAGTCCAGTGGCTCCCCGTTCAATACTTATGAAAGAGACAATTACACTTTCATTAACCAACGGCTTTTTCATGTTTCATCGCTATTTAAATTGCAGGACCACGTTTAGATGAAGGGATTAAGGCCGAGACAAGTATGGAGTTAATAGAGTTGCATTTTCTGATGGAAGCCGGAAAACAAACTATGAATGAGTCAATTATTGCTTCTATTTCTGTGACTCACCGCCAGATAGCTAATATCCGGCCATAATCAGCCGCTTCAATTTGCAGGACAGGAATATAAACTGCTGAGAAGAACAGCAGCGGTACCCCCTGTTTACTTGGAAGCGAATAACGGGTTTTCAGCCAAAAATTCTTTAATCCACTTCTAAGACAACGTTTTCACCACCATTCCCAATTCGTCTATTTGGCAATCCATTGATCCACCGCATTGAATATGGCGGTCAAACCTTGAAACCTACACCGTTACATCACTGTTTCAGGCCAAACTCAATGGAATTTTTTCATATAAAGTTAATTGTCTGCAGTAATTTCCCACTTAAATTATTTTATCACAACGCGTTTCACGTAATTACATCATAGTCAGGAACATACTGGCCGTTGATGACATAGTTACGTCTTCACGCGTTGGGATAAAATAATTTAAGAGAAAAATTACTGCAGAATATAAATTTATAACCGTTGAATGACGGTTAACATAAGGTATTATTTTAAAGTGTTACCTATTTCCTTTATCTACTGCGAAATATTCGACCCCACGCGTCCTCATGTCATGACAATTAAAATGGAAAACAATTAGCATTTCGGCTCTCCGCATTTGCAAGAAAATAGTTTGTTTGATTAATAATCATAATAGACGTTCCTAAGTCAAGAGCTGTACAATGACTGCACCTGAAAGCAGTTGGAAATTGTTTTATAATATTTTTTTAAACAAAATGAGGGAAACCACACTGGAGCCGATGAGTCAACATACGAACATACGATCGTCAAATGTCCAACAGTCCAGATTTTGGTAGCCGTAAGAGCTTTCAGCTGCCAAGTTACATCAACGAACCAGCATTTAACCTGGCAAAAAGCCCAACCAGTACCTTGGTAAAGGAAAGAGCATTGCATATAAGTATCTCTGTACATCCGATTACCAAGAGATTCCCATGTTTCCATCCTAGCACGGTTGCTACCGTGAAGCGTATTATAGCCTACATATATATAGACTCATAAAAACCATTTTTGCCATTCCCTTTTGCTTTGTACGTTCAATCAAAATGTTAAATCTCCGGAAATGGCCCAGGAAAGTCCTCTCTGTATCTTACTTATATTTTACTTTTTACACCTACCAAAATTAATAAAGTATCATCGAAGCGGCCTCATAGATGTATATACTATTCGAGGAATGTCAATACTCAAGTTATTAGCGTCTAGAAAATATATAATTTCAGGACAATTGAACATAACGGCGAAAGCGGCACAAAATACGACTGCTGAATGATGATGGAAATAAAAAATAAATCAATGTTAACAAATAATATAAATCAAGCAGTCCCGATAAGGACAATGAGGTGTTCGAAATATAATAAATAAAATTTAAAAAACAGGTGGTCATAAATGATTGAAAAGGTCAGTGTGTCTCAAAAAACTAAAAAACTAACCCTGTTAATTGCGAGTGAGTCATTTTCTAAGGCAAGATGAATGTACGCAGAGATACCGGATGTTATTCTCATCAGAACGTGACGCTGGAATTCAGTCAGAATATATTTGACCATTAGAAATGCGCTATTAGTTGAGCACATACTTATGTGGGATCCTCTTCGCGAGGGGGACATGCCTTATAGAGAATATGACGCAAGCATCATTCGGGACTCACAAGAGAAATTGTTGAGGAAAGAGGTAGAGGGAAAAGGGTTAAATTTATAAATAACCCGGTTGGAAGAAACATGCGATAAGGTTTTTGGAAACGCGAATGGGATTCCCTCCAGTTATGAGGATAAGGAAGTGTTACCAACAGTATCATACACGCTCGCTTGTTCCGTAGACTTCATATATTCCCGTTCTCATAAAGTGTCTCCCACACCACTTTCACCAATGACATTCTCGACCTTTTCGATCGTACTTTTACAAAATTACTCTTCCTTCACAAACTTGTTTGCTTCACTTAACTCTCATCAACTCTGTCGGCGTGAGTAAGCCAACAACCGAAGTACGAGGGCGAGGTGAAAAGTTCTCGCCCTGGCAATGAAAGACATTATTTTTAGGTCAAAAACGCACTTATTTTTTACATTTTCTCCCTTTAGGTCAATGCACTTTGTCCAACGTTTTTCAAATGAGTAGATTCCATGACGGAAGGAAGGTCTACAAAATAACCATCTACGGCTGCCATAAAATTTTCATTTGACTCAAAACTTTTTCCAGCCAAATATTTTTAGATGTGGGAATAGGTGGAAGTCAGAGGGTGCCAAATCTAGTAAATAGGGTGAATGTTCCAACAATTTGTACTTCAAATTCCTCAGTTTTCCCATTGCCAAATAACATTTGTGGGCAGGTGCATTGTCCTGGTGAAAGATGATTTTCTTATTTTGCAATCCAGGTCTATTCTCGCGCATTTTCTCATCCAGTTGGTCCAGAAGATTTGCGTAGTATTCGCCATTTATTGTTTTACCATTTGCAAGGTAATCAATAAGAAGAATCCCTTTTGCAACCCAGAAAACACTATCCATCACCTTTCTGGCAGATGAAATCGACTTCGCCTTTTTTGGGGCAAGCTCGCCTGCTTTCACCCTCTGCTTCGATAGCTATTTAGTTTCTGGGGTGTAGTGGTGGACCTACGTCTCGCCGACAGTAACAAATCAGCGCACAAAATCAGTTCGATTCTTTTGAAAACGATCCAAACATTGCTGATAAATTTGTTTTCGCACATAGTTTGTGAAATTTGTTCTCGTAGTACATCACACTAACACCCGAAAGGTGATGTAGTCGTTTCACGTTCATGAAGCAAGGACAAGACTTCATATGGGTCATTTCTTAATTCTGATTGCCTTTCGACTCTTTCTGAAAGCTATCAGCTCAACAATTAATAAGAGTACAAGGACTAAATCTGCTCACGAAAGAATTTTACTTAAAATTACATTTTAAATAATATAACCCGTCTTAAAATTGCTAATTTTGTAAATGTTCTTGTTCACGATTAACTCCTTTCCAAAAACTCAGGAATAGAGCTACGTCCACAATATCGTTCAATAAAATATTGGCCAAATATTTTACGAAACCCTTTTACGGAAAAATTTCCCGTAGGTAATACATTTTGCGAAATTAATTGTTAAAGCTTATGGACCGGTTATTGCTTATAGTTAAACCATTCCGTAATGTCTGTTTACGTAATAAGTTTCTGTGGAGTAGAGCTTTTTCTTTGTCCTAAAACTGTTATACAAATATTAACAAAATATTTAATAAAACTCAATTACTTACGGAAAATTTAAAAGAGTACCGACTCCACGTCTGTGGCGAAGGTATGGTAGGATTAAGGGGATGCTGGGGCAAGAGGGGAAGAGGAAGAAAGAACAAAGGTTTTATGGATGGGAAGGAGAGAGTTAGTACGTATGTGGAACTGAAGAAAGGAATCGCTCTTCGAAAGAAAGGTCTCAGGTTATTTGAAAGATTAGTATAGCTACTCTTCTATCTAAATCTACCTTAATCGATACACTACCACCTATAAGAACAATCATTCATTTTCATCGAATAAATTCTCTTTATTTTTCCACGGATGGAAACTGATGCCAGGATGAAGAGTTGTGGCGAAAAATTAGGTTATTAATTCTGAAATACTAGTAATCTTTTCCACATCTGAACCAGTGTTTCTCAGCCTTTTTCGCCCAATTTCCTCTTTCTCCATAATTAAGAACATTATTCCCCCTTTCCCGTAGAAATTATTGAATAATAATTTAATCCCGGAAAATTATTATAAAGACTCATGTATAAGAATCTATTTTAATTTGTAGCATTCAATAAACCTTATTGACAGCCACAGAATAATTGAAACAAGCTTCACTTATACACTTTACATAATCTACATGACACCACATTTTGCTTAATAGTTGTCCCAATTCCCCTATAAACCTCCCTTAGATATGGGATTCCCCACTGGTTGAGAACCCCTCATCTAAACCCACTTTAATCGGTAACCACCTCTGACAATAGTAGTTCCTTCCTTTGACTTGTTTTCACTACCCCAGTAAAACGTTATTTCAAATGATAACATTTCGATCGATCCATCCCCATGAAAAATTCTCCACATGTCCACACATCCAGGGTCGACAATGTCACCTTTACCCCTCTCCATTGAATCGCCTCATTTCCCATTCGGCCTGGAGGCACAAAAGGGCTCTGGCGAGGGATATTCAATGAAATCAGGGGAGGGCTTGACAAGGGAAGCTACATCCTTCGCGGGCGGAAATGAACCTTGATATCGCATTACGACCCCCATCACTCCCAACACTTATAAAGCTGCGCGCTAGGATCCTCCCGAACGGCGTGTGGCATGGGGTGACAAAGCACCACCTGACGCAAGAGGAGGTTAGATAAGTAAGAATATTGAGATTGCGAGCTTTGTCGATCAAGCATTGGTTGGCCGGCCAGCCAAGGGATAGCAGTCGTTGAAAAGAGCATTAAGGTTGGCGGGCCCCGTAAGCCCAATGCGTATAAGTTTCGCAGAAGCGCCATACGTGAGTACACGACCAATTGTGGGCGCGTGATTGGAATCACAGCATCAGCTTCCGAGCAAACCCTCATTTATTTGATTTCCGCTTTATATGTACTTTAAAAGACATTTCTCACGCTGAAAAAGCCAAACCAGATCAGAAGTTTTAAATAAAGAACGCCACATTGCGAGAAGCTTACTTTATTTCCTGAATCATCAGGCAGAGGAATTGTCTGGCAACAGAATATCGCAAGTATTACGCTCAGGTTATTGATGAAATCAAGGTTTACCGGAACAAATATTTATTCATAGGTACACAAAAATACAGACGTTACAACAAATTACAAACTGCAAACAAAACGTCACTTCCAGTCACTTCGTTGTCAAGCAATTCCAACCATACCATATTCATGTACTTCAGTAAAACGTAATTTGACAAATTATTTTGCTAAAATAGTCTTAAATTATGCAGACTGTCAATTGAATGTAATAAACTATTTCGTCAACATCACAACGACATGCCATTTACAAGAATGACTTATTTGAATGCAGAGGAAATTGATTGAAGTTCATACATATGCGGGGAAAATTTTATCCCTGGTGCAGTAAATCAATTTCAATTAACCCAATTAACATGGAGAAAAATTTAGTAGTGAGCATAAAATTAATGCATGTGATAAAAACTTAAAACTTCCTCGACCAAATCATTTCCCTAGAGGCATTAATGTTTCTTCAAGTAGAACGACAAGATGATGCGTGAAATATAAATAATAACTGGGTGAGTTATTGTACTCATCAACTTATACATTCATTGCAGTGTTTGCCACGTACATATCATACGGTATAAGGAACAATCACAACATCGCAAACTTACGCACCTTCTTGCTATACTGAGCCACATCACCGCTGTAAAGGCTCTCCATTTGCAATATTTAAAGTGTCTTCCCTGCCGTGGTGCCACCTATAAGCAAACTTTTTCTCAATTTTGACATCATAAATCACAGAATACTGCCGATACCGAACACAGAATACTGGCGATTCATCTGACCTGGATTGCATACAATTTGCTGTTAGTCACAACAATGACGAAGATTTACTTACGGAGCACTCAACCTATTTCAAACACCACCAATGGTGAAATTACTGATAGCGTTATTATAATTCAACATCTAATTCCTCGAGAAGGAGAGAGCGAAATCTCTTTTTCCGCACGTCCTTTGATGTTTCACCACAGTAAACACACAAAACGTCCATCAGCATTTGATATATCCGTGACGATGTGCCAAAAACTCGCGAATAAAACTGACAATAACGTCGAGGCGCTTTCAATATGGCTGTCTTCCCCTTGCGCATGGCTGGACACAATAATAAAATTAAAAAAAACTATTCCAATTAATATGGAGAAAAATTTAGTAGAAAGCATAAAATTAATACACGTGATAAAAATTTAAAACGATATCCATGAAATTATTTGAAATTGCAAATGCAAAGAAACAGAAAGGCCATCCTTGAGAAATAGGCTACAACGGAAGACAGGAGGACGTCACACACACGAGTGCCTCACCAAGGAAACCGTGACCGCAATCGATTGTGATCTACACAATCGATAAGAGTTCTCAGTACGAGATATCGCACTTTCGTTTACCGCCTGGTTAGTGTACTTTTTTGTGTACGCGACATGCGCCGTTCGACTACATTCCACTCGGAAGTGTTGCGTTACAAAAAAAGGTCATTCAACGCGTATTATACAGCAAGTGGAAAAGTTGGTTCCGATGATTAAAAACTAGACTTACAACCCTGAAAGAACATGCAGGAAAATGAGCAAGCCTTTAATTATTTCTGTGAATAATTGAAAATGGAGTAAATATTGAAAAAAATATTTTTTGAGAATTCTTTTTAGAAAAACTCCCGCAAGTTCGGGCAAATTATAGGTAGGACTGTACATGAAAGTGATTCACTCGGTGAAATACCCATGATGATATGTTGAGGACACAGCCGAGGGAAAGGAAGGTGCGGTGACAAGACAAGTCACATTAAAGGGGAAAGGGACAAGACGATATCCAACTCCTTTCACTGCATGTGAAAATGGGGTATTGGCATTAAATTCCTTAGTGTTTACGCCGCTCCTATCCTCTCTGGAGAACGCCACAAAACCCTCTCTTTCACTCTGCCTCTCACCACACTAAGTTTGCGAAAGGAAACGGACTGAGATGAGAGCCCTTCAAACGCGGACAACAAGCTGTAATAAAAAAGGGATAATTAAAAAAACTTCACCTTCTTTCTGGGGCCTCATTTCTCAAAGCCACTAGACTATTGACAATTCCCTAGAAGTAAGTCGAGATCTTAGAACACTACCCCCATTCACGTGATACTGAGAATGGTAAAGTATAAATAAAGTCACAACACTCACTTTCATTATCAGACTTTTTAGTGCGTGGAAACGAAAAAGAACTCGTACCTAATTAGACATAGTAGCTCTGTGAAACTAAACACGGAGTTAAATAAACAACTGAAGCTAACATTTCTTAGAAGCAACAAATTTTAGCTTGGACGACTATATTGCATTTATGGAATTAAGAACTCTAAAACGTTACGTGTTCTCCTGAAGAGATCTGAAAATATCTAACAAAGAAGTAAGGATAATTAAAATTTTCCCTGATTTCTGACGCCCGTTTCCCGAAGTTACAAGCCATTTTACCATGTCTTTAACATCAGTATTGAATGTAGCGTGAGCCTTCCAGATAATTAGTACCCTAGAATGTGAACAAATGAGTATAATGTGTCTTGTTTCGCAAGTAGTCGTATCAGTTTCTAATTTCTGATCTTTTGACAATAAGGCTAGCAAGATATCTCTCCAAAGATGAGTTAGATCCAGATTAAATGTAATTTTATCCCTAGTACCAGTGCTCTTGAATAGAACTTACAAAAATGATGAAAAAAAGACTACGCAATGCTTTTTAGTTGATAATTTGACCTATGGTGGTCATAGGATACGCAGAAAAGAGCAGTTGTATTGCAAAACTCTCGCGTTGTAGAAATTACCGATTGACTGAAATTTAAACCTGAAATAAATGCATAAGAATGAAAACGACATTCTTCCATTAAGACGAGCCTTTCAAGATACAAAACAGATTATTCTATCCGGGTTTGAAACCAGGGAAACATCATACTGCATCAGTACGAATTCCCATGCCGGAAGAGATTTTATGTCCTCGCTACCAACCAACGGTACATAAGTTTTCGTTTTGCGAAGTGCCAACGAAGAATCACTAGGTTTAACTTTTAGCATGTATTATCTATCATATACACACAAGGAGTCGATCCAATTTGGGCAGATTATGGGGTTTAAATGACAGGATCACTGAGATTTGGAAGCCATGAGAAAACGAGAAGGGATAGAGACGGATATTCTCAAATGAAGCCTTAATTCAACACATCCCGAGGATACCCTTTGGTAATCAGGCGTTATCGCTTTTCAGAGTCGCCACGTAGGAACAGTACTAAGGAGAATTTTGAGCTAATAAAGTACTTTACATACACCAATAAAATTCAATAAAATTTTGTCCGATCACGCTGCTTAAGGGCAGGACCGATTTCAGATATTGTTTACGCGTATTCCCTACTAATATACGATCAAGAACTTCATAATTACAATGCAAAGTTCACTGTTAATAGTTTTCCGTATATGACCGTTTCTAATTCCTGATCTTTCATTTATTATGTTTTTATTGATGATCAAGTGAAATTGGGATTTAGTACAAGAAAATGAAAAAATAAAGTAATGAAACAATAAAAAACTAAAAAAAGATGCCACCAAACCGAGAAAAATGTAAGATTAGCCATTCAAAGGACGATCCGAGAGCTGCAACAGCTCATGATGTGGGAAAGCACCAGATCCTCCAAAAGCTCATCTTTATTATGGCAATTCATTTACGATACTCAATAATGAGCAGTCAGCAGCCACGACGGGTTTTTAATTTTCCATATTTCGAAGATATATAACTTTTAAGGCGCCTCCAAACGGGTGATTACTCAATGCCAGGCGTTATTATATTAGGGAAAGAGGTTTCTCAGGCAAAATAATTTTTCTCGTGGAGGCACAAATTCTGGCCACGCAAATATAGCTTTTTCTACTTACTCTTGACACGCGCTAGTCATTTGTCATCTTTTACCTTCAGAGAGAAATGACAATATGCTGTTACACGAAGTCCCAAACACCCATCGCATTGCTGCAAAAAGAAATTAGAAAATATACCAAGATTTAAAAACGGTATATATCCCTTACGTTTCAGATTCCTTTTGCGTAGTTACACTTAAATTTCTTCGCTGAAAGATTCATCATACAGAAAACGTCGTATGGATTACGAAATGAATAAATAAGGAAAACCATTTTCGAATACATTGACTTTCCTCTGTTTAGCACGAGACTTGTTTAAAAACAGGAGACAAAATCGATGTTTGACCACTAGCACAACACCACGGTGACTACTCGTTAGGACAGAGAGAATTCTTCTCTCTTGAATTATTAAGTTGATAGTGATACGTTTTTAAACCATCAGTCAAAACCTTGTTATTTCTCAATCATTTGAAAGGAAGAGATTATGCGGTAAGCAGTGAGACTTGATTTATATCGCTGATGCATGGTCGCATGGTGACATATGCTAAACTACCGGAGTAAAATTCAGTCGTTGACATGCTGGCATTCAAAGGCAGCTCAAACGTTTACATATTCCGGTACACAGTTTTCTTTTCAGTACTATGCAATGATTGCTAAATAAGCAATATTCTCACCACTGACATTATTCAATAAGGCCAAAATTATTTTATCAAATATAATTTTTATAAAGCTGAAAAGAGGATCATCCGTTTTTTATCAAAGAAACTTTTATTATGGGAGTTTTTAAATAGTAAATATGTCAACATGATTTCATGATTGAACGAAACACTTTGAAATTCCACTTATAAAATTAAAACACGACCAGATTTCAACGCATAGCGTCATCACCAGGATCAGACCTAATTTTATCCGTGAAATTCAGGAGTGTTTCATTTAATCGTCTTCAATAAAATTTGCATCCGAAAATCCAATATTTTATATTACTGAAATAATTGTATACCGTTTGGAAAAAGTAAAAATACCTGAAAACAATCAAAAACTTAACAAAATAGTTAAGGACCGGTAATCGTACCCTTCTTAGATTTCAAGTCAAAAACCCAGGCTAAGGATGTTTTACTGAATTCATATCTAAGTTAGGAGTCCAATATTGTTAGAAGTTTTATTTTGCTTCCTAGTATGTTTAAACTTACAACGCTAACTCAGTATTCCATAAGTAATGCTGAACTAATCCGAACTAATGCTGCCAGGAGTAACAGATTTCAGGGATCAGACAGCAATAAAAATCCTAGTATAATGGCAGCGCCGGACGAACCTCCTTAGATCTGGATCAGTGGTTCCAAAAGTGGGCGCTACCGCCCCCCGGAGGCTGAGCTTAAAACCAGGGGGCGAAAAGAAACAAGGAGTGGCAGGGGGACGCTGGAGGCAGGGTCCTTATATATTAGGTCCTATATTATAATTCCATAATAGTACCTCTAAATAGGTCCTCACCGAACGTTACCATGCACACATGACCTGGGATAAATAAACTATATATTGGATTTGAAGTTGAATATTGAAATCAATTTAATTATAATTATTTTAACTTTATTTTAACAATCTTCCTGATGTGGTCATGCAGTCTATGCAGGGTTGCTACATACGAGAGATTATGAAATTCCAGGACTTTTCCAGGCCAAAACGTGCATTTTTCCAGGAGAAAATATCTGTTCTTTGGAGAGTATTTTTAAAAAGACGCAAGAGTAGGAGCACCATACATTAACGCATGTTCTATGGAGGAATAAAGTTTCCTAACAAACGGAGCGCTGCGCCGCCTTATCACTCTAGGGGAAAACCAGCTTCCTTTCCGATGGCATAATATTCTTAAGTCTCGGCTGCGATGAGGGCCAATAATTACTTGTACATAATGGGGAGAAACAAATATTCCATCTTCCTCAGCATGAATATAAAGAAAAAACCCGGAAGTATATTTTGAGCAGAATGAATTGTTAAGCAGCAAATAAGATCCCTACTGCCTCATTCAGGCAAGGTACTAAACAGTGCCTAAAGTTGTACTCCTGACTTGAAAACAATCAGATTTTGACTTGGAAAATCAAATTTCCAGGATAATTTCTCATTCTCGGGGGAGGTGGTTATAGGTTTGTGGAACCAAGGGGGGCGGTGGCTCGAAAAGGTTTGGGTAACACTGATCTAGAGTAACAAAATTATGTGTTATGAGTTTAATAATACAGGATATCCGCGGTGGGGTAGAACTTCACGGCATGGAGGGGGAACAGGCTGTCTCTCTCCATTTACCCAGTCCCCCTCAATCACCCAACAATTTGATGAATAAACAGCAGTCTGCCATGTATGCGCCCACGGTTGCATCTGCACGCCAATGCGCATAGGATCGGCAGGCAACGCGACGCGAAGTGATGTCCAGTGATCTGGATTACGTCGCAGCTTGGGATTTGGTAGCGAATCCTCCGGGAAGAATTGTGACCTCGGAGAGAGACGTCGACACGTGTTGACGGGGCGTCCCCCTGCGCCCGCTGGCGACGGGCTCGTTTCCATGGATACGATGCTACGAAAATGGGATGGACGTCGCTGCGGAAATACCCGGGCCGAGAGGAAACTAGTACTATTCGATAGTCGCTCCGTGATAGTGTCCGATAGTCGCTCCGTGCTACGCGATACAGAGGGAGCTTTCCGTTCTAGGCGCAGAAGCTAGCGCAGATCGGAACAAATCAGCGCACGAAAGCGACAATGAATGGAACGATTAGCGCAGGCGGAATGTTTGGTGATCTCCATTTAAGTAGAATTTTGAAGGTACGCGATAATCACGGCCATTTTTTTATAAATATAAAAAATAGTTCAAACTAACTTAAGGTAGTCCGAGCGTGATTTTTCCCTAGTCCCGATAGTAGAGACCATATTCGCATTTTATTTCTAAATTCAAGTAACTGTAAGAATGATGAAGTAGATAATGTTATTAATGACGAAAAAAATTTGTTTACTATTTCTGAAAATGTTCTGTAATTAACTAACTATACATATATAAGGTTTTAACTTGACTCATTTTTTTCTATGATGTGCACTGAAAACGGCTAGACAACTGAAGATTTTTTCGCGATTCTGTAAAAATCTCTTCATTTTTTTCAGATGTATTTTTTGAAAAGAGATGAAAAGGCATACAAACTACACACTACGCGATATATGCTAAAGAAATTCCTTATTTTAAAAATGAAGTTTCTCTTGAATGCATACCCGTACCATTCCCCATGAAAAACGGCTTGACTTGTTTTGGCAAATATCTCGAAAAGTAGTGTGGTAAAAGGTTGATATATTGTTATAACTTAAAAACGACATCTTTTTCTTTGCCATGAGGCCAAATTCAGCTACTTTTATGAGTAGGTATATCTCGCTGAAACCATCTTAAAAGAGAAAGCTTTCAACCTTAAAGCAATTAAAACATTTCCATTTTTGACGCTTTTACTGAAAATCAACACATGAACGACAATCGCGTTTGCGATTATCGAAGCGCACCTCCAGCTTATTCAGCGATGATCCAGATCTTTTTAGAAAAGCGTTGCCTAATGTGCAGGATCTAACACGAATGGAAAGCAATTGTACTGATGTGTGGCGAAGTGACATTTGCTCCACAGCGAATGGAAAGCGCCAAGTATTACATCTCATGAAAGTTACGACCTGGGGTGGCCTATTCCCTAACGCCGTGATTGTTACTTTTACCACATGGTTTCGTCGATTCAGTATCGTTTAGTTATTACATCCTGTTCGCATGTTATAACCATTGCATGAAAAATACAAAGTGGTGTTGTAGCATGCGTTACTTCAACGAAACCAAAATCCAAATCCAAATTTTCTTTTTAAAAAAATGCTAAGTTTGACTCGAGTTGACAGAGTAGCACATGCTGGTGACAACTCACCCCCGGCCACACATCCTTGAGGTGGATGGCAGGGTATTATGTGGATGTAGAAGTCATCGGGACTAGACCCTACCAGCATTGAAACGGCACTATGGATATACATTTAGAAGAAACTTCGGGCAGAATCTCTTAAATATATTTCAACCCGTATTGAAATAGTTGAGAATAAGGAGGTAAATATTTTACTAAGTCACTGACATCGAAAAGTATAGACAACGAGAAATGCGATACATTAGCTCCTCTCATGCGGATATTGGATGTTTTTCCAAAATTTGTATTGCTGCAAGAGAAAATTACGAAAAATAACGAATGAAATCACTGAATTAACCCAATCCAAGTGTTTTGATTTTTTTAACGGTGAAATTTACACATTTGCGAAATGATAAATTTAATTAAAGGGAGGCTTAATTAATTGTTACGAATCTTGGTCAATTTGGTCAAATTATTCTTATGATGAAGAGCACTTAGTTCAGTTATAACACTACAGTTCTTCCGTTATTTTTTATTTCAGATTTTCAAACAAAGTGACATTTCTCAGAATTGATATGACAAATCCATTGAGTGATGCCAGGAAATAATTGAGAGAGCCTTCAAAATTAGGACAAGAAATTTTAAAATCATTTCTTAAGACACACGGGCCCCGTATATTTTTTAGAATTCAAACCAATATTCGCCAATTCTATCTCGAGCCCCTTCGATTCCTTGATAAGGTCCCTCTTCCAACCTTGTTTTAAGTTCCATTTTGAGAAAAAATTGCGACGGGGGAGAACAAACAGTTAAGATCCAATTATATGTGACCGAGGCGCAAGACCTCAATGCGATACACTGAGAGGCTGCGATACGTCACGTCGGTATTGATTCCTCCACATCACAGAGCAAAAAATGCGACTAAGTTGAACGAACGCAAGGCTCGAGAGCGGGCAGCAATGAGAATATACGCGACCAATGTGCCCTAGGTTACCGTTGGTCATGCGCCCAAAACGAATAAAAAACAGTACCTGATGACAAGAAAAACAAACAGTAGCAACAACTACAACGACTAATCAACAAAATAATGTTTACAAACATTTGTGGCGGAATTCATAATTAAGTCTGGCGCAAATGCTTTTCTAAAAGGAGAATAGGTTCCACAAGGTCAATGGCCCTAATGCCATTTTGCCTTTATGTTAATGGCCAGATCCTGTCTGCACGCTAAACGAAATATATTTCCCTCTGGGTTTTATTCCCATAACGAAAATTATATCAGATTATCCGGATATCCGGAAAGATTACAGCGACGGATGGGCTTAATTGGCTTCGAGCCACCAAAGTACAACGGTCACACGTCTCGCTAAAATGTCTTTGATCAAGTCATCGATTTTGTCGGGTCAATTATCTGCACCTTATTTTAAAGGCTACCATTCAGGGAACAAAACGTGCTTGAGGTACGCGTGTAGATACGATATATTAATGTCATACATTTTAGAAATGAGTAGATAGCGTCCTGACTTAAGAAAGTGAAGCAAGTTTTTTCGCGAAAAATTATCCACGAAGCACGACTATCGAGCGTAATTTGATAATAGGAGAATTTTTTGGAAATTATTTACATTTATCCCTTTATTTGAAATAAAAAGTAACTCAGTTTTTCCACATAACTATTTACGTAGAAAAAATAAGTTACATTTTATTTCAAATATAAAGGGATTCCACTAAGTTGAAATGGATACAGTGAACTATATCCATTTATCAAGATAAATCATATCGGCACCGCGACAAATTTCCAATCATTGCATTAAACAAATGATGTGGTACGCAGTCACGCGCACGGGTGCGAAGTTATACACCGAAGACAGTGAAATTCGCCATGAAAAAAATCATTTGACTTGACGGGGATTCGAATCCGCATCTCCCAATTGCGGTCAGGTGTGTTAGCCAGTTACACCGCGACAATTCCGCTAAAATGTCCACGTTTTTGGCATATTAATGATACAAATGACCCATTCAATATGCTGATTACGCATTCGATTGGCTTCTATACTCCCATGTGCCCTTCAATATTCCTGCCAATTCCCGTTATTTTGTACCGTAAGGTTCCATCTATTCTCTTCTTTAACCTACGATTTATAAATAATCAACACTTCGAGATTAGTATGCAAACTGTATGAAGAACAGTGTGCGGTGAACGCCCGTTATTACCCATGTCCCGCTCCTTCCCTCTCCTTGTCAACATATCTTAAAAGCCTCAAGTCTAAGCTCATCATCCTTCTGCATCAACCAAGTTTCCACGACACACATAATCCTACGCTTCACATTAACCCTTGGCCCTTATGGGTTTTAACCCTTATTCGCGTCACTTTCTAGAACGTCCGTACTCGCGTGGCGTCTTGACTTTGTATAAATAACTAGCAGAAATGCCCGTTGATTCTCAACGGCAGAGATAAAAGTAAGAAATAATACAATAGTTTTATTCAAACAGAAGAGAAACTGAATTCTCATTTATTAACTTTTTTTTTGTACCAAGTGGAAATTGCCCGCTTTGTCGCTTAATGATGCATAGTAATAAGCTATTTTACTGAAATTGTTTATCCTTAAACCAGTTTAACTAAAAAGTATTCCAGTTTCGCGATGGGGGCGTGGGGAAGAGCCATAAACTTTGAGCATATTTTCCCTGAATTTGTGTGAAAGTGAATTTGACTTTCCATGAAAGTGAATTTGAGTGAGATTTTTTTCCTCTACCACATATTTGAAGTTTTATTTGAAAAAATTATCATGTCCCTACGCTCAAAATTTCAAGATAAACCGCTCATTATTGCATTCATTCCGAGGCTAAATATAAAGTAGTGATTTGGGGACATAGAGCAGATTTGAACCCCAACCATCCCACTTGAGCTCTAGGACTGCATTAAGGTTTAATAGGTGTAATACTTAGGTCTCTAGCAATGTGCAAAATTCTACGTAGTAAGCGATATACCACGCATACCGATAGGCCCTAATTATTAGAATCAATTAACGTTCAAAATGCAGATAATATGTAAAAGCCGTTAAACGTGCATGGATAGGTTGGGGTACAAAATACGCCAAATTAAATCTCACTGAAATTTGCTAATATTGGTCATGTAATTTTTTGTAAGCTATAAAAGACCCCGGCGAAACTTCCCGTTCAAAGCCACTGCTCCGTTCAAAGCTATTGCTCAGGTTGCCAGGAAATATGCAATTGTTGAAATCGGAGAAAAATCGACAATTCTGGTATTTAAAGCATAATTATAAGCAAAAACGAAGCGTAGAACAAGAATTGCAAGAATTAAGTTCTTTATTCTTTCAGCCATCCGATAGTGAATATTTCAACCCTATATCTTGATTGCAATTAATTTCAAAAAGCAAAAAAAGGAACATCTGCTCTGATTCCAATATTTTTCTTATGGGAGTAGGTAATTAAAAGGGACCGTTTTGGGGCCCCTGAGGACTATTTAATATAACCTATGTTCGTCCCAGTGCACGTAATTCAAAGTAATCGGTTCTGCCGTTTTTGCGTGATTGAGTAACAGACAAACATCATTACATTTTTATAAATTAGTATAGGATAAATAATGAATCGGTTAAAAACAAAAAGGGTATACGTTACAAATCTATTTTATTAATCACGTAATTAATTGATAAAATCTGTAAAAAATATTAACACATTTCTTGTATCGTGTTTAAAAACTAAAACCTTGTTTTCCGCAACATTTTACATAATTGGTACATTTTTTGTCGTTGATACGATACATTCATTATATTAATCAAATCATGGAATACATAAACCTTTTGTGTATTCTAAGCATATACATTTTATGCAGGAATACCATAAATATATTGTGCATACGGTAAGCAAAATAACTCGTTCCTGATTTGGAACATAAGTTTATCAGACGCAAAAACTTGGAAAAATTACAATTGTATGGTTTAATTTGAAATATCGCCAAATAACATGAAAAACTAAAAGGAATATTCGAAGGAGGTGGATGCAGGGTGGGGTTTGAGCTGAAAAATGATTTACGAAATGCCAAAATGAAACTTCTTGGCGTCCACCAATGCTGAAGGATCCTTATTCCTTGGATCGTGGTTTAACAATGTCTCCTTAACGCTTTTAATAGAGCTTCCCATCACCGATACCATTCTTTACGTAAAGCCTTCCTTTGCTAACGCAATCATTAGCTTAATGTCCTAAACCTTGAAAATTATATCAATACAATAAAAAGAAGACAATGAATACAATCCCACAGCACTTGATGAATGAGATCAGTACCTGGCGGATTTCCACCTTTGAGGTGAACGTGACTGAATAAAACTCGAGCAATCCACTATTTGAATTTTCAACTGAGTTTTTCTCCATCGTAGCATCTTCAGGTCTAAATATATTGAAGAAAGATAAAGAAATCACCTGAAGATGCTGCAGCGCAGAGAAACCAATCGTATTAAATTTAAAAATTGTATATTCTGAATTTAATTTTATCATCTTTGTGTCCAAACATTCTAGAGTATACAAATTCATGATTTTTACTTAAAAAAAACTTGGCAAGCACCTTGTCTCGCACTCTTCCGATTCGATTTTCATGCCTGCATAAAAATGGTAAAACAAGATTGCGGCTATAGCCGGGAATAAACCCCCGATATAAGACGTGACAGTGATAAGCGCGAAAATAACGCATGTGGCAGGATACTAGGACGTAATTAATGAGATTTCACCACAAGAGGGTCTCTATAATTCGATCCTCCCCAAGAGAGAAACTAGCTCTCGCTTTTCCAGGTACATATTTTACATCCAGATATTTAAATATGTTTTTCTTCTTTTCTGAAATCCTGCCTTACAGCTTATTCCAACGACCACCACGGTCCGACTGATTCCTGCTATTCACGGCACTATTTCCGCAAAAGAGAGCACCCTATTTTACGGTAAAAGTTTCACCGAACAACGCTCAGGAAGTTGAACCATCTGTATTCCACAAGACGTTTCACAAAATCAGGTTTTACAGACGTAATTATAACTACATTATCATTTATATCATAAAATAATCATTGGGTAATTGATTTTGTCAAGTACTTCTCAGAAAATTTTACTGTCAAAAGTAGGTAAACACATATATAGTCATGCTAACTGTAAGAGAGCTCGACCACTGTTGACTCACGACTATTATGAAATGTTTGGTTCAAATTCAATCAACGGCTATGAAAATTGAACCAGCACTAATCCACGTGTTTCAAAAAATCATTTAAAACTAAATTTTTGCAACTTGAGGAAAAACAACTTTGAAAAATAATCATGGGGAAATTGATTTTACAAAAAATATGTTTCACGGAAAATTCAACTGAAAGAAATAGGCAGAAGGACGAAGTGTGCTGGAGTTACGCCAACTGCAGGAGAGTGCTCTTGACCGCTGTCACCTCGTGATAGATGATAGGAGGAGATATGGCGGAATAAGGGTGGGAGGGATAGGGGGACATTCATTCCACTGTAAAGGAACGCAATCCATGGAAGGGCTTAGTTTCCACTGTGACCCTACCCCTATTTCGGACGAAATGTGAAAGGTTAACGGGCTTTGTGGGCGTATTATTAATGCTAAAAGATTATTGCATTACGGCACTTAACGATCGCCTACCCCACCGCTTAATACAGGGAAATAGCCGGATGCAACAATGACACATGGATATGGTAACCCAGAGAGAGAAAGAGAGGAAGAAAGAAAAAAACCAAGTGGTACTACTTTGAATAATCGAAAAAACTTAAATATAACGAGTGCTGGGGATAATATCAACGCACCATGCAGTAAAAATCATCTAAAATACGATTTTTAACCCCTTACATCCCATGGCATTTTCCTTTTTCATTTTCAGAAAGCTCGCGGCTAAATTTAGAAAATAGAACTTATTTATCTTTAAATGATTAGTGAGTCTACTGCGTAACCTAGCACGTATTTAATGTTTTTAGATACTTATAATAAGATGCTGTTTAAATATAAAAACAGTACGAGATAGGGCAGTACTGTTTTTAAAGAAAACAAAGTTTTATACAAAATAACATTTTGGTACTTGGATCTCCGCGGCGTTGATTTGTGATTATTCTCTCCATTTTCCGTGTCTTCACTGCGTGTGTCGACTTGGCCTTCGACCTAAAGACGGTGGTTGGAACACCTTCGAAACTGTTGTCGTCCAAAGGCAACACACGCGGTGAAGACCCGGAAAACGGAGAGAATAATCACTATTTTTTGCATGAACCAATATATCGGCACTTTGAGCGTCTAAGGGCTAAAATCAATTCCAATAGAAATTTGGGGGATTTAACCGAGGAAAATACACATATATGTATAACATACACCCATCACGCCGTTTCCTTTCAGGGTATGCACGGCCAAAAGAGTTTCATTCTTCGCGTTAAGCCACTAAAACTAGCTGTTTTAACAATTTATTGATGGGCCAGCTTCCATTGCTCATCGCGGATTCTGCTGTCCGAGGCAAATTTTAGAAGTAATTTTAAGAAGGGTAAGAAAGGTTAGCAGCCTTTGCAGTACCCGCGCTACGTACATCTTTCCGCTATACTAGTGGATTCCCTGATAACGATTAAAGCGCTCTATTCGTCAGTTTTGGCACGTTTTCGTCAGTATATCACGAAGAGCCCAGTAAAATTATCAGTCCGCTTCCACTATTCTACTAAATCTAGAATCCATTCTAAATAAACATTTATGTACTCTGTACGCAGATGGATGGACAACAGAAACTCCAGAACAACATCACAATATGTTCATAATTACTTCTTTCTTTCCTCGATTCCATTTGTTAGCTGGGCATACTTTTCAAATCCCTACTTGACGAGAGGAATTCTTAACATTTTCCTCTTTATAACCAGTTGGGAGTAAGCAAAAGCCACCTAACATTCACCGTCTATAACGGCTTTCAACATCTCATTCGCACTTAATGCATCCTCTTTTAAGCCATCGTCGGAGGATTTCCTCCAACCCTTCATTTTGCTACCATACAGAGGACTTCCTCGCTTTTGCGGTGGGATGGAAAACTCTCTGAAAGCTTTCCTCTAAGGGAGAGACCATCCATTCCAGGAAAATCTCAGCGGGAAGCTGGGGATAAGGAAAAACTTGATCCCGCACAAGGATTTCCCTAGCCTAAGAGGAACAAAGGACTGAATCCATGTTTTCTCAAAATCTGGACTTACTCCCAGAAAATTATGAAAAGAGGCGAATGAGTAACAGAACGAAAAAAATACGGAATAGAGAAGCAGCGAGGACAGGCATTCCTAACCTTCTCGTCCTCACATCCCAGAGTTCTCGGCCTACCTTCAAGAGAGCTTTTAAATAAATCAAAACTATGTTGTACTCCCATCCTCGGTTACTAGCCAGTTTCTTCCCATTCCAACAAAAATACGAGCTATGAAACCTATGTGACATGACAATTGTCCGTGGCTCCACCTCCAAACTTCAATTAAAAATTAAGTAATGGAAAAATTTAATTCTGCGAAATGGTCGCCCAGGAATAAATTTCACCAGAGATGCAAGAAGTCGTAATCAATCACTGACCAACAGCCAATAGTTCATTTTTCGAATAAACCTACCAAAATCGGAATTGGGAAATTAAAAACATTTCGCAATATTACACGCTTTTAACTTTAAATATCGCCCGAACTGGCTTGGATGAATATTAATACACGTAATGTTCGAAAGGTGACATGCAACAAATTTCGGGGTAATTGAAACAAAAATTTGGGATGCCATAAAATCATTTTTCTACTAAAAGAGCGTATACACACCAAAAGGCCAGAGGTCCTACCGTCAATTTTATATCAAGTAATCGAAGTTTTTCGTAAATTCAATGGTATCAGGCGTAACATGATGGAACTCCTCCATGATGATTCAAAAGGATAAAGCACTGGAAAGGTTCCACAGATATTTTATTTGGCGACCGGTTTCGATACAAGGTATCATCATCAGGCCTGATCAAGGTATCATCATAAGGCCTGATGAAACTTTGTATCGAAACCGGTCGCCAAATAAAATACCTGTGGAATCTTGCCAGTGCTTTTTCCTTTTGAAGCTTCTCGTACTTAAAGTTGACCGATATACAAGAGGCATGTCCCACTACATGAAAAGAGTTTTGTACTTGAACAGCTCTCAACATGACGCCGAAATTGAAATCGAAGTACCACTGCTAATTTCCTCCAACCCTCAGGAACAGAGCCTGGGCCATCGGGATGGGTCTACTCTACATCGGAGTAGGCACTACACCAACAAAAAGCCTGATCTAATGTATTCCACTGGTAAAGTAGGTGTAGAAAGTTCTTGTCCATGCAAAAACCTACCTAAAACTGGTAGAACTATATTTATAAAAATGATTGAATCACTATGGCGCTGAATCCTGGACTATGCGGGAGGAGAATGAGAATAAGCTATGAATAAGGATACGCCCCAAAGCAGAACATCAAGCGACGGCGCGACAATGAAAATTAGGGCTGCAGAAAGATATCGTATACACTGAAAAAAAATATTGGAACGCAGCGTTCAATAGTTTACAGAAACGCCACGCTTCAGAGCCTTTCGGAGCGCTGAGTTTCAATAATCTTCAGAGTGCGTATAAGAGTGTGTGGTAGAACTTCAATCACTTTTTGATTGGCTCCGCCATTTCTCGACAACACGGGGAAAACTATATCTATATATACTAGCCAAAGTCATGTGGTCCTGTTATATATAGGTATACTTACATGCTTTAGCTTAGTCAAGAAATGGCGGCACTTCCTCGTTCTGTCACTATCTCTTATATGCACTCCGATAATCTTAACGTACGCTGAACTATTGAACGCTGCGTTCCAATGTTTTTTTCAGTGTATTGATGCGTGACTTGAGAACATGGCTTCCTCTGGTGTTGTTTGTATAGTTTTCTCAGAAAAAATCATTTAAAAAAATCTCAAAACACATTATTTGAGACAGCATCCGACTGCTGCAGTTAAGTATAAATCTGCCACCAGCGGAGATATTATAAATTTTTTATTCAACGACGGGTCCGCGGCGAAAAAAAGAAGACAGAAGAAAGTGGTGAAGTTGTTACCGATGTAGGCCCGATCGGCGAGTCTAGGCCAAGTACTTCGTCGAAGAACACGGAGACAGACGATGGGCATAATCGTTCCATTACATCTGGTACACCAAGTAATTTGTTTGATACTAGTGAAATTCAAAAACTTCTGGAGAAATAAAAACGAAGAATTGATCATGTGTGAATTGCTTACTTATTCACCCATAAAATCTCTATGATTAATTTATTACTAAAACGCCCACTCTCGCAGAAGGTTTTTCGTCTTAGCATCAACCGTTGCAGAAAGATTTAAAAAAATTCTGCTTTGGTGAGGAGACTAATAACACGACGTGCTCGGAATAGTAGGCAAGGAGATGAAGCTGTAAGAGGAGATAGGGAATCGGATGGTGCAGGTATTAAAGTAGGAGAGGAAGCTGAAGGCAGTTATGAAGAGGAGAATGTTGGGTACGCGGGGAATAGAAAGAAAGGCAATAAGCCATTATCTCTGCGAAATATACACAAATGGTTTGGTGCGCAGTCACGCTCGCGGATGCAAAGATAGACACCAAAGGGATGAAATTCGCCTGAAAAAAATAACTGACGAGACCAGGATTCGAATCCGGCTTTGCTACAGAGTAACGACGGGAGACGAGAACAGTTCGCATAAACCCCCGCCGACATTTACCGCGAAATAAGACGGTTTGATGGTTCAACTGGCCAATGCACCTGACCTGTTATTGGGAGATCCGGGCTCGGATCCCGGGCAAGTCAAATGATTTCCTTTAATGGAAAATTTAATCCTTGCGGTGCATAAAAAGAGGATGAGAAGACGTTTTTCCGATAGGCTGTGGAGAGGTAGAACGTATGCGCAGTTCAAGAAGAACGTCATGTGCGGACGTAGGGCTCTGCGGTTAATTATTAGAAGTATTATTGCCCCTATCTAAACCTACCTAATCAGTGCACTGCCTCCGAATTAAATTTAAATAGCATTTTTAACTTTCCTCATATTTTGAGGGGTGGATTCCATCTTCGTCCTCCAAATTAATTTTTCCATTCATTTCACATCTATTAATTAGTTGTCTTATATCCATCCCTACCTACCTCAATCCATACACAGCAGGCTACTCCATTGGAATCATCACCTTTCTTTGAACGCATACACCATTTTACATGAAAAATTAACCCAATTTTAATCATATGACGAAGCGTAGGACGAAATGTATATTTTTGTATATACTTCATACTTTTTTAATTTTATACTAATTAAATTAGTAGGAAAGCTTGTCTTTTGCTAAGAAACTAATGGGTAGGGTTCTCTAAACTACCGTAAATGTGTTCTGCATAAAACGTCATCTTCTGAGTCACGTACGTGAATGAATTTAAATGGATAAATGAAGTGAAACAGATTAACTTGTCACAGGTAGAAAGGGCTGACTCGGCTGTCGTTTTGTTTCTGTCGCTCCGTTTCTAACATCTGACGTTTCGTATATGACATTCTGGGCTTCACATATTCAGAGTTTGATGCTCGTTCATCCTGTAACCTCTTTGTCCAGGAGGAATCTTATTTTGAAGACTTTCAATTTTCCTGGAATTCATAATTTATTTTACCATCACAACTTTAATATTTCAAATTTTAATCTGAAATAATTTATTTTTTCGTGATTTAATCACTTAGAAATATCTAATCGCGTTGAAAATGAGACGACCCACTCTATAAATTTTCGCGCGTTTTTACATCGAGGTCAACTAATTTTATGCGGGCGGTGACGTAATTTTATTCCCATACTTTGCGGACCATTATGTTTTGTATGATGACGTCATCATTGCCCGTTTGGTCATCTTTTATTCTTTCCGAGTTGAAAAGAGATGTCCGAGTCACACAATTTTATTGCACTGCCGCCAAACATTGATATCCCTCATCCTGACCAATTGAGGTAGCTTGAGCGAGATATCACAAAAAATTATATTTTATAAAAAATTTGGCCTCATTTTTTCAAAAAGATCTCATATTTCTCATAATGTCAAAATATCATTCACTTACCGAACTACTTCTTGAGACATTAAAAAAATTCAAGCCATTGTACACGGGATATAATACTGCTCTGCGCCTCAGAAAGACTTTTTTTTTTAAATGAATTTCAGACGCACAGATCGCGTCAGAAATTCAACGGAGTGTAGTTCTTGTGCTTTCTCAACTATTTAAAAAAATAAATATATTACTCACCCCAATACTTATTACAAAATAGCAACAAAAACTCCCAAGTTGTGCAAGTTTTTTCAGCGCACGATGTAAAATAAATGAATTAAGTTAACGCCTTATAAATAAATATTTGGTAGATAATAATATCAGTCATAAAAAAACTAAGTTATTGCGTCATTTATATTTCCTACAATATTTACTTCATGGTAGTAACTACAGCTTAAATGTAAAAATAAAATTCAAGTATCGTCTATCTTACGATTAGGGAAAAATTTCACTCAAACTAATTTAATTGGACTTAATGTAAAAATATTAAGATCAGAAAGGGTTGAGCGCAAAGTACAATAAAAAACAATAATTTCTTCGCTAAAGTCCTGCCCTGAGTCCGCCGCGACCGTAGGCGTAGGAAACCACGCGTTCACACGCGGAAGAACTGCACCGGCACAAAACAAACAACTGTCCGGGCCGCCGGCCGAACGAAATCCAGCTCGAAACATGTCGGCGTGTCCTTGACGTGATCCCAAACCACAACAACACGGACACCGGAAAAAGTTTCAAGTTTAAAAAAACTCGCCCACCCCTACAGGACGGGAATGGACAACGTGACCTTCGGATCGCCTTAGCGGTGCAATGCGGTCCCGTAGCCACCTTCCTGAAGAGGAGAGACGACGGCGCATTCCTCCTACCCTGGACGGTTGAGCCACAATACGACTCCCCACAGCCCGCCCGGCATTAAGTCCCACCGACGCCGGACGGCAGGAGGATTGAGCACAAAACATTGATACGATTATTGTCAACATGCTCTCACACTATCGGTCACTCCACCGCACAAGTGGTCAAGTAACACTGCAGATTCACTGAAGCAAACGGGTCATGTTGTCGACTGAAAAATGAGGATCATCAAAAACAGTCTTCAATCCGAAGATTGATTTCCCGCAGCTCCACTCCATTCTCCTCTCCGCCAACCGTATCTTTACTGCATAATTCTTCACTTAGACGTCCTTCATAATTTTCCCGATGAATTCCATTATTGTTCTTCCCTGTAACTTTCCCCATTCATTTCTCCTTCCATTATTGTTTACAATACACTATTGTGACGCAAAATGTGTCCAATAAGTTTGTATCTCCTTCTTCTCAGAGTTTTCATAATACTTACTTTCTCACCAACTCTTGCTAGGAATTCTTCGTTGGTGATTCTCTCCGTCCATTTTATCTTCATCATTCTTCGGTAACACCATATCTCTACTTCTTCCCATCTCTTTTTCTCAGAAACTGTTACTGTCCAGGCTTCACTGCCATGCTCCAAATACATGTTTTCATAAAGTGCTGTGAGGAACATGCATTATTAAAAAATCAGTTCTGGGAGAGTGTTACGTTGGTGAGCATTCTAACAATCGGTACACGGGTAAGGTACTACTACTCCTTAGTATTATAATGGTTCTGATTCAAATATACTATTTGCTGAAATACGACGCGTTCCTATCTTAGGTTAAGCTGGACTATTCTAATTTGACGGCAACAATGGCTTTTACTCCCTTTCTGAAAGACAATGGATGCATAAGATTTGATCCTTCCAGTTGAAAACGTACGGTAGAAGCAATTCCCAGAAGGGACGTAAAACCATTGAGATGAAATTTTGAACGGATCACGTGATACCAAGGATAGAGGAATTAACACTTAAATTCCACACGGTACCATGTGGAATTGCAGTGTTAATTCCTCTATCCCTGTTAACAAGGAATTCCACCAAGTAAGAACCGAAACCATCATCTGGATCACGTAACCTTTTTTAAATTCTCATGTGGCTTTACAAGATATTCTTAATGTATGCTGTTGACACACAAACACACAAATTATATATTGTGTGTTCTTAGGAAAATTTGCTGTCACGTAAAACCCTGAAATATGATCATCACATTTTTATGCGCGTTTCCCATTGTAATCTAAACACACTTTGATAAGATTTAGTAAACACACTCGCTCACTATCGGTCATTCCACCGCTCCTTGGCTCATGGTAGCAGTGTAAGTTCACCAAAACAAACGCATAGTACTGTCAACAGAAAAGCTGAATCTTGAGTGTCGTCGTTAAAGATTGAAACCGTGACCTGCCCACAAAACTGGAGAAAATAAATCTTAGGATTTCACGGGTTTCCAATCCTGAGTCTCAAACATCCCTTAACCATTTGAACTAAATGAGAACAATTGCTTAAGGGAGTATCCCCATTTCAACCACTCCCAATTACTCATTTTTTGTAATTTTGGTGAAGCTAAAACTGTAATCTATCGGAATACGTAAACATTTGAGACTTGCATATTTCGATGAAAGTTTCCGTAAAAAAATACGAAATCCGTTCTAAAACTTGTATCTATCGATAAAACTTTGAATCAAAAGCCAATGGATTTCGGCTCACCAGAATGAAATTATACATGTCACTCAATAAATTCGGGATTAATATTTTCCACACTTTTTTAATCCCCATCGACGGCTTTGACAGTAACTGACATCATAAAGGCTAGTTACATTTTTAATGATTGTTACAGTTGAAACCACGGTCGGGAATATTAGAGTGTAATACAAAATGTGAATTAATCGAGAGACATGAAACCTTTTCTTAAAAACATGTTTTACTTTAACGCTCAATACTCTGCAAGCACATTTTTTATATAATTGGCCGGTTGGCAACTTATGTGACGAAAGCTTTGCGGAAATTTAACCGAGAGCAACACCCTTAACGCTGAAATTCATAAAAATATTTCGAACTTGAAGAAAATCAATATTATGAAAGAAGACGGAAGGTTATATCTACGATTCAAACACGGGTACGGGCGAGGTGAAGTATCTTACCTCAACAAGAGTTCTTACTTTTTCTTAAAACTTTACTTCTTACTTACCTTAATTGTTAGTTCCTGGGCATGTTTTAGACAGTCATTAAGTCTCCGTCAATGCGAATAATTTTTCTCTGTGGAATTTCGAAATTCGTGCACTTCCGGGTGACTCCGTAAAGGTAATGCCGTGGCTAGTCCCGGTATACTCAAAATTTGACAGCATTTAACCCGTTTCATTATCGAAAGCTATGTTTAACACTCAAGAGGACGATGAAGTAGGCGTAATTCAACATAGGAATTATTTCCGTGAGATTTGGGTGTTGGCCGGGGATAGAAATGAAAGCTATGTTTAACACTGAAGAGGACGATGAAGTAGGCGTAATTCAACATAGGAATTATTTCCGTGAGATTTGGGTGTTGGCCGGGGATAGAAATGATTCATAAGGGGGCAACACTTCCGTGTGCGTCAGACACACTACCTTCCTTCCAGGTGGGTCATTTACAAACCAGATCAAAATGACACCTGAATGCCATTGTTTCCATTAGAGACAAAAGCAACACGCTTTACTGAAGGACGTATTGAGAAATGATAGGACTTTGAAGGAGAGGATAGATAGATAGAGACAACTTCGCGTGATTATGGCATCGTAGCTAGGCTAAAAACCGCCCGGAGTGAATCTCGGAGCTCCTATGCCACAGAATGAATAACGCAATCATCGCCACAGAAATAAAGTCATCAAACATAATTCTAAACAACAAATAAAACAATTTACTTGGAAAGCTATTAAGTTAAATAACAAAACTCAAAAGGAGGATGCTTGAAAACTATCACCTCTCACGCCACTGGTGTTAGGAGGAAAATAAACGTGAATTAGGGCAGTATGAATGGGAACAGAAACTTTAAACCCTAATTCCACAAGGCTGGTGTAGGATCGGATAACTATCTCATTCATTGTCAACTATAAATACAGCGTGGAAGCTGACTCTGACGCAGACTGCATCGATCCTTCAAATACTGTCGCATACACCAGAGGAATAGCCTTCGGAAGTGAAAGTGTGATTTTAAAACAACGAAAACGTGTTAATAATTTGGGCGTTTATTTTCAATCACCAAAATCTTTATTCTTTCCATTGTTACTATTTTCGATGACTTGTGAGCACATGACAAAATGCTTTGAACTGGAAAACAACTTGGCACCACTGTTCGGCTCACACGTCACCACTAATAAATACATTTAGGGCAAAAATATCCCCGTTGTCGCACCACAGGCCATCAATTCCCATTCCCATAAAGTCCCTTTGCGACTCCTCATTCCAAAAGCTGACGACCGCATTAGATGAATAAGTTGTCCGACCGCAGAGAAGATTAAAAAAATCGTTGGGTGAGCTTATAACAACGCCAAAAAAGTGTTCCATAAATGTTTTGCGGGCTGGAAATAACGTTGGCATGGCAGATAAGTAATCTCTGACGGGGTCTGCGAAGTGAGAGAGAAGCATATCGAAGAATAAATAATCACTAGAAGATATTTTTCCTCATAATGAAATCCATTAAAATTTGTATGCAAGGGTACCTCGGTCGAACTACCTTAAAATAATGGCTACTTAAGGTGGCTGAAGCCATGGTATTACTAATACAAGGTAGGTCGTTCCCGTGACCAAAATGAGGCCGTTCTGCGCATGACGTCACGCAGATTGCAGCGGTAGCAGCGGACGACTCGCTAAATGTATGGAGCTAAGAAAACCGTGATTTATATCTTTATTTTCGGTAACAGGGACAGTAAAGAATATCACTACCGTAAATGTTTAGGTTAGGAGAAAAATTAAACACTACTTAAATCTCACATTAGTAATATTTGGACGAAAATCCATGGACTTAAAGTTAAAGCACCGTTCGTGAACTACTGATGAGTACATGCTACCGAATAAAAATTGAAGCCACGTCCTTGAGGCAGTAAATATAAATGCGAATAATTGTGAACGAGGATGCTCGGTATTTAATAATGCGTAGAAGTAGGGAGCAGTAGCAATCTACTTAACGAATAGAAATTTTTTTATCCCAACGAAAGTTAGCGGAATACCGGGAATGTTGCAGTTCAATCGCCAAACTTCTCCAGTCCAAAAATATACCTCTGCATGGGAGTGTATGTCATTTCATTGATATTTGACAATCACATAAGCAATTGATTCAAACGTTAAAAACTTAATCCCGATCTCAACTAAGCTTTAAGAAGTCAAAGCGTCGACCGTCTAGAAAATTTTTATTCTACCGTACCGTCATAATTAAGAACATTTGACAATATAGAGCCAGTTTATCTTTATTTTACGTAGTTATCAGCAGGGATTAGCAATGATCAACTTTCAGTTCCAATTTTAAGGAAATTGTTTCACCAGAAATTACTACTCTTTAAACTCAGTTTATATGGAATCTTCAAACCACGAATTTCTGCTCGGATTAGGCGGGGGCTGTTTAGTCCCAATAGTCATTTTATTATTATACATTAAGTTACGCTAACGTATTAGATTATCTAAGCCGCAACAAACAAAAGTCAATTCTGCACTAAGTTTGCTACTGTAAATTTTACAATTGTACCGTACAATTGGATTTTCGTAATTTTTACAATTGAACATTATGCGATTCTGAAAAATATTACTTTAAAATGGGATTTTTCCTAGCGAGATTTAACATCACAAAAATACTCTAATAATTTGTAGTGAACAATGATTATTTAATGGGAAAATTTTTCTCTTTGCCATCATCATTGGTACATAGTTGCATTTTCCACAAATTTCTTCCTTGTGGGTTGAACCCGAGGCACATGAAACGTTGTGATGTTGATCAAGATCAAGCTGACTCCAATCATATACTGCTAACAGCTACTAAAGGGGGAATTGGAGGAAGCATAATGACAACCAAATTTTATGCTTGCTATTGATGCACGATAAAACTTTTATTTCACATAGGTACGTGAAACCGTATGGTTATTTTACAGTTATTACATTATCAGCGGCAAAACAAATGTAATGCAATGGTTCAGGATGAGACAAGAATGAACTTCCGATAGCTTGAGCATACAACATCAACAAAGGGCATTTGAGTCATTTATCCAAACATTCCACTGTGGTGTCTTAGGTTCTCATGTGGTCAGGGTCTCCTGTTGTAATTCCTCAACTACATACATTTGCCGTAGACTAACCAGGACACTAAAAGAAAGATACAGAGAAAAGGTAGACGTATACATTTATAACACAAATGCAAACATAAATTTAAAAAATAAAATGCGGACAGTACATGAGTCTCAGACTGTAGAGTTACACTTAGCTTAACAGCACCAACAGAGTCTAATAGATATCACTTACTTTTGATACATCCTATAAAAAATATTTCCAACAAATTATTGAAAAAAGGCGATCAGAGGACACTATATTAGCAAAAAACCTTTCGTAGCAAACAGAGTGAAAAATTAACAATGTTAAAAGTATCAGCAGACCTTTAATGTATACTCCAAACTATCAAATAAACCTCAATAATTACTAACGTTTGGATATAGGAATTTCTAGTAAAGGTTTAGCCAACAATAAGAATAGTCAGCTCATAATGGTAGTAGAGGAAACTCTCATTTCCCTCAATCGGACATTATTCACAGATGAATAGAATCACATTTCTCAGAATCAACAGCTTCCAGCACTAATCCCATTACTCATCAAAATTAATTTGTTCATTATAACTTACCGAGCTAGGCGGATAATCAACATTTGATTTCCCTGATCTTTGACCACTCAAGGGTTCAATTTTTTCGTGGTAAATAAAAACGAACATTGAACAAGCTCTCAAAATCATGACACTTGAGCAAGGTAGCAAAACATTATCCCTGAGACACAAGAAACACTGAGGTACGACATTGCAGGCAACACAATTTTTATTAAATGCTTCGAGGAAGGCATTTTTAAGGTGTGGTAAGGAGTAGGTCAGGAGCCACGAAATAAAACGAAAATTACGTTTGGGTTGGCTGGATATATTCCGAATTGAGTCAAAAAGTGATGTTGCTTTAGTTACACTCTGGTATATTTATTCAATTAAACACTTAAGAGACGGGAGGGAAATGTAAGTGCAATACTGAAGTTACATCTTAGCAGTAAAAGGATTACTTCTCAATACAATACTCCTACAAAAAAAATGTTTCTAAACTTTCAAAACGACCAGCTCCTTAGAAAATACTTTTTACTCAATTAAGAAAATATGACGGAAAATTGAAATAACGCACTATTGGAAAGGTGAAACTTAATGGGTCCAATGCTATGAACGAAATCCAGCAAATTCCAAAAATGGCATACCGTTCAAGATCCAAAATTGTTGGTTGCAGAACTACGTTCAAAATCTGACCGGCTATATTTCATCCTTCCATTAATACGGGTACTCACGGACTCTCTTCTAAAGCATTATTATCCTCTAATAAGGAGTCAACTAGCTTTATCTTCACCTTAAATTCACATCTTTCCTTCCTCTTCCTAGAATCCTCTTTTTCCCCCGTTGACAACGGTAAATGGAGCGAGGGCACGGCGTCTGTAATTTCCTGCGGCTCTTGGAAGAATACCTTAGAAGCTGCTGCTAAAAAGCAGCCTCATCAAAATGCATCGATCAAATCCGTGCTGAAAAAATAACAGCTTGCATTAGCAAAATAAACCTATTGCCTTAGTTTATGGGTAATAAACTTAAGTTCTAATACAACAGCAAAACACGTCGTTGGAACTTCATTTTCTCGCAATTTACGGCAAAAAATGATTTCATATTACTTTAATATGTAACAAGTAACAGTTAAAATAAGTAAAAAATTAAAATAAATGATATTACCGTTATCAGCATTGAAATGGTCTCGCCTCCGGCATGCGTTTATCCACTTCGCCCGCACTGAATCTTCGGCAGGAAATTGAAAGAACTCAGCTTCCCCTTCCGATTCCTTACAGAATTATTGCACCCAAATACTGCACAATAAGATATTTCCAGGGATTCAGGGCACGAGATGTAGATGAACGAGTGTAAACTCTCAAGTGCAATCACTTCAAATACGCTAAAAGCTCACAATGGCTGAAAACAGCTGTGGCATGCAATCCTAGTGACGTCGTAGACTTCGACAAAATCGCATCGGAGCGCGTCGACAGATGCGCAACGACCTACCTTGTATTAGTAATACCATGGCTGAAGCGTTTATCGAGGGTCACCCATAGCACAATTCAATAATTTTTTTATCTAGTCGACAAAATTCGAGGATCACATTTCATTTTAGAATATCTGTTTATACGGTGTAACTCACTATTCATGCAGTCAGAGAAATAATATAAGAATCATATTTTACATTTTTTCCATAATTAAAGCATGTTATAACTTAAGCTATTGTATTTTCCGGCACGGCATTCGAAATGTTGGCGAAAATTATATTTAAATGTTTTTTCCGAATCTTTGACTCGGAGTGACACCTTGATATTAGTTAGCAACCATTATTATAATATGAAATGTATTATTTTGCGTTTGGAATAAAATCTATATACACGCAATCGAATTATAACGAAATATATCTCATATGCCATTAAGCTATGTGTTAAATAGCATTCAATTGCCAGAAAACCAAATCGGTGAAATCCTAATTTTTCGCTTTTATCTATAGAAATTTAATCTAAGGTAAGCAATTCCAATATTTCATCTTAGATAAGAACACGTACACAAAGTTTCACGCAAATTTTTACATAGACATAAATCGCTCCAACCACCTTAATGCGTGGAGTGGTTAGCTGGGAAGAGAACGTAGTGGAGAGTAGCAGCAAGCCAATCATAGGATTGATGTCTGCTGTTGAGGCCTGACAGAACCAGAACAGGTAAGCAGCGCTGAACTACCAACGAGAGGAATTCTATCTTTTGACGATTTCACGGACGTCGAGGGAAATTCTTTCAGTCGATAGGGATGGACCACTACCGCCACCACCAAATCAAAAATCTATCCCGTTTGTTTGCTCAGCGAGTCTGTCGTGTCTGAGAGCGTGTGTACGTGACGCAACTCGGGAACTTGACAGTCAAGGCCTTTTCAAGAGAAATCCTCTCGCAGTCAATCGTCGCAAATATGAAGTCTCCCCGGAAAAACGCTCCGTCAGAGCTGCATGATTTATCATTCCTGGCTCCACCCCAAAACTGTCTCTCATGAACAGGACTATTGAGCTTCATCACAGCAATCCTTTTCCTGTTGCCTCAGGGGACAAGCTTTGTCCCGGAGAGTTCCGTCCTATTTCGAACTCTATTTACATCCCAAGTTTACCCCCTTTATCAGAGCTGCCTTTTGTTTCCAATGGCCTCCATAAGGTTGATGAAACTGTTGGACGTTCCACATTTAGTTGACAGTGTGGGCTCCTACGGATTTTCTTTCAGCCATTCAATATCATTAGCTTTAACCGTCTTAAGTCCAAGTAATTTAAAATAAACAAAAAACCCCTGCCCAATTGTAATTCTTTTCTTATGGGAGGGGGTTAAAGTTAACATTAGGGGTTTTTTCTTGCAAAATTTCAACTTCCTAGGTCGCCTGGAAGTACTTCAAATAGGCGTGAATGACAGACAGACTTAAGTAAATTAGTAATATGTATAGGTATGCACGAAAAACAAATAAAAAACTGAAAAGGCAATTCCAATACGCAAAACGTTTGGTAAGATATGCAAAACGCTCCCTCTCAAATTAATATAACTTGAACACTCATGACACCGACTGCCGCGCATAAATTATGGTTAGAAAGGATTTGCAATCTAACCTTACTGTATTAGAAAATATATTAATATTGCAGCAAGATAAAATATCTGTCTTAAACTATGAAAAATTTATTTACAAACAAAATAGATATTTCTTCGAGCCTGAACTAAAATATCCTAAAAAGAAGGTGGTCATCTATATGCTAGTTTGGGTTAAAAATACAGAATAAATCCGAAACTAGTAAGGGTAGTTATATCCGGCAAACTTAGCCGCATTTGTTTCCATCAGCGTCCATTAGGTAGAAAAAACGAACATCATTCAATATGCCACTCAGGACGGTACCGAGGAGAATTATTTATCAAATTTAAACCTGTTCCACAATTATCGCCGTGACCACTTAATCATTGACAATGTCCAGCATTAACTTCTTTTTTACTGCTTTTTCTTCGGGAACATCAAAAAGCCCGACTTCTGCGCTTTTTTGCAGAAAATTGCTTCGACCCAGTTCTACTTTTCAGCAAGTAGACGGTTCTGTGATACACTCAAAGTCACTCTAAGAGACAATGAAAAAGCTTGATAACGCTGCCTTTACACAATCCTTTCCACAAATACTTCGGTAAAATAATATAACTCTCATAAAAACAGAAGTTATACCTTTATAGCATTGCGTGCCGCACATAATTCGCAAGCGCGGGCGCAAATGACATGTAATCATATCACTGCATAACGACATACGAAGAGTGAAGTACAACATAATGGCGTATAACCAAGTAAATACTAGCAACATCGGGAAAAAAACCTTTTTCATGTTCACATTCATGAATTACAACTGGTAGTAAAAATCATCACGAAACCCTATTTCTTAGCAATTTAGTTGGTAAGTTATATTCCACGAACTGAGCGGCCTTACTTGGTATTTTTTTCCGCAAAAATAGTTGCTCAATTGCTTCAATTAGAATTTATGAAACTAACGCCATTTGATAAGTCAACATTTTATTAACACTCATTTTCAAGACGCAAATCGACACCAAGCAATAAATTAGATATGAGTAATCACACCACGCCCACGTGAAGAATTTCACGAAATAAGGATGCGCTTAAGACGAAGAGTAACAGAACAATGTGGGGTTCAACAGAGAAATGGCAAGGAAAACGAGAAAAAAGTGAAGACTGAAGGCAATAGATGCCCGAGACCCAGGGATCCACAAGAAACCATTTACTGGAGACTAACATGAGTCACAACGTAGCGATGCATTTTTGGGACAATAGAATAAAAGGTGAGTAAACATAGGAGACAAACTCATTCAAGATGAATGCATGCATTAGAGTAATTTACCGGTTTAAAGCCGGTTATAATAAAAGTCAGAGAAAATCCTTCAGATTTTTTTTAATAATTTCAAAATAAGTACTTCCACAATGGATTATAAAATAAAATCGATCAATATTTATAGCTCATAAAAGAAAGTTATTTTATCCATGATATTTAGGCTGATGATGGTGAAACCTTACTCCGACTACAAAAGAAGGCAATTTGATTACGATAGGTCAGTAATTTTGATCGAGTACAAAGCAATCCAGCGAAACTTAGGAAAGTTTCCCCATACCTGATCTCCCGTCTCCCGTAACGTCATATCTGACGTTTCCATGCCATCCAGACTGCAACGTAGCGGAATGAAGACGTCACTGGGACCTTACGTCACACATTTCTCTTTCAGGAAAACAGTCTAGGTTTATCAACTTCTGCGCGAGTGGCCTAACACCTTCCGCCACACTCCCTTGTGACAGCGTGCCAAGTATGGTGTGCAACACTCATTCCTTAAGGTTTCCTGCCCGCAAACCTACCTTATCATTCCACATGTTTCAGGAATGAGTGTTGCCAAGCTGGGCTGTACGATACTGTGATGAATCAATTGCAATATGCTACATACATCACACTGAAATACCGACCGAATGGACCATGCGATATCGATATCACGATGGAATGCGATGAAAAGCGATATAGGACGCGATCAAATACAATGTGATATAGGAAGAAATTCTTTATAAGCGATATGCGATGCACGTGATGCGATAAAAACTACTCGAAATTGACAAAACTGCCTGTTTTCCCAAGCCTCTAGATACCTGGTTCTATTTTACATACTTTAAATATAATAACATTCAAATTGATATTTGTTCCAAAAAAGACGATATTTTAAAAACTGTTACATTTGTACAGTGCTGAGAATCCTGCTTCTGAGAGGATTTCAGAAAAATTAGGTCATAAACACCCCGATCTGCTTACATGCTCATTTTTGTAATTAAAAACTGATTTATCTAGTAATCGGTTAATATGTACGGGATTAAAGCACCATCATAATCTTCGTCAAATCGCCTACCGTCAATAGGACGATCGAAAAAGGACAATAAGCCACACGCAAGAAGTTTTGTAAACTTGAAAATTTCCTATGACGTTGATACACTCATAGAGGCAGCAATAAACTGATCTTTTAACGTCAAAAATCGGTTTACTTGGATAAAATCAGCATCCCTGGATAAGCGAGATAATGATTGCGGCTGATGATAAAAAGATCACTCTTACTACGAAATTTACAACCTCTACCGACAATTCTATCTTGCGATTAATGACGAAAAATAAGATACAAAGATATCCCCGCCAACCAAGATCTCAATTATTAAGTGATAAAATGACATCATATTTCAACAAGATACGAATAAATTAAGCGAAGAGATGACAAGAAAGTAAAAAATTTCAATAGCAGGAAAACAGAGATAAAAATGCAATGAAAACACCTTCGGCCACTAGCGGAAAGCACCTACCAATCCGATCCGCACGTTATCTCCGAGTTTCTGAATCTGGCAAGCGCATTGGAAATGTTAGTTTTAATTTATGAGGTACTGGTTTGAAAATGTTCCTGCACACATGTACTTCATATAGCACACAAGTAAGGACTGAGATCCCTCTGAAAAATCTCCGCAACAATTGGCATTCGAACCCTTGTCCTAGATACAAACGTGGATTGATGTCTTCACCTTCGGTGCCTCACGTAAGCTTTACGGAGACTTATGTACTGTCATCAGAGGCATCGATATTTTCTAATTGTTATGCATACACACATTCGACTTCTCACTTGAAAATAAAAATAGAACAAGGTACTATTTATGTACCTATTCTAACGCATTGCTCTGAAACCTGGCCTATAACAACCAGAACAGAAAGCAAAATGGCAGCAGAAGATGTGAAATTCTTGAGAGGAATAGGAAATAAAACCAAAGGAGATCTGGAAACAAACACAGCAATCCGAAAAAAATCCGGCAGGAACCCTAAATGACTAAAATAGAAAGAAATAAACTTGGATGGCATTGATATATCCATCGAATGGACCAAAATAGAATCCCTATTAAAGTAATTGGAAGCAAAACCAGAAGGGAGAAGACGCAGACGTCGACAGAGGAGATTAATAAAATGGCATGTGACTAGAAGATGTAGATGTAGACAATAAAATTAGGGAAATAAAACCGGAGGAACAGGTTAAAAATGTAATTTTTCCCGCGAACGATAAGATGCCACAATAACTGCCAATAAGACTTCTGACTAGGTTTGTCGATAGGTAGTGTAGATAATTTGCTCCCCAATGATAGTTTATTTATCTACAACGTAGAAATAACAGCACGCCTTACATGTTTATTGCATAACTCTAGCCTCTCTTTGCACTCACGTAGTTGCAAAATACATCAATATAAATAGCATTGGTAGCATCCCTTTAGTGTAGTTCAGGGTTTCCCAAACTATGTTCCGCGGAAAGTTAATACATGTTCCGCGAAAACCTGGAATGGCTATAGGTATACGCCGCAGCAACGGCTACAAGACCTACTGTACAAAATAAATAAGGTGTTCCGTTAAATAATTCAGGATTTACGAAGTGTTCCATCGCAGGAAAAGTTTGGGTAATCCTGGTGTAGTGCAGGTTGGTGGAATTTCACCTCGTGACAAATACTGGCAGGTTTTTGCTAATGCATTAATAGTCGTAGTTACATTTATTTATTAGGGTATAGTGCAGTGATAGCTCAACCCCTGCAACACAACCTTGAGATGGCTTTCAGGGTATTATGTAGGTGTAGAAGAGGTGGAAGCAATTTATCGAGGCCCCGACGCCAACGGCATAAGGGAAAGAAGTAGAAAAAGACTTAATGATGAAGCAAATGTCATGTGAATAGAAGATCTAGATGTAGACAGTAACATTAGGGAAATAAAACTGCAGAAACAGGCTTAAAAAGTAATTTTCCCGCGAACAATAAGATGACATAGCTTGGCTCCAACCTCCCTTAAACTTGATAAACAATCGGCAAAAAGAGTCGGCAGGAGGATGGGGTATTCTGATTCCCAACCGAGTTATTGAGATAATGCAGCGGGAAATCGCACGAAAATCGTCGCACGTAGGGAAGGAGAGGGGGTGAGTGCAATAAATCCATAAGACCGAAAGACAGGACGTTTTCAAACGGCGATAACCCAAGCACGGACAGCCAGCCAGCGATGGAGAAGAGGCTGTCTTGCGCCATGATCCCACTGGCACAGTAACGGGCGAACAACAACCGAAGGGAATCAGCCAACGAGAGGAGTTGTTGAACCGCATTCAGAGCATAACGAGAGAGGGGGATAAAAAAGACTTTCAACACTTACAGAAGCATTTCTCCCACGGAGAGAAGAAGAAAGCTTTTATCTCTTAATCGTCGTGGACGGATCAAGAAGGAATTTCCTCCGTCAAGTCTAGTTAGAATTCGCTTTAAAAGCATTTCTCCTTCAAAGTACTGCGGACTAGCCAAGTCAGTACCTTAACTGAGATCGCAATGTTGAAAATTCCTAAAGGAACGCAGTCTTCTGACGAGGAATTTGAACCATTATTCGACACTGAATATTATACAAGAAACGATACAATTGGTAAAAAAAAACCTTTATAAAGAGAGACGTATTCTCATTGGTTGGTTTAATGACTCGGGCAATGACATCCGTAGCTTGAGTAATGCTCTTGGGTTCAGTGCAAACCACCCACAAAAACTGAGAGGCTCATTAACAAAAGTGACATTATATAAAATGAACGAAATCAAGGTAATTATGTTACCCAGGGAATTCATTTTGGTACCTACTCTAATATCCACCGAGACGATGCAAAAGAAAAAATGTGCGGACCGTGGACTGGACTTGACTGGCAAAGAGGGAGTTGTGGATAGAATAACTTTCTCCAGTAACGAATTAGGGATAACCCTTTGTCACCCAGTTTGGGATCACAGTTAAAGAGGACACTCGATTGGACAAATAGATCGAAGTATTCAATTTTGCAAGATTTTCATCCCTACCGAAAATACGACGTTAAATTTGCAGATATTGCCACGCGTAAAAAATTCACCTGCACCGGAAAAGGAACCATCGAACCTGTGGGTTGCCGGGCCAATGCGCAGACCAACAAGCTACCCAGGGCAGAGTGACAATTTCTACCATTTCATCTTCGCACTTTCAGCAGGGATGAAATTCTTCAGAGATTGCTAAGCACGGCTGAAGTTTTGTTAATGATTCAATATCACGGGTAGTGGATTCTTATAATTCCTATTTACCAATGCCTTAGCAAGCAAGGGTATAACATCTAATTATTCTGAAAGCACCAGAACTTCAGCGAAAATTAGGTCTGGATATATTGGTGGCCAGAGCAGTAGCCGGAAAGTCAAGGTCCGTGGTTCGACTTCAACCCCAGATGAGTATTTTTCTCGTGGAAATTTCTACGGATAAATATCTCACAATGAAAAACCTCATATTCGTGTTCACTTCAGCCGGTGATTTCGATAATGTCACCGTCGCGACGCAAGCCCCGACGTATTTTGGAATCAGTCCTCCAGCTAGTTCCCACGTCCAAGTCCCAGGAGAACCTTCGAGCCAAATGGAGCGTTAAAAAACGTTTCCCACTTTCCCTTGCCGCTCGAGCGAAATTCAATCGCGCGACAATAATCGGACATCGCTTCCACAAGGACGTGCCAACCGTCGGCAAACGTATTATTGGTCTTGATCGGGTCGTCCGCTAATGCAACTTATTCAATCGATTTCCGCCATCGGGTGAAACATGGCGTCCATTTTCGTCACAAATTCCACCGCAGGGCATCGATCTGGTCCTCGGGCGCCAAGTGAAGAAGCTTTGGCAAGTAAAATCGCCTTTTCGCACGGGTTTTTTCAGAAAATTTTCGCAAAATACGGCCAACGCTTCAAGGAGACACTTCTATCTCAACAATTCCACAAAAACTACACTTTTTAGTCATCTCGTAGATCATATTATTTTTAACGAGATTTGTCTTAATCATAATAGAGACTACGTTCGAATTTAGTTTTAACCCATTCAAGACTGATTTTTTGACACGTTTGAAATAACATACGAATATAATATTTTCAATTTTTTTAAATGAACACAATTACTGAAAAAATTGCATGAAAGAGCCATATTTGCTTCAATAGTCGCTCAGAAGTCACCCAGTCGCTGGGACAGATGCTGGGACGATAGCGTTAGTACTGAAATGGGGAAAACTTCAGACTTAAAAAAGGGTCAAACGTTAAGGGTAAGAAGCATGAAGTAACTTTAGTAGTAGAAGTTACTCTAAAGCCTTTTTTATTAATGAACCTCTTAGTAAATAACTGACAATACTTACTGGAGGCTTTAACTAGACTTCTGTATTACACGCAGTACACTGAAAACGCCTTCAAAATCGAAGGTTTTTTTCTGCGATGCTATGAAAAATATTACGGGGAGTTACAAATTTATTTTTTTAACTATCGAAAAAATATACTAACTACACACCGTTACATTCATGGCAGGATCTAGGCATCAAAAATTTAATTTTTTAATATATTTTCACTCAAGAGCGCACAGTCGCACCATATCCCATGGTATGTACGTACAAAAATTGGCACTTAAGGGTTGGTAAAGCCACAGTAAATCGGGACAAATAGTAGTTGAAATGGGAAACTATGTGGCTGCATTTAAGGGCTATTATGCCACTGTTAAACAAAGAGGCTTTTTCTAATCAGGATTCAGTAATTAGTCAACATATCCCAATAAATTAATTTATTCTTGCATTCTAAGCCCATAGCTCGTTTACTTTTTCTTCTCCTTGTTTTACGGTGAAACGATGTAACTAATGCTTGCGCTAGGAGCTAAGCATTTTTTAAATCGCCTAAGTTGTTATTATAATGTCTTTTAAACCCCTAGCACGTCATATTACGACTTTTTCCTTATTTTGTCTTAAAATTGGAGAAAAATATTATGAAAGAAATATGCTGCATATTCATGAAACCACGAAAGATCATTGGGGATGAATGGGTGGTGGTTGTTTACAATGCTGCAAGCCATAAAGAAAGAAAGGGAGACAGCGCATATTGTTAGAGAATATGCGAGCAATTTCGATGTGCCGATATCTTGTATTAAGAAAATGATAAATGCACTGGATGTGTCTCTAGAGCAGAGCGTAAACCACCGATGACTCTTTGTACTGAGAAGGCTTGGCGAAGAGACTGTAGAGGATAGAGACTTAGGTCTTATTTCGAAAACTATACGAAATAACGCACCATACAGACAGTACCGGAAATGATAAAATAATTAATTTTAATTTTTTCCTCAATTTTAGCGCATTATATGACATTGGCATATGTTATTTTCAAATATTGGACTCGGCGTGACACCTTGATATTTGTTATCAATGTTTATAATAATAAGAAATGTATTATTACACGTTTAGAAGAAAATATGTACATATGTAATCGAGTTATTACGAAATATATGTCATGTGCCATAAGGTTGCGCGTAAGAATAGCATTGAATTGCCAAAAAAAACAAATCGGTATGATGCATTTTTTAACTTTTATTTATAGATATAACATGAGAACACACATGCAAATTTTCATAAAAATCTGTAGATTAACAAAAATCGCTCCAACCACCTTAAGGCCTTAAATCAACACCCGCCCTTAGAATCATAGACGCGTGAAGCAACGGAAAAGAAGATGAGACACAAGAGACACGAAAAATACATCATCCTGGTACACTATAGAGTACGTGTTAAATGCTCGTCATGAAATGCAAGCGAAAGTCTCGTACAGAGCGCAGAAAGATGGATTCCAAGAGGCAGAAAGTACGGCGTCAAATTCCCTAATAAATTAACGCCTACGCGAGACATGAGGGATGGCCACAGTCGAGAATCACTTGGGCACACCGTCATAACGAAACGCGGCTAAGGGAACAGAGCGCGTTTCTGCTTTTTAAAATTCTTTTCACAAGTCCGCCGCCTCAGTCCAGTGCATGACAGCGTGTCGTCGGACTAATGCTTCAAAAGGCCGAGGGTTAGGCGGACGACGTTGACGTTGAAATGCAGCCGTGTCCACGAGGCGAATGTCGCAGAATGAGAACTGACAATCGTCACGCTCGCAGTACTTTCAGGGAAGATAGCAGAAACTGGGTATATTCAATTGTATTACTGCAAGATGCAATAAAAAGAATGATGCGATTTATGTAGCTGCCAATATCTTGGATATAAATAATCTATAAAAACTGGTGCTAAGGCAAAAGCCATTAGTAGGAAGTACCTAACAGTAATTATTACAGGGTGCGTCAACTGCTAAGCTTACTTAGCACCGCACGTAGTTAATTTAGAAAACAATCTTAACAGTTGGTATTATAAAATGTGGTTTGATGAAAGTTTACATGCATATGTAAACTTAAAGGAGATAACAATACTAAAAAAAGGAAAAGTTGCTTTAAAAGCTAAATTTTTAGCGCAGCATTTGAGAGAGTAGGGTTTATCAAGCAAATGGTTCGAAGATTCTCGGATGAAAATCTGGGAGAGAGATGTTACTTTTCTCTGGTTAGAACACATCGCGAATATGCCGCGAACATTTGAGACCCTGCAAAGAAAGATTTAAATCGCGAATTTAATAAAATACAAAGGAAAGTCACAAGCTTCGTCAAAAACTGCTGCGAGCGAACTGAATGGCGTCACACAGTTGATGGAAGGACTAGGTTGAGAGCCATTAGAAACTCGAAGGCTACACGCTTGGCTTAGGTTACTTGAAAATTTCACATCAGGCGAGTTTCAGTACGACACGGAGGGCATTATTTTGACCCCGCGCCATACCTCTTGAACTGATAAAAGCGACAATATAACAGAGATACACAGCCGACCTGATAGTTACAAAATACTTTTCTTTCCACGCACCATTAGTGACTATAACAAAAACAGCGTGATACTAACATATGAAATTTCGTTATCATACAATTTCCCTATTCTCCTTTATTACATGGCTGGTGTCCTGACAGCCCCTTCCACATGTCTCTGCAGCGGCTCGCGGGGTAGTACGTAGATGTAGATGGTACTAAGGAAAGAGTCTATAGTAGTCGTTTTGATTATTACATGGTTTGTCGACTGCTGAGCTCTTTTTCCACCACGCATTGCGCATGTAGAAAAAACTCTTACAGTTAGTATTGTAAAATGTGGTTTAAAATTTATATTCATATGTAAAAATGAAATGCGATCACAGAACATTGTTGAAAATTTTAAATTCACATAAAAACCTAAATTACTGGTTAAATCTGACGATGATATCCGTAATTCCTATGTTTGCTAAGAGAAGGAAAATAAATCGGTTGAGATACTTCTCTTCTCCCAACTCGTGGAACTTTTTCATCAGCTTTACTCCTTAATAGCTTCACTCCCTTCATACATTCCCATTTTAATTGCTTCAAATTCCGTCAACTCGGGAAGATAAAATTTCGCGATAAATTAATTGTACTTTCCCAATCCACATTAACAAATGCGCACGCGAAATCTTTAGCGGATAGAAACTTTCTCGATTAAGACCACTGACTTAACTGCTAAATTGCTGGCGAGCAATCAGCTCAAAAGCGGGGAATTTCTTTCTTTTCTTGACATAATTACGAAAGAAACCCGCTGAGGAGCACATCAATGCGCAGATTAGAATGGCCACATTGAAAAAAAAAACGTCCACTACTTGTATTGGACCGAAGCTGAAAAAAACTTCTTTTTAATTCAAGTTCGAGTTGATTCTTAACACAAATATTAATTCGATTGTTTTTGTCGCAATGTAGCTTTCGTAAGACTTGTATCGTATCTTTGCCTCGTTATTAAAGTGATAACAAAAATACTTCAAGTCTAATTCTTGTGCAAGATAATAATCATAAATGCAACTAACTGTAAGGAGTGTTTCTTTAAATTATAACGCCAAACTCAGCCCCAAAAGTAAACGGCACGACCGATAATCGTCATAAGTAATGACATTCGTAATTTCCGCATGAAAAATAACATTTTTCGAGGATGTGAACTCAGGCGTATATAATTAAGTGATTAAGAAATTGTGGGAGGACTGTCTAAAGCTTTACATGTATTTGCAATATTAACCGAAAAATAACGCATCACTTCAAATACTTCAATTTAAAGTTAGTTAGATCATTAAAATTGGGAAAATATTCATTCCATTGTCAAAGATAGCATCGAAAAATAAAAAGTGACTTTATACTAAAACCATTTCACATAAGATGCTTTATAATGTCCGTTGAAGAGAAACCCCCCCCCCCCCCCGAATATATTACAAGAAACTTAATATTTTTGGATAAAAATGTTTTGAAAACACGGAATAAAATACCCTTGAGTAAATGAAAAGTTTTTAAAAATTTGAAAATAAATATTTGTTTTTCATAGTAATATGTTTTATATATCTTTTGAAGTTCTATGCCATGCACCCTGGAGATGGTTTGCCCGATGTTTCATAAGTGCAGATGTAAAGCGTCCGACTGGAAAAAAAATTGTTTTTTCTCAAAAATTGTGAAACAAAACTATTTTCGTATGAGAATCTTTTTTCTGGATTTTTTACATGTCCGCGTGGATAAAAAGACGTCTTTTTATAAATAAAGTTGAAGAGCATACACTGCAATAATATTGTGTAGTTTTACAACATGCGCGTGGAATAAAATATTTACTTTTAAACATGAAAAGAAACGTTGATCACAAAAAATGTCTTTCATTCGCTTGAGAAAGAAACCGTTTTCCCATCACTACGCGCTAAGCGGCTCAAGAGATACCGGCATCAGGTAGTTGGCGCGGTTTAAAATTCTTCATACAATCCAATGAATTTGGCCCCAATGCAAAGAGAAAGATCTCCCATTTTAATAACATCAGATTCGCTTATCACAATTATTACACTATTTTCACTATCACACATTAGTCACTTATCGCACTATTTTTTCAAGGTTTTGCCAAAAAAATAGAAGCCGTTCACCATATGGTACGGTGCGGGGGTAGCCCCGTATAGAAATTATTTAAAAAAATTAGTTCTGATGCATTGATCGCGTCATAAGTAAAACGCTATGTCGTTCGTGTGTTTTTTCAACTATTTTTAAAAATGAACTTACTACTCACCGTAATACTACAATTAAAGAGGAGAATAATTGATAAGTAAATTAAATCAAAGATTAATTCAAATTGTCAATAGAAGCAAAGGAACTCCTATGCATGCAATTCGGTCGTCCAGGTGACCGAATTGTATGCATAGGAGTCTATTTCTTTTGCTTCTATTCACCGTAATACTTTTTTATAAAATTGAAAAAAAACTTCGGTTGTTAAGGTGAATTTCAGCGATCGGCGTGAGATAAATAATTCAAGTAAATTCCTAAAATATGTATATTTAGTTAATCAGTTAGAGGCTCACTCGAATAAAACAAGCTTTTTCACCATCAATATTACCATTGTTAGTTCGCTCTTCTAAAAACTGTTTAAATATATAATGAAGTTTGAATATATGTAGTCTCAAATATGACTTGAGAAAATCTCGCTCAAACTACCTTAAATCTCCTCGGTGCTCCCCTACGGCACGATTAAAGTAGGAGAAACTAGAAAGAGATATTTCCACGCACGGACGATTCGTAGTCACGACCACGGTGCGTCCGATACGGTTTACTTCTTCAAGACCGGACGAAACCACGGGATTCGGGTTAAGCCGACCACGGCGGCACACTTCTTGTCCAAGCGAGATTCTTCCTCGAAAGAACTTTCCCAAAATAGCCGGTGAGCCATGCGGGAATTGCGGAGGAGTCACAAGACCCATCCACCGTGCACATCTTCGACGTAATCTCTACGGCCGGGAGAAAAAGATAAACCTCCTCTCACTCTCTACTCTCACAGGAACCAAACTTGTGAGGAAATTGGTATCTCCTCCCCGTTCGGCATCCCCTCTCATAGAGGTCTGTGCTATTTTTAGATTTTCAATATTGGATTACGATATAAATTTAGCATCACAAAAGGAGTCGGTATATAGTATGATGTCGCACGGATTGACATGGTAACGCTTATGACATAGCATATCATAATCCTTAACGGCATGGTAAGGGGAAATAAATATAGAGCAATAGAAACAAAAGCTAGAACATATATAACTACATTTAGACCAATTATAACTTATGGCATTGAAGCTAGAGCAACAACACACACCGATATATTACTAAAAACAACCGAAATGAAGGACCTCATAAAAACACTTGGAAGAGCAAGAAAACATCGAATAAGCAATAACTACATAACAGAGGACAACTACATAGCACCAACAAACAAATGGGCTAAATGGCGAAGAAAGATGTGGAATGGTCACATAAACATAATAAGTAGAGAAGGTTTTGAGAGATCAGTGCCCTGAAGGAAAAAAAATGCTGGACCCAGGAAGAGATGGAAATAATGTGAGGATAATGAATTGGTAAAGACCTGGCCGGAAACCAATGAGATGAAAACGATGACATTCTGTATCATTAAAATGTGTAAATTCAACATGAAAAATCATTGGACTTAGAATAAAATGGCAAATCGTTTGAGCGGAGTTGTAGCCTGAATTAACAATCACATCAAGAGACCCAGGTTGGAATCCCTATCGCGTCAATTTTTTCACGATGAATTTCCTCACTTTGATGTAATATCTTTCACCCGTGCATGTGGTATCGTACATAATCATTTGCGTCATTTCCGCAATGAGCATATCAAATTTCATTGCATCATATTGCCGCCCAGTATGATATCATATGCTTAGTAGTACACTTTGTTTGGTCACTTAATCCGCAACAGATCGCGACACTATGAGTCACACACTCTTTACTAGGAGAAGCTTACGGATGAAACTTCACATGGGAAGATATTTTTAACATTATTAAGAATGACTTGAAAATAACTTAATTACCGGAATCATAAAACAATCATAAAATGGAATTATTTCCTCGAGTGATACCCAACACTAAATAAAATAAAAGAATTGACAATTACAAGTATTACGGACACTGCGCAAATTAACTACAGTGCATTACACTCACAAAACTCAGAAAGCATACTTTCATCATCTGATCCGAAATCATATAATAGCGCATATTTTATTTACTTATTAAACGCCTTTACTTCGTATAATGTTTTATATTGAATTGAGCATTAAGTCTGAAAACGCATACCGTCTCGTACTCCTCGTGGATATGCAATATCCCATCGTCCGAAGCCACAATATCGCGGTACGATATTTCATTTATAACGAATATCGCAGTCTCTTCTTTCCTATTGACGCGAAAATCCCTCTAGGAAGCCGCTTAAAGCCGACCGCAATATTAACCGGAGACCCCCCAACGACTCCAATGGCGTCTCTTTTGAATCCTCGCCGAAGGGCAATAATGGGAGATTGAGCTCTCACTTTCCACTCAAAATTCATATTAGACGCCACCATATGAAAACACACCGGGCAATAAAGCCCCAGATTTGATTAATCCCATTATTTAGCTTCTGGATACGCAAAGTCCCCGAATTCGCAGGCGGATTCAATTTCTTCCAGCACTCGAAAAAAAAATTTCACATTAAACCCCCAGCGCTGCGTTCCCGTCTTTAATATGAAACGAGTTCGATCAAAGACATTTCATACTAATTGCTTTAGATTAACGATGAAACCATGGCGTAATATGTAAATATACCGGGTTAAAGACATTCATTACAACGGCTATAAAAAAATCCACCTATCGCTGAGCAACCACATCATTTACCATATCCAAATTAATTAACTTATCGCGTCAATCAGGCAAGCATGATTACACAACCCATTCCCTAATAATTTCCGTTTTCCAATTAAAATTTTTAATAAAAATTGTCAATTTACCCTATAAAAATATTTCTTTCAAAATTCCTCCCCAGGCGAAAAACCGACAGCTGGCATAAAACATGCACCGTTCGAAAGCTTTAACTGTTGAAATTCTCTATCCACTACAAAAATACGGCAAAAATCTTTAATATAACTTGCTGTGTTACCACTTACAGTAAGACCATTTCTACGAACACAATTTATTTCCTTGGCGAACAACGATGCTTCAATGTACAAGCCACTTCCTAAAAACGTATAGCTTCCTTTCCCTAATTAAAAAACATGACTTGGGCCAGAATCAATCGAATGCCTCATCTTTAATTCATATGTACAACGCTCCTGAGAGATTATTCGAGCAAAAAGTGAAATTCGCTCATGTCCTAATCACCACGTCTTCCAAGTAAAAATGAGCGTTAATCATTTTTTAAATTCAAATCAGAAATATTGAAGTTCATAAATTATATGACATATTATAAATCCCGCAATTAAAATAACTCCGTCAATATTTACGTAAAATTAAAATGCACCAATAATAAGTTTGAGTGGAGGAGCAAGAACGCTGAAAGAACACCTGGTTCTTCTTTTAACGAATGAAAAATATTTGCTTACATGTTCGCTTTGAAGCCTTTCATCCGATCGCAATAGGACTTCAATATTTCTCATCAACTCATAAATGACGAAAATAGCTGACTCTTAAACAATTAATAAAACCGGGTGTTAATTTCACTGTTACGACATTCTGCTTTGATGCATAATTTTCAAATGGATAAGTTTTAATTTTGAAGCCTCATGCTATATGATACGTAATAAGTTAAAGTTATTTACGCTCGAAGTGGAGCTACCGTTTTATCTGTTGCAAAACCCGTGCCTTATCTCCAAACGGCACCCTATAAAAATATAAAATACACTATAAACAAATTTTCTAAATCTATAATGGAACGAAAATATATACTACCTTTAATTTGCATTATAATTCATTGCCATCGGTTCATTGGTTATCGAGTTATAACATTTCAAACACGGGAATATAAAAAATTTGCGTACACAGAAGATGGGAGTCTCTAATGACTAATTAATGGAGCTATCTCAAGATATTTAAAACAGTCCCTTCACTGGATATTGGCGAAAGGTATAAGGGAAAAATATTGCACCTGATCACGTCACCACGCACAGGGGATTAGGACGAGGCGAGAGCGCTGCCCTGACCTATCCAAGCAACTTCCGGGATGATGACTATCACAGACGAAATTTAACCGTGATGCTTTTCAAAAGGGCGCGTCTAAGCAACGTGCGTCACCGATACTGAAGCTTGAAGTATCAGACTTCCTAGACGGAACGAAAACTCTTCCTTATAACGTCATATGCCTGGTGGGCACGCATTTCTTAGAAACCACCATCGTTCATTGCGTGATATGCCGATTTAAAAGGCTAATCTACCGGAACTTGAATAGCCACTCGAAGGGAGATAAATACATCAACACTCACGCTAAACCCCACGAATAGTCACGAGGTCATGTGGCAGGGGGTGTAGGGACGACTGTAATTTATTAACGAGGTGTAAAGAAAAACGAATTTGGGAAGGATATGGATGACTAGTGAGATGCGTTGCGGTAAAATTAGCGTCACGATCTGCACATCTTGTGGTCATAATTGGTGAACAGAAAGAAATAATTCATAGACTTATCTGTTTGAGTGATAAATTCTCTTACTTCATTGCTTTTGTCTGTTCTACAGCTGTAGTGTAAGGGTAAATATTATGAATCTTCGCAATCTTAGATAACCGAGGATTTTTTCATGTATTGGAGACATTTTATACGCCTACAAACGTTTAGCTTTATTCACAAGCCTTCTTCATGTATAAAAAAACAATGGAACGTTCGAACAAATAGTTTATCATTTAAGATAGTAAACAGTCGAAATTTACTCCAATGCGGCATGCCATCGGTATACGGTATTGCATTAAAAAATATAGAGCAAACAATACTACATACAGCCATTTCAAAACGTGAATTTGCTATTTCATCATGCATATATGCTTCCCACAATCATAGATAACAATTAAAAAATGCCGAAATTACTAAGGCTGGACGATTAAAGGATGGCAGACCGGTATATACCTGTATATAAAGTGACTTAAGCACTTCAGCACCAAATATTCAAATATTAAAAATACGAAAATTTTCTTTTGCGAGTCCATAAACGTCATAGGTTTTATATAATATTCACCGTATCGACCTGAAACTCCACTGAACATAAAACTTTTCGGAACTTTGGCCTTAAAGAGTTACTGTAAGGGTATCCTGCGGTTCTTCACCTCAATCTAGTCGTCCTAATTCTTGTCACTCATTTCGCTCGCAGTGGATTCAAACAAAATTCACGGCTTCCCTAAGCATTTTGCTCAATTCGTAGATTATCTTTCTGTCCTCGGTCCCAAATGCTAGCGGCGTACTCCAGATGCGCCCTACCGAGAGTGCGGTAATTCTCTCTTTTAAAGTTTCATCCGAAATGCTTTCAAGTGCTCGCTTTATGAATCCCAATTCTTGTATTGGAGAGCGGAAAATGTTCCGAATGTTTTCTCCACAAGATACGTCTGACGTCATGGTAATTACCAGGTATTTAATTTCATGCGCTAAATTATTATTTACTCCCCACCTTATATACATGACGTTGATGTGACACCAGAGTTCAGAAAGGTGCTCATAGCCTATGAGAAGGAAAATGACAAGAGGCTGATTTTATTTTGGTCAGAGGGCATTACACACCTAAGGTCAACCCAGTTGTCGCAGTCCGGTATCCCTCAAGGTCCTAGGTTTGGTTTTTGTCTTTTTTTAGCAGTCGTGACGTGCAAAATGACCTCAGCCGCCGGAGATCACAATAAAAACAAATGATCTATAGCTTTTAAAAAGATGGGGAGGTACCTGGGTGGGCTATCCCGAGAAGAACGCACCCGCATGCCAAGTAGCCTTGGGGTCATGGCTCCAAACCCCGCATCAAAGCAGGGCTATGGTCATAAATTCTGGTGGTTGGACCCGAATTCAAGATACTTTTCAGGATGACATGAGCGCACGAGGTGCCAGGATAGAATCCAAAAGTAAAATATAAACAAATTAAAACTAATACTGCTATTTCAAAAGTAACTTATGTGAATCCAGAGTCATTTCAAAGAAAATTCTGGCTCCATCTATGCAACGGTCCTGATATACTCACCGAATCAACGCAAATTAGAAATAACAAGATTAGTGATTTTCTTTTAGTCGCACTTCTTATGTCAACAAATGTGTAAAATATCTATTTCGTTATACAATTACTACCCAGATAGGTCTAAAGTAGGTAACAACTAAAATGGAATTTATGCGGTAATGCTTCACCTGAAAATTCCGATCTCCACGAAACCTGGGTCTTGTGATAAAGCTATTAATGTGGAAAAACTAAGTTATTTTTTATTTTTAAAACTGAGGATGATACTTTATTTCAAATAATGGCTTAAATATATTTTACGCGAAAAAAAGATAATTAAAGAACAATGACGTGAGGATACGAAACATAATAAACTTCGTGTATGATGATGAGTGTGGTAAGTTTACCTCAGATGAGAGGTTGTCTCCTTGAACACAGCCTTAATTCGCTGGTGTCTTGATGCTTCTTTTTACAGGCAAGAATTTCACAAAAAAACTTACCCCAAACGACATAAGGGAGGTTACGTTTAATGGAAGAGTACCTAATCGAGGCACTACATTTTTACGGCCAAAAATACGCTTGTGATATGTGTGTGCGTTCTGTGTTGAGATAATTAGGTTTTCTTACTTACTATCAGGGTTTCTATTGAATTGACGCCGTTTTCATTTCCTCGGAAATAAAAAAAACGAAGAAATAGAGTGACGTAGTTACGAATTGTGAACTACACATTGTTTTTTCTTACTTCAAATATAACATGTAATAATTTCGAGTGCTGTTTACGACCAAAGGAATTACCTATTCAAACAATTACATACACAGAATCTTATAAACACGAATCTAAGAATTCACTCCAGACCGATGACTTCGTAGCACACATTCATGTCCACAAGTCAGCTCGCTCGCTACCCACCTTACGAGTCACAGCAGGCACTAGATAACCCGTTAACTGCCTCCATTGATGTGTCAATTCCAAATCTTGGCAAAGACGTCAGCGCAAACTAAGTTCGAACGCATTTCAAAACTCGGGAAGCGGGAAACGCGCTTGCTTCGCCCGAGAACGCCTCGTCGACCTTCACCTTTCGTCGAAATCACTGGGGAGTAATTCCGCCAAGGCTGGCGCAGCCCTTCCTCAATTCTAGGTGGGTGGGAGAGTCTGAAACGGAATCGGGCGGGTCGGAATTCGCGGAATCGCAACGCCTAAAGGAGTGGACACAACAGATTATACATATATCGACGGACCTGAAGAGGCATTCCCGTGCCTCCACTTCGTAAAATGGTTTCAAACGCAGAAATTAGAATACGGATTAATGCACGGGGATTAGTCTGCTACTGCGCACAAAAAAGTTACAACCGGGGACAAGGAATCAGTACATGACAGCTATAGTACAGATAGAGGGAAGACAGAAAATCATAAGCTTCTTAGAGTGAAGCTAATCGCATTAATGATTTTTTTCCGGAACATAATCCTCCATTTAAAATATAATCCGAATCCAAATCGAATGGGGTTTCTGATTGGTAAATTCGACTCCGACTTGAGTCACGGACACTACTGCATAGAATCAATACAGTCTACTTACGCAAAAAAATAATAGACATGTACTTAAATATTTTTCTACACAACAGAGGGCAAGGGTGATTACAACCACGTAGCGCGATTCCACATCATTGAATAATTAAGATATCGTTAGAGACAACTGTTGCATGGGGTGCGACGAATTATTGGTTCGACTTCCTTCCGAAATATTGCTTGGACTTAGAATTGGTAGACTTTAACTATGTACATGTAAAACTGACCAGATAAGAATAGAAACATTCTAAACCACGAGTTGAAGGTGTCAAAATTTAGGTAGTGTACGTGGAATGGAAAACTCAGAGACGTAATGGACCATGATGTGGATGCTCTTTGTGAGGAACATGACAGACGCAGAAGACTGACAACCTCAGTAATGAGAAAGTATTGGCGATATCAAGAGAATAAAAAAATTGATAAAGAGATTTCATGTCGTACGTTCATGGTGTGTTTCCGTTCGACGTTTCGAAAAGACTTTCCTATCATTGTCACGGTTTTTGATGAACTAACAGCGCTGAGGACGATAGCAAAGTAACCTTTTGAAACGAAAGCCAGAAGAAGGAATTTAATCCAGAGGGAAGCCCAGAAGACTTTACCACGAAGTTGGCATTAGATTGAAAAGAAAGGTATTTTAGTGAGAGTATGCATAATACCTTCAGCAAAGCGGCCTTCATAATCGGCACATTGATGATATTTAAAATACTTAGGCAGTTAAACTATGAGAGGCAAACGATCATAGTGACTACTTAATTTTAAGTGGATATTAAGGCCAAATAAAGAATTCAGGGCCGGCGGATGGCGACAGTACCTGCGCCGTTTTTGACCTCCCACCAAAGAAAGGCGTCACCTGATCAATATTTCAACTTTTCGGGACTCTGGGACGGAGAACATTTTCACCGAAGTGAGAGACGTCCATTCATGATCCACTAGGCTATAAAAACTTCATGGCATGCATTTCCCTTTCACATCAATCACTTCTTTACTTCCCTTTGCTTACGATTATTTCAACCGGCTGCGGGCGGTATATGATTCAATATCGTCAATCTAGGTGCTTTCACTAGATTTTTTTTCGCATAGATGGTATACGGAAATAAACCTACGGCGAAACTCCTTTCGTTTATAAATTAATTGCCAAAATAATATTCCGAAGGCGCTTAAAGTTAAATGCGAGTGTTGAAAGTTTAACTGCCTACTTAGGTTTCACTGTCTTGGAGTATAAAATGCATTGCATGGGCACGATGATAAATGAATTCCATGTCCACTATATAAAAAAATGCTTGGAATCACATTAATCATCTACCTTCCCCTATCCATCCATCACCCTGTCACCTTATTTTACAGTGTAAAACCATATCAAGTAATGATTTAAACATTATGCATGTACTGGTCTTTGCATTTATTTATAAGCTATTCTCTATTGTCCTTTGCTCCTAAAATATGAATGTATACCTATGTAATGAACCCCTTCCCTTGGACTACAACCTTGACGCGGTGGAGGGGCCTAGGCGTACTAATGACCCATAGAGCTCAACTGGCAGGTGCAATTATTATTTCTCCTGGTTGGCTACCAATGCCAGATGGGTCGGAGGGTAGAGTCCAGACGTAAAGCAATTCACGTGAAGGTGTCACGACAAAAATACCGTTGGAAAGCGAGGGTAGAGGAGCCCTCCCCACTATCGATTACCCTGAATACAAAATTCAATGATTTAGAATTGAATCTTGGTAATCACGGGACACCGCTCACTAAGGCGGGTGTCCAGCCCGGCAGCGGTAGAGGCAAGGCCTCCGCGGTCGCCATCACACGAAATCCTTGCACAATAACGTCATCAGAGGAAACTAGGAGTAGGAGAAAGAAAAAGAGGAGGAAAAAAGCAGCGGTAAAAATAGGCACTTGTAACGTGGGGACAATGATGAGGGCTGGGAAGCTAGAAAATATACAACAGGAAATGGAGAAAGAGAGACTAGATGGTTTGGGGGTATACGAGGTGAGAGGGAGGGATAGCTGGAACTATTGGAGTGATAGTTGCAGGGTTATCTATAGGGGGGAGATGAAAGCCGACGTGACGCGGCTATGGCACTGAATGAAAAATTAGGGAAGAGGATAGTAAACATTGAAGGCGTACACGCCTACAAGTAACCGTAGGGAGGAGGGGGTGGGTGGGTGAGTGAGCATCTAGAATATATAATTAGAGTAATCCCGGGCAAGAAAAAACTAAGTGATGCGCGACTGGAATGCAGTGATGGGGGAAGGGAAGGATGGATTTAAAATGGGAGTTTATGGGCTAGGAACAAGAAATGACTGCGGTGAGAAGGCAGTTGAACTTTAAATGAGAAATAAATTAGTAACAAATACTTGAATTTTACATGGGAAATAAATTATTAACAAGTACTTTGTTTAATCATCACCCCAGGCGTGGATACTCGTGGAAAATACCTGGTGATACCGGGAGATATCAAATTGATTACCTTATGGTAATGCAGAGGTTTAAAAGTGTCAAAACTCGCACAGCTATCCGGGGACGGATGCGGACTAGGATCATAACTTAAAATTAGTGATGAACTGTTATGTTAGATTCATAAGGCTTTTGAAAAGTTGGAGGATGAAGAGGTGGAGCATGGAAGCATTGAAAGGGTTGAACAAAAGGGAACACTAGGAGCTAGTGGAAAAGAACATATGTGAAGCAAAGAAAATGGGAACAATCGATGGAAGAATAGAGAGTACAGAAACAGGAACAGTAAGAGCGGCAGAGAACACAATATGATAAGTGGAAACAAGGAGAATAAAAAAGAAGGGGGTGACGTAAGAAATGATTAGGAGGCGAGAAGGCTGGGGAAATGTCGACACCGACGTAGGCAAGAGGAAGTATAAGGAATAAAATAATAAACTTCGGCGAGTAACCAATCGGGCGAAGGCAAACTGGTGGAAAGGACAGTGCGAAGAAATGGAGAAGTTAAACAAAGAGGGGGAAGTAGGTGTGCTATACCTTGAAGTTAAAAATGTTACCGGGAGGTAAACGGGGGCAAACGATACAAAAGGTTGAGGCAAAACAGGGAATAAATTGATAGAAAAGGAAGTTATTCAGGATATGTGGAAAGAATACGTGGAAAAAAAATGACAGCGGCAATAGATCAAAGAACCTAGAAATATTGAGGATGAGAGAACAATAGATAAGGACAACCTCGCACCAGAGATACTCGACAGCGAAATAGAGAAGGCATCACGAGAGATGAAGGCAAGGAAAGTAGTGGGAGTAGATAACATACCTTCGGGGTTACTGAAAAATTTAGGTATTAATGGAAGACGATCTTTTTTCGATCTTTTTTCTTAGGATCTACAAGGAAGGAGTTTGGCCAGATGACTTCGTAAAAACAGTGCTGATACCTATCCCAAAGAATAAGAAAGCGTCAGAATGCGAGGAGTATAGAACAATTAGCTTGATTTCACACGCAGCAAAATATTTTCTTAGAATAATAAATAAAAGGATGGAGAGTAGATAAAATTATTACTTGGGCGATGACCAGTTTGGGTTCAGGAAGGGGGGGGATGCGATGCGACTCGGGATGCGATAGCGGCGATGAGAACACTCATAGAGAGAAACATAAAAGAGTATATAAAAGAGTATAATCAGGATGTTTTTGCTTGCTTTGTGAATTTCGAAAACGCGTTTGACGGAGTCAATTGGAGGAAACTAATGCGAATACTGATTAAAACAGGTATAGATTGGCGGGATAGGAGACTTATCCGAAACTTATACATGTTCCAGAGGGCACAGGTTAGGATGGCTGATGGTGAATCAGGGTGGGCAGTTATAGGTCGCGGGGTAAGACAAGGGCGCCCGTTATCGCCTTTGCTTATTAATTTATATGCCGAGGATACAGTAAGAGATGCATGGGGAAAGCCAGATGTGGGAATCGTAGGAGCCCAGCTGATAAAGTCGGTTAGATTCGCGGACGACCAGGCGTTGGTGAGTCGACCATTGAAGGGATTGCAAGCTCCAGTACATGCATTAGAATTGCTGTGCAGGAAATACGGAATGAAGATTAATAATAATAAAACAAAAGTAATTATTTTCTCTGGGACAAAAAAGCAAGGCTGGTCAAGTGGTCATACGAGTAGGAGGGAACAAACTGCATCAAGTAGAGCAATTTAATTATTTGGGCAGTGCACTAGAAGAAAATGGGCATAGTAGCAAACACATTAGGAGGCGAATAGTGCTAGCGAAGGAAGCGTTCAGTAATAGGAGGGAGCTGATGATGGGGGCCTTGGGTAAGGATATAAAGCAGAAGCTGGTGAAGAGCTTGATATGGAGTGTAGCTTTGAATGGGGCAGAAACGTGGACCCTGAGAAAGGACGAGAATAGGCTGCAGGCGTTCGAGATGTGGGTGAGGAGGAGGATAAAGAAGGTGCGATGGACGGAAAGGAAGACAAACGATGACGTGCTGGGTATGGTGGGCGAGGAAAGGAAAATTCTGGATGAAACTTGGCAAAGGTATGGTAGGTGGTTGTAGGGGGTAATGAGGGACGACGGGTTGCTTAAGGATGTAATCGAGGGGAGGATGTTGGGTAAGCGGGGAAGAGGAATTAACAGAAACAGAATAGGTTTTATGGACGGGATAAAGAAGGGTAGGAAGTAAGCTGGGATGGAAATAGAAATATTGGTAGACAGGGCATATGTAAAAATCTAGAGGATTTTTACTTACTTCCATTTAACCCTACGTTAACCGATAGATCGCCTAGTAATAATAAAAATGTAATGAACACAACAGGGGCGCAACAACCCCCCGAATCGTGGGGGGGGGCAAACTTGAAAAATATGTATAAGCTAGAGAAACGGGGGGGGGGGAAGATTTGGCAAATCGGGCAGTGTCCATTAAAAAGTGAGCCACAACCACTGATTTCTGGGGGGCCGATGCCCCCCCTGACCTCCCCCCCCCGTTGCTGCGCCCCTGGAACAATGATAAAACGGTAAATGGACCAGAAATGGTATTTTTATTAATAAATAATGGATAGAAAACACCAGCCAGATATTGAGTAATGTAATGGATAGTTAACTCATCTTAGGTTCTGCTATAATCCAACACTGATTCCTTTTCATGAAATTTACTTCCGTCGAGCCTTAAGTGTAATTTAAAATTTAAGTGGAATAAAACTTTTTTCTTCTTTGTCCTATATTTATGTGCGGCCCATTGTAAAATATGGTAGGTTAAAATTAGGGCATCAATAGTTAAAGTAGTGCCATAGTTTATTTTGTATAAAGCACTTAATTAAAGTATATTCGAACAGACTTTGTGAGTTAATATGGCGAGAGCTGTAGAGGAGTTATGGGAAAGATTACGTGCGTAGCGCATCTATCTGCATCACATTGATTTCTGAGCGTGTCCTTACCAGCTCCGTCTACCTCACGCAAGAGCTTAGGAATTCACTCCACACCCTCTAGTTACGAAGGCGTCACGCAAAATTTGGTGAAATCTAATGAGGAAACTCTTAGAGGTTTGGCAAATGCTTCAGATAACATGAACGTAAAAGAAACATTTTCGCAACATCGTTTCGAAAGTACTACTCCACTCAACAATACCTACGTACATCGTGTGGGACGAAATCCTTCACGATTGGCTCAGCTCCCTGAGCGACAATATGCCGGTCTTCGGACTCTTCATTGATTTCGGGATAGTGTCTCTTCGTTCGTGTACACTCGGGACTTAGACTTTTAATGACATCTTTTTAAGGGGGACTTTTGAGAAATGCCGGGAGTAGCTTTAATAAATATTCACTTGTTAAAATGTAACAACACCGGGATTTAACCTTAATAATATTCTTTCAAACATTCTGCAGTGTTGTTCTTTCGATTCATAATTATTTAGCTGCCTTTTATTTTTAATCGCATGAAGAAAAATTAAACGAGACATATTATGATAGAGAGATTTTTACCAAATTTACATGCGAGAGCTGATATCCCTTAGCACAAACATTGAACGGCTAATAACCAAATTTCTGTATTTATTAGAAAAAAAAAACTAAAGCGTTTCACAGTACATTTTATTTTTATTTCAACTAGTTTCGAGAGACTAACACACTCTCAAATTAGCGTGAAACTGAATATTCTATAAAGCGAAAAATTTAACTTTTCTGGTGACCTTCCTATCGAAATGACTTCATCACAATCGACTTAATTTCGACTAAACTTTCGACTAAATTTCGGCCACAACCACCTTCTGCACTCCATATTAGTCCATTACCAGAACATTCCACCCGCATTCCTCCATGACGCTCAACACCTCTCTTCGTCACCTATTTTTACGACACCCATTTACTTGCACCACATGCCAACCCATAATCATATCTTGCTAATGGGTTTCACAGTTCTTCATCGCGACTCGAAACGCCTTTAACGAGAGAGTAGTACTAGTGACAACACACTTTCCCTAATTGACCTCCTATCAACAGCCGACGATCGTTCAAATGTTGACCGAAGGGTCAATAAAACAACAATTAGCTCAGTAAACGAGGTCCAAACGATCAAGTTACGATCCGGGCACGCGATATAATTACTTTAGGAGAGCTACATTGAGTGTCGATAAAAACATTTGGGGAAAGTCAAGCTATCGAGACGAATGACATCGAACTTGGATAAATGTCAACTGAAAGGCCACGTGTTCAAGGGAGGGGAATCTACGGCATTCCCAGCAAGGACAAAAATTAGTTTGGCTTGACTCGTCATGTGTGAAGCGTATTTTTCCGTGAGGAAAATGAGACTAAATTAACGGGAAAGTGTTAAAATATATCCAATGAACATATCTAAAGCCCGTTTCACACGATACTTGATCCAGCACAGGACCTCATACACTAAATGGTACTACATATTGAGGACAGTATCCAGAATGATTTGAGCCAAGAAGGTTTCACTCTATCACTTAACTGTGCTTCCGAGGATGCTGTTTTTTTATTCAAATTGTAACTCATGTCCATTCAAATTTTTAATTAACCAGCTTATGGCGCCAGGCGACCAAAACAACCTTCGGAAAATGATTAGGTACTTATTGTTGATTGCACGGTCAGAAAATTACTTATAGCTACATAAAGCATTGGTGACGTCGATTTCAGAACGTGAAGCTCACACAGGAACTGTTAAAGTTAGCATGATTGGTTGACGGCTACTACTTGGTCCTGCTGGCAGCGAGTATAGGCATAGCAAAATTTGGTGGCACTCGCCAGAGATGAGTTATAGGTCAGTGATGGTGAACTATGCGTATTTTAGCGAGCAGACGTACCTAAGGACACCCGCGGGGACCTATGGAAAGACCCTCGGCCCCTTCGCCATCTCTCTGAGGTCATCCTCTACACAAACGAGTGCCACCAAGTTTTGCTACCATTAAAACAAACTAATACCACATAGATAATGAAATCAAATAGTTCAGAAAGTATGATAGCCATCATGATTGTGAGCCAGCATGCTGGTACTGCATCACACAGCATTGAAAAGCTATCATACTAGCAAGTGTACTCGAACTTGTGCTTGATCAAATATCGTGTTAAACGTGTTTAATCATTTAGGCCTGTTAACACGATACATTTAAAATAAAGATTAATCATAATTGCCAATAAAATAAGAGGAATTTATACTCCACTTTCAAGCTTTCATTTCGGTCATCCAGTTCACCATCGACAGGGAATGTTTAAATATCGTAAACACGCACGTTTACTCTTAGGTTAACCGGTTGAAAACCAGTTATTTTCAGCACAGGGTAACCTGAGTACTCGGCTACTTTTTGGTATAACCGAAAAATAACCTGATCGAAATAACAGGAAGACTGTCCTCTGTAGGGGAAATTTGGTACTACTTGCTGCTGCCAACGGAACAGCTGCCGGACAGAAGGAAATGCATGAAGTTCCAAAAATAATTAGTAAATAGCAAAGAGAGAGGGAGTAAGGGCTTGGAGAAATGAAGCTCAACTTCTTTGTATGTAATCTTTGCTCAATTTTAATTGAAAAAAAATCAAGGGAAGAAATGGAAAGCGTCATGGCTATACGATAAGCCATGCATATCGTGCGCCGAAGTAATCATTCTCGGTGAAAGCGTTTGACTTACTTATAGCCAGCTCACGAGGGTGATAGGAAGTTTTTATGACTTCATATAATTTATGGTGAACTGACTTACTCGGCGACCAAGTTAACTTGGGGTGCTTACATCATTCTTTTATTAAACAATGAATGTGAAATAAGAGGAATACTTAATATTTTATTATCACGGTGATTTAAAATGGATAAATTGTAACCATAAGATTGTATAAATTTTATTCCCTCATCAAACTTCATTTGGTCCACACTTGGGAGTGCACAGTCTTGTTGCACTCTGTATTGCATAATGAGAATGAATAAAGAACAATGAGAAAGAGAGGTTAATTCACAAAAACATATCCCTCAATTATCAACAAATGTAACAACTCAGTGAAGCCGATTATCTGAGTTTAAGCAGAAATGAAAATACTTATAAATAAAAACGGCGACTTTGTTACTAGTGAGTTATCATCCGTACAGTGAAGTGTGCCTCCAGAAATGTTTGGCTGCTTACAAATAAATGCATTGCAATAGGTATAAATTACATGGTAGCACTAGTTTAGGTAGTGGAACACACTCCATCTATTTCTTTTCATTCGAGACGCAAATAACTATTTGACTACTCGAATTGATGTGAAGCTGAAAATATTTAAACTTAAATAAAATACTTCAAGGAAATATTACCATGCCGTACGTCGTATTCCAGCTTCTTAACTTTAAAAATCCTCACTGATATACATTCATGTACTAGAGCAGTAGTCGTCCAAAATGAGAAAAAACCGGCTTTTTTAGAAACGGCGAAAGTTTTGACTTTAAGTAGTAATAATACCCGTGTAGCTACAATAATACTCATGTTAGATTAAGTAAGTCACAACCAATACACTTCTGAGATAATATTAATAAACCACATCCGTTATAACATCTTTAAAAACCTATTATACCTTCAGGTTATAAAACCCGAAAAAAAACTGTTTTATCCTTCAGGTTTTAATACTAGAGTATTCTACTCACTGAAAATAACCGGTTAACCTACACCGGTTTTTCCCATAACCGAAAATCTATTTCGCACATTTGTGCATGTTGAAGTATTTGCACGATGCAATTTTTAATGACTATATCTTTAATCCTCCACTCGCCACAGCACACTCATGAATCGTGTAAACAGATCTTCAGGCGGAATGAAGAACGATTACCAGGCGTAATAAAAGAGCATGTTTTTATTTCAAATTCATGGCCCCACCAAGCATTCAAATAAATACAAAATGTCACTCAATTTTGACATATAAAATTTTTCAATTAAATTATCGCCCAGTTTCTCTCAAAAAAATCGATTTTTGGAAAAAAAGAAAAATCTTCATTTTTTAGGAAATATGGGATTGAGTCCCAAGGAATACGCGGTCATTTATAAATAACTTCCCGATCATGAATAAGAAATTCTCATTAGTATTCACTCTTTGTACATAGGTTAAATTAAATCCGGCTACTTGGACCATTAAAATTGCAGCACTTAAATACATGAAAATATGTGCCCTACATCAATTACTCACAACACACACATTAAGAACACATTTTACAAAACATTATTTAAATTTTATCATAATTATAGTCCCAAGTCTCGCATTTGTGTCCCCAAAATTTTACTATGCGAAGGCTCGTGATATCGCAGAAAATATTTTGGCTTTGAAACGATTGCATATATATTTTGTAACGCTCTCATTCCTTCGACGGAGAGGAATGTCAACAGAGATATGAGATTATTCCTGCTTCACAAAAAACGGAATCTAAAACGACTACTGCCCTTTTATCACCTGACGGATGCTATTTTCCTCCGCAAGATTTGCGATTACGGCGAGGGTGGCAACAGTCCCAACATTGGCGCCAAGATTACGTATACCTTACCAACACTCAAATAAGTTTCCCGATATCTAATACCCGCTACCATTGATTGATAATCGATTAAAAACAATTTTTCCCAATTTATGTAAAACCTGCCATTTTGGCTGCTTGGGTGCTTAGCGCCTACTGGTGGCTTAAAGTTTAAAGTTACGTTTCCCGTGTGGAAAGGTATGAACTTGAGGGAATAGAATGCTGAAAATATAGGTAATCAAATGCGTAGAAATGTAAAAGCCTGTTTACACGATTAATGTAATTGTGTGAAATTCTTTAAACGATTAATGTACCTTGGTGAACTAGTGTTCCTTCAAAATTACATCGAATAAAAAGGTCTACTTGCGCGAACATATTTCTATAAAATATTCCAACTCTGAGCAAACTTTCACGCATCTACTCGCGCGAGTACATGCGTTCGTGAGAACAGGCCATAAAAGGGACAATTTTTTTACATGTTCTCGCGCATACTACAATTTTTCGTTATTACACAATTTAATTTTAAAGGATGATTTGTTCGCGCATTTAATTGCGCAAGGACATGCTTCGTATGAACTGGAATTTAACCTTAAAGAGAAACAAACCCAAGGATTATTTCCGACCCGGACACTAGCATATAGGACGACGACACTACGACAATCGACTTTCCTGAACATGTACATCGAATCTGAATATCGTATTTGGAGGACTTTTCTTACACTCACAATCAGTGAACTCTACCAACTTCATGCTCCCGATTTTATTGTCTGAGATAAGGTCTATTAGCATGGGAAGCGTAAGACACCAAGCGCATTGTGGAACGTCATATCAATCATGTGAATGTCGTAAATTCCTCACTGCTTGTCTTTTCCTTTCCAAAACACGAATTATCTCTCGTTCCCTTATTAGCTATTTCGCAAACTATGACAGACGGCGTCTGAACAGCGTCTGTCAAAATGAATAACTAACCTCGCACCAAGAGTGATTTCGAACACCACACGTGCGTAATGGCCCACGCTCTCATCTCAACATGTGTGACTACGGGAGCTTCCCATTTAATCTAGTGCACTATTTACTTCGCACAACACATCAGCGCACTTGCCTTCCATTCGTTACAGACCCTGCAGACTAGGCAGCACACTTCAAAACAGATCGAGAGCAGAGTTGATACACGCTTGTTATTTTTGCGTCGTTTTTCGTAAAAAAAGGCGTCAAACATGGAATGTCAAGTTTTCAATAATTCTGTGGTAAAAATATTACGTATTTACATACGCATTTTGAACGAATTCGATTGTGACACACTTAGAACATTCGACGTGACTGCTGCGCACAGTATTTTCCAAGCAGGATATGCTATAAGACTCATGAGACTGTCCGTGTAAATTTTCTGCGTTGCTGTCATTAAACTCGTTCACAAAATCATTTAATCAAGTAACGTTAATTATTCAAAGATTAGGTACAATTTGGGCATTGAACGGGAAAAAATGATGCACTTTTTTGCATTTTGATTGTAATGAAAGTTAACAAATTTATATGAATATGTATAAAAAGGCCGTTCATAGGCTGATGGCAGTTTCCGTGCCGGAATCAAAGGTCGAGATAGCGGCTCAAGGGTTCTCTTAAGACTGGCTTCTATTTTAACTGCAATTAGCTTTTCGATTCTGCGATAAAATCGTATCCGGTGAAATATTGTACATCCGAATTGAAAATTGAGAATTATAAATAAATAAATAACCTTACTGACCCCGTTGGACTTGTTCACAAAAAAAAATTCAAAAGGGGAACAAAATAAAGAATTGAAATAACAGTTACACTACACATAATATTATACAAACAATGACGACATATTATACACACATGTATGAGATATTTAGTACACACAATGATGTCACCAATGTTTTGTAATTATACAGTGTAGTTCAGGAAATGCGGTAAGAATTATGAACGCTTCTCCTCAGCTATTTACAATATTGAGGTGTTCGTAAAGTGGATAATACGGATTTTTTTGCATGTAGTTCTTCATTTGGGATTTGAAAGTGCTTACTTAATCAAATATTTCAAATAGTTGATTCGATTATTATATATTTGGAATAAAATAAGAATGTGCACACGATATTTTTTTGACCATTTGCACATTTTTTTTAAAGAAAAATTACATTTCTAGTGTAACCTGATACGCCGGATTTTCCTTCTCGGGAACACCTTTAACATTTCCTCTCTCCCTTTACGCCGCATTTTTTCGTTTTTTTTTCGTCCGTCTTTCCGCGTTTATAACTTTCTTCTCTCACCTTCTAACTCCCTTTGTTACGTGTTTATTCATAAAATTTCGTCTCCTAGTTTCGCTATCTTAATCTTTATTCACTTATGCATCCCTAACTTTGCATTGTTTCCCCTCGAAAACATCATCCACATCGCTATTTTCACTCAATTACGTCATCCAACCTTGACAATCACGGAACATCGATCACGTTTATGGACGATGGGTTACACTAGCAATTAAGTTGTAATTACCTAATTATGCAATAACATATTGTTACGTTCAACTGTATTTTGGAAATTGCAATAATAATTCTGTTTTACAAATGTATATTAATTATTGCACTAATACTATTCAATTGTAGATTCCGCAGGGTCTGTTTCAACGATTTCAATTCGAAGCGGAACATTGCCCGTAGTTCTTGGTCGCTCTATAATGTGCATCTTCTGCGATTTTATAAATAACCATAAAGCAGAGATTCTAACAGGTGTGCTATAGCATTTCATTTGCCACATATACACCAAAAGAACTCAATAATTGTGAGAGTACATACTGGATAATTACGCTTTTTTAGTTCCGATATTCTTTTGTATGAGTATAAGCCGGAAGTAATGTGTAAGCAGAACGATGCCCTGTAAGTAGCGATTCGATTCGAGATATCGCTACACTCACTACTTCCATGTGTACCTAAAGCTGTCTTTAGGATCATAATGACCGGTCTACCTTTTTAATGCCCTTCCTGACAGGCGGCTATCTATCATCTCGGCCTCACCAGAATGAATTGCATTCTACTCGTATTTAATGTGTGATATACGATGATCTCTCATCAATGAATCAATGCACTGCTGTTTCTTATTTATTTCTCATTTTATCTGATTACGTCTTTACTAAGATTGTTCTCCGTTATTTCATTTCAGCGTTGTGTTCGCACAGCTTCTGCTCAAGCATATGCGTCAAATGTAATCACTGGTCTAATAACAGTGAATTCAGGCATTGCTATCGGATACCATGCTTGAATTCTCCATTGCAAAACTGATGCTTTCTTTGATTTGTGCACCTGTAAGTTAATCTCCTAATTTAATCTTCTATCGCTTCGTATCTCTGTAGAGATATATTAAACTCTAATAGCCTGCTTGGTTATGTCAAGTTCAAATTTGCACCATGGTGGCTCATTGGATATTGTCATGCCTTTCGTTTTACGGGAAACATGAACTCAAGGGCGTGGAGAAAGAATAAGGACAATACGCCTCACTGACGACATCATAATTTTGGAAAAGAAGAAAGAACATCCGATGAGAATGCTAAACTTTGTGTGAAAAGCTCGGAAATGTAACTTGTAAATTGATGAAAAAATCAAATTAATGGATAGTGGAAGAAATTATGAAGAGAAATTCAGAACGTGTCTTCAACAGCAAAATTTGAAAAACTGGAAAGTGCGATCACCAGTGTTGAATGAATCCAAAATTAAATTAGAGCAATTTAGCCAAGGCAAAGAAGGTATTTCATAAATCTAATAATAGCAAACAACGCTAACTTTAAAGTAAGAAAACACTTCACTTAGGCATATATTACATGGAGCATGCTCTTATATGGAAGTTAGGCTTAAATGAAAACAGCAGCAGAAGAGAGAATATTGCTTGGAACCCATGGCATGTGGTGTCAGAGGGATAAAGATCAAATGGACGGAAAAATCACCAATTATGATGTCCCATGAATACTCAGGGATAAAATATACTTCATAACAACACAGTGGAGTAGAAGAGAGAAATATATTTGAGACATGTTGCTATATGAAAGTCTCCCAAAAGCATTAGGAGATAGTACTCCTTGAATATGAGTGGAAAGAATTACGGTGGACCAAATATATAATAGAACGAGCAAATGACGAAGAAAGTTTAAAAAAGAGGAATCATAACGGTTGGTTAGTAAATTGAGAGGCGACCGACGACTGAGGACATTTGTTCCATTAAGATAAGTGGGTAGGTTGGTATGGGTGGGAATATTCAGGAGATTGGAGGAAGCGTGGAGCATCGGCATTAGACCTATCTACAACAAAAAGCACAAAATTGACAACATCTTTACGTCTCATCCGACGGATGGTGTACTTCATACTTCTCCAAATGGCACAGAAGTACGAATCAGTTTTACACTAAAAAATGTACGCCCCTCCGGGGTGTGAACCCAGGAACTCCGGTTGGTAAGTCGATATATCAGTCAACACACCAACCCGATCCCAAATTGAGAAGGAATAATAAGGGCTTCTGGGTGAAAATATCTCGAGTTTTCCACCGGGTCAAGTTCTCCATTTCCACAAACTTGAATGGTTTGGAATTTTAATTAAAGGAATTTTTAAACATTCTTAAATTAATTTTCTTCGTGTATTCCACACTTTTTTATTCACAATTCGAACCAGTTTCAACGCTCTAGCGAAATATTCCATGGGAATTATCCCTAAAAATGACGCGAATAAATTAATTAAATAAATCAAAATGGCGAAAAAGGTTAAAACCGGTAGTGGTTGCGTATATAAAAGTGTGAAATATTCAAAGTTTATTTATCTAAGAATGTTTCCATATCTTCCCACGTTTCGAAAGGCGACTCGCCCATCGTCAACGAGGATCCTGGGATACAACGGAAGTTACGATTCCTAGATCCTTGAAGATAATTGGCGAGTCGCCAAAAGAATCGTTGGACGAAATGGAGAACCAGACCCGGTGGAGGAAGAGTACTTGAAAATGTAGAGTATTCGCCGGAAGAGCTTGAATTTGTACATAAGATTTGCTGACAAGAGATTGGCGTGAAGAGCTGCAAAGAAGCAATATTCTGAACGAATGAATAGGTACCGATGATAGTCATATAAGTGTTAGCAATAGATAAATTCATCAATAATATTCCCCGGAAGGGTGTACGGCGGTGGCCCTCATCCTTTCAGGTGGTTGGAGCGATTTAAGTTTATGCACGGATTTGCCTGAAACTTTGAATACGTATTTATATTCGTGAATCACTTGGAGAAATTGGAAAAAAATGCATTTTACTTTATTTGGTTTCTTGGCTATTCAATGCTATTTTAACACATAGCATTATGGCAAATGAGTAATATTTCGTAATAATTCTGTTAAAGAGGAACAGATTTTATTCTAAACGCGAAATAATGCGTTTCATACAATTATAATAGTTAATAACAAATATCAAGGTGCCACGCAAGCCAAAGGTTCTAAAATAAGGATTTCAATATAATTTTCGCCTTAATTTCGAATTTTATTCTAAACGAGAAATAATAAGTTTCATACCTATTATTATAATAGTTGCTTTCAAATATCAAGGTGCCACGCTGAGTAAAAGGTTCTAAAATACGAATTTCAATATAATTTTCGCCTACATTTCGACAATCACGCCGAAAGCACAGGTCATAACATGCTTTGAGGCAAAAAATGTTGAAAATGTTTTATCATTTCCACTACTGCATGTATGGTGAGTTCCAACACATAAACAGATGCACTTAAATGAAATGTGGTCCAGAAATATTTTTCGACATATGTTCTTGAAAAATTCCTAAAATGCGCACTCGATGACTCATTATTACCGGTCGAGCCGCCTTATAATAACCAACTGTGAGGGAATTTCAGTGAAAGAGGAATATCAATTTCGTCTAACGACCGCGTCCAAATCCTCGCGACACAAGCTGTTTATTTTTCCCACCTTCGCGGGCTAAATATTCCCCAGCCCTTTCTCGGTTTCTCCGCCGGATCAGTCACCCTGTGGAGCTCGGAAGATAAAGCAATAAAGCAGTGACGAAGCCATACGCCCAGAGTGGGGGGAGGGATGGGGGTGGCAGGACGGGGAGACACCCACGTGGAACGAAGCGGTCATGGAGTGAAGAGGCCGGATCGCGGACGTGGGAAATGAAATGCAGCCTTTGGTGCCTCCTTTCCATGATTAACATCTAAAGAGGAAGCACGCACTATGAAAGACTTCATTTAGGTTTTTTCAGCCGCCGTTATTTCTTTGTGATCTCAAAAAATACACGAAAATACATAAAACTCAAAGAGACACCACTTATATTTATACCGTATTTCCATGGTCTCAAACTAACAATAAGAAACAGAATTTAATTTTATTGTCCCTTCCCCTACTACCGCTGTTCTACGTAGTCTCAAGAAATACACCAAAATACACATACCTAAAAAAACACTCCTTATATTTTTACCGTGTATTTATTTACCACCGAAAACAGCACTCATTGGCCTTTATAACATTAACTATTCAGCAATACCTATTATTAACTATTATTATTAATAATATTAACTATTCAGCAATACCTAATAGAGGTATTAACATTCTGCAATGGACGAGCACACACAACCTTGCCCTGGAAAGTGAGAAAATCCTCCCCAGGCGGGACTCGAACCCGCGACCTTCGGGTTGGCAGGCGAGGACGTTACCCCGCCGCCACCGAGGACGGCACTATAGAGAAGAACAACCTGAGAAACAGAGACTGTAGCCTTCATTGTCATTTACGCTATGTCCGCTATTTTTTCAATGTAATCTCAATAAATATACCAAAATGCATGTAGCTCAAAGAAACACTCCTTATATTTGCACCGTGTTTCCAGCAAATAAACCTAAGAAACAGAGAATTTAGCCTATACTATCATGAATGGAATCCTTTTGGAATGAATACTATTTTTTCTTCGTTAGTAAGGCATGCAAATAATATCAACCAGTAAGCAAATTAGAATGAGCAATTAATAGCCAAGCATAATATAAGTTACATATGATCGCTTAAAATAATTGTTGAAGGTCAACGGCCATAATATTTAATTAATGAAAAACGACTGACTCCACTGGCTGTAAAAAAGTTTATGTGGAGAGCTACAGAGAGGGGGGAAGGGCGTAAAAAATTAAACGAAATCTGGGGACGTGCTAATTAATTTATTTATTACGCTCATCCGCCTCTTTGTTCCTCGCCACTATCGTCGCGTAAACTTTTTACGGCTAGTGGAGTCCTGTTTCTCATTAATTAAAAACGATCGTAAGTTAACACTACCCTTAAGATCCATAGCTGTCATATTCAGCAGCTTAATAAAGTGAAAAATAAACCAAACAGTTTAGTTAGACTTGGCTACACGCCTCTTTTTTTCTATCACGCGAACGTAATTACTTCAAAATGACTTAGTTAAAATAAATTAGTTAAGAGTGCAGATAAAATTTCCATTTATGCTAAAACTCATTAAGACTGTTACTAACTCACTAGCTAGAACGTGATGACATAGTCTCTAGTAGAAAACCGTAAGTTAGTTGTTTAAATCTATTTAACTATGTTAACTCACCGATAATGGTCGTTAAAAATTATATAACATCCTTCGAGGTATCCACGAATTAGTTTTTCAACGTCAGTAGTCACAAAATTATTTTCGAAATTAATTAAAGAGAGGATTACACCACTTCTCCATTGGAGCAATGCAGTTTTCCACGAAAATTGAGCTTCTTCAGACATTAATATCACAGTACACCCGCAACATCATCAGATGTAAACATTCCGAGAGAGGGAAGTTTCAGCTACAATATTAGTGTAAAAATAAGCAGTAGGAGCCTATTTTTACACTAATATTGTAGCTGAAATGTAAACCGATAGCGGCTTAGCTACTATTCCTACTCACCCCACCACATTGGAAAGATTGGCATCCATGGTATCTAGGAGATATCGCATATTTAGCTAAGATCGCGAATTACAAACAATGCGCGGGTAGAGAGTTGCCATGGTATTAAGGAGCTGTTTGGAGAAAGAATGGCGTTAAGTCAAAAATGTCTATTTTTGGAAAATAAAGCAATAAGTAAGATAAATAAATAAAACCTTAAGTGCTGATTTATACTGGAAAAACAGAATCTCGACTGACACCACTCGTGCACTAAAAAGAATAGAGGAAGAGGAATGCTTCCACGTACTTGATTAAAATAAGTTGAGAAACCATTTCTCTCCGGCTCAAATGTGAGAAATGTGGAAATTTTAGCGACTGAAACGCACCCGTGTGACTATTGAAGAGGAGGGTACCGAATGTCAAGGCGCCTCGAGCGAAGGCTTAAATGGGGTGGGGACGTTAAATCGATGACCCTGGCTTCAGATTGATTGCCGGGTCACGCACAATGTAACCTGGAACTGCGAGCCGGATCGGTAATTACTCCCGAGAACTCTCCGTTCTGCCAATGGTATTAAATCAATTTTCTATACTTCTCGAGCTGCTGTTTTGAAACATCTTTTGGCCCAGTCTTAAGTCTCGTCCCAGCTAACTGCAAGACGACGATGCCTTTTCGTTAACTTGATGTTAACTGAGAGTGAGGATGTTTTACATTACATCGGAGTGACAGTTAGTTACCGAAAGTGTTATCGATGAAAGAACGTTTTCACTTCGGTTAACATGCCGGGAAAAATTTTAACTATTGTTTATAAAACCATTGATGTAACCTATTTTTGACTAAAAATGGCCATTTCACATTTCATATTTTGGTTTCATTAGGAAGATAGGTCTTCCTTACAACGAGGCCCAATTCATTGAATTTTATGCGAAGTGATATCTCGCTCCAACTACCGGGGTACGCGCTTGATTATAACTGGGTACGCGAGAAAATCTAAATAACGGCCGAGAGGTTGCAAGTATATTACCGTACAGCGAGGGTTCCAACTGATTGGGGTATTTACGAAAGAAATGGACTAAGAAGGGGTGCGCAAGCCGAAAAAAGCCTGTTCTAGGGATTGGGGGGAATAATATGGAGAAATCCAGCGTTGGCATTATTTTTAGGACTCCAAATGATTTGAAGTTGAACTTACCATCCAAATGGCGGATTACGGCACGATCCTCTCTCAAGTGCACGCAAGGACACCCTTGTATGAATCAGCATTCCAATGAAAATTCAGCACTCTATATGCCACCCCACCAACCTGATCCCCAATCCGAAGATAGGTTCAATGCAGGTCTCCACACCTTCCCTCTTCAGCTTACCGCCACATGTCCTTTATTCCCTTATTTTCACATTTTACTGATGCAATCCATCATCGGTCTTATCCGCTCACTCTACTCTTCTTCCTTTTTCTATTGCTGTTTAAAGTTCTCACACCAGTCATAGCAAATATTTCGCGATACTAAGTTCCCTTTACGTCATTTTCCACTGCGATTTTTATCGCTTTTACGTTCATGATTCCTCCGCAAAACCCGGTTCCAAAGTCATTTTTGACTTCCGGAATCAAGGGGGTTACACTCGAAACCGAATACTAGCTGCAACACTGGTTAGAGCAGAGGATTATTTTTTTGCCCAAAGTTAGAATATAAAAACTCAAAGCTTAAGGGTCGGCACTGTGCCAATTACAGCCACTTGGCTGATATAGCTTGTGATAAGATAAAAGTGTTTTCTCCACGTCGAAAAAAAATTCAAACGTTCAAGACCATAACACGGAAGATATTATTTTAATCCCGTGCCATATCTCTAGATCTGATAGAAGCGACAACATAAGAAAGATACACCGCTGAATACATGCATACACATAATAACATTCCTTCTTTCCACGCACCATTGGCGACACAGACCGTGACTCAAAGATAATCTGTAAACATTCAATTCACCTTTGCCCTCTCCCCATTCCGTTTCCTCATTCTCTCCAATTTACACGGCATGTGTACTAGGACCCCCTGCCAACCGCCTCTCCGGCGTAGTACGTGGATGAAAAGATAACCTGATTCTGAGATCGTCTTCACTCGTGATACTGTCACAGCAGTGAATAGAAGGGTGAAGTAAAATCGCTTAATGGGATGAAGAAGATAACTGACAGACAGTTTAATTTGAATTTACCTTACGCTCAATACAATAAAAAGAATACTCGAAAGGTCATTCGAAAGAATTAATTTTATAGCATATATTCCAAATCACTGCGAAATGCACAAATGGTGCGATATAAACATTAATGGATACATTATGCCATGAAAAAAATCATTCGACTTGACCGGAATTCGAATCCAGATCTTCTAATTGCCGGTTTGGTGTGTTACCCAGTTCACCATCTAGTAGAGTAACCTGCTGATACACTCGACCGGCAATTGGAGATCCGGGTTCGAATACTAGTCTAGTCAAATTATTTTTGGTTAATTTATAACACACATTATAACAATACTCAAATAAGGATTCAAGGAAAACCACGTAGTTTAGAATTCTGGGTACTTATAATAATATATACAATAATATTTATTCTTCCATGCATCAAGAATGCACACGTTCTTGCTTAGTAAAGGATTCCACCCAGGGCAAAAAGGTCTTCCCGTTTTTTCTCAAGTGGCCTGAACAAAAAAAATCTTAAGCAATATATATATGACGTTTTGTCATTCCCAATGTACCCATAACTGCTCCATACGCTCACTCCTGAGCAAGAATAAACTCGACAGCTGCCTCGACAAGGCTTCTTAATTCATACTGGTGTTTTACATGTACGCGAATGAATAGAACTAGCTCGAGTTCTTCTGCGGCGAAGAATACCACAGTGTACGCGAGAGTTCAAGGAGACGAAACTGAATAGAAATTCTATGGTTTCGGGCTCAACTCTTTAAAAATTCCGCGCTGAAGGAAGAAAAAATGTAAATGCACCATAAATAATTTATCTGCATTGCGACCGCTGTAACAGCGACGTTGACAGCAAGAGAGACAAATGACGTGTTTCGACACCGCAGCTTTAGGTTCACCGATACGAGTCAAAATAATTTTTTTTAAACATACGAAGGGTTTCGACACCCTAGCAAAATTTCCCACCACATAAAAATCTCAGAAAAATATTTTTGAAATGGTGACGCGAAACATTTCCTGTACATAAAAGTATTTCTTGGCGCACTACAGGCCTCGGAAATAAAACTTTCAAGAACTTGCGCTACCGACGTTTGCAAAGAACTTCGAAATTCTTTTCCGAAGCAGGAAATGGACACGTGCGCTCCTTTAAACCGGTAGTCTTTACGACGCATCGCAAAATGTGAAAAGTTCAAGGAATTCGGAAATTTGAGGGGAAATTTTCTCAAGAGTGTGCATATCGTGGCAAATTAAAAAAAACAAATAAACATAGCTGTCCGAATTTCTTTCATTTAGTATGTGGTCATCATTTTTGCCCTCTTCGACTGATAGGCATCCCATCATCAGCAATTCATCGAAAAGGGTTAATGCAGAAGGAATACTGAACATATGAAATGGAAAAAGCTTTTTCCAAGAATTTTGCAGAACATTCCACCAAGAAGCTTATCAGGTTACAACATTACTATCCACCATTTTAAATTTACGGAACCTATGACGGATTAGAATCTTGAAGAGGCCACGATAGAAAACTTTTTTGAGGCACACAATTCGGATCTTTTTACGTATAAAAAGAGCATCACACATTTTGTTTCGCAGATATCATCAGTGACCAAGGATAACTAATAATGAACACAACAAGGCAATTCTCACCACAGATACATCAAATTTGAGTAATAATTAATAAAGAAACCTTGAATCGCAAAAATCTGCACGACCCGATCGGTGGCATCCGGCTTGTAATTTAACTTTAAGTAAAATGTGGCACGAGTATACACTTTGGTTGCCGACCCCTGGTATAACCGTCTCTTTAAACTTGCGTAGACGTAACTGATGGATTACGATAAACTTCACAACACTGCGCCGTAAATCACTGCTTCATCGACTTGAGGTAAATCGATGGTGCCCGTGCATTGGCCTCGGGTGGAAATGCTAACTCTCCGCCCTCCTTCCCTGAAGGGCTAGGGATCCTGGCCGTCGTACTTTATCCCTCGTTAGGACAAAAAAGGGTGAAAAATGATGCGATTGATTGATGAAAAATTGAAGCGATGCCAGAACCTCTTTTTACGAAAAGGTGCATCCGTAACTACATATGTATACATTTAGCAGTTTTAAAATTATTACCTATTTTGAAAATATCTGACGGAAAATTTTTTATCGTGTAATTGAAACGCACCATATGTGGATTCTCAACACGCGGCCAGGCCTAGTCTGTCTCGTAATGAGTAGCTTCCTGCTTCATAATATATCTCAGTTCGACCTTAATCGAGAGCGCGCCTGACTCGTCTTCCACAATCCGTAAACCACACACACACAACCCATTCACGTGACCACTGAGTACCACTTGGCGTCTTTGGCCAAGTATGTGACAACTTATCGACGTCCTTTACCAGAGCCGTGCCAAAGGTGATGCGAAAGAGGCTCTTGACTCAGATAAAAAGCTAAAAGTGGCGCCAAAAGAAAGGTAAAATAATTGCTAATTTTTTTAGATTTTATTTTTTAATTCTTTCAAATACACGACAAAATCTTTGCCGCGAAACTTGCAATTTTACCTTAAAGAGAGGAAGCTTGAGTAAACAACCATCATCATTTACGCAACTGCTGAGCCAAAAAGTGTCTACATCTACATTATTACCCTATGAGCCGTCGCTGAGGCATGTTGAAGGGGGGGTTTGAACACCAGCCATGCAAGGGGAAGGAATAGGGAAAAAGAGGGGGGAGAGGACAGAGGTAACAGTACACGTTGTGCACTAAATGTACGTTAACGATGAGTCTTATGAGCGTCTCTTATGAAGAGCCTTATGCTAATCTGAGAGCTAGTGAGAGAGCTACTGAGAGCTACACCCTTAATGCCACGCAGTTTTTTTCAATATCACTAATGATGCGTGTAAGTAATCGCATGCCTTTAAGTAAATTTTGCCTTTTATTGTTATCAAAACGTTAACAGAAATGTATTTCAAATAAGTCACTTTTTTAATATCTTAAGAGCTGGGCACAATTTTTCATTCTTGCCTCACGTACTTACAACCTTGTCGTGGTAGAAGGGCTTGCGTTCTCTCATGACCCCTATAGCTGAGCTGGGGGGAGCAATGCTCCTGGTAGGACCACACATGCCAGATAGGTCGAAGGTTAGAGACAGACGAATGGTAATCCGCGCAGCGTCTGTACCGCAACGAGGCGGCTGCAAAAGGCGTCTGACCCCAGTGGGGCAGCCTCTCACGTGATGGTGTAACGTAAAAACTACTATTGCCGTAATCGTTGAGGCCACAGAATACCATCTCAAACAAAAAACCTTGAAAATATGGACAGCTCTTATATGAAAACGAGTTCTGGCAACTATGGGCCTCGGCCCAGTGGGCCGGGTGTCGTGCCCGGCAGCGTTACGAGCATGGCCCCTGCGGTCGTCATCACACGAAATCCTTGCTCGGAAGTAGAGGCTAATGCAGCACCAAAGGAAAAGAAGATATAGAAGAAGAACGCAACAATCAGAATAGGCACGTGAAATGTTAGGACTATACTAAGGGCGGGCAAGTTAGAGAATATAAAACAAAGGGAGAGAGCGGAAGTAGACATCAAGGGTCTGGGCGAAGTAAGATGGAAATATGGCAAGCGATGCCTATAGAGTGATAAGCCTATAGCTGAGGGAATGAAAGCCAGCGCGGGGTTGCATTTGTAATGAACGGGAAACTTGGTGGAAAAGTAGTGCATGCAGAACATGTGAGTGATAGGACAATAGTCGTTGAGCTAAAGGCAGATCCAACGAATTTAGTTATTATCCAGGTTTATATGCCTACCACTAAGAGGAGGAAGTTGATGGTGTGTACGATCAGCTGTAGGAAATAATAGGTAGCTTACCAGGGGGTAAGCACTTGGTAGTCATGGGGGGGGATTGGAACGCCGTGATGGGTGAAGGAAGTGACGGTCGGGAGGCGAGCAATTATGGGCTACGAAGAAGAAATGACCGCGGGGAGAAAGTTGATGAGTTTTGTCGGAGAAATAATCAAGTGATCACAAATACATGGTACTGGCATCATCCAAGACGTAGGTAAACTAGGAAGAAGCCAGGAGATAGGTGCCAGATAGATCATATTATTGTTCGTCACAGACACAGGAATAGTATGAAAAACTCGCATACCTATCCAGGAGCTGATGCAGACTCAGATCACAACTTATTAGTCATGAAATGCTTTGCAAAACTCAGAAATATAAGAAGGGGTAAGAGGGTACGAAAGTGGAATACAGAGGCATAAATGGGAAAATGAAGAAGAAATTTAGAGAGCAGGTTGATAAAATAATGGGTGCGGATAATGGATTGAGATCAGAGGAAGATTAATGGGGAAGTTTGAAAAAAATAATTGTGGAAGCAGCGAAAGCAACGGTAGGCGTATTAAGTGCAACTAAAATTAGAAAACCGAGGATCACGAAGGACATGATAATGAAGATGCAGGAGAGAAGGAAATGAAAGAGCGTAATCTCAGAGCTAGGCAAGAGAAAATACCGGGAATTAAACAAGAGGCTTAGAAGAGAAACAAAGAAAGCAAGAGAGGCATCGTGGAGAGAACAGATCGACTTGTTAGAGAAATGCCAAAGATATGGAAGAGCAGATGCATTTTATAGGAGATTAAATGCACTGACGGGCGATAGTAAGGGAAGGGGAATTGCAACGATAACAGACATGACAGGAAAGTTGATCGCAGAACCAAAAGATATCTAAGAGAGATGCAAGGAACTTATTGAAGATCTTTATGGCAAGGAAATAAGGCCCAGTACATAATATATAGAAAGGGAAGACGACATCGACAGATATGTCTTCGGACCAGGTATCCTTGATTGCGAAATTGAAAGAGCACTACGAGATATGAAAAGGAATAAGACGGTAGGATTAGATAAAATACCTGCAGAATTTCTAAAGAGCATGGGGAAGAACGGAAGATGAAAACTTTTTGCGCTTATTCGTAGGATTTATGAGGATGGAATGTGGCCTGAGGACTTCACGAAGACAATACTTATTCCAATGCCCAAAAAGAGCAAGGCAAAAATGTGCGAAGACTATAGTAAAATAAGCTTAATATCCCACGCGGCCAAATTAGTTCTGGAATTGTAAATAGAATGCTAGAGAAGAAAGCTAACGAATACTTGGGTGACGATCTGTTTGGGTTTAGGAGAGGGACGGGAACGCGGGGCGCTATAGGAGTGATGAGGACGCTAGTACAGAGAAACCTAGAATATTGACAGGATGTTTTTCCTTGCTTTGTAGATTTCGAGAAGGCGTTTTATAGGGTGGACTGGACGAAATTAATGGAAGTGTTGACTATGCTTTTTAACGTTAGGTTTTGAGAGGAGAGGGCATGTTGAAGAGGCTGCTAAAGGGAAAAACACTGGGGAAGCGTGGAAGAGGAAGGAATAGGAAAGGAATTCTGGACGAAATAAGAAGAGAGAGATGATACGAGGAATTAAAGAAGGAGCTAATGGCGAGACATATATAGGAGGGAAAGCGAGACGATGTACCAGAATTTGGTATGTTAGGATAAGAACTGTCCAAAAACCTACCAATCAGATGGTAGAATGCTCAAATGAACTAGAGGGTTGTGCAATGTGCACGGCTCTGCAGCCATGTAGCATGACCATGTTTTCCTAATTTATATGGAATAAAAGCGTTCGAGATATGAGTAGGGAGGGTGGAGAAAGTGCGATCGACGGAAAGGAAGACAGGGGAAGATGTTTTTGGCATTGCAAGGGAGGAAAGAAATTTGCGAGAGGAAATCAAGAAAAGACGTGAATTAGGAGAATGGAGCAAGTAATAAAGAGGTATAAAATACAAATTAAAGTTTTATAATATCTACTTAACACCGTTTTGAGATGTAGATGCTGAAATAGAGGGAAAGAGGAAGGGGGAAAATAAGCATTTAGGATGTAACGAAGATGGATGTATGCCGAACTAAACAGGGGATTGGTTCTAGAAAGTGACAATTATCGCATGAGATTATAACATCATCGCAGTTTCGTTAAGTTATCGCATGCTACATCACCACTTGATATTTTTCATCCTGTAATTAGCACAAGCGGACAACTCAACAATCCTGAATCGACGAAATCATGCAATAACATTGCTATCGTTTTCGCATGCGACACGGCTTTCGAGAATTGACCCCACAGAGATCGTGTGAGAAAGTGGTAAAATCATAGCAAGGTGCACAGGAGAGTAGTCATTAGCTTAAGCAATAAGTAACTTATCATACGTTTAAGATGGAGATACTAAAGAACATATGTGCTCATTCGTAGGATGAGTGATTTGTATTATTGGCTTAAAATGGTCAGATGATTTGGGGGTGAAGATTTACCAATACTCCCCAGTAGGTCATCTTTAATGATGATGGTGATTAAGAAATTTTCAATTATCGCCAAAAGCGATGATAAAGATCGCCTACGACGCTCGGATCACGATGCAAGGCTTGAGGCTTCTCTATAATTTAGCTTAATAAGGGTCCATAAGGCCCGGTTTTATAATCTCTGGCACAATATTATCTCAGTATGCAAACCGATGCCAATACGTTCTCATATCGATAATACGTCAACTAACCGTACGTCTGATGAAATATACAACACCCGAAATATCATTTAACATCAAGTTAACGTAAAGGTTACATTATATCGCGGTTAACGTTCAACAGACCCAATAAAACCGGTTTATTTTTTTAAACAATACAACTGACTACTACGACAGAAAATGTAAATTATGGCAATTCAAGCATATCTGAAGCATTTACCAAACCAAGAGTGTAGCAATTAAGGCCGCCTTCACTTTAGCTTAATGCGATTATCGAAAGTCTCACAGTAAGCATCTACAAAGGTGAATATTCAGCATGCCTATTTGAATTCATAGACTCAAATTAACCAATGCAGAGAGATAAGGAGTTAATTTCTCCAGCCGTCGAAAAAATGGCGTTGCTCACTTTTTGAGGATTCATTTGTATTCGACAGGACATGCTTCTACAAGGCCAGATCCCATACCCGTCAGACAAGACCAACGAGACGTCCCTTTGGGGAGAGGACCAGCATGCGTAACATTCGGTACTTCCTCGATGATAAAAATCTAAAAAATACGACTGCTATCATTCGATTTTTTTATCTGCCGTTAAAACAAGGAAAACTGCATTTTTTTTCTTTCCGCTTCGTGGTTTTGGGCTTCCTAAACCTATCTGCATAATCCTTTACCAAATTCACTCAAGCAAGAAACGCATATAATAATCATTATCAGTGTTTTAATCCTAGAACAGCTAAACTGCAGCCCTCTATAACTCTTCTCTAACCACAGCTACTTCTCTCCTCCCTTCTATTCTTCCTAAAATTATGCTTATCACAAATCCGTCATGTCTTAGGGCTTGTTCACTCCATCTGGTTTTTCGTTGTCGTACATCATTCGAAGCGGACCTTCCCCCTATATACTAGTGCAGGGTGCTCTTTGAAATTCATCATGAAAAAAATGGAATCTGTTGCATAGGATTAAAAGAATCCTTCAAATGTGACGTGCAAAACGCATATAATACAGGAATCTTAAGCACTCATGGAGAGGTTGGAGTAAAACATATGCCACGAAAATCTCGTTCTTCTTCACATATTGGATTTAACCTAATCCATAAATGTCTCAGGCAAGTTCTTATTTAAACTCTCAGCCGCAATTGTCAAGGAAATTGGGTTTAAGTCACGAACTATATTCCTACGATATTTCAACTTCCTAGGTCACATGGTGAAACTGACTGACGGACGGACAGTGAGACACTAATGTAGTGGTGTACATGGACATAGTGGTGTACATGGACACTTGCCAATTGGTTTTTAGCTTCCTTCTTCAAAACTTGTGTCTCAAAAACTCTATTCTTTCCGGGTCAATCCAAGCCTCTGAACCATTGGATTAACACGCTTTAAACGTAGTTTTTAGTGTGTTGCTTTCTCGTTTCTAGCTCAATCTCTTTTGAGCACAGTAGTGGTCTCTTTATCGTGAATTCCTCGCAGGCATGAGATACCCTTCACTTGATATCTGTCGTGACTCTCCTATCACGTGCGATATTACCTCCAACATAGGAGGATGATTCCACAGGAAACAACCTTCCTCCTAGCAGCAAAATACTTACTGGCACTTTCTCTTCCATATATTAGATTTTTGAGATACATGTCAATTTACTAGCAATCAAACCCATTGATAGCCAAAAAATGATTTAAAATATCACGAAATTTCCCCACCCACAAATGAGAACATAAATAGAAACAAAGGCTAGACAAAAGCAACCAAATATTAAGCGCCGGGACTCAACTGAGCTTTGTAAGAGAATTCAGTAGTTACAGAAGCTTACGGAAATCGCATTGCTAATTTTAATGAACTCCCTCTGTGGAAGAAGTTAATCCTTGTAAATAGAAGTGTTTTAAACGTAAATAAATAGGTTATTTACGACGAAGAGACTATTGTAAACACAGGATTACCAGAGGTTTTATGAAGTCAAACATTTTGGTAATCAAAACGGACCCAAATGTAGAGGGATAGTGAAGAACCTACATTTTGAACACTATCCAGGTGAAAAGATAACGTTATTTTTTATCACTATTAAAAAAATACGATAGTACCTCCGACCTTTTCGACCTCCAAAGCTTTCGTCACAATTTCATTTCATTTCAGAATTTTCATTCAATTTAATCCTTTCACACTCATTAACTGAAAATATTGAAGCAATGAAAAGCCCCATGTAACGTTAGTCTATAAATAAAACGGTAAATGGAGCACGCTGTGCCTTCCGCTCGAACGAGATGTCGTTTGATTCATGAGCGCGATCTCGATGAAAATAAGGGAATTGAAAACTTCCCAACGGCAAAGCACAATTGAGACGTCAAAGAAATAACAACACACCATTTGAAACACAATCGGTGACATGGAATCACAGAACCAGCGAAAGGCCTTCCGGATTCATAACCGGAGCAAGAGATAAAATAAAAAATATAATGACGCAGACTTCGCAGTCGTTGGATTAGATTAAGGCCTCGCTTAAAACACAGCATTTATAACCCTTAAAACGTAGGATTAAATGACAAAATTCTCAAGGTACTATGCCCCGTTCACATTACTAGCTTTTTACCACGGTAATCCGTAACAAGGGTAAGAATTAGAAATACGAACGCCCGGTAGGCACCGGCCATGGCAACTTTTTCTACCCAGGTAAACTTACTATAGAAGTTTCCTGCCACGCGAATGCACGTTAGTTGCAATGGTCAACTGATCAATCGTTATCATCTTCAAGCGACCAAAGGGTGATGAGAAACAAATATGGTGCACGTTTAAGGTAGTAAATACCAGTTATAAACAGAAAGTTAGCATGATAAAATGGTGGTTAATAGCATGTGCGAATACGGCTAGAAATTATCAACGTTTTGTACAACGGTAAGAAGCTAGTAATGCGAATGGGGAATTATAATATTAAAAACTGTTTTGAAAAACACTCGTAACTAAGGTCATTTCTAAACAGTTGCGTGTGCAAAGGGAATGGTGCGATGGACGTCGATGTGTGTTTTCCATTCAGCGACGCAAAGTTTACTTTAGGTGGCGTTGTTTAAAGTAAGTTTTTAGGTGGTGTTGACACAAGCAGCGGATGGTGCTTTCCAATCAGTTTGGGTCGCTAAGGTCGCCAGACGTGAGTTGACACACGAGCATAGTGAGTAGAAGAGAAAAAAGACTGACTGCGCAATCTGCCATGAATTCTATTTTGGCGCCCAGTATCCATGTTGGCGCCTGTATTCGTTTATTACTGTTGTCGCAGTCTCAATATTTTTAGACTGTGCTCTAGTGAATAAAGGAATGGGAGTCCTTGAAAGAAATCCGGGAATTTGATGCGAATTCCTTTATAATGTTAAAGGTAGGTTTTTTCAGTTAATCATCCTTCAACTCAGCATGCAATGCTAAGATTCCTAATGGTAATTAACTAAAAAGGTTGCTGCTTGATTGGGGTTGCCGTTTTTTCTTTGCATTAGAAGATGTTTTATTTTAAAAAATAATGTTTACATCGGTACTTAATAATGGCACATTTTGTTCGGTAAATATAGCGACATTCATTTACACTCAAATATTGTTTACACCTTTCTTGTGATTTAGTGCGTTAACAATTTCATGTCACGTCTTTTTAACGTGATAGTATTTTTTCGCACCCCTTGGGGGTGCGAGACAACATTCCAGGGGGGGGTGAGATCATTTCAGTTTTTTTTATATTAAGGGTACCTTTTTAGAAGGGTTTATACAACTTTTAATTTTTTGTATTGTTTTTTCTTTCCCATATGTTTCATTTTTGTTTATATATTATTAAAAATTGATCATACAAATTTGTTGGTCACCTTCACTTTTATTCTTAAAAAATTATTACTTTAAGGAGTGTAAGATATTACTTAAAGGGATGCGAGAATATATTACAATGTTTTAGGGGTGTGGGGCATAAAAAAGTCGGGAACCACTGGATTAGAGCATTAAGTAGGGAATTAATATTCCTAACGGACAGGTTCAACATTTTTTCGGCAAACAATTAGGAGTCGTAAGAGTGACAAAATATAAAACCATTATGTAACACCGAAGTTCGGAAATTCACCATAAAAATCGAGACGACTGGGATTCGAACCCGGTTCTCCCAACTGCTAACGCATTGACCAGCTACTGGATGATCTAGATTTGATAAGACGGTGGATTTCGACTCCTGAGGAGGTACATCTTACACCCATAAGCTGTTTACGAGCCGTGTCATATGGTTAGTTTTTGCTATGAATATGGTTTATGAAAGCAATTTATTCAGAGAAGGGCTGAGATGATTTTGAAGGAATTATCCGCCAGCTGATCCATTAACGCTTCGGCGCTAGATTTTCGTCTTCGTTTCCGGGAACAAAACCGGACATCCTGGCGAATGTCGTACTCAATGAGTAGGAAATGTCAATCAGAATATTGATGGGTCATCAATACGATCAATAGGCCGTTATCTGATTATGAAGATGAATTTGCACCCCTGGAAATTTTATCCAAAGCTGCAGATTACATAAAAGCCACATGCTAAACGATGATGCCTTTCGCTCTTTCCAAACTCAATTAATTAATTCGTGATGCACGACGCTCAACGATGTTTGACGATGCCCTTCTCTTTCAACAAAACCAATTACTTGACATGTTATTAATTAACTTTAATAAACAAAGCAATCAGCACAAATAATTATGCTCCCAGAAATAATTTTATACTACGGAAGGGTAGATTATCATCGTCAGCAAATAACTACCTATAGACAGATAACTGTGTGGTGGCTGGAATACTGATGTTGCACCCAAGACGGTCCCAGTTCGACTCCCGTCAGTGTCGGGTAAACATTTATCCCTCGAAACCCAACGGAAACTTGAGCTGATATTCCACAGAATATCACAACTCCTGCTGCTCTGAAACTGCCTTGAAATTTCATTAGTGCAGGATAACCACTCACTCTTTCTCCCCAATGAGCTGGCAATGCATTGCCACCTCCACCGAAACTCTCTTACCTTAGAACTGAATCTTCCTTGCCGTTTCTACTGAAACCCCTTGCATTTGAACTGAATACATCTAGTTATTGAATGAACAATGACATCTAAATAAAATCCCACTCAAAACGTGTGATAATTATCCCAAAACATTTTGCATCTACACGCAATGCAGAGTGCATGATTGAAATAGAAATAACTGTCAACTAACATTTTCTCATACAAAATAATTAATGAAGTACATTCAGATTCAGGCATCAATCACTTATTGTGTTCCTTTGTACTTTAAACAACTTAGAGGCTACAAGCTTCAATCAGCCTATGAGTACGAAGTAATCATTTATTTAGAGTTTTTAAAATAAAAAGACCCGTAATTTTCCGTTTTTCGATCCGTCACCTAGTTCTCGAGTTATAATCGACGAAAAACTGTTGTTCTTAACCCTTTCACTGGAATGGGCATGCTGAGACTTCTTATGTCATACCTTCATCCAATCACAACTGGGACTTCACCCCTCCTTCGCACAATCAAAACCTGCTGTGCCAGGAACTGTGTAGGCAGACCTCCCCTCCCCAACTCCACCCCCCAAAACAGCCAAGGAGGGGAGGTGGATGACATAGAGAAGGTCTCAGCGCAGCTCATTCGATGGGTGTCACCTTTTGCGTACTTTAATTTTTTATTTATGAGTGAATAGCTATGGTTAGAAGATTGATTCCAAGTAAACGCCCCCATTACAGCAACAGGGTAAAAGATATTGAAAGCAATAGAAATGTGATTGTATAATTTTACTGAAGAATGTGACAAAAATATTATCAAACAAAGATGAAGATGAAATTTTAAGTGAGAAACAAAAATGAAGAAGTCTGAAAATATGAATGGGACATACTAATAGATGGTAGTGAAGCTAGGACAGTCACAGCAACAGAACAAATGATTGGAAAGCAATAGGGATGTGATGCTATTGAAGAATGATGAAGATTAAAACTAATGAGAGTTGAAATGAAGTCCTACGAAGAGCTAGGCAAAAAACATGTTTGATTAAAAGTCCTAAGACGATACAATTTTCCACAGATAAAAATTTTTAATCGACCCAGGTTTCGATGCACTGCATCATCATCAGGTACATAAATTTGGAAATCAAGGTACATATATATACAAGAGAAGGTGGGTGAGGGTGGTTAGGAAAGTGGAGGGAACCTCCCTCACCCACCTTCTCTTGTATATATATATATTGATTTCCAAATTTATGTGCATTGAAACCCGGGTCGATTAAAAATTTTTATCTGTGGAAAATTGCATTGTCTTAGTTCTTATTATGTTCATATTCCACAACATCTCGCCTGTTTCCTCCCTTTTTGTTATTAAAAGTCCACAAAGAAGGAGAGACATATTTATTTTACTGTAAAATTGGCAATGTAACAGACTCCTGAGCACAACAGGGTAAGGAGAAATGAATGGGAAGATCCAAGATTGAAGATATGAAGCAAATTATTAAGAATGTCAAAAAGAGAAATTCTGAAGCAATAAGGGGGTTAGCTGAAAATAAAATGAGCGGAGAGCTGAAGCAAACCTATCTTCAGATTGCTAATGACTGCTAATCATGATCCTCATTGCCACCTAAATTTACTAAGCATTGACTAAATGTTGAAGCTGAGAAATGCCTTCAGTTCAGAAGTTAGAGTTAAGTATTTCACAGTGGCTTGATGTATCAGGTTCGCTGCATATTTTAGTATTGAGTACATTAGTTTCTCCCTCATAACAGGAGGTGTCTTTAGGTTGACGTAGCCTTTGCTGGATTTTGGTCAGTAAATATAGGCAGTGGTGGGCAGGGGTGCCCAAAACAATGCAACTCAGTCGTGCACTCCAATTGGTCGAGGAATTGAACAGCCTTAGCCGCCCAGGGACTGCCTATATATACTGTCAAAAATCCCACAAATGCCGCTGCGACCTGAAGATGCCTCCAAAAATGGGGGAGAAACCATTCTAACTCCACACTGACATGCATAGCTGTACCAGAAGATGGAACCTGCTACCTTCATTAATGAGTTTATTTGAGCCCGGAGGTCACAAGCTCAGGCATTGCCCCAACCAAAAATGTGCCAGGTAGGTTAAAGGAAATGCATGGGAAGAATTACCAAGATATACCAAGGATAGAATACATCCGGCAAATTATGAATTACATCAAAGAGAAGACTTCAGGATGAATGAACAGCTGATAGGAGAGGGGAGAGCTGCAGCTAACAAATTTGTGAATTGATGACTGCTCATGATGATGGAGCACATGGAAAATTTCCACAGGTATCAAAAGAGGAACCAAATACAAGGGGAGCAGCTAGAAACTTGAAGGTTACGTAGTGGGTTGTGCTGAAGTTGCCAAAAAAATTGCATCTCAAAAGTTTCAGGTCAATCATTTAATCCCAACAAAACAGCAGAAAAAGAGACAAAATATGAGAAATTCACCTTCTAACCGATAGGTTTAAGAATTCTTTCTTCCCACACACCTTCGATTATTACTTTTAAAAAAAGAATGAGACACTAAACAGTCAAAACACAACAAGAGTGCATATAAATGGGCAATGTCAATGCCCTACACAGACTGTGTGGTCACCTACAGAATATATGTACTTGTTTGGCACACTTGTTTAGGCATTTCTGCAGGAGATCTAGCTTTCAAACCTTTCCCTTTACCAATTCCTTTTTCCTGCAGTCGTTCTGCATATGGATGATGCCCTAACACCCCCTGAAACATGATCTCATGGTGGCTAACAGAGTAGTACATATATATGTAGAGTAGGTTGAAGCTGTTATGGTTGTTCAGATAGGTATTTTATTTCTAACTCAAGTTCTGCCAATAAGGTCACACAGTCAATATATGATGAAGCACATGGGATTCATAGAATGATTGAATTTTTTAAGAACAATGGCAAGTACAAGCAAGTATTATGGTGGCAGGATTTTTATAACATGCAAACTCTAGGATAGACACAGCAATTTAATTCCTTATAAAATAATTCCAACATCAGCATGAATGTTTCTCATGACAAACTATTTCCTACTGATTGAGAGATGTTATATGAAATGACATTGATCAATGAGAACCCCTTGCTCACTTTTTCTGAACATAAAAAATATAACACCCTGTAAAGGTGACAATTGGCTCGGTCAAATTGGCTGTAAGTATATCTACATTTTACATTCATATTGGAATTAAATTTTCCATGTACAGCACTTAGAAGCCCAGAAATGACGGTACTTAACTAAGCGTAGCAAACCACAGAAATACTTCACTCTAGGTGACGTTTTAGAAATACATGGCATTCATAAAGGCACCAAATCATAATTGCCAGTATTTCGCATTAGGGCAATTGGGGAATCCCATTTGGGAATGGCAGATGTCTACAGAGTCTTAAAAACCAATGAAAATTTTTAATTTAGACTCCAAAAAAATTCTCCCAACATAAAAATATCAAGTTTCAGCTCGATGCACTTAAATATAGCATATCTGTAAGGAATATCCGCTGTGCTACCAGGGTAATAAACTGACGATGGTTGACACAATGTTCAGATACCTACATGAAAAGTAAATAGGTGTGCTTGACAGAAATCTTATTAAACTAATGAATAAGATTTCAGTATGAAAAGACTTCATCACTGCACTAAAAGGTTTCAGCACCCAACAGTGAAACATTGCCCCTACCAAACATTGGTAACATGCTATTAGGTATATTCTCGGTGATTTTTTCTCCTTGAGATTCATTGATCAAAGTTGTTCTCCTACTAGAGTCTACAAGCTATTAAGTTCACGTTGAAGTAGTTTTGTTTTTCTACGAAAACATAAGTAGATGAAACAGAAGTTCCGAAAAGGAATAATCTCGAGGTAAAGGACGGAGGTCTTTTCATAAAATATGACAAAAATTTACCCTCACATTTAAGTGCAAGCAGTTTTTTAACAGCTTACTTGTTGGCCGGAGAATAAAAATAACAAATCCAATTCAAAGGAGGGCGTCGCCTAAGTCATCCAAATAAAATTACCGGCTGTATTAATTAATCAATTTATACATATGCAATCCTATATCCCTGTATATTGGATTTAAAACCAACCTGGTCCGGCAGCTATGTTGTGAATAATTCCATGGTGAGAATGACCGAGTCAATGATCTCTAGGAGACAATGTTGATTTGCTTGGGCACACTTAAGCAGTAATAATATGAGATGACTTACCCGTTGTGCCGAAGATCTGTTTGACCATATCCCAGTAGAATCCTTCCAAAACAGTTTTCTCTTGAGCATGTTGCTGACAGAGCAGGGGCCAAAGTTGCTTGCGTATAGGACTGTTAATAGGCCAAGAGTTTTCTCTAATGATTTGTTTAAGCTAAAAACGAAAAAATCTAATTAACTGCCGTAGTACATGGGTTGATACACACTACCGAAATGACGGCTATGTCGAATATACATAAGCCATAATTCAGCAATGTCTCAGAGACGATTTATGAAAGACAAATCACATATTTTCTTCGGGATAATCCTCTCGACCTACCTCTCTTTTCTTTCCTGCTTGCATCAAAGCTTGTACCTCCTGAAATGTTTTCAGAGATCCTTTCTTGACTGGGCTATCTGACAGAATTGATATCGAACTTGTATCCACATAGTCGGGGAAAACCTCGTATAATTCAGATTCTTCTTCCAAAACAGACAGCATACTGTGGATCACTTTTTTACCAGATTCACCATGTTTCATTATTCATTTCCAAGTACCTAATTTCATTGGAAGTCATGTATTGAAGACAAAAGGCTATCATTTGCCGGAGCACATTGATTCTCACACACACAAATTATTTAAGTAACAGAAACAACTTTATAATAATAATGCTAAACACGTAATCAATACAACACCAGCATTAGTTATCCCTTTCGCATTTACTTCACAGTACGTTCCAGTTTTCTTACCAGTAAACAGAGAATCGCAGCGTCTGCTATCAAGCCCTAACAGCGCGAAAACCTGCTGATCCCCACGACTGCTCTGCTCTCCACCCAACAACTAACATCCCTCGCCCAGAACCAGCCAGAGAGAAAACAAATTACTCAACATGGCGCGACTTCAAAAGCGCAATACGCTTGGCCTTCAAAGAACAGGTAGAACACATGACCGTCGCTGGTTGTAGTAATGTATCGTTGCAAAAGATGAAATTGCTGAAAGAACGGCGGGTAATTATTATTATCTATTTGGACACACATGGTGATTTCATGAAGAATTAGTGCGTGCCTTAAATATTTGCTTCGGCAACTACATGCTCCGCAGCGAATATTTCGAAACAAGTGCTTTAGGCAATTTTAATTTGAATAATATTTTCTGTGAGAGGTAAAAATGCGATTTTTATTATTTAAAATGGTTCTTGGAATATGCCAACTAACGTTCATCTACGAACGGCTCGTCACTGACTCCTGCATGGTCTGGTAATTACGCTCTCGAAAGCTATTTACCCAGAGATTAAGTCAACAGATAATAATCAGCACTAAGAAATGCTTGTATATTCATTCATTCACTTACCAAATTTGTGTCATAAGAAAGCATTTCCGCATCGATAAAATTACTTTATTTCTACGTATTAGGTAGCCCACTGAGCTGCATCGTAATTGCTGACGTTCTGTATGGTAAATTACATGCCATTTCTCTGCTGTACCGTATTCATAGCATTCCAAATCCAGCAAAAATTTTCATTGCTAAGTAAATTGTTGAGATACACGTCAATTGACTATAAGGCCTGTCTCCACAGTTCATGCATTTGCGGGAATAGGTGTGAACAAATGTTCCTTTGTTGCATTGGGTAAAAATATCAACTTGCATGAATGTGTGAACACATCTTTAAAATGGCCCTAATTCTGGGAAATTTGTCTCTGTAGTGTTCATGAGAGAACTCGTGCAGATACATGTACCATGTAAACTGGCCTTTAATTAAATGTAGGTGTCCTTTCCAAATTAATGATGCATTTCTTTTTTCCCAAAGGTTATGTGGCAATGTGTAATTATCCACAGAAATTTATAATTCTTTGCTAGATTATTTATTAGGTAATTGATTATCATTTCATCATTTGAAGAAACAAGTATTCATCATATACCTGAAAATACCTTAAATGATTTTTAATGATCCAAATTAACAATATGATGAACTATTTAAATAATGACCAATAATCCAAATACCAGATAGCCACATTTAGTTCAGTGCTTTTGATTATAATTTAGTCAAATGAAGTGATAAAAGTGCAGACTGTACCTCAGGCAAAGAAGATCAAATATACATTACAATCAAAGTTTAAAATAACTCTATTTACATTAAAAGCCATTTGACAACCCAAAAACACAATATACCAAGCTATAACTTAACAGTGATTAATAGTGCATGTGAAAAAAGTCACATGCCTTAAGATGATGCCACTGAAAGAAGGGTATACTATCTTAAGGAAGCATACACACAGCCATACAGCAATGATAGCATTGCAAGAGAAGGCTGAATAGAAAGAGGAGGTAAAGTCAAATACTTCTTGAAGAATCTATGACTAATCACTCCTCTATGTAGGGATTTTAACCCCTCAAACATTTCTCTCTATGCTCACTCCACTCTCATTCAAAATTTGTTGATTAGCTGCAGTTGAGAGCAATTTTAATTTCAATTTACACAAAATATTGACATTATAATCTTATTATCTTTAGCAATGTGATTCAACTATACCCAAAATGCTTTTTTTTCAGTAATGGGCAAACAAGATTATGAACAGGTATTCCAGTAGCCACTAACAAGCTGGGAAGAGTGGCAGCTAATTCAATATTTCACCCAGCATCTCTGAAATATTTTTTTCACTCTTTTCCACACTTTCTCACATACACAATTAAATGTGTCACTGACAGAGGCCAAGAAAATAAATCCATGTCTCACATCACTCGATCACTCTTTTTTTATGTTCCACAGCAGCTGTTTCCCACGATTTAAAACCTACCAGGAGAAAAGCATTGTAAGGGAATACTGGCATAGTCCTAGCATCTGTAGCACAAACAAGTCTCATCTGAGAATAAAAATATACTAGAAACAAACAAAACAATAATTGCCTGACAACTAAGCATTAAAAATTCTCAAATGCCATTATTCTACCATATGCATGGAAGATAAAAATAAACATCTTATACCATAGAAAACTAGCGGTAGGCATGAGGTCCTTAAAAAGGAACAACAAACAAATCATACGCTTGGTGTTTTTGGGGTTTCAGCCAAACATTTTAGCACCTAGAGAAAACTTACTCAGCACCCCCCCCCCCCCCCCCCAAAGACTTTGGCATAATGCTTCATTTTGATTGGCTTCATGAATCACTGATGCAGTCTTGGAATTGTTAACATGACAGCAGACGAATTCAACTTGTATGTTACACCATTGAAGATTTGCTGCTCAAATGGCTAACTAAAAGCCAGAAATTTCTTTCCCACTCTTGAGGATAAAATGCCATCACACCGATAGTTCCAAAGGATTCGAAGGATCAAACATTTCCTACCCAACATTTTGGGGTGCTTTGTAAACTTTATTTTTGAAGTAGTAGATGGACAAAGAAAGAAAATAAAAGTCGACCAAAGCGAGTGGAAAGGTGTAAAAAAAATCTGTGCTTAGGAAAGGTGATGGGCAAACTATAGATGCTTTATAACCACATAATTTTGTCATAGGATATTGGTTAAACACCAACAATAACAAAAAAGTGGAGGCATTTTTTTGCCATTATAATCGGGTAACAGGTGGAATGTAGGAATTGCAGGCGGCCAGATGTGCGCATGATATGGGCTATGACAGAATACAGCTGTCCCTCTTCTTGACTGACAGGTCACTCTTATTCACTTCTATACAGGTTAGTGTTCCGCAGCAGGCTTCAGTTCTTTTATCTGTTTAATGAGGTAAGCCTTTTCATCATTGAACTGTTCATCTTCAGACCTCTCCGTGTGGAATCTTGTGAGGAAGTCGACCAGCTTCTCTTGATTTCGTAGTAAGATATCCAAAATTGGCTTGGGTTTGTTGGGGTTTGCAACAAATACCTGCAATTTTGAAAATGTTATTAGATATTACAATTCTTCCATAAACGTGAAGCCTTTACACATTTTGATAAAATGAAAATGCTAGAAGGCAAAATGAAGTTAGTCATCAAAAATAATCCTTGATACTTCCTGAAATGAATCTTTAAGTAGTATTATCATAATGACACCCAATTTTCAAATCCAATATCAGCAGCTTTAACTTATCAAATATGAATTTAAAGCTCCTTATTTTTATTAACACACCATCACAGAAATGTTTCAAGCTTGCTTTGCAGAAATATGGGCACTCAAATTTGTTTGCATAGAAAATGAGCAATACAGCACCCTTATTTTCACTTCTAAAAAAATTATCCATACAAATTGGTGAAAAAATAAACTAAATATGTACTGAAACCTATTAAAAAATTTCTGAAGGATTTCAGACAATATATCCACAACTTCAATTAGTATACAAGAAAAACTAGCATTATGCAATAATGAATGCAAGAACTGATATGATGCGATGGAGAAACTAATTGAATTCATCTTGCATTGTTGTCTTTCATTTATATACTGTCTCCTACAAGGGAGACTAATCAATAATTAGATAATATCAAATAATGGTGAGTCACTGGAAATTCTACAAAATTAATTATATCAACATGGAAAAACAACAACCGCAACTACACATCAAAGAAAACTAACAGATGAACATGAGCAGCGGATGTCAAGAACTAAGAAGGTTTAGATGATCCTGGAAGAATTATGGCATACCCAAATTCGTAATCTGTGCCAACAGTAAATATTGACAAACATTGCCAAGAGTCAGACCATTCATAAAACTACTATTAAAATAAACATTGAAGAGCAACAAATAAAATATCTCAATAAAAAACTTCATATTGGCAAGTACTTTGCTGCGAAAAAGATAGTAATTGCCTGATAACATTCTGATACTTCATGTAATAACCATGAGCCTTTTTCAGATTTGTTATTCCCTTAATTTTTGGGTTTCTGGGCGTGGAAATACTAGTTGAAAGATTAGTAACAATAGTGTTTAAGTTATTAAATTTGGCAACAAAAATATACATTTTTCAATTAAAATTGTGTACTTTGAATGAAGTTTCAACAGATTATTAGAAGATATACTAGATTTTTATTAAGTCACTACCAATTTTTTATCTTCTGAAGGTTTTTACTTCATAAAGAAGTGGAATAAATCAAAATTGTTTCATTTATTTATGGCTAAGTTTCACATAATAACCTTGCCTAACCACAATATTCAATGATTATAAGAGCATATACTAAAAGCAGACTGAATTACCAAAGTTGTACTCAAAGGAATTTGGTACGACTTAGGGCTTCAGCGAGACACTCTTTACAAAAATTAGAAAGTTCTGATGCAAAGATCACATAAGAAATGTAATGGAGTGTAGTTAACATGGTTTCTCAATTATTTTTTAAAAATAATTTAACACTCACATACTTTGAAGGTATTTTCAGCGTACCTACAACATGAAACAAATATTGGGATGAAAAACAGTAACATGGATGTTACAAGTCAGGGAAATCAGGGAAATGTCAGGGAATTTTAAAACGGTCAGGGAAAATCTACAAGCTGTCAGGGAAAAATTGGATAAGGGCGAAGGTCGATGAATTGGTCAGTGGCCGACGCACCCCAACTATACGTTCGTTCGTTGTTGCTGGAGTCGATATTCCTTCTTTTGATTTTGTCCTAGTTTCATAAATTTGTCATTAAATTTGATGAGTAAAAGTATAATTGGTGTGTATTCTTAACTTTCATTTGCACTTAAATTTTCACTGCTCTCTGAACGTCAAGGAAACGCTTGAGGAAAATGTCAGGGAAAATGACAATTTTTGTCAGGGAATAGTTAGGGAAATGTCAGGGAATTTCATTTCCAGAATCTTGTAACAACCCTGAGTAACTAACAGGTCCACTAAAATTTTTTAAATCACAACATGGCCTGGGCAAAGAATAGCGACCTACGAAATCAGAATGGTCACTTACGGGAAATAACATGTAAGTTGCTGTGGCCAAGATTCCACTTGGCGAGTAAAAGTGGAACTACGGCCACCATATTCCTGGAGAGTATAGCAGATGACTTATAGCTAAATACACCGTAAAGTTTAAATATCTTTGGTCATGAATTCACTATACGCAAGGCATCTTAGTCCTTCATTATGCTCAAAACATTATTTTATTTACGATGAGTTGAGGCAGGGGACTCGAGCCCGGAACCTCCCAATTTCGCACCGAGTGCTCTACCAGTTGAGCTACCAGGACACTTAGGTTTACCATGATTTCGGCTGGGGCTTATAACAGAGAATCCCCCTTCAAACTTGAGCCTGTAGCCGTGGCCTCTGGATGGCACACAAGGGCAGCTATTCCATCACCAAGAAATCAATTTATCTCCTCGTCTGTGAGTATTGGCAAATGCTTTACAATCTCCCTTGTCTATTTTTCCACTATGAAGGTCAGGTCCACCATATATATTTTTTATGGTGGAGTCAGAGATGAGTTTTATATATATATATTGTAAAGCATTTGCCAATACTCACAGACGAGGAGATAAATTGATTTCTTTCAACAGCTTTACCATCACTGCTGAATGGCCCACCAAAAACCCATATGGAGGGGATTCCTTTTTGACCATTTTTCAATAAAAAAATACTCATACATCGACTTAGGTGCAGCACTTAGCGCAACTTCTTTGAACTTTCTACAGCCTAATTGGTTTGTTTAAGAAGAATTCATTCCACCTCACTTCAGTATTCCCTCAAGCATGCCTATTATTTCTGTTTGTCCTATTTTAGTGATGGATTTGTCCGGGATATGTTGTGACTGTCTAATACGGGAAAAGGGACACGCAAGTGACTTCACCCCAGAAATCCTGCATCTGATTGGGAAAGGGTGCATAATGGACAAGTTGGAAGAGCTGAAGATCAGGAGATATGTGAGAAAAGGACATATTCTAAATAACATTTTACTTGAAAAACATTCCCCACTCAAAGCTTCCCTCTTATTTAAGTGAACACATTGTTGACCCCAAACCGTGAGCCTTCCCCCCCCCCCCCCCCCCATTACCCTTGCCCACCCACATGAACCAAACCACCCATTCTCTTCCCCTCCCTTCCACTCATGGGTATATAGACAACTGACCTTGACAGTAAGAATTTGCACCTGGTGATGACATTGATGCATCGAAACTAGTTGTATCTTAATAATATTGGTGGAAATATACATTATGCTTTTTACTTCAGTGATAATGGATTTCCACATAGTTAAGCCTGAATACAATGAATTTATCCCGTACTCTTGGGATTAGACAAATCAAGTTTCCTTGCATTTTGCTTACTCTTTCCTACCTGCCCACATGTACTTCCCTCCCTTTTAAATTTCCTTCCAAATCAGACTTTTTCTTTCTTTGGCACTTTTGGCAAACTCTAGCATCAATTGCACCCTTTTCAAATATACCATCCCTCTACAAACCAGTGTCTACTACAGAACTCTTTCTATATGCATTACTCCACAATAGCAGTCAGTTGCATGAACACTAGGTGGCATATTGTATAATTACTGAAATATTATTATGGTTGCTATTTGTTTTTGTTCAAGGCTGTAATGTATGATCTTGCCTAAGATATCATACATTACTGACATGGGTAATGCTATAATGGTGATATAGTGGTAAATTGAGTTTTAGATTTTGGTTGTTTGTATGATTAGTTTTAAAGGAGATTTGAAGATTAATTTCAATTGTATGCATAAAATGATAGTTTTGTTTCTGTTATTTAATAATGCACCACACACTGATGTAATTGTTATAGATCCTCATTTTTTATGTTCAATACTTTTAGTTTTGGCCACGAGAGTGAGCATTATATGGTGCGAGAAGATGACGCATCAGTTATGTTGGGTTATGTAATGTTACCTTGTTCAAGTGTTAATAAAGTGACTAAATACAAGAATGACAGTACATTAAGTTTAAAACATGGCGCAGTCTAGTGGAATTGTAAAACTGTGACCTGCGACTTTTTCTCACGTGTGGAATATAAGTGATACGCTCGTGTAAATCAAGTAATACCTAAACTTAAGAAATGGCTGGCATTCACCTGGTTAAACTGCCCGATAGCATTGATCTCGAAAGCCCTACTGCCTATAAAGATTGGCTAATATTTGTGGGGGATTTTGAAAATTATTTAATCGCCACGGGACAAGATGAGTCGGTGGACAAAGTGAAAATAGCCCTCCTAAAAAATATGTTGGGATCGCAGGGTCGAGCTCTTTTTGAAACTTTTGATTTGCCCAATGAAGATAAGCTAATTTACGTCAAAGTTAAGGAAGCTTATGAAAAGTTCGTAAATCCAAAGCAAGACCCAATCTACGAACAATTCGTGTTTCATCAACGATTCCAACAGGAAGGAGAGTCGTTTGACCACTTTCTGACTGACTGTCGGAGACTTATAAAAAACTGTGGTTATGATAGTGCAGTTCCTCAAGAAGAAAATATGATGATATTTCGTGTGATTCAAGGCATCCGGGACAAGAGTGTTCAGGAGTCGTTGTTGCGAATGGAGGACAGAACCCTCACCAAAGTAACGGCCTTCTGTCGGTCAGTTGAGATTAGCCGCCATCAAGCTCAACAAATAAACGGACCCAAATGGATCTACTCAGCCTAAAACCCAAGAGCTAAGTAGTGTCGGTGTGGATCATGTCAAAAGGAAAAGCAAGTCTAAATTTTCAGGTAATGGTGATTTTTCACGTAATGAAATAAGCGCAAGTTCCAGAAATGAAGAATTTAATTGCCGTAGGTGTCAAACTTCGCACAAACCTAGAGCGTGCCCTGCCTATGGAAAAAACTGTGCAAAATGTGGAATTTCTGGCCATTTCGCTGTCTCGTGCAGGGTACGGAAAGTTAGAGAAGTGAAAACATTGCAATCTGAAGTCTCTTCGGACGAATCTGTATATTGTGATTCTGTTCAAGTTCACTCAGTTAATTTAAATCCACCCGAAAAAGAATGGAGACAGTTAATGTTAATTGAAAACCTTCATGTGAGTGTAAAACTTGATCCAGGCTCAGAGATAAACATAATTCCTTTGCAACTGTTTCAGAAAGTGAATCACCAAAGTAAAGTTGAGCCCACTAATATTAAAATTGAAGTCTGGGGTGGTACTATTATTCCCGCAGTTGGAGTTGTTAATCTCAGTTGTTCGGTTAGAAATGAATGTAAAAATGTTCAGTTTGTTATTATAGATTCAAAGAGCACTCCACTGTTGGGGATACAGTCGTGTGTTGGTTTCAATCTGGTAAAACGTGTTCACGATATTACCAGCTGTGCTAAAGATGCTTTTGTGTTACATTATAAAGAAAATTTCAGTGGAATTGGCTGTTTGCCGCAAAAATGTAAAATTGTCATTAGAAGTAATGTAAGCCCTGTTTGCAAACCCCCGAGGAGAGTTCCTAGTTCCATTAAGCCTGAATTGAAATTAGAGCTGGATAGGCTGGAAAAGAAGGGTATTATAAAGAAGGTAGATACCCTTGATGCCAATTCTTGGGTTAGTAACTTGGTTATTGTGGAAAAACCTTCAGGTAAACTAAGATTGTGTCTGGACCCCACTGAATTAAACAAAGTGATTCTTAGGGATTATCATGAAATTCCCTCAATTGAGCAGTTGTCTGAAAAATTAGGTAACAAACATATTTATTCAGTGTTTGATCTAAAAGAAGGGTTTCATCAGCTACGTCTTGACAAAGAGTCGTCCTCCAAGTGTTGCTTCTCTACCCCATTTGGGTGCTATAAATATCTACGCATGCCATATGGGTTATCCAATGCCCCAGAAATGTTTCAAAAAGTAATTGAGCAAAATTTTGGTGATATTCCTGGTGTAGTTTTGTTTTTTGATGACATTCTGTGCACTGGGAGCTCCCAAGCTGAGCATGATGAGTGTGTAAAACTACTGATGGAGAGGGCAAAAGAGGTTGGGGCCAAGTTCAACAGAGACAAACTCCAGTTCAAAGTATCTCAGGTGAAGTATGTTGGGCAAATATTTTCCAAAGAAGGAAAGAAACCAGACCCAGATCGTGTCCATGCCTTGGTAAACTTGCCCCCACCAGGGGATCGCAAAGAATTACAGAGAGTCTTAGGGATGTTTAACTATGTTCGAACATACATACCAAATATGTCTAACATTTGTGCTCCTCTCCATGATTTACTAAAAGCTGATGTTGCATGGCAATGGCTTCCGAGCCATGAATTGGCATTTACACAGCTTAAAAATCTGGTATCCAATGCCCCTGTACTGGCTAACTTTGACCCCAGTGCTAAATTAGTTGTACAATGTGATGCTTCTCAAAGTGGGCTAGGGTGTACTTTGTTTCAGGAAGGTCCCAAGGGTCTTAAACCAGTGCACATAGCCTCAAGATCACTCACCATTAGTGAGTGCAATTATTCGCAAATAGAAAAAGAGCTTCTAGCTGTCTATTTTGCAGTTTCCAAATTTCACTACTATATTTATGGGAAGGCAGTCCTGGTACAGAGTGATCATAAACCCTTAATCAATGTTATGACTAAACCAGTGCATCAAATTGGTGCCGTTCGTTTGCAGCGACTAAGGTTAAAATTATTGAAGTATCAATTAAATGTTACTTATTTACCTGGTAAACTTATGCATTTCGCTGACCATTTGTCACGCTCTTATGTTGCAGACCATGTCACTGATGACCCACAAATGCTAGAGGTAGTCCATTCCATCAGCAAGCACTTGCCAATGTCAAAAGAGCGTCTGTCTCAGTTTAAATTGGAAACTAGCAAAGATATGGTCTTGAGTCAAATTAGTGAATTTTGTAAGTCAGCCTGGCCAGTTTATAAAAAGTTATCTGATGAGTGTAAACCATATTACAAGCTTAAAACTGATCTTTGTTTTGAAGGGGGTTTAATTTTTCTGGGGGAAAAAGTTGTGGTTCCTGCTGCTTTGAGACCATATGTCCTGAAGCTGCTTCATGAGGGTCACTGTGGGGAGACTAAAACTAAGGCTAGAGCTAGAGGGTTATTTTATTGGCCAGGCATGTCATTTAGCATTATAGATTACATAAAATCATGTGAAATCTGTGAGAAGTTCCGCCCAGCCAATTTTAAGCAATCATTGCAACCCCATTCTCTGGCAAACCTTCCATATGAAAAAGTGGGAGCAGACATTTTTGACTATTCTGGTCAAGGGTATCTTGTCCTCATAGACAGGTATTCGAAGTGGATTGATATTTGTAGACTCCAGTCCAAAACTGCACTAGCTGTCATAGATGCTATGCAGACCGTGTTCAGTACTCATGGGTTTCCTAGAGTTCTCCTGGCGGACAACATGCCATTTGGGTCTTATGAGTGTCAGCAGTATTATAAAATTAACGAAATAGAGCTGAGAACAAGTAGTCCTCACTATCCACGCTCTAATGGTCTGGCAGAAATAGGGGTGAAGCTTAGTAAAATGATCCTAAGGAAAAGTCAGGAGGAAAAAACAGATTTCAGAAATCTTCTGCGTGAATATCGAAACACTCCTCTACCAGGACTAGACTGGTCCCCGTCGCAATTGCTGATTAATCGATTACTTCGCACAAAATTGCCTGTTACTTACAACACACTAAAGCCCAAAGTTATCAGACCACAGGATGTGGTAAAAGTGTTGCAATCTAAGTCCAATTGTATGAAATGCAATTATGATAAAACCTCCAGACGAAAGGAAATTACCTTTCAGATAGGGGAAACTGTTTCAATTAGAACAAGTAAAGGTGACAACTGGGAGCCTGGTGTCATTGTGAGTAAACATTCCAGTCCTCGTTCCTATTGGGTGAGAAATTTGTTGGGAAATGTAGTGAGGCGGAATGTCACACATCTTAGGAAAAGAATGGTATTGGGTCCCTCATCTCATGCAACATTACTACCAGAGGTGAATGCTCCAATCCAAAATATTGAGGTAGAGAATCAAAATGTCACACCAAGCTCTGTTGTTCATCCACCCATATCTACCACTGGGCGTGGTCATGTGATTCAATCAGCTGTACCTAATCCTATTGTACATCCTGCTGGCCTACCTGTATCTATCACAAGGAGTGGCCGTATGGTTAAACCTCCTAGCCGTCTTGATTTGTAAACTTTTAATTTTAATGTCTATTGTACATTCTGCTGGCCCACCTGTATCTATCACAAGGAGTGACTATATGGTTAAACCTCCAAGCTGTCTTGATTTGTTAACTTTTAATTTTACACCTGAAAGGGGAGGTGTTATAGATCCTCATTTTTTATGTTCAATACTTTTAGTTTTGGCCACGAGAGTGAGCATTATATGGTGCGAGAAGATGACGCATCAGTTATGTTGGGTTATGTAATGTTACCTTGTTCAAGTGTTAATAAAGTGACTAAATACAAGAATGACAGTACATTAAGTTTAAAACAGTAATAGTTTGCCAGTCATATTTGTATTACATTTCACTCTTTTGACTTATAATTGGCAGGTATAATAGGTACTTTTTCAGTGTAATATGTGATGAGATTAGCTCTTTATTAGCAATAATGATAATCATAGCAATTTTTCAGAGATGGATCAATTGTGTGTTTCCCTTTATTGTGACTGTCTAATACCAACTACAAAATTCATCTTAATGCAAAGTATCATGACAATTATGATATACCATTATCAATTACAATCAGATCAAAATATTTATTTTTAACACTTGTGCATCATTATCAATATAAATTCCACCAAGGTGGTTTTTCTATTATATTGATTTAATTTTATTATTTTATTTTAGAACTGTCACAGGGTAGCAATGGAAGACTTAGAATTTGAAGGCTGACATGACATGCAGCTAGTGCAGAGTAGTTCCTTCTTGTTCTGCAGTGGCATTTCGCTATTTTGGAATCATTATAAGTGAATTTCAAGAAATACTTTGCAACTATCCCCGCAGTCAAAATTCAGAAGTGTATTCATTTCATTTACTTCTCAATTCTACTATTTGTCCTATCAACCATTCAGTGCCACCTAGCTAAAACTATAAACGTGTTCATATAATTCAAGTAGCAGGATTTAATTCACTGTCAATATATGCGAGTTAACCTTTTATGATTATTCAAATGGATTTTATTGGAATTTTAACATAACTAACCTTTCTACTTCTATTTTCTTTGACAACAAGAAAAAAAAAGATTGTTTCATCGAATTTGTTCAGTTTTATGAACATGAAAACCACATATCTTTAGTTTATTTTTCATATTGATTGCACGTGGGCAACAAATTTATTAACTTGACTTTTATTTGAAGGAATAAATTATAAAAATACTCTCTTACTCAACACAAGGTCAAATTTGATGCTTCTTCAATTTAACTTTAATTTTGTTTCTATCTTACTGTTGCTCTTGCATCATTAACTTTTATTTGTTTTCACTTGACGTCACAGACACACGATATATTCCCAATTTTAGCCAGTCTCCATCACATGATATCATAATAAGGCACATAAGAGCATTGTCAGCAACTGCTACAGACTACTTCATACTATAATAGCTTAATACCATATGTTCTATCAATGAAAGTTCCTTAATAGACACCTTTTTGTTCTTTTTAAAATTTCTCTTCACAAAGTACAGATTACACTATGCCCAGGCAATCACATTCTTTACGTGCCATTCCCTACAAGATCCCTCCAAGATTGAAAGAGTAATGCCTAAGTATATATAAATATCTGCCTGAGTTGCCCATCTAAGGTGTCATGGATGGTGTTCAAACACCCCTGGTCACATACCCTTGAGGTGTGTCACAGGGTAGTATGTAGGCACACATGTCGATGAAACAAATTTTCCACTGTTAAATATTCCATAATACAGCGTAATTAGAGTAACTTAATAATATTGTAATTACATAGTCATTATAATAACTTCATATTATAGTAATTACACAGTAATTATAATTACTTTACATCATGGCTTCATAAAGTAATTATAATTGAACGCTGCATTTCATGGTAATTGTTTTGCACAATGTATATTTCTGGAAAGATTTCATACTCAAACGCTGAAGAAAATAAGATTGAAGCCTTAGAGATTTGGAAACAAATACCAAAGATGAGTAGGAATGATGAGTTCAAAATGAGAACACTTTAAAACCCATGTAGCAAACATTAGGTTTGCCTTAGGTCAACTTGTCATATTTTGCATTAGGGCAATTCCACATAAACCCCGCCAAATGGCCACACTCTCACGGCTCAACCATCTCCAACTCCCATAATTTTGGACTCAAATGAAGTTCATGATACAAAAAGATGTTCAGCAAAATATTATCCCTTGATATTAATAATTATGTCAGAGATATGGTGCTTCGAATGCATCAAGTTATAGCAAAAAGGTGCTACACAACCCCTCACTGAGAAATATTGAGGGGTAATTTTTTGTAAAATGTCTATTTGTATCATAATATTTCTTTGTACCAAAAATTATGAGAATATTAGATGGCTGAGCCACAACTGCTGTATGAGTCTGCATGAAATTGCACCTTTACCAGCAATATAATATCCTTGGACATATGCAACAACCAAACAGTCATCCCTAGATGTAGGCAACGAGCATAACTAGTAACACAATTGCCAACCTTCTGTAATCTTGCAAAACGTTATTATTCAAAATGAGATGTCCAAAATGAAAATTATTAAGGATAAAATAACCATGATGCAGCAACAGGATGCAGCCAGGTAGTTGGCTACCTTACACCAATATTGTTTATGACAAACAATTAGATTTGAGGAATTTTATTACCATAAACTTCATGCACATTTGCACTTCTCAATGACTTACAGGGAAGTGTTAATGGCTATTAATTCTCTTCACTGAATTATTGATAAAGTCAAGCCTTAATATTTTGCTAAATCAACTTCTCCCAATTTCCATTCATACAATCCAGGTTATTATTTTTCTCTTTTTACCGCCCGACTTATGGCCCACAGCTCAATCGGGAATTGCTCGAGGCCAAACTTATGGTCGACTTTCACCTATGGCATGGCCATATGATTTTGGGAGTAGCCCTGCTGGTATTCTTTGTGGCAGTGTAATCCCTATTATATTAGAAATACCGCTAATTGTTTAAAGTTATTTAGTTCATTTTGGACTTTCATTTCATTTCTTCATATGACTGCTTACTCTTTCCAAAAGTAATTTATTAATTTTCTGAATGAGAAGTAGTAACGCCTGAGACAATGGAGTAATTTATTAAAGTAAGCCAGGGGCCCAAGTCTGTTACTTGTTCTCTCCTGAAATTTTCTCCCATCCCAAGTCTGTAACTGGGTACAGAAAACTCAGCCGCCCAAACCAGAAGGAGAAAAGTGAGGGTGTTAAAAATTCTGAAGTTAAAGCTGATTGTTGGATGTATTTTAGTGACCTAATTTTGACAACCAATGAAATCGACTGTACCTTTTCTTGCCTGTGGGAGCTCTGCTCTGCTTTTTAAAAAATATCCGAAGAAGAATATATGCAATATTGCTTCATTTCCGCTATTACAAACTATGTACCAGTCAGATAATCAATATCATTGTACTCTCGAGTTTCCATTACACTTCATCCTAGTTAAAATCACACCGTAAGTGCATATTATTAAATCATCTCGGCTGAAAGGCATAGTATAAAACTGGCTGGGGATCTTCATTGGAATTAAATTTGTTGAAACAGTGGTACATGGATATTAAACTGAATAATTATCTAATATGTAATTTCATTAATGAACACATTTATTTAATGGGCTAAATACATGATAAATGGATGAGTGACAAGATTGAAAAAAGAGTAATAGCCGTCAGTTGCACAACGTTTCACTGACATTAACCCATTTATGCCTAGTGTTCCATTTTTGGAACACCTGGCGCGACTTTCTAATATAATGACTACGACTCATTATACACCAATATGCCACTGTTTTTCTTTCTGTACCTCTTTATAAAGATGTATTGTATTACGGGGCGCAAAGAATTAGTCAGTTTTGCCAACCCATCGCAGCCAGTGTGTTGAGAAATATCGGTCTTTTTTTTCAAGGCAGTTTTTCTGAGACCATCTCAAATGTTATATTAATAACTATTTGCCATTACGCCCAAATTGTGTAAAATTTTCCCTGCATGTTCAGTAATAGTTAACCTATAGTGCATTAAGAAGAAAATTTTGAAACAATGTATTTTGTTTTAGTTATAAGCTTTTATTTAACAGCGTTCCATTTTTGGAACACTAGGCAAATCCACTACTATTATGCGTGCATTCAGGTGCACTGAAATATTCACTTTAATTTTAAATCAAGTAAGCAATTAGATGTTATGTGACTGAGGGAAACGATGCTATGTCTTAGCTATAATCAGTTTCCATTTCAGTGAAAGAATAAATACATCGATTACCAACTGATCAATTGTGAACAGAGAGATGAAAACATATGAGTCACCCTGTGCACTCTTCCATTCGGGACCAAGCCCCCTGGGTCATATTGACGTCATGAACACTAATCAATGAGCGAAGTGCGGCTGCTTGCACCCAATATTCTTCTCCTTTTCTTTTAAGCAGATAGTTTATTGTATGTGTTCGGGCTACGCACTTGACCTGCACAGAGCGGCACACCGCCCCCCCACTCCTGCCGTATCGGCGACTAGAGGGTTTTCCCGGGTAATGCTTATTCCTTTCCCTCTCCGTGTCTAACAAAGGGACTTTTAGCCTTTTCTTTAAGGCATTGAAATCCTCAGCGCCACTGTCGGCCAAGAGTGCAGTGACCCTTTCTCTTGGTCCTTGGGCCATAGCGTGGGTGACGCCAGGGTCGCTTGGGTTTTTACAGTAGTAGTATGTTGAGTGCGATCTCGTGAAGTGGATGTGTCTTGCGTCCCGTCTGTTAGAAAGTGAAGGGTGACCGCGACTTTAACTAAAAGTACCAGGATGTCGAGATATTTGACAGTGCATGAAATAACTGATCTATTAGAGACAGAAGATTACATAGAAGTACGTGGTATCATCATTGAACCCCCTGATAACGCAACAGAACCTGTGTCTGACGAGGACTCCGGGGATGAAGATGGTGGAACAATTAATAATCTTCCCGGTTCATTGCTGCGCGCTCCTGCTCATCTCATTCATGGTTCTTCTGACGAGAACTTTGACCATGCTGACCTTTTGCTGATACCGGATGGTGATACTACTGAAAATGACGGTGCATCGGCTTCTGCTTCGCCTCAACCTCTTCTTGCTCAAAGAAAAAAGGTAACCAAAGTTGTGCGCAATTGGAAGAAAGCCGATCTGACTGCCCAGCCAATAGGAGGTAGAGTTTCAGAAGAACAAATCACGAAAATGAAAACCCCTACAGAATATCTAGAACTCTTTCTGGATATTGAAGTGATTGATATGATTGTCAAATATTCCAATTTATATGCTGCAAGTAAGGGCGTATACCTTGAACTGACTGTCGGTGAGTGTCGGTGTTTTTTGGGAATAATTTTCCTGAGTGGTTACGTCTCTGTTCCGAGACGGCGTATGTTTTGGGAGCAAAGACCAGATTCGCATAATTCTCTAGTTAGCGGTGCAATGAGACGTGACGAATTTGAAACAATATTTTCAAATTTGCATGTTGCTGACAATTCTAACTTGAACCACATGGACAAGTTTTCCAAGCTGCGACCTCTCATAGAGCAACTGAATGACAGATGTATGAAATTTGTACCAAATGAAATATGCTTCAGCTTGGATGAGGCCATGATTCCCTATTTCGGTCGTCACGGGTGCAAACAGTTCATTCGGGGTAAGCCTATTCGGTTTGGGTATAAACTCTGGTGTGGTGCAACGCGTCTAGGCTACATTTGCTGGTTTCAGCCTTATCAAGGAAAAAACCCGAACACTCAATACCAAGAATATGGTGTAGGTGCTTCAGTTGTTTTGCAATTTACTGAGGCACTCACAACGCAGCATCCTGATAAATACCATTTTGTGTTCGACAACTTTTTCACAACCATTGCAGTCCTTGATAAACTTCATTCAATGGGCCATCAAGCAACAGGCACAGCGAGAAAAGATCGCGTAGACAAACCTCCTTTACTATCTGATGCTACCCTAAAGAAAAAAGATAGGGGCACATTTGATTACCGAATTGATGGAAAAGGCAATATTGTTTTTAGATGTAATGATAACAGTGTTGTGACTGTTGCATCTTCTGGTGTCGGTGTCAATCCTTTGCAACAGGTCAGTCGTTATTCTCAAAAGCAGAAAAAAGATACAATTTACTCAGCCAAATTTTATCAAGGTCTATAATCAGTATATGGGAGGAGTGGACCAAGCTGATGAAAATATTGACAAGTATCGAGCATCAATCCGTGGAAAGAAATGGTACTCGAGCCCTCTGTTATTCTGCTTTGAGCTGGCTTTACAAAATGCTTGGCAATTGCATAAAATAAACGATGTGAAGCCAATGGATCTTCTTGAATTTCGTCGCCGTGTGGCCTGTCACTATATAGAGACATATGGTAATACTGCTGAGCCTGGTAGGAAAGGGAGACCATCTATGAAGCGTAACCTTGACTCACGTCATGACAGCATGAATCATACGATTGTAAAGCAATGAAAGCAAACTCGCTGTGTCCAATGTCACAAAAATACCACTTTTCAATGTAAAAAATGCAATTTATCCTTGCATGTTAAGTGTTCACTTGGATATCACTCTTAATAGTGAGTTAATAAATGTCTGAATCAAATGATTTGCTTGTTATCATTGGGTACGTCATGGTAGTGGATTTGCCTAGTGTTCCATTTTTGGAACACCTCGTAATTAATAATTGGCAAGAGATAAATTGTTTTTTCTTTCGGATATTGTTTTCATACGTATTTTTATCTATAATATGTAAAAATCAGGGTAAAATTCGCATTTTTCAAACCTTCGGCATAAATGGGTTAATCAGCTTAATCACTCGGCAACACATGTCCATATTACAAGGTATTTTAAAAGTAGCATCCTAAGTTCGAGTAAATGCCAAACATGTCACAATTTGCTAATCTAATGCTTAACCACAGTAACAATAACACGTTGTAAAAACACACCGCTTTTTGAAAAGGAAAGTTGCCAATGATTTTCACTTCTATTTCCAGGATTACACATCTCACTGGCATCACTCCATAAGTAAAACTATCCACAAACTATCATACATCAAGGAGGAGTTCCTTAATCTTGGTGAAACGTTTCAGCATAATCTAACCATGTATTGAGTGTATATGTTCAAGTCGTTTGAGTCGATACAGTGAAGATAAGGATTATATCAGCATCGCAAACACTCATGTTGCGGCATTCACCCTGTAATCTTAATTAAATCAAAATACTGGTTGGAAAATAAACGTAGCAAGAACAGCTACAAAAATCCCTTTTCTTTGTCAGTAGAGAAAGTTAACGGATGACTTCTTGTATCAGTGGTGTAAATAATATATGAGAAGCAATCACACACATGGATGAATTAGAATATTCGAACAAATACATGACATAACACATTCGCTGTAATGCCCATTCCGTCTTGTGCACAGTCCCAATCTCTATTTGATGCCCACATGACATATCCAACTGACAACAGATATCCATCCACTTCATATCGTACGTTTGTCATTCATTCAGCATTCGAAGCATTATTTGTCAACAGACTGCATTATTTATCATAGCAACATTTACATATTTGATGATACATGTAATTAATTATGAGCTTTTCACACAATTAGAGAAAATTTTGCGGTGATTAGCGCAGCCACCAATCAGCACCAACAAGATAACACAACATTCCGTACGTAGTCAGGATTACATCTATGATAATTCAGATTAAGACCTTTAATAGCCATTATAGAGATATCATTTGGTTTAGCAACTTGGAAAAATGAGAATTTCCACTGAAGAGTAACTTATTGTTAAAGAACATTACCTACCAATGAAGTGATATGATTCCTTAATGGATAAAGCTGTTGCGATAATTAATCTCATCAATGAAACAAGCTGAATTACATCGTAGCATTTCTCAGTGAGTGATAGGGATGTAATGTAGTAGTTCATATAAATTTGCATTAAAATTCACGCCCCTTATGACTTTGCACCAATATACCAAGAGAATCTGCACTGCACTGTCATCTGGGTTGCTGATGCACTCTATCGTTTTGTAAATATCAGTCTTCGAGTGCCTTCGATGCAAAGTGATATTGTAAACGAAGGGCGTAGTTCTTACTGTGAACTGCATTATCTTTTCCAACCGCATTAACCATTTGATGACAAATCTTGCCAGAAGTTGGTAGTTTATTGTGGTAAGTTTCTATAGCCGTACCCCCTAAAACGCAACTGAAGCAGAAAATAACCATTAAAACCAAGCAGGAGATAGTGAAGAAACACGATAAGGGTGCTCCAGTTAGCACTTAATATCCTCAGTGTTCTTTCCACATATTTTGTGTTCTCGTACTCCATTTGTGAATGCCTCTAAGAAGGTTGTGAGTCCCTGAGTAAACAGACAACCACCGATAACTCTCCCAGCCCCAAAGATTCAGGTTAACTGTTAGAAAAGGGCTTGGAGTGAAGGCTCTCTCCTCTGCTGCTATCTCTATTACTATTTGGCAATTCAATCTCCAAGGTAAACCCTTGATTGGGAGAACGATATCAACGCTGCTACGTTGGCATAAGGAGAAGGAAGATCTTCGAAAGTGGAAGACTGGCGAGCAAGGACAGCAATGTTCACGTAATTTATTATTCGTGGAAAGGTTACTGACTGACCCATCTGTTGTCTTTGTATTACTGTAGGCTACTTCTCACTCATACTTAGCTAATTTCTTTCAAAACTCAATCCCTAATTTTGCATACATAATTTTAATAAGCTCACAACACCATGCCATTTCCTATGTACAGCGGACTCTCGTTAGCATGTTCTTGAAGGGACCCGGGATTCTGAACGTGGCAACCTGGAAAACGTGTAAAACAGGGTAGGCATTCCATGGAAATTCAAATACGTACTGGTTGGTCGCATAACTTGCAGGGGAATGTTATCCTGCCATTCATTTTTGCTCATGCCGTAGATAACTGGTGATCATTTATTGTAAAATAGTTTATTTTCCACTTATTCCGCCTCCCAAGAAAATACATACGATACCTAACGCTGATGCGTACTCAATTATTAATGATGACGACAATTGCATCGTCATCATTAATCACAAAAAGGGAGGAATCAGGCGAGATGTTGTGGAATATGAACATTATAATAATATGAACATCTACCGGATGATGATGCAGTGCATTGAAACCCGGGTCGATTAAAAATTTGTATCTGTGGAAAATTGCATCGTCATAGTTCTTGTCATCATTAATAACTTAATAGTACGTTTAATTTACAGATGATACTTTCACAAAGTTCAGCAGCAAAGTTAGCGAAGCCACCTAACAATCCTTATCTCTTCGCACTTCCAATGAAATAATTAGGTCGGAGGACAGATGAATACGCGGCGCAAATGCCCACTTCTCACTTAATAGCGCTTTATGTTTATATTGCTTGTAGTAAATTATAATAATTGCACCGAAAATTCTATATTTATATTTACCATGATGAACATTTTAATTTCATGAACAAAGATTATAGCAAAATAAGGATTGTCGGAACCCCTTAAAAACATAAACAAATTGAGCTCCCAGCCCCAAAAATATCATTTTTCCTGTGCCAAAGAGACTGTGGTACAAAATTTTTATGATGAACCGAAGGGCCAAGTGATCAACTACACTAGTGCGTAATGAGACAATGAGATAAAGTGATCACTAATTTATTGAATTAATTAATAAATGAAACATAACAAAATACAAATATAAAACTTTCACTGCGATAAATATCTGGAGAGTACTTAAGTTTCTGCTACACGTTGAGGGCTCCAGAGCAGGGAAGGCCGGCCGGCGGGGGGAGGGCGGAATATTGGCACACGCATACCCTGTTCCGGGAGCACTTAAATCTGATATGGGTTGCGTCCGAGTCACTTCACTAGTTATCACCGACTGACTGACGGCCCAGCCGAAGAAGTTCCTTTTGAATTGAACCACTAAAAAAAGACACCCTCCTGTGGCAATCTTACGGTATGCGTTATAACAAAAACGAAACGAAAAGAACGAAACAGAGACCAAAAGAAAGATACCTAATTACCAATGCCGAATAGTGAGCAGAGGCATAATGAGTTGAATAATTTCTTTCCATGTTCTCTACCCATTGCAAGAAAATGCGGTTAAATATTAAGTCATTGAGATTGACTCGTAGTTACAAAGCGAGCCCAGGGGCAAGGTATATCTTGCATATTCATGCAATGAAATTCGATATTTTGACAATTTACTACATCTTATTCAAGTTTTAATATTGCAAAATAACATTTTTAATAATTTTATTCCAGCGTATTTTATACCTATACTCTGTTGTGTACCACTAATGCACTGGCATTTATTTAGTTAAACCAATCCCTTGTCTGGTAATAAACAGGTTCACTTTACAACGGAATTCACATTATGAACAGTCTTGTGGAACAGATTAACATTGTTAAGTGGGGGTCTACTGTATTTCTTAGTGATGGGCCATTTTGGAACAATTCGTTATTTGAAACGAATCCACTGATGGAAGGAGAAGGAATGAATCCAGTTGTGGAAATAATCTTGTTCCAAAGGACCGATTCGTTCTAAAGGAACGAATGGACCAAAAGGATTCGAAGGACCAAAAGGAATCAAATATAGGAAGGGATTCGTAGGAACGAAGGACCGAAAGGATTCGAAGGACTTAAAGGAATCAACTAAAGGAAAGGATTCATGTGAACGAAGGACCAAAAGGATTCAAAGGACCGAAAGGAATCAAATAAAGGAAAGGATTCATAGGAATGCAGGGAATCAATTGAATAAGGGAATGCAATATGAACAAAAATAATCAAAGAAAAGAGAGGACTCAACCGACAGGCCCGGTACTTTGAAGATGAGGATGGAATGACGTATGCTAATATGTTATACATCGAACGGCATATTATTATAAATAAACGTTAGCTTACAGAATAAATATATCGGTCTGGGCTAAATGCTAAAACAATCCATATGCACTGGTAAATAAAGTAGTGAAGAAATGAAACATTTGGAGAGAAGTAGCAACAAACACCTAAACTGTTATCATTGGCCTGGGATTTCCTGGAAATGCTTTCGGTGTTTTGGTAAATTTAGTAAAATTTGAAATAGATACTTATGACATTTTGCTACCATAAGGTTCTATTTAACATTTCAAAAGGTTATACGATCATTTATCTTCTCATCTAGATTGAATGCGTCTTTTGACAAGAGGTACATAATTAGATTTGAAACATGGTTGGAGTGGGTGAAATTTGTGGCAAGTACCAGGGGGTCTATTCTCTAACTCGAAGCCACGGAGCTTTCTGGCAAAAGATGTTTTAATAAGCTACTTGCTTCCATCGGTGTTCTCTACCATGGAAGAAAGAGCTAGCAGAAAGTTCAGGTAGTTTATAGGCTCCCACCCGTATTCTGACTGTCTTGAAGCTACTTCTGTAGCCCTAATAATTATATGTATATAAGCTTATTATATCATATGTATATAAATTTAAGCTACCACGGTAGCCTCTCAAAGTGCGGCCTCCGAATACTCTGCTTAAATAGTGGCCATTTTCTAACGCTTATTTCTCAAAAAATATCCAACCCAAGGGTATGTTTTTTTACATTTATTAAATGCGCATTCCTTAAATTTTCACTAGGTTACACTGTCATTTTCGCCACTAAAAGGAGTTTTTCACAAAAAAATGTATTAGCTGGAGTGACGGAAAGCCAGATTTACCTTCATTACCTTCGGTAGGTAGCGTGATTCTAGCCCATAATGGGATACTTTGTGGGCCGTGGTTAAGTAAGTATCAACTCTGCATTTCTTTCAAAAGTGTCATCTTCTAATATTATTTAAATGATTTGAAGCAATGAGTAATTGACGAGAGCAAATTGCACGAATGAGGTCTCCGTAGGGAGGTCTCCGGTCATATGTGGCACTGCTGTAACCCACGAAGTCAAATATTGATGCAATTGCTTACAATAATGTTATTAATTCCAATAAAATAATGATGAGCCCTAATGCCCGAATTCTTAGGCGCAACAATTGAAAAGGAACGAATCTTTAATCTCCTTCCTTTTAGTGAACGAGAACGAAAGGAACGAGTCCGAGAAAGGAACAAAACTGCCCATCACTAGTACAGTGAAACCTCTACCTAACGAACTCCCGATAAACGAAGAACTCCGATGAACGAACAAATGCTATTGGTCCCGCCAAATTCCTATTTAAATGCATTGGTAAATACCTCTAATGAACGAACTCCTGCTCTACGAAAACTCCCGATAAATGAAATGAAAGATTAGCCCTGTATTATAATATTTACCTCTTCATAACGTATTTTTAAAAAAGTCTAATTTTGAATATGTTTCGAAGTTTTAGCCGTTTTTGCTGATTTGAAAGTGACTAGGACCAATCAGAGACTCCGTACAAACAAGCCAATCAGAAAGGTCGTTGTTGTTTATTCAGTTAATTGCATTTCCGGTATTTTGCTTCAGTGTTAGCGGCGTGGTTAGTGCTTTGGTCGGCGTTATTGAGTTTTACTGCAGTTCATCATCGTGAGTTTATAATTTCAATCTTTTCGAGTGAAAACTGGTTGCTCTCGAGTGTTGCTGCGGTTCAATTGCGTGAGATTGGGATGCAGAATTGGGACTATCCAAGTGTTAAAAATATTTTTGGTTGGTAATGAAAAGAATGGAACTTAAAGGTTGGCAGCGCAAGTCACGCGAAGTGAATTTCATTTCTTTTTTTTTGTGAACTGGATTGTAATTTGAATTTGTGACAGAAGTGTTGTACCAAAATGACCTCGTCACGTGAATAAAACATCGTTAAAGTTAACCGGACGTTCCTTTTCTTTCGCTAAAACTACGGACCTCAACACCAAGAACATACCAATCAGCTGGTAGAATACTTAAATGAATAATTACAATCTTTGCGATTGAAGCCTGGTTTTGCCTTAAGTGGCAATTATTACGTCTGGTAATTTATCTACTTATTTGCAAGGTAAGTTCGTAATTTATTCTCCACGATTTTGCAAAAATTGTTATCCATGCTTGATTTATAAAATGTCAAAATGTTGACTATCATATCGCGGGCTTGAAAATTTCTTTAGCATACTTGAAACACATCCAATGCAAAGAAATCCCGTTCAGTGGTCATTTACGTTGCGCGCATTCCTAAATATTTTTATTGTTATAGTAACATTATTTTTTTTTTAATTCGAACGTTTCAAATGTGATTATTGTTTTTTTTCGCTCGCCGCCATCTTGAAAATAATTCTCGAAAAAAAGTAGCAGGCGGAACGAAAACCAAAATATATCGTGCTGTATTTACGGAGCAGTTCTCAAAAACCTTGAATGAACCGCGGATGTGACCGTGTTAAGTTCCGAGTTCTTGAAAGTGGCGGCATAAGAAACTACTATCATTAATTCTAGCGTGTTTGTGATGCATTGGGCGGGAAGATAAAGCCAGTTTACGATTGGCGTCAACGCGTACTTCACCCTCGAGCTGAATACACAGGTTCCAACCCACTACTACAATTATCACAGCAATTACGAGTTGATAATACTCGTACTCGTCCATGTTATCGCTCTTTTGTAGATAGTAAACAAATCAACACATGTTGGCGATCGGCTGCATGTAAACATCTGCATCCAAGCAAAGGTGAATGAAGGCGACCAATGGTTACCGACGCACATTCTAGTTGACGGCGATCGTAACAGGATGGCGTCAACGCGAAAACAATTCATGGTTAAAGTTTGACGTTCATGCCAACTATAAATCGGCCTTTAGAAATCGCAGTAAATGGTATATTTAGCAGGACTTGCTGAAATACCCGCTCGTTGCTATTCCACGGTTTTTTATTAGGCAAGGGAGCAGTAAGGATAAAAGTATGCTATCCTCTGTGGAAATTTTACCTTTAATTGAGTTCTTCATACCTTTTTTCCTGAAATTCAAGATACAAGAAGTAGATTATTTACATTGCCCCTGGAGTGATGCAACGTGAAAAGCACCTCCGACTAACGAACTCCCGATAAACGAACTGGAAAATTATCGGTCCCTTGAATTTCGTTTAGTAGAGGTTTCACTGTATTTCAACTGCACAATTATCTTGGGACGGACTCTAGGAGAGGTGAGTGGGTTTTAAAAACTTGATCATTTCATAAGTTACATTGAGCCAGGATATTAATGATTTTGAAACATTTGATTAAGTTTAACTTCCTCCCCTGGTCCATACAATGTAAAATCCTCACCCCTATTCACCCTCCCCACCCCACGACCAACCCCCTTCCCCACACCTTCCGATTTGCTTTATATAGGCCTGTCACCCCAAAAGAAAAAACACCTTGATAATGATACATGGTAGTACCGACACCATGGTTGGTTTAAAATATAAAATAAAGTGCAGACTAGAATGAAGTGCCTTATTTAACAATGCTTGATGCTAAAGTTTCCCACGAGGTTACGCCTGAGACTTTCACTGGCATTACATTTTTATTTTAAAATTAAACCTGAAAAAAAAACCTGAAAAGCTAACTGGCAGTGAAAGAGTTAAGAGGGTTAATATAGAACAGAACACAGAAAATAACATTCTAATAGCATATTTAAAGTGACTAATGAATTCATCCAGATCGAGCAATGAAATGCAGCCCCTAATGTGATACAAAATACTCATGGGAACCAGCTTTCGATTACCAGATGGAAGTTGAAGTATAAACTCTTGCAAATTAATCCCAAATGCCCACTGCTTATCACAACAGTACCTTAAAAACATGGAAGGCTTCAAACTGAATATTTCGTGATTTTTCCTTCAGCATATTCATCATCAGTTTTAGGTTGTCTGGATTGGATATATATCGCGTCATCACCTGAAAAGGATTGAATAAAATAATTATTATAAAATTTCTGCTAATGAGGAATGGACAATCTCTAAAAAAATTTACTAACAAATGAATTACACAGAGAATGTACCATAAAACCCAGTGCCATTTTTTTAAAGAAGTGCATTACATATAGAAGTGAGCAAGAAATAAGTAAAAATTATTTGAAAAATATTTTTCTTAATTTTTTAAACGAACTTCATAGTAATAGGATGATTTTTACGGTCATTACTTAAACTATGTTTCAAATTCAAATGCATATTACATGGATTATAATAATTCAAAAATTTCCAGTGAGTTTTGGGTAACAAGCTACATTACAGCAATACTTTAACTTCCTAGCTCACAGCAGAAGCCCCTTAAATAGGAGCAACTGACAGATGAATGGACAGATACTTGTGAATCAGTAATACAGTAGAACCTCACTTAACCCTTTCGCTACAAACGACGTTTTATCACGGCGTAAATTTTTCTACGCAAACGAACGAATGACGTGTTAAAACGGCGTGCCACTAAGCTAGCCCTAAGCAAGCCTAAAAGGTGTGTGTTATAAAGGACTTCTTCTCGGGATGACACAGGTACCCTTTCTCAGTTCGCTGGAGAGGATTACCTCAACCCTTCCTTGCAGTGCGCACAACAGGGGTCCGCAGTCAGTTGCTTCTTGGTGCAGTGGAATAACAAACGTAAAAGTTTTTGTGTAATTGGCAAATTGAGCATTATAAGTGCATTCCTTATGTTTAGCTCTACAACTACAAATTTTAAACGGAGCTCTACCGTTATTTTTAACTTAGTTCGTGTGTAAAGGAACCTCTGAACTAATTTTTGTTAGTTATTTAGTTGGTTAGTGAGTGATTTTTTTCATGGTTTTATTTATTAAGTGAGTTATTATGTTTTTAGGTTCAACAACTGAATGTTATTTTTTTCATTTGAGTTGACGGCTATATTTTTCGTGAGTTTCAATGTTTATTTTTCCCTGTAATTACTCATTCTAATTTAATGATGACAGCTGACTATTTCAGTTCTGTTTTCGTTGTTCAATGGTTTCCGCCTAAAGAACACAGTGTTTCATGGCAGTTCTTCGAAACCTGAGGAACACAATTTTGAAGGTATAACATCCGCTTCGAAGAATTTCTTATTCCTAAAATCGTGTGTTTTGTAATTGAAAAAATCAGTTTTGGCTTGCAGGGTACTATATTAACGTATATCTAGATAAAAAAATTTACGAAACCCGATATATCGTGCTGCGGTAGATTAGAGCATGAACACAAACTTAGGATAATAGACTGTACAACAGACAGATAACAATAATAGACCATATTAGCAGTAATGAAGGACGTACATTTTGGCTTTTTTTATAAATTATTAAGATTTTTTGATAGCTAGGGTAGCTACTTTTCTATTTATTCACTAATTTATTAGTCTTAACTGCTAATTAGTAATAACATCACATCTAGAATGCTTCCTGTTGAACTGTATTATTTGTGTACACTTGCATAGATGCAAAACACTTATCCGATCCAGTTTCCTAAAAATTTGGAATTCATCATAAGACTCAATATATTTCTCTTGGGCCTTCGCCTTGAAATAGAAAATTGTCAAATAATTTTTAAGAGATAATTTTCCATTCTGAACACAATTCCGTTAATATTCATAGTACAATTACGTTAAAAAATTATATATGCTCAGTGAGACATAAGAAATGGACTTCTGAGCCTGTATATCCAGAGTATGCAACAAATATTTATTTAGCAAATGCATTGAAGCAAAAAAGTATTTGACCGCAGACACATGCTGGGAGATCAGCTGCCAATGCGAGGAAGGGTCGAGGTTTCCTCCACCCGTCGGCCAAGAAATGGGGTCAGCTCAATTATTTTGGTATTTTCTTGCTATTATCACCTGATCTTAGGAATAAAGATAGCCTTTCTCGAGGGTAAGCTGCACGGTAGTGCTCCCAGTGGAGGTAATGTTATCTATGGCCCGCACAAGTTTCTCTTGAAACTCATGTACCAGGTTAATGTTTTCTAAAAAAAGCTCATTTAATCCTCAAATGCATGCTCAGGACGCAATCTCTGTTGGGAGTTAATTTGCATCACTGAAGCTTCTTCTAACAAGGAACTTTTACAAAGTGGAAAGCACTGATTTGATTCAAACTTGGCATGTTTGTAGATTTGTCAAATATGAGATATTCTTCGGTCTCACAGAGGAATTCGTCATCTTCCACACAGGATTTCAGCATCGCTGCAACACGTACATTAACACACGTACAACACACTTTAATGATAATTCTTTGATGTGATGCAAAGATAAAAATATACTGCTTTAAAATAATTCTGTAATTTAAAACTGACGAAGCACTTACATTCGAGCTTTTCCACCATTCGGTTTCTTCCACAGTGGTTTCCGAAAAAGGAAGAGTATCTGGAAATTTATTCTTCATCAGCTTCAACACGTTTAGAGGATTTATCACCTGGGCCATAATTGTCGCCTAAACAATGTTTGAAGCTACAAGACACTAATTATTTACAGAAATTGTGGTGCTATAGCTCAATCCAAAAGTCATAAGCAGCAGGCTTGTAGAAGGTAAGCAAATGCGTCCGAACAATCCGAAAGGCAAAGCAGAAATGACCAAATTCCACATCTCTTCCTTGCTATTCTGTCTGCTCTGGTATCTTCCCTTCGATAGGATACCGTTCACGAAAGAGGCTTGGGTGATTTTATGACAGTAAATACAAATTGTTTGAGGATGTGGATTTCTCAGAAGGCGCCAGTCTGTGTACATTCTTTTGAAATGCATTAGCTCTGCTGAACTCCCACCAAAGGACAATGGATTGTTTCCCTATTCACTCACACCGCCGTGGTTATCCTTATAGCGGGAGGCCGAGGGCGGAGTGGTTGTTCCTTTCATCGGTCCACTCGGGTCCCCTTCGTAGAGCCATCGAGACTACATTGCAGCACCTTTCCTTTGCTCACTATGGGGCGAAAAGATATGTTTTCATTGCTTGAGGGAAGGCAATGAACAGCGAGAGAATTATGTGTAGCCTCCTTCCGAGAGACGAATGTTGACCGCTGTCTTACCGCCACGCCGCCGTCCAATGAGCAGCCGAGATCGCAATGCCGGCTGGGACGAGCTCACTCTCTGCAGGCAGCTGGATCGCAGAGACTGTAAATGTGATGTCACAGCATGGGGCCTACGTTGCCATTTCACGGATTTTTTATTGCTAATATCACGGCTTGTAGGCCACGAGGGCAAGTAAAATTTCACAGACTTCATTTTTTCACTTAAATCTTCGAGCATGCCAAGTTTGAATCAAATCGGTGCGTTACACTTCGTAAGTGTTCCTTGTAAGATATTTCCATGCAGATAATCTTACTATTCTCAGAAAAACATATTTTCTCTTCAGTCGTATTCACGCTTATGGGTAAATGTTCTTTACTAGCAGTTCCCCTCTTCTACGGGGACTTTCCAAGAAATTATGCTTCATCGTAATTAGTTTTTTCTTAGAATGACAATAAATCCTTCTCGAAATACCTAACAAGAGTTCTTTCAAGGTATCTTCAGTTCTACTTTCGTGGTTTATGTGTTCGGAGTGTTTCACCGGGTCTGTGCTTGCTCTGTCCTCTATAGGGCATTGAAAGAAATATCCGGACATGACTGATTTCAACTTTCTACAAACAACAACAAATTTCTAAGTACTGTTTCTTTAATTTTCACTCTGATGATGTCAATAGCCTGAATAAGGACACTTTAAATTTATAATAATTTTCAATGTTGAAAAATAGTCAAAATCATTTAAGAGTGCGAAATAAAACGACAAAATTATTTGCTCAACCATTGACATGATTTTTTTTGCTAGAGAGCTTAATATTAATGGTAGAATTTCGTTTAAAAGCTGTAAAGGCACTATAAAACTAAAATAATTTGTTTCCGAAAAAATTAATATCGAGGTGGCAGCAACAATGTTTTTAGCAAAACCATTGCATTAACAAATAGTTAAGGCCGCCACACACAGAATGCTATGCTAAGCGTGAGAACTGTTCTCGCAACGGACGTCCGCTATGTGCACGCACACACCAGAAACTAACCATGCCGTGCTATGTAGCAAGATGGCGGACAGCATAAAATGCACTTCTCAGGTTTGACACTTGACTATTCCGTTAATATTGACGTCATTGCAATGATGAATGATTTTATACAATGCGCATAGTGTGCAGAACTAATGTACGTAATTTAGTTCAAATTGCTCTGTTGTAAGTAGGTTAAAAATGTATTTGAGCTGGCGGGACGAAAGCGCTCATTAACCGCAATAGATACTGCGCATGCACCATGAAAGCTAAGCGAAGAGGAAATTGCCAGCCGAGCGATCCCTTGCGATATAGCGCTAGGGAAGTTCGCATGGTTTGCATTTGGTGTGTACGGACAGCAGGAAATCGCTTTACGGGATCTTAAGACACATGGCGAAAGCTGATAGCGCGCTTAGCATAGCATTCGGTGTGTGACGGCCTTTAACCACGATGGCATACCGCAATGGGTAACCCAAGCGGAAAAGGGTGAAGATTATCTCAGCCTGGTGGCCGAGAAATAGGTTAAAAACCACTCTGGACCCCCACCCATGTTAGGCAAACAGGTACCCGAGAGGATCTTAGCATAGTGAAAGCTCCGTACTGGCAATGCAAAGAAATTTTAGTGACATTCGTCAGGGAAGTAGCATTTTCTGAAATGCGGCCCTGTCACAAAAGAGTTAAGAAACTTTCAGCGGACAACCAAAAAAAGTTTCAAGTGAGGAAGTTTCACAACAGAGGTTTCATAGTAAGGGAACATGAATTATAACTCCACCGGTTCCCATCATAACACCGAAGTTAAGCAACGTTGGGCCCGGACGGTGGTTGGATGGGTGACCCTCCTCCATACCTCTACCGAGGTGCTCTTGTCCCCTGTCTGCAAGTGGCAGACAGGCATGGGGTTGGCACAATGGACCAAGAAAGGTCTAAGTGCCCGGGCTCCTGACGAAGGCCCCCCCAGTAGCAATCTAATCTAAGGGAACATGAAACCCTTTACGACTGCCCAATTTAGTCTGCTTTGTTTCATGGTTGCAATTACATGTATGGATACAGGCAAATGAAACCTAATTTGGTAAGATCTATTCCCAAAGTTGAATTTCTTGGTCTAATAGTTAGCATTCATGGCACTTGACCAGCAGGGATTAGTTTCAATTAATGCTTGGCACATTTTGTAATGATGTTTATTGTCAGTTCATCGTCTACAAACAAGCACCAGCTTATGCAGGAGTATTGCTTATTAAAAAATCTGCTGTGATTAATAGGTAATATTTTCCTTTACAAACTAGTTTTCTTCTAAAATATAATATCATGAGACATGAACTGAGATCTAACTGAAAATAGTTTTTAGATTCTGCTGAAATATCAAAAGCAATTGGTATTGGTATATATTGTGTTCATTCAGCCATTTTAAAATAATAAATCATAAATTTACCCTGATTATTCGTCATCTAAAGAGTGCAACCCCCCAAAAAAAGATTAAAAATGGTGGATTTTTGACTTTTCGAAAAAGTGGCCTCCGGTTCCTGCACCATAACTTTTTAATGGTGCATCCGATCTGGAATCTGACGAAAAATTCACAATGGAGAATTGAGTCATCCACTAGATGCAACCCACCCCACCCTAGTCTTTCCTCGTACTTATCTCACCCCAGGGCCTCAAACTCCAAATTTAGCAATAAATTTCTCGATTGTCACAGTTTTTCGACTCTAGCTCCTAAACTAAGAGTCTGACCTCAATTTTGACAATCAGAGATTTTCAGCCCTTCATGAGGTCTACAACTTCCTGCCTTCCGTTTTTTTTTACCCTCATAGTTCTCTGGAAAAATGGTGTCAAAGTCGGCTTTTTGTAAAATTCTCAAATGTTTCATTCCCTCACATCTCCTCATAATGGAGATATGACCTCAAAAGTTGACACGCATATGCACTATGACAGAGTGGCGGATACTGAAAAAACTCAAGGGGGGGGCGCAAGTTATCGCGACGATTGTAGCTTTCAAACTGACTGCTGGGAAGCGACTCTGCTTCCCTTATATATGTAGCTCGGTTGTTTCGAGAACATTAGGTACCAGAATGTTCGCTTCCAGACTTTTAAGGAGTGTGCACTAATACTAACAGTAGAATATTCGCGACTTTTCTCGAACAAATGCCAGACAGAATAACGTATCGAGATCACTAGAATGGCCGCGACTTTTCTCGTAGGTTAGCTATCTATGTGCCAGACAGAAACGTATAAAATACAATGACACGGACGCGCGCGGGTGCTACATAAGAAAGTACAACTACTCGATAACTCGACTCAAGAGTCGACTGACGAAAGACACGAACGAATAGCGTGCGGGCTGACTGGCGGGGGTGGCGCGGGCGGCCCCGCAAGGGGGCGGGCGGGCGGCCCCGCGCCCCCCATATGTATCCGCCACTGCTATGACATGCACTTCAGGAATAAACAGCGAAAACATGGACTAGTTATCCAAAAACCACAAAAAAATTAAAAAATGGCGGATATTTCGTCCAGTGATGGCGCAGGCCTCTGGTTTTCCATCCGTTGCTTCCGAACGGTAGGTTCTTTTTCCATTCTGACGAATTCCTTTCGTCATCATTAAAATTGCCTAGAGATTGATATCTTTTGCATTTTCCTTACTCTTTACATTTTTCCAGGTATAAATATTCATTCTATCATAAACGGGTATTATAAAGAAAGTGCAAGAATAAGAGAAAAACACATTAACGCATGCACACCATATAGTGATTAAAATATGCATTATAGTGAAATAAATGGAAAACAGGTTGGTTTGGAATCTTAAAAAAAAAACATAATTCCGAATCTAACCACTGCATTATGACCACTAGCGCTACACCTCGGCCCCCTGTGCACCTACAGAAGTGGCAACAATTCAAGGAGAGCATATTTACGCACGTTCTCTCTAGCCGAGACCAAAACTTGAGGGCGAGATTTAAAAAATATCCTTCAATAAAAGCACCTCCTCTGTCTTTACACCCATGATATTAAAATCATGGCAGTTGTGGTTTTCTAATGACTACATAAACTCACGAACAATATTGTTTACATGTAAATCATTAAAGTTGATGTTTCTTGTTTCGTGTTGATGTAAAGTTGGAATTTCATGTAATATTGAGGTACAAAATGATCAGTTAAGAAGATTATGCAGAATTGCTTCATTTATGATGTCCCTCGACATTAAATACTCGATCGTATTTCAAAGTCTGCATGGCCGGGGGACATATTCCTATTGTATCAGCTGCTGTATCACTAGCACATGCTTGGACTTATGTGGAACAGGATTTTCCCTTATGTTGATTCATGTATTTTGCTTCACATAGATCCCGTTTCAAGGGATGTTAATTGTAATAATGTTTGCTTTTGCATGGCACTTGAAATTTTCTTAGATTATAGAGGCTGCAAATTTAGTATTGTAAAAAAATAGTTTTCGGTTGCGTTCACATTTAACACGTTCAGCGCGGCATGACCCACCGGTGGGTCATGGCTTGCCTATCCCCCTGGGCGTCATGACACACCGGGTTTCCAAGCTCTCTGGGCGGCATGACCCACCGGTGGGTCATGCCTGCCATAAGAATTAAAGGAGTTTCCATCCACGTACGCCTATGAGGATGGACTGCAACGTCCTTTTCCGCCCACGAAGTGGTTTTACTGATGACAATCTGATGTTTTTACTTACAGAAAGGTAGTAAGTAAAATGATGGGCAGTGACGTAAAGATTCAGTTTTTCGAGTGTTTCATCTGTAGTTATATGTTAAATACTATCAGTATTTTGTATTTACGTAATAAGAAATTGGAATTTTAAAAAATGTGGTAACAACTAGATTCCAAATCGTTTAGAAATACGTACGTACTCCTTGTATTGCAGATTGCCTACCCATCATTTACAGGGTTTAACAACATTTATGCGACTTGCGTCACGTTAGAAAGTCTCAATTGTATTCATTTCGTTAGCAGTTTTATGAATTTTATACAATAACAAAACAACATTTTGATATAAAATAAAATATACGGCAGTCAAATGGTAGTGGAGAGCTACACATAGTTGAACCGTTATTGAGCCGTTATTTTCTACAACACAGCAATCACACTACGCTAAATTGTACGATGCCTTACAATGTCTATCCAGTTGATAAAAAGTTATCAAAATGTAAATAAATTTTGCTTAGGTTTAATTTACATTAACAATGCAGAATGTCTTACTGTTATGCTTCTACTAGTTTCGAGGCATTATGCGCCGCTAGAAACGTCCATCACATTCCTCACAAAATGTGTTTACTTTTTTAGTTTTTGACCTTGCTTCGTTTGTTCCCTTTTCTTTCCATATGGTTTCATAGTAAGTGAGGCATCTCTTCCGAATAATCCTTGCAGGGCCTTCGTATTTTTTTTGTGGGATCCCTTCTCTTCTTTGAAGAGGGAGCACTTACCCCAGTGACCTCGCTAGAGTCAACTTCATCTTTCAAAAGTCCTTCAACAACCTTTTCTCGAAAAATCAGCATTTCAATTTTTTTTATTTTGGCCATAATTGTTGTATAACACTCATGAATTGACCATGCATCTTCCAAGAAGCAGTTGTTTTGTCGATTTCTAGTACCAATTGAGGAATCGTCTAATGCAGTTGTAGTTTGCAAACATTTGGTCTGAAATATGTAACCCCTTTGTAGCACTATTGTATGTCATAATGGATTTTGGTTTCATTCTTCTCTCCCCTCGCTTAGATTTTGACTTTGTTGTAACCAAAGACTCAACAAGCTTAGGATTAGAGGAAATCATCATCACGGGTATTTTGTCCTGCCATTTCATAGTTCTGATGCCTTTTCCATTTTCCCCAGCAAAGAGTTGCCTCCTTTTCAATTTTTTTGGCGAACCTCTGGTGGGTTACCTTTACGATTCACTCGCAGTGTGCTGCAAACCTATGTTGTCCTTCCCAAAAGTTCTTCAGCAAGACCCACACTAACGTAAAAATTATCTATGAACAATTTCCTCCCAGCATCTAAAAGTCTCTCAGTCAACTGTAGCACAACTTTGTGGCTATGACCAACATTCTCCCTCGGCTCAGGCGCTTCGATTTTCCCTGTGTACCTAATCCTGGAGATTATGCATGAATGAGTCATGAGTGTGCAACTTACGGAATTTGATGCCATATTTATGAGCCTTTACTGGTAAGTATTGCCTAAAATGTAGTTGACCTCTCCAATGCACCATAGATTCATCTATCACAATATTTTCCCCAGGAGTGAGCGTGGAATGAAATATACCACGGAGAAGGTCGAGGAGTGGTCTTGCTTTGGCTAATCTATCAGTTTTTGCCGTCAAATCAGCATTGTTGTTGACATGAAAACATTTCAATATTAGCTTAAATCCATCCCGACTCAAGATATTCCTGATCAAGTAATTTCCGTAAAATAGTTTCCGAGACCAATATAGCGCAGCATTTTGGGTGAATGGTTTATACCCATCGCAATCAGGATGGCAATGAATTTGCGTATTTAACCCTTATTTGCTTCTTTCCACTTCTGAATCCTGGATCGTTGGCTAATCACTTCAGAATCTATGGACTGACTTGCATACATATTAGTCTCTTCTACTATAAGTCTTTGCACTTCGTCGTTTAGGAAATGTTTGTAAATACCCACCGGATCTCAAAGATCCAATTGTACACCTAAGCTAACACCACCATAAAAGGTAAATCTTCTCATAGTATTGGTGCAGTCTCCCCATTCATCAGAACTTGACGATGAAGTCACACGCTCTTCCTCATCAGATGAAAAATCTTCTCCACTTTCCTCCTCTGAATTTCGGAGAATCACTTTCTTCTTCGAAATCGGATGGGATATAAGAATCATCGGAGTCAGAGATATTGAGATGCATCTGAATCACCCATCGCTTCTAATTTTATTCTCTCACTGAAATCACAAAAAATAATTTCCCGAGAAGAAACCCAGCAAAATAAAATCTTATATTTCGTGTGTCACTCGTATATTAGCCAAGACTAAGAGTCCTCCAAAATTTTCTAAAATAATTTTCTAATATATAGAGAGCTAGTGGTGGGTGGGTGGTAGATGGGGGTGAGAGGGGGTGAAATAGGAGTGAAAATTGTCCAATTACCAATAAGTTAGAATATCGGTAAAAGGATATAGGGATGATCGAGGCATTGAACAGCCGCACAGTCATAAACCTTCTAAAGAATTCCGAAGAATCTATTTTTCGGTGGAGTACAATGTGGAAGATAGAAAGGCTAGCCCACCCACGGCTTATGCAAAAAAATGTTTTTATTATTGTACATGTAAAAAATGAAACTGACTGCAGATTGGTCTCCTAGTGGTTACATAAAACACCCAATTGTGGGTAAGCGACCTTCTAACGATAACAGCTGAACCCTTTTGCGGGTCTGCCTGCAAAAAGACTGGAAGCAAATCTTCGCTTATGCAGATAAAAATTTGGTTTCTTACTCGCCGTGAAAGGAAAATATAGATTCAAAGATTCCACCTCTACCACCGCCGTCGTGTCGGTCACCAGCGTCACAAGGGTAGAAGTTTTCCTGGTGAGTGCTTGGGATAATCGTTTTCACGACCGTCTGCAAGTATGCACCATAGACCCTTTACCAATGGCAGGACAGTTTAGTCCTTTCATAGATAAGACTAAGTTGTCCTACCGCTGCATTTTGTTCTCAAAGCCATAAAACCAAAGAAGGGCATCGTAGCGAAAGAGGAAGAGTTTAGTGAAGGCTCTGGAAGAAAAACTCGAAGCAGTTGCTAAAAATGATGTAACACTGAATTTGTTCCGATACAACAGATTCATGAATGCTTTCATGCTGCATCAATTTCCATATCTAAAAACACTGCTCACTTGTATATTTTTAAGGTATTTTAGGTGACCGTAAACATATATCGAAGAAAATTCAACTCGTAAGCAGTGGTTGCATAAACCCAAGGGAATTAATTAATTACTCGATATTGGCGCATCGTTTTTCCAAAATTGTTGAAATTCATCATTTTAAATCTTACCAAATTAATGTACATTAATTAAAAACACTAATGGATCGATTTCATTTTTATGAAAATTGACGCCCGCGGCAAAAAAACGGCAAATTTCACGTTCGCCCAAGGGGAAAAAACGGCAATTTCTTGTTTGCCGCGAACGTGTTAAGGAATATCTACAAAATGCTTTTCCGCTAAGGTACAGAATAATCAAGTTTCTGAACCATGTGGTAGAAAGAAGTGATTATTTCATGAAGTCAGCAGTTTTTTATACTCATATTTTCTACTTCAAGGATGGTAGTTTTTTAGTAGGTAGTTTGTTGAATAAAAAATAAAAACAACAATGTTATTGGAATAATTTCAAAGATCCACTAGGGTATTAAAAATATTCCAGTTAACATATGCACAAAATCTTATACATTAGGGAACAATGTACAATGACTAGATAAAATATTTGCAATTAAAGTCATGCTCAAGGGTTTAATTCAATATCACTTCAGTGTCCATGTATCACCATTGCAATGCGAATGTATAATACAAAATTCTATTTTGTACATGACACTCAAATCAGGATGAAGGCACACCCATATTACCCCATATTAAAATTTTGACATTTTTACATAGGTTGAATAACAGAAGGGAGTTGAACTCACTAGAGCAACTGGAGATTTTAAAAGCATGGACTAACCCAAAGGTTTCTGTAATAAATGAAAAATTGTACTCTGCCTCCTCTCCTATCCTTGACACAGTCGCTGCTTCCGCTCCTCCCCCATTCCACTCCATTTCCTCCACCTACAACCAATCTAATCTTACCCCACCACCACCGGGGCCGGCAATTATTTTTCTTCAGCAAAGGCTTTGATACCTCACACAGATGGTTGGGAAGATTTAGCACTTGAAGTGCCTTCCTCATCTACCTGATAGTAATCTTTGGAAAATTGTCTAAAAATACATCCCCGCTCCCATTTTCCACCAGGATTTCTAAAACCTTCCGTTGTAAATCTCTTCTTGAAGGACATATGTTTGTCCTTTGTGCATATTTTCGTGTAGAATCAATGAAGATCTCAAAAGGGATGGTGGAGAATAAGCCAACAATAATCCAAGCCCAAAATAAAGCCTAAGGATGCCACCAAAACAGTCCAAAATAAAGCATTGGTCAATGTAAAAACAATCTCGAAATGCCATGAAATATGTCTAAGATGACACGCAGGACAATAAACGAAGAAAACACTGTTCAGGTAATCCAGAAAATGCCTTACCACCAATCAAAAGCAGAGACTGTTAAAAAGTCCAGAGTTAAATGCCCAAAACAAAGCAGGGGTCTATGACGGAAGAGAAGTGCAGGAGAGGCCAGAGATATTATCAATAAAATGCACAGTGAAATTATTTCCGAAGACATGGTCCATACAGTATGCGACAGGTCAAAATAGCTGTGGGTAAAATGATTCTCCAGAAGCACAATCGCAAAGATAAGGTATAATTATGGACCATTATTTTCTTAGGATGAGAAGGGAAAAATCCAAGGCCTTGATTCTGAGAGAGGGAAATCTCAAAGCTCAGCAGTAAAAAGAAAGCATACAAAAGAGAGGCCCATAAATAAGAGCGACTGACCTGTGACTGTCAAGGGAACTTCTAAGAATCATGAAGAACCCACAAGAGTTCATCAGAGCAATCAGTGACATAACACACCTCTCAAAACACAACGCAGTGAAGCGAAAACTCGCAGGGTGCATATACTCGTCTTTCACAAAGTGGGCACGAAATCCACATGGTATGTCGGGCATTGTGGGCAAATCAGCAGCAGGTTAAGGGTGTCCACCAGGTGACGTATGGCAGGTCAGCCTTCAGGTGAGTGGCAAAATAATCATCTATACTCAACACCACAAGGAGTCATGGGAATAAGCAGAAAAAAGGGTAGCAGCCCTTCCTCACATGAGTGAATGTGGACACCATAATGGTCATTAGAGCAACACTCAGTGGTGTACAGACGGGGAGGGGGGTTTAGGGTTTAATACCCTCCCAAAACATGTTTACCTGCATTTGTTTTCGTTCGCTTACCTGAACTAGAATTTAGAATTTTGCTTATTGGGCTGAAAAATACGGTTGAATTGTCTTCATGAAAAGACAATGTTGAATTAAAAAAACTGTTTTAGTGAATAATAATATAAATATCATTTTATGATGATGCACATAAATATTAATGAAACCCCCCCACAAGGAAATCCTGTGTACGCCACTGGCAACACTCACTTCACTACAGATGTTCTTTGTGATATGGATTAAGACAATAGAATGAATGAGGAGAATCGCTCTTAGAATTTCTAAACTAGAGACTATAATCACAAATTTCGGAACAGAGAATGGGCATTTATTTGTAAGGATTTTACTTATTTTCAGAGCCAACACTGGGTAAAATGTGATTCCAATGCACAACCACCGCTGTAAAATTCAGCCAGTAAGCTAATAAATGCCCAATTTTCTTGCAGTGAAAATATGAGATTCCTGAAAAGTAAAACTATTTTCTACCAAATATATAACCCAAACATAAGATGATACTATCACTTTATCCTTAAAGCAATCCTCAAAAATTTAATGTGTAAGCAACCATGGACAAGCTATTTTATTTGGCAAGCATTATTATTTTCTTAGATTTTCATGGAGGTGAATTAAGTGTTACAGGTACACATTGTTTTCAGTTAAAGAAAGAAAAAAAGACATTCAAATTGCTTAATATGATTAAATAAGAAACTTTACTGTAAAATTGTGCCTGTCCAAGAGGAGTTCACCAAGAAGTTTCAAGCTCTGCCTACGCGTCACATAGTTTTCTGAATTAAGAAGCCGCTGGTAATGGGAAAATACTTTATCATAGTTGACCTCCAAGAATTCAGCACACAAAATTTTATGGCGAGTCAGGAGTTCCTGTAATGAGCAAAAAAAGTTGTAGAAGCCAAACAATTTTCGCTGTGAAACAGAAACCTTGAAAAGGCCTTTTCCACCAAGGTGGTTGATTATCATACTAAATCCCTCATGCAGTATATATCATTGACATTACATTTTTCTTTTTCAAGACCAATATGGATTTATATGGCATTACTCATTCAATCAGAGAAGAAAAGATACAAGCCAACTCCAACTCCTTTGAATAATTTGTTCATGAGCTCATTTGCTCATGCTCTAAGGTTAAATAAAGAATGTAATGATCATGCAATGAATATAAATTCACACTTAACATAAAACAATTTCTTCATATGAAGATGGTGATAAATCAGCTGATAAAATTATCAATGTAACACAACTGTGAAGTATTATAAAGTACTGGGCAGCACTCACACAAGTAACAGGACATTCACCTAGCCTCAGGTTTTTATACATGCCTTAGTAATATGGGTACCGAGTACACTAGAATTCTTTTTATCAATAGCGTTTATTAAACAATGTTTTCAGGCATTTGGGATGAAACTCAAACATCAACTAAAGTTCTCCACTAAAATAAACATAAAATCTTAGATTCTCAGGGTGCCAATATATCAGCCTCCTTAGGTTGCGTTAAATCTCTCTACATGCTTATATGTCGGCTCACACAAATAGTTCTTTCCGTTAAATTTACTTTTATAAAAAGGTTAATACATACTGCTTTGTCTGCATTATTTTTCATTTACACTGCATTTTATTACAAGCATTTTAACAATTTCAACATAGATTACACAGTTGCAGAACTCCCAAAAATATTTAAATAAATTTATGAAAATTTCAAAAATTGCTTTGAGCTTTCTGAGAGTGAAAAAAGCATAATTTTTGCATTTTCCCCTTGTGAAATATTTCTATACCTGACATAACATAATCCACCGTCTTTAATCAATGTAATTTAAATTTATAAAGATAAGGATGAGGACAAACAAGTACTCAAAGGCAAAGAAAAACAATTTACCTTGAAAGTTGAAAAGGCATCTGATGCTATGTCAAAAGTTGACACTTCAACATATCGGAAAAAATTGAAAAAGTCATCTGAATAAAGCATTATTTTTGCCAATGCTTCATAGCGAGCACATTCTCGGAGCATAGTTCCACAATTTAAAGCAATTTCTTGATGCTCATACCTAAATGAACAAGAATTATGACAAGGCTTAGTAAAAATGGAGGGTAACTTTTAAAAATAATTTTCTAGGAAAAAAACATTAATTAATACAAAAATGAAAGGGCAGTACAGGGTTAATATCAAAGGCAGACCTCAATCACAATCTAAAATGAATTCAAAAATAGAAAATGAAAGTTTCATCTTAGAAGACATATTGCATGCAAGAAAATCTTTACCGAGCAAAGTTTATTATCTAGCACAGAAAAAAACATTATTTGTACAAACATTTGATTGCACCAAATGATGCTTAGGAACATTCTTTGTGTATTTAGCAAAGATTTTGTTCCAACTTAGAGGAATGATATTAGCAAAAAAAATAGCTACACAATTCCATGAGGAATAATGCTATTGATATTCCACACTAACAGGCACTGGTTCATCCAGGAATTTATAATCATTATTGAATGAAAATTGTTCCACTCAATTACTGCTATCATTGAAATACATATTACAGCTGCAGGGACAGGTTTAAAAATTTAAAATTTGTCTCGTATAGTTAATGAAAAAACAAATACAGATGAAATCCAGAAACTTCAGGAAAAACAAACCTTAGTCACAATATCAAGAGGTCTTTGTAGAATCGAGTTTATGGGCCACCAATTATACTGTATTTTAACTATCAATCATAAATTCACTCCAGCCCATATAACTTTACAACTATGTGATGTCTTACATTAGGAAATATGTCTTATCTAAATATGATTATGTAACCCGATGCATGAACAAAATAATGCAAGTTTACTGGAATTTCACAATGCCCAACAATTTCAAGTAATACAGAATGTCCTCCTCCTCCATGATCAGTCAGTTGTCACGTATATTAAATGAAATATTAGTTGGAGTCACAGTGGAGTAGATGCATATCTCATCAAATATTTGTAATGAAGTAAATTACCATATTATTTATGAATCATATACATTCCCATTTATCATCGCTAAGCACCACAAAGGACCATCGCTTTTAACTACATCAACTTCAGCTCAATTTACATTACCCCCAAGCACAGAAATAAGTATAACCAAAGAAGGGCATACCTCTTATGCTCATGGCTTTACATACCGTAATGCAGTTATCTCCAGTAACAGGAAACAATTAGTTGCTTCGCAAAAAATCATCTTAAAAAACATAAGTGATAGACATAAGGTTAGAAAATACTAACCCTCTCATTAAAGTGAACAGTATTTCTGGTTTTGTACAAATATACTCCACTGTGGGTGATCGTGTTCCTATTTGTCTGCGCAATATGTTATTAAAAACTTGGGCAACATCTTTTTTCCCCTGTAAAAATAAAAGAACTGAATCAATAAACATTAAAATATTATTTGGTAAGGTGCTTAATAGGAGCTACTGAAATTTCTCAGAAAAGTGAAAAACAAGAGAGCTAATTACTGAAAACTCCTCCAGAAGCCAGGATGTTTCATTAAAATTTACTTTGTGTACATTTAAATTGACACCAAAGAGAAATGAAGTCTAAATTCATCTAAAAAGTCTAACTAAAAAATTAAATAAAAAATGGACAGGCTGAACTGTACAACTTTACTTTGTGCAACATTATATGGTATAGTGGAATGTAGGGAATTCTGATAGACAAAATATGTAAAAATGTCCAGAATCACCAAACACTCTTACTTTTCCTTGATGTGGCTAGAAGAGAAAAATTCTATGTGATTTCCAGAATTTTCTGGCTCTCGCAGAGAACCAAACACTGTTTAACTGTTACTCATGAGATGACCTAATTTTCTGCTTATCATACAAATTTGCCATGTGATTCACCATCACAATCTAAACATTTAAACACTGCCATGCGTAATATGTACCTCATTTTGGGGGAAGAGCTATTCAGAAATTTATCATGTAATGGTCATCCACCATTGTGCTTGAAACAATATAGCATAAGTCAAAAGGCAGACTATGGTCCACACTCACAATCAACATGAAATCACTATATTGCGGAAACTGTTTGACTTGAGTGAGGACAGTGACTTTAAATGTTGCATAGTGAAAACTTGTAGCGTGATTGAGGATATATTATAGTTTTTATTTTCATCACAATGCCATTTATTCACGTCTAAAGTAAATGCATTAAAAGCAGGATATGAAGTATATTACATATTATATGTTAAGAGTCACAATATGTACAAATGAAAGCATAATTTTTTCAACTACATTTTTGCAACAGTGCTGAAAATTTTTGCTGGGAAAATTATTCATGGAAAACTACAGTAGTGTCTGAACGATTTCAGGTTTTTCTGGTGAACTGATTGCACATTTGGAAAATTGATTACACACTCATTGCTGATTCACCCTGAAGACTATGGCAGACTTAGCCTTCGAAAAGGTGCTGAATGATGGCACTACTTGGAGGGAAACCTGAGATATTTTCCTCCCACGGTAGTTTCTATTTCCAAGAGACTGTCGGACAAAAAGTAGAGTTATAGCTTTGAAATAGGCATGACTGATATTCCAGTTTCACATCAGCACAGAGAAATCAAGAAGACACAGTCACAGTTATATTTGGACAGCAAAAACTCGAGCAAGTGGAAGAATTTCGTATTCTGGGAAGATGCGTCACTGGTGATGACAGAAGCAGGGAAGATGAGTTAACCACTTCCCTGACAAGCCCGCATATATTCGGGCACCGAGGTTGTGCAAAATCTGACAAGCCCGCATATATTCGGGCAAGTCCGCGATGTCCGTATATTTTTCTTTACGCCCGCATATAGTCGGCCGATGCTAGTAGTTTGCGTTCCTGCCGCCTCCCGTGATGTTGAAGGTCCAGAGCCACCGATGCGGCAAGCGGCGCTCTTTTCAAATAGTGATTTCTAATGTTAAAACAATGGTCGTTTTTGGTAATATTTCTAGCAATTCGAGGGTTATAATTTTTTACGCACTGAAAAGTTATCCCCATACGAAATTTCAAATACCTACATTGTCATTCGTAACTATCCGTCTATTTACTTCATGCATGGAGTTTCTTTTGCGAACTTTTTATGAAATTTACAACTTCAATTTTTGTTATTTATAGATAAATATTGCAAATTTATGATGTAAAACTTCCGTTTTACATGAAAAAAACTTTCTAAATAAGTAAATAATTTTTAAATTAGTTATTTTCATCTATTTCGTCATTTACTTCATGAGCATTCAATTACATTTTTCTTCAACATTTTAGCGGTCATTATAAAAATTGCAATTTCAATTTTGCGCTAATTTTCACTGCTACCATGAGTTCCACAGTAATTGGAATACAATATTTCTCTAGCAACAGAACATGAATCTTCCTTGCCTTATTTTTTACTATAGATATATATTTGTTACCATATATGTTTGTTACTATATATATTTGTTACAATATATATTTGTTACAATATATATTTGTTACTATATATATTATGTAATTCTATATTATTCGTCCGCAAATTTTTCTTCCGGTAATTTTTATATTTGTAGGAAATGTCTATTGTACCGTTCTCTTTAGATAAAATGGCGTGAGCGTAAATGTTTAGATATGTTGCGAATGTTATTTCATCAGCCCCTTTCATTTTTCTACTTTGAATACTGGCGGAAGTGGTGAAACATATTTATGGAAACAGCTTTACGATGAAGACGTCTGAAGGTCGTACGTTCTCAATAGAAATCAACACAAGTGCCCTGTGTATGTGCTACCCTAACCCACATGAGTACGAGAAAATAGGAAAGATAGAGATAAATCCCAAACATGTGTAATGCCTTCTATTGTCATGCTTGACACTTTCCTGAGGTCAGAAAACACCCGCTCGAGAGCCGATGGCCCGCTAAGCAACCTGGCGCCCGGTATCATGTCATGCTAATATGCCACCCTTTGCTCCCCGAGCTACTTTCCCACCAGCCAACCCTTTACTAATGGGCTTTTCTCGATATAAATTTACCGTTAGTTGGAAAATTCATGCTGTTGCGGTACGCACACGTGTGTTTTTTTTCCAGGAAATGGTAGGAACGGAAAAGAAAAATTTTATGATGAGCATGGGATGGGCTTTTCGCACTTAGGGGCAAGATCCTTTGCATATCGTGATTGTTTCCACAAGTACTTTGTCGGAAGGACGATGGTGACAGTCTTTCGTTGAGTTTCAGAGAATACGCATCCTTGATTTTCAGAGCGCATGCACTTTTTCGCTGAAATTCCACCGATACTAACTTTCCATTTTTAGTTCTAACATTTTCGTTCTAATACGAGCGGTGTAGTAGGAGTGAACTCTACAGAAAATTATTTGTTTTCGCACGGTAACATTTAGTAATCAGAAATGGATTCCGGAGAGGAATCAGTGTTGACCAGCAGTGATTCGGAGGTTATGGACATTGAAGTTCCTGGCTCCTAGTCGACTCTCTCCGGAGAAACAAGCTCCGAATCAGAAGGCGCAGCGGAAAATTCGCGGGAAGCGGAGTGGGAGGAAATGCTTTCAACGAATCCTCCTACGGCACCACCTAGGTTTCTTTTTGTAGGTAATTCTTTGATGAACTTCAACCAGGTTCCCGAATGAGATTCCCTAAAAAGCTTTTTTCAACAATGAAAATGTTGACTATATAACTTGGGAAACTGATCACTGCACCAGTAACACTTTGCGTGAAAAAGCGGGGCCGAGCAGTGGTAGCGTAAATCAGTGGCGAGCTGTGACAAGCTCAGAAATTCGTGTTTTTTGCCCTTGTAATGCTACAGAGCAGAGTGCGGAAGCCAGATACTGAGTTTTATTGGTCAACGAGACCAATACTCTCCTCTCTTTTTTTTGGACACACAATGTCTTACCGATGATTCGTAAAAATAAGGCAATATTTACATTTTGCCTATAATAACGATTTTGAACCCCAAACACACCCCAACGCCAAACTAAATAAAATATGGCCGATTTGCCAGAGGCTGGAGGAAAAGTTCAAGGCACTCCATACACCAGAGACGGACGTTACCATCTAAAAGAGCCTACTCTGGAACAAGCGAAGATTGGGGTGGCGGCAGTTCTTGCCTATGAAAAGAGCTTCATTTGGCAAGTATTTTTTCCTTGTGAATCGAGAACTGGATACGTGTGGTCAACGACAATTTACACGGGAAAGGGGACTGTGTTGGATAAAGACTTTGCCCATTTATCCATGACCTCAAAAGTGATGATGACTCTAATGAAGCCATTATTTGGCCTATGATATTTCCTGACGATGGATAACTTTTATACGTCTCCAGATCCAGCCGACTTGCTCGCTTCACACTCCACTGACTCGTATGGAACACTGAGGAAAGGGATTCCAGCACACTTCAAAGATAATCAAGTAAAAGAAATGAATTTTCTTGTTTTTGTCATAGAATGAATTCTGTTATAACATTTTCAGAGCGAAAGTCGTCGTCATGCGGGTTGCCTAACTTCCATGAATGTTTGTGCGTTGTTTCTTGATTTACTATGGACTAAAATTAATAGTTAACATTAACGTTGTCGGCAAAGATATGCTTTTGCAATATAAACTAAATGTATTCATCATTAGATGACTAACTAAGGTTTACGGGAAGGAAAGTTATACTGATATGCAGGTTGCCTAATTCTCTTAAGTTAAGGGGCAACATTCAGAAATTATTGAATAAATCATTAGTTATTTGGAATAAAAAAACATTTTCAGATTTGCCTCCCTTTAATGCTTCTGAATCTGAAATAAAAATATGACTTTTTTTGACCGGTTTTGTAAAAAAAATCCGTCAGGGAAGTGGTTAAGCAGTCCAAGCAAATAAGATTCTATCCGAGGAAGTCTACCAACAGCCATCAATGCAACCTTGTGAGCAAGGAAGGCCATTTAAAAAATATACATGGAGAATGCTCCTATATGAGTGAAACTAGGACTAGAACAGCAGCAAAATTATGATGATCATCACCAGCATATTTTCAACACAACATTTCAAACCTTTAACAGTATATACCTAAATAGTCAACAGTACCTGGTGCATGCACACTTTTCATGAATAGCATAGCCATACCATCGGTAAGATATTTAGTTGTTTCAAATTTTGATGCATTCCCTTCAATGCGCAGTATGGTTATTTAATATTTCATCTAATTTTCCAAAGCAGAGGTGAAATAACAACTTCATAGCAAGATAATGCAAAGAATAGGCAAATATTTCCCAAAAGCAAGATGGATAACAAGGGCCAGGCCTTAAGACAAACTTTTCACCCGGGCAAGAGAGTACTCTGGTGCCCCCCCCCCCCCCCCCCCCCCCGTGCTTATCAAACCTATTCACCAGTTAAACCTTGTTAAAAAAATATTTTTTCACAACCACCCTGGGCAGTCGCCCGTGTCGCCCAGGTCTGAGGATAACTACTACATAGTTCCTATATTTCATAAGGTTTCATAAATTGCACAGGGAAAATTCTCCAATCAGGAATTTTGCATTTTTCCATTCCCACCGCAGAAGAGCCAAGTTTCCTTAGCCAAAAGTATCTAGATTATTTTTTCGGCCTATAAAGGGCTGCTAAGATTATTTCCAAGTCCAAGGAAGCCTTGTATGCAACTATTTAACCAGCTACATATTATCTCCATGACCATTATGTTCATAAAATATTAGATATACAACAACCATTTTACAAATAAAAGATAACACAGTTACACCCTAAATGAACATTAACTAAAACTTAGCAAGTCTTTTTATTATGTGTTGAATATAAGATATCTCATTCTACTTGCAACACAAGGAAAGAACTGTTAGCATATCAAGGGGTTAATATGTACATTCTCGGTTCACATCTGAAGCTTTCGGCTAATTAAATGAATACTAACTGTGAAAATACATTGACGTTAAATGTTAACTTGTTTTCATATATTTGACAAATGTGTCTCCATTCAATACCCTTAAATTAATACAGATTGTTATCATTATTATTTCAGTCTTTACTGATTTCGAACAAGATTTTCAAACTGTTTTCAGTGTACCACTTTCAAGAGAAAATAAACATACTTCACTTGAAAAAATATTTACAATCTCGTTTGCTCTCAAGATTGAAACCTGAACTATGACCAAACCATTCCACAAACTAAATCAGTCAGTTGGGTGTCATATAGAACAGTTTGCTTCCTTCAACAACCCTTGGCAATTAATCAAGAAGTAATTTAACTATCTATTTCAAAATCAATCGTTAAATCTCGAGAGCTAACCCACATTAACAAGTCTTCAACACATGAAGAATTAGGAGTATGACAAATGCCTCATTAGACCTGTTATCTACGTTTGAATGAATAATGGCTAATTCATGCATGTAAACGCCCAATGGCTGCATTAATATTCTGAGCGACTACAATATGTTGCTATTTTCTTAAAATATCAACCAGGATTAATAACAATAAAATACTTTAATACAGACAAAATTCCAGTTACACAATTACAAAGATTAAAGGTATAAACTTGAGGTAATTTTCCTATTGTAAATATAAAGTTTTCCACAAAGGTATATTAAATATAACCATACGTTAAGAAATTATTGTATATATAATGGGAAGCAAGTCTTACCTCAAAGTCTATTCTATTAAGATTCTGAATAAGAAGGAGAAGAAGATTGCTATTGTACAGCTCCTGCGCCAGCTGGGCAACAATAATATCAGTCTGAGGCTCAGCATCCGATGTACCATACAACATATTTTTAATTAAAACGAGGTTTTTACTGACATCTTCCTGAGCCTAAACAAATCAGAGCTCTTCGATTAGCATGTTAACACATATGACAGGCAATTCAGAGTGCTATTTTGAAGCATAATGGTTCGTTTTTATCGACAACAAACAAGGACTGGATTACTCACCTTTTCTGCTTTCTTGTCTCCCCTCTCAAGAGCATTAACAGCCTCCTTGAGAGCTTTAACAACCTCAGCTGGACTCTTCTGAGACTTTCCAAACAGAGGCATGACTGTCGTTTAAGGCTTGGATAATAATCTAGCGAAGACAAGTCACACTCAGGCACTTATTTGAGGGGGGAAATGGGGACAGGCAGGTTTAATCTGCCACTGTGATTTGCTTCCTTAATATTTACCCACATAGATGACAAAAATACCTGCGTAGAAGAAATGACGATTAAACTTCAATTCAAATGCCATTATAAGCAGAACGGAAGTAAACAAAAACACTATGCTTTCCAATTACAATGCACGATCTATTAAAAATAATCACATTAGCAAGAAGAAAGCGAAAAATGCCCGACCCCAGATTATCGTTTAACAATATTGAAATAATGAACAGCCATCGCACTTACGCACAGCAAGCACTCTCCGTGATAAGAAGTAAATACACGCAATTTTGCAAGACTATTACTTGACATTCACACAATAACAATCAATCCATACATTCTCATCCGCATCGAACTGATTACAAGTGAAGGTTGATGGGTAATATTGAATTGAAGGTTAAACACCGAAGCATGGCAAACGAACAGCATATAGATACGATAAAAAAAGACAGGACGACATTAACATTTGTGGATTCAGGGAGGAATTGTTTATTCGATTAAAAAAATAACCCTACGATTTCACAAGGGAAACGTAGGAAATGAAACCATCTATACATACCGTTTTAGAACTTCAATTAGTCTTTAATTCATGTATGTAGTGAAAACAACCTGGGAAAGGTTAACTGCTGAAAGTCTGAGCTGTTCTAAACTTACAATTCTGTGGTTAGACTTTAAAAATTCTTATAATTAAGACGTATTTTTCCCATTACGAAAGACAGAATAAATACTGCCACCATACATATGTACCTGAAACTTACGAAACATCCTACCAGAGTGCAGTATTTCTTGTTGATTCTAATCATATTAATTCTCATTGGCTGGAATCGCACGCGGGCTACACGAAACTCTCGCCCTGCGTAGACTTATTTTTCGAGTAATGCATATACTCGAGTATTTCTTTCTATATAAAAATTATATGCCATGATCATGGCATATATTTTTTATATAGAAAGTACCATCGAGATAATTCTCACATTTCGGATAATATAACAAAATTCAGCTCGGAAGCTTTGAGCTGAAATTACTTTTGACTCTACGAGCCTGTCACTTTAGTCAAGACACATTAAAGGAACCGTCAAGTATGCACTGTTACATGGGGGCATTTTTGGTGCTCGCCAGTTTCACCTAAATTTTAAAATAAAGTAGGCCTAAGTTCAATTTTTGTTTATTCAGCATAATCAAGTAAGAAAATATTTACATTATAATCGACAATGTCACACGGCAATGTCGACAAGGGGGCCCACAGGGATGGTTTATTTTTTTAATATTTTTATTTGTGTGTAAGCACGGCTTACTCTAATTCCAGCTAAATAGCTTAGGTAATAAAAATGCAAATACAAGCGCCCGCCCACTAGACGCTCAGCTGATAGCATCAATTGGCTCAAGAGTCTGCTTTCTGCTCTGGACAAAAAATATATATACCTATATGTAAATAATATCTCCTCTGAAAACGCACTTGGTGAATAAAAACACAAATATAAATATAGTTTAAAAAACACAGACACACGACAATAAATAGAAGGACACTCACAAAAAATGAACGTGATGTTTCGGCAGTCATGCCACCCCTGGCGAAAATATTGTAGAGGGAAGCGGATACGAACCGTCGACGAAGCGGAGATTTAAGCGTACAGAAGCGAATCGGAATGTGAACGATTCGTAACTACACCGTCTCCGAAGCGAAATTAAACGTAAAATGAGACAAGGAAGCGTACAAACGAAGCGTTCACGAACCGGAATCCTAGTTATGGAAGCATTCCCGAGCCGGAAACCTATCGGATGAAAACGCTCACGAGCCAGAGTATCGTATTACCTCTCCACTGACTTCGATGCTCTCTCAAAATAAAAAAAGATAATTTGCCATTAATCACTTTGAATGCACTGTTGCGCAATGGCAGGATATAGTATGTCGTATTAAACTACCTCGTATCGGCGTTGAGAAAGACGTATATAATATGTAGTCACTTCCGTGGATAAATGTGACTTCGAAATGATAATACCGTGATAGTTTGAGGAAATACCACGGATACTATAGTACAGTATTCTATATTATAGTACAGTACTGTACTTAAATATAGTATATATAAGTACAGTACTATATATTATACAGTATCCTTGGGAAATACCATAAAATCTTGATAAAAGTTATTTGCCGCATTAATTAATGCCAGATAACTGTATCCCATGTTGCCACCACATAGTATGAATATAAATGCAATATTACTGCGAATAAACAAGATTTCAATTCCCGCACGTAGCTAGGGCATGGCTAGGGGCTGGCCGCGGGCGGCTGCCAGCCCGGGGGCGCACTTTGCAGACCCACAGCCTGCGGGCCATAAATCGAGGAAATATTATGTATGCCGGAAAATATGCCAGAAATACATGTCCAAATAGTTTTGCTTCACAAATTTTCTGCATTATGAAAAGCGGTCTAGGATGTAGTCTTTTAGACCACTTAAAAACCAATCCTAGACCACGATAATAGTGGAGCAAAAATATTTAGAAATAGTGAGAAATCAACTGAATAAGATACCAGAATATGTACTTGAACTGCCAAATTAACTATTTTAACAGATTATTTCCAAATATATCTTTACTTCAGCATTAATATGGTCTAGGATTTGTTTTTAAGTGACCTAAAAGACGTCAACGAAGACTACTTCAAAATGTAGGGAAATGGACATGCCCGTACGCGGGTAGAGATCTCTACTCGAGTTACCGTCGTAGAAATGTCAGTAGTGGAAACGGGGCCTTATAGGTATGTACCTATATACATGTGCGCGGTGAGTCAAAAATGTATTAATAGTTATTGTTGCTTCACCATATTCTGTATTTTGAAGAGATCTTAGTTGACGTCTTTTCGACCACTTAAAAACCAATCCTAGACCACGTTATTGATGAAGTAAATATATTTTGAATTAACGAAATCATTGTGAAAATGAATTCCCAGATGTCCTAAACTGCCAGGCGAACAATTTAAACAGATTCTGGTCAGCATTTTCGCTGGTCATTTTTTTTCTTTTCAAGACCAAAGTAAAACCATTGACCATATGGTGACCTTTCTGATCTCTTAAAGACGTCTTCATGACCTCAGTCACCTCTTCTTCCATGGATGTATCTCAATTTCTCAGTCCGAAGGGATGATAGGGGCCATATGGAGTCTATGTAGTATCCATGATCGGGATTCGGGAACCTCATTTTTTCAGGAGTCACTACATTCAACTGGGCACGAAGAAATGTTCATACAAATCAAGGATTGGAAAAAAAATACCCAGGAAAAAAAATTCGCCATCACGGTAAACCTTGTCCCCGGATGAAATATTGTAAAATGAATTGAGTAATAATAGGATGATAGTTTTATTATATTACTGGTTCCGATTATAGAATGAAACTATAAGCAATAATAATATTTCGCTCCCTGTTAACACTACAAAGATGAATCTTACTTATGAACTGAATCTTACTGAAGAGGTAGATGATAACTTGGGTTGAATTCCCTCTCTAAATAGCTTCATGTTCAAAGTAGATGACTCTTAAGTCGTTATGAGGTCAGTAATTTCGTTTATCTCATAGAATAAGGTTTTTCTTTGACAAGTGTGGTTACTCATGTTGACACCAACTACGTCAGCGCCAATGGCGAAGTGGAATTATTGACCTGTAATGTAATATCCATCGAATGACTTGAGTCTAAGTAATTTTTTGAGTTACAAGTGCCGTAACATCAATTCCAACAATTTAGCCAGTTACCTTTGTGATTTTTAAGATATTCTATCGAATTAGGTGACACATATAGCAGTTCGCGCGGTTTGCGCCATTTCGTGCTGTCGCTGATCTTCGAGGGCTGCTGTTTGGGTTGCATGTGAAGCCCACCGTATTAAATGCCTATATCAGTGTTATGCCTTATTTTTTGCATCCTGAGAGACATAAGCTAAGTTGCAATTTGTTTTTTGTTGAGGAGTCGATTTGACTGTTAATTGACGTGTGCAGTGGACGTACAAGTATCCCCAGTGACGTCACGGAGCATCGGCCATAGTGCTAAACCGGCATTTTGAACGGAAGCAGTGTGGTTATCGAATTTGGTTAAAAATGGCGTCTGAACAGCTCAAGAATAGAATGCAGACATTTAAGAACAAAGGAAAGGATCAGGATGTAAGTGAATGTGTTGTGTTCAAGCCTGTTTAAGTAGTGAAGGTGTTGTTGTTCCACTAAAATACTCGAGGCATACCTGCTTCCTGATCATAAAGCTGTCATGCTAGTGCAACTATTCGAAGAATCACGATCCCAGTGTTTTGTCGCTTATTACTCACCCTTATTTTAATAATGAGTATAGATTCCAATTTCCATGCGAGTGAGTACAGTTTGTTAATCGTGTCATCAGTGTGTCCTTGATAAGCTCATTTGAGTTTTTAGTTGATGGCTAAATTTTGCAAAAAGCACGTGAAGATGGTTAATTAAATGTTATAAAAGTATCATATTGTGTGCTTGTTCCTTGTGTTGCCTCCGTTATCGAATCTATAGTTTGTCATGTAGATTCTTGGATTCATTCCGCGGTCAATTTACTGTTGTCGTTTGGAATCTGCTATTGATTATGAGGTGGTTCCTTGTTTTGAATATTATTGGTAGCGGAACTTCCGTCTTAAACATCATGTGTTGACATATTGGTACTGCTACTGTTATTTGTATTTTGTTAGATAGCCGTTCGCGCTTTAATTGGTCATACATGAGGATAGAAACCTAGTATCACATCAGTAAAGAACAAACATCGATTCTTCACGTATTGTTTATGGAGGAAATGTAGTATGATTGCCTACAATTATATGAAGCTCTGAATCTTAATTAGTTGGATTTAATTCCAATTTTTCTCAATGAGTTCGTAACATATATGTAAGTTATTTTTGTTTAGTGAATATCTGTTGCTGTTTATGCGGTCATTGCTATGACCTTTTTAAGTTCCAGAAGTCACACATGAGGGACTTTTAGCTCCGATAAAACGTTAAGCAAGTCGCTAATCGTGGAACTCGAGGTCCCGATCTTTTGTAAATGTCGCTGGTAATGTGCGTATATTTCTTGTTGTATGAAGGTTGATACAGCGTAGTTTGTCTCTGTTTCGTGTGGATGCGTATCGTTCTTCTCAGTAGCTCGTTAATTTTTAGCGTAACACCCCTCAGCTTGATTTAATTTGTTATCATTTCCGTAGTCCAGCTCTGTAGTATTCTTAAGTTGCAGCTTTGAAGTTCGTTCAATTTACTGTTTATTTTTTCCTCTCACTTTTCAGGAGATGAGGCGGAGAAGAAATGAGGTTACTATCGAACTTAGAAAGAGTAAACGAGACGAAACGCTTTTGAAGCGGAGAAATGTACCTCAAGTAGACTCCACTGGTAAGCTGTCAATTTGCATGTATACCAAGCAATAATAACAAAGTGATAATGGGCTGCTTAGTGTAGTACACTTATTTTGTGTTGAAGGCTCGAACCTGTCACATGCTGTTTATTTGTGGGAGTGATTTGTTGAGTATCTAAATGAAAGACCTATTTAGTTTCACATGTTGGGAGCAGTTCTCCATTATAGGTGATTCATTTTAGGTAGTATTCAGATTAGGTAGTGACATATTATATAAGTTAGCCATTGGAGCTTATTCAAATTTGTTTGCTGTAGATTTTGAAATTTTTCAAGGACATTGATTTTAACTTTATCATGGAGTGAGAATTATTCTTTTCAAGAAACACTTAAATGTTCAAATGGTTTCAGGCTTAGTGGGTCATGATTACGTACAGATGAATTATGTTGATAATGGTAGCTGATTGATATCGAAGTGCAATTCATGACCTAGTTTTCAGCTCTGTGAAGTGCTAATGTCATTCTCTCAAATTTAACATTTTACATGAAACTAAAATAATTGATACTTGATGATTTGAAATTCAATTAGATAATTGTATTGCTAAAGGTACAACATCACATATACATATGCAATTATGTGACATAGCCACCTTTGTATTAAATTAACATAAGTATAACATAAATGTATTTTTCAAGGACCAGTGTATACAACTACTGGATTCCAAAAGTCATAAACAATCAGTAAGAGATTATACAATATTAATGTACAAGAGTACTCCAGAGTTGATGTCTATGAGTTCATTGCATAGGAACTTACATGTGAGGTGAATCATATACACCCATCTTGCACATATTCTGCAGGGCAGTAATATGTTTTTGCTGGGAGATATTATTTAAATCTCCCATTCTGAGCACAATCCTAGAGTTTTAGGATTAAGTTCTATTTTGGAAGCTAATTTGGTATGTAAATATGTGTTCTGTTAGGCAATAGATGTTGTAGTGAAATGATTATGGGTATCCAAGTTTTTGGAAAACTGCTTAATAGAGAGATCAGTAAAACAAAAATGTAAACACTAGGACTTGGGAGGGTGTTGAGTCTTCTAAAGAACGGGTGGCATGGTGCATTGTCTATGTGAATTTTAGTTAACTGGGCTAATAATTTTGAAGTTGTGCTTGGAAGTAATGAAGATGACTTTGTTATAGATGAAGAAGACATTGATCGGACTACAACTAATTTGGAGCAGCTTGTGGCAAACGCGCGGAGTGACAATCCTGCAGTTCAGTTGAATGCAGTGCAATCGGCCAGGAAGTTACTTTCGTCAGATCGAAATCCACCAATTGATGCTCTAATTAATAGTGGAATTTTACCAAGTCTGGTGTACTGCCTGGAGTGTCACGAAAAGTAAGTGTTATCTCTAAGTTATGAGCAGTATTTACATATTGCTGTTGTAATGTTGATCGTTTTGTATGTAAAAGAAACAGGGATATTGACATAATCATACCATAAAAAAATGTAGTATGAGTAGGACTCCGAAACGTCGACAGTAAAAAGGTTATCCTGGTGGAAGACATTAGGAGACTTCCTTAATATCATACTATCCACTAATACATTCATACCCATCATGCCGTTCACTTTTGTGGGGGAGGGGGGGGGGGGGGGGGGTAGTGGTGGCACAGTCAAAAAATTCCCATGCAATCATTCTTCCCATTTTCCTTGTCAAAAACCATTGTTTTGGCCTTTGATGTATTTACTTACAGAATTTTTTCCTGTATACTCTCAGAGGTCAACACAGTATCATCAGCAAATAGTATTGCTCACATGTTTATATTATTATTATCAACTTGTTATAAATCAGGGTGTCCGGTGAATCTCAATTTCTTTTTTCCCTGAGTTTTCCAGGCAAATGTTTTGCATTTTCCAGGGTCTTGCTGCACTTTGTTTTTAACATATTTTTAGTGAATTTCTAATAAAATTTGCATAATTTTGCCAACATGAAAAACGAGAAATTTCGGTCCCTACTTTGAGTTAAAAACGTTATAGTATACAAGGAATGTGGAGTATTACGGGTTTTATTTCAACCAACAAATAAACAAAAACGGTTAACTGACAAAATCTGAGTCAGGTGCAATTTGAACACACTATAAAGTAGATTCAGACTAGTTTGATAAAGAACATGTAAATAAAAGAAACTGTTGTGACATTTTTCAATGAAAGCATTTCCGATTCAATTTCAGCAACAAATTTCTCGGCTTTTCAAGAAATTACGTTACTTTGGTTTGCAGTTCTTGAACCTTTTGCAGTATGTACCTCTTTCTTATTCTTTTTATCTCGAGGCCTTGGTACCTTTCCTCTCCTCCCAAAAGGTTTCGCTGTACTTTACATGAACATTTCGGAAACTGTGAATTAATTGCTTTGTAATAGGTACGGATCTAACGCCAAAAAGCATTCAATTATGTAAAACAAAATTGTATTTGTTGGACAATTCACGAATTTTAATTAGGTTGGATTGACCCTGTACAGTGGCCCTGTCGACTACGAACCCGAGGGTCGTGATTTCCATACGCAGTGACCGCAAAATGTATTTCTGCTCCTTCAAAAACTATTCTGCAAACATTAAAACGAGGAGGGTGGAGATTATTTGGAAAGGATTATCAATTACATATATAACAATACCCAATTATCCATTTAGGTTGGGGGCCGAATGGTTTTCGTATAATGCGGGAAATGCCACTGTGCATGCTCAGACGTTTAGATTTCTCGTAAATTTGGCCATACCAAAAATTCCATTCGTACGGCTCTTCGAACAGAATCTTGATTTCCGCGTGAAATTCTGTTCCCGGTGACAGATTTCGCCATCAATTCCGATTCCATTCGTAGCGGCCATTTTACATGGGAATTATTCCGTATGGAATTTGCCTTGTTATGCAATCGGCCCCTTAGACTGCGCATAGGGAGAGTGGGGTGGGATGACGAAGCACAAGCTGAGAGCGGGCGCACAGCTATGAAAAGAGTATTAAATGAACAGGGAGCGGAAGGCTACGCTGAGCCAAGTATAATGCAAGCAAAGGCGCAGGTTAAACTTTTCTCTCTACCTTAATGGAAATCGGCTGCCATGAATTTTCCAGGGTTTTTCGGAAAAATACAAAAATTCCCTGAGTTTTCCAGAACAAAATATTTCCCTGAGTTTTCCCGGTTTTCCAGGTCCCCGGACACCCTGTAAATATATTTACCTGAAATGGAGCTGATGACAGGCACTATCTTCTCTGGGTTGAAATAAAGACCATACCCAGGATAAGGATATTTTGAGTAGGTTGCTAATTAAGAGAATACTGTGCATATGCTAAAACCCTTTCCTGCAGTGTGTTACACCCTTGAAAATGGGAATCCATCGGCCACAATGTTAATAATAATAAGTTATTATGGTATGGTTGAAGAGTTTAAAGCAATTTTCCACAATTTAAAGTTTTTAAAAGAGTTTATTATGACCTAGGTTTCAATGTTTACATCTTCAGGTATCATCCAATGATGATGTGTAAACATTTAAACCGAGGTTGTAATGAAGTCTTTTAAAAACTTTTAACAGTGGAAAATTGTTTTAAACTCTTCAACGGTATCATGTTGAAATTCCACGCATTATCGCCTTTATCTTCGGAATTCATTTATTATGGGGGCCAATACAAAATACCAAAAAAAGACCTGCTTTTTCAGGGTGTCTACCAGTATGTCTCGCTATGTCTCTGAGGGTGCAACTCTGTTGAATTCCACTAGATATATTAAAACCAGCTCTATTGCTTCGAGTAAAACTCGATTAGCAGCCTATCATAGACATACAACATGATTAGATCATTTCTGGAGGGACTTAATTGCTAACTCCGGAAAGAACCTGGCCCACCTCTTGCTATTTGTAAAGAAAATACTCATTCTCTTGCATGGGAATGCGATGATGGAATGAGGATTTTCATTCAAGAAATACCAAGTGGTAAATCAGATGGAAGATTGTCTAGTCGCCCAGCGCATTGTGTTTTATGCCGTTTTGAATGCTGGTGGTGCGGCCAATGTTCCAGTATCTAAGGCCCTTACTCATTATGCCAAAAATGCTCATGCTCGATACAAGGAGTGCTTGGAGAGGAGGATTGAGAAATTAGAGAAAGAGAAAAGGTATATACATATATGTATATACATATGATTCTTCGACTTTTATATGATTCCTCGACTCATATGATTCTTCGACTCCATATGATTCCTCACTGATTCATGAGTCTTCGACAACTCTTGATTCAATTAGAGTCAGAGATATCATGATTCTTTGCCGAGTCATTGAATCACAATTCACGGACTCATAGGTAGTGATTCCTCCCACTCCTCGCGCTATATGAGTACATAGGTCCCCCCTCTCTCAAACTTCAAAGTTGAAGGGTGGGAGGACTCGTTCGTTCGTGGCATCTGTTGATTCCCATCTTTGCTGAGTGGTGCGCCCATTCTCATCTACGCCGCTGAGTAGTGATAGTTGTCATGGTGGCCATGTAGAGGACTCTGTTACGAGTCGTAGGAATGACGGTTCATTACCATGAACGATTCAGTGCATAAATTCACCTCAAAGAGTCGTTCGATTAGATTCGTTCGTTCGCGACCGACCCACCTCTACCTCTGACCCACTTGTTTGGTTGAGGAGTAGGAAACAGGTCTTCCCTAGGCTCTATACAATAATGAAAAGAAGGTTGTGTGTGATGGCCACTTCAGAGCCTTGTGAGCGTGTTTTTTCAAAGGGAGGCCAGTTTCTAACTGAAAAAAGAAGTAGACTGGGCCCGAACAAACTATCAATGATGATTTTCTTAAATCATAATTGGAAAGGTTAAATCCATTTTTTTTTGTTATAAAGAAGTTTAGTTTAGAGTTTCTGCATTTTAAAATAATTAGCTACAAGTTTTATCAATGTAAAATAATTGTTGTTTCATACAGTATTGGTCATCTACCTCCAATTAACTGATCATGATTCCGATATGTGTTAACTCTTTGTAAACTGTTGATTTTGTAAAATGTCTTAATAAATGCAAAAGACATTTACTGGATACCACCTATATCAGTATCGTTAATTGTAAAACAAATAACTGCCTACAATATTCATCTGAGGGTAAAATTAGAGTTTCCAAACTGCTAATACAGTGTCATAAACAGTCGATTTCCAGCAATAATTAAGAGATTTTTAATGAACCAACGATTTAGGTTGAAAGTCATCATATCATTTACGTGATGCTGAAATAAGGGCAATTTACTCCTCAAATCTAGCTAAGTTGCGGATCTTACGGTAAGACTCTTGTTTTGACAGTCATTAATGAATAGTCAAGTCTTGCCACTCAACGAGTCGCTGGGATTCAATGAATGGGGAAGGTTCTTTTGAGTCAGCAATTCAGTCAGTCATGCCCTCACGTCTCCGAGTCAGTGTGTCCTTTGTGGTCCTTTGGGTGTGTGAGTCTTTCGAGTCAGCAAGTCTTTCGAGTCAGCGAGTCTTTTGAGTCAGCTAGTCCTTCGAATCTTTGAGAATCACAGGAATCATGGGGACTCTGTGACTCTCTCCTTTATGAGTCAGCGCTGCACTCAGTGACTCATTCATTTGAACGACTTGTGACTGATCGACCCAACTCTAATATGTATTGTTAATAAAAGTAAAGTGGCCCTTAAAATGCAGCATTTGGTTAGAAGCTATTGCCTAACTTTTTGGAATCTTGCAATAAGAATATCACAGCAAGTGCATTTCCCGCACTGAGCCTGTCCAACATGTATAGCAGAAGCCTTTCTGAGTGCTAATAGCTCCATTGGTTATTGTGGTAGATGTATGCTTAATATGCTTGGATGATATACAAAGCATTTAATACATTTTTTTTGTAGATTTTCACAGCTCATACTTGCTATCAGGATTTTTGTTCTGCGAGTAATTATTAAATATTTTGCACAACAGTTTTGCCGTGCTATGCTGCCAGCTTCATCGGTCTTTTAAGAACATTAATGCATTGTCATCTTAATTTTTAATTTATGATATTCTGCATTTTTCTGAATAACTTGGTTGCCACAATTTCCAAGAGAAACAATTGATGCCAATTGCTGTTCCACCGCAGTTGGAAAACATTATTCACCTATCTTATTTCTTGTAATCCAACGAAGTAAGTTTGAGAGGAGAATTGAAAAAAATATTTGTGCATCAGACCTACTACGTGACTTGTGTCAAACCTACTATGACCGTTTTGCTGCTCACTTCTGCTGCCAACAAAGATCCGGCATCAGTATCAATAAGAATATTTCATCGAAATTAAGGAGGAAGGCAAACAAATAACTTATTTTCGTGCTGGTGGTTGAGGGTCAATTCTTGAATGAGGAATCTCTGTGCAGAAATAATTGAAATGGCTAAGATCTTCAAGTTTTATTATGTTTGGAGCTTACCTGGAAAAAATTTGTGAAAACGGCCTCATGGAAACTGCTTAACCACTTGACTGGCGAACAATTTTTTTAAAAAAGTTCATTTAATTTGTGCAAACATTTTTTTTTATTTCAATAAAATTTTTAAGTCACAGTTATGGGATTACATTAATTATAATTGCGTGATGTTATAAGTCAATTTGAAACAATACATTTTCAGTAAATATCCTCGTTATTATAAAAAATGTTTTCTAAAACTGAGCTTTTGTGTGATAGTTTTTAAGCATGTAGTTGGATGCAAAGCCACCTCACAAACTGGGCAGCAGATTCTTGTTTCCTTTCTCTGCCCTGTTTTGGAGCACACAACACATCTCTGTGTGGGGAAGGCTTTTTTCTGTGTGGGCAGAATTGACTCAACAAAGTGCCTCTCAGTCAGCCTAGCAGGGGAAGGTGTGTGGGAAGGAACTATTTTTCCTACGTGCGGTTGCCCATACTTGGAGATCAAATTTTCTACCAGATTGATAAGAAAATTTTTCCTCAACAATTTTCCACCATTCTTTTTGTTAATTACAAATGAGTTGATACAGCACATATCAATCAGGTGTCGAAATATTTTCATATAATATTTGGAATGACGGCTCCTTGCAGTTTTATATGTTCATCATGGCGTCACTACTGTCCACACCCCCCATATTTTTATTATAGTCGTGAACTACAGCTGGCTTCATAACAGTGCCTCTTTTCCCCTTCACTTGGCTCATTTCAGTCACATGAAATGTGCTTACTAAAGCTACATCCCTCCTGTCCTTCCACTTCAGCACCATCTGTTTTCCCCGAAATGCTGCCACTATTTCCCCCTTCAATTTTTTCGCTTTTACATTTTGGGGAAACTCCTATTTTGACGTATAGTCCCCACAACGTCCGTTTTTCACCCACAAAGTTTGTCAACCAGTGCAGGGCTAGTATACCAGTTATCAAGGTATAATGTGTAGCCCTTATCAAGCAGTTCATCTGCTAAATCTGACACAATTCTGCTTGTGATTGGTTCATTCTTGTATGTTTCACTAAACATAGTGTCCTTGCCAGTGTAAATTTTATAAGTTCCACACGTAACCCGTTACGCACTCGCACAAAACAAAACATTTTATCCCAAACCTGCTGCGTTTGGAAGGAATGAACTGCTTCCATGATAGGCTGCCTTTCCACAGGAGTAGAGATTCATCCACCACTATTGCTGTTTCAGGGACGTAGAGAGTAGAGAATTTCTTTTTCATATGCTCCAATACAGGCAGGATTTTGAAAAGTTTTTTGTTGGGGTAGTCTTCGATAAATGTGTTATTATCCACAAAATGAAGAAATTTCAAGAGTAGATGAAATGTTCTTTCCGTAAAAACTTTTCGAAAGTAAGGAGTAGAGATGCTTTCCCGTTCTAAAAATAAATATGGTAGTCCAGCTTTTGTAAAATTCCCATCAAAAGAAAAACTCATCAATGTTTTTATTTCCCCAGGACTTGATTCATTCCACTCGTACACCCTTGAACGTGGCTTTAGATTAGGATTACTGTCTAGGAACTGCTTTGCATAAAGGTTCGTCTGCTGAGATATAAGGTTACACAATTCATCATCCACAAAGTTCTCAAATATTTCTAAAATATCCACCTTATTCTCCAACTGCATCACTATGCTACTAGTACCTTCAAAATCGAATTTATTTCGCACAGGTGTGCACAAAAATCTTGTCGCTATTTCCACTGCTATCACTTTCGTAGCTTTTTCCAAAAGTTCGCGAATTGTGTCCGCGGAAGGAGAAGTGTGCCCTCCTCTTTTACTAGTGGATGCCATTTTGGGGATATTCAAAATCTAGAGGAGGTTGTGTATCCCCGAGGAATGAAAAGAACCAATATACATTCACACCGATCTCAACTGTTTCACGCACCCGCTTATTAGCATCCACACACAGAAAGCTGATGTCTTACACTGACTGAGCGCACAAAATTTCCATCCTTTCCAAATGAATTGAACAGTTACCCTTTCCTGGAGGGGGTTGGGAAAGTCCATCTGGAAGTAGGTGCCTAACCCTGGGACAATCACTTGGGGCACAACACCCCCGCCGGTTACGAAAAAGGGTGAATAACCAGTGAAAGGGTCCGCTAAAGTGGGAAACAAAGAAGGCACCGCTAAGTGGCCCAAGTAGATTTATTGCACTGAAATTTGTCTAGTGTCTGAGGCTTGAAACATGAAGGCAGGTGCGAAATCCGATAAGCTTTCTTCCGGCTCTATGAGAGGAAAGAGAAAACCGGAATGTTTATTATGAGGCTGTTTGTGTTTGAAGACTTCTTCCCACGTGTCGTGATTGCTGCTTGCCCATAGGTGCCCGCACGAGAGCAAAACGACCGGCCCTCGGGCGAGCAGTCGGCGTGTTCAGTTCAATATCTCATGCCATTTGCTGCTACATAGCGGCTCTATCAAAGAGCAAAGCCCCTCAGAGGGTTTCAAAAGGGTCCCTACCCACTTTTTACCGCCCCCTCACTGCCCTTGCCCTCAGCCTCAAGTCCAGTAGGATGATGGGGAATGCACGGAATGGGCCCACTGTGTATGGGGTATGAACTACAACCACGGCAAACGGGAGAAGTTGGACATCTATATCACACAATCGAAAGAGAACATGACGTGGGCCGAGTCAGAGCAGTTTCAGGCTAGACTCCAGGCAGTAGGAAAATCCCCTGGATTTTCCGACTGTGGTATGCAGTTCTTTAGTCTTGCTTGCATAATCAAATTTTCCCAAAGTAGGTAAAAATAGTAATTCAAAAAAGTATGGAAAGGTGATACAATGAGCTCTACTTCAAGATGTTGCTGCCACGACATCGAACACAGGTTTTAGCATTATGCAAGCAAACCTTTTACTCAAGGTTTGAAATGACATCGCATTACGAAATAAAAATCTATGCAAGCCATTTCATTATCAAAAATTAGAGGGGGAAGGAGAAGAAAAGATTACTTCTCCAAATAGAGGAAGGTATTTCAATGATTGCCTGTGACCCTAAAATGGTAAAAATATTTTCTTGCCAATTACAAAATATATCGAAAAAGGTTAAGGTTATGCAACCCCTGCATACATGTGCGGGCGTTGACGGAAATGCGTCTTGCTCACAGAACATTCGCTGAAGGTGCCAACTGCTGGCCGAAGAGCGTACTTGAAGAACGAAGGAAGATACGTAAAGAAACTTCCAGCGAGATATCTCGTCACCCCCACATGAAAATACGCAAATTCGATCATGACGAGATATCTCGTCACCCCCAGCCAAGTGGTTAAAAGTGAAGCTTCATACAGCATTCGGTGAAGCTTGGTGCCAATTTGTAAACTGCGAAAATTAGAATTCGTGTTACGGGAAGCTACATTCAGTCAAGTTTCACTGTATGATGTTGAAAAGAAAGATCCTGTGTACGTTGATTGTGAGCTTCAAGATATCAAACTTAAAAATTTAACCAGAAACTTAGGCAAATTCATTATGATGCCTGTGGTGGAGGATGATTGATGCAATCTCAATTATCTTGCTATTTTTAAGTTGGAAAATGTAGAAACGTCAACCACATCTGCAAGCTCTAATTGTGATTTTTATTTTCTACTGAATCTTGTGAAATTGTAAATTTTTCTGTTTTTAAATGGTGAATATTTTGATTTGTCGTGTATCATATAGAATGCTAATCGCATTTTGTACTGTAATCCTTTTGGGAAAATAAAAATAATAATAATTGACTAGTATGGTCCTGACTCATTACAGTTGTTGTGTATGTATTATTATGGGATGCTATACCTGAATTTATACATAGCCAAAATCTATCTTTGGTGGACTGGGGCAGTTTCATAGAAATCATTAGTGGATTTTAAAATCTATGTTTACCCATACTTGCATTAAGGGATAGAACATATTGTAATACCAGTTCCCAACCTGATCTTTTGCACAGCCAAAATCTATTTTTGGTGGACTGGGGAAAAGTTCCATAGACATTTTTAGTGGATTTAAAAATTTATTTGCTTACCCAAAATCCATTAAGGGAGGATGTACAGTAATACCAGCTCCCAATCTGAAATACATACTTAACCTTGCGGTTATGGCCTTGGCTGTTTAGGGATGTGAGATATGATTTGAATTAAGTTAGAAGTGTGGTAAGTATATTTTTACAAATGTTTGGGGTACTACATACTGGTTGGTCTATCCTGGTCTTGGCCTAGAAAATCTTTGCATATGCTTGGAGTATGCAAGGAGAAATAGGTTGGAAACAGCCGCACTAGAAAGTTAATTGGTGTGTAACACATTGGTATGACTAATATTTTTTTCGTTATAGCCCTGCCCTTCAGTTTGAAGCAGCCTGGGCTCTAACAAATATAGCGAGTGGAACCTCAGCACAAACTAAAGCTGTTGTCAATGCAGGCGCGGTACCCCTTTTCCTTCAGCTTCTTCATTCACCAAATCACAGTGTCTGTGAACAGGCTGTTTGGGCTTTAGGTAAGTAATTCTCTCTATGCCATTATGTATTACATAATATAAACAAAAAATAGTTTGCAGAAAGAGCAAGGTTGGAAATGAAAGAAATCTGTGATACTGTGGTTTTCCATTTAGAACTCGCTAATGCAATGGATTTTTGTTCAAAAGTGGGTTATTCGTTCATTAGGTGATTTATTTTCAAAATATTTGTGCCATGGGGCACTGATATCTGAACTGTTTCCATTTCATAGCTTTTTTCAGTTGTAATGATAATATTAAGGGTATGGGTAATTTTGTTTTGTAAACCTTAAGTGAAGTGTTGAGTTACATTTCCGAGGGTTCCTTTTGAGGTGATGCTTCAGAGAAGATCACCCAAACACAACCTCTATCAGGGTTTGTAAGAAGCAGGCTTTCATTATAGGTGTTTACCAATATTGGCCTTTTCTCTGTTCTTCCCGAGTTACTCATCCCTTAAAATCATCAGTCCATTCTAATCCAATCATGAATCATTTGAATCAAAATGTCATGAATAATGACTCACGTCTTAACTAGACTGCTATTACATACTTTCAATTGGTAGAAGGTCTGAACGTTTGTATTCATAGTTAAATGAAATTCTTGGTTCTTCCTATAGTTTCAACTGTAGCTTTTCTACAGTTACAACATCTCACTGTCTTCATACCTCCTGCCCTCTCTCCTGCTCACAAAAATCTCCACTCGTTTTCTATTTTACACCCTATTTTCCTTTTTCAAATGTTGTTATCAATGGCAAGGCCCAAGGTCAATCTGTGACAAGTGGCTTTGCTTATATCAATTTATTTAAATTGTCTGGTTGATGTAGTATTGTTACGATAGGGTGATAATATATGATAAAAACACTTTTAACTAAATGTTTAACAAAAGGTTCTTAAATCACGGCTGTAAATAGTGAATTTAATTGCTATTTTATCATTGATTTCAGATGTATAAATAAGTTAGTTCGTTGATTGTCTTTGTTTAATGTAGACATGGTTGCTACGCTTGGCGATAGATAGAGACTCGCTGTTTTATGGTACCAGAACTAAAATAAAATATGTACATGCAGTGATATAAAAAATTATTTAATCACTTCGGAGCATCATGGTACGATTCCTGATTCTTTTTATAGCACCTTGTAAGTAGGGCTTTTGTAATTATATTCAACTTTTCATGCTATTTTGGGTTCTTTTTAGCCATTAAACTGACTACATACTATAGAGGTCATGTTTGTGTGTAGGGTGATGAATGTTCCATATTCAATCCTAATTTAAAAGCTTTCAAGCCTGAACCTGCAAAAGAGGTCATTATAGTTCACCTACAGTAGAACCTCGGATATACGACCCTCTTATATACGACGACCTCATTTATACACAATTTTTTTTGGTCCGGTAAAGAACCCCATTAGACCCCATGCATTTCCAACCTCCCTTATGAAACTTTTCATTTGTACGATGAACTCCGTTATAAACCATTTTCCGGTCCCATGGTAGGAAATTCCTCACTTATACGACTTATCAGTGAGTTAACTCCCCTACGGAGCTTCATAAATTCCGACTTTGAGGGATTGCTGTGAGTTTATCGTGAGAGTAAGGAAAATGCGAAAGGTATCAATCTTTAGGCAATTTTAATGGTAGCAAAAGAAATTTGTCAGAATGGAAAAAGATAGGACCGTTGGACGGATGGAAAACCAGAGGCCTGCACGACCACTGGACGAAAAATCTGCCATTTTTATTTATTTTTCCGGTGGGTTTTTGAAAAAAAAATCCGCGTTTTCGCGACGGAAAACCACAGGCCTGCGCCGGACAAAAAATCCTCCATTTTAAATTTTTTTTGCTTGTTTAAGGATAAAAAGTCTGGGTTTTTGCTACTTATTCCTGAAGTGCATGTCATAGTGCATATGCGTGTCAACTTTTAATGTCATATCTCCATTAGTGGAGATGTGAGGGAATGAAACATTTGAGAATCTTATGAAAAGCCGACTTTGGTGCCATTTTGCCAGAGAACCATGAGGGTTAGAAAAAAAACAGAAAGCGGGAAGTTGTAGACCTCATGAAGGGGTGAAAATCTCTGCTTGTCAAAATTGAGATCGAACTCTTAGTTTAGGAGCTAGAGTTGAAATCCACGAAAATTGGGAAATTTTTCGCCAAATTTCAGGTTTGAGGCCCTCTGGTGAGGAAACTAGGAGGTGTAGAAAGACAGGGTGGGTGGCATCTTGTAGAAAATTCAATTATTCACTCTGAATTTTTCGTCAGATTCCTGATTGGACGCACTGTTAAAAAAATTACGGCACGGGAACTGGAGGTCACTTTTTCAAAAAGTGAAAAATCCACAATTTAAAATCATTTTTTGGGGGTTTGAACTCTTTTGATGACAAAAAATCAGGGTAAATTTATTATTTATAATTTCAAAATGGCTGAATGAAAGCAATATGTATATAACTTCTAATACCAATTGCTTTCTGATATTTAATAGAATCTCAAAACTATTTTCAGTTATATCTCTGTTCATGTGTAGTGATATTCTATTTTAGAAGAAAACTGGTTGGTAAAGGAAAAAAATACCTATTAATCAAACCAGATGTTCTAGTAAGCAATACTCCTGCATCAGTTGGTGCTTGTTTGTAGAACATGAACTGGCAATAAACATCAAAATACAAACATCAACATACAAAATGTGCCAAGCATTAATTGAAACTAATTGTAAACACTGCTGGTCAGGTGTCAAGAATGCTAACTATTAGACCATGAAATTTAACTTTGATAATACAGTAGAAACTCGAAAATACGAACTTCGAAATTACGAAATTTTGATTTTACGAAGCAAAATCTTCGGTCCCGACCAAAAGGATATCTAAGTGTTTGTAACAGTACGCGATATTACGAAATAACGAAGTTTTAAAATTACGAATCTCTGATCTTGGTCCCGACGTGAAAAAGTTACTCGTTTATACGAATAGTGATGGATCACAGTAACGTTTCGGCGCTCCTTTTCAGAGTTAATCATCTAATTAATGATCGTCGCCGAATACATTATGCACTGAATGTATTACCTGAACGATATCTCATTTTTCAATGCTTCAATAGCAAAGGTGTGGTTTCGCGGGGGCGTCTGGCATCCGTCCAGCAGTCGGAAGTCACTGACGTACTCATCCAATGTACAGTAAGTCCTCGACATACGGACGAGATGCGTTCCGAGAACTAGTTCGTAAGTTGAAAAACTTTAGCCAGGCATCGAAAATTGTATTTCCTGGCCCATAAGACGCACTTTGTTTGCTCCAAAATATGCTCTTAAATTGCTCATTCGTCCTCTAAGACACAAGCTGATTCGCCGGGAAAATACTATTTAGGGATGTTCAGATCGGATCTAAAGATCCGTGGGTATTACGTTTCTCCGGATACTTAAATCGGGTCCTAATTCATTTTTAAAAATCGGATCTGGATCAGATAAAAAAAATTCACACTGGGGAGTGGATACCATTAAAATCGCCCTAAATAACGGTCATCCTGTGTTGCGGCCGATGTAGGAACTAGTTGGAACCATGGAGGTTGGCTGCTGATGCTCTCGATAGGATGCCTATATGATGTCCTCGAAAGGATATCCCAACTAGTAGAAACCACCTGAGAAGTTAGGGCGGGTATGCGATGAGTGAAATGTGATACGTTTGGTTCGCGGTCATAGCTGATAAGGGACTCCCAACGGGCAACGCCCTCCCCCCCACCCAACTTTTGGAAGCCACCTGTGAAGTTAGGGCGTGGGAAAGCGATGAGTGAAATGTGATACTTATGATGAAATGTGATGCGGACTCGAGAAAAAATATCACTTTTCTCCGACCCCCTAACTATGAGCGCCGAGCCGAGGGTGGGGGAGAGAGAGAGAGGTGGCAGGGAGAGCATGAGGCAGGCCAAGGACGCGTAGCCGTTCGCTGGACTGCCGGAAGCGCCAATGCTCGGCACGAATGCCTCTGGAAAAAAGTGCTGGACATCTTTGCTTTACACGACTACAGTAATTGTATTAAACTTGCGTACCAACTTGAGGAGTATCCCCATTGAAAGATGAACGATGCAGCTAGAACTTATATCAAAGCTCATTTTCGTATCACTTCTCATAGTCGAGTAGCATTTCCGCGAAATGATCGATTTTAGGCAAGTTTACTAATTTTTTCTCCGATGTGGTTGATATCAAGTACGCACAAGTATGTATCAAGCCCTATGAAATTAGTTCTACTAACATCCTTCCTGCGCAAAACGGTGAAAACAGAATTTATTTATCTATTAGCATGGCGATGTAAAAGTCAACGGTCTGAAAATGGATTTCCTGTCGTGGTATCCACTTCCATAAGTGAATGATGCTTCCTATAAAAGGAAGTAAAAACAGATTAGAGTTCTGATTCTCTCTTCGCATGCGCCGATGCATTATGTTAATTATCCCATTGATGTGACGATGCGTTTCAAAGCTCTCTCGGGCGCTACGCAACATAATTTCAGATTGTGGAAAAATCTTGAAGGAGTGCGAAGTCAACCTCACGGCTACCACCGGGGTAAGGTTACAATTTGAATCGACCGAAATAACGGCTCCCTCGCTCGATCATCAGCCGTATCAACCTAGTGTTGGCTGCCGAGGCCACTGAAAGGAGGCACAACCCCTCCCCCACTAGTGAAAGCCACCTGGGTAAAAGCGAAACTGGGTGAGGGTAGATAATAACTAAGCCGAGGACATTTAGGCACTAAAAATTAAGAAATAGGCAGCCTAAACAGGCACTAAAAATTTCAAAATAGGCACTTATAATAGGCGCTTAAAATATTTTTTAATCGAAGATATGAAAACAAAAATAAAAAAACCGATAAATCGACGAAAGTTCAAATATTAACTTTGCCCCCAAAGAGTTGGTCTATACTAGTAACAGCTGTCACTATTCTAGAAGCACCTCTAGTGGAATAACGGATTCATTAAGATGAAATTTGAAGGATCCAAGAAATTAATACATAGCATCATGCACATTTATAAGAACTCGAACTCACTCAATACAGAACAGCCACACGGCCACGACTTAACCCAAATCTCTAGTATAGTCTCCTTGCCTAAGTATCAAAAAAAAACATACGAGCTTCGGTTTGGGAACCTAGGATAAGCTGCCTAACCTTTGGCTTTGGAACCAGACAGATACCCACACAAGGATTTGGAACCTTGTCGAAGAAACCAAATTGCAGGCTTGGGATCGTCAACCAAGAAACCCACCCGTGGCTGGTATTGCACGGCAATTGAGCGTGACCCCTACAGCGATGGGGTTACTGAGGGGTTATTTTGTAATCTCAATTAAGTGAGAAAACGTCATAAAATGGGGAAAATTACGTCATTTTTCGCAGTTTAAGTCTGCCACCCAGGCGGCGTGATCATCTTCGGCTCTCAAGTGGTGAACTGCCGGTCTATTTATTTGGTTCATCCACTCTTTCGACTCTTGATACGTTTCATTTGGCTCCGCATTTCATTAGTTCCATCTCACCTGCCGTAAGGAACATGAAATGGAGCCACCATTAGACCTTGGCCGATCGTGAATCGATCATTTAGGGAGTGAAACGGAACTCCCGCCTTCCCGCAAAGAGTCATTAAAAAGGTGAGATTACAAAATAACCACCCTGGTTCAAATGCCTGAACTGGTAGTGGCAATTTCACCATGGACTAACGCAGTATACTAAAAATTTCTACATAAAACCAACAGGACGATAAACAACAGAATGCATTTGGTGCCACCATAGCTAGTTCTCAACGTTATTCATATTTTTAGGGCCGTATGTGCTCGCGATGAAAAACCAAGTCTACTTTTTTAAGAGGTGTGAAACATGCTCTTTCAAATGAAAATGATTCAAAATAGTATCCAGAAGGTCTTTATTTTGTAAGAGCGGGCAGAAAATAACCTATTTTTGTCGTTTTTACAAATGTCATCCTCAACGTTGTCCCTATTTTTAGGGTCTTATATGCCTGCGATGAAAAACCAGATATACTTTTTAGAGGGTTGAAATCATTCTCTTTATAATTAAAATGATCCAAAAGAAATTACAGGGGGTCTTTCTTTGTAAAAACGGGGAGAAAACACCCTATTTTTGGCGTTTTAACAAAAAGTGTTAAATTTTGACTCGATTTTTAAAATTATGGAAAGCACTTGGAAGATGAAATTTTATATTCATAAACCATGCATTGACATTTTATCATGCTCAAAGTTTCACGTTGAATATACCTTTACTTCCTGAAATATAAAAAGCCAAAATTTTAATTTATTTTCGATCCGCAATTTTTCGGGCCAGTTTCGCCCTGAATTTTCTACAAGGAGGTCGCTTTAGCAGTTATTTTTATTATATTGCTTAATAGAGCTTAAAACGTTGTACAAGATTTTTGTACAAAATTTTTGTTTCTCTTATCAAAATATCTCTTGAGATACTATGCCTCAAAGTTACCGAAATCTCATAGTCAATCTGAAGAAGGCTGCGGTACGGGGTCCAAAAATTACTATATATCAACAAGTATACCATCGGCAAACGTAAAACTTTACAAATGTTTATTGGGAATATGTGTGAATGTCCATACAAAATTTCATTGAAATCCGTGATGGTCGAGCGGGGACCACCAGACCACTTGGCATGGAATGACCCAATAGTGTACCTTTAAGTGAGTGAAAAAGACGTTCGAACTGATGTATCGGAAGCACACATTCCTGTCACATACCTCACATATTTCAATAATTTTATCTGCAGAGTATAATGCAGTATTTATCCATGTTCCCCATAATATCAATACTGGCTGTGAAGGCATATCTGCTTTAAACTCAGCAATACTGAGTGGTACCTTCAAAAACAAGTTTTTGGCAATTGAAACCATCGCATGTACTCATAACGTAAAATTACCATAGTTGTTTTTCTACTCCTTATTTAATAATAATTGGGATGATTTTTCTTTATGCATGTTTAATGACATTATTTCAACCTTGATAGATTAAAAACGAAACTGAAATACCTGACAAGGTCTACACTAAAGAGAAGTTTGGTGATACTGTGAAGAATATAGCTCTTTTAGGCCCTTAAATAGGCGATATCAGCAGAAAAAGGCATGAAAAGGTAAAATAGGCATTTTTAGGCAGTAAAAAATGGCTTTAATTTCGCCATAAATGATCCTAAATGAACTTATAACTTTATAAAATTGGTTTCTTGAGTAAAAGAAAAAATAGGCATTTTAGGCAATGTCCTCAGCTTAATAATAACAGATAAGGTGGAGGAGTGATCCTCTCGGGTTACCCCCTTCTCTTTCTCGTTGAATGAGTCCCTCGCAGATGAATGTCGTCGCGCCTAGGAATAAGAAACGAAGAACTTTTTTCTTGAAGGGTCTTCTGGGAAAAACCGGTTTAGACGCACCAATTGTTCAGATTCGACTGAGGTATCACCCTAAAATATGACAGCTTTAATGTTTCCGGCTGGGTGATTGAGAGGGATAGCTGGATGGAAGGGCTGCTCGTCAGGCAATTTCCAAATACCCTGGAAAGGATATTTTACCATTCATCACGATAACCCGAATCGAGCCTCGTATTGCCGGTAATAATCATTTGTCATCACAAAATGAATGAGTGAACGGAATAATGCATCGATTTGATGCGAAGGTAGCTTGACACACGGAAGTCGATTTCCATTGAAACGCGGCTTTCGTATTACTTCCGAACCATCCTTAAAAATTTATGACGCAAGTAAACAATAAACTTTGCAAATTGATATATCCAGATAATATTGTTAAAATTCGTCACGGCAAAGAGGGGTAGTACCAATCCGCGAATTGCTGAATGCCGCACCGCCAGCTGCAACGGCAAAATAACTTATCCGGTGGGGCCAAATTTAAAATTCCCGAAAATAGGAATAATAAAACTGACAAATAAGTTGTGTTCAACTGACAATGAGTGCACCCTGTGGGCATGAATACACATTTATATATACTTTCATGAATTATAACTTAGAAAATCATGCAAGTACATCGCGAGAGTACATCTTAATCTAAGGAAACAAAAAAAGAGCTTCATCGCAATGTTTTTGAAAGATACTCGTTCATACGAAATTTGATATTACGAAGTGCCGATTTTTCCGGTCCCGTCAACTTCGTAATTTCGAGTTTCTACTGTATATCTTACCAAATTTCAGGAATGCAAATGCACATTTTTTCTTTCTTGGTAACATGAAAATGCTTACATTTGTAGAGTTTTTTGTAAGTACGATAAATTATTAGGTTTCATTTGCCTGTATCCAAACATGTAATTGCAACCATGAAACAAAGCAGACCAAATTAGACAGTTGAAAAGGGTTTATTGTTCCCTTACTATGAAACCTCTGTTGTGAAACTTCCTCACGGATGGAACTTTTTTTGCTGGTCCGCTGAAAGTTTCATAAGTGAGGTTCTACTGTATTTAAAATATATGAAAATTTGGATGTTATGAGCATCCAAGTCACGCTTAATCAGTTTGTGGTAGAGTTATCAATTTATAAATTTTGCTGTCTTCTCTATATGGATTCCAAGAATTTCGTGCACCACTCTTGATCTATTGATTGTCTTTTCTGATATGCCTTTTGTTGATTTTAAGATGTATGAAACTCTTATGGCTCCATGGATAATAATTTATCTTCTGGTTGCAGGTAATATAATTGGAGATGGACCTGCTTTGAGGGACCTAGTGATAAATCTCGGAGTTGTGCAACCACTTCTCTCTTTCATCAAGCCAGACATCCCAATAAGCTTCTTGAGAAATGTCACCTGGGTTATTGTTAATCTCTGCCGCAACAAAGAGCCACCTCCATCTCAGAAAACTATTCAACAAATACTCCCTGCTCTGAATGTACTAATTCACCACACAGACATTAATGTGAGTTGTAGCAATATATTTTGGGATTAATCTTTATTTTAGCAAATATTATAAGTATTTTCTGGTAGTGGCCTGATTGGTCAGCCCTGGGCACCTGTGTAAACTGCTTTTGGTCACATGAAGGGCGTCATTTTTATGTTTACAAATATGAATTTATTTTTGCTACATTCAAGAAGTAGTTTAATTGTATTAGTTTTCACCAATTGAAAAACTATCATAAGTTGGATGAACACTAGCGATTATTTGTTTAAAAAGTGTGACATAAAAAGTACATGAAATAGACAGAGGGAGTAAGGAAAAGTTTACTTTCGATAATTTTAATATTTCTTAAAAGTTGTCTCAACAATCTTCAATTCATGGTTTAAATGAAAGTCCACATCCTGAGCATTTAGCATTGATTCCAAACGTGTTTCCATCATGAGGGGCTGTTGATAAATGAGGTCGACACGATTGGTGGGGGGGTCACCACCTTGTGACAGGGGGGGGGGGGGGCTATGCTTCATGTGACAACCACACTTCCACTGTATATTATGCCTTATTTTTACTCATACTGTGGAGGGGGGGGTAGAAGTTTTTTAATTTTTGTGACATCATTAAAGGGGGGGGGGGTGACACTATTTGTGACCAACTGTGACAGGGGGGGGAGGGGGTCTAGTTTGGTCCAAAATTGTGTGACATCATTTATGGACAGCCCCTAATGTAATTATGCACAAAATGTCACTTCTCAGAGGGCAGGGGAAGTCAGACATTGTCTTTTGTTTGCAAGGGGAATGGCTGTCCCTTCTTGAAAACCCCAGAAATTCTCTTTGATTTTGGCATAATTCAGGGATTTCTCCATTCTTTTCCCGGATTTTATTTTGTTATGGAATATTCCTAGCTTGATCCTGTGTTAAATTTTTGAGAGCATAATGTTGTATCACGTGAAATTACAAAATTGTTTGTTTGGCTGATAGTTTATCCATTGTCCTTAGAACTTAATGGCTATATTCATAGATTTCCTCTAAAGCACACTAGTAAGGTGACTAACGTAGTCTGGTTCTAAGAGAGCTAAGTTGCATGGTAAAAAAGGTATTCATGGATCCTTTTTAGTAAGTTATGAGGAGGTACTAACTATGATAATATCATAGCGGAGAACAGTGAGTCCCCCGTATCTATGGTTTCCATATCCATGGTTTCAGTTATCTGCGCTTCTTGGCTCTGAAATTAGAAATGAGAATTTCCCATCATAAACGACCCTCCTTATGCCTTCTCCTTTCATTGTGCCTCATCCATGATATATTCAATAAAAAAGTGCAACTACATACTCGTGGAGTAGTCATATTTCACAAATGAACAGCTCAAAGAACTTAAAAATAAAATTGGTATCCTTAGAAAGTCATCACACACATCAGGATTTATGCACTTTACTATGGTGTGCAGCCTTGCACTAATTTACCAAGATGAAAAAGTGATGGTAAGCACTTTTTGGCATTCGAAATCACAGAATTTACCTCACTAACTCTTTCACTTTCGTTGAATATAATCCTTTTGAAGCACAGCTGTGTACTAAAACATGTCATCCAAGATTTAGAGCAATTAATTGACATGTTCAGTTTGATCCAGAAAAAATACTCTATGACGCATCTGCCAGACTTCCAGTATAAAGTTTCCTGGAAAACACTTGCAGTATATTTGATATTTTTGTCTAAAATCTCTGTTATGGCTTCAGTTTATCACGTAAGGTTGATAGCTTTTGACAGGCTACCATTTTTAGTAGTGCTTCTAAACAAGGCAGGGGAGTGTGGCAAACAAGCTACATACTAAAATAGTAGCACACTTGGGTTAGCTAAGCTTACAGTCGCCATGGCAAAAGAAGTCAAATGACAGCTCAAAAAGTGAAAGGGCAAAGGAGGTGCATATTTTTTTCCATATTTGTATTTATAATAGTCTTATTTCATTAAAACCTCAAAGACGTATGTCGAGTGGTTTTCAAGTTATTACCATGCTAAATTATTACTATCGTTTTTAGGCTGCAAAAACTTTTTTTTCAATCTAAGCCCTGTAAAAAACATAAAACAGTGTTTTAAAGATGTCCCTTACTAATCACGGAAGGTAAGAATAAATTATCTTTACAATCTTACCAATCACGGAAAGTAAGAATAAATAATCTTTAGTATTCAGTCTATTTCCTTGTATTGGGCTCATTTGTAATTGATATATAACATCTCAAATTCCAGTATCTCCAATCTAAGCTTGGACTGTAGCCTTAGTCTTGGCTCTTTAGCTTAATGACTCGGTAACTATGTTCCCCCTCCTCACTCTGCCCTTCTAGCTGTCATTGGATTTCTTTCACTGTGGGTACTGTAGTAGCGCTCCATGAATACCATTTTGTTGGTTGATAGCTAGTGCACTACTATGCTGGTAGTAGCTTACTATGGATTTTATGAACATGGCCATAAGTATTTATTTCCTATTTTTCTCTGATATCATTTAATTTTCCTCATGCTTGCATCAAAGTAGTTCAGCTTCTTGTTAGATAAAATATCTTTGCTCAGTTTTCCATAAAGATGAGAGTCTCTACATTTTACCATTGGGCATAGCCAACTAATCAACGATTTTCTAAAATCTGCTCTAAATTTTTTAATTACAGAAGTTCTTTTTTATTTCTTAAATATCTGTCCATATTTTGTCGAGTCTTGAGTGTACCAAGCCCGGGATTTGTTTAAATATTAATTGCATCTGTATTGGACATGTCAAACAACAGAGTACAATCATTTCTTTAAATACTATCTTGTGTCAGAAAAGGCATGAAATAACAGGAATGTTTTAACAATTTTTGATGAACTTGGTTGTGTCACTTGTTTTGATATTTTAATGTAGAGCATAATACAACAACATATATTTGTGATAGGTAAGGTGACTCTGGTCCACTAAATAGGAAAAAACTTTTGGTTCTCCTGAATTATTGGGTAGTGTCCTTACATGTTCATCTGCTTGGCCATTGTACGGTTTTATCACTGTTACTTATTTAATACCTTTCAGATCCTAGTTGACACAGTGTGGGCTTTAAGCTACTTGACTGATGGAGGCAATGATCAAATACAGCTGGTGATTGATAGTGGTGTTGTACCAAAACTTATTCCACTCCTATCTCATAAAGAAGTGAAGGTAAGATCTACTAGCACTCTGCTGTCTATTCTGATGAAATGTGATGCTGCTTACAGTAAATATAGCATGGTGACCCTGTGGCTAGACATAGCCACTGGGTCGCGATTGTAGTCCATATCCCTTGAAGATTACAGCTGCTAATCCAAGTGATCTTTTCTTGGCATGTATTCAAAGCGAAATAAGAAGACATGGCAGCATATGACAATTCAATGTACAGGGATATTATTCATACTTTGTTACTTAAGAGCAAAACAGAAGAATGTTTGTTCATATACCTTAAGAATAATTAATATGAGTAAACACAAATATCCAATGTTAGTGTGTTATTTAAAAAAAAAATTATCTCTTTTTATCTATCTAGGTACAAACTGCCGCTCTCAGAGCAGTTGGTAACATTGTCACTGGCACTGATGAACAAACTCAGGTGGTGCTAAACTGTGATGCTCTGTCGCATTTCCCTGGCCTGCTATCCCATAACAAGGAAAAAATATGCAAGGTATACTTATAAAAATAAATTTGATGCTTATGCACTGCTTCTGTGATTGTTATCATGTATCTTTGAAGGCTGGATGCATATCCAGCTTGTGGTAAATTGAGGGTGCCCTTCGATCCTTGAAACTGCTATGTCCTTGAAAAATTCAGGAATACTCTATTTTCATGTAATTTGGATGTTACTCCATAATTTTCTCAGATTTTGTTATGGCATGAAATATTTCTGAGGTAATTATCCAAATCACTGGTTGTCTCATGAAAATGTTTTGAGAGCTTCATAATGTTTCGTATCAAATTATGAAATCATTTCTTTGACTGATACATGATAAATCCTGCGTTGACTGTATTAACCATATATCTTTGAGTATAAGTTGCATCTGTAATGTTTTTATATGTTAAAAATATTGACTAAAATTCACGAATTGTGTAATAGTCAAGGTGAAAAAAAATTGCTCAATTTCCTTGTTTCCCGATTTAAAAAGCAAATCATTGAAGGTGGATGGATGATTGTTGAAGCAAAGAGCACCAGCATTGAAAAAAAGAAAGAAATATGTACTTTCAATAAATTTACTGATAATATCTTCAGGATTGTTACAGGCCTGAAAAACCTGTAAAGTCATGGGAAATGAGAAATAGCCTGGAGATTTGCTTTTCTAAGTCAAAAACTGATTTTTTTCAATTAGTCAGGAGTACTATTTTAAGCAATGTCTGTTGATGTGTGGGCAATGGAATTTTAGTACTTAGCCTGAATGAAGCGGTGAAGCTCTTTATATATAGCAATTAATTAGGTTTAGCGTTTCAATGCGTACAAGTTTATCTAATGTTTTTGAATGAACGGTATTACATTTTGCGGTCACTGCGTGTTGAAATCACGGCCCTGGGGTTCGAAGCCGACATGGCCACTGTACAAGGGCGACCTCAGCTAATTATATGTAATTCGTGTATTGTCCAACAAATACAATTTTGTTCTAATTGAAATCTTTCTCGAGATTTTGGTTAATTGGAAAATGATTTTCCTGTTTTCCTCCATGTTGGCAAAATATGCCGATTTTAGTAGAAATTCATTAAAAATATGTTAGAAACGAAGTGCATTAAGACCCTGGAAAATGCAAAAATATGCCTGGAAAACTCGTGGAAAAAAGAAATTGAGATTCACCGGACCGGATATTTTTGTATGGATATAGTTCTGAATTACTGCAGGCATGTTTCTTTGGATTCAGCTAGGTTATTGATCTTATTATCTAGGTATCCAAAAATATCACATATGCACAGATTTTTAGATTATACTTTACGTTCAACCAGTGGATCACTAATGATGATGTATACCCAGAAGTTTTGAATTGCCATAAAATGTTTAATGAAATGCATAAATTTTATTTTAGGAAGCAGTATGGTTCTTGTCAAATATTACTGCTGGAAATCAAGTACAGGTCCAGGCTGTGATAGATGCGGGCTTAGTGCCTAAAATCATTACTAATTTGAGCAAGGTGAGTCTTTCCTGTGTTATATTTCTTCATGTCCAATGATCTTTGATACTCTGACCCACATTTATGATGTGTTATTTGAATGAAAAGGTTACTAAATTTGCATTTTGTTTCATTAATTTTAGTCTCATAACAATTTTGAAATGACCTTAATTTGTAGTAATTTTGAAGTAATGTTAATACCCTTGGCTCTTTGCTTAGTATTTAATTGGAAACAGATTTTATAAAATGCATTGTGCTTAGCTATGTTGTAAATTATGATTTGACTCTTTAAATCCTGCGAATCTTGAAAAAGATTCGAGATGTAGAATCTTCATACTTGCTGAGGTGCTGAAGGGCTTCCGGTGTTCCACCCCATTGTTTGTCTGGTGATGACTACAGTTTCATCCTTGTTCAGAGGACGTCTTCAGGTTGATTAGCCAAGTATATATAGACGTGTTGGGTGGGTCAGGTGTGCTGTGATTGGCCGTCGAGTTTACTGTTTTCTGATTGGCCCTCTGTGTGTCAATTCTGGTTCTTATTAGCGGTTGATATTAGTGACTGTTGCTACAAATTTGATTCCGGTTCATTTATCTTTCGCTAATGCGTAGCTTACTCGTATCTAGTGTGTCGCTGATTTCAATGCCACGCTAACCCTTTAGGCTTGGATTATTTGAGTGTGAAAATAGTACAATTCGGATTTAGTAGACTGGAAATCAAAACTTTGGGCTTAGGTTGTATGATTTAATTGCAATCGTTGATAGTTTACTTACGTTTCTTTAATGTTCTATGTAAATGTAATATTTACATGGAATCGTGGGAAGAATTATCTTAGTTTGAGTCTAGCAAGGATCCTCTCCTTTCGCAAAGACCAGGATTTCATAACTAGGCTCATTCCACATGGAATAATTCCCATGTAAATTGGCCCCTACAATTGGAATCAGAATTGATGCCAAAATGCCATTGTATATCTCCATCAGCAGAATAGAATTCCGCATGGAAATCTTGATTCTTTTCGAAGAGCCGTACCATTGGAATTCTTGGTGCTGTCAAACTTGCGAGAAATCTAAATGTCTATGCATGCCCGGTGGCATTTTCCGCAGTTATACGAAACCTGTTTGGCTGGCAACCTAAATAGGTAATTGGTGCATCATTCTATAATTAACAATTCTCTCCCATTAATCTCAACCCTCCTCATGTTAATGTTTGCATAAATGTTTTTGAATGAACTGTATTACATTTTGCGGTCACTGCTTGTTGAAATCACGGCCCTGGGGTTCGAAGCCGACATGGCCACTGTACAAGGGCGACCCCAGCTAATTATATGTAATTCGTGTATTGTCCAACAAATACAATTTTGTTCTAATTGAAATCTTTCTCGAAATTTTAGTTAATTGGAAAATGATTTTCCTGTTTTCCTCCATGTTGGCAAAATATGCCGATTTTAGTAGAAATTCATTAAAAATATGTTAGAAACAAAGTGCATTAAGACCCTGGAAAATGTAAAAATATGCCTGGAAAACCTGGAAAACTCATGGAAAAAAGAAATTGAGATTCACCGGACACCCTGTATTTCTAATGGATATTTGGGATATAATTTTTCTGCAAGAGAATCTTGTAAATAAATTTTCTGATCCTATTTTCTAATCACTCGTCACAACATTTTATTTCCACCATTTCATTAACAATGCCTCTCAAAATCAATAGCAACCAAATAAACAGCAGTGCTACACAACACAATCAACATCCTCCCACTTTTTGCATTTCTGCATCTAAATCTTCCTCACTAATATTTTCTTGAGTAATAAATTCTTTCAGGTATGATTTATCAAGTGATCTCAATTTATCGTACTTAACCCTTTTAACTGCTCCCATCGTCTATTGGTGATTTGAAGTATGGTTTATGGTTTTAGTAAAAAAAAAGTTCAAAAAATCGTATTCAACAGTGTATTCATGTGTGAATTCGTATTCAACAGTAAAATCAGACGATAATTACTCATTGTAAATTTTAAAACTAATTTTCCTTAAAATAAAAAGTGACAAATTTTAAAATTAAGCAAATATTTAGAAAAAAAGTTTGCGTTTGGGGAGAGCTATATTTCAGATTATTTGCGCAGTTAAAGGGTTAATCTTTAACGATGCAAACTTTGCTTTTACATCCGTTCTACATGCCCCCGAGCTGAGCATTTCCTCTGCTTGATTTGCTTTCTTACAATTAATGAAGAGAGCTTTAAGGGCCCATCGTTCCACGATTTATTCAAACCCTGTCTCTCACTATTATTATATAGCAAAGCATAAAATAATGCTCAACTAACCTGATAATTGTCCTCTTCTCTGACTTCTCTGCGTGATCCGTGCGATTTGGCGGTGAGGTCTATTCCAAATGGTGAAAAGAAAATTTAGCAAAATTTGTAACTTTTTCTCAGTGGCAAATGGAGAAATTGTGTCTTGCAACTTACGTAAACTTTCGTACAAGATGTCGACACCGAACTTGAAAAAACATATGATTTCAAAACATCCTACTGTTACCCTGCCGTCTTCGTCAAGGCACATCCTGCCATGTTCGAATATTCATAACAATAAAAACTTACAATCGAGAATATTTTTGATAGCATTTTTGAAAACTATAGTCGCACGTTTATGCCATCTGAAATTTGTACTGGCTTAGCTGACTTCTTTTGGTTTTTTCATAGGTACAAATATGGTTGATATTTGCACAATTTGTAATGTAACTGGGGTACTTTTTTATACTTTCCACATTAATGTTAGATCCAAGGTATTGAACGAGTATCCCACGTAGCACAAGTGCTTAGTTGTCGATAAGCTGAACACAAATTGTTCTTAAATTCAAATTTTTAAGTACATACCTATGCATGGAAAAAATTAAAGCCTGAAGAGAAAACATGAATCAAAGAGAGGATTTTGCTTATTGTTCATGTATATATAATGCCATCACTATAGTGATGTAGCATATCTATCCTTATCGTATTTATCGATTTTGCCAAAGGGAAAATATTATTTTTTAAGTGTAATTTAATGCTATTCTTTAAGGAAGTTTTTAAATATTTTATTTAGTACAATTCATTAAGCAATTTTTTATGGTATTTAGTGCAATTCTTCATACTATTTAATGCAATTCTTTAAGCAAGTCTTTTAGTTATTTATTGAAATTCTTCAAGCAAGTTTATGCTATTTAATGCAATTATTTAAGAAAGCCTTTGTTATTATTTTGTCCAATGGTTGAAGAAAGTCTTTGTTATTTAGGGCCAAATATTAAATTGTGTTTGTCGAGAAATATTCAAAAATATTTTCAAGATATAAATCCCTGTTAAATTCCAATGCAATATCGAAAGTTAAACAAATGCATAAATGCGTAATTTCTTTGGAAGATAAATTGACATCAAATGAAAAATATGACCAGGCAAATGTTTTATGCGCATATTGTTTCGTTGGTTTTATGGACATTAATCTCAGAGGTTTATTTGTCAAAAAATCAGCATATGTACAAAAGCAAAAGTATGCAAATGGACATTTCGAGCCTGTAATCAGGATCCGCAGCACCGGTAATATCAATTTTTGGCGTATTTTTATCTGTGATTCTTACCTGCGATCGCAATCACCGTTAAGAATCACAAATACTGACGAGTAGCAGTCACAGGTAAGGAAGTGATAGGAATATCACAGTTCCACTCACCTCTAGTTTGTACTTCTTAACTCTACCACTAGTTCGTGCCACGAGCATTATCTATACATAAAAAAGAATGCTGAAAAAGTTTGAAGTGAGCGTAATACAATAGGTGCGTGTTATCTACCAAAAAATACTGTAGTTCAAATTTTTGAGAATTATCCTTTCTGAGAGTGAAAAAGGAAAATCATAAGTTCATAATAGAATTGCAGAAGGTATCACCATTACCCTCTCATATAGTTTTTCATTTCATGAATGAGCGATCATAAATTCAAGCTATAATATCTAATGCTAATTTGGTTGCCGATTTTAAAATGGACATTGTAGTGCATTGGATCTGGTAGACTCCTTTTGTAGAGGTCGTGTGGTAGCTTGTCCTTAGCCTTGGGAAGCAGGTCACAGATTTTCTTGACAGTGCTGAATGTCATTACGATGTTGTGCGGGGCAAGGATCTTCAATATCTTTTCTGTCGTGCCTGCTGTGTATGGAATTGTGGCATAGACTGCCGCTTCTTTATCCTCCTTGGTCCTTTTTGGGTCATGGCTCCACTTTCCTTCTTGGTGATTTTCTGAGGACATTTCTCCTGGAACATCTGTTTTTCTTCATGGTTGCCACTAATGTTCTTTCTCTCTGGTTGGAGATTCCATATTGGAGATGGAGTATGATCGGTGTAGCAGAGTCTTCAGATGGGAGTTCTTCTGGATGGGGTGGTGGTGTGATGCAGTGTTCAGATACCGGTCGGTGTGGGTTTTCTTTCTATACACCGAATGGCCCAGGTTACCATCTGGTCACTTCTTGACTTTTTATGTCCAGATAGGGTATCTGCCCGTTTCCTTCTGTTTCCATCGCAAACCTGATGGTTGGATGCTGTGCGTTCAGATAATTGAGGAATGCTGCCAGTTCTTCCTTCCCATGTGGCCAAACAATGAATGTGTCGTCCACGCACCCAAATGCTCAAATTCCTCCATGTAGATATTTGTTATGGCCAGAGATAGTCGAAACCAAAATCATCAAGGGTTCAAAAGTTTTACCCAAAGTTGTTGCAATGGGGTCACCACTATCTCTGGCCGTAGAGAAAAGGTGTGAAGGAGGATGAAACTGTTGTCATCACCAGACAGGTGACTTGGTGAAACACCGCCGAAGCCTGTCAGAATTTATTTACACTTGCTATTTGAATCTTTTCATTTTATTCGTAAAAAATACCTTGTGTGTTGTAACTCTAAACCTGTCAAACATATGTTTCACTGAAGTCCAACTGGTGCATTCATTTAGAATTCATTTTGATTATGTCCTTAATTTACCAATTTTTCTCTGTAAATGAAGTTGTATTTTTAAAATCTTTATTTTTATATTTGTTTTTCAATGAATGCAGATATAATTTTTCCTTAAAGTTAAGAATCCTCCCATCAGTAGGTATTATTGAAAGATGGATTCGAGGGATTTGACAGCCTTCTTGGAATAAGATTTGAGAAAATGTAGGTTTCGTCCACTTCTATTTGTAATTTATCAATTTTGAGTTTTCTATTGAAAAAAAAGTGCCCATTGTCTCCCTTGGTTCAGTTTTTTAATGGTACATATATACTATTGTTCTAAAATAACTTTCTTTTTACCCTATAGATAATGATGTATTTTTGTGTTTTAGGGAGAGTTCCAAACTCAGAAGGAAGCTGCTTGGGCTATCAGTAACTTAACGATTAGTGGGAATCGGGATCAAGTTGCCTACTTAATAGAAGAAGGAGTTATACCACCATTTTGTAATCTTTTGGCTTGTAAAGATACACAGGTCATTCAAGTGGTACTAGATGGTATAAATAACATCCTAAAGATAGCAGGCTCGAGGTTGGAACAGATAACTAATTTGATTGAAGAATGTCAAGGTTGGTACATTTGTGTAATTTTATTTTCCATGGACAGTGATCTCATGGCTGTCTTTCAGTGATTCAGTAAATTGTCATTACAAATTGTGATTAGGTTTCTTTATCACATATTATTTTAGTTTTGAGAAAGACTGCTTGGAAAAGGGTCAATTACATTGGTTTTGCATTGGTAATCTGGCCTTTGATGTAAAATGATGGTGATTACACATAGTTTTAGGTGAAATCCCATATTTTTTTGTAAGTAAGTACCAATATTGCATGTGTTGTTTAGGTACTTAAGTTTTTATGGTGTTGGTAGTGTTGACTATCATTGGTCTGTTTCTTTGCTTATGGCTCCTGAGAAATTTTAAAGTTGAAAGTAAAATATAACATAATGGTTGCATTGTTGATTGTGTTAAGTAAACCTTAATATGTATTCGCATGTGTATATCTCCATTACTTCATCCTATTATCCATCCCTCTCCATATTTCCTTTTTTTTTTACTACACCTTTGTCTAACTTTCCATTCCATTTCTTATCCATGCCCTCGTGCTTGCCAGTGGTGCTATCATTGATATTCTCTATTGTAATGAAGAATGGCACAGAAGTAATTTTGATGAAAATGCTTTCTTGTAAGGCGAGTGGATACTTGAAAAATGCAAATTTCATGAATCACGAGCATATATACTTCTGATGTTATACATTATACCGGGGTCATCAATAGTATTAGTAATAAACAGAATATTATCAGTACTTGTGGAAGAAGAATTGTCAGAGGTTATTGCATAGGAACAATTGAGCAGTTAAATTAAAAATTTCCTATACATAGTATGTTTTATGTGGAATTATTTACGAGCATCTAGTGCATGTTTATGTGGCACCAAAAGGTTATAATTATGAACACCACAAATGGAAAAAGAATAGAATGTAACACAGTAACCTTTGCAGTAATTTTGAGTAGTACTAGTCATGGTAATACCTTTACATGGTCACGCGCCAGTGTGCCATGTAAAGGTATTACCATGTAAAGCCATAAACCATTTTGTGGAAAAGTGCAATTGTTTCTCTTAGAGTACGATTATGTTCACTGTTGAACCAAGTTTCAACAGTGTCATCTTCAGGTATGGACATGGGCCTGCAAGGCTATTCCAAAAAATGAGGCCATATGTATGGCCGGCCATAAGTTTCGTATGACCCATACGAGAGTTACCAACTCCAGTGATTCCGATGACAGGCAGTCATATCGTATCGTATGGCCCGACCATAAGTCTTAATGCCCATTTCACTGGTAAGTATGAGAATCGTTTTCAGTGCAGTAATTTGAAAAAGAGGACCTCTACGTTGAAATCCCTACTGGGGCCACTGGAAATTAATTTTTGCAGCAGTTACTGGAAGTATATCGAGAAAAAAAAAATGGACAGTCTAAAAGCACTAAGGGCGGAAATCGCAGTAAACAAACATGGAATTCTTATTGAGCGGAAAATAACTGAAAATGAAAGGAGCGGAGTAAGTTATCTGTTGTTAATTTTTTTCTTAATGTCATTTAGTGCTATTTAAATCCATATATAATGAGTCTGATGAGGTAATCCAGGAGTAGCAAAGGTCAATGTAAAACGAAGCAGAGGTCAAAATATTATTGCTAAAAGCCGTGTACACACAGAATCCCACAAGTCAGCAAACTGAATAGGTCACTTCCGTTTTCTGCAGCTAGGTGTCCCTAAAATCAACTTCTATGAATGCATGAACGAAATTAGAACATGTTCTATTTTCAGGATATGCATTCATTCATTCGTACAAGTTGGGGTGGTTACATGATAATTTTTCATGGAACTTGTATTCATACATAAACTTGTACGTGTTAATGCATCATGTAACCTGGCCTTAATAGTCAGTACATGGGTGTATGTGAATTCCAATTTAGATTGTGTAACGAATTATATTTTTTTCTCGACCTCTTGTATTATACAGTGCAAATATCAGGAGTTTTTAGGTAAAAAAATATGTATTTTTTCAAAGTTCTGCTAACGTTTTAACCATTTTGTAACAAAAAATGGATTGTAAAAACATTTTTCATTATCATGTACCATTTATTTATACCCCTGAAGATGAATAAATAAAGATCTGAAACATTGGCAGAAGTTGGAAAAAAATATATTATTTGACCTAAAAACTCATGATATTTGCACCGCATAATAACTTTGCCATACATCACAATTTTTTAGAAAAACCTTATTTTTCATCATTTTGCTAACTTAGGTCAATTATCTGGTATATTTCAAATAGAACAAGACCAATAATTGAATCCCAAAATAAATTTAAAACTCCGAGGTGGGAAACTCTCTTCTTGATGGCCTGTCTTATGACAGCCTCCTAGGCAGGTCATAATATTACGGCCTCCAGGCCTTACGTACTGCCCAACTTTTGGCCCACAACTCAATCGGGAATTGCTTGAGGCCGTACGTATGGCCCAAGGCCAAACTTATGGTCGTATGGCCAGCCATACAATTTTGGGAATAGCCCTGCTGAAGGTGACAGTTTTGAAACCTTAGTCATAATTAATATCCCTAGTAGAATTATGGTTATTAATTCTATTTTCATCATTTTAAAGCTAATGTTGCTTCGTATGTTTAACAATTCCTAAACTGCAAGTGTTTTACAAAGCAATTTCTTGTAATAATGGCTTCCTTTTTTCATGTTATAGGTCTGGATAAGATAGAAGAACTCCAAAACCATGAAAATGTGGACATATATAAACTAGCTTATGATATTATTGGAAATTATTTCTCTGGCTCGGTAAGTGAAAGTTGTATAAATGTTGGTATTAGAGGAAATGCATAACATTTATTCATCATATTTAAATAGTGTGCATGACTGCAAGTTTTCCAACTTAGTCATTGACAGTGAAACCTCCTTTAGCTGAACCTACGAGGTGTGATCAGAAAATAACGATAATTGTCATTTTTCTTAAAGAATATTTATTTATTAATCAATATCAATTTTGTCCCCTTAAAAGTAATCTCTCTTGGATATAATACACTTGTGTCAGTGGTTTTTCCAATCTTGGAAGAACTTCTGGAACTAACATTTCGGTATAGAGTTCAGCTCCATCAGCGATTCTGTTATTATATCATCAATGGTGGCAAAATGTCGTCCTTTCATGGTTCTCTTCAGCCTCGGGAATATAAATAAGTCAGGGGGCCATCTCCAGTGAATACGGTGGATGAGACAAAATAACAGTTTGTCTTTTTACCAAAAAATCACAAATAAGTAGGGAGGTGTGAGCGGGAGCATTATCTTGGTTCTATTTCCAAGAGTTGTTTTTCCACAATTCTGGGCGTTTTCGTCGGATTGTTTCACGCAAACGGCACATAACTTCCAGGTAGTATTCCTTATTAACCGTATGACCATATGGCAAATAAATACAGTAATTGAAAATCTGAATTATAAGGCCGGCAAAATTTAAAAATTTCTGTTTATTTTTTATTACACCTCGTAAACTGCCAAACTACCGATTAACTGAAACGTTCCATGGTTATTAAAAGAAATTTAACTGAAACCCAATGTTTTTAGTTGTTTTTCAAATAGGACAAACTGTTTGTAACTTGTATTGTTATTTGCATTCTAATGGCATATACCTTGGACTAAAAATGAATCAATCAAAGTAAATTGAGAGAATTGTCGGCCTCGGTGGTGGCAGGGTAACGTCCTTGCCTGCTAACCCAAAGGCCGCGGGTTCGAATCCCGCCTGGGGAGGATTTTTACTTCCCAGGACATGGTTGTTTGTGCTTGTCCACTGTTGATTGTTACTACTACCCCGATGTAAAGGCCATAAGTGCTGTTTTCGGTGGTAATTAATAATTTAAAAAAAAATTCTTCCTGAGTTACACATTAGGTCTGATCTTTCATCTCCACTGATGTTTGGATGCTTAACTCACTCATTATCTTCTGAAGACGAGGAGTTAGTCGTGCATTGATAAATTGGTGGAGATGAGAGAGAGACCTGCCCTGGAAAGTAACCTAAGAAAAATTTATGTTGTAGATTCACCTGGAGAAAATCAGTTCGTTCATTAATTAATCACTGAAAAATGATGGCATCGATAATGCCCTTAATTGCTTAATCCTAAAGTAGTTTTTATCCTGCCAATTTAAAAAAATTTTTCTCCTAGAAGTATTTTCATTAAACAATGTCATAAACATTTTTCTCCAGTGTGTTTATGAATATGGGTTTCATGTAATTAAAATTAATGTGTTACTTATTAATGCTGAATCAGAGCTTAGCTCAGGGTATTTCCCTTAATGTCATCCGCTTCTAAGATACTCATTTTATTTCTCCACAGGGTGAAGATGACTATAACCTGACACCTGATGCAGCAGAGGGAGGATACCGGTTCGATCCAAATACCAGCATACCCAGTGAGGGTTTCAAGTTCTGATGTTTTTATCAAGAAAATGAATCTGCTAAAACATCCCGTCCCTCCTGCATAATTTTCCCATCATCACACGTGCATTGATGAACTTAACTGCTGCTATTATTCCTGGTCTATCGAAATAATTTCCTTCTATTACCTTCTTCTTAATGAATGCCCCGCTTCTGACATTTTTCAACAGCCCAATCCCAGATATCACTCTACCGAGAGCATGCTTGGGATTGCTGTGCTGGCACACCAAAAGAAAAAAAAAGAAGGGAATGGCAGTAGCTTTATCGTAAAAGAGGAGTCTTGATGACTTTTTCCCCAAGGTTATAAATAAATGATAATCTTCATTGGAGTTAATACTATGTACTAGTGTTGAGTGAAAACTTGAGCAAGTGGGAACTGTGGAGTCGACATATTCACGGAAAGACGATACAAGAGAGCTGGTGCAGCACAAAAAAGGAATGTTGTTGGATGTGGTGTTTTGAGAACTGTGTTGACTCTCCAATGGATGGAAGTTTCTTGAGATGGAAGTTAAAGTTGGAAGAAAAGGGAAGGCTTGATCATTATGGTGGTGAGGAAAAAAACTTAATGAAAACCAGTTTTGGCCGAACCCCACTGCTTCGGAATTGTTTGTTAAGAACTGGAATGCTAATGAAATCCCGGGAAAAGTAAAATCTTTAGATTTGCAGTTAAAAAAACAATGGAAAAAATTATTCAAAGCATGTAAAGTGAGTGGAATATTTTGGAAGGGAAGTATAATATGTCTAATGAGCCAAAATTTGCTTCAGAGGTTGTTTTAAAAATGAAGCAGCTGTGTTTATCATTAGGTAGGAATTGCCCAACTTGCTTCCTTTGAGTGGCTGTGCACTAAATTTGAATGAGATTTTTTCAATGTCTTTTGATTCGCTTAAGTCCTGTACATATATTAATCTTGTGTTTAAATTGACTGGATATCCATTTCATGGTAAGAAGATTGCTATAAAAAATTAATCTTTCTATTTATATTGTTTTTAGAATTTTGTTGGGGTTTAGTTTGCAACATTGTAATGAGCTGCTATATTTTCAGTTAATGCTACATGATGATCAGAACATTTTTGTGATTTAACATATTTTGTTTTAATTTCATAACCTGTAAATTAAAGCTAAGTGGTTATCAACCAAGTTTTAAATTCAGTACCTTGCTCAAATCCAGTGTACACTTGATAAATATTGTTTTTTCTCATGTAGCTCTTTCTTCCCTTAAAGTGATTCTTCTGACGTAACTTATAATTTTAAAGTGATAGTTTTTTTAGGCTGGATATTTTAGGTTTTACATGACTTGAATTGGAAATACATAGTACATATTTGTTTATGAACTTTGGATTTTATGGGGATTGTAGAATTTGAATTGAACTGCTTTGAAAAGCATGTCTCTTCACAAATGAAATAGAACAAATTGTCATACTCGAGGAGCAATATTTCATAGAATTACTCTTTCACCCAAGATAATGAAATGATGTTGTGTTGACCAAAATGAAATTGTCTTCATATGTTTCAATTTGCCTGCACTTTGAAATTTATTTTCTAAGATGTTAAGTTTTTGAGTTAAGATCCTATGAAATCATAGTCTTTTTTATTACAAATTATTAACTCATTTTGTGAATTAGTGCCGTAGCTTGTATATGAACTATACGATATTCTGGAAATGATTAAGTCAATTTTATGATCGTCAGTCTTGGTGTCAAGTCTTTGAATGATTTTGAATTATCTGCAAAAATAGGCGAATAAATCAACATATTATCAATTTTTTCTCTTTACCAGGGAATTGGAACCTTTCATCATCATGGGTATTTACTAAATAAATGGTAGGTCTATGAACAGTCCTGCATATAATTTCCCAACTTCGGGGATTTTTTCTCTTTTGTTCGTGAAGCTATCAAATTCCCAGTCCCATTTAAACTAATTATCCCATAATATTAAATCCCATTTGAATTCTTTGTATCCATTTCATCTCTCACACTCTTGGCTTATCAAACATTCTTTCCTATATTACTCTTTTTAGAAGGTTTTAGGGAAAGAAAAAGGAACGAGTTTTTACATGAATTAGTGTTTCTTTTTGTTGTAGTCATTAACTGTACATAAGAAGAAGGAATTATTATACTTGTTTTAAATGAGTGTACTTCCCTTATATTTTCCCTTTTGTCAGTTCTAGAGATTGGATAGTGCAGGGGTAAAATAACCCTTAGTGTGTCAACCTGAAATTTGTTCGATTTGAATTTTTCTTGCCAACTAAGCGTAATGTGTAATTTTTGTGGGTCTCTGGCATCTTTCAACCAAGTCCTATCTGCTGTGTTATAATCTTCATTCCCTGGTTGCGGTAGCTTTCTATTGTATATTTAGTTTGTGTATTAAATCTTTCTGTTGAGGGCCCAAAATGATCAATTTGCACTTGAAACAAGGCCTAACAAGTGCTGAGGAACATCCTCCTCTCACTTTTGCATCCGATGACCATACTATTCACTCAAAACCTTGTTTATTTTATGGGACACTGTAAATTAAATTAGTTATTTTACAGCTGGATGCAAAATTATATTTCAAGGTTAACTTGAGATTATGCCAGGAATAACTTTACTCACTATGCTTATATCTCCTCTTTCCTCTTCGTTGATGTAGGGTTGACTTGACCTTTTTTTGCCACGCATGCATTGAGCATTAAAAAAATAATATAGGAGGGCATGAGTTGGCTATCACTGACAAAATGTCTGTTGCAATAAATTAATCTGAAAGACAAATTGTCAAATACTCATGGAAGGATTGATGAAGAGTTTGACATATTCTTCCATGTTCTTCACTTCAGCATCATGGCGAAGCATGCTTTGAGGTAATGCTGTGGTTGTTGTTGGTAAGCCTGTTCAGGAAAGGCCAAGATGGAACCACAATTTGTTTCCTATACACAGATGTTGTTCTTCCTTCAAAATACTTACAAAATTGCATCTACTTAAGTGTGTGCACATACACCTACACATTACCCACCAAGCCACCGCAAGGGTGTTGGTGGGGGATATAGTACACCAGCCATAAAGAGGGGAGAGAAAGAGACAAAGGAATTTTTAGAGTGAAAGCATGATAAGTATGTTGTGTTTTGACTCTTAGGCCTGGTTTTATTTTTATGATTGACACACTGCCGGATGACATAGTCTTTTCATAAACACATTCACTGCTAAGCTGAAATCCTGAATCAACCTCAGAAACTGTTGAAAGTGAGAGCTAAACAGCGAAAGGGACCAAGCCCACCCATCGGCAGGCACCGCTCCTAGGTACAGACTCGCAGCCTGCCAATGGGTGGCCATAGCACCGAATGGGTTAACTCTGCTTTGCTGTGAGTGGCACTGGCAATTTTTTTTCAAAAGTGCCAGCATCACTTCCAGTGTTTCTCATATATGGCTGTAAACAAATAATAATGGAAAAATTCATCTTTTACGTTAAATTATATTCTTTTTGTACCTTGAGTTATATATTGATGGAAAAAAATTTTATATTGGTTGAAATTCTTAATTGTACCCTTATGTACTGCATTTCTCATTTAAGTAGCCTAGCAATTTTTGCATTAATTACAGAAATTATGCATGGCACTGAAAGGGTCTACGTTAACTGTGAGTTTGGGATTTCTGTATCACTTCAGACTGTTGGTTACTTGATATGAGAACATAGAAACTTCAGTTTCCACATTGAGTGGGATATTAAACTGGACCATAGTCTCTTGCTCTGTTTCTGTCGTAAATGGTGCATGGGAAGGAATTTCTGTACCTAACTTCGGCAGCATGTCTATTATTTTGCCAGTTGTATGAATGCAGGGCAGGGTAAACGTAATAGCTCTAGTGCCACCATGAAACTCTGAAGGATCTGATTTTTTAAAAATAATTTCAGCCTAGTGTGCAGCTTTGAGAGTCCTTCCATTCATTAACTAGTCCTTCAGCTGTATTACAAATTTCACACTTTACTATTTTAATGAAGCTTGCTAATCTCCTTAGCATTTTATTTCATGGATTAAATATTTCTATCTCAGGTCCTCAAGGCTTGCAGTGAAGTGGCCTGATTAGTATTAGATACTAGGGTTGCTATAGGCCTGGAAAAGTCATGGAACATGAGAAATTGGCCTGGAAATTTGCTTTTCCAAGTCAAAATGTGATTGTTTTCAATAAGTGTGGCTTATCATTATAGGCACTGTTTGTTAGAGTCTGGGCATTGGGATTTTAGTGCCTTGCCTGAATGAGGCAGTGGAGTTCTTGTTTGGTGTTAAGTCATTAATTATGCACCCAAGTATGGAGCGAACAAGAGAGGTAAATAGAATGTGTTAAATGCAAGCAAGGTTGTCTAATGTGGCTTCGCTTCGTAGCTAGCGCAATTAATGCTCAAGGCAGGAAATCCATTACCAACTTAGACAACGAGCCTTAAAATGTTTGAATTCCCCTCATGGATGAGACCAAATAATAATATACCATCAGAAAGGAAGCATATTTTATCCCAGGGCAGTGGCAGATTTAGGGTATGTGCTTGTTGCCCTCCATTATTCCTGGTTAAATGGGAAAATTGATGGTCCTTAGTTATTCCAGACCCCTGGAAAGTAGCAATCCATCCCCCCCAAAACAACAACCTTAATCTGCCCCAGGGTGGCAGCAGTGGAATTTCATTTGTTGGGAAACTTAAATATCCCATAGTACAAACGAGGTGCTGTGCTGTTATTCTTTGAAATCTACACTTATGAAAGTGATATTTTCGCTGCTATGTAACTATAAAGAATGATATTTGGAACAATAATAATTTTGTCAAGGAAAACTTAGGGAAGTCCTGGAATGTTATAATCTCGGGTCTGTAGCAACTCCGAGATAGCGTCTTTCACATTTTTATGTGGATTAGGGATTGAATGATCTCTCTCTGGTTAAACTCTTACCACCCAGTTGGGATCTATGGGCATAAAATGGAATTTGCCACTCAATTTGTCAGAAGCAATGCCACTGAGAAAATACCAGTTACCCTGCATTGCAATCTCTTTAAGTATTGCTTTTATTAATGTGATTACTCTTTGATTGAAGCCTTTGTGGATAAATATACATATTTAAATAAACAAGGTCTGTAAAATATATTATTCCAACTACCATAATGTTGTACATACTAGATAGCATTGCCTTTAAGGAAATGATAAGGTCTTCACTTTGAGCTCAGCTCTCCGATGAAGAAGTAATCAAAATTTTAAATAGAATGCGAGTTTTTTTAAGCCAAAAATTGATAAATTGTAATTCTTCAAGTTAAAAAATGTTTCGTACATCCTCCCAACATTAACCCTTTTCCTGTCAGTGGCCTTTGGTGCCTACACTAAAATTGCCGCACATTTTTTATGCATGTAAATTGTTTATTTTCAATATCAAAAGGAATGTGATTATGCATATTATTTTTCATCATTTCCCAAATATTTACCTAAACTAGGAGGTAAAGACAATCCTGAAGTTAAGATGGCTGCCACCTTAGGGCACTATTCTTATTCCCACCCCCTCCTTTTAGTAGTTACTATCTCTCATGACTACTAATAATATTCTAGTTGAAAACAATTTCTGCTTATCTTATTTGGTCTCAAATTTAGAAGGCAGGCACTGTGATGGTCAGTAATAGAAAGACTACATTTATTATTAAAATAGTTTATTTTTGTTATTAACATGATACAATGAACATTGTAGTATTAATTAAGTGAACAAATTAACGTATTAATTATTTGCAGAATAACATTTCTTAGTAGGCCTCTTAAAGTTTTAAGAGTTGGATTGATTTTACATTGGTTTCCATCTTCCTTGCACCACTAAAAATTCTTCAATTAGGTTTTCAAAGTTCATTTCCCCACAGTTTAAAATTTCTGCGTCAACATTTAGAATTATGAGTGAGTTCAGTTTTTCTTACTTCATTGTCAATCTAACATGATTATATCCTGTTTTAAACAGAAAACGAATGTTCTGCTCAACAGTTAAAAATAGCCACTTATGACAAATAATGAAAAGTTTAACCAGCAAAATTCTCACCGCGGAGCCCACCTCGGAAGCCTCCCTAGCTTGAAAAATTCAAGACTTGAAAAGGGAAAAATGGCAAATTTGGTGTCGTCTGCAACAAAATTTTGTGTAACTTGCTGACTGGTTTCAACTAACTAAGTCATTATTAAGGCATTGATACAGAAGGACTTCATCAGTTGAAACCTTGGTTAGAATGTTAATTGGAATTTTGTTGAGGACCGTAGAGTACCAAATTTACCTCTTCTTTCTATTATAGAGTACCAGAAAGTACTAATGCATGAAAATATTAAGTCCAATGCAAGACTGGGATAAATTGGTTCCTTAGGCAAGGATATTGCTGATGACTTATCTCCACAGAAATATAATATGCAACTTACCATTTTGACATCAAGTCAAGCTTTTCGAATCAAATTAATTGATTGTGGTGATACATTGTGGAAATTGAAGATAGAATTCATTGTTACAAAATAACAGTACAAAATTCCATTAGGTAATTATTTTTGCTGTCGACCGGTTTTGACGTCTACAGTGTCATTTACAAGACAATACAGTTTTGTCTTGTAAATGACGCTGTAGACATCGAAACTGCAAACTGGTCGACAGCAATAAAATAATTAGTGGAATTTTGTAGTTTTTGTTGCAAAAAAGGTAATACAAGTAACTACTTTTTCCCTGAACATTGTGTATCTATCTAATACATACTACAACAGAGGAAAAGAAAAAGGAACTCACTATGAGGGATGTTGGATCAGGCAAATTGCAAGCAGGGTAAAGAAACCAGAAGCAAAAACTTGAGGTACAAAGATCATATTTACCTGATTGGTCATATCTTTGAAGGGAATATGATTCAATGATAGATTTGGAGATAAAACAAGCAGCATGGGAAATTATGGCTGGCACTGAGTAATTTTCTTGTTCTATTTACTTAGTAAATGAGGAAATAGGTGGATGACAGAAATAATTTGAGAGTATGTAATTGGAAGCAATTGTGTGGAATAATTAGGTTTGAAGACTCCCATGACCACAGCATGTATGGCAATACCTGAAGAAACAACATCCAATGTTGAAACCTATGGGCATTGATCTAAAATGAAACCTTATGGGATTACCAATTTTTCATTTCAAATATCAAAATAGAGAAAAGAAATATATGTGAAATTTACAGCTGAAACTGCAGCAAGGTATGTACCATAAAGTATCACCAACAGAAAATAATGATGCATATGATAATGAAGACCACATGATATTTAGAAAGAAATAATGTCATGATGATAATGAGCAGAATCCTCATTTCAAGGAAATTAGGTCTGCTTCTGGAATGGATAACTCTGAAAGAATTTTAAAGACTATTGGGGTAAGATGCTCTGGGTTATGTGCAAGACTATGTGAAAAGTATCATGCCAAATGCCTGGATGTTAAAAGAAATAAATCTTAAGGCTCTAAAGTCAAGTGATTAAATATTGGCCTAAGTAATGGTTTCATAGTTTGATATGAAACAGCACTATGCTGTCAAAAAAAACTTCCAAGACCAGTTTAAAAATTTGCAAAATGAACTGTTTTACAGATTGCCATAACATATCCTGAGAGGATTAGAAAATTTCGCATAGTTAAAATCAAGGAATTTCATTCAGTTTTCAAGCATAGGGCATTTTCAAGGAAGGGAGGCTATACCATGTAACACGCAGATGGGGTGGTCTAACCAATGCAGATGATGAAATAAGAGCTGGCCATGGAGAAAAAACAGTTATTCCTCATTTCAGAACACATGTGGCCACTATGCATCAAATTGTTCATTTTGAAAAGCATAAGTAATGTGCACGGAGAGAAGTTAATACCACAGGCTGATTCGAGAGGTAAAAGAAATAGTTAACCAACGAATAGTTAATAGTTGACCTAAAACGGAGGATGGCTATGTACACCATCTAACACTCGAGAAAAAAGTGCCTATATTTGATGGCATCTGCTTATCACTGAGTGGAATTGTGTCACCATTAACTTGACGAAACTAACTTCCTGGGTTTTCCTCAGATTTTCATTGAACAGCATGCCAACTGACCTGGATAAGATGGAAATGTCAAGGGATTTCGGCTGGTAGAAAAATGCCATGGAATGTTTTGAAATCACAAGGAAATTATGTACTATTAGGGTATTTACCGCATTATGGTTGTGTCTGCTGGCAAGTTTCATCCCTGTTCCAACACATGCCTTTAGATTGCAGAGAAGGCCTGAAGAAGCCTATTAAAACATGGTTGAAATTCTGGTCAACATAAACAGCCAATGTAGTGAATGCCTACAAAAATGCAAGAATCTCCAAATCAACACCGAGGAAAACTGTGATAGAATATTTTCTAATTGAGTAGAAAATTCTCTGTGTTGAAAGAGAAAAGTGGGCCCAGAATGAGCAAAAAAAACGAAGACAAATCAATCTCATTGTGTATTTCATAGTAAGTTGTGGCTTCACATTGAATTCTCAAGTTAAGTTGGTCCAAAAGTAATGCATTCAAGCATTTGAGATGCTCATGCCTGTCACAAGGTAAACTTGAGGAAAGGAAGCAACTCACATGATAGAATAAAAATATGCCATGCCATATAAAATGTCATGGAGTTGAAAAGACTTAAGTCTAGCAGACACCCTGTTTATGTAAAACCTGGGTTTCCATTATGTAGTGACACAACAAAACCAGGGTAATACAGTAGTAAAAATCTGGAAAAACCAAGGGTCTTTCAGTTTCATCACAAGAACTTGGAAGTCAGATGACATGACTACCCATTCAGCTAATCGGAGCCATTCGAGGGGTCCGACACCCCATCATAACAAAGACAAAACGGATGCACCACCACTTTGACCTGATAAAACCAGCAGGATGGCTTGAGAAACTGTCGTTGCCAATTGACTCCATGTGGAGGATGTCTGAAAATCATTTAACCTCCACTGAAACACTGTGAAAACCATGTTCATATATCATCATACTACCCTGTAAGACATTGTAGCTATGCGTGGCAGGGTTAAGAGACAAGTCATGAAGAATTAAGGGCGTCAGGGAAAGGAATAGGAAGAAATAAAAATTTAGAAGTGATATGTTTTTTGACAAAGTGTCCATCTCCATTGAGGTAATTAAGTGCATGGGAAGGAGAAATTTATGTATGAACCTAGCTCAACAGTATAGGTATCATGCAATCCTAAAGTTCAGACTGAGCCAAAATTTATTTTGGCTAAGCCAGTCATTCAACATGAAGCAATCTAACCACCAAGCGAGAATTCATTAACTGTATGATAAATCATAAGTCTTTTCTGTTAAGATTAAGTTTCCTTTTCAGTGACTTTTATATTTAAATGCCTATTCAGGTAAACAACGAATTACAAGAGTTAACCGTCCTAACATGATAAATCACCTAACAAATATATTTTAAGCTTAAGAGCTTGGGAAATGGACACTTGGCCTTAACCTTTAGTTTTATCAGTCTTTATTGCTTCAGGTATAATCTGTCTTTATTACTTCAAAATGTCTTACACATTTAGAATATATTATCTACATAAAAGAGTAATATAAAACCCACAAAACTGCCAACGATGCATCACAAATGTTAACACGAGCACACTACCTCCTCCTAAGGTAGCAGATACGAACACTTTCCACTACTTTTGTTAATTATAAAATCATGTAAAACAGCATTCATCACTTCAAACAACTTGCCACTGCACAAGTCTTCACGTCCGAAATTACAGAGTATACGCTTGACAAGCACTACCACAACCGCCCTAAAAAGATCCATCGAGTCCACTATTACCTAATTTATATGCACATGAAATCCACATGTGGCTGATACATGACATAGAGATGCTGTTGTCGAGTGGAGTTTCAATTGGGTAATTTCTGACCATTTTGTCACAGGGCTATTTACATTTGTTCATGAAAAATTCAGCCACAGTCAACGAACCTAGCACAGCGGACAATTTTCATTCTGAAATTAAGGTATTTCGCCATTAGGAATGAGTAATAGCAAACCGGATGGGTTCAAAGCTATCATTTCATGTGGGATGATAACATATTCATGAAAAGCAGCCCTGTTATGTTATTAATGAAAAAACCTTTTACGGCCGTGTTCCACGAAAACGTTTCAATGAAAAAGGTTTCAAATAAAACAATGAGAGAGCATGGAGTCTTTCTTACCCATTTTTTCAAAAAGTCCCAACATTCAATGTGAACTACTTTCCTGCAACATGGCGTACGTCGTGTCTCCCGACGGATTGTGTCTAAGCAAATTTCACACCTGAAATGAAAATTGGGGATAAACAACAGACTACGATTGCGGACCTCGATACTGCACATATAAATCGCTGGTCAAATAAACCAACTTTCGTACATTACATCCTTATTTAAGTCGCGGATGGATGTGCTGCCGTCTAAATCCCGCCTAATAGGTATTCTCGTATTCGAGTGTGAGTGACGACTACGGAGGGCATAAAACACTGTAGTACCTATTGCTATTAATGCACCGACTGCAACCGCAGCCACAGTCGCAACAACAGGATTCATCTTGTGTCACAGCGGAAACACACAAACAGAACCGACCGACAGTACACACCACACACAGATACGACAACACAACGGGTCCCATTCATAAATGCATAAATGGCTCTGATGGCTCTCATACCGCATGAGAGCCATTTATGAATGACTCGTTAACAATGAACGATTCTCATTCATGGCACACAAATGATCACGGTTAACCCTGTTGAACTAAAACCAACTAATATTGAACTACTCGATGCAATGTCTTTAATTGTGAAGTTGGTAACCACATGAGTTTGCATGCTGTTGATCTTCGCAAAGATATAGCTCTTTCGTTAAGGCCGTTTTACACGATGAAAGATTTTGTACAAACGAATGTACGTGAGATTGTACGTTTGTCTCAACGAAATTAGAACAGGTTCTATTTCCCGTGCAGGCATTGAGACATTCGCACAAGCGTTCATACAATTTTCCGCTTTACACGATACATTTTGCCTCATGCAAGAGTTCACGGAAGAGTTTGTACAAACAAATGTACCGTGTAAAACGGCCTTTAGAGTGGTAAGATCACCAACTCCAACTCAAATGAACGATCCATTCGAGCGATTTGAGCATGGATTTGAGCTATCCTATCCGCTCTCGGGAGGGAGAAGGGCGAGAGCGTTCAGAAACATGATAAACAAAACACTCGCGAATTCCGATCGTTTTCTACCGCTAAATTGCACGGAAAATTGTGCGTTTGCACGGGTTGCTCTCGTCGTGTAAAGCGACATTCAGTCGTTCGTACAATATTTTCTTGCGCACTAAACTGTACATGCGTTCGCACGATAGATTGTACAAACAATGTGCCGTGTAAAACGGCCGCAATGGTGCCAGGATCAGTTGGGATAAGTGGTTGAAAGTAGGTACCAAGGGTAGGTACATACCAAGGTTCTTAAGAGTATAGAACCTTAGGTACATACAGGGCCCGCTCTTCCAAACTAACGAACTAGGCGAAGTGATGGGGCGCCGCGATTTATTGAGGGGCGCCGAAATGACAAGTGAAGAGAAAAAAAATTAAGAAAAATGAAAAAAAGAAGGGTAAGGGAAATAGTAAACCCTATAGTCCGACAACCTTATTACCTAAAACGCGATAACATATCTAACCCTATTTCATAAAGTAAAGGGCTTGTTAGCTGCTTAACCTTCCGGCGGGCGTGCCCGTTTATTAAGTAAACGGTTTTCAATTTACGGTCGATAACTCTGCGAAAAACAATGTAATCTTTTCGAAACAACATTGTATTCCTCTATCAGGCTTTTTCCCTCCGATGTATGTCGGTGTCAGCGAAATATTCAGTCCCAGCTCATTGTGAATCGAGTTTGTGACAGAGAAGGTCGCCCGTTGTGAACGAAGTAAACAGCGCGCCTGCTCGTGGGGATGGATCGCGCGAAATTTTTTTAGGGGCGCCTTTTTCATCATTCGCCTAGGGCGCCTGTATTGCTAGAGCGGTCCCTGGGTACATACATTAATCTAATAGATTTGTTCATACCTTGTTCATATGAAATAAACGAGTTTCAAACCATTTTCATGAATGCCATTCCAGTTTTTGTGCTACTGCCCCAGTAGCCTACCACATTGGGCCAATATGGCAATATTGGCTTTCATTGGCCATGGACTGCCAATGAAAGCCCATAATGGCCCAATATTGGCTACCCCACGTAACCCCACATTGGCTACCCCATGTGGTTACATTGGTTACCCCATGAAACTCAATTTCAGCTAGGTACTCCATTATATATATAATGGTCAATCATAGAGTTCATTGATATTTTATGCCTCAGTGCACACGTTTTCATGATTGCTTTCCCATTTACATATTAAATGCCCACTTGTTAATAAGTGGACCTTGAATATGTTAATAAGTGGGAAAATTTGATTCCAAACTCACCAATGTTTTCACATGTCTATGTACTATAATAAATATACCAGCATCACAGAAAGAATGCAAACACGGGCATTACAAGTTGTACTTATGAGGACGATATTGGGGGGGGGGGGGAGAGTCCCCCCCCCCCAAAGATCATAGAATGTGGCTCACTTTTTAATGAGCACTGTCCAATTTGAAAAATTATTTGCTCCTTCTTCCTTAGCGACTCCTCTCTGATTTTGAACGCTGGGCAAATATTATATGGAGAAGATAAAATTTCCACCCACTACCTCGCTCGTCTATGTAGAAGAGAGCTGTACGGACAAATTTTTATCTTCCCATTTATATGATCTATAAAATTCGAAAATGGTACGAATAAGAAATGGAAATTTTATTATCACTAAAAATTTCCTGTATCATTGGTACTGTTTAATAGTTATCCCACGTAGCACACTAGCTGGCAAATGCGCTTTAAAGGTGCCTAAAATGGGCACCTGACTACTTCATGCACCTTAAAGGCGCCCACTATAGGCACCTACCTAAGTAGCCATGAATGTTGGCTGAATATTGGCCCAATATCGGCTTCAGATTGGCACATCGGCCCCTCATTGCCATCGTTTTGCCGATGTTGGCCCGATATGGGCAGCCTACATTGGACTGACATCATCTGCTGATCTTATGTTATGAGGTGAATATTGGCAAAGTTCTGAAAGCATGCTGAAGCTAACATGCGGGAATTGGAAAAATGTTGTATATTCGCAGTAATATTGCATTTATATTCATACTATGTGGCAAAATAGGATAACAGTTATTTGGCATTAATTAATGGTGAAAGACCTTTATCAAGATTTTATTGCATTTCCTCAAACTATCACGGAATAATCATTCAATGATTATAGTTCTCGAAGTCATATTTATCCACGGAAGTGACTACATATATACGTCTTTCTCAACACCTTTTTTCAATTGTGGGTGTGAGATTAGGTGCGTTGAGTCGTAGGTTAGATAAACATCAGATACAGGTAGGCATTAGGTAGATACGAGGTATCATAATACGACGTATTATATCATGCCATTGCACAATAGAACAGTGAAATTGATTAATTGATGAGTACTACAATGATTCATGAGTACTACAATGGAATCAAAATTAGAAACAAAGTCTTTGAAATCCATTGAAAATGATTTTTTTACATTAATTATCTATGCCTAACGTCAAATGCTAGTCGACATTAGGGACACCTTCCCTTGATTTGAAGCACATTAGAAATTTATGGGTGCACATGAAAAGTTTTGGTTTACTTATACAGGTACCTACTTTAAGTATAACATATATCCTTTATGGGAATTTCAGGAAAATTTGGGATCGAGCTGATTTAAATCCTGATCAGGTCTGATCTGAAAAACCGCAATGGCACAAGTGATATAGAAACGTTTTATTCTGCTTTTTAAAGATGTCTCAAAAAAAGAGCTAAACAGTAAATATATATGACCGCCCAAAAACAGTTTCATTTGGTCACAATTAACGAAATACATGGTGCTAGAAATGTTTCAATTGTTTTTTTTTAAGTATTTTCCTTATTTATAGTTTTTTCAGACCTAAAGGTGATTTCCTCCTGGTCTAAAAACTGCTTTTTTCCGCAATGAATGAAAGTGAAAATGATGAACGAAAGTGAAAAGTTAGTTTCTCTTACATATACGTTTATCTCCCTATTTATTATTACTCTATGCATTAACAGTCGTACGTCAAGTGTTCTTTGTTTTACAAGGCGATATCATTTTGAGAGCTATTGAAACATGCTCATTATTCACTTATCAGAAATATTATGTTAACGGAATTACACCTCATGATAATATTGTATACTGCAATCAAATAAGCCGGGGTAAAACCATATCCACTTTTGTCCGCAGTTGGCACGGCAACACTCAAAATTCCATCAGCAACAACGTACCATGGTGGTCAGCACCATCTCTTGATCGGATTTTCAGTCTTATCGGATCAGGTGTCATTGGATCGATCAGATCAGACCTAATTTCCTTTAAAAGATATGCTGACCGGAACTAGTTCAGATCAGACATGATCTGCTTATATCAGACTCAATTTGATTCTGATCAGACCTGATCAAGATGGATCAGAAATTTCTGCAAGGGATGGAGCTGACTGATCCTCATATAAGACCTGAAGTGGTTCAGATCAAACCTGATCTGGTTCAGATCAGACCTCATCAGGTACAGATCAGACCTGATCAGGAATTTCCATAACGGATACAAAATTGAATGACACTGATAAGTGGCACTAGGTGAAATAACTGAAAATGAGGATTGCTTGCTTAAGTCAAGGCAGGATTAAGCTAAGCGTGCATAGCTTAAGTCATGACATATTAATACAGAAAGCCTCCCAGAGGATGAGGTATGCTGGGGGGACAGGTGGTGGGCCTCCACTTGAGGAGAATCTTCTTGCCCTCCCATGGGGAGAGTATCACAAGTGGTGTGACAACTGTGAAAGATGCCTTGGAGATAAACCTTATCACTAAATATGACTGCAAGAATAGTTACCAATATTACAGCGAGTTTATTGCTCCCTATAATGAATCCTGCAGCAGTGTGCCCAAATGCTTTTTCATTACCTTGACAGGGTACCACCTTCCAAGATGACAATGCTCCCCACACCCCAGTGTCTTCCCCATCTATCAACACTTCCCACATCATCATAGTTAACCCTTCCGATTCTACCTTATAACATAACGTTCATTAAATAAATAAATAATGCAAGAATGCGTAGTTATGGCGTAAGTAAAACAAACAAGGCAACAGAGGGATCGTAACTAGTGACGCGGGAAGGAGGAGTTAAGAGTGAGAAAAGGTGAGCGGAGATAATTGGGAGAGTAAAGATCTTAAGGACGCGAAGTGGGGAAAAAGTTCGAAAGTCGGAGAATAAAAACGGCAGGGAGCGGATATCAAGCGGCATAGAGGTGACGAAAGAGAAACCAGAGAAATAACTAAAGAGGCCAGGAAGGAATCGGGAAAGAAACCCAAGATAGAAACCGGACAGCCCAGAATTCTGGAAACGAGGAAGACCGTGAAAGCATATCCGCCGCCACATAAGAGAGATGAGAAGCCCCAGCGTCCGATAAGTCTAACTATAAGAATAACAAAGTCACAAAAAGAACAATTACATCCATGTATAAAAGTACTGCTATCTAAATAACGTAAATGTGTAAAAAGGAATTGGAGCATATAAGAGTAACAGTGTGAATTGGATCCAATATTTTTAAAGGCTCTAAGTACTGATGCTGTCATAACCAAGTCAAATATTTTATTAAAACAAAGTATTATACTATGTAATTGATTGAGCGAAGTGTTTTATTTAATATGTTGATTAATGTTAATCATTAATCCCTTCATCAAGGAGTTAAGGTTTAAGTGTTTCGGTAGTTGCGGTTGTTTATCGAAGTTTTTTTGATAGGAAAATAAACGTGACCGGGTGAGGTTACAACCTCTTCAGCTTCTTTACCCTGCCCTACCTTCTACTTTGCCTCTTAAAATCTCTCTCCATTAACTCCTGTCATGGAAGAACCTGTCCCCTCTGCCGTGAAAGAGCCTGTCATTCCTTCCTCCCAATCCTGCCCGAATTCAACTTCTTCCAGAAGGAAGAGATGGCATGATGATAGTGATGGTAGGTAATCCTCCATTCTCTCTCTTAATTCATAAGAGTTATTTGCGATAAAACATGTGACACATGTATATAATCTTTGGTACAGCTGGATCCATAATTAGAGGAGAAATAGATGGAATACACAATGAGCTGCAAAAATCACTTACTTAGCACACTACTGGAGACTGCTTGACAGAATCAAAAATCCAAAAGTAAATGAGAAACAGATAATTCCATCAAAAAAATTAGAATTCAATGAAGTGGTCAGTCTGACAGAAGAACAGGAAGAGGATAAGTTGGAAATGTCATATATGTAAATCTAATTCTATGACAGAGCAGCAGTAATGAGGATAATTAGATAGATATTTCAGAGTGATCAAGGCACTCAGAAGAAAGAAATTGACTCAAAATAAGATTGTTAAACTTAATAGTCAACTCCTTAAATTGCAAAAGAATTTAAAAAAATTTCATTTTGGCACAATTTGCTATATTTTTAATATTTTAAAATACTTTTAATGGAATATAATAGGAAAAAATTACCAAAATTAAAGTCTGATGAGGTGTTAGCCTAATATGGGTTATGATTATCATGTAAATCATAAATGTCAGGATATTTATAAATTTTGGGTACTTAATTGCCTGGGTTTACATTTATTATGGTGGATGTCTGCATGTGGAGCTAACCATGACCTCACAGCAAAAACAGGTTCCAAATATATCAATCCAGGAAAGCCACAAAAACCGGCCCCTCTGATGAGAGCCCCAATGGCAACAATAAGACCAAGACCATCAAGGGAGTTCATATGGAGTGGACAGAAGCAGAGCCGTAGCCAGGTCATGCCTGAAGGAGGGGTAAACGTGCCATAAATCTACAACACTCAATAATGAAGGCTTGGGAAGGTTAACATTGTAAATTTATTCAATATTTTCAAGGTTACTATTTGCAGTCTTAATTTTAGATGGGTTATTTTAGGTTATTGTTTGACTCTTAAAGCTCGCCTATGTAAAGCAGAGTACTAAAAGGAAATGTTAAACCCTTAAAAAAAAAACTCTTACAGCACACAAAAGAAATTCCCGGAGGGGCACCAACCCCCCTGGCTACGACCCTGGACGGAAGCCCTATAGGCCGTTTTACACAAGGCACTTAATTGCACAATGTATGTATGGATGTGCATTAAAAATCGCATGGTGTAAAGCGGTGAATTGCAAGAATGCCTGAGCAAATGCATAAACAAGAGATGGGAAAATAGCCCCTGCCAAGGGCGCGTATCCAGGGGGGAGGCAAGGAGGGGCCGCTGCCCCCCCTTCCAACGTGGAAAAATTTTGTAGAATGAGTGTGAAAAAAATGTGGAATGAGGTACAGGAAGCGCCAGATATCATTGAAAGTTTAAAAAAGAGCAAATTTTTTTCCCCAACGATTAGAAAGGCGATACTGATATTGCTTTCACTGCCCTGCACAACAAGCACTAATGAGCACTCATTCAGCTCCCTTCGCTGAATTAAAACATGGCTAAGGTCAACTATTGGTGAAAATAGGTTAAATGGGTTAGCAATAATAAGCATTCGCCGTCAATGGGTTTTTGCAAACAAGGAGCAATTAGTGGAAATTGCATTTAACAAATTCACAGCTAATCCTTGCAAATTATTGTTCAAGAATTAATTTTTTTAATAAATGGTGTTCTTCCAATGTTACTGTGAATTATTACATGGCACCATGGACCCCACACTCCACAGATGTTATAAACTATTGTTCAAGAGGTGGAGCAGCTTTCGGGTGTTCCTCCACATGATGTCTATGCACAACAACAGTTTCTCCAGCCATCCTGCTGGCGTCTTCAGGTCTGAAGTAGCGATGTCTGTTTTTAGTCTGTATTATATATCTTGGTCTTTTTGGCAGGAATTTCGTTGATGGTTTCCTTTCTTAACAATCCTCCTCCAGGTTCTTAGGAGATTGTAGCTGTCCTCCTGTTTGAAGTTGTCTGGATTTTTTGCGATTTCTATTGGCTCCCTGATGATTCTGGGGTAGTAATAGTTTTCCCTCGAGAAAATCCTTGGTTCACTGAAGTCCACCTTGTGTCCGAGCTCTGACCATACGTGTTCTACAACGGCGGAGAGTTGAAATTCACAGAAAGTTCAGAATCAGATGATCTTTATTTTCGATTGCAACTATTTTCACAAAAAATTGATGTTGAGAAAGGCATGGTGATCAGTCACAGAGGAACTGCCTGGAGATTATGTTAATTTTTTGAGGAACTAGATCATGGCCATGACCAGGCTTCGTTTCGCAGTTGTAAAAGCTAATTGTTTAAGTATAACTTATCAAAATATACACCATGAAGGAAGTCATCTTGTTTGTGATATGTACATCTGGGATGTCACTGGATTTCTACTGGATCCTACGTTCCCAGTTTTCCAAAGGAAAATCATGTTTTTTCAAGAAGGGTTGAAACATATAGCAGTTTCTGAATTAGGGATGTCCAAACTATTTTCTTATTAGTTTAACTCCCTCCCTGAAACAATGTTCTATTCCAATCTAAATGGATATGACTGAGATGTTTGAACGAGAGAGACTAACTCCAATCTTTACTTAAAAAATTAAAAACAATTAACACACAACCCGTGACATGGCAACTAGTATGCTGTTGTGGTAGATGAGGCTGCCTTTGACATGGTAACTCTGTGACAGAATTTTACTGACCAATCTGGGTTAGATGCTCTAATGCAAGCACATACAAATAGTATATACTATTATAGTCAGGGTGTCAAAAGAAAAAAATATGTAGGTTCTAAGGTCAAGTGATCAGATATTGGTCTAAGTAACACATTCAAAATTTGAAATAAAATGATTCTGTCAAAAACATCACACAATACTTCAATTAAGCTTGTGACTTTGCAAAATTACTTCAGTTTTACCATGTGCATAAAGTATTCCTCAAAGTATGAGAAATTCCTTTTTTATGTTAAAGTCAATGAGGAATCTTACATTATTCAAGGAAGGGAGGCCACCCTGTAACCTGTGTCAGTTATACGTGAAGGTCTAATCAATGTAGATGATGGGATATGAGCAGGCCATGGAGAAAAAAACAGCTCTTCCTCTCCCTCATCTCAGATGTGTCCACAACACATCAACGTACTTCATTTTGACACAGCATAGGTAATTTGCATGGAGTAGCTAATACCACAGGCTGATTCAAGAAGCAAAAGAAACACTTAAAAACTAAAAGAACACCTCAAGAACTAAAATGGAGGATGGCTATGTACATCATCTAACACTTGGGAAAAAAGTCTATATTGAATGGCATCTTGTTATACTGTGTGGAATTGTTTCATCAGTATAATGAAACTTAACTCCCTGGGTTTTTCCACACATTTTCATAGAACAGCCGTCCACACTGCGATTGAACATCACCTGGAATATTTCCTAATTGAGTAGAAAATTCTCTGTATTGAAAGAGAAAAGCGGACAAAGAACGAATAAAAACTTAAGACAAATCAACCCTATTGTGTATTTCATTGTAAGCTGTGGCTTCACATTGAATTCTTTGGTTAAGTTGGTCCAAACATTATGTGTTGCGTTCCATTCAAGCATTTGAGATGCTGGCTGTCACAAGGTCAACCTGGGGAAAGAATGTGACTCACACGATAGAATAAAAATAGAAAAATATGCCTGGAAAACTTATAATTTGGCCTGGAAAACCTGCATGTCATGGACTTGAAAAGACTGTCTAGCAGACTCCCTGTTTATGCATGACCTAGATTTCGATTATGAAGTGACATAAAAAAACCAGGTTCATAGTCACTACGTTTACCAATCGATCTGACTGGCTCAGCTCGGTATGGTAAACGGAGCACGTTGGCCAGATCGATCTGAGAAGCGAGCCGAGTCAGCCCGCTTTCCCTAACCGGTCTGAGATCTCAGATCGATCCGAAGAGGCCGGAGCGTGGCGCTCATCGTTCTTCTTTTGGTTGCCAATGGTAAACAAAATATAATCGATATCATTTACGGCGTGACTTATTGCAAGAAGGGAAAGGAGAGAAGTGTGCGGCTGAAATATGCAATAAATCTCAAAAGAATTCAAACTACTGAAATCGATAGATCAATATCGATATTTTCAGACCGTGTTGGTAAACCAGGCGATCTGAGCCAGCTCCCTGCTGAACTTTTAGATCGGTCTGAACTCAGACCGATCTGAGATCGATTGGTAAACGTAGTGACAGTAATAAAAATCTGGTCTTCTAGTTTCATCATAAGAATTTGGAAGTCAGATGAAATGATCACCTATTCAGCTAATCAGAGCCATTTGAGGGATCAGACACTCAAACATAACAAAGATATGCAAAGAATGCACCACCACTTTGACCTGATAAAACCAGCAGGATGGCTTGTGAAACTGTTGTATCCAATAGACTCCATGTGGAGGAACGTCTGAAAACCATTATACCTCCACTTAAACACTGTGAAAACCATGTTCATATATCATCATACTACCCTGTGAAACATTGTAGGGGTGTGGCATTAGGACACAAGTCATGAAGAATTAAGGGTGCTGGGGAAAGGAATAGGAAGAAGAAAAAATTAAAAAGTGATGTTTGTTGACAAAGTGTCCGTCTCCATTGAGGTAATTAAGTGCATGGGAAGGAGGAATTCATGTAGGAACCTATCTGTTCAACAGTATATTTCTCCTTTTTTACTGGTTTCATATCTTCGCCTTGGCAAAAAAGGGCAGATAGAAAATAATATGGATAGGCAGAGGAAGGTGCAATTACAATGAGTAATTGCCAATGAAAATCAACACTCCACTTCCACTGTTTCAAGCTCAGCATTACTGCGCAAGATAGAGGCTTCACATTATCATGCAATCCTAAAGTTGAGACTGAGCCAAAATTTATTTTGGCTAAGGCAGTCATTCAACATGAAGCAATCTATCCACCAAGAGATAATGCATAAACTGTATGGTAATACATACGTCCTTCCTGTCAAGATTAATTTTAGTTTTCAGTGACTTTTATATTAAATTGCTAATTAAGGTAAACTTAACGAATTACAAGAGTTAACAGTCCTTTCATGATAAATCACCTAACAAATATATTTGAAGCTTAAGAGCTTCGGAAATCGACACTTGGCCTTAACCATTGTTTTTATAGGTATAATCAGTCTTTATTACTTCAAAATGCCATACAGATTTAGAATTTATTATCTACAAAAAAATTATTTAAACGACCAAAACCTGCACAAAACTGCCAACGATGCATCACAAATGTTAACACGAGCACACTACCTCCTCCTAAGGTAGCAGATACGAACACTTTCCACTACTTTTGTTAATTATAAAATCATGTAAAACAGCATTCATCACTTCAAACAACTTGCCACTGCACAAGTCTTCACGTCCGAAATTACAGAGTATACGCTTGACAAGCACTACCACAACCGCCCTAAAAAGATCCATCGAGTCCACTATTACCTAATTTATATGCACATGAAATCCACATGTGGCTGATACATGACATAGAGATGCTGTTGTCGAGATCAGGAGTTTCAATTGGGTAATGTCTGACCATTTTGTCACTGCACTATATACATTTTCTCATGAAAAATTAGGCCACAGTCAACGAACTCTGCACAGCGGACAAGTCCTATTACCAGCGTTATTCTGAAATGAAGGTATTTTACCATTAGGTATGAGTAATGGCAAGCCGTAGCAGTTCAACGCTAACATTTTATGAGGACAATATCTTAGAAATATATCATGTCAGTGAAAAGCAGGCCTGTTCATTAAATAATGAAAAAACTTGGGTCTTGGTTACGTAAAACAGTAGAAAAGAAAAAGGATCAACTAAAACAACAATGCTTAAGAAGAGCCTTACTTCAAACCATTTTCTGATACATTCGACATGAAACTCGTGAAAGCATCGCAAAATCTTTGTTGGCCCATCGTCTGTATCTAAGCATATTCCACACCTGCAATGAAAATTGACGATAAGCAACATAGGTTAGGACATAAAGACAACATACGTTCTACATTTCTAAATGGCTGGTCAAATACACCAACTTCCGTACCTTACACCGTCGTTTAAGTTGTTGTTACCACGGAAATCCCTGCTGCAGTTCAATTCCTGCCTGGATCTAGGCCTTCCCCCCGAGTATGAGTGAGCCTGAGGGGTTTCGCGGGCGGAAAAATAAACAACTAAACCTACAACTATTGCTCCGAATACCACCGCAGCTGCAGAATAAATGGGATGCATCTTGTGTCACTAATATACACAGAATCTTGAAATGTCTAATAGTAAACTTCTAAGTACTACTGCTGGCAGGAGGTACTCTTGCAGTGAGTTCCCCTTGTAAAGGACGCAGTATCTACGTAAATAGTCACATTAGTGAACACAGAAGAACATTTTGGTTTTATTTCCACTGCACGGGCCAAAAGTCAGCGACGTTTTGACTTTTTGGGTGAATCTCGCGAAATTAGAATTAAAGTTGACACGGACAAGATGCATTTCATACGAGACATTTCATACGAGATATCGAAGCCGAGTTTTCTCCTAGCAAAGATAACTCCTTTGTCCCACTCCTTAGTCAACATATTGAATTTGAATTAAAAAAGCATAAATTATCAATTATAGAAGGAGAAAAATTACGTAACGTGATTTTCAATAAACCTTAGGTAATATAGTGCTTTCAAAGCGGAAATACCTTAATGTTACCTTTTCAACATTTTTTACAAGCGACAGTGGCTCCCTTGGTGTTGATCAGGTAAACGAGATTCGAATTTCGATGGAGGGAATTTGGATCTGGAAGAAGATCACGGTCACAGTAAGGCTCCCAAAAGCAGTGGCATCATAGTACAAGCCTGTGCCATTGATGGAAAATTGTGACTTTATAGAAACGGTTTTTTTGGTAAGTCTCTTAATTTTAAATTTATATATCCACATTCGTTGGCGTGTTGTTGTTGAGGGGTGGATTGTAAAGAATCGTTTATTGTAACAAGTTTAGAAGTACCAAATGTATGCCATTAATGATAATGAAGCCCTGCCATTCAATTTTGTGTATATTTCCACGTATTTAGAAAAACATTGACTGTATTAAGTTATGCAATAGCGTATAATTCACATACAATCACGTATATGCTATAGCACTTTTATAAAAGTACGCTCCATTATTATATGAGTTTGGCTTCATGGATCTTGTGCCCACTTTAATGATAGGGTAAAGTAAGTACGTTAAATGAGAGAAAATTGGAGCTATGGGCCTGAATTCGTGTTGATAGAATTAACTACAGAACCCTAGCAGCGAAGGAAACCTGTATTTATTTGACATAATACCCATAACAACCATAAACAATTACTTAATAATATATAAATGTTTCACGGCTATTCCACCTGGTAATAGGCTTCATATCTGCCAATGTTTTGACAAACAACTTGTTCGTCATCATCAGCCGGGTTTCTGATAATGCCACACGAGTCAAAATTGGGCCAATTATGAATAAAATTTGTGTCAATGGGCCATTATAATGGCCTAATGACACAACTTTTGCCAAAACCCAATTGACCCTAACAATGACCATAACCCTTTTGTTTCCGTCCTGTTTGTAGCTCAAGAATGGTTCCCTGCCAACATACTTTTCTTTGAACAAAGATACATTGCAGCTGGTGACATTCTTCTTAAGCCAATTTTTATATCATCTTGACAGCCTAAATCTACTTGGCTTTGAATTGGACTGTAGACTGCAATGGGACAGTCACACATCCTGTCTCTTGCTAAACTTTCCAATTAGCCATCTGCATGCTGCACAAACTGAAAATGCTAATTCCCAGTGACTACCTTTGATCTGGCAGGTGCCTGTTTTGCCTTTATCCTCTGCCATTTAAATTGTGGCATTGAGGAGTGAGGACATGCATAAACTACAAACGACCTATTTATCCTTAAAAAAAAGAGCCATGAGGATAATTTCTAGTTCCCATATACAGGAACATTGCTAACCCCTCTTTAAGAATTTTGGGATAATGGCTTTGTGTAGGCAATATATATATTTAAATGTCTCTGCTCTGTTGAAGAAAATTAGGATTCCCTTGAAATTGGTGCTTATGTCCATCAGCATGACACCAGGGAAAAAATATCTTGTAGTACTACTTCATTGCAGGCTGTCAATATCCAGTCAAAAGTGTTAAATATTGGCGGTGGTATTGATATTAACATTTATCCCGACTGACATGGATTCACAGAGAACAAACTTAGATCAGACATGTGGTTTAGTCATGATTTATTAACGGACATCAGACAACAAGTACGAAAATGGCAACACAAAATGGAAGTTGAATGCCAACGATTATACATATTTGAAACTTACTATTACAATTTCAACAAAAAGAGTGTGTTAAACTTAACTTTTTTAACCTTTTACCCCAAGAGGCTAGAAATGTTACCCTGCCAAAGCTCAAGTGTGCCCTCCACTCATGGCTTTTGTCTAAAGCATTTATTAAATAAATTAATTTTTGTAGTTTAATAACCTCAACATTCAATTTTGAATCTGAATATTTCGCTGAATCTGTATATTTTACTTGAGAAAGACTACTAAACAGTACCTCTGTTTAAAGTCTCATAAATATTATTATTATTACGGGACCACTCCAGCTTAAATTAGGCCCTGCTAATCATGATCATTCATGGTTATTCTACCTGCTAATTGGTAGGTTTAGTCCTTTCCCTTACTTCTCCACTACTGGGACAATTTTTCACTTTACTTCATATTACTTGCTTGCCATTTCTTGCAATCCTCATACCATTTACATCTTTTTATTTTGATCAAAATTCCTATCCTCCTTTTTCTTGCACACTTCCTTGCCATTCTTCCCTCATTCACCATCTTCATCATGCCCTCACATCTCAAAACGTCCTCCACCCATCATCTCTGAATCCCAGCAATTAACTTCCTTTTCTCTCCCACCATATCCAACACCTCCTCCTTTATCTTCCTCACTATCCAGCTCACCTTTTCCATTCTCCTCCAAATCCACATCTCAAATGCCTCCAGTCAACATACATCCTCTCTCCATAATGACCAAGATTCTGACCCATAAATCACCACACTCTTCATTAGTTTTCACCAATCTTTTCTTTAAGTCTCTCCTCAGAGCCACTAATCAGTTCCCTTCTCTTCAAAATTGCTTCCTTGGCTAAGGCAATTGTATGTACATAGGAGGTCCATACCATTAGAGACATACAATACCAAAAGGGTGGCCATTATAAACATAGAAAACATGGGGGAGACTCTCATAGGTTAAGTCCAATATACTTCGATGCTTGATCGTACCATCTATCTCAAGGGAGAGAGGGTTAATGAGAAGAGGGACAGAGTTGGAAGTGGGGTGGGGGGGGGGGGGGGGGGGGGGGCTGGGAAGAATTTAGGAAAAATATTTAAAATGTATTTCTTCTATCCTTTCCATTCCTACCTACATGGTGAGTTGAAATGCATAAACAGATACACTCCAATGAAATGTGGTACAAGAACTTTTTTTTTGACTTACTTAAAAATATTAAAATGTGCACTCGATGACCAGACTTAATCAACTTTTATTCCTGTATCCAGCTCTTTCCATGCCTATCTAACAATTTTCTTGGCATAAATGATGAAAAGCGAAGGTGACAACGGGCACCCTTGCCTTAGCCTGCGACTTATTACTGCCCACCCTGATTCTCCACCAGCCACCCTCACCTGTGATTTCTGGGTCATGTACTAGTTTCGAATCAGTCTCCTATCTCACCAATGTACTCACTGTTTTCATAAGTATCTGTATTAGTTTTACCAATTACCCCAGTCAAACACCTTTTCATAATCAGCGGAACAAGCAAAAATGTCCCGATGATACTCTGTCCCTTTCAAGGGATAAATTTAGACAAGAAATGGGAAAGTTAAGAGTAGACATATTTCTATGGGAAGTAAGTTGGAAATAAAGCAGGAACTACTGGAGCAATGCAGTGGTGTAACCTCTCCCACCCCCAGGTTCAATGATGCATCTACCCCATATGTACTATGGTTTTAAATTTCCTGTAATGCTGAGTTTCCCCCTCCCTCTCCCACCCCCTTTTGTGGGGACCACTGTCGCCAGGACTATAGAGTGATGCATAGTGGAGTGATTGAAAGTCAGCACAGAGTGGTTTTGGTAATGAAGAGGAAACTAGGCAAGATAGTACTCAATGGTGAGCAAGTGACTGATATGACAATACTTGTTGAGCTGAGGGAAGATCAAACAAATTTTGAGGAGATAGGGTTGATGTGACGGCTACAGTACTGGTTTCTCAAGTGCCCAGGTACTGGACACCTGAGTTTGAAACTCAGTAATGGCGGAGATTTTTCAGTTGAATCCTAACCCGTAATTGGGTATCATAAACAGAGAAATTCAATTGTAGAACTCTATCTGTCTCGGGGATACCTTACTGCTATCGTAAAGCTGTGGGATAGATAATGGGGGAGGTCAATTTTTTTAACTAGTGCATGGGATATACGAGGAGAGAATATTGCCACAGGGCTTCGTGAAAACAGTTTTGATCCCAAATTCCAAAAAAGAAAAATGTCTCAAAATACGAAATCTACAGTACGAAGTTTCACCCCATACATTGTACTCACTATCAGAATCATGAATAAAAGGTTAGAGGTAAGAGCAAATGACTACCTGGGTGACTAATAATTCAGATTCAGGATGGAGAAGGCAACTCGGGATGCGAAAGAGGTGATCATTAGTACACTAATAGAAAGGGACAGAGTATCATCAGGACATTTTTGCTTGTTTCGCTGATTTCGAAAAGGTGTTTGACAGGGTAATTGGTAAAACTAATACAGATACTTATGAAAACAGTGAGTACATTGGTGAGATAGGAGACTGATTCGAAACTAGTACATGACCCAGAAATCACAGGTGAGGGTGGCTGGTGGAGAATCAGGGTGGGCAGTAATAAGTCGCAGGCTAAGGCAAGGGTGCCCGTTGTCACCTTCGCTTTTCATCATTTATGCCAAGAAAATTGTAAGATAGGCATGGAAAGAGCTGGATACAGGAATAAAAGTTGATTAAGTCTGGTCATCAGGTGCACATTTTAATATTTTTTAAGTAAGTCGAAAAAAAGTTCTTGTACCACATTTCATTGGAGTGTATCTGTTTATGCATTTCAACTCACCATGCAGGCAGGAATGGAAAGGATAGTAGAAATACATTTTAAATATTTTTCCTAAATTCTTCCCAGCTCCCCCCCCCCCCCCCCCCCCCCCCCCTCCAGGTTTGTCTTCTTTTCCATCCACTGCACTTTCTCAATTCTCCTCCACACTTATGTCTCGAATGCCTGGAGCCTATTCTTGTCTTCATTTCTCAGAGTACATATTTCTGCATCATACAAAGCTACGCTTCTAATTAGACTCTTCACAAGCCTTCTCTTTACATTCTTACTCAAAGTATCAATCATCAGCTCCATCTTATTACAGAATGAGTCTTTTGCTGGTGTAATTCTTCTTCTGATACTCTTGCTACCATACCCATTTACAAAAATTAAAAAAAGATTAGGGAAAGGATGGAAGCTTTTTCAGAGTGTGAGACATTTACTCTGGGACAGGAAAGCACCAAGAAAGGTAAATATTCTGTTATCTCAGGCGTGACTTGGAATTTGCTTGAAATTGTAAATGAAAAGAGTGACTCGTTATTCCACATAAATTAATTACAAGACAACTTAGTTTTCGATGTGGCACCTTATTCTCAGGTACAATGTTCACAGAAGACGAAGAATATATAGTCACAAAAAATTAGGGAGGAAGAGGTGGGAGAGGGAGAGGAGGGAGGATCGGGTAAGGAGGATTTAGGGGCTGTTCGGTGGAGTCTCGGGTGTGGGAGAAGGAGAGTCCAATAGGGGGGGTGGGTGGGAAGGGAAAGTTTGGGACACCCTGTGCGCTTGTGACTTAAATGACCTGGAGGGGGGAGGGGAGAAGGAAGCTTTCTGGAAATGTATGGATTGAGTGAGTGGGAAGGAAAGTTTTTGAGAACTCCACTGTGAGCATAAACCCCCTGAAGTTAACTGTGCATGTTAAATAATTTTAAAGACAATTTAAAAGTAATTATAAGTTAAAAATAATTTTAGTGTGCATGAAAACCTGAAAGGTAAACATGATTATGCGTTAAATGTATTATTTAACATTAGTCATGCAGGCATCAAAACCATGTGTGATGAAGGAGAGGTAAAGGAGCTTACTGTAAGCTAGGGAACTGGAAGTTATTGAGAAGTAAAGCAGGAAAGAGTAGACTGGTCAGAGTACGAAATACATGCATCCAAAATTAAATTGTAGTAAGTAGCTTGAGAATCAAGGTAGAAGGTATTACATATATTAGGGTGGCTGGGGTATTTAAAAAGAATGAAGGTCAAAGTATTTGCAGAGTTTGGGAAGAGGAGAGAGAAAGTGGGAAGTGACCTAGGTGATGAACACGTAACAATGGTTAGATAGTGTGAAAAGAGACCTGCAGAAGAGAGACATCTAGGGATGATGTGTGTAAAGAGGAAACATAGAATGACAGAAAAATATGGAAAAGCTTGGTTAATACCTAGACGCACACATGATGGAACAGAAAAGTGGATATGGCTACCATCAGCCATTTCTTTGCATCCTTACCCAAGCTCCCTCACCCAAGCGTCCTCAGCTCCCTCTATTTCTGAGCTCTTCTTTCGCTAGCACTATTCTCCTTCGAATATCTTTGCTACACTGCTCATTTTCCTCCAACTTACTACCCAAGTTATTAAATTGCTCTAATTGATCCAGTTTGTGCATCCTACTTTTATGACCACTCACTCTATCTTTGTCTTGGAAATTCTCATTATGTACTTTTGTTTATCATGATTAGTCTTCTTTCTGCATTTCCCGTCTGATTCCCTAATGCATTTACTTATATCTGCAAATCCTCTGGATGGCTGATTAATCAATGCCTGGTTGTCAGAAAATCAAACTGACTAATCAGCTGTCCTCCTACCTTTATTCATATATCTGATGCTTCTCATTCCTCTTTTACCATTTCTTCAGCATATACAGGTGGCATTTTTCATGTATTCCCTTCTTTGGACATATTTTCCCTGCCAACTTATTCGAGGACTTGCATGTCAGACATGACTTTGTCAGTCCCTTTAAATGTGTGTTTCATGCATTGTCATGTTATCTGACACAGGAGCTTGACCCGTTGCCCGACAGTTAATTAACTTGCCTTAGTCAGCACCCAGCTTTGCTGGTCATGGGTTTTGGCTCCATTTTCAAAATGCAACTTGAATAGTACGTAACTGTTGGCCACTAAATTTGCTTTCCTCAAATTTGCTAGCCATCTGGCGTGTCTGCTGGTCAATCATGGAAGCATGTGGACCTGAAAATATTATGGGTTTCATGAGGTTGCCTATGCTGGGTTTTGTGGGGTAGCTAACGTTGGATTTCATGAACTTGCCCATATGCGGCCAACATTTGCTGCTTGTAGGCTTGCCAATATAGGCCATTCATTGGATCTCATCTCATCACCAACCTCCAGCCAACAGGGGGGACCGATGAACCCCCATTTTGGGCCAATTTTGTTTGGCTACTTGGGACTCTTCCTCCAGGTCCTCAAAATAATCACTCGGCTCGGCTCTGGTGCGCCATGGAGGTGGACTCTGGTGGCCGCCTCCGGAACTCAGAACAAATGCCGGCCGAAACGCGTCCGAGCCGCCACACTAACCCCTTCGCAGTATTCCGGACATTTGTTGAAGGAGAAAAGATGAATACGAAAAATGCTCATGGTTAGAGGAGGTGATGAGGGGAGGAAAAAATGAAGATGATTAAAAATGAAATGTCGTTTGAAGGGTGGCTAGGGAATGTATTCCAAGAATTTCTTGGGGAAATGTACTTTGCGGCCAGAGTGGGTCTCCTTAGTCGGCTCCTGGGTGGTTGGTAGACTGAGGGGGGGGGGGGGGGGGACGAGTCACCTCGACTTCACCGGTGCTTCCTCAGACTGTGGAACTGGATCATCAATGTTGTCCTCCAGGATGTGGGCCGGTTTCAGGCGTTCGATGGATACGGTAATTTCCTTGCCCCGGACATGAATCCGGAAGTACTTCGGTCCCGGCTTAATAACTTCGTAGGGCCCGTCGTTGAAGTTGCAGTTGAAGCGGGACCTTGACAGCGTCGTGGCACAGGAAGACGTGCGTTGATGACGCAAGGTCTTTGTGTATGAATACTCTCCTCCATCCATGTCGAGAGGTGGGCGTCGGCGACAGCTTCGCCATCTTCGTCTTCAGCCGGGTGACGTAAGACGTCGGGTCCTCATACAGTTTGCTTGGGTTTTAGGAGATAAAAACTATCCCGGAAGCCGGAGTGTCTCGCCTTAGAGCAACTCCGCGGACGTGGCCCCAAGATCCTCCCTCCACATGGAACGAATTCCCAGGAGAACAAGAGGCAGAACGTCGGCCCAATCCTCCGTTAGGTAGTAGCGAAGGGCCGCCTTAAGTTGGCGGTGGAATCGCTCCACCAGCCCGTTCGCGGAGGGATGATAGGTGGTGATGCGAAAATGGGAAGCGCCTGAGAGATGGGAAAACTGCTGGAAAAGTTGACCCTCGAATTGCCGTCCCTGGTCCGTGGTCACCCGCAAGGGCGTTCCAAATCGAGCGATCCCACCTTGCACGAAGGCCCTTGCGACGGTTTCCGCGGATATGTCTGAGATAGGGAAGACCTCCAGCCAGCGCGTGAACCTATCCATGCAGGTGAGGCAGTAACGGTACTCCCTTGACGGTGGCAATGGTCAGACGAGATCCAGGTGGACGTGCTTGAATCTGGAAGAGGGGCACTGGAATGTGCCAACGGGTGCGGAAACGTGCCTCGTGACCTTCGACCGTTGGCATGGGATGCACTTCCTGGTCCACGACCGGCAGTCCTTTTTGATGGACGGCCAAACGAATTTGGATGTCACCAACTTCACCGTCCCCTTAACGCCGGGGTGACCCAGGTTATGCACGGAGTCGAACTCCTGCTTCCGAAGAGGAGCTGTGACGAATGGGCGTGGCGTCTTCCCGGAGGTGTCGCAGTGGAGCTGCAAACTGGAGCCTGGAATGGGAAAAAGCTGCAAAGACAAAGAAGAATCGGAGAGCAGAAGAGAAATGAGCTCCGCATCTTGTTGCTGCGATCTGGCCAGCGTCTCGAAGTCCACGGCAGAAGATACGGCATCCACTCTCGACAAGGCATCCGCTACTACGTTGTCCTTGCCCGCTAGGTGACGAATGTCGGTGGAAAATTGGGATAAGAAATTCAGGTGGCGGAACTGGCGGGGGGAATATTTCTCCGGCTCCTTTTGGAAGGCATACATAAGTGGCTTGTGATCCGTAAAGATTACGAAGTCACGGGCTTCCAGCATATGCCGGAAATGCTTGACTCCCTCGAAGATCGCCAGCAACTCGCGATCGTACGGGCTGTATTTCCGTTGAGCTGGCGTAAGTCGCCGGAAAAAGAATGCGAGGGGCTGCCATCCACTTCTCGTCTGCTGCTGTAACGCGCCCCCATGGAGGTACCTGAAGCATCTGTGAAAAGAGCTAGGGGAACAGACAAGTTAGGGTAGGCTAGCAGCGCTGCTTGTGCAAGCGTATCTTTGCAATCGTCGAACGCGCACTGTAATTCACTAGTCCACTCAATGCACTCGTTTCCCTTCACACCCCCCTTAAGCACATTGTTCAAGGGCTGCTAAATAACTGCGGCGTGCGGAATAAACCGTCTATAAAAATTGAGCATGCCCAAAAACTGCCGCCACTGCTTAACTGTCGTAGGGGCAGGAAAGCGCGTGATAGCGTCTGTCTTCTCCGCCGTCGGCTTAGTGCCGGAGGCACTCACAGAGTATCCCAAATATGTGACCTCCGGGACGCCCAAAACGCACTTAGCAGGATTTATCAAAACACCGTAATCTTGTAAGCGCGAGAACAAGAGTCGGAGATGACGCCCATGTTCGTCAGCGTCCATCGATGCAACCAATATGTCGTCCAAATACACAAAGCAAAAATCTAGGCCACGTATTACTTCGTCCATAAAACGTTGGAACATTTGGGCTGCGTTCCTCAGCCCGAAAGACATAAAAGGAAATTTAAATAACCCAAATGGGGTGGTTATGGCCGTTTTTTGAATGTCATCATGGTGCACGGGTATCTGATGGTACGCCCGCACCAAGTCGATTCGTGAAAAAATTGCCTTACCGGTAAGACTATGCGCGAAATCGGCGATGTGCGGCACGGGATATCGGTCAGGGACCGTCCGCGCATTGAGGCCACGGTAGTCACCGCAGGATCGCCACTCGCCGTCCTTCTTAGGCACTAAATGGAGCGCGGACGCCCAACAACTGTCGGACAGTCGAGCTGTGCCGCTCCGCTACATCTCGGCGAACTCCCGCTTTGCGATTTCCAGCTTGTCCGGTGTCGTGGCTTGGACGCGACCGGAGGTCCAGACGTCGCTTTGATATGGTGGGTAGTGGAGTGGCGAGGTTCCCTCGGAATACCGGCGGAGCGGGTGATGTCCGGAAATCCGGCTAATTGTAAGACGGAGTGGAAAGGGGAGGTTTCCGGCACCGTTTTCACTTGGGGCACGGAACATTTCGCCTCACGGCCACACACACTATGAGACGTCGCTGGGTCGATCAAACCAGAGTCCTCTGGATTGCAGTTCACCACACTACTCCCTCATAGGGTGTATTATCGGCAATCCAGAGGACTCTGGATCAAAATTTGACGGCGGACGTCCACGAGCAAGTTATAAAATGACAGGAAATCCACACCAATAATTGGCTGGTCCAATACGGCTACTACAAAGCGCCAACGAAACCTGCGGCGAAAACCAATGTCTAAATTTAAAGCTAACCACCCACATGTTTCAATGACCGTCCCATTTGCTACACATAGCTGGTACGAATTGAGCGCTCGGCACCCTTTCACTCGGGACCGCGGGTAAACACAATGATCGGAACCAGTGTCGATTAAAACTTGAACTTTGGTCACGGAATCTACAACGTAGATGCGGCGGGCGTTGGGGCAGCGGTCGTAAGCCGCCATTAAATACTGCCCTCGCCGTTTCCCACGGAATTGGAGCAAAGGGGTCGGCACCTACTCGCCTGCGAGCCAGAGACGTTGTGGTATCAGCACCATATTGCGTTGCGGGGAGCCGACGGGCTACGGTAGCGCCGAAGCTGACTCTAGGAGCGGCTGCGGCTTCGGAAATTCACGTGGGACGCACTCAAAGCGGCTACCTGGCTAGTTAACTCTGCGATCTGATTCCGTAGCTCGTCCATCTCGGAATGTGTGGAAACGGCTGCTACCTGCGGCCGCGGCGTCACTTCGTAAATTTTATCAGCCAGTTTTGCTAGATCGCTCCGCCCGGTGCCGTCCTGCGACGCTAGGATCGCCTGGATGTGCGATGGCAAGCGATTCGCCCATAGCGACCGTAGGAACTCGTCCGACATGGTCCCAGCCCGGCTAGCGACCTCATGTGGCGCAGGAACTGGGAGGGCTTCCGGTCTCCTATCTCCTCTTGCTCGAGGAGCTGCCGGGTCCGACCGGAAACCAACAGGCGCTGCGCTCTTGCGAAACCGACAGGCGCTGGATCAATTCCTCTTTAGTCCACTGGTACGGATTGGTCTCTGGTGGATTGATGATGATATTTTCAACCTCCAGGTCATGGTGGTTGTCGAGCTGGGCAACCACGTGCGAGAATTTAGTGGATTTTTTTGTTATTCCCGCGAGCGAAAACTGCACTTCGAGTTGTGAAAACCACAGAGCTAGCCGCTTGGGCCAAAATGGTGGAACTCGCATCGCTACACGATTAACTGTCAACCATCGCGCGAACTTGGTTAGAACAAAAACACTATAACTGGTGAACCACGTGGCACGCTTCAACGGATTTTTTTAAACGGATCACGTCGGGGTCACCACTTTATGGAAGAGTTCCGCACTTCAATAACGACTCCGTTTAAACAATTAACAAGAGTTTATTAAACAAATATCAGATTACATCCGTGAAGCGGTAGATATTAATGGCGGACCGGCGCGGTCGTAAGAGCGAGGTGTCTTAGATGGTGGCCAGTGAAGAACTTCCTGCGGCACGGCTCTGGTGCGCCATCGAGGTGGACTCTGGTGGCCGCCGCTGTAACACAGAACAAATGCCGGCCGAAACGCGTCCGAGCCGCCACAATATTTTGGAATAAATGAAAGCACATTCTAATAAACTGATTCATTGCTTTCTTACTTACTCCTCGGCGCTGCAGCCCTTGTAGGGCCTTGACCACTCCGACAATGTTAGCCCAGACATCACGATCTCCTGCATGCGTTCTGTATCTTCTTATTCCCATCTTTCTCAGATCATCCTCTACATCATCTAATCATTTTTTCGAGGCCCTCCTCTTAATCTTCTACAACCAGGATGTCCGAGGTATATCTTTTTAACCATCCTATCCTCAGGCATTCTATCCGCATGCCCTAACACCTTCACCTGATATTCTTAATTTCTGCCACTCTGTTTGGGTGATTGTAGAGTTTTGGCGGAATGCTTAACTTACACCGTATTTTTGGATATTTTACGGGGAGGTATCGTGAGAAAAACGGCCGACTTTCAGCAGGAACTGACGGACTCACCAAGCAAGGTGTACAAGTGCCACAGGAGGTGGCAAATATACGTACTGCATGTACTGGATTGGCGCGACAATTTAGAAAAAGAAAATTACACACCTTTTTCATTTTTTCACCATTGTAACATAGAGTTCCTCCAGTTATCTATTCCTCCGTATTTTCCATTGTCCGCCTTCCTTTGCCGCACCAAAAATATTTCTTAGTACTTTCCTTTCTCATTTTTTAATTAGCTCTTCTTCTGCAGTGGTCATGGTCCATGTTCTGAACCATGCATAACCACAGGTATAATCACTGTTCGATAAACATTTGTTTTCAAGTTCCGACTGAGGTTATGTGACTTGAACACCATTCCCAAAGCTCGATAAGCCCTATTTCCTGCTGCAATCCTAGTTTTTATTTCTTCTTGCATTTCATTATCTTTTGTCACCAGCACTCCCAAATACTTGAAGTTGTTACATCTCTCATATCTATTCCCATTTAATTTTATAGATTTACAGTTTTACTTTTCCTGAAAGAGAACAAATACTGTGTTTTGGCACAGTTCACTTTCAGCCCAACTTTTTCTGCCTCCATCTTTAATCTCCCCAGTCCTTCCTCGAGATCCTTGAGTCTTCTTGATATCATATCGACATCATCAGCTTAGGCTAGGTTTTTGCAATATACAGTTGAACAATGTACCACCTGGGTTGGTGACTTAAGTTTTTCTCATCGCCCGCTCCAGGGTCACATTAAAGAGCATGGCGGATAGGACATCACCTTGTCGCAAGACTTGATTAATTTCAAATTCTCTGGCAAGGTTTCCTTCTATTTTGACTTTACAAAGGTGTTCTTTATGGTCGTTTGTATCAATATTATTAATTTGGTTGGGAATTCCATGTTCACGATAGTCTGAAACAGCTTATTTCTCTTTACACTATCGTACGCTTGCCGAAAATCCACTAACAATTGGTGCACATCCACATTGTATTCATAACGCTTTTCCATTATCTGTCTAACCACGAAGATATAGTCTGTTATTGATCTACCCTGTCTAAAGCCACATTGGTAGTCTCTAAAAATCTGCTCCACCGATGGGTTGTCTCCTAGCCAAGATTTTGGCCAAGACTTTAAATACCACACTTAACAGAGCTATGCCGCGGTAGTTTTCACAATTGGCCTTATCCTTTTTCTTATGAATTGGGCAAATATTAGCCAGAGTCCATCCCTTGGGCATCTTCTTGATTCCCATATATCCTCTATCAGTTGGTGAATGAGAAGTGCAAGCTGTTCACCTCCATATTTAATCATCTATGCTGAAATATTATCACTTCCTGGTGCTTTATTATTTTTCAGAGATTTTATCACTTCCTTTTACTTCCCCTATTGATGGGACCAGTACTGAGATTGTGTCTGTTTGTGGTTTTTGCCACTGTTGTCCACACTCCTCTTCAACTACTTCTGGTGTCATGTTCTCTGCAGTGACATTCAACAGCTCACTAAAATATTCAGCCCATCGTCTTAGGATTTGTTCATTTCCACCAATCATATTTCCTTCCTTATCTCTGCAAAATATTGCCCGTGGTTGAAACCTTTTTCTTATATTATGTATGTTGGTATTGAATTTCCGTACTTGTTGGGTGCTGTGCTGCTCCTCCAGCTCCGTAATCCATTTCCCCTCCCAAACTCTATTTTCTTCTACATAGTTTGTCTGCCTCCTTTCTCTTCTGTCTGAAAAGCTCTACACATTTTCTTGTTCTTCTGTCAATTATTTTCCTCCTTGCCTCATTTCTCTCCTTAATTGCTTCTCTACGTTCTTTATCAAACCATACTTGCCTTTTTTCTATATCTTTTACCCAGAGGACTTCATCAGCTGTTTCTTGTGATGCATTCCTTATTATATTCCACTTTCATTCTACACTTCCTCTCTTCCACTTCTGTTGTTTAGTCTCAAAATTCTTTTCTAAAACAGCTTCATACTGTTGGGAATGTCTTTTCTTCTAGTTTTGAGACGTTGCATCTCCTAAGTGCTTTCTCCTTCCCAGTGGATCTGTTCATTGCAATACGCTGTCTATATTTTACTCAAACCATGTAATGGTCTGACTCACAGTCCACTCCTCTGCAGCTGTCAATCTGAAGTACATATATCAGATGTATGTCTCCATTCGATTATCACATGGTCAATTTTGTTAAAACTAATCTCATCCGGTGAGCACCATGTGACCTCCCTTATGTTTTTTCGCTGGAGCCATGTACTCTTTACCACCATTAAGTTTCCCATGAAAAAATCAATCAATCTTTGCCCGATATTTTCCGAGGTCGATGTAGGATTTACTCTAATTTCTGTCCTCATAGTGTGACTTATGTATTCAGCTTCTCTCTTCCGTATTGTAAGATTTTATTCTTCTTTTTATTTATTTTAATGTTATATTCTTGGAGGAGTACTTGATTGTGTTCAGCGATCTTTGGATATATCCCGCTATGTCATCTGCGAAACGGAGCATGCTTATTTCTTCTCCGTTAACCTTAATTCCTTTCAATCCCATTTCCGGTGCTTTTCTTATTGCCTTATCCAGGTATATTTTGAACGGTGCTGGTGAGAGGTTGCATCTTTGTTCACCTCCTTTGTTAATTTTAGCTTCTATGTTTATCACATAAGTTCCATATTTTTATTTAACTTTTCCTCGAGCTTTGTTCGAAATGACGAAATTATAGTTTTCATCTCATATAGGTCAGTTAATTTAATTTGTCATAAAATTCATGTAATTACAAAATTTACATATAAATTTAGTTACGTCGGGTTATTTATTGCATTAGTCTAATTGTATGGCAGTCTTTAAAAAGATGTTCATGAATTGACGTAAATAATTTAATTTGAAATAATATATTTTTGATGTCGGAAAATCATTCATTTCTTATGTTTGGTTACTCAAGGGCCGCAAATAGAAATTTTAGGTTTCCTTATTTTAGTATCTTATGCCTGCCTCTGAGTCATTCTAAATTGGCGCTCAAAGCATTATGGCCCATTGGGTTGCGTCTTTGGCTAGCAGATGGCGAAAGCTTCAACGCGCCAAGCAAAGCCAGTAAATGGCGCTGTTATCGTGGCTCGTTTTCATACTTGATGATTGTACGCCGGGAATTTCAATAAAGCTTTTTCAAAGACAAGCTTGAAATTACTGAATTATTGCCCGAATTTTTAAAGTTCACCGTAAAAATTGAGGTAATCGACTGAAATTATCATTGCGCGGCATGAATGGACATCAAGACGCAATATTTGTAGTGGTATACAAGTGTGCCAATTATCTTTGATAAAGTTTTAGATTGCATCTCATTTCACTATTCTTCTATTCGGTGTTTATAGCAACTATAATTTATTGCACATTTCTTCGTAACGTTAGCTACTCTCAAAGCCTCTCAAGAATGTGTTTTTGACAATTGAAGCAATGTATTTAGCAAATGAAGGGTACCCTTTGATATTCAATGGGGTAAGAAAACATTGAAATTTATATATTGGGTACAACAATACTTCCAACTTGCTGTTAAAAGCGAAGCTGATAGCTACTCATATTAATCGCGTTGGTTATTTAATTAGCCGCCGCTTAGAAGACGGAAAAACGTGAAATTCTGTATTTAAGTGGACTATTAACTTTTAAAAAAATCGATGACTGCGTACTATAAAATTAATTTGCTTGCCCCACCCCACCTCAAATCACTGACAACCGCTGTGGACATTACATCCGAACAGGATTGATTAAGTATTTCACTTGCTTTATACATCTAGGGATACGTTTACAAGGGATCTCTTACTGTACCGCGCTTGTTCGAACTGCGTTGTTGGTTGTTTGACTGGGAAAAATCTCAACCTTATAATATGTAAAACATTTTCCCACCAGTCTCAATGGTATTAAGTCCTCATCATGGAAAACATCTTTAGCACGAATCAATTAATGGTCATAATCATCATCATCTGAGTAATCTACTGGTTAAAGGTAGATTATGATGAGAGTCAAAGAGTATCCAACAGATTTACCCGTGCAGTGCCCTATCTACTTCTAGTATTTCTTTTTTCATCTCAGCGTAAGTCCTACCTCTCTTCACCCCGTCCATAAAACCTATTCTCTTTCTTCCCCTTCCCCGCTTGCCCAACATCCTTCCCTCTATCACGGCCTTCAGCAACCATCGCAACCATTATTACCGCTTCCAGCCACCTACCCTGCCTTCCTCTAATCTCATCCAGAAGTTTCCTCTGCCTACCAACTATTAGTAGGTCAAGAACTTCCTCATTTGTCTTCCTTTCCGTCCAACGCACCTTCTCCATCCTCCTCCACACCCACATCTCGAACGCCTTCAGCCTATTTTCGTCTTCCTTTCTCAAGGTCCACGTTTATGGCACATACAACGCAACACTCAATATCAAGCTTGTAACATCACCCGGTCACGTTTATTTTCCCATTAAAAGAACTTCGATAAACCTCCGCAATAACCCAAACACTTAAACTTTACCTCCTTGATGAAGGGATTAATGGTTAACATTAGACAACATATGAATAAAAACACTTTGCTCAATTAATTAAATAGTAAAATACTTTCTTTTAATAAAAATATTTGACTTGGTTATGACAGCATCAGTATTTAGAGCCTTTTAAATGTATTGGATCCAATTTACAATGTTACTCTTTTATGCTCCAATTTTTATTTTACATTTACGTTATTTTAGATAGCAGTATTTTTATAAATGGAGGTAATTGTTTTTTTATGACTTTGTTATTCTTATCAGATGCTGGGGCTTCTCGTCTCTCTTATGTGGCTGCGGATATGCTTTCACGGTCTTTCTCGTTTCCAGAATTCTCGACTGTACGGTTTCTATCTTGGGTTTCTTTCCCGATTCCTTCCTGGCCTCTTTATAAATCTCTGGCTTCTCTTTCGTCACCTCTGTGCCGCTTTGTATCCGCTCCCTGCCGTTTTTATTCTCTGACTTTCGAACTTTTTCCCCACTTCGCGTCCTTAAGATCTTTACTCCCCCAATTATCTCTTCTGACTCTCCACTGTTAACTCTCCCCCCTCGCGTCACTAGTTACGATCCTTTGTTGCCTTGTTTGTTTACTTGCGCCCTAACTACGCGTTGTTACGTTATTTATTTATTTACTGGGCGTTATGTTATAAGCTCTTCTTTACATCCTTACTTAAGGTCACCGTCATCAGCTCCCGTCTATTATAGAACGCTTCCCTCGCTAGCGCTAATCTCCTCCTAACGTCTTTGCTACTATGCCCTATTTCTTCCAGCGTATTACCCAAGTACTTAAATTGTTCCACTTTCTCCAGTGTGTCTTCCTACTCTTATGACCAGCCTCGCTTTCTTTGTCCTAGAGAACCTCATTATTTTTGTTTTCTTATGGTTGATATTCATTCCGTATTTCTTGTAGTACTTTTCCAATGCACCTACAAAAGTTTGCAATCCTTTCGATGACCGACAGACCGACGCCTGGTCGTTCGCGAATCCAACTGACTTTGTCAAATCTCTAGGACTGACAAAGGTGACAAAATAAGAGAGATACACAGCCAAACTCGTATGTTGAGTTACTATATTCCAGTGGCGGATCCACGAGGGGGGGGGAAGGGTTGAATATTTCCCCTCCCCCAAGAGGTCAGGTGAGCAAAATATAAGCAGAGGATTTAAACTTTAGAGGAATATAGAAGTAAACTTCATTTTATATACCAGCAAGTTACTAGCATTGATAAGATAGAAAAAAACATTGTGTCTTTCTTACGAGCATGAACTGTGTTTTCCGTTAACAAATTGTTTTGGGCATTTCGAGTTGGGCGGTGGAAGACCAGCATCCGACGGAGAGGAGATGAGTCACAGCTGAGGCTTCGTCCATCCCACTTTTGTTTTACCAACGCCTCTTGCAAAGCTGCTTCCCCCGTCCGCTAAAGAGTATAGGATCTCTGGCGACCAGGCGTGTGTCGGTCACTTCGTTTCAAACAGCCTCCCCTAATCCCTTAAAAAGTAAGGCCTCACTTCCCTTTTAGTTGTCGCGTGTTAAAACTTGGCATTTTTTGTTCGTTAGTAGCGGATTGACTATGAGCGTTTGGGCGCTAACGCGGTCTCATTCGCTCTTTGCGGCGCTTATATACAATCGTGTTCCGTGAATGTGTAATTCTTCACTTTGCTTTGTCCCGTTGACCTCTCCTTCGGCCCCTCGCCCTGGGCTTGGTGGTGTACCGAGGATACCTAATGGGGTGGCAGGGCTGGCCCCCGCCATTAGCGCCATCACGGAACGGCGATCTCCCCCCCCCCCCCAAAGATAGGATAATGTTGAAGTAAACAATCTCATCCGCATATCCAATTAGAAAAATGTGGAGGAATATAAAGTTAGAACAAAAAGAAGAGTTTAGAGAATGAGATAAAATTGGGGGTAAGGGGGGCGTTTTGAATTTTTGTTTTAATCGTCATGCCCCCTGGCGGACCTTTAAGCCTCGACGATTCTCGGAACCATGGCTGACAAACGACTTAAAACTACAAATGAAGGAACGAGACAAATCATGTTGTACTTTTATTCGCACAAAACACCCAACGGACTACACCAAGTTTGTTGCATTACGTAATCGGGTGAAACACTCCGTGACGATTGCCAAGAGAAAATATTATGCAAGCACTTTTTCCAACTTGACTGAATCTAACCAGATTTGGAAGAAACTGAGGAGTCTCGGCCTAGTGCAGCGACGAGACAAACAACTTACCTAATACTTCTCATTAAACGAATTAAACGAACACTTCGCTCTCTCAATCCAGTCTTACGAAAACACTGGTGCCAACTCATTTAATATTTCTAACCTCGACCCACTCGTACCTTACAACAAAAACAGTTTTTATTTCCAACATATAACTCCTGATACCCTACGTAAAACGCTATCCACCTCAAAAACAACTTCCGTAGGGGTTGATGGCATCTCAGTTAAATTTATACAGGCTTTGTCAACAGTACTTTTTCCTGTGATACTCGATATCTTTAATTTCTCCTTTATGTCAGCTGATTTCCTCAAAATTTGGAAATTTTCTCATATCACACCAATTAAAAAGGTGAAAAACCAATTACCCCCCCCCCCCCGGCGATTATCGCCCAATTTCAAACTTAAGCTCCCTCTCTAAATGCCTGGAAAGGATCGTTTTCCAGCAGGTCACCGAATACCTGAACCGAAACAACTTGAATGATCCTTACCAGTCTAGTTTCCGGAAAAATTTTTCTACTCAGTCTGCATTGCTTAAAGTCACGGACGATATACGTCATGTAATTGACAAACAAATGGTAACCATTCTTGTGCTATTTGACTTTACAAACGCTTTTGGCCTAGTAAACCATGCTCTGCTCCTTCAAAAAATGAAAGATCTCAATTTTTCTTGTTCCTCCCTAAACTGGTTCCATTCATATTTAACAACCGAAAACAGGCAGTCAAAGATTCGAATCACAATACATCAAACTGGACTAATGTTCACTGCAGATTTCCGCAGGGCTCAGTGCTTGGCCCATTTTTATTTTCTATATACGTCCTTGACCTTCCTAAATGCATTACTAATTGTAATTACATGTTTTATGTTGATGATTTCCAGATATATTGTCACTGTCAGTCAAAAGAGTTAATTAACGTTATTGATAAAGTAAACCAAGATGTCAACGCTATCAATTCATGGGCCATTAACAACAATTTTGTACTAAATTGCAATAAAGCTAAGGCTATTATCCTCGGTAATTCAAAATTACTCAGAGATATTGATGTTAACAATTTATCGAAGATAGCAGTTGGTAAAGCTGAAATATTGTACTCCAATGTTGTTAAAAATCTTGGAATTTCCATGATGTGTAACTTATTTTGGAAAGACCATGTACTAGCCAAGTGCAGTAAGGTTAATATGATCCTTCACCAGCTCAAAATTCACAAAAACCTTTCGCCACTTCACACACGTAAGCTTCTTATTTCCCCTCTTGTTCTCCCCCATTTCGATTATTGTTGTCTGGTATATAATGATCTCACTGATGAACTAAATACAAAGCTTCAACGATCGTTAAACATGTGTGTAAGGTTCATCCTCAACATAAAAAAAGATGATCATATTTCCCCTTACTTAACTCGGCTTGCATGGCTGAAGGTCAAATCGAGGAGAGAATACCTGCTCGGTTCGTTTCTGTATGGTCTCTTTAAAAACCTTGAACCTGCATATTTGACGCGTTTGTTCCCTATTAGTGATAAAAAAGCCAATGTTACGACCAGAATGGGTCATGGTTATCTTATCTCCCCGCAACATAGGACTACCACCTATCAAAAATCTTTTCATGTTGCTGGGATAAGGTTATGGAACAGTATTCCCCATGAAATCAAAGATTCCACTTCATCATTTACTTAAAAAAAAGGTATTTTTGTTAACTTTTAGCCCTGGAATTTAAATACTCTGTTTTATTTCACATGGAGTGCATTTTTATTTTTCTTTTGTAAAATATGTATCCGCCCTTCTTATGCTTTTTCAGCATGTACTGTTTTGAGCTGTAGTTTCAATGTATTAATTGTTGTATTCTCAGAGAACACTGTAAGTCCAAGAACAATAAATTATTTTCTTTTTTTATTTCTTACATACCATCTATACAATGAGTAGTATTGGATTTTGATATGATTCGACTGTTTTGGTCATTCACACCTCTATTAATGAAGGTTATGAAAGAATCTCATTAAAAGAAATGGAATTAACTGCTCGGCCAAACCCAGCTAGCACACTCAAACCCGTTGATGTTAACGAGGGATCATTGATTGAGCAATGATTTTATGTACGTCTGTCGAGCCAAAAATTTTGTCAACGTGGCGTAATTTTGTTGCTCTTTTTTAGCCCCACCACGATTGCCAGTTATTTGAGGACATGAGGCCTCTTTTTCAGCCCTAGCTTGGTAGAATGACTCAGTTTTGTACAGCATGGGGCGAAATATAGGTACTGATCGTGTACCCATGGTCGAAATACGGGGTAGGGAATAAGTACAAAATTCGCTCATTTAATTAACAGCTCTTTAAGGAACATTCGGCGGAACAGGAAATGAACCGAGGCGAAGAAACTAATACTGTAAGGCAAAGGCAGAAAAACTATACAAAAAAGAAGAACCAGCTGGATTGGGCACACCCTGAGGCACAGTGTGTTTGCGAGGAATATAATTGAAGGAAAAATAGAGGAAAAAGTTCCAAGAGGAAGGCAAATGGACAATTACATAGATCTAATTAAGAGGAAAGTACATTAAAAGAACTACCTGATGGTAAGGAAGTTAGCATTAGACAGTGACGGATAGAGGGTGGCAGCTAACCAATCTTAGGTTTGAACTACCAATAAATGAATGAATAGGCAAACATCTCAGTGTTCATAAATGGATACCTCAGTGACCATATGTGACTAAGCCTCATCGCGGTTGATTTTTAGCTGTTCAGTGTAATGTTGAAAAAATATTGTATTCTGTTCTCTGCCTAACATGAATAATAGCTTCACGGTGTCCAGAGTACTCTACCCATCACACCAAGGCGTTGTAAACCATAGGTAGTTCAATATTGCTGGTAGGCAAATGAATTCTCCATTATCCTTGACCGGGACTCGAACCCGGTTTCCTCAGAATCGCGCCTGGCGCTTTAGCCAGGTCAGCTAACGATACGACCCGTGGATTTTTTTGGGCTTTAAAATTGCTAGATGCTTAAGACTGCCGGATTAATGATGGCTCAGAAGCTGTCTAAAGCGTGCGGTTAGTACCATTAAGGAGTCAACCAAAGTGCATATATTCGTAAAGTATCAACGTTTCGATGGTTGACTCAGCCATCGTCATCAGAATAATGAGTTGAGCGAGGATGCTGGCGGTTACATATAGCCGCAGATGCTCCATTGGTGTGGGAGCCGAAACGAATTCTTTGAATTTCGTCAATAACCGGTCTCCAAGTCTTACTTAACTTGAAGCTATTGTCTCTATTGCTGTTATTTTGTTCCACCTGTATCAATATGGCTTCTTTTGTCATTCTTTCCCTATTTGGACACCTAAGTCTTAAATATTTTATAAAGTGCATGTAGATGTGAATATTCTACTGAGTAAAAATTATTCACCTTGACCGGGACTGGAACCCGGGTCTCTCGATACCTATTTATCATCTTGTAATCAATCACGAGTTCTTAGTTATCAGTATTTCTTCATATTTCGAAATAAAAGAAACGATTTAATAATTTCGTAATGATTTTAAGGTAGTTCAAGTGAGATACCACTTCACATAAAATTCGATGAATTTGGCCTCATTTGTTAAGAAAAAGATCACATCTTTCTAGTGATAACAAAATATCAGCCACTTTCCATCATACTTTTCGAGATATTTGCCAATAAACACCAGCAATTTCATATGGGGAATGGTAGTCACTGGTATGCACTTCAGAGACACCTTATTAAAAAATGAGGAATTTCTAACGATTAGATCTTGTCATAAATTTTACAGTGAGTAGTTTTTATACTTTATTAAATATGTTTAAAAATAAATCTATTACTCATCGCAGTAATTTGTTAAGAATCACGATAAAATATTCGGTTGTGACGGCATTTTCAGCTTACGGCGTGAAAAAAATGAGCCAAGTTGTTACCCTTATAGATTTATATAAATTTGTTACTGAGAATTTCAGTTCTTTATAACAGTTTTTTCGTCATCAATGGTACAATAGTTACTTCATACTTCTCACAGCTGCTTATATTTATAAATATAATTTGAATATGGTCACTATTATGACAAGGGAAAACTCGCTTAAGTTACCTTAAAGTAAATTGGATCGCAAAATGACGGTTAGACCACTTTTTTTCTGTATTACTGGCTAGAACGTTTAGAATGGTGCGTATTTTGGTCTTATTTAGTTAAAAATCTCTATTTACAGCGATACTTGTTTTTGAAGCCATAGGTATAGGCTGAAGAGGAAGTTTCTATGACGCCCACAGTTTTAAATACAATGCGACGAATAGATTGCTAAACTAATGACCTTGACAGTGGTAGGCTTCAATTCGTTGAAGTTCAATGTCAGTACTCATGAATAATGAAAATACCTAGTACGTTTCTACAATCTCTTTATTGTACGACGCGTTTCACCGATCGGTTACAAAAATTTTTCAAATAAAAGTACAAAGTATTTTCATTGACCATGAGTACTAACATTGCTAAACTAAGCCCTGTTTTGTTACGTCTGGTTGGTGTTAAGTGTTAGTTGATGAAGAGTTTACATTGATGTGCGATTAACTGCGAGGTTTTGTTTCTCAAAAACGTAAGCGTCACCAATGACCGAGCGTATCCACATCAGTTTTTGCCGATGAAAGGTTTAACCAGAGATTATGAAATTGGAGGCCATGGAATTGGACGTTATCGAAGAATGATGAAGATCTAATGGATTGAGAGAATCACCTACGGAGAGTTGGAGAGAAAAGAAACATTATGAAAACTCTGAGAAGAAGAGAAATAATTATGGAACACATATTGCGACACAATAGCCGATTTAAAACAAATATGGAAGGAAAAATGAATGGGAAAAATAACTGAGGAAGACCAATAATATAATACATCAAGCAAATTATGAACGATGTCAAAATCAATTAGAAATACTCAATTACAAATTCAAAAAAACAAATCAGTTCAAGTACTTAGGGGTAACAATAACAAATAACAACAAAGAGGAGACCGAAATTCTCACCCGACTTGCGGCGGCTGAGAGATCCTACTGGAGCCTAGTAAAACTTTTGAAGAGCAAACTCCTATCACGAAACAAAAATTCGTATCTATAAAACAATTATCCAACCAGTACTACTGTATGGTTCCAAAATATGGTCGCTAACAAAAAGATCACAAAAAAAACTGATAACGTTTGAAAATAAAGTGTTGAGACGAATATTCGGCCCCATTAAAGAGGGAGAGACATGAAGATTAAGGAAAAATAAAGAGTTGAGGGAACTATACAAAGGACCAGATATTGTGGGTATAGTCAGAAGCAGACGACTGAGATGGCTAGGCCATGTCCTCAGAAGAAGTGACAGCACAATGTTAAAAATGATATGGAAAGGAAAACCGGAAGGCACCAGACCACCAGGGAGACCAAGAATGCGCTGGAGCGACGAAGTGAAGAAGGACCTCGAAAAAATGGGAGCTCAACTCGACACAGCAGAGGACAGAAGGGCATGGAGGCGAATGGTTGGTGAGGCCAAAGACCATTTAGGTTTTCAATGGCCACAGGAGTAAGAGTAAGAGAGTATGTCAAAATCAATGGTTATGAAGAAATGAAGCGGTTGGCGGAGAGGAGAGTGGATTGGAGAGCTGCAGTAACCCAATCTTCGGATTGATGACCTTTGATTATGTAGACGATGCCAGAAATTATAAAATCGAACCTTAAAATCTTAATTTGGATACCAGTAGCCGAGGGTTGTCATAATTGTAATAACCGCGTTAGCGATATTTTTTTAACGACGAAATCTAATGTGGAGCTACATGCCAATTTGTTTTTACTCACGCAGTCTGCGGGAATATAGTCTCTTAATCAAATGAATACATGAAAATTTCAATTCTGTCGGAACCGACGATGAAATTACGTAGGGGAAAAAATCCACCTGGACAGTGAATCGAACCACTGACCTTAGGCTAGCCAATGAGCAGGCCACTACGCTACCCAGGCTTCCTGATTCCGAAGGCAATTTGAGAAGGACTTAAGGGAACTAGATATTCGAGTTATCGGTATTAAGAGTGATTATGCTGACTTAGAGGTTCGTTGCAAGATTCGTATCGAATGATCTCATATCATCGTCCAACTCCGCCCTTACATAGTCCGACGATGGAGGCATGACCGCCGAAACGCACTCATATTTCTTTGTGAGTGTCCTATTAATTTATTTTCGCGTGCCTGTGTTTTTAAATATAGGTATATTTATTTTTGTGTATTATATTCGCCGAATGCGTGTTCTTAGAAGATAATTGAACTCGGTGCAGTTGTTTTTTATTTATTTTGAAATTACTTGCACTCAAGATATAGGGTTGAAACTCTTAGTGTGGGATGGCTTTAAAGAATGCAGTTTTAAATTCTTGACTTCGATTTTCCTATACGCTTCGCTTTTAACTGATTTTTTGTGTTTTTGGCTCCCTAATAGTCTCCATTGGCAACCGCAGCATGGGATTTTAATGGGAACGTATACCTGTGGCCTTTATGACTTAGGTCATGTGATCAATATGAGAATTACAGAGACTTTTTGTCAGGGGTATTTTAACCCCATCCTCTGCATGGATAGTTAATGAATGGTATTCTTTTTATTTTGTGAAACAGTTTCAATTTTTTATTCTTTTCCCCGTGAACGGGAACCCACTCCTAGTTCTCATATAACTTCCTAACCGCCACAGAAGTCAGTTCCTCTCAGCCATGGCCCCGCCTCCTCCCGCAACCTTTGGTTCCTCGAAGCGATGAGAGATGGCGTTATTTTCTTCCTTCCCATCCTACCCCTAAAGGCCCTTACACTCTTGTCTCCCCCTCTCCTCCTCCGCGCTCCGCTTCATATTCCGTTATTTACTTGGGGAAGTATGAGGGTGGGCTGGTTTGGGATGAGAGCGGGGTGGGGGATGTTGGGGATGTGGTTACCATGGGGATTCGTGGGGAGGGGGGGATATTGCGTAAAATGGGAGGGACATATCTCAAGACAGTTGAAGTTTCTCTCTCCCCCCCCCCCCTCCGCGCCAAGAAAGTGAATTTTGAGGCATGGATTTCCTCTTGTCTTCTTCCTCCTCCTCCCCCACTCTCCGCCCCTGCTCCTAATTGGTTCGTATGGTTTTTCCGTGCGATTTACTCCTCTCTTTCTTCAGGTAATTTCTCCCTCCCGTTTTTCCTCCTTCTTACATTCATGCGTACCCATCACGCCGTTCCCTCTCGGAGTAGGCTCAGTCAAAATATGATCGGTGAAACAGAAATTTTGAGGAACCCGGGAATAGCCACGGTAGAGCATACCACAGGGGAAAAATAATTCGCTCTCGGCGCGATATCGGGGGATCCGGTTCGAGTCCCGCTCAAGGCGAAGATTTTTCCTCTGTGGAATTTTGCACTTACATGTGCACTCTCGGGTGACTCGGAAAAGGTAATATCGTGGTTAGCCCTGGTATCCTCAAAATTTCTTAAAAAGAGCGAACACATTGTGTTCAATGCTTTGCTTTATCTTTTACTGTGGCCCTAAGCGCACGCTTTGGACTGCTTCGTTACATTGAATGTCCGGCAGTCTTGAATACCATGTTCCTCCACTGGGGAGGATGACGCGTCGGTAGCTGAATCGGCTGAAGCACTCGGCGGTGTATATAGAGCGATTGGGGTTCGAGTCTTGGTCAATGCGACTAATTGTTTCTCTGTTGAATTTCGCACTTCGGTGATAGACAAGACCTGGAAAGCTAACTCTGCTTCAATAATTTTTTCCATACTGCGTATCTACTATTCTTGCGTACCAATTTTGCATCAGGTATACTCATATATTGCTGTCCTACTGTTCTAAAGACTCGTAGTATTCCTTCCACTTCATTCACCTATAGACCCTTCTCGGTCTACCCTTTCCTCTCTCAAGAATGAGTCTCCTCTCATGTATCAGTTTCGTTATTTGACACTCATCCATTCCCTTGACGTGGCCTAACGAAGCACACCCCATAAATGTATATCTCATACATAAGCATCCATTTCCACATTATTTCATAAAGTCATTCACAACCCCATCCCTCCTACTTTTACTGCAAACACTTCTCACATAACCCATTCCCACTGCAATCAGCCTTATCTCATGCTTATCCTAGTATACCTAAGTTTTGCTTCCATGCATTGAAGTGGAAGGAGTAAACTGCTGCTTTTCCTTCCTCAGACATATACAATGCATTGCACTCAATCAAACAATCTTACACCCGAAAAATGTTTCTTCATTTTAAACTTTTTCACGGTAAATTTGTAACTTAAAATTCATGTCGCTAATTTACATTTCAATATTCCATGGGTGAGTTTGAACTAATGACCAGTACTGAAGGGCACTGTGAGTGAAACTTGAAAAATTACTTAATACTTTGCGTTTTATCACATTTTTCACGGTTTTTGACCAGAATTCGTGGAACAGTTTCTTTTTTGTTGACATGAGTGAAGATTTGTACTGTCTAACGTTAAAATTGAAATATAAAGTGTCGCGGTTGAAAGATGCCTGTCTTCATTGGTCAAAGTTACATCTGGTGTTCCTCAGGGGTTAATTTTAGAACCCCTACTTTTTAACATATTTATAAATGACTTGCCTGGCTGTTTGAAATCGGATTACCTTTTATATGCTGATGGCTGAAAAATTTCAACCAGGGTCCGTTCTTTTAACGATTGTATTATTTTACAAAACGACTTGAATATATTTTTTAACTGGCGTGTTGAATGGACTTTATATCCTAATCCTACTAAATGCATAATTATATCCTTTACTTTTTTCAGTACAACTATCATTTAAATGGTGTTCCACTTGAGCGTGTGACTTCAATTACTGACTTAGGAATCACTATTGACGACAAACTGTCTTTTAAACTGCATGTTCAATCTATATGCTCGAAACCCTACCGCCTCTTGGGATTTTAAAACGAAACTGCTTTCCCAATTTTTCCATTCACACTGTCGTACGAACCTATTGTACAGTTGCCCGACATGTTTTACGATACGGCAGTGTGATTTGGAATCCACACCAGGTTACTTTTGAGAGGACACTTGAAAAAATACAATGCGTTTTGTTGAATGGTGAAAGTTTCGGATACAATTTTCCTTTGTAATATCATGATGGGTGTTGTTGATTCTAACCATCTCCTTGGCTTAGTAAACAAAAATGCTCCTCAGAGGAGGAATAAACATACTCCGCTCTTCTGATGCCATTTCGGTTGGGTGGATGTTAAAAAGCATGAACCTCTATCAAGGATGATGCGTACGGTAAATGAGTTTTTGGATCAAAATAAAGATTCCCACTTGCTTTCTGACTCTTTAATGTGCCTTAAGAAAAAATCGTTTGCCTTTTAGAGTAGAACCTAAACTGTTCTACTTGTGTGTGTGTGAAAACTTGTTTGATTTATGTATTAATTAATTAATTTATTTTATTGCCTTTTATTATAACGCATGTAATTGGGGTCATATGTTTGCGTTTAATTTGTTTTACTTTTGTAACATTCCCCTCCTAGTGCCAGGCAAGCAGCGGGTTTCATTGCCGTCATAATGGCCGGAGACTCGAGAGTGGTTGGGCAGTTTTCGCAGCTACGTCCGACGCCCATCGGATAGGTGACCCCAGGATGACGGCCTTCTGCTTGCGAGCTGTAAGAGATTCCGCCTGTGCCACGCAGGACGGAATACACTTGATACTGCTTAGCAACGAGCACCGAGCACACCTATGATGAGGACTGCTAGTTCCACAGAGTGTCCGGAGTATATTTGCCGAAGTTCAAAAAGCAGGTATTAATATTTTGTTCGTTTTTCCACATGTTCGTTTCAACCGCAGCCGAAAACTCAATCACGAACATGGAGCGTGTGAGGTGGTCGAGGAGAGCGATATCAGGCTTGATCGCCTCCAACTGCCTGGTGGTGGAGGAGGAGTAATTCCTCCAGATTGTGCATTTCGTTCTTTACTTTATCGTTCTCCACGATCCGACTCCACGATGTTCTCCACGATCACGACTCCACGACGTTCTCCATGTTCGTACCTTTATCGTTCTCCACGACAGACTCAATATCTCTTTGGCACAGGGCAGCACAGGTGTTTCGTCGATGCCATAATGGTGTCGTAGGTGAAAGTATAACTCCCGCAGGGCTGCATTGTGCTGAGCTAAGTACGCGTTTAATTAGTTATTATTATTATTATTATAAAGATTCAAACAACGCTTATCAAGGACTTGCATCATTTTCAAAAGTTGAAAATGGCATAAATCGTTGTAACACATTTGGTGAATCTGTATATTTTAAATAAACGGTGGACAGTACAAAAACTTCTTTAATGTCAACAATGCAATTTATCATGTCATTGCGGTACATTATCATAGTTAAATGTAAGTTTCAAATCGGGTCATTTTTTGTAATTCACGCTCTATTTCAAGAGTTGATTTCTTTTTCATATTTGAAAATGCTGTTCCACCTAGTAACTTCCAATACGGTAGAATTTATTAAGTATTTCTGGTCTACTCCCGTTCTCATTTCACTAAACACTTTCCATTTTCTTACCCAATTTCCTTATCCCCCCTTTCCTTCAGCATCTCTCCATTCCTCTCAAAGACCACCGGCCCTGAGTCCCTCCTCCCTACGCTCAATATGCTAATGCGAAGCAATGAATTTTGGTTCCTTCCCTTCCCGAAAACCCTCTATTTCCGATCCGAAAAAAAGAGAAATGTTTCAAGGATGGGAGAGGATGTGCAGTTAGGGTTTTGGCAGAGTAGTAGTGGGGCTCCTCCGATAACCGCACCCTAGATCCCTGTCCCATCCCCTCGTAAGCGCCGTAACGTTTCCACGAAACCGTCTCCCCTCTCCATTACCAAGCGGGTGGCGTAAGTTATTTGTTCGCGAACTTATGCCAGGCTTGACGGAGGAAAAAATCATGATATATATTTTCTTTTCCCAAAAAATCTTGGAATTGTATTTTTCTATCGTGGTGATTCTGTTTTTTTTTCCTGGGTTGGTTTCCAACTAATTCATTTGATTCCACGGGAGAGGATTAAGTTCTTGCTGTTACCATTCCGACGTTTTCGCGTCTTAAAGTTACTGGCGTATTTGTGTATTATCGGTATTATTTGTTCATTTGGAAGAATAGGTAGGAATACATGTAAGCATAGGTGCCCATCACGTCATTCCAATTCGGAGTAGGCAAAGTCAAAGAACCTAGTTACTGCTAGGCCTAGGAAACCGGCTCCATTTTAATGACTTCCTCAATATTACCCTATCCTTGCATACATCTTTCACTTCTATTACATCCATGCATTATTTCATTCACACTCTCCTGTTCTTAAGACTTCTAATATTCCTCTTCTTCAGAGCCTTTTCTACCTCATTCATCCATGACTTTCGCGGTCCAAACCTTCCTCTAACACCGTTCACCCCGCTATAATAAATCTGTTTCGTTATTCGACTCCAATCCATTCTCTCAAGATGGACAATCCAACAAAGCACACTCCTTTCATGTGAGTTCATTACTGGAGCATCCAACTGGAATTCTTTTATGACCTAATAATTCCTAACCGAATACACCAGGAAAATTATAGAGGACATCTAAATGAAGATTTATCTGTGTAGGAGTGAAACTGTTATCTGGTCGGAGAGTAGAGTGGAGAGCTTCAGAAAAACAATATTCTGGTAGAGGATTGCTGATGATGAGTGCCTACATTACATAGTTATGGCTGGGGGTGTAAGAACACCAGTCATGAAAAAGGGAGGTAATAGAAAAAATGAATTGGAATAGGGAACGGGAAAAATGTAACTGTAAGCTAAAGTTGCGTCTTAGGTCAGTATTTATAGTCGGGTCTTGAGCATTTTCTTGACGAAGATAGTCTCAAGCGCGAGGTTTACATCAGCTTTCGTTTTACAGCTGACAAAAATAAGGCGGTCCCAAGATTTTTTTAAATTAGCGAAACCCATAATGTTCTCGTAATGCATTCACCAATAAATTACTTTTTAAGGGTTTGCCATGATGTTTTTTCCATGCTATTTTAAATTTAATTCATCACATAGTTATTGATGTTCCACGGATACGTGCGGCTAAGTACCTAAATAAATGAAACAGTTATTGTGATTGGTGAATACATCTAGCATTTTCTTACATTCAAGCTTCATGAAGCTCACCCTGTTGAAATGAGCGGATCTTCATCAAAACCCACTTTATCAAGGCCGTATTATTTTCTGGCTATGAAACCGTGGCTCAAATGAGGTCATTTTCGTCAGTAAATCGATTTTCATCAAGACGGTTCCAAGTCACGACGTAAGACCTAATTACGATTACTGGCCAAAGTGTTTGGCTCTGTTTTCGTTGTTGTGAGAATGGTGCGTTGAAGTATATTTTTGTACCTTTCATTTGAAAATCTTTCTTATTTTATCGCTTCCATCTACTCCAGAACTACAGTGCGGGGTTAAAATTGCTAGTTGTTGCTCAAGTTGACAAAATATTGGATGGTAGCAATTAAGATTAATTCTTTCTAAGTAACTAAAATTCATTTTGAATGTTCCCTCTAAACTTCAGTCAAAGTAAATAAGAAACCTCATATACATAAATGTACTGTGTATCGCTGATTGGTGTAGAATGATATAATTAAATGTAGACTGATATAAGCAGGATTGGATCATCGATTTCAAAGGAAATCCGGAATAAACCGCTTGGTGGAACCGCTGGTATATGCGAGTGAAGCAGAAGGTCATTGAAAATGTTGGCCTCTTTGGCTGGTGTTACATTCACGAACCGTGGTTACATTTATTCTTTCTCTCTCCTGCGAACAAATAAAGAATAAAGACCATCTTGCGGTGTTGATTTATCGTTAGACTCGTCCACGCCGTCGTCAGTTTCTTTCTTTACACCGAATCTTGATTTTGACACTGGAAATAACTTGTCAACTCTTCGCCTTGATCGTTTGCCGTCTTACATTTAATTACCGAGAAACAAGGGGAATAAACTGGTTTGTAGAAAAAATAGAAAAAATAATTTTACAGTGTATACTGCCGTGTTAAACTTATTTTGCCTCCTTTACTATCTCTCTCAGAGGCAAATAAAGAACTGGCTGGAATTCGTAAAATAGCTCCGAGGTTATCCGTTAAGAGGCAACAGGCATCACTTATGGATTAAATAAGGAAAATAATGTTTCTTCGTCATGGATGAGGCCACTCAATTCATGAAATTAAACTACCACACTTGGGACTTCGTATCAGGATCCATTGGGAGTACTTCTCACGCCCAAAACCACTATGTAAAACCTTTTTAATCTGAGAAAGAAAATTATTTCCCTAATGGGAGCAAATATATGCTTTACTTGTGTGCATGAGAGGTACCTTTACAGCTGGAAGTTCTCCAAATTAATGGGACCTGAATGTATTTAGTTATCAGTTCATATTATACTTGTTATTGTTGTTCAATGTTATTACTGTTGGAACTGGCCCCTCCGCGTCCCGGGCAAGCATAAGGCTTCATTCCCGTCATAATGGCCGGAGACTTGGGAGGGTTGGGGCAGTTTTCGCAGCCACGTACGACACCCATCGGATAGGTGGCTACGCTGCATTGGGGTCATGCGTACGCAGTAGACAGAGTTACCCCAGGATGACGGCCTTCTGCATGAGAGCTGCAAGTGATTCAGCCTGTGCCTCGCAGGACGGAATACACTTGATGCTACTTATCAGCGAGCCCTTAACTCCACCTAGCACACCAATGATGAGAACTACTAGTTTCACGGAGTGTCCGGGGTGTATTTGCCGACGTTCAAAAAGCAGGTCTTGATATTTAGCTCGTTTTCCCACCTCTTTTGCATCCATGTTTGCTTCCCCCGGAGCCGAAAACACAATAACGAACATGGAGCGTGTGAGGTGGACGAGGAGAACGATATCAGGCTTGGTCGCCTCCAACTGCCTGTTGGGGAAGGGGTAATTCCTCCAGATTGTACATTTATCGTTCTCCACAATGGACTTAATATATCGAGGGGCATAGAACAGCACAGGTGTTTCGTCGATGTCATAATGGTGTCGCAGGTGGAAGTATAACACCCACAGAGCCGCGTTGTGCCGAACTAAATACGCTGACCTGGCGTAATAACTGCAGTCGGGGAGAAGACTCAGTCTCCAAACTGGGGTCTGCACGCCCTGCATCTCGTGTCCGCAACCTCCCCCTTGAATATAAGGCGGCGGTACACGAGTGTGTTGATGACACAATCCTGCCTTGCGAGGACGAAACTCTCGGTCTCGGGGACTTAAGACCGGTGCACAGTGGTCGGAAATCGAAAAAAGCCGGACTTTGGTTCAAAATTGCTTTTTCTGAGATAAAGAGTTGAAACTTATCATATATACTCACACACGATTACTTATTATGAGAAAGTAAGTTATTTTTAATAGGTTCTACCGTTGCGTAGATACGGAGGCTCAAACATGACCAACATTCCAAAAAAACACCTGTTTTAATTTTTCTTCGAAATTTGAGAAATTAAGCAGATAGTGGATATATGTGGAAGGGTTTTAATGAAATAAAAAACATTACCATCTATCAAAATGGTGCTTTTCCTGTCCTAACTATAAGTTTAAGAGATTATTGTCAATATTTGTGTGCTATTACGACGCAAAATGGCGGACGCTTTTTTCAGGAAAAAGTTCACATAAACTAGTAATTTTAGTTGGTTTGACGAACGTATACACGAAGATATTTATACAGAGTATTAATTGAAGGCATATTAAGGTTATTCTGAATAAACCTTTGAAAAATGTTTGCGACGCCGAATATAAATTCGATTTTTCGATCGCGCGTCGCGGCCCGGCTCCGCGCCAGTGGGACCTGGAAATGCCGTGACTCCGTTGGATTTTTCAAGTTGTGTGGACCTTAACTCCTCGAATCCCCCATTTCCAAGCTATGCGTGTTGTCAATGACTTCCTAAGATTATAGGTTGAAGATACTGCTTCGATATTTGATTGATCGAACAGATGAGAGCACGCGTAACTGTGGTCAATTTGTTTTTCTTTGGATACTTTATGGAATCATGCTGCAAATTAAGAACGTCATTCATCTCTTGAGAAAGTACGCGTGTTATTGAGCTACCACGAATGGTTTCCAGAAAAGGCATCATCATTCTTAAGCCGTGTCCAAACTCGCCAGTTAGGTACCTAAATCCGGAAATTTAGGGAGGACGCCATCTTTAAGTGTGTCCAAACTCGTTAGGCAGCATAAGGGAGCGGATTTGGGCAGCCAAATCGCTCGCCAGATTTAGGGTACAACAACTCCTTCTAACAAGTCCTTGAAAACTAGTGGAATTGCAGTAAACATGGCGGATAAATGTTTGATTGATTTATGTTATGAATTTCATCTTCGGAAGCAACGAGCAGACAACGCCTGCGAAATATGTCGTCATCACAGATGAACCAGCGCTGAAGAGAACCCGGAAGACTCAGCTCATCCAATTTATATCTATTAATCGTCAGAAGTGGAGCAAATTTCAAACTTTGCGCGTTAATGCCACCACTCCGCAGATAATAGATCATTCACATCTAATTCTTCAAGAAATGCTTGAGAAGTTCCCATTTCACGCTCGTATGTTTTGGTTCCTTTTGCTAAATTAAATTTAAAGAAATGGTTGTACCAACTCGTGACAGAGAAGTGTGATTAAGAAAGGAAATTGAGCGTCCATTCTTATTTTAATGATAACATTTCTTTTTCGGTCCGAAATTGCGATAAAGTTTACAAAACATTCCAAAATGTCCTAAAAATTCATCACTCTTTTGAGCAGAGTCCCCCAAGCAACCCTTGCCAAACACCCAAAAGGAATCAATGGAGGAAGCAATTTAATTTCCTGCAGACTTAATTTTTGTTGGTACATTTTATGGATTGGTTTGGATACATCGATGGACCTTGCTTTTGGTCTTGGCTTGCCTTCGTTTAAAATCTCATTAGAAGAGAGTTATTTAAATAAAATACTGTTTAGTACCCTAAATGTATTCTTTATTTTTAGTATGGGTGGAGGCGGAGCGGGCGAAGCGAGAGAAGTCAGGGAGCACTATCATCAATCAATTGAATATTTTCTCCGACGTATTGTAATGAGCGTTGGCCAGACCAACATCACGATATCTTATAAACGGATGCTACGTATAACTGAATAACGTGTGCGTACATAAACCGGATCGATTTTTACTTTTATTTTTAGAATTTACAAAAACCTGTAAGCGGAAAATTATCTTTTGGGGTGTCAGGTAATTATGCCAAATTTCAGCACAGTCAAAATATGCCCTATGCCCTACCTACGTGAGATTTAATGTCGAAAATTTGCCTAAAATCAGGCGGAATCCGGAAACATACTCTGATGAAACTGGTAATTGGTGGAGTGTAATATCTCAACGGGTGGTAATGGGTGGCAAAATGGTGATGGTAATATCTCAACTGGTAGGTAATGTAACACTAACCATTATTTATCTCTGTATACAAATGTTAATTAGGGGTGTAAAAATGTCTGCTGCCACGAAGCATCAGAAAACTTAACTGATTCGGCACTTAGGCAACCCGCTCAACACTACGGCGCTCCAATCGAGCTGTATAAAATTTCATTTAAATGACGATACAGAATTTTCATGTTATTAAATATACGGTTCATTTTCATATTACACTACACAAGGTATCAGAAAGTCCATTTAAGCATCAAGGCGCCATATTTATTGAGAAAACGCCTGTCTATTCATCGAAAATAACTGTACACTGTGCAATCGAGGTATTATATTAGTTAAGGAAAACGCTAATTGTGTGAACGGAAAAGTTTAAAAGGGGGTAAAAAATAAGTTTTTCAGTGTTTTCCCTCACTTCGTTTCCGTAACGTGCAATTTTCTCATCTCCTTTAGTAAGCCGTAATATTGCGTGTCAGCCCACACGGCTTAGAATCCGATGGCGCATTCAAAGGGGATTAGTGCTCCCAATTAAATTCCTGAACACTCTACCAGATTACTTCTTAAAATATCCAGCTTTATGTTGAGGGGTTTGAGTTTTAAATGTGGAACACATTTCATTAATTGAGCGTTGCATTAGTTGCAATTTCTTTTTTAAATTTTAAATCTGTTCATAACCCTTATGTTATGGAAAGGGAACCCCCCTTGTTTTATTATCTTTGAATTTATTTCGCGTCTCCTGTTAATCTAGAATACTGGTGTGTACTTTATTGCCATCTACAATATTTTAATGGGAGATTTCGAAAAAATAGGGAATGGGAAAGATGTTGAAGAGTTTTCGATAGAGTTTTACGACCCGGAAAACTGATATTGTCGGAGAAATAGGGTGGATGTAGATTGCTCGGCTATTGAGTTGCAGGAACATTGAGGAAGTTGTATGATCAGATGGGGGACCAATGAATTGTTTTAATCTTCCAATAATTACACCTCCAAATATGCTACATTGGGCCTGAACCTTGAAAAACTGGGTGCCATTTGATCCAATTGGGTTTTGGTACAATGATTTGTGCATCAATTTTTCTTGGAAAAAAGAAATATGACGTTCTTCAAATTTATATCCAGATGCATGAAAAAAAACAATCAGGGACCTTAAAAAAGGAAGCATCGTTATCCACTCGGAGGGTTTAGAAACATAGAAACATATTGGGATAAAAGTTTTCATAGGATACTAAGGTAGGAATGGTTTCATAGGAGTTTCATGGGATAAAAAAGGATCCCCTTGTTGTCGTTGTTGTTGCGGCGTGAAAAATGCATATACCATTGATATCATATATCTTTTATTTACCATTCTTGGAGGAGAAGGGGTGACAAATACCCCTGCTGAAATCTCACTGCAATTATCATATTGACCTCATAGCCTAAAGCTGGCTTTACACGACCATATTTTGATTAATCAAATGTTTAATCTCACAACTCGTGCTCCAAGCGTACTAGTATGGTGCTACCACGGGAGGGTTGTTAACTAGTGATGAGCGTTCAAATACTGCAAGTTCGAATAGCCAAACAATCACGCAGCGTGTTATATGTTTGGCATGTATCCGAGGGATCCGAGGAGACCACGTTATTTACAATCCTAGTGATACTATGAAAAGTAGCCGGAGAAATTAAAAATTTGGAAATGGCAATTGAATGGACGAAGGGATCTGTATTAACATGAATAAAAAATGCTATAAATCACCCGCTGTTACATGATACGATGCAGCAAATGTATCCTAATATTTCTGGTTCTCGAAGTGATGATACCAGCTATAATATTTGAATCCTATATATAACCTTCAATTATAAAATTTGAATAATATTTATATCCATCGCCCGCAACCAGTAAATATTTCTGGTTCTCGCATAAACTTCGATATGCTTACACAAACGTACAAGTCACGTGGAGAAAAAATATCCCACCATATGCAAGTAAGGTGACCGAAATGAGCTTTTAATTTTTAGGATATAAATAAATAGATATATCATTGCAAAGACGACGAGGAATTATTAATAGAACAATAATCCATTATAAATATTAAAAACGTAATTAAATACGAGAAGTTTGAGCAGTTTCGCACATCCAGTGTGATCGCTACCAGTTGTGAATGAGCTTGTACGCATGCGCGTCCACTAGTCGCGAGTGGGGAAATGGGATAATTCTAAACGCTACTAGTTAGTACGTTGGGTGCTATTCTTGCTAGCTAGCACACTAGTTCGCCCGTTCACACACCAACAATAACCTTGTGTTTGATTGAGTAATATTTTTATTACTAGAAATATGATCGTGTGAAACCACCTTAAGAAATAAAGACCTCAGGCACAAGTTCCCAGTTAAGAAAACAATAATATTTTATCGAGGGTAAGTCTAAAATGTAACTAGCTATTCGTTGCCAATATTTCGAAATTTAATTACTTTCATCATCAGGGCTGTAACCACAATACAGAAGGTCGACAACAAAAACACCTGGTACCAATACCTACTCGTAAAATTAAAATATATAATTCTGCCTTCAGTATTGCCTTGAAATCCTTGAAATGATAAGAAAAAACTCTTTGATTGGTTCATGTTCTCGTCCAAATGTACGGACAAAGGATGTGAAAATACACAAATTTATCACAAGATCCATTTTGTGAACAGTTACCATGAATATTAAATAATATGTATAATCTTGTTGACAGTTAAGCGGGATTCACATGGATCCGGAACGCTCGCAGAACGCGGAAATGTACCAAGTCGATCACAAGCAATGGGATTGCGGAAAGGTTGAGTGTGGGCGGAGCTTGAATTTGAGTGCATTGTGTTATTGGATAAATATATTTCATTACACATTTCATCAGTACTTATAACTATCAAAAAAGGTCATCTCCGATTAAATTATAAGTAAGCGAAGTTCTATTAATTATATGTAAGCGAAGTTCTATTAATTATAAGTAAGCGAAGGTTTAATTTTCATTTGTAAGTGCCCCAATTATATCGCCATTAAGTAGTTATAAGTGTAGTTATAAATATATAGTATATAAATATGTAGTATATATTAAGTAGTTATAAATACATAATAGAAAACAGATTAAGGTACTTTTAACGAACTTAAATATTTCTGTTATGTACTTTTTTTTTTAAATATTGTCGTAATTTGAGTAGCTGGTTGCTCATAAATTTAGAATTTTAGCTCGATATTTTCACGAATTATTGTCTTTGAAGCCATGAGTGATATTGTAATTTTATATAGCTCGCAGCATGTTTAATTATATTTGTTTCTTTTAGTGTGTACTTCTTTCGTTGAGGTTTCTCATATTCAGGCTGTAGCTTAAGAGGATGCCTGATTGCCCAATGTGCTTGCTATTTTATTAATTTATGTTTTCATACATCTGTATGGATAGGTAAACTTATTAATTTGCAAAAGGTGAAGGGTAATTTGCAAAGGGTTCGGTCGAAGATATTCTTGAAGAAATCAATTCTTTCTCATTCACTATTTGAGATATTTCTTTAGTTCCAGAAATATTTTATTCAGGATCGTTTCCAAAAACTATAAATTTAATATACTTATGCAAATGATTCTGGTAACAGTAGCCACACATTTTTCTGATTGGACGGAGAACGATGAAAATGTTATGAAAATGTTATGAAAATGCTAAACGAAGAACAATTACTGAGTTTTTATGCCAACTTTGTTTTCTAACTGAACTTGAACAGTGGTTTATTTTGCTAATATGTTTATATCAAGGCATTTTAGCTGTTGGTTACTTGATGTCTTCCCAAAATTTTCCATGAAGGGGCAGCATTGTGTTACAACAACATGCAGGCCTAGGCCAGGGTATTATACCTTTCTTTAAATTTTCTCAGTGGACATATAACATACATACCCATCACGCCAATCCTTTTCGGGTTGGGAAAAGTCAAAGAACTTAGTTGAAAAATTGATTAGTTGCTGTTAGGCCTAAGAAACTGACTCTCTTTTGATAATTACTTCCATAATGCCCTATTCTTGTATACCCCTTTCATTTCTCTTTCACTATGTATTGATTCATACACGCTCTCCTATTCTTAAGACTCCTAATATTCTTTCTTTTTAGAGCCTCCCTCACCATATTAATAATTAATTTATTGGTCTACCGCTTCCTCTAACACCATTCACTCTACTGTCATATATCTGTTTCGTTATTCAACTCTCATCCATTCTCTCGATATGGCCAAGTCAGCGAAGTACACTCATTTCAAATATATGTCCATTACTGGAGCATGCAAGTCCAGGGCGGCGTGGCCAGGGCGGGAAGGCGGGGATTCCCGCCCGGGCCCCGGGCCACGCACTTGGTTTCGGGCTCGGGTCACAAGGGCCCGGCGGGCCGGGCCCCGAACTTTGAACAGACAGCAGACCAAACACCTCTGAGTGAAAGTACAATTTTGTCATCCAGAACATAAACACCCATGAACTTGTAGTTTAACGCGTTTTTGACGCACAAATTTTGTCAGAAGGGGGAGGGTAGGTCACTAAAACCGGGCCCCTCTGGACGTGCAGCGGCCCGGGCCCCTGAGCATCCACGCCGCCCCTGCATGCAACCCACATTCTTTCATGACCCACTAATTCCTAACCCTATCCATCCTACTTTTTCCTCAAGCACTTCTCAGGTACCCCATTCCCGCAGCATTTATCCTACTCCTATACTTATCCTAACATACCCAGTTTTCGCTGCCGTATAATAACGTCGGGAGGAGAACACTTTTGTATATTGCAATTTTCGATTCCCCAGACTAAAAGTCGTTCATAGGTATGCACCACATACTTCATATGAATTTCTTTGCGGCATTCGCCTGCCTTATAATCTCTTCACATGTCCTTCCATTTTTCGCAAACAGATACACGAAATCTCCCATTTGTTTAATTAGTTCTTCATATACCCTCATCATGCAGTCATTCTTCCCACTCTCCCTATCAAATACAACTTTGGTCTTTGACGCATTTACTCCACAAATCCATTATTCTCTTTGTTGCTTTACAGAAATTATCCAGGAGCCCCTGTTATGCTTACATTTTAAGATGTTTCTTTTATGATAACTGTAACAGGCAAAACGTAGTGGGAGGAATTCACAATCAAAATAATGTAGAAAGCACCTTTACAAAAATTTCGGAAAAATGCTACATATCTAGTTTATTTTGACTATGCTTCTTTTAACTATGAGAGAGAATCACGCCTAGTTATTTTTCAGGAGGCAATAAGGGAGGTTGCATATTGACTGCGTGAGTGAAATCAAATTCTGAAACCTCCATTTTCGTTTAAATAATTAAAAAATATTGCTTTCACTGATGAAATGTCTTGGATGTAAAAAAAAGATAAAATCCGGTAAGCCGACCATTGTACGTTTTTAGTGAGCACTCTTTCCTACCATTGAAGCCGACTGCAGTTCCATTACTTTTGGATTATCGCATATCGACCTCAGTTATCGCAGTAATTCACCAATAATTCAAAGAAATAGAATATATTGGTGCTTTAATTGTATCAGCAATCAATATTGTGGAAGAATTCTGCCTTAAAAAAGTGGTTGGTGCAAATGGCATTCATATTGGAGAGAAATATATTTTTTCGTCATTTTTCACCCATTCGCTTATTAATGACCATGCAGTTTCAAGTTTAATTTGCTAAAAATATAGTTGGGAAAGATAAGATGTTTGTTATTCAGAGAATACACGTTTTTCCATAAGTTGTCTGAATTTGAATAAAATTACTTAGAAGTAATTTTTCGGCGGAACCACCTGAAGTAAATGATAAATTAGTTTTTATAAATCTACAACCAACTCCGCAGTACGCTGCATAATGAATATAAAAATGAAAATGCATTGGCCCCCCTATATTAGGTTCTTCAGTCTTGGAGGGAAGGCTGGGAAGGACTAGAAATGGATATGAAATTCACGTTATGAAGGCACGAATTACAATAGCGTGATATAATTTATTCATCATTATACTTTATTATATTATATCATATTGAAACATTTTATTGAAATAGAAATTATTATGGAAAAGTCTTAATGATTTTCTTAGCATATCTGGTTTTGGGGTATTAATAGCATGCTTTTCAAACGTAATCTAGAAATTGCGTAATGCTACTTGACTTAGTAACTTTTGGTCTATCTTGCTGTAATTCTCTACCAATTCTCTCATCATTCTCTCTCTAGGTGTTTGGATGAAATCACGACTTATTATATTTCTCGGCTTCTAGATAATAAGTCCTATATTTATGCCAACATATTTTATTAGTAATTTTTCCACTAATCGCTCTTCATAATATTTGGGGTTAAGTTCAATATAATAATCATATTTGAAAAAAGAAGTTTGCTATGTGTTAACTCAGTGAAATATTACTGATAACTATTCGTATTTCAAGCAAGTGGAATGACAGTGAGATGAAAAAGATTATCAGATCGAATGCAGTCGTTTACTTGGACTGAGATAGTTAAACAGAATTATTCGAATAAGTTGCATCTATCTTCTCCCTTTTTAATGATTCATTTGAAGCGTTGTTATTATTGTCAATGAAAGCAGTATTAGTTTTGAACGGCGCTATTCAAAATGTGGAAATTCTAATCGATTTTGACTCGCTAAGTGACTATCCGAATTTCTTTTACAATGATATTTTCAACCCAACCTGGCCGATTGCCTTACTAGCTAGTCGACTTCGCCAAACTTAATGCTTAAACGTTCTTAGGAGATACATTCGTTCGTTTGAGTCTACGATACAGACGCTAAGCAGTTTTCCCATCATAGTGGGAGGTCGGCGTAGGATTGCAACAGAGGGTGCGGAGCAAATAGATAGATAGAGAGAGGGGGGGGGGGGAGAGAACGGAAGAGGGCGATGTTGGACTGGGCGGGGGCAACTATCGCATTTTTCTACGCCCCTCCCCCCTTTTGCGTGGAATATAAATTGAATGTGAGCGAGGAGGGTGAAATAAATCCAAGGGCGGCGACAAAGAATGAGGGAAAGGGGGAGGGAAGGAAAGATTGGTAGGGGAAATTTAAGGGGGCTCTCCACTCCTTTGAGTTACGGCCAAAGTCCGGGAGGTGGCGTTAGTCTCCTTTCCCGCGCTTTTTCCTTCCCCTTATTCCCAGCCTCTTCCTTTCTTTTTTTTATCCAACCCACGCTCTATCTCTCTCTCTTCACTAATATATATTTCTCCTCCTCTTCCTCGTCGTCCCTCCTCTAGCCTTTTTAATCAAGGGGCTCGCGAGGAAAGGATGGGGGAACAAGGAGATCGATAGGAGACTCCAATAAAATTAGACTTTGAATTACTCCTGCAAGTTTTGCAGTGGCATTTGTTTGGGGAGCCGTGGGTGGTTTTTTTTGAGAGGGGTGAGGTGGCTTGGGAATGGGTTAAGGGGGTGGGGGTTCTAAGGGGGTGAGAGGAGAGCATTGTGGGAATGGGTGGTAAGGGGGTGTGGGTTTGTGTTTCCCTGAGCCAAGAGGGAGTGGAAGGTCGGAAATGGTTACGAACGGCTAACCCCTCCGGTCTCTCCCGGGGAAAAAGAATTGAAATGAGGTTTGATTAAGGGTTTTGCCGTGAGTGGTATATTGCTATGGGTAAAGGGACGAAATATCTGAGTACGTGTGGGTCCGTTTCTTTTCTAGAGATACGAGTCAATCTTACCGATGCCACGAGTTAATGTCTTGGTAGTTTGTTTTCAGGCACACATCAAATGACAATAGTGATTTTTCAGTAACAAGATGCTACTCAGTCAACATTGTTAACTGGGAAAGGCCTGGTTTTACCTGGTTGTCTATAATCCTCTATTACTTGATCAGCGATTTGGCCATGTCATTAGTTAGAAAGAAAGTTCTACACCATTTTAGCCCATTGTATCCAAGGGTTTGGACTCTCTCGGTCATTATATTGATAACTAACTTGTACTTCCTGATGATGATTAAGTTTCTAAGATGATATAAAGTGTGTTTTCGTAAGGAAAATGCTTTTGTGGTTAACCCTTAGGCAGTCAAGGTGTCGATATATCGCATCATAAAGAGGTATTTTGTTTATGCTAAAGTTTCATAAAAAATGAATACTTCTTTTTCTCTTGTTTATTTTTTATTCGTACAAATTTTTATTTAGACTATCTAAAAGCTCGACTGCGTCCCTAGGTGTAACATTAGAGTCATGAAAAATATTTAATGAAATATTTGATATTTAAAAAAAATTAGCTGCAAGCCTACTGAGAGTGAAAAAGGAAAATGCCTTGAGAGCGAAAAGATTAGTTTACTTTGTTGTCTGTCATTACAGTAATCTACCGGTTAGAGGTAGGTTGTGATGAAAGTCAGAGAATATCCAACGAACTCTTACACGTGCTGTGCCCTTTCTACCTCTTGTATTTCTTTCTTCATCTCAGCATAAGTCCTACCTTTCTTCATCCCGTCCATAAAACCGATTCTCTTCCTTCCCCTTCCCCGCTTACCCAACATCCTTCCCTCTATCACGACCTTCAGCAAACCATCGTCCCTCATTACCCCTTCCAGCCACCTACCCTGCCTTCCCCTAATCTCATCTATAAGTTTCCTCTCCTCGCCCACCATGTCAAGCACTTCCTCATTTGTCTTCCTTTCCGTCCAACGCACCTTCTCCATCCTCCTCCACACCCACATCTCAAAAGCCTTCAGCCTATTTTCGTCTTCCTTTCTCAAGGTCCACGTTTCCGCCCCATACAACGCCACACTCCATATCAAGCTCTTTACTAGCCTCTTTTTTACATCCTTACTTAAGGTCCCCGTTATCAGCTCCCTTCTATTATTGAACGCTTCCTTCGCTAGCGCTATTCTTCTCCTAATGTCTTTGCTACTATGTCCCCTTTCTTCTAGCGTACTACCCAAGTAATTAAATTGTTCAACTTGCTCCAGTTTGTGACTTCCTACTCTTATCACCAGCTTCGCTTTCTTTGTCCTAGAGAATCTCATTACTTTTGTTTTCCTATTATTTATTTTCATTCCGTATTTCTCACACTGCTTTTCCAGTGCATCTACTAAAGTTTGCAGTCCTTTCGATGACCGACTCACCAACGCCTGGTCGTCTGCGAATCTAACCGACTTTATCAACTGGCCTCCTACTTTCATTCCCAAGTCTAGCTCATCCCATGCCTCTCTTACCATTTCCTCAGCATAGATGTTAAAAAGTAGAGGCGACAACGGGCACCCTTGCCGCACCCCGCGACCTATAACTGCCCACCCTGATTCACCGTCCGCTACCCTTACATGAGCCCTCTGCCCCATATATAAGTTTCGGATGAGTCTCCTATCACGCCAATCTATTCCTATTTTCCCCAGTATCTGCATTAGTTTCTCCCAGTTTACTCTGTCAAACGCCTTTTCGAAATCTACAAAACAAGCGAAAACATCCTGATTATGCTCTATGTTTCTATCTATAAGTGTCCTCATTACCGCAATCGCATCTCTGGTTCCCCTCCCCTTCCTAAACCCAAATTGGTCATCGCCTAAATAGCACTTTGCTCTGCTCTCCAACCTTCTATTTAGTATTCTAAGCAACACTTTTGCTGCGTGCGAAATTAAACTGATTGTTCTATACTCCTCGCATTCTGACGCTTTCTTCTTCTTCGGGATAGGTATTAATACTGTTTTCACGAAATCCTCTGGCCATACTCCTTCCTCGTAGATCCTGCGAATAAGTTCGAAAAACGATTTTCTCCCCCTACTACCTAGATTCTTCAGTAGCTCCGAAGGTAGGTTATCGGTTCCCACGGCTTTTCTACCCTTCATCTCTCTTAGTGCCCTCTCTATTTCACTCTCAAGTAACTCTGGTCCGAGGTTATCTTTATCTATTGTTCCTTCGTCCTCTAGATCTAGGCTAAGGGGTCTATTCTCGCTGTCATATAGCTCCTCTACGTATTCTCTCCACCTTTCTTGGATATCTTCCTGTTCGATTAATATCTTTCCTGTTTTGTCCTTAACCTTTGGTATCGCTTGACCTCTCTTACCACCCGATAACATTTTCACCTTGGCGTACAAAGCGCCCACTTCCCCCTCCTCCTGCATCTTTTCCATTTGCTCACATTGTCCCTTCCACCAGTTTTCTTTTGCCCGATTGGTCACTCGCCTGAGTTTATTATTCAATTCCTTGTACTTCCTCTTGCCTACGTCGGTGTTCACGTTTTTCCATATCCTTCTCTCCTCCATTTTCTTTATCATTTCTTCTGTAACCCACTGCTTCTTAACCCTCTTCTTTTCCACCATTACTATTGTTTTCTCTGCCGCTCTTGCGATGCCTGTTTTTATAACCTCCCATCTCTTCTCTATGGTTCCCATCCGCTTCTCTTCACCTATGTTTTTTTCTACTAGCTCTTGGTATTCCCTCCTTTTCAACCCTTTCAATGCTTCAAGGTTCCACCTCTTTATCTTCCTACCTTTACAAAGCCTTTTGAATCTAACTTCACACTTCATCATCACCAAGTTATGATCCGAGTCCGCATCCGCCCCTGGATAGCTACGACAGTTTTTTACACTGTTCCTAAATCTCTGCCTCACCATTATATAATCAATTTGGTATCTCCCAGTGTCACCCGGCATTTTCCATGTGTACCTACGCCTGGGTTGATGTTTAAACCAAGTGTTTGTCACTACTAATTTATTTCTTCTACAAAATTCAACTGCCTTTTCCCCGCGTTCATTTCTTCTTCCTAGCCCAAACCCTCCTACTTCTAATCCGTCCCTCCCTTCTCCCACCACTGCATTCCAGTCACCCATCACTATCAGGTTTTTCTTCCCCGGCACTTCTCTAATTATTTCTTCTACTTGCTCGTACACCTCTTCCACCTCTTCCTCCCTATGGTTGCTCGTAGGCATGTATACCTGGACCAGTACGAAATTCGTCGGGCGTGCTTTTATTTCTACGACTAGTATCCTGTCGTTCACCTGTTCAATGTTTACCACCCTCAGTCCCAACTTTGTGTTCAGTACCATGCCTACCCCCCGTTGACTCTCATCTCCCCCACTGTAGATCACCCTGTAGTTATCACTCCAATAGTCCCCGCTATCCTTCCATCTAACCTCGCACAATCCCAAAGCATCTATTTTTCCTTTTTCCATTTCCTGCTTAATATTTTCAAGCTTCCCGGCCCTCATCATGGTCCTTACGTTCCAAGTTCCTATTTTTACCACTGTTTTCCTCCTCCTCTTCCTCTTTTTCTTCTTCTTCTCCCTCCTTTCCCGTGTATCTTCTGATGATGATTCTGATTCTGTGCAAGGATTTCGTGTGATGACGACCGCGGAGGCCTTGCCTCCCCCGCTGCCGGGCACGACACCCGCCCTAGTGGGCGGCGTCCCGTAGTTGCCAGGAATCAGATCTCTTTGAATGACGTTCATGTTCTGGGAAGTGATAGTTGAGAGGTATCCCACGCGACTCAACGGTATTTTTAACGTGACACCATCACGGAACTACCTTTCGTCTGGCTCCTACCCTTCGACCTATCTGGCATGGGTGGCCCTACCAGGAGCAATGTACTTGCTCCTGCCAGTCCAGCTCTAGGGGTCATTGGAACGCACAAGCCCTTCCACCACGTCAAGGTCGTAGTTCAAGGAAGAGTTGTTGTCTGTACTCCACTGAAATGATGCAGACAGTAAATAGCATTATTCTATTGATTTTTATGTTTAATTGCAATGGTTTTTTTTTTGGGCTGGTGCCAAGAAATTTTCTCCTCTGGCACAATCGAATAACTAATCTCGTTTACCTCGTTGACAGTCACCTATAGGAATCACGATTCTTTCATTTGATTCCGAACCTGCGGTTTCTCTTTTTAATTATAACCACAGAGATCTACATCTACATGCTACCCCGCAAGCCGCCTCAATAGGCGTGTGGCGGGGGGTGTTAGGACATCAGCCGTTTACATATAAAAAGGAAACGCTCTAATGAAATTACGCCTAGCATTTATTTTAGTCCCTTATTGTTCGGGAGAAAAACGAATTCCCATACCTATCCGTTCGGCAAAATATCTCTCTTAATTTATCGTTTCTGTCGGACCTGGAAATATAGTGGGGTTCTAATATGATGTTCTCCGTGTCGCTCTGAAAGATATCTATTCTCAATTGTTCAAGCAATCTAAGCCTAGCGCGCAGCCTCCGAGTCTCTAGCGGCTCCCAGCCTAATTCGTTTAACATTTGTGTAACACTGTCTGTACGCCCGTAGCAGTTTTTGACGAATCGCGCAGCTTTCCTTTGTATTTTATTAAGTTCCCGGACTAAGTGTTTCTGCCCCGGATCCCATATGCTCGCTGCATATTCAAGGTGTGGCCGGACGAGTGCGAAATAGCACCTCTCTTTTACTTTTTCATTCGAAAATCTTCCCACAATACGCTTGACGAATCCTAGCTTCTTCAGAGCTCTGCCACAAATATTTCTTATATGTGTTCCCCACGATAGGTTTGAGGTAATCGTAACTCCCAGATACTTAACTTCATCTGTCGCCTTTATCTTAACGCCATCCACAGCATATACATGGGAATAGTTGGACGACCTCCGCAAGAAATGTACCGCCGTGCATTTGCTCAGATTAAGTTCGAGTCCCCACTCTAGGCTCCACACATGAACGTTGTTTAAATCCGATGACAGAGTTTCAAAGTCAGAGTGATCACTAATTTCACGATAGATGACAGCGTCGTCGTAGGTAATGTATTTCGCCAAGTTTCTCAGGAATGTCTCGTATAGTGAAAGGTTAACCCGCATCATATTGTGAAAGGTTAAATGTCGTAAATGTTTCGGTAAATGTATTTGTCACCTGGCTTTTCTAGTGAGAATATATTAGTATGTGGTATTTTGATGTTTTAAGATGATTTAGTCCCTTTTTTCCCTGTATGTCAGCTTCCGAGTGTAGGAGTCGGCTTTGCTTCAATACTATTTGAGAAAATTTATCTCCACCTCAGTTAAAGCGTGCCAAGAATTTCTGATTAAGCTCAGTATGATGAGCAAACATGATCGTACTATACTTGGTAGACATTTGGGGAAGGTTGGTTGGTGAAGTTGATTCATTTGCGTATCAGTCAAATTCCTGCTCAATGTTTGCACCTATAATACTTTTATGAGAATGTGAATTGGCGCAGTTGTGCAAGAAAGGATTGACAGGAGGGGACAAAAATATGCGACTCTACAATGAATAGACGAGGTTTACATAAGAGTTTATTATAACGCTGGCATAACCTGACGAAATGCGGTAACTACTCTGATGAGGTATGAGCATTACGTATTCCCTATCTGCTCATCTTGCCTTGGACGAAGACTCATGGATAATACCTCCCGTGTAAGGTTTTAAAACAAATTGCGTATTCAAATAGTACTTATATCATTTTCAATGTAAACTGAGATTGAAGGTCATGGCTTCATAACTATCCCCTTGATTTCAGTACTTTAACGTTTTTAAGAAAATCATACAAGACTATTCATTACTTTAGAAGCCTTATTTAGAGCAAATGTTTATGAGCATAGAAATATATATTTCTTATCAATCCTTTATAGGAACGTTTTAACATGAATAAAACGTTTTGGCGTTATTCTACGAGCGCCAATAACTTATAGGTACTGTTGACGTCCCAAAATGTTTATGCAATGACTCGAAATCATGTGGAGGACGAGAAAATCCCGCTTTCTTGCATGACCAAACAGATTTTTCAATTATAACTGCTCTGGTTGAACTTTTTAGGAGTAATTTTTGATGTTTGTAAGTCATAATTGCATCATTACTGCTGTTTATTTTACAGAATTTGCTTTTTATGGCCATTTCCAGTCTTCCATATACCCGCGCGGGTCAATGCGTGAATGCAAGCCCCTTTAACAATTCAACGTGTATAAGCACCATGCATGCTCGAATTCAAGAGCACACATCTAGTAAAATAGCCACTGTTATAATTCGGTGAATATATTTCTCTATCAACGTGTAAACAGGCCTTAAAATTATATTTTCAAAGGTTTACTGAGGGTGATATTGAGAAAGGCAACAAACGGATTTTGCCGCCCTCACCGCTTGGAATAAGTGAGAAATTTGGTAAAGGGTTAGGTAAAGAATTTGAGATAAATTAACTTATTCTCCTCCTTAACTGTGATGATTTGCTATGCTTATTTTAAAATTTTACTCAAATACAGTGACAAATTGAACCCAGATCGTATTTCTTAAGTCAATGTGACCTTTTAAACGTTAAAAATAGGACAGTGATAGATAGGATATTGAGGATAATTAAAGATAAAAAAAAAGGTTTCCACCGAATATAAGATGAAGTAATTGATATATGTTGCATAAAGATTTTTAAAAATAAAAATTTACCAAAAAGAATTGAAGAAAATGGTTTTAAATTAATAAACCTTTATAAATAAAAATAATAAGGGAAACTCGATCCTTAAAGCCTCCATGAAATTCACATTGAGAGATGATGCCTGGGTAGCTTAACTGGTTAGAGCTCTAGGCGCGAAATCGAGGGGTATGGGTTCGAATCCCAGTCCAGGCGAATAAATCTTTCACTGTGAATTTCACACAAAAAATGATAAGCTTTTATGTGTGCCCTAAATCGTTGCTCTATGTTAGTTAGAAGCAGAAATATTAGGAAAAATACGATTCAAATACGATTCAAGGAACGGATGTTTGGTAAAAATGTGTTTAGAAGTTAAAATACGCTTATATCACATAATTTTTTTCTCGAACGGTTGCTGGGTATTTTAGCTGAGGTGATCTGTAAATAGGCCCATAAACCAGTTTTGGGCTAAAACGGAGACTAATGAACAAAGATTTTTTGAATTGAGGCGAAATGACTCAAGTAATCAATCGTTAAATCAATATTTTGTTTAGTTAGGATAATACTTTGGGTTTTCTGGAGGAAAAGAAGGGTAAAGAGACAACCAACGTCTGCCTTGTCTGAGTGATCTACATAATAGCCTGCAAGCCACCTCCAGGGTATGTGACGGGGTGAATCGGGTGAATTATTACCAACATGCACTGCAATTTACCCTAAAAAGGTAAAGGAATCTACGAATATTAAAGCATTAGCTCATTAGTGAAAAGACTCGCTCTCAAAGTTTGTCAATAAGAGTAAACATATGTCAATGTTTGGCTTTAACCTCACGTACTGTGGCGCTGAGCGCACGCTTTGGACTGCTTTGTTACATTGTATTAACCGGCAGCCTTGAACATTTTATTCCTTTAGAGCCCGCAAAAATCCACAGCGGAGGACGACGACCCGGTAGCTTAACTGGCTTAAGCACTCGGCGCGATATTGAGAGAGTAACTACTTTCGGTCATCCAAATTTGTATTATGGCCAATCTTCGAGGGATTCGGGTTCGAGTCCCAGTCAAGGCGAATGATTTTTCTTCTGTGGAATTTCACACTCATGGGAACTTGCGGGTGACTCCGTAAAGGTAATTGTGTGGCCAGTTTCGGTATCCTTTATATTTTATAAAAATGAAGAGCATGGTGATGTTTACGAAGAGCATGGTGATGAGCTGCCCCACCTAAGTTCAAAATTTGTCAGCAATCTAAAGATGGCTCATATTTTCTCGTGAAATAATCACGTTACCAACAAGTGACAAGCAGAACTAAGTTCCACAAGTGGACTACACGGCGCTCAAATCGGGATAGGAATTCACTGAAAAATCTGGGAATCGGAATCGGGCCGTCGGCATACCATTACGATGCACCGGCCATCGGATCAAATAGGTAAACTCCTATCGAGATTCAGCAAACAATGACCTCCCCTTTTACTCGGCGTGGATATTCTGTCGCCGCTAGGTGTATATTGTAAGCGCCGTACTGTCATTTGGTGGGAGGGTGGTCTTCCTATGAAAGCTTCAATCGAAATGAATGGGGCGAAATGAAATTCCCGTTGATCCCTCGTCTGGGGTGCAACATTCTTTGCCGTTTGGATGAAACACCACTGCAGATTGCTGTGACGCTTGTTTGATTTTTTTTGTTTATGTGCTCTCTCCGGCATTCGGCGTTGAGACGTAATCACCAATCAGATTAACGAGTGAATCGAGCGATTATTGCCGCGTTAGTGGAATCGGGCAGCAGTGGCAGCCAACGGAATTCAATTAACCATGGGCCTCCCCGTTTCGAATGCATTACTTACCTACTCTCTGCGTTTGATCCAATCCGTTTATTCCTCGTTTTTCATTATCTTTTTCTTGCTCTTCAGGCACGCCTGGTATTTTATGAGAAACGCTCGATTGCACCGGTAATCGGTGACTGAATAATCCTTGTAGTTCCGTGGTCGTTTTCTTAAAGCAGGGTCAAATTCTGCAGTCGATTTCCAGAGTTTCGCAAAAAATATACGCACATAAAAATAATGAATCGCCATTCATGCTCGCAAAATTCGAATCTTAAAAATTGTTTTACCAGGGACGATTGGGACACTGTACATTATTCTGTACATAACTGTCTAGTCAAGCTCTTACTGTACCGGGAGGCTCTTTTGTACTCCTCATATCTCTCATGTTAAGTACAAGAAGCGTAGTCTCATGCAGTAATAGTTAAAATTAATTTGATGTTAACTTTATGTATAGTTCAATGTTTTAATGACTGGTTTATATAGGTATATAATGTATGCGTATAGTAATAAATTTACTCAGAATTTAAAAAAAGAAAAATAATGATAAACATATACACTACATAATTCACATTTCATATAGTAGATAAATAGATAAACGTCTTTATTGGGGCGAGATTGAGACTTTTAATGTCCCTTCTTTCATCTAACCCGTCGTCAGTACATGAATACAGTGACCACACTGGAATATATGAACCAAAGAAATAATACTAAAAACAATAGAGAATATTAATGCGACATAATGAAGTATCAGGAATAAGAGTAAAAAGATATCTACAACTGTGGGGAAAACGTGAGGATTTTGGCTGATCCGTCACGGAAAAAACGCACTATTTTTCCCAATTAATTCCAAAAATTTCGGCCATTACAGTATCTTGAAATTGAAAACATTGAAAACCTGTCCTTTCTGCAGTCTAGTACCATAATTTTATTCTCTTGATCTGATCTGCCATAGTAAGTCGAGTTTTGTCAAATGTTATTAACGTCATTATAAAATAAATATATACGTTCGCAGGTCAAAAATAAGCGTATGTATGTACATCAGTAAGGGAAATGGGGTATTATTCTCAGATGACCGACTTGTGCCCTTCTTGCGAATCCCGGGCAAGGAAAGGGACAGCGTGGGCAAAGATTTTTCTCGGATCCTCAAGAATTTTTTTTGTTCTCTCTGCTCTTTCAGTGTGGAGAATAAGGGATGTTCTCCCCCTGACCTTTCCTACCTGCCGTCTCACCTTCTTCTTGCCTCGCCTCCCTCCCGCATCCACCTACTCTTCCCCACCCCTCCGACCCGCCCCCTCCCTTCTTCCAAGCAAAGTTAGGAATCCCCTCTGACTTAGTTGTTGCCATGTCTACAGACTCGTCCAGGACACAATAAATCACGAAGGGACCCTATACATTTTCCTCGGTGCTCAGCTCATCCTGTCACCGCGAAGCTGAACTAATTTTCCTCAATTAGGGGCGGGTTTTTATGCCGAATGTCATTCTCCACTTCACTAATGACCGATTAGACTAGCATTTAGACGTAGGATCGATAGTTATGGGATGCTTAAAGTAATGGATTTTCATTGCTAACTCCGAATTGTACCAATTTATCTACTATTTTCAGAACTGATATTCCGATATTATTGCATATTGCATTTTCATATTGCATTTGCATATTGCACAAAACGTTGGTAATTTCTACACGCATTCTCACCTGTCTTTAATCACCATGGTACAACTGGTAGGTATTTACTGCCTTTAATGTGCACTATGTCTGTTTCTCATCACCTACCGGTCACTTGAAGATGATGACGATTGATCAGTTGACTATTGTTACTAACGTGCTTTCGGGTGACAAAATACTGTGGCGAATAACTGGTTTGGATGGATAACTATGGTAAGTTTACCCGGGTAGAAAAAGTTACCTTGTACGGAGCTAACCGGGCGTTATCATCACTAATCTCTCTCTCCCCTTGTAATGGATTACCATGATAACAAGCTGATAATGCGAACGGGGCATTATCTACCAATGAATTTTACTGATTCGAGCTTCACTTTGGTAGAAATACTAATAATTCATAATTGTAATCAAAGAACTTACTTTTATACAATATTTTAATTATACCGCGCGTTTTCCGTATAACGACATAATAGACACCATATCAAGAGAATGTTTTGTATTCTTTTCATGTTCGTTATCTTTGCTACGGGAAATCGTACGAATCAAAGAACAACAGATCGCCAGCAGTTTTTAAAGTAAGGATTCCATCTAACTCTTTGTAAACACCTTTATGAGAAGCAAATTGATATTAACAGGCACTCCGCAGACCTATGCATTGAGAAATTATTCCCGCACCCCTTCTCACTCCTTTACGACAAAATAACCCTGTAAAAGTAATGGCCATTTTTATCACTACAACAGTTTAATATTAAGATAAGATTTTCGATCCCAAACCGATATACGAGTAGTGTAGTATTTGATAGGATATTCAAGGAATGGTATTTAATTTTACGACAATACACCTACATAAATGGGATGCCCTGCAACTGCATTAAGGCCGGAAGATTTATTTTATTGGGACTAAATTTTATGTAAAATTCACTAAATTGCGATATTTCAGTTTTAGCATTTGAGCTTAGCCCTTTATAATATACGAATCACTTATACTAAGTGAAGGCCCATCATTGAGGGTAGGATTCCGTAATTTTTTTCGCTTGCTAGATGAAAGCACTTTTTGCTCGCATAAATACATTTGAACCAGTTAAGCCAGTTAAACTTGAAGATGACGTTGTACGTTGAAACCTTGGTGATATTGTAATAAAAAGTTTTAAGTTAATGTTTTTTTTTCAGTGGAATTACAAAGTTTCTTTTTTCATTCCAATATGAATCGATCCCATGAAGTGGCGGTCGAAACTACCAATTTAAATAATTAAGTCTTAATTACAAGAATATCATTAGGGGTGTTTTACGAATATTAATTACGGAATTCTAACCCGGAATAATTGGTCCATAAGTTATTTATTACATTTTTAAAGGATAAGTTAAAGTGTTTTTCACATTTATGTTGGTTATTATTTTATATTAACCAACTTAAGTTTAAATTCACCATTCTTGCCAGAAGAAGCGGTTGTTAAGGCCTGCATTTTGCAATGGAAAACCTAGACGATTCCTGTGGAAAACATGAAAAACTGGGGGATTTTTAAATTCTCAAATGATGTGGAACATGGAAGATGTTAATCATTAAATTAAATGCTAAATGGAATATGTAAATAACTAATTCTGTGCCTGAACAAGTGTTAAGGAGAACCTCTCCACCGGTGAACATGCAGCCAATATCCTAGTCCTCCACCCATCCTTTAGGATATCCTGAAGAGCTATTCTCGCAGCTCCTTTTCCTAAACCCCCCGTTTAAGGTCCTTATATATCCCTCTTTTGTTTCCTTGGTCCCCTCCTCTCTTTCAGTCCACCCCTTACCCTTTTCCCTTATCCCCCCTCATCTGCCTCCCTCCCGCCCATGGAAAGATCGCAGGAGTAGCCCAACCCTCGCCACCCACGTAGAGGCAATTAATTATCCAGTGCCTCTTCTGCTGGCGGGAGAGAATTTTTCCTCCCGAAGGAGGTGTGGCCCACCCCTGATTCATTGTCCCTAGCTTTCTTAATCATTTCATCCCTTTCTCATACTTAGGATTATTCTCCTTGTTCTCTCTCAGGAGGCTCGCCGCACGGAACATGAAAGTTCCGAACGATTGGTGGTGACGTTTCCATTTGGAAACGGAGAAGAAGATGTTATAATTATTAATGAGTGGTCCAAGCTGGAGAATCATGGGGAGTCATTTTCCTTTTGCCTTACGAAACGTTGAAAATCTAAAGAGAGAATGAGATGGATGGTGGAGGAAGACAAAGTGGTCGTGGAATGGGGTGGAGTTTCGGAAGAATTTATTTAAAGGAAATCAGAAATAGGAGAAACAGATTATATTGAGAGGCAGCGTGTTTTGAACGCGATGACTGAGTTGAGGATGGGGAACATGCATTATTTGTTAAAGTGACTTGTACGTAAAGTTCATACTTCTGTTAAATTACTGGACCATAATTTTGAATGCAAAAGCGTTCTTTTGGTAATATTTCTTTTTTAAAACTATGCGCCCTCTGAGGTGTCATTAAAAACATTACGTCATCAGGAATATGGCGCATGACGTCTCGTAACGGTGTTGCTGCCAGTAATCAAACGCGTTTGGGAGTTCACCAGGATTAATCAGGTTCCTATATTAAATGATAATTAGCGTTTTTATTTCCTTTGTGGAAGACAACGAGTTGGTATGGTTTGATACTTCCACGTCTAAATATATATCCCGTTTTGTATCACGTTACTTCAAAAATATCATATAATAAAGGCTGTTATTTATGGGTGCAGTTGCCGCATATACTCATGAATAATTCTTTTTTAGGAAATTTATTCATGATGCCTACTACTCAAATATGAGGAATAAAGGTAATGCATATTCCCCACTGAATATGAGTCTTCTTTCATTCTTCTTTTCGTTTATTTTTTTCGTGCCTGTGGTTATTCATTTTACTAACCGCTTGCTATAGGAGCTTGGAAGTATGTTACCATTCATTAAAACAAGTTTATGATGCGTCATTTTCTAAGGAATTTAAACTTGAAAGTAGAACAAAGATTTGGAGAAACAATCAGAATGCAAACTTTGCTGATGATAGAGCAGCCTTTGGAGAGAAGAAAGAAGATCAGACAAGAATTCTGGATCTATTTTATCGTACAAAGTATGAAGAAATTAATGGAACGTAAAGATTGATCTGTTGAAAAAAATGCAACTTAAAGATTGATCTAAAGAAAACTAAAATGGTAATTTGTGGAAGAAATCAGGAAGACCTTATCAATTGGATGGCAAAATATGGAAAAGGGGGAAGAAATTAGCTCATCCGAAAAGTAGGATCTTCATTGATGGGAGAAACGAGAGAGATAAAGGGAACAGGTTTTCACTAGCATTCTAACTGCTGTAAATCTACTCATGATAGCTAGCAGCATGATAGCTCGGAAGCAAGAAAGTAGTTGACAGTCCTGGGCTTTACAAAATGGAAATCTTTCATGGTAGGAATGAAAGGTGAGTTTATGACACTGCGCTTTCCACAATCCATTTCATTGATCACGGGCATTGTTTCGTGGACCAAGTGAATGGACATCATCAGGTATCTGATGATGGGCTTTGCAACGAATCTATCGTCGTGAGCAATAAAATATATTGTGGAAATTGCAGTGTTATTAAGTCCTAAGAGGAAGAAAGTATCCCGTCAAAATATTTTATGGAGTATACGTTTGCGTGGCAGTGAAATTTGGACAATAACAGAAGATACAGATCAGATTGTTTACTTCATTACATTTGCTTCAAAACTTTTCTATCTATCTACAAAATACCCTGCAAGCCACCTCAGGGGTGTGTGGCAGGGGGTGAGTATTCACCAGCATGCATTACACTATACCCTAAAGTTAGTGTAACGACTAATTATGCATTAGCATAATTCGCTAATGTTTGTCACGAGGCGAAGTCTCACAGCCATGCACTACACTACAGATATGCTCACAATGGAGAGGAACTGTTAGTATATATGTATTTTACAACTACACAAATGGACAGAGACTCAAGACGTATGTAGAAAACATGCACGTCGTGCTGTTAGTACTAGGTAACAGATAAGGATTCAAGTATTAGAGAGTACTACAACTACTAAGAGCTACTCTACCTATCGACAAACCTAGATAAAAGTCTCATTGGCAGCTGTTATGGTCCCTTATCGTTCGTGGGAAAAATGACATTTTAATTCTGTCCGTTCTGCAATCTAGTTCCCTAATTTTATTCTCATGATCTGATCTACCGTAGTATGCCGGATTTCGTAAAATATTATCAACGTCGTCAGAGAATAGACCGGTTTTGAATTTACATAATAGATTGAGTCTCAATTTTAATCGACGGTCTGAAAGCGTTTCCCATCCCAGTTGCTGCAAAAGGTCAGTAACACTAACGAGATTATCATAACGGCCTTTAACATATCTTGCCGATCTTCGCTGCACGCGTTCTAACTCAGTTTCCAAGCCTATCTCATAGGGATCCCAAATACTGGCAGCATATTCCAAGTGGGGTCTAACGAGGGAGAAGTAGCTGATTTCCCCAACTTTATCGTCGCACTTGCCAAGTACTCTTTTAACAAATCCCAATTCACGATTAGCTTGACCGGTAATTTCTCGAATATGTTTACTCCACGAGAGATCATTAGTCAGTTTTACTCCGATGTATTTAACCGATTCTACAGTCTCTATTTTGCTGTTGTTTATGCAATAGCTGTTACTAGTTGTTACAAGTTACTAGTAGTTACTTGTTCCTAGTACTTTTAATATTTCGTAAATCCTTGTCTTAAAAAAAATATCGCTATGACGCCACAACAGATGTAAAAGCACCTTAGTTTTTGTGCATGAGAATGTTCCTTTGAATATCTGTTGTACATTTTTATAAACGAATTGAGTACTGTGTTACTATTTTCTAAGGTTATTAAACTCTGCTTCAGTATCGAGTGTGTACATATATATTTAAGCATTTTAATTACTTCGAGAAGATTAGGGCTTCAAAGTTTACTTTCGGATTCTAAAAGAAAATGGTTATTGCAGCAAAAAAACAGAGCGTTTTTATTTATTTTGATGTTAAACTACGTTTGAAAATTGAATTTCCCCAATCTCCCAGTTTAAACGTGTTCTTTTTTATATACGCTAATTTAATACATAACTACCTATCAACGTTCCCAGGATGTGAAAGGGAATGTATAAAACTTTGCCGAGTATCGAAAAAATACTCTCTAAGCTTAAAATGTAAAATTTTGAAACATGTCCTACCATTTATTTTTGAAAACCTCGCAATGAAAAGTGTTTTCACGATGTTAACGAGGCTCTGAAACGTCAAACGGTTTTTTTGAACTACCGCAACTGCGGGCGTTTCTTTGGTCGTATTTCGTTTATATATTCTTTCATCGCTTTCTCACCCGTGAGATATTCAGGCGGCGACGTCGTTTTATACTGAATCTATCTCTCATGATAGCGATCACTGACCTCACTGAATGCCTTGGGCACACGGAAACATTTACTGAGCCAGAATTGGTCGGTAATCCGGCGCCCAGACGTCGGATGGAATCGCGGCAATCGATATCGAGTAACATTTAACCGGTGTGTACGCACGAAGCCACTTGCAGTGACGAAATCGTGGAAACAATTTAGCGTGGGTGACTGCTTTGCGTATGAAATGGATGTTCAGATTGTATTGGAGATAATTAGCTACATTAATGCAACAACGATTTATGTATCGATTTGACTAGAGTTGATTCATCACCATCATACGTAGCTGCATACCATGTAACAGGAAACATACTCGTTGATCGTGTATCTGTGCATAATAACTCAGAAGAATGAATAACGGCACAATAATATTCTAAAGCCCACTGATAATTTGGATTGATATCTAACACTTCCAATTCAAAATCTTCCTCTTCATGCAAATCTATTTCTCTATTCATTAAGAGTTGAAGGCGGAAATGCGCACAACTTTGCTGCCAGATCGTTAGAAAAATTAAACGTGCTCTAATCCTTACCAGAGCAAACGATTCCACCGCATGCCAGCAGATGTCATTCGATTTGGTTGTTCATTCGGAGAAATTTACCGCTGGCAACTTCCCGCGCTAGCTGTGATACAAGTTATGTCGCCGTGTGTAGAGCGATTTAAGCGTTGGGAAAAATAAGATTCCAAGGCTCGATTAACCGCTTTTACTGACACTTGTCCGTATACTGGTCGGTAGTTCCGTCTCAAAGGTGAGAGTGGTAAAGCGAAATGCCACTTGCGAAAGTGATAGATTGGGGGAGGGAAATAAAATACCATAATGTGACGTGCCATGTATCCGTCATGCTGGTGTAATACGCGAACCGTAATTTTTGCGAAGAAAATCTTGAAAAAAATTTTCTTGCTTAATGATTGCATCGGATGCGTCACAGGTTGGAATAAGAAATCGACGTGAAATAACTGTAAGTTATCCTTGGTAACTAAGGTCATTCTTGTTCTGAGTCAATTATGAACATCCACTCCGGTATAAATATTGTCTAAGCTTTCCTTGACTTCACATAATCCTTTCTATACGCAAAAGCTACCGAGAGATATAATGCGCAGCTTATAAAAAGTGTATTTGAATTTTTAATAATCCTAAAGAGAAAAGTTCTTATAACTAGAACTGCCATGGGGTCAATTTTGATCTCTTTTATTTTTCATTTGTTTATTATGTGCGTGCGATTCGTTTTACCAAGTGAAATATTATGACTTTTCATTAATCAAGTCGAGGAACCATTTCACAAAATTTTACGGTACGAAAATCTTTCATCGTAAGAATGAAATGTGAATTTGTAACGGTGCTATTTCCTCAATTTAATTTATTGATCACGAGCATGTTTTCGTGGAAAAGCAACATCATTAGGTGGACCAAGTGGGTGGACATCATTTGATTAGGTAGTTTTGCAGCGAAACTATAGTCGTAATCAATGAAGTACATCGTTGACATTGAAGCTTTATCAATCCATTTTTCATTTCTACGAGCAAAGAAGTATCTCGTCAAAGTATTTTACGGAGCATACTTTTACTTGGCAGTGAAGCTTGGACAACAGAAGTAGAGCAGATTGTTTACTTCATTAAAATTTCTTCAAAACTTTTAATACTTCGTACATCCTTGTCTCAAAGAAATATTGCTTTTACCCCACCATTGTGATTATTTTATCACTGAGTTAAATGATTACTGATTTCACTTGTCATAATGTCCACAAAAGTATCCACAAAAATATGCTCACCTTTTTTTTCTGTTAAATAATGACAATTGCATTGCTTAACGCAGAAACTTCAAAATTATTTTCAAACCGTTGTTGCACGGTGGTAAATTTATTACTATATATACAAAACGCCTGGGGATACACTTGATCCCCGTAGTAGAGGGAAAATATTTTTTTAGATTATGGGGTTAAGGTATCCGTTTTCAATCTACATAGCTTAAAAATGTTATCGATGACCAAACTTCAGCACATATTTGACAGCTACAAAATTATACAATTTATTGACCAAAGATATTTTGCATCTCCCATTGTAACTGTCTACATCCGAGGCGCGTCATTGCGCAAACGAATCTGTAATTTGACTAAAACAAATCGGATCTCATAGGTACCTATGTGCTGGTGGTGGTGCTGTGAAACTTATGGTGGTTGGATCGATTTTTGTTTAGCTACAGATTTTCGTGAAACTTTACATGCGTGTTCCCGTTTGTTATATCTATAGATTAAGGCGAAAAATTCCATTAGGCCGACTTGTTTTTTTGGCAATACAATGCTTTTCCTTAACACGTAGTCTTATGGAACATGACACATTTCGTAATAATTCAATTGAATGAGTAAATTATTCACGGATTTCCGTTCAAGTATCGAAGTTTTGATGAATAACTCTGCCATCGTTATCAAGGTGTCAATCACCTTGATAGTGATGGCAGAGTTAGTCATCGAAACATCGGTACTTGAACTCTTGATCCGGTTGGAAGCTCGTGAAGAATATACTCACACGATTCGTCGGGAAAGAACCAGATCCTTCATTTCGATTAAATATGTACATATTTTATTCTCAACGAGAAATGAAACACTTCATATTATGATAATGGTTGATAACTAATATCAAGGTGTCACGTTGAGTTCAATACTCGATAAAACATATTTCCGTATGCTTTCGTCTAAATTTCGAATTCCGCGCCGAAAAATAGTCATAATATACTTTAATTAAGGAAAAAAATGTAAACTATATTTATTGTATCATTTATATTACTGCCTGTGTGATGCGCTCCAACCCATGAAAAGATGCCCTTAAATGAAATGTGGTCCATAAATTTGTTTTCGAGTTACTTAAAACATTATTAAAATGTGCACTCAATGGCCCACAATTACTGCTCCAGCCTTCTTATGGGAATAGCTAAGCTTGGCGGTTCTAGTATTAAAAAATCGCTAAGAAGTAAATGAGACAGGAATATTTACGAAAGGAGAATGGCATATAGTGTCACTTTGCTTTCACCGAGACAGTTAAAAGCAGATATGCGTCACACGCGTTTACGCCTGCCAGTATGGTAATTAAAAGCAACTGGGATAGCCAATATGACTGACGGTGGTTCCATGTATTTGACCTTATGCCCTTCCTCCATCTACCTCAATGGCTGTTACTCTATCCCTCATTGATCTTTCCCATCTTCTCGCCATCTTGAGCCTCTCAGCCCTGTGACCGGATCTGTTCCCTTGTCAATCCATTTTTAAGGGTTGGCAGGAAATGAAACAGAAATCTCCGCCCTTTTTAATCCTCGTTAATTAATTCATCATCCTTCGCCATTGCGTTCCCGATCACGAAGGGTCGCAAGTCAACCGTCATGGATAGTGGGTGCATGGGATAGGTGATGGTGCATAGGCTAGAGGGATAGCAGGTTTGGTAGGGCGAACAACTTGAATATTAATGTATCTTTCGATGCAGTTGAGTGCATTCTGGGATTCTTCTCCGATCCCAGAATCCGCTCAACCAATCCTTCCAAAAATAAAACGAAATGCAGTGCGCAGCAGCTCTTAAAACCGTCACCCGCCTCTATATGTATATATCTCTACACATTGAGGCAAATAAAAGAAAAAATGCATGTACAAAAAACCGATCCGTGAATTATTCAGAGTGCACGCGCTGCAGTGCTCTCAATCTTTTGTTCTTGTCATTCTCTTCCGTGAACGTTCGCTTTGTCGCTGCTCTTTTTTTAATACCTATCACTTATTTGGGTGGAGGAGAAAGTGGTGCTTTCCGTGATAATCATAAAAGACTACGTCATCATCGTCATCACCAAGTGTGACCGTAAATGGAACGCCGTTGCTCTTCACGTATGCATACTTCTCCGTTTTTTCAACTCTTCAATGTTCATTTGCTTGGCGAGTACCATATCCCTTAAGAACGTTTTCTGAACCTCGCTTGTCATTCCTATATTTCCATTTATGCGCATTGTTTCCATGGTATTTACGTGCAACCTGAAAATAAATTAAAAGCTCTTGAGTTTAGATCTCATGGAGAAAACGTGTGTATGAAGATGGGTTTCCTAAAGCTTGGGAGTTTTGAAGGTTTGGCTATTTGCGTAACTGGGACTGTTGCACTGATTTATTACACTGGAATGGATTACACTGTTGACTATAAGAGGTTTCAAGTCGATTCGATAACCTCTTATCGAAAAATAGTTGTTGGTCGAGCCAATATCACTGCAAAACGCACAAATGAATTATGCCTGTTGCTCACGGTAAAAGTTTCGGTAAAACGTTTTAAAAATAGACTAATTTTGTAAAAATTAGCTTGCAAACGATAAAACCGTTTTATTAAACCTAGTTTTATAAATCATTTTACGGAATCGGGCTGGTTCTATTTCCATAAAACCGTTTTATGCAACAACCAATGAGATGTTCTGCTCATTGCGTTGATAATCTTGTATCCATGGGAAGCCAAACAAGGAAAAAGTAAACATACATTGTTGGAAGTTCATGGAACTATCGATTCATTGCCATTTTTTTTATGAATGCTTTCGACTGATCATTCATACTCTCATATTAAGAGCAATAAGAGCGTAGACGCATAAAAAAAGTCTTAGCGCTGTTTAGAGTGATCAGGAAGTAAATAAATAAACATAGATTTTAACCAAACAGTCATCCAAAAGAGAGTGCATTTATCACTTCACGGGTTCGCAAGGCGTCTCATAGATGGCAGATTGGTCAACATTGCGGTTTTATGTATAGTTTTACCGTAAGCAACCAAGTACGTTTTACGTACGATTCATAAAAGTGTCAATACAAATTTTATGAAACTCTTTTATAGAACATTTTACCGTGAGCAACGGTATGCAGTATGCAAATGCAGCGGTATGCAAATTAGGTATGCAGTCATGCGCACGTGTGCAAAGACCAATGGGATGAAATTCGCCATTAAAAAATCATTTGATGTGACCGAAATTCGAACCCGTACCTCCCAATTTCGAGTCTCATATATATATATACAGAAAAAAGAACACTCACAATTTAAAACTTCCGATATTTCGGTGAAGATATTAGCTCCACCTTTCTCTAGGAGGCCACCCTCGGCTTGTCTTTTATCGGCCACCCTCTTGGCATATTGTATATTTATCACCCGAGTGATTCTCCTAGAAGTTATATATATATATATATATAACTTCTTCATCTTTTATTTGGCTGTATAAAGCATTTCAAACTCCGGGTATCAATGTCTTTCACTAAACTCCCTTCCCCTCTTCCCCCTCCATTCCCTTTCCTGTCTGCCCCTCCCTTTATTCCCCTCTTTCTCCTCCAATCTCTTCCCAGCCTGGCCCAACCTGCCCTCCCCTGCCTGCCCCGCCTCTCCTTTCTTCTTTCTTCTCTCATTACCCACATCTGCATCCAGTACTCTCTCCAGTTCGGAAGAAGACAGTTGATTGCTGTCGAAAATTAAACAACCATTCGTGTGAGTTTCTTTTGTTTGTGTCACTATGTTTTTACTTGTCACGCCTGTGACTCCTTATTGGGTATATTTTCACCACGTGTGAACTTCGTCGATTGAATATATATATATATATATATATATATATATATATATATATATATATATATATATATATATATATATATATATATATATATATATATAATAAAAATACTTGACAGGGGGTGGGGAAAGAAAAGTAAAAAGAGAGAGAGGACTTACTGGTACGTTTCGGGCATGTAGGCCCTTCTTCAGCTGTAGAAAATTGAGGTTTAAATTAAAATTTAAATTAAAATTGCTCAATTTGCTACAGCTGAAGAAGGGCCTACATGCCCGAAACGTACCAGTAAGTCCTCTCTCTCTTTTTACTTTTCTTTCCCCACCCCCTGTCAAGTGTTTTTATTGTTGTGGCCTATTGGCGAAATTTTCGTTTTGTGTATATATATATTCAATCGACGAAGTTCACACGTGGTGAAAATGTACCCAATAAGGAGTCACAGGCGTGACAAGTAAAAACATAGTGGCACAAACAAAAGAAACTCACACGAATGGTTGTTTAATTTTCGACAGCATTCAACTGTCTTCTTCCGAACTGGAGAGAGTACAGGATGCAGATGTGGGTAAGGAAAGAAGAAAGGAGAGGAGGGGCAGGCAGGGGAGGGCAGGTTGGTTCAGGTGGGCAAGAGATTGGAGGAGAAAGAGGGGAATAAAGGGAGGGGCAGGCAGGAAAGGGAATGGAGGGGGAAGAGGGGAAGGGAGTTTAGTGAAAGACATTGATGCCCGGAGTTTGAAAAGCTTTATACAGCCAAATAAAAGATAATTCCACCGATTTCAGTTCAAGTGGGGGAGCCATTGGGGGGATTGAAAAAAGAACTGAAACATTGTAGCAGTGGTTGAAGGATTTTTTGTGAAGGGAGGCGTGTATCGCAACGGGAAGAGAAGCAGATTGGGAAGGATTTTTACAATTAGCACGGTGATTATTAATACGTATGTTGAGGGGAGTCGAGGATTTGCCAATATAAAAAGCTGGGCAGAGTTTACATTGCAGGTGGTAGACCACATTGCTGGTGATGCAAGAGGAGGGAGGAGGGTGAGGGAGAGAGGGGATGGAGCCGTTGGGAGGAGGGGGTGTGGTAAAGATAGGACATAGTTTGTATCTAGCACGATTACAGGGGGAGGGAGTGGGTTTGGAAGCAACAGGGGTTTTGGAGAGGGGATTGGTGGATTTGAAAATATCGGGCAAGTTAGCCGGCCGCCTATAGGTGATTGAGGGGGGCTTAGAGAAAATTTTGGCGGTGGAAACGTGGTTTTTAAGGATGGGATAGAGGTCTTTCAAGATGGAATTAAGGGACTGTACACCTGGGAAATAGGTGGTACAAATGGAGAGGATGTGGGAGTCCTTGGTGGGAGGAGGTTTGGTGGAGCCGAAATTTTTCTGAGTTTTTTGAATTTTTTGATGAAGGAGGGATTCTGGGTAACCGCGCTTAAGAAGGGATTGATGAAGGTTGGTGAGGAATTTGTCGAGGAAATCTGGGTTGCTTTTAATGAAAACATTAACTTTTAATGAAAAGCGCCAAGGAGTCCAGAATCGCAAACATTCTCTGAGGCGGGCCTTCTCCCTCGCCAGCTCTAAACTATTCTCTCTCGAAATTTGTATTCACAGGTTTATTGAATACGGATCAATTTATTCATAATCTTGCGCATTAACATATCCCTTGACAATTGAATTAGCTATTTCTTCGCTGAGTGCAATGCGACTATTTCCAATTCACTGTCTCTGCTGGGTTTTTAAAAATTGTCTATAATTTACTTGGCATAGACTATACGTTCAGTGTGTGATTAATGGTCCATAAAAAGGTTTTATCTCGATATCACTCTGACTATTTTTGTGCTTATTTAAAAAAATGTGCTTTAGATTCATTCCGAGCCACGACTCTTTTAAGACGTCATTATTTCTAATTACCATTCTCATAGTTTCCTAAAGGCCGTTGGTTTTTATCTTCATTCCATACCATAAGGTAAAAATCGTCAATCTTCCAATTACTAAAAATAAGATGTAATTAGTTGAATCAATCCATCACCCATTTCAGAGAGTCTGAAAAAATGACCTTTTTTAAGGTTTGTTTTCGGTGGTTTGAGTAATTAAAGCCACCATTTAAAGGATATTTTTTACCCAATAATTATGGAATCTAAAAGGAAACCAGGATTATATTAGAGAGGAACCCTTATTTTGAAGAGGAAAACGATGATAAGCTTACAACTTTGGGAAATCTAGACTCTGGATAAAATGCCCAACAGTGGTTAATTAAGGTGAATGGATTCGTCCCAAAGAAGAAGCCCATCATGGATTATCTCTCTTTAGAAAATATTCGGCATTCGACTTAGAAATTTAATTTTTCCTAAAATTTTCTCAACTTTCGATATGATTATGAAAACTGAGAGTTACTTTTACATTTTGTCTCGAAATTCACCTGATTTTGTCATGTAACCCTTCCATAAAAATGAAATCGAATGAAAAATGATGTTAATTCATCTGCATCTTCGAACAATCTCAATGTATAGCATGCGTGAGTTTTCACCAACATGCACTATTATAGAGTAAAAACGCTAATGAAACTACGGATATTACCTAATGCATTGGAAAAATCAAGAAAACATCTGTCAGGATGTGAAATTTCACCTGCACGAACTCTAATGTACGTATGCTACCAATGTTACTGAAACTATGACTATTAATATATTTTTCAACTACATAAATGCACAGAGATACAGCGTTATACAGAATGTGAGTGGCTTTACTCGGCTTAAGATCGAATCGAAGCCTGTGTAGGACTCTGTAACACCATTCCGAGCTTATCGCTCTTGCTGGCTGTGGTTGGATAATTCACGAAAGATGACAATGAGGCTGGCTGGACTTATGATTTTTTTTTATAAAGCAGATAAGGTTGTTCATGGAGGTATATTATCTTTTTTTTATTTTTTTAAGGGATTCAAGGAGGGAAAGGTTATTTAGTTTAGGATTTTTTTTAAGAAGGGTTTTTTTGTTTAAGGTTGGAGTTTTATGTAGGGTTTAAGGATAAAATTTTAGGGTATGAGTTTAAACTCGGCTTAAGAATATTTAAGAGCTACTATATATATTCGTAAAGTGACTATAAAGCGTTCCAAATTAAGTTGACAGTATAGGCCTGGTGAAGAAAGCTGTTGCCAAACCTAACGTTCCGTGTACTCACTGTTAGGTCACGTAGGAAACAGTGTTCCACTGTGCGCTAAATTCGAGAAAGAGAATGGAGGGAATTATATTATCATATTGGAAGACTCGAAGATATGCAGTCTATATACTACACAGCACTATGTTCATTTTAATGCTGCTATTGGCAACATCGCGCCTGCGGCCCTATGGAGATTTACAGAATAAACGAATCTCCATTTGAGCCCATGCTGTCAACTAAATTAAGAGCGCTCTACACTTCCCCACTTAAGGTGGTTGGAGCGATTTTGGTTTTTGTACAGATTTACGTGAAATTTTGATTACTAGTTCTCAATAGTGATATCTGTAGGTAAAAGTAAAAAGAATTGCATCATGCCCATTTGATATTTTGGCAATTCATCACTATTTGAACACGTAGCCTTATGGCACATGGCGTATATTTCGTAATAAATTGATTATATATGCACATACTTTTCTTCTAAACGTGAAATGATACATTTCACATTATTTTTAATGATTCTAGTTTTATTCTAACAAATGTCAAGGTGTCACGCTGAGTCTAATATTCGAAAAAGTCATATTTCAATGTAATTTCATTTTAATTCCGAATATCGCGCCGAAAACTCAAGTCATAACGTGCTTTAATAAATGAAATTTAAAAAAATATATAATCCTTCTATCATTTCCATTAGCTACTTCATGCAAGGTGACTTCCATCGCATGAAGAGATGCACTTAGATGAAATGTAGTCCAAGAATATTTTCGACTCACTTTAAAAAAAATATTAAAATGTGCACTCAATAATCCACGATTACCGCTCCACACACCTTTAAGCTAGAGATTAGGCCTGCTTTTAAATTCCATTAATAAAATACCCGATGTGCAGTGGTAAAGAGAAAAATTCCTAGGAAACAATCAGTATTCCATAATAACTACAAAAATGAATCTTAAATCGGCTCGCCCCATTCATCAACTCAAAACCCATGACTGACTGAGTGTCATCTGAGGGGAGAGTATACTTTGGAAAATGCAAGTGTTTTTATATTTGACTTGACTGGGATTCGAACCAGGATCGGGCAATTACCGGTAAGGTGTGAGCCAGGTATGCTGGTCAATTGAAAGTTTTGGAATCGAATCCCGTTCAAGTCAAATGGATTTTAATGGCGAATTTAAACTATTTTGTGTATGGTACCTCGTCATATATGTCATTGATGTATTTCGTAAGTGAGTTGATAATATTTTCTCAAGTTCATTGAATTGCTAATTGTAAGTATCATCGTTACGCAGGTTGGGATGTAATAGTAAAATCCTGTTTAATGATGAGTATTTTCTACATTCCACCAATTTCAAGTTCCCTGCGTTTGTACGTATATTAACTCAATCTGATATCTTTTAAGTGAGATGTAATCGGGTTTTTGCTGCTGATTTTACTTTCAAAGCATATTTGCGTATTTATAAAAGCTAATTTTAGTACATGTTATTGTTTTCTTTTTATTTGATAGTATTGGTTTCATATTTATCACATTGCAGTCCATTTATAATGTATTGTTTTTTTCTCACATACTTTTTGTATGCTATTTTGAAACTGTTCCATTGGCGGTGACGCTTTATGGATCCATGAACTAATGATAGAATAAATATATTTGTGTGCATGTTAGTACTTAAGTTTTATTGACGCCACGCATCAAATTGCCCTTTTTTGAATTTAATTGACACTGAAATGAATATTATTTCTCAAGCAGGTACACTTTTTTTATGGTATTATTTTAGGGGATTTCTGAACTCGAGCACTCTCCAGTTAGATTGTGTGCATTTGCGGATTACTCCGTAAAGATAATACCGTGGCTAGTCGTAGGTATCGTCAAATTTTGTGCTAAGGCCTGTTTTTCGTTTCTTCCTCATAGATTGCCGAAGAACAGGTTATTTTGGTTCATAAAATAGCTTTATTATATTACTGGTTTGGTTTTAGTTTCGTTACTAGGGGAGACAATTGAAAGCAGAGGCAATTTGTGCCACTGAGGATGGATAGAATTGATTTTCATCCCGGCGTCGCGATTTTTTACGTTAAGAACGTTTTCACTACATATCTACAACACGCATAGCCCCATTTACTTCGCGTTGTAACAGCGTTGTTGAGAGTGGACGCATGCCCGTAGCAATGACGATCTCACAATATCTCTACAACGCGCTCTACCGTGTTACGAATGTATAGCCGGCTGCGCGAGAACGTACGTTGCAACAACGTTTTCACTACAGACTTACAACACGCATAGCCGCATTGGAATTATGCTTTAACAGCGTTGTTGACTACATACGCAGGCCCGTTGCATGGTTGTACTTACAGCATATTTATAACGTGCATTGTCATGTTATGAATGCGGTGCAACGACGTTGGAAATAAGTTATAAAGAAAGTGCGTTGTGACAACTTTGTGGACTTGTTGGAGGTCTGTTACAGCACGTTTACAACTTACAATGGAATTACAACTCGATATCTTGTACGGCTGCTTCGTCAGGGTAGGTTATGTATTTATGAAGTTTCTTACGATGAATATTGGGTAATGTATGGTACTTTAAGTAAAGTTAAGTAATGAGCGTATTTTATTGAAACAACATTTGACGTTATGCTCTATTAGTGCCTTAATTGTTCTCTCCATTTGCATAATGTATTTACGTATGAAGTGTAAGAATTCCATGATTTATATCCAGGTATTATTTCTCTACATTTTTATGCTGCTCGTATTTGAAGTATTTTAAATGACGGAATGCTTAATTATTTTCTATTTTGATGTGTACATTTTATTTAAAATTTAGGTATCATTCATATGGTACATACGTAAAAGGTTTTTCCCCGAAATCGTTTTCATCGATTATAATATTTAACATCATAAATATCTTTTATACCTAACGACCTATCACGAAATGAATACAAATTACCTTTCAACTCACTAGTTTTATAGTGCGAATGTTTGCATTTTAATATAATAGAATTGGGATGGCAATATTTTTTCAGAATAGTATATGTATCCATCCATGTGAATTTGTATTTTTCACTGGATTCGTGATGCTCTTTCGGAGTTTTTTTGCGTTTGACCCCATTTTTCTCAGTAGAGCTCGTACTACATCGACGAGGGAAGAATTACGATGAAAATTTTAAATATCCGTTATATATACACCTCGGATGATGGATTTCTGAACGCACCAGGACGAGTCTATCTGAGTGTGAGGGCTCGTTCGAAGTGATTCAATCGGCAATTCGAATAGTCGAGTACGCAAACAAAGTGGACGAGACTTCATGGATCGAAAGCTCGTCGAGATCTCGTTGTTCACTCTTTCGCACGAGTTGTAATGACCACTCCTGATCGTGTCGTACTCGTTGCACTGTGAATAAACACGCTATTTTTCTCTCTTCTCTCAAACTCTCTTTCTGATGTGCGCGGTGTACACTTCGCTCGACTGGGGACGTTGGAGGATCGAGAGTTCTCGAGCGGTTTGCGTAGAAACCCCATTATCGGAAGAAAACGTGAAGTAAAAAAGTGACAGTCGCGTTGCGCTCTTCATTGAACATGCTCCTCGATGGAAAATGTTATTGTTGTTAGCTATCCGTATTGAGTTTGGTTTAGGACGGTCTTAGAGTACTTCTACAGATCGTTAGAGTTGTCGATTTTTAGCTTTTGAGATAAGCGCGAAATAAATGCGGTATCATCGCAAATATAAATAAATAAATAAATACATATATATATATTCATACATACACACACACACAACAAAAGGTTCACCAATAGCCACAAAGATAAAAAATATACTTAACAGGGGGTGGGGAAAGGAAAGTAAAATGAAAAGACTTACAGGGACGTTTCGGGCTTGCGTGCCCTTCTTCAGCGTATGTAAACCACCCCCTGTAATGTGTATATATATATATATATATATATATATATATATATATATATATATATATTCCTAATCCTCCTCTCATATATTTTTGCAAAATAAATGCGAAAATGTTACATAAAAGCGTACTTTCTCGTAAGGTATTAGCCGGTTAAGTAGGTAACCTGCTTTCCTCCTGTTCTCGGATTTTCTCTGGGTACGAGAAGGAAAATTGATCAAACGCTTGATGCAAGTTCAAGTTGTATATGAACCGTATTGCTGTACCGTGGTCGTGTCCGCCACGGGCGGAACTTTGGCGTTCAATGCTGGGATTCCAACCCCGTTCATTGCAAGTGAGACGTAGAGCACAAATACTCGTTTGGAAAAAAAACAATTGTGAATAGTATGATGTGACATCATAGTGAAAACTATGATGTCATTTATTAATAGTTTTTAAAAAGTCAGTGGACATATTTTTATTTTGAAAAACTCAAACGCGTTTTTCTAAAAACACTTACCGCTTCGATTTGACTCACAATCAATGTTCTGCTGTTTTGTTATCTATGCAACATTAACGTTTTGCTATGGTAGCATTCCTTTTAAGGGAGAAATTAATTCTTATGGGTCGTCATGTTCCCTTTTTACGTCGATGTTTCGCGATGGTTTTTATCGGCGAGCAATCCTACACCACCCATGTATCATTTAAATTAATGGGGCTGATTTAGAGCCAAAAACAAAGAATTAGAAAGTACCAAATCGCGAATATGCTGTTGTAGCGATGTCTCTATATAACGAATCCCAATATTTGTTCTTGCGCTTCTAAAGACATTGTTGCGATTTGGTTGCGAACTAAGCCTTAAAAAGGGAGAATGACTGCACATAAAAATAATTTCTCCCTTAAAAGTAAAATTACCACTACCAAACTCTAATGATGCATAGCTAAGGTATCTTGCTACAAAATACAAATAAATGAGTGAAATTGAAGGGGTAAGTGTTTTGAGAAAAACGCGTTTGAAGTTTTCAAAATAAAAAAATATGCACTAAATTGCAACATTTTTAATTAATAACCTCATAAAATTATGTGCGATTGCTTTTTATTTCAAACGAACATTTGTAATCTGACACAAGTATTGTATGTCCGGAGATATCGTGGACAAATCAAACAAAATTTTACGATATGCTCAATTTTTCATACTCCCATTACTATGCAACGGATACATAATTTACAAAATAATTGATCATGGCCAACAATGTTGTAATACGTAATAAGTCCTGTAAATTTGGTCGAAATCGGAGAAGACAGGGGTAATTACGGATTTTAAAATGTCTTTTTGACGTAATTATTACCTTAAAGGAACTTCTATGTTCGCATTCAAAACAGTTGTTTTTATGTAGTTTTTTCAGTAAAGGCGTCAACGATGGACAGTAAAAAGCTTTTAATTACTCTCTGGTAAAGAAATTAAGTTTTTTACCGCAGAGTGATTACCATTTTTTAACCTATTCGATAATTGCAGCAAGTGTAGGTGTAGCAAAACTTGGTGGCACTCGCAAGTACATAAATTGGCGTCAAGGAGAGGAGAGCATACAAGAGAGGAGGGGTAAAGATCCTTAAGGTGGCTGGAGCGATTTTTGTTAAAATACAGATTTGAGTGAAACTTTGCATACGTGTCCTTATTGGTAATATCTATCGATAAAAGTGAAAAAAACTGTATGCTACCGATTTGGTTTCCTGGCAATTCAATGATATTTTAACAAGTACTCTTATGGCACACGGCATATATTGTGAAAAAAATCGATTACGTATATACAGATTATCTCTTAAATGCGAAATAAGAAGTTTCATATTATTATAATTGCTACTAAGAAATATCAAGGTATCATTCCGAGTAAAAATAGCGTATTTAGATATGATTTTCTCGTAAATTTCGAATTTCGCGCCGAAAATCCAAGTCAAAACAATACTTTAATTGAAGCAAATTTTTTAAATGTAACACTTGCATCATATTCACTACTGCATTTATGGTTATTTCCAACGTATAAACTTGTACTTGAGTGAAATGTGGTCCAAGAATATTTTTTTTTGACTTACTTGAAAAATTATTAGAATGTACCTTCAACGATTCACGATTACCGCTCCAGCCACCTTAAGTTCTCTCTAGAAGTCTCTAACTGAGCCCTCGATAACTTTTCCCGCTCATGAATGCTTAATTTGTCCTCAGTGACCTTAAAGTTTCCGAAGGCGAGAGCCGCCAAGTTTCGCTATATCTATACACAATGAATTCGGCCATGACTTTTGCGAGTCTAAAGAATGCTACCTACCGGCAGGTTACCGAACGTTTCGCCTGTGCTTATCGTTCCATTCGTCTTCGTTCGGGAGCGCTGAAGTGAGCTGATTTGTTCCGATCTCCGCTGACTTCAACTACTTGAATTGAAAACTCTCATTGTCTTTTCTGTTTCTCACAACTCGCAACAATGGGATTGCAGCCAATTTCACTCCTCTCCCTTCCTCACTTTTCCGTGCATATGCAGTACTTATTCCTCGTGGCTGATCTTCCATTCAGTTTCCTGTTATCTTTTTGAATTATTCATGTTTTCCTCGACTCACTATGTTATGCAAAGGAATAAGGTTGATATGGTATCCTGGCATACTGGCTTCCCATTCCGAGGACCAAGGCTCGAAATCCCGACCTAGTCGGATGTTAGAGATATGCTGTTACCAACTTTGGTATCATTTGGAGAGTATGTCCAAGTGTAGCACTACGTCCGTGTGATAGGCCGCTAAATGTTGTGATCCTTCGGCAGCATCGTTAAAGTGTAGGTAGTCTATCCCGATGCCAAGTTTATCCCAAACCGCCCTCTATTCTACTTTTAATACTATTTTAATCCCCTATTATGAACACGGACATGCTCTTCATGTTATTGTCAGTAGTTCTTTATAGTTGGTAGGTTAAATTACTTGTAAAGACATATAAAGTAAAAAAAAGGCGGATGGGTATGTATTGGACAAACATAGAAGGACAGAGAGTATAGCAGCAGAAATGCTAAAAATACTGGGATGGGAGTCGTTACAAAAAAAAGGGAAAAAAAGAAAGTTTTGTGGATAGTTCCACTTACGTACAGGGAAAAAAGCATGGTGAGAACTTAGAAGGGAAGTGGGAAACTCTAATTAAAAAGGGAGGAATGATAGGAGTGCGATAGGAGTTTCTACACGAGGTGAAATTCCGGCCCCAAAGGACTAATGTAAAAACATTTTTATTCCTAAGAGAACAATTGTGGATTGGAACAGGCCACCTTCAGAAATATTTGATCATTTAATTTCTCAGAAATATTTGAATTATACCCTTTCCAAGAAATGTCAATATTTTTTTAGAAAAGTTGCAAAAATATCTTGGATTGTAGATTTGATAAAATATTTTTACTGATAATTTTTGGCAACTCCAACTTTGTGACGTGGGAAGTTTGCTTTTAGACTAGGTTTGTGACGTGGGAAGTTTACTTTTGGACCATGTGTATAGTTTTAATTTTGTAGAAAATCTATTGTATGGTACCACTTGGCAAAAAACCTACTTGTAACATTAAAAAGTTCCAATAAAAAAGAGTATAATGAAGTTCCTAGTAGTTATCCTGATGCCACTTCACTGTTTCCTTTATAGCTTGAATAATCCATAGGTGCTCATAAACAATTATAATTGCTAAAGTTATTTTCAAGAAATAAGACCAATTACGCTATAGTGTCTCTAAGAATTAGATTATAAATGCAATTTTCCTCACCAAATCCAAGCTAAAGTATTCATAACTCCTGCATTTCATATCTCCTTACGCTTAGATCCATTATTCGACCCCATGTCACTTTTTAGTGTCGAAAACAATTTAGAGAGACTGCGGATTAATGTGTCATGAATTCATTTTGGATGAAATTAAAACGGTATCTCAATATTATTATTTTCACACATTTTCTTTTTTAATATATTGTTTTTCGTTTTTCTTGTTCCGTTACAATTTTCCCAACAATGAAATAATTTAAGATAATTTAAAATTTCGTATTTCCGCACGGTAGTTTCATAATTGGACTGCGGTTTCACCGCTAGAACCCCATTATGAAGACTATTACCTTTGCATTTAATTAAATAACATTCAGTAATTCATGAAATATGTTATTCTGTGGCCTAGTTAGTAGAGTACGCCTTTATATCTGAACCGGATTAGTAGACCAGAAGGCAAGAATTCACCTATTTTTTTAAACGAACGTCCAAAGTATCAGAAGCCGCCAGTTGACAATTCACAAGTTAGCGCGCCATTGTTCACAAGCTTTACCTACGTTCCCTCGAGTAATTGTGCATTTTTTTAGTCGTAACCATATTGAACCGAGAGAACGATAATTTTTTTCCCGGAAATCCTCGACAGCTAAAATAAAACGTGTTTAAATTCAATGCGCGAACTGCCGTGTCTCGACCCAAGGGCCGATCCGCAGGCTAGAAAAAGAAATTTGTCTTGCACCGCACCACTCAAACGACGAGGACGAGAAGCATAGCGGTTCAGTTATTTGTGGCCGGCGATATATGTATTATTCGTACTCGACACAACTGCCTGAGTGAAAATTCTGAAACGATTGGTATTCCAGGGCTCGAGAGAGGAGACGGTGAAGTAGGTATATGAGACATGTGAAAAAAAAGCTCTGTT